>OZ012736.1:31810418-33302918 GCA_963859935.3 Lathyrus sativus
TACTCGTTCAACCGAACCATTTTCGAAAGGGTCTCAACTGAGCGGAGATTCTCGAATCAACTTGGTCGGGATTCACTCCCTATAAGCCTCATCGAATATATCCCCATCCTATAATAATGTCACTAGTCCGGGCGTAGGACTTATCTCACAGCACAAGGAACAGTCCCACCATGAAAGCATAAATATATACATGTAAATGAATAGTAACACAGACAATAATAAATATGAACAAATTTAGGGATAACCCTCAAAAATTAAGACAGTCCCCAGTGAAGTCGCCATTTTCTGTTGCGGTGGAAATAGGATCACAAACTATTAATGAGTTTGAATCGCAATTCAATTCACAACCGCTCTTTGATTTATCCGAAGGAAAAGGTCAAAAGAGGGAAAACCTATTTTGCATCGTAAACACAATGCGGGGAAAGATCTAGGGTTCGGGGGTTGGTTAAATTTAGGGAAGGTATTAGCACCCTAAACTTCTGTAGTACTCTACAGGAACCTTTTGTTCAAATGTTTACTATTTGCTTTATTTATTTGCTTAAGGTATATGCACAAAGGGATTAAAAGTGAGAAAGGAGACCTAAGGGGTTAATTCTAAGTTTACTCGGCAAGACATCGCGTCTTGTGCCTACGTATCCTTACGGGAGTGGAATCAGAGTAATCGTAGTTCCCCTCAATAGGGAGGTTAGAAACTTCTTGACTGTGGTCAAGGTCTCAAGGGGAATAAACGCATCTTAAGGACACGCTTACGTGGAGTGTAGAAACTCCAAATCTCTACGTTGAAATGTTAAGTTGTAATTAGGGTTAAATTAGGGATTCCACGGCGGGAAACCCTAAAATGAGCGCGGCGGCTCTTTGACCTAATGCTAGGGGTAAAATTGTAATTTTGCCTGCGGCGAGGCATTTGTGGGAAATTAGGGTTTGTGAGGTTGTAAGGGTTTGAAATTGAGGACTATTGACACGGCGGTCAAAAGCTAGACCTAATTCCTTCGGCAGTGTGTGTAATGTGACAGAGATATTGATAAATGCGTGAGGTGATTGAATCATGCAAGCAGAAATATAAAGACAGCAGTTAAAGCCATACAAACAGAAATTTAAAGCGCGATTATTAGATTCGCAAGGTTACATATGAGAAGCAGTTACAATATGATAATGAACTCGGAATGAAAAATAAGATGAAATAAGCAATAAGCTGCAAAGTGAACAAACGATGTTAGTGGGCAGAGTTAAGCGGCCATCAAATTAATTATGAAACAATAAAGAAAAATATGCAAATTGGAGATTTAATATTGTTTTATTTAATATTAATTTGCAAAAAGATTTAACTTTAAAAAAATGTTTTTTCAAGAAGAGTTTTATTTTTGAATATTTTAAGAAAAGTTTTTCTTATTTTTATTTACAAAAAAAGCTTTTTATTTTTATATTTACAAAAGTTTTAGTTTTATAAAAAAAGATTTTAATTTTCATTTTAAAAAAGAGTTTTTTATTTTATTATAAAAAGATTTTTATTTATTTATAAAATTTACACAAAAAATAGGTTTTTAAAACAATTTTATAAAACAATTTAAAAGTAATTAAAAAACATAATTTTTTTAAACAATATAAAAAAAATAAAACATAAAGGGGTTGGGCCGGTCATCACATCCGGACCCAACCCGGTTGTTAGTCATAAACAAATTGCTTCTAGGGTTTTATCCCAGAGAAGCTCGCGGCGCCGTTTCACCCTTTCTTCTCCCTTTCTCTCTCGTTTCCCTTCGCCGTCTCTCTCCATCGCGGTCGTGCCTTTATTTCCTGAAACAAAACATAAAAAAAAGTCCCCTTGCTTACGTTTAAAGTGACGATCGGCCGATGATGGCGTGAGCTGAGGCCTGAGGGTTGATTGTCCGCCGTTTAGACGGCGAAGACGGTCTTCCCCTTTCGGTGGCGCGGTTGTTGATGTTGGTTCGTCAGTGAACGGAGGCGATGATGAGGGTAACGGTCCCTCTGAGTCTCAACCACGCCGTTAGGGTTTGTAACGGTGGCTTCGTGATCTCGTTCGTTAGGGTTCATACGCGATTTTTTTCCTTCTCACAGGTGATATCTTCCTTTTTATAACTCGCTTTTGGGCCTTTAATCCGTGTGGATTTGTGCTATTTTTTCACTTTCATGAGATTTGATTTTACCGGGATTTGATTTTGTTCGATTTGATTTAATTTGATTACGATTGGATGCTTTCTGATATGAATTTGATACTGATTGAACCCTGTTTCCCTTTTTAGGGTTTGATTGGTCTTTCTGATCTCCAGATGATATGATTCTTCTGATTTGGTTCAGAGATTTCTATCTTCAGAACTCTGTGATTGGATATTACATGACCCTGAACTGATTTGTTTTGATCTGTTTTGAAACTTTCCATATCTGATCGGCCTTGACTGAACTTCATCTTTTGGATTTCAACTGGATATCGTTTTTTGGTTTATCTGATGTGGTTTGTTTGGATTCATGCTTTGCAGATGCTTCTGATACAGGCAACTCTGTCATGTATTTGGATATCTGGTTCCATCTGATGCAATGTTCTTTGACCTCTGGCTTTTACTTTGGATACTGATACGGGCTAGATTATTTGATGATGATGACCTGCTTTCGTACAGTTTGGTTATCAGTTGGACTAACGCTTACTTTTCTTCTTTTTCTTCTTTCAGGACTGATGTTGTATTGATCTTTGCCGCCGAGAAGAGTACGCGGTAATGATGACGTTTGTCTGAACCATTTGGAATAGGATACTGCGACCCTGACTTGTGATTATATTTTTGCTTCTGATTGAATTGGTGATGATGACTTGGGCTATGATGTTTGTGCACTTGTTTGTTTCATGAACTGAGTATGGTTTGATAACTCCTATTCACGTTTCGGTGACTTGTTTGTTGGGGCAATGATGTTCATAACTGAGCCCCTGTCTGCTCTATGCTTTGTGCTGCAACTTGGTGTACATTCTTGTGACTTGCCATCCGAATTGATTGAAGCTTGCCCCTAACTGACAACCTTTGGTACATTTTATGTAGCTTGATACAACTTGTTTGGGCGCTTCATTCTTCTTGTTCTATTTGAACTTGCTTTCTTTGTATTAACTGCTGATACCCTTTTCTTTGGATCTTGTTGGGGCTTTTCTGCTACGACAAACTTATAAGATGTTTTCTTATGAATTTGCCTTCTGATGCGTTGTGTTGATGCAGTTCAGTTTGTATTTGGTGTAGTTTGAGGCAGTTTTGGCTTGCATTTCAATTCTCTTGTTCTGTTTGAACTTGACTTTCCATGAACTCAGCTATACGGTTCAGAACTGATGCTGCTTTTGAATTGTTTAGGTTTTGAGTTCCAAATTCTGAATCTGATATTGATGCGTTTGTGGCTTTTCAGGTGTTGGAAATTTTGAAACCAAAGTGACTCAGACCTGCCGGCATCCGGGTCTGAGTCAGAACTTGCCTATGTTGCCTTATTCTCGTATCAGTTTGGAAATCCAATCGCGGCAAAACGAATCAGTCCCGCTTCTTTTATTACTTCTATCTCTCGGATGTCCCGTACCGATAAGAACAGGTGTTACCTGATCTGACGCCCACGGCGCGGATCGGTAACGGGGGGTAGGACGCAGCTTCGGTTGTGCCACTCCCGGCACTCGATGATGACATTGTTCTGAGAGTGTCAAAAACAACTCCTAACCTTTTTCTATACTGTTTGTTTTGTTTTGATGTGCAGGTGAATTTGGAGATTCTGCGGAGAAGCTTAAAGACAGCATGAAGATACTTAGGAACTTTTAGGATTTAGGATAGATACTTATTGTAAATGAAACTTCTTGTAAACCAAATTCAAATTCACTTATCAATTTGTAAATTATAAATATTTATGAAATGAAATTCAACAAATATTCATATTTACTTTCTCACTTGTAAATTCAAAGTATCCATGAATAATAATTCAGAATCATTTAAATTCCTTCTTGAGTTGTAACTTATAAGTACTTATGAACACAAAGTTCAAACTTACTTCTCTTTTGCCTTTTATAAATGATATCCCGCCATATGATTATATCCAAACAAATTCAAATTAAAACCTCGTTGATCACATCACTTCTCAAAATAACCTTAACAGTATCCACTTCCTTTTCAACCCAACTTTATCTTATTAAGAGGAAACAAAACTGTTTGGAAATGTTTCAGAATCAAACAAAGCACGGCCCCGAGTCCAATCATATTTCTGACAAAACATACCGGCACCTTGACCCAAATGGCAAATAAATGCCTCAGAACGTAATAACAGCCCGTTTTCAAGAAATTAGCAGAATTTGCGTGAAATGACCAAAATACCCCTGGAACCAAATCTGCAAAACAAAACACCTCCATAACTTGTTAGTGGTTAGCAAATGTACATATGAGATGCTATGCGAAATGACTGACTAAATATAAGGGTAAAATTTGGGGTATTACATTAGTCTTCTCAAGAGCTACTGATTTACACTGAATCCTCTTAAGGAATATCCTTTACAAACAATGTAAATTAAATACAAGAGTTTTTAATGCTTCTATAAAGCTATAATCACAACAGTGGTTTTTCTCTTAAGTTTTAAGTACAATGAGATTCTATGAAGAATAAGAATAAGAGCTTATAGAATATTATGATTTCTTTTCAGCAAGTGTGTAACTGAAGAATGAAGTGAGGAACTCCTTTTATAGGCAACTGAATCATGCACGTTGAAAAGAGAGTCCAAAAGGTCTGAGCCTTTTTGTCTTCACATGTACTGACCTTTCCTTGAAATAGATGGCACAGATTAATCCTTTTTGTCTGTGTAAGTGTGTCTAGCACAAATAAGGAAAGAGACGTTAAATTGATCCAACGGATATATTCTTGAAAACATTTCTTCAGTTTCAGCAAGTTCTTCAGAGTCTGAATGGATCAGAGTCTTCTGATGAGTTTCAGAACTATGTTGTATCAGAGTCTTCTGCAGCGTGTGTGCTTCTAGCGTGTTGATCATCAGAGCATCTTGACACAGAACTTCAGTACATGGCAGCGTAGGTACTTTCAGAAACTTCTGTAGATCAATGCTTTGAGAAACTCTTCAATCAATATTCTTCTATACTTCTGATGCTTCAGCTTCAGATGCTTCTGATTATCTTCAGATGCTTCTGACTATCTTCAGATGCTTCTGACTCAGAATGTTCTGGAGCTTCTTGCTTCAGATCCTTCTGGAGACTACGCTCAGGATCTTCTGTAAGGAGCAAACAGATTCTTCTGAAAGGTGCATCTGGCGCTTCAGAGTCAGAACAGCTTCTTGTATTCAATGGCAGATTTGCTTCTAGAGAGTTAATATAATTTTAATCTGCAGTAAAACTCTCAAACAAATTTTAGAGTATATAATTCTTAAATATAAATTTCCTAACAGTTATCATCAAAATAAAGAGTAATTATTAAGAACCAATCTGTGTTCTAACACCTAGCTCGTTGGAGAAGAAACATGATGAGCGTTGGATCTTTCACAAGACTTTGACTCAGAAATGCATCGCACGGCTCATATTCAAAGATGAAACGCGAGGGAATTCAGGCAACATGAAACACGGTCGTTTCACTTAATATCAGTCATGGGCTTAAGTTGCTATTGCTAATCACACCCCTAGTTTCCAGGCCCACTCCATTTTGAACTATATTTCTTACTTTCTGCACCGTTGTGGTTTTTTTATTTTTCTTTTGAGTTTTCTGATTAACTGGGCCTAGACGCGCCTTGCTACGCGCACCCCCAGTCTGGGCCCATCATCCATTTTTCAACTTAAATAACTACTAACTGCACCCCTAACCAAATCTAATTCATTTTAATTTCATTCATTTTCCTTAATTCTTTGAAAATTCCTAACAAATTGAAAATTCCATATTTTTAAGTGGTTGTTTTTGCATCTTTTTATTATTCCTGTTAAGGAAATTTTCATATAATAAAATTAGCATTTCATTTTATTTTTGCATTTTTAGTATATTTTTCTTTTAAATGGGTTTTAAGTGATGTTTAGTTTAACACTTGATCTTGTTGATTTTAGTTTAGCTAGATCCTTTTATATTTTGGACCCATTCTTTTTAGAGTACTTCACTTAGGACTTTAGTTTTCATATGAGATTTAATTCATGATTTTAGGACTAAATTTTAGATGGGTTGTTTAGGTGTGATTAGGGGAATCAAAACTAGGGTTTAGATATAACATAGGTGTAATAAATCATTTCTTTTAGGAGTTGTAGTTTGAATTTTGGGGTATGGGACTATAGGGGTATTATGGGTAGATAATAGATCCCTTAGAAAATATTAGGCTTCCCCTATTCTACTATTACTATTAGTATATTGCTTGTATTTGATTGACTGTGTGGTGTGCCCTCTCTAGGGTTATTATTTGACTGTGTGGGGTATTGGGCCTGCTTGGGGTTTGGGTTTGAGCTGAGGACCTTGTTGATAAAGCCCATTAAAGACTAAGAGAATGAAGACCAATTCCCAAAGTTGATGAAGAAATTCTTGCTGGCAGCTGTTGAGGAGTGTAGGATCTAGGAGTTAGGCAGAGCCCTAGAATAGCAATTTGATTCATAAACATGGAAGGTCTTGTTTGCCTCCATTCTTTCTCTATGATTCAAAGTCTCTTTTAAATATCCACCTCCTTCCTTTGGAAGGATTAGTGAATGTATTTAAAAGATAGAACTTTTGAGGGAAAACTGTCAGTATCATGTTAACAGTTAGTGAGCCACCCTTGGTAGGCAATTGACTGCTTAACATCTTATTCATCTTGTTGACTGATGCTCATCTTGGAGATTGGGACTTGAAGAAAAGCCCTGAGAGGTTGAGGATAGAGACCTTGCTTGAAGGCTTGAAGATGAAGACTGATGCTTGCTTGAAGCTTGTAGATGGTTGAAGATGACTTGAAGACAGATGTTGATGAAGATTGCTTTTGCTGTTTTCTTTTGCTGTTGATAATTTTTGATGTATTGTCTGAATTTCCCTGACTGTATTGCTTGCTATTTAACCTATTAGGTTGAAAGTGAATTCTGTTCGCTTTTGCCTGTTGTTTTCTAGGTTCGAGGTTGAGTGGGACTCCCTTGCCTCGCTTGTATTGCTGCATCCATGCATTTTACTGCTTTATTGTATATATGCTATTGTTTCTGTTTCCGTTTATCCCTTAGGATCTCTGTTTCTCTCTGCGCGAGAGGAGCATGATAGACATTAGGTCTTAACCCATGCATGATAACATTAGGTTAGTTTGAATCCCTTTGCAACCATAGGTTAGAGTTCTGTCTCTTCTTTCTCAAAACAAACAGAAAAACACAATAAGATTTCAAACACAATAAAAGACACTTCTTCCGTAAAAGAATGTGAACTCATCAAAACGTCATTTTTGTCCGCTTGGACTGTTAAGCAGGAAAACCCTTTTCAGAAGGAATAAAAACAATCAAAACAGACTTGTGTCGTACGTGGCCCGAACTACGTTTGCTCTGATCTTTCATGCTGTATGAAAGTACGTAGGCATAGGATGCGATGTCCTAGCGAGCAACCTTCCCCTCCTTTCCCGTAGGTAGGCGAACTACGTTGACTCTGATTTCTCGTTCCAGACGGGAATACGTAGGCATAAAGTGCGATACTTTGCCGAGTCATTTTCTTTTCTTTTAACCCTAGACCTGTAGAGTAGATAGAATAACAATCTTTTCGACCGAAAACAAGCGTGGTTCCCGTCGAGTACGACGGACGTGAGGGGTGCTAATACCTTCCCCTTGCGTAACCGACTCCCGAATCCAGGATTTGGTTGCGATGACCATTCCTTTCCCCGTTTTGCGTTAGGTTTACCTCGAGCGTTTCCTTTCCCCTCTTTGGGATAAATAACGCGCGGTGGCGACTCTTCTGTTCAGCCGGCGCCGATTTTCACAGTAGCGACACTTCGCATGTAGACAATCGTGCTCCATATTTCACTAACATCTCCATCAATTCAAAAATCATTTTTGGACCTTTCATCATTTCAAATGCAAATGTAAACCTCGATCAACGTCGAGTATTTTCTCTAAATCAAATTAAACCCTTTAATCATACTTGAACATTATTTCATTAAAAATGAAAAAGGAGATGATCTCGAACCTTCGATTCTTCTCCTCGATTGTTTGGGTATGAGGAGCCTTCCTTACGCTCGAACAATTGTCTTCTCTAAAAGACTTTTAATCTACTTCATATCAAACTATTTTCATAACAATTCGAATCAAATTTATTTTTCTCAAATCAATGAAGGTTGAAAGAGAGAGAGAGAGAGAGAGAGAGAGAGAGAGAGAGAGAGAGAGAGAGAGAGAGAGAGAGAGAGAGAGAGAGAGTCGAGTCTTCGATTCACTTTCCTGAATACTTGGTTACGAGGAGTCTTCCTTAGCATCTGAGTACTCGTCATCCGTTTAAAACAATTTAACTATATTAAAGCTTTTCACAGTTAAGGTTGAGAGAGAGAGAGAGAGAGAGTTGAGCCTTCGATTCACTCTCCCGATTGTTTAGATATGAGGAGTCTTTCTTGACGTCCGAATGATCGTCATCCAAATAAAACATTAACACATTAATCCAACTTCTCGTCTCCGCGCGATTAAAACTTTTTCCCAAAAAGAACATGTTACTATTGCGGTGAGAATCGTGATACCAAGTTATTGATTAACTTGAATCTTAATTCTTAAAATTCACAGTCGGACTTTAATTTATCCAAAGGAAAGGTTAAAGAAAGAAAAACCATTTGCACAATGTAACAACAATGCTAAAAGATTTGGGGATCGAGGGTTGGTTATGCCTAGGGTAGGTATTTCACATCCTAAACATCTGTAGTACTCTACAGGAACCTTTTGTATGTTTGTATGCTATACTTGCTAAATGTTTGCTATGGTTTGGGGTTCGGTATAAGGTTAAGGTAAAGACCTAAGGATATTCTCTAAGTTTGCTCACAAAGATATCGCATCCTCTGCCTACGTATCCTAACTAGGATAGAATTAGAGCAATCGTAGTTCACCTCACCGAGGATAAAAGAACACTTGACCATGGTCAAAACTCTAGAGGGGAAAATATAACAATGCTTGTCTAGAGTTTAACAAAACTCTCTAATCTAAATTGTACACTCAAGAAAGGGGAGTAAGTAATCATCACCATGATTCTTACATAGAGTTTAACAAACTCTACCTAATTCTATGTTGTAAGACCAATTGGTTCTATCCAGACCACAAGGAGGAAGGAGGCTCTATCCCGGCCTACAAGGATTAAGAACTCTAAACCTAAGTTTTACAGGGTAAATCCAACTGGTTCTATCCCGACTAAAAGGAGGGGAAGGTTGCTCGTTAAGATATCGCATCTTGTGCCTATGTATTCTCATTATCCAATGAGAAATCAGAGCGTCTGTAGTTCGGGAACGACTAAGGAACGGGGACCAATTGGTTCTATCCATACCAAAACGAGGGAGGAGGCTCTATCCAGGCCTACAAAAGATTAAGAACTCTAAACCTAAGTTCTAAAGGGTAAGTCCAATTGGTTCTATCCAGACCAAAAGGAGGAGTGAGGCTTTATCCAAGCCTATGGGGGTAATGAGCTATCTATGAACCAAGGGTCAATAGAGAGACTTTTCTTTGGAAGGGGAAAGATGAGGCAACATGGATGAGAACTAAAAAGTTCCATCACTTGGGGAATAACTTAACAAAGTATAAAAATTCAAACATAATGAATATATAAGAGGTATGGTTACAACAAAGAGCATTCAAGCATATGACAATATCAAGAAAAGATTTCAATCAAGATAAATGGTTACAACCTAAAATGCACAAAGATATTACAATATCATGAAGGGGTTCTTAAAAGACCAACATAAGAGGTAAAAACCACTTGAAACATCTTGACAAAGATGAAGGGCAATGAGGTAACAACCACATGTTTAAATGCAAACAAGTTTAAATGCAAGCAAGTCACAACTTGAGGCAAGCGTGTCATAGGTTTTAAAAGATGTCAAATTTAACAACATGAGACCAACAATCATGCATTGATGACAAACAAGTACAAGTAGGCATACAAGAAGTGTTACAACAAATCAAGTAAAAAATTCAAGGTTCCATGGGGAAACACACACAAGTTTATGGTAACAATCAAAACAAAGCAAGCCCTAGCATGTTATGGTTCTAGAAAGAGACATAAATAAGTAGAATGAAACATGAAAAACACATTCAAGAGATTACAACATCAAGAATCATGTTATGAATCACAAAGAAGTTTCAAGGTATACCATTTATGTTCAAGCTTTCACAAAGACAAGAAACAAAACCTAAACATGTTATGTTTCTAAAAATACACATAAACAAGTAGGATAAGGCATGGTAAACATATTCAAGAGGTTACAATATCAAGAATCGTGGCAAAGTTCACAGATGAAGTTCAACAGGCCATTTTCACATATATGCATTCACAAAAGCAAGTATTAACATGGTAAGACAATTAATAAAACATATTTGAGAATTTAAACATGTTAAAAAACATATATGAATCAGAAAATATCAATTTCACAAGAAAAATCAAGTTATAAGTTTGAAAAAGTTCAAGAACATCAAGGTAAAAACCCTAAAAACACATGTTTTTCAAGTGGATCAAAGTATTTCTAGGATGACAATCCTTGAATTGTTTCTTTTCTAAATGAAAGTAGACATGATAAGGAGTAGTTTTCAAAAATAATGGTATCAATAGCACAAAAATTGAGCAAGTTATGGTCATTGCAAGTTGGTGCAGTAAGAGGGCAAAAACTAGGGCAAGGCAAGGTTACAACCTAAGGCTCATTTGCGTGAAGGATTGGAACTCAGTCAATTCTTAACCAAATAGAGTGAAACAAAAGTTAAAATTGTGTATTTTTGAACAAGTAATTCAATGGTATCATTTGTTTTTCCATACCATACACCCACAAAAAAATTCTATAGCAACATGGTTTAGGCAAGTTTGGTGACAACCAAAAACGTGAACATATGAACAATCATGTGTAGTGGTGTGCTTGGTGAAACAAGTGTAAAAAGATAACATATACATCATATTAAGAGGTTAGCGCAAAAGAAATCAAGATATGCACACATGGTTTGGCAGATTGGATGCAAAACGCAAAAGTGACTAGGTTGGGCCTAGTTTGTGACCAGAATTTGACAGTTCAAAAACTACATATTTTGATGAAAGTAATGGTTAATACATGACACATAACATATATAAGTCATGTTTAAACAATGTAAAACACCAAATCATAGCTAAAAGTCATGGTAGAATGTGAAATGCAAGTGAAAATTTCATGTTTTCTTGTGTTTTAGGCTTACCTCTAGAAGCAACCTTGCACAGTAAGAAAACCAGAGACTTTGAGTGCTCATCAAAGGTATACAAATGCTCATAGGATGATGAGAAGATGCACCAAATCAAGATCAAGAAACTTGATGGGCAGAATGGCTTGCAAGTGAAGAAAAACCTCCAAAAACCAATGATTTTCCAAGACAACTCCTTCAATCCTTGTTACAGAAGTTTGGATTGGTTATGGACAACTTCTATATGTCAAATATGAAGTGTTATAGGTCTTAAAGCTCAAGTAAAGGCAAGGGACCGGTGGTTGTCCTTTAAAACGCAAAAAAGTCAACAAAATGAGGTTTTGAGGGTTGACATTTGGATTGGATGAGTTCCTGGCCAAGGTGAGGGTTTGGACAGCTCTAAAACATCATTTGTGATGTGTTTAAGGCTTGGTATAAGTTTGACAGTGTTTGGAAAAGGTTTTAGGGGTGAAAGTGCAAAATAGTTTTTTGTGGTTTTTGGAAATTTAGTGAGATTTTACAAGAACTTTGCAACCAGAAGAAGAGAGAGTTCTTGCTTGGTTTGATACTTGATATGGTGTGTGGATTATCATAGAGGAAGCCTCTATTTATAGGCAAAATAAAAGTGAGGACAGATTTACACAAGTGGTTTGCAAGTGGTGATTCTAGTGAAAAATCTCATGAATCCATGTGATGTTTTTGCTCTGCTGGTTTTGCTTACTTCCAAGGTACTTATACCTATAAAACAAGCTAGAAATGAGCTGTGAGAAGTGATATTAGAGTGCACAAGGACACCCTCCATGCTGCAGCCACCAATACTCTCTCTCTCTCTCTCTCTCTCTCTCATGGTGTACCTTTTGTACTTTTCTTCATTAAACTAATGGATTATGGATGGAACTTTGGTTTTGCTTGGATGCTCTTCTGATCAAGCTCATTTCACCCTCTAACACATTATATCAGAGGTCATTCCATGGTTATAAATGAAGTTCATAGTTGGAAATCAAGTTTATGTTGAGTTTTGACTTGATGACAATCAAGTGTTTAGGCCCAACTTGTCCAATTCGAAACTCTCAGCTCACAAGGGCTATGAAGGAGTTCTTGTACTTTTTGGAAATCCCTCATGGAGCTCTACAACTTTCATGTTTACTGAATTTCCAAATTTCAACTGGAACTAGGTTAAAAAACCCCTCAAAATTGGCTGAAAACATGCCTAAAAATGTCAAAAACTTAGAATTTTTCTAAGTGTTTTCTCCCTCTTGTGATGATATTGGCTATAACTCTAAATCTATGCATTTTTTGCCCATAGATCAGCTTTAAACTTTTGTAGGACTTGTCAAGACCTTTCCGACAAGCTTTGAACCACCTCATTTCAATGTGTGGTTAGGAAGTTATGGTCTTGCCCCTTTCAAAACCCTAATTCCCGACTTTTTTTATTACTCCTCAATCCTTGATCCAATGGTCATGAAACTTCATGGCTAGGTGTAATATGTTATTAGGAACATATTTGCTGCAAACTTTGAGGTCAAATTCCTTATGGTCAAAGAGTTGACTTTTTAGTCAAACAAACTGATTGATTGATAACCGTCGGATCGACTGTTGATATTCTAGGTCTTTTGAGGTCTTGAAACTTCTTGGGTGGACTTCACTAAGCCATATGAGCTTCATGGACCATGATTACATAATTGGAGTGCCATTTAAATCAAAAGTCAAACTACAATTGACTTTTCCTGATCAGAAACCCTAATTAGGAGTCATGGACTGCACTGTTCTTGATTTTTGGGTGACACCCTCAAATTGGATTCATACTTGATTCAACATAGTATCTTTGATGATGTAGATACTTGTTTCATGGAGAATCAATCTAAGACATTGACTGATCAAACATCAAAACCTCGATTCTTGACTGTATGGAACCCTGATTCACATGTATCTCTTGAAAAAGACAAACTTGAAATAGGTTAAGGTTAGATAAACAAATAAAGATGATCCTAGAATGATGATGAAGATCTAAGGGGTAAAAATTTGGGGTGCAACAATTACTTCTGTTCTATCGTCATACAAACAGCGCTTAAGCCTCCCATGCACGAGCATACAAGCTATGTTAAACTGCTATAATGTGATCCAAGCGCATCCGTCTACCGAAAACAAACAAATACATAAGTCTCTGATGCACACGCATACAAGCAAAGTTTAACTACTAGAACACGAATGTTAGCATCGTCCATAAAAAAACACCTATAAACCGTAGTTCCACGAATTACAAACACTTTGATTCTTCTTTTCTTTCAAATGAAGATACGTAGGCACGAGGGCCCCAATCTTTGGTGAGCAACCTTCCCTTTTTCCACCGTAGTCCCACGAACTATGGATGCTCTAATTCTTCATTTCTTTCAAATGAAGATACATAGGCACAAGGGCCCTAATCCTTGGCAAGCAACCTTTCCTTTTTCTACCGTAGTCCTACGAACTACGGACGCTCTGATTCTTCATTTCTCACAATGAAGAGACGTAGGCACAAGAGCCCCAATCCTTGGAGAGCATCCTAATGAAAAACCACACATTTCCTCCTTAGAAAAAAAACTCTTTTCCCTTACCTTTTCGCCTTATTCCTTTAGAAGAAAACAAACAACCTTAACTAACTTTATTACGAATCAAATTAAGAGGTTTCCGTTTAGTACAACGGATGTGAGAGGGTGCTAATACCTTCCCCTCACATAACCAACTCGTGAACCTAGAACTTGGTTACGATGACCATGTTCTTTCCTTAAAGGTTTTGTCGATATTGTCCTATTCCTTCTTGGAATGAATAAATTTCGGCGACGACTCTGTTCGAACCGTATTTTTCTGTGTCCTATCGCGAAGGTCATATTTTTCGAGGTGCGATAGTTGACGACTCTGTTGGGGAATTTTTGCTCCATGCAAGAGAGAGTCAAGCCTTACTTGATTCAATCCGTGAGTGTTAGCTACTCTTATTTGTTTTCTCTTATCATTTTCTTGCTTGTTTAATTGTTTATTATCTACTTGCTTGCTTATCTTTTTTGTATCCTATTATTATTTTCTTGTGACACTGTTTGAGTTTTCTGATTAATAGCTTTGTGAGATAGGCTCCCTACCCGAGTCTGAGAAAAAAAATAGGATTAGGATGGTGGTTGTGTAGTGGAGTCCCACAAGGAGCCTTTCTTGTTGAGACGATACGAAAACCCCGCTTTGAGTAGATTCTCTTAGAAATGTTATTGTTTGACGAGCCTTCGTCAAGGAGATAATGTTTTTAAGCTGAATCGGTCACTCTAAGGACCTTTTAACCATTTCCATGGTGGTTGGTATTGTTAACTCATGAAGGTCACTCATTGTTGGGTTGACACGAACGCCCCAATCAGATGAGATCCCTTAAATGTATTATTATTTTGACAATGATATTTTTAACCTCGATCTATGACTCTGAGATACCTTTTTAGAAACCACGGACTCGATGGTTGTGTAGTAGAGATTCAGAAGGAGGCTTCCTTGTTGAGACAATACGAAAACCTTACCTAGGGGAGATCATTTCAAAGATTTTGTTGTCTGATGAGCCTTCGTCATGGAAATGATATATTTGAGAAGATCCATGACTCTAGGCACCCACCTATCTTAGAGCCTACCCATGGGGTTCCGATATTCAGAGATACCTGTTGCCATTGCTTCAACTTTAGAGTTATACCTGTGATCCTGAGCATTGCACTTTATTTCCTTGCATATTAAAAATGAAAAAAAAATCATTGCATCTGCATCTCATCAGGATGTATGCACACCCTCTTCAAAAATCCAACAAGAAACTTATTCCATCTCTTCCCCATTGTCATCCAGTTGATTTCACAACACTCACACTGAACCTGTGCTAGCTGCAAAGCATTTGAAGAGTGATCAAGAAGTGACGAGAAGGAAAATAGACACCTTAAAGGGTCAGTCAAGCTAAGTTGGAAGCTGTGATAGCTATGTCAAGGAACAACCTTCAGCATGTTGAGGTGGAGAATCTTGACCCCCACCCGACTTTACTGTGAAAACTAATCCACTGTATGGTGTTCTGTCTGATGATGATCCTCCACAACTGAAAATTCCTACTTAATCCCAGATGATGCCATTGATTGATCCTATCAAGGAAAGGCTTCGTGCCATTTAGGAGAAACTCCAAGCTATGAAAGTGCATGATACACCTGGGCTCGATGCTGCTGATATGTACCTAATGCCATACTTGGTAATCCCTTCGAAATTTAAGTTACTAAACTTCGAGAAGTATACAGGTCTTAGTTTCCTAAAGCGTCATTTGGTGATGTTCTTCCGAAAAATGACTTCCTACACCTACAATGACAAGTTGATTAACTTATTTCAAGACAGTTTGAGTGGGGGATCTTTGAATTGGTACATGGATTTATAAAGAAGTCGTGTCGAATCATTAAAGGATATAGCCAACACTTTTCTAGAGTAATACCACTACAATTTGGATGTGGCTCCCAATCGCACGTAGTTGCAAATCCTATCTCAGAAGAGTAGTGAATCCTTCAAGGAATATGCACAAAGGGGGAGAGAATTGGTAGCCAAGGTGAAACCACCACTATTAGAGATAGAATTGATTGACATGTTCATAGACAGTATGCATGGCTCTTATCTTGAGAGAATGGCAGGCAGTGGATTTTCAAGCTTCTTTGACCTTATGGTAGTAGGAGAACACATTGAGAGCTACCTCAAGGCTAAATAAATCAAGGACGCCTTGAGTAGCCAAGCTGGTGAGACTAAATCCCTAAATAATTCCCAAGATGAAGAAGATAATGAAACCAATGTACTCATGGTAAATGTCAAGTATAATCATAGTGCACCAGCAACATGTTATGGTATCTCATCTTCTCAGCGGTCATCATTTTCACCGCTGTGCCACCCTTATGGGTAGCCAATCATGCCTAAAGCGCCAAAATAGAAACCATAGATTTCTCCTCATGCAAATCAATGAACCCATGGAAGAGGATATCAGAATCAGTGTCAAAATCAACATAGGCCTCGCAACAATCTAGAAAGAATGAATGCTCCTTTGGATCCAATTCCTATGTCATACAGTCAACTTCTGTCATATCAAATCCAAAACTCGTTGGTAGAGTCCAAGTCTCTGAAGCCTATTCCAAAGCCATACCCGCTTGGGTATGATCCTTATATGCAATGTGGATATCATGGAGGATCAATGAGGCATTCAATTGAAGATTGCAAAGCCTTCCAAGCCAAAGTACAACAGTTGATTGACAAAAAGTACATATCCTTTTCAGAAGGAAGCTTGGTTGTGCACATCAACTTCTCGCTCGAATGACTTTGAAAACTTCATAGAGATCTCCTAAAGCTAGTGGTTCAGGCAGGAAGACATCCTCAACATTGGCAATCGTTGGACCAACTTTTATCATTCGAATTTGTATTTTCTTTCCTGTTGAATACTTTGTTTTTAAAATTTTGTTATTTTGAATGGTAATATTAATAAAGAAATCTTGCAATTTTTTGAATTATTCATGTCGCATTCACTTATATATAGACACACACACACACACACATCCATATAACTCTTGTCCAATTTTTTAATCAAATTGCTAATTTAGTGAAGATTGGAGGGAGGATTATGAAAACAAAATACTCATAATTGTTGAAGGTATGCTTTTGGATAATGTCTTGTTGATGATGTACAGGAATTGTTTCAAATCCCCAAACACTGGAGAGATAAGGAGTTAGTCCCTAATTAACCACTTCGAGCCTAGAAGTAGGAGTTTCCTTTGGATATACAAACCCTTACGCTTAACTTAGGGCATGGGTAATTGTTCAGTTAATCTGGCTATGCATTCAAATCAGAAGATGAAACCTCTCATCTGGGGATCAACCACATGATATTCTTCGCACACATTCTAAAGTGTCAAATGTACCATACAAAATTCAAAGTTATGGCAGTTGTTCTTCAATGACCAATGATTTTCAGTCATAATCCTTCCCAAAATAGAGAAAATAGAAAAAGAAAAAAGTTCGCTAAGTCGAACATCTAAAGAGGCGACTTAGGCAAAAATTAAGGCAATCAGTGGACATGAAAAAACAAAATCAATCTAGGAAAAATTAGGGATCAAAAGCAAAAGAGGTCCTCAAATCCTCAGTAAAAACAAAAAAAAGGATTATGTGACTACCATGTCAAAAATGAAAAGGTAATTGACATCCATGACAAAAGCAAAAAAAGGTGGTTGCCATCTTAAGAAAATTTTGAAACATCATCTTCACTCTTACACCGTCAAACTTTAGATGCTTGTGTTGAATTAACTAAATATAGGACTAGAGATCATCACGAAGAAGGGGTGGGTTAAAATCATATTTTGAGTCTTATATCCTTTGTTTCTACAACCGTGAACCAGACCACATTATAATCCTCAAAAGACCTAATTGAAGCAAGGTTTATTCTGAAAGCATACTACAACAAGGTTGCGTAAACTAAGTCCTACAGATTTTCTAATCACGCGTATTGGTGTCATATTCTTGCTATATCTTTCACATTAGCTAAATCAACACTATGTTTGGACTAATGATACGTTCACCACACACTATCACATCATCCCAATAGTGATTATTTTTTGTAAAAACTTGCATGCGCATCACATTAAAATTACCATTTGTGAATGAACGATTTTGACTGCATGTCGGTATCTGTCATCAAGGAAATTCCAACAAGGAGCAATCAAAGAGGACTGGATCATTCAAAAAAGTTGACCAAAATCAAGAACACCTTCTAGCCCTACGGATCAGGGGCATGCCATTTAATGATCATGTTGGCTAAGGAATCAGTTCAGTTTAAAGCAAATCCCCAAGCATTAGTTGATTATGGGGAAAATCATTCAAGAATTGGTTGATCAAAAGTGAATCATCTCAAGGCTCCATCAACCAGAGGCAAGCCACCCTGAGGTTCTTTTGATTACGGGCAAGTCCCTCCAGCATTCAACTATCATAAGTTAAGTCGCTTCAACGCTTATTCTAGGGCAAGTTACCTCAAGAGTACATTGAAAACAACCACTCAAAGAGTCGGTTAATCAAGGACAAATCCTTCCATGACTTGAAATTCTGGAGCAGGCCATCTCGAGGTAATCTCATGGTACAACTGCTTCCAAATTCCTTTCAAGGAAAACTTCTTCAAAGAACCCAACAGACTTGGGCAAGATGAGCTACAGAGGGGCAATTCTTCTCCATGCTTTCAAGCTGCTAAAGAAAACTTTGTCAGTAATCTCCAAGTTTAAGACGAGTTTCAGGGAATTACGTTATCACCATATCAAATAACCTCTGGCTTCTAACAGACAATAAGCTTTGGTACAAAAGACCACTCCATCCATTATCCACACAGAGGCATTTCTGGAAACTTTCATATCATTGCATAAATCATCCTCATGCATTAGTTATGTCGCATCGCTCAAGCATAAAGCCATGCATATCATCTCATTCATCAGGCCTAATCCCCACAATATGAATTTGACATCAAAAAGTCTGTTAACCTAAACCACTTCAAAGACTAGTTCATATATGGAAAATCATTTACAAAGTACCAATTCCTGTCTCGTACACAAATTTTAAACCAGTTCCCATCTGGTCACCTATTCTTTAGCCTGTTTTAACTCCAGTTCTTGTTTGGTAGTCAATTTTCTTTCAAAAACCAATTCTTGTATGATAATAAACCAAAAAGTCAGTTCCCGTATGATAACAAATAAGAAGTTAGTTCTCGTCTAAGAACTTAATTTTTCCCACCATTTCTCATCTGGTAATTCATTTTTAAGTCCAATTTCATTGACAACAAAGAATAAAATCCCTAAAAATCCAATCACCATCAATATGGTCCCACGCCAAACCAAAATCCCAACCTTACTTGGCACCTCAAAGAAAAGCTCAACCTTCCTTGGCACCCTAAACCAAAGCCTAACCTTACTTGGCACCCCTAACCAAAGCCCGACCATACTTGACGCATTCATCACCCATGGATCACATATCCTCATATCCCTTGCAACCCGAGCCTACATCGCCATTTTTGCACACATTTATCATCATTTCACAATTAGCTAGTCTTTCCCAAAAGCACGAGTTCATGTGGACATCCTAGCAGGATTCTTTTAAAGGATTCCTCTTTTCACTTACTTTGTGTAAGTCCTTTCGCTGCCTTTTGCATGAAGTGTGGTCATCTAGCTTACCTTTTGTAAGTAACCTACACCATCACCTGTGGAAAAACACATCTATTTCTGCTTACCTTTAGAATTCAACCCTTTGCTGTAACCCTTTGCTGTAACACATCTAATTAATTTATTTATTGGAATTATTTTAATTATGGGATAGTGTGATAATATGTTAAGTTTACATATTATGCTATTTTATCATTTGGAGAGTTTTGGAAAATTAAGTTGGAAATATTTTGGATATTCTTAATTAATGGTTAAGTGGATGATTTATGGAAAATGATTGGAAAATATATATTATGGAGGAAATAGAATGGAAAGAAATTTAAAGAATAGAAATAGAAAGAAAAGGAGATAGGAGTTGGTAAGAAAAAGAAAAGGGAAGAAAAAGAGAAAGAAGGTAAAGGAGGAGAAAAGAGAAGAAGAAGAAGAAAAGTGTGGAAATCATCAAGAGCAACTCAAAGCTTCGATTTAATCAAGGTAAGGGTGAGAAACATTATTATCTAATCCATGTATATGATTATATATGTGTTGTGTGGGTTGTTTGGGTGTTTTTCTATACTTTTCATTTCTAGGTCGAAAATGAATTAATCGGTAGAATGGTGTTTTAATCGGTTAGAATCGAGGATGGATGGAGTAGTATGGTCGGGTATTATTGGGTTGAGCTTACCGGAGTTGTTTGGTTTGGAACCGGTTGATTTTGTGAGGTTTGGGCTTTTGGACAGCCATGGGGGTTCTGGTCTCGCAGGTTCGCCGAGCGAGCATCAGTGAGCATTCGCCGGGCGAAGCCTAGCGAATGGTAGCGAACCCAAACAGAACCAAATTGCCCTGTCTTCGCTGGCAAGTTCGCCAGGCGAATGAGTGTGGGGAAGGTTCGCCATGCGAGTGTTCTAGCGAGTGCTAGCGAGTAATTCTAGAATAACTCACAGTGGTCTTCGCTGGCAAGTTTGCCAGGCGAACGAAGCAGCGAAGGTTTGCCAGGGGCTTCTCCAGGCGAAGGTTGGCGAATGCGACAACATTTTCCTGTTTTCTGTGTTTTCCCTTCCCACGCGGATTTCCTTGTTCGGTTATGTCTAATCCTTATTTGAATGGATAGTTTGTGTGTTGTTGTGATATGACATGCTGTGGGTAGCCGTGTGGCGTGAATTCTAAGTTGTGAGTCATGGAGTGTGAAACATGGCCATTTGGCAGTTTTATGCATTTGTCTTAATTGAATGGAAATGCATGATGGATTAGTATGAATGTACATAGATTGTGTGTACTTGTATGAGGTGACTATGAGTAGAGATATATTTGTGAATATGTATGCATGAAGAGATATGTTGTGAGTCATTTTGCATAAAAGGCATCATGATGTACATTCTAGGGATGTTGATTCCTTGGAAAATCTGCTGAATAAATTGATTCCTCGGAGAATCTGCCGAATGACTTGATTCCTCGGAGAATCTGCCGAATGACTTGATTCCTCGGAGAATCTGCCGAATGATTTGATTCCTCGGAGAATCTGCCGAATGACTTGATTCCTCGGAGGATCTGCTGCGTGATATGGTTCCTAGGAGAATCTGTTGAGAGATTGTGTGCCCGTGTAGGGGGATAGTGATATGGTTCCTAGGAGAATCTGTTGAGTGATTGTGTGCCCGTGTAGGGTGATAGTGATATGGTTCCTAGGAGAATCTGTTGAGTGATTGTGTGCCCGTGTAGGGGGATAGTGATATGGTTCCTAGGAGAATCTGTTGAGTGATTGTGTGCCTGTGTAGGGGGATAGTGATATAGTTCCTAGGAGAATCTGTTGAGTGATTGTGTGCCCGTGTAGGGTGATAGTGATATGGTTCCTAGGAGAATCTGTTGAGTGATTGTGTGCCCGTGTAGGGGGATAGTGATATGGTTCCTAGGAGAATCTGCTGAACGATCGAGTCGTACCGTATTGAATTGCATAGAGTCGTGAGTCGGTCTCTATGAGTTGCATTTACCATTGTTGTCGTTGTGCATTGGGAAATGAACATAATATGTGTATGTTATATGAATTGATATGAATTGGGACGAAAGACATGATTGAATATGCTAAATGATATATGTATATGTGTAGATATATGGATATGTTGACATTTATGTGAATCGGTGTTGAAATAAACATATTATGTGCGTTTCTTGATAAATGTTGTAATGCATGTTGTATGTATGCCTTTGTAAGTGAAGAATGCATGAAAATATATTACGAATATATGTGCATTTCTTAGTAAATTATGGTGATGATGTTGAAAATAATGAATGCGTATAAGGCTCGTGAACACTGGGGTAGAATGACATGATGTCGTTTCTAGTGGAACAATCACCGGGGTAGAACAACTGTGGCGTTGTTCCTGGTAAGATATAACGATATAGTCGCATACATTGGGGTAGAATGATAAGATGTCGTAACCAGTGGAGTGATCACCGGGGTAGAATGACTATGTGTTGTTCCTGGTGGGGTATGAGTGATGTACCCATAAATCCCTAGCGGGAATTGGTGGAATTGATGGGCTTTATGTGAGCCATATGGCATGGATAGAATTGTTGATTAGAGTTATGCGTACGTATGTGTACATGACTTGTGTAATTGAAAATGATGAATATGTGATTGTCAGGAGAAGTGTGTATATATACATGATATGTTGATTTAAGAGTGGTGAGTATGTGAGTGTTGTATGAAAGTATGCTATGTGCATGATAATATGCTTGATGATCAACCATGTTAGTTTATATGATGAGGTAATTGAGAAGTACGTGTGAATTGAATATGAAATATGGTGAGAAATGTGGCATATATGTATTTTATGATTGTTTATATACATAATTATATGCATTGATTATTATGGTAATATTTCTCACCCTTCTGCTGGAATGATGTCCTACATGACATCGTGCAGGTATTTCAGAGTAGAGCTGCTTGTAGTCTCGAGGCCGCTATTGGTGTAGCTATTTAGCAATTTATTTATGTTGGGTCGAGTCATGCTCTGGTCATGTAACACTGGGATCGCTTAGTTTATGTTTTAGAAATATACTATGTTTTCTTGTTTATTGAAATAAGAAGAAGTTGGCCTTAGTGCCCGAGCCTTGTTGATTTATGTGATGAAAACAAATATTCCTTTTATGAAAAATCATTGGATAAATGAATTCGCTGCTACATGCTAATTGAAATTGTAAAACATGACTATTTATTGAAGTGTTGATGAGCATGACAGGTGTTTGAAAGTTTTAAGTGTGACACCCTTGGTTGAATGCATGTTAATTTTACTCTGATTATTGTAATTAATTGTGGGGATTAGAGGGGTGTTACATTAGTGGTATCAGAGCAGGTCGGTCCGTCCGACCAAGTTGTGTTTGTTGGTTGTTCGCTTGTTTGCGACATGTGTATGAAAAACACTGTCGATACATGTTCGTTATTAACCTTGTCTACAGAAGTGGGAATAATAGAAGTGGGAGAGAAGCTTGTGATTCTCCAGGATGCTGCAAGTGTGGAGTTGTAGCTCGGTGTGTTATTAAACGCTATTATAGTTTGGTAAAGATGGTTTATACTCCATCATGATTTTCGGCTGTCTATTGACAAATTGAGGAACTGATCACCCTTAATATCTTGTTGATAGTAGTTGGGATTGTGTTGGATGGGATAGACGTGTCTTGCGAGCTTAGATGGTGTGTGCAGTGAATTGTTTGGAGTGAAGCCAAGTGCTTAAAGATTGTTCTGAGAAGTCGACGCAGGACAATGTTGAGATGTTGAATTTTGATGAGATTTTGAGTGCTAATGAAAGTGGGAGGTTAGCAGTTTCCGATTAGTTATGGTTGTCTGGAAGTTATCCTGACAGGATAAGTGATATAGAGCCAGGATGTGAAGTGGAGTTGTGAAGGACTTAATTTCGGGAACTGGTCAGAGATTGAGGATCCCGTGTTATATGTGTGTTTGGATGGTCAAGGAGTTAAATTAATTGAATAGTTGAGACTCGCGTTTGGTGTGGGTGCTACGGCAACAAACTCTGAGGTTAAGTATATAAAGAATGGATGGCGACTTCTGGTGATTACTAAAGGAAGTAAGATGTGGGATACAAGATTGTAATGAGAGAACCGTAATTCGGAATGACGCAAGGTTAAGAACGTTGGAAGTCATTACAATGCTCTATGTGACGAGAAGGTAGTGACATGGAATTAAGTATTTATTGATGAAATATGTTTGGATGTTGTGGTAAGTTCAATTCGTGTTTTTGCCATAGGTCCACAACTGCGTGTCCGTTTGGAATGGGATTTTCCACACTTGAGTGAGTGAGTCAAGGGTTGTGTAACCAATGGTGTTTTGATGTATTAGAAGAATATAGAGGATCATGTTGCACATCGGGAATTTGAGTTATCAGTGTTAGAGAGGAAGTAGTGTTATGTCACTATGAAGAAAGTTCAAAGAATTTTGGAAAAGCTGTCAACAGCTTGTGTGTTGGTTTTGTCGAATCCGACAGGACTATTTGTTGTGTTTTGTGATGCTTTGGTGATATGATTGGGAGATACGTTAAATGCAACACCAACAATGTTTTAATTATGCTTTAAGGCAATTAAAAGTACAAGAGGAGTTATCTGACATGTGACTTAGAGTTGGTTGTTGTTGTGTGTTTGTACCGGAGTTTGGGAGCCTCAATTGTTTAGTTGAGATTTGAGATGGTTAATGATCTTAAGAGCTTAAGGTATTTATTTGGTTTGAGAAATTGCATATGATGCAGAGGAAATAATAGGGACTTCGTATGGAGTTGATCTTTGTATGATGAGACTGATTATTGGTATTCTCGATGAGATTCGAGAAGGTTAGAATTCTAATTGGAGTTAATAGATTGATTGAGTTTAATGGATTGAAGTCGAAGGGCTGATTTTCGGATTTATGAAAATGGTGACATGAGATGTTGTGATAGAGTCTATGTGTCTGAATAATGTGGATTGGATAAGAGTACTTTGAAAGAATTGTTTTGGTGGCCACGGATGGAGAGAGAAGTGGTTGCGGTTGTATATGCGGATTAGACTTGTTGAAAGTTGAAGTGTGAACATCAGAGACTGTCGGCCTGATGCAACTGTCGAGTAATTCTGAGTAGTATGTGATATCGTCTAATATCGTTTCAGATGGGGATCTGTGTTTTTATTGAGATTTTGGGAAGAGTTTGCGGACGTTTTGGGTACCATGTTGAAGTTGAACTTTGTCTAGCATCTGTGAATGGAGGGGCAGACAAAGAGAGCTATCCAGTATGTAGAGGATTTGTTGAGAGCTCGTGTGTTGGATCAAGATGGATAAGAAGGAGGTGCAGGACTCCTTTGTGTTGATGTGTGTCTGGAAAGAGTGTTGTACTCAGACTTGGGATTGTGCAAGAGACGATTGAAAAGATTAGAGGATCCAAGAAGGGACGTGTTTTGAGAGTTACGATAGTAACCGGTGTTGATCGAGCTTGAGGTCTCGGAAGCAAACTGTGTCTTGTTGAATCTGTATCAGAGTAGCGCAGCGGAAGCGTGGGAAAATAGCAAGTTAGATTGTTTTACCGCTGTAACTAGGAGAAATTGCATGATGTGTTCATGTGTCTAAGCTGAGGGAGCGCACCGACCCAGATGGATGGTGTATGAGTGAGAGAGGATTTGACTGTTGAGACAACTTTAAGGAAAAGGGATTGTCTTGGTAAAGGTATTTGGGAGGATCAACTAGAGGAAGTTGGATTTGGAAGATTGGGATGCGAGAGTCACATCCCGAGTTGTTTGAAATGGATAACATTTTCGAGGATGAAAATTTCTAAAGTGGGGGAGAGTTGTAACAACCCAATTTTGATTAACTAATTAATTTATTTATTGGAATTATTTTAATTATAGGATAGTGTGATAATATGTTAAGTTTACATATTATGCTATTTTATCATTTGGAGAGTTTTGGAAAATTAAGTTGGAAATATTTTGGATATTCTTAATTAATGGTTAAGTGGATGATTTATGGAAAATGATTGGAAAATATATATTATGGAGGAAATAGAATGGAAAGAAATATAAAAAATAGAAATAGAAAGAAAAGGAGATAGGAGTTGGTAAGAAAAAGAAAAGGGAAGAAAAAGGAGGAGAAAAGAGAAGAAGAAGAAGAAGAAAAGTGTGGAAATCATCAAGAGCAACTCAAAGCTTCGATTTAATCAAGGTAAGGGTGAGAAGCATTATTATCTAATCCATTTATATGATTATGTATGTGTTGTGTGGGTTGTTTGGGTGTTTTTCTATACTTTTCATTTCTAGGTCGAAAGTGAATTAATCGGTAGAATGGTGTTTTAATCGGTTAGAATCGAGGATGGATGGAGTAGTATGGTCGGGTATTATTGGGTTGAGCTTACCGGAGTTGTTTGGTTTGGAACCGGTTGATTTTGTGAGGTTTGGGCTTTTGGACAGCCATGGGGGTTCTGGTCTCACAGGTTCGCCGAGCGAGCATCAGCGAGCATTCGCCGGGTGAAGCCTAGCGAATGGTAGCGAACCCAAACAAAACCAAATTGCCTTGTCTTCGCTGGCAAGTTCGCCAGGCGAATGAGTGTGGCTAAGGTTCTCCAGGCGAGTGTTCTAGCGAGTGCTAGCGAGTAATTCCAAAATAACTCCCAGTGGTCTTTGCTGGCAAGTTCGCCAGGCGAATGAAGCAGCGAAGGTTTGCCAGAGGCTTCGCCAGGCGAAGGTTGGCGAATGCGATAGCATTTTCCTGTTTTCTGTGTTTTTCCTTCCCACGCGAATTTCCTTGTTCGGTTATGTCTAATCCTTATTTGAATGGATATTTTATGTGTTGTTGTGATATGACATGCTGTGGGTAGCCGTGTGGCGTGAATTCTAGGTTGTGAGTCGTGGAGTGTGAAACATGGCCATTTGGCAATTTTATGCATTTATCTGAATTGAATGGAAATGCATGATGGATTAGTATGAATGTACATAGATTGTGTGTACTTGCATGAGGTGAATATGCGTAGAGATATATTTGTGAATACGTATGCATGAACAGATATGTTGTGAGTCATTTTGCATAAAAGGCATCATGATGTACATTCTAGGGATGTTGATTCCTTGGAGAATCTGCTGAATAAATTGATTCCTCGGAGAATCTTCCGAATGACTTGATTCCTCGGAGGATCTGCTGCGTGATATGGTTCCTAGGTGAATCTGTTGAGTGATTGTGTGCCCGTGTAGGGGGATAGTGATACGGTTCCTAGGAGAATCTGTTGAGTGATTGTGTGCCCGTGTAGGGTGATAGTGATATGGTTCCTAGGAGAATCTGTTGAGTGATTGTGTGCTCGTGTAGGCGGATAGTGATATGGTTCCTAGGAGAATCTGTTGAGTGATTGTGTGCCCGTGTAGGGGGATAGTGATATAGTTCCTAGGAGAATCTGTTGAGTGATTGTGTGCCCGTGTAGGGTGATAATGATATGGTTCCTAGGAGAATCTGTTGAGTGATTGTGTGCCCGTGTAGGGGGATAGTGATATGGTTCCTAGGAGAATCTGCTGAACGATCGAGTCGTACCGTATTGAATTGCATAGATTCGTGAGTCGGTCTCTATGAGTTGCATTTACCATTGTTGCCGTTGTGCATTGGGAAATGAACATTATATGTGTATGTTATGTGAATTGATATGAATTGGGACGAAAGACATGATTGAATATGCTAAATGATATATGTATATGTGTAGATATATGGATATGTTGACATTTATGTGAATCGGTGTTGAAATAAACATATTGTGTGTGTTGCTTGATAAATGTTGTAATGCATGTTGTATGTATGCCTTTGTAAGTGAAGAATGCATGAAAATATATTACGAACATATGTGCATTTCTTAGTAAATTATGGTGATGATGTTGAAAATAATGAATGCGTATAAGGCTCGTGAACACTGGGGTAGAATGACATGATGTCGTTCCTAGTGGAACAATCACCGGGGTAGAACAACTGTGGCGTTGTTCCTGGTAAGGTATAACGATATAGTCGCATACATTGGGGTAGAATGACAAGATGTCGTACCCAGTGGAGTGATCACCGGGGTAGAATGACTATGTGTTGTTCCTGGTGGGGTATGAGTGATGTACCCATAAATCCCGAGCGGGAATTGATGGAATTGATGGGCTTTATGTGAGCCATATGGCATGGATAGAATTGTTGATTAAAGTTATGCTTACGTATATGTACATGACTTGTGTAATTGAAAATGATGAATATGTGATTGTTAGGAGAAGTGTGTATATATACCTGATATGTTGATTTAAGAGTGGTGAGTATGTGAGTGTTGTATGAAAGTATGCTATGTGCAGGATAATATGCTTGATGATCAACCATGTTAGTTTATATGATGAGGTAATTGAGAAGTATGTGTGAATTGAATGTGGAATGTGGTGAGAAATGTGGCATATATGTATTTTATGATTGTTTATATACATAATTATATGCATTGATTATTATGGTAATATTTCTCACCCTTCTTCTGGAATGATGTCCTACATGACATCGTGCAAGTATTTCAGAGTAGAGCTGCTTGTAGTCTCGAGGCCGCTATTGGTGTAGCTATTTAGCAATTTATTTATGTTGGGTCGAGTCATGCTCTGGTCATGTAACACTGGGATCGCTTGGTTTATGTTTTAGAAATATACTATGTTTTCTTGTTTATTGAAATAAGAAGAAGTTGGCCTTAGTGCCCGAGCCTTGTTGATTTATGTGATGAAAACAAATATTCCTTTTATGAAAAATCATTGGATAAATGAATCCGCTGCTACATGCTAATTGAAATTGTAAAACATGATTATTTATTGAAGTGTTGATGAGCATGACAGGTGTTTGAAAGTTTTAAGTGTGACACCCTTGGTTGAATGCATGTTAATTTTACTCTGATTTTTTTAATTAATTGCGGGGATTAGAGGGGTGTTACATTTGCTGCCTTTTACATGCCCTTCACAAATTTGCCCAGCTGTTTGTTAAGGACCCTTCATGCCTTTTGCAAGAGGAAATCATATATAATCTCTCCTTACCGTTTGATCAGGAGTCCTATCTACCTTTTATAGAAGGAAAAATCATACTTTCTCCTAACCTTTTGTGCAGGAGTTCACTATGCCTTTTGCTGAAGGAAACTTTCTCAGTTTCTCCTAACCTTTTGTTTAGGAGTCCTCTCTGCCTTTTGCAGAATAAAACTTTATCTCAGTTTCTCCTAACCTTTTGTTCAGATTCCTCTCTGCCTTTTGTAGAAGGAAGCATCATCTATCTTTCTCCTAACCTTTTGTTAAGGAGTCCTCTCTACCTTTTGTAGAAGGAAACATCTATCACTCTCCTAACCTCTTGTTCAGGAATCCTCTCTGCCTTTTGTAGAAGAAAAACCAATCATATCTTTCTCCTAACCTTTGTTCAGGAGTCCTCTCTGCCTTTTGCAGAAGGAAAACCATCATCTATTTCTCCTAACCTTTTGTTCAGGAGTCCTCTCTACCTTTTCTAGAAGGAAATCACATCATACTTTCTCTTAACCTTTTGTTCAGGAGTCCTCGTTGCCTTTTGCAAGAGGAATTCATGCTCTTCTTTGGCTTTTGTAAGTATCCCCTACCTTTTGTAGCGGAAAATCTTATCATCCCCCAACCAAGTCACACCTGCCTGTCACAAGGCGTCTCTCTTCCTTTTGCAAAAGAAGTTTCAAATGATAATTACAACATTGTACCATATTTTCTTCTCTTGGAATTTTGCAAGGATGTCTATTCATCCAAGAGTGGCAAAAGCTCATCATGAAAAAATATATATTGCATCTCAAGTATACCATCCATTTGCATCTCAAGCATACCATCTACATTCATCCCTTCTCTACACGGCCAAAGTTCTGGGTATTATAGTATTTAATTCTCTTCTACCTTGAATGTATGAAAGTTGTTTCTATTCATACTTTCATGTCCAAGAAGATTAAATAGGGGAAACTTTCATACCCTAATTTTGACCGGGCTTTTTAAAAATTTCATTCATATTTTCACTTTGCATCATCTGCATAGCATAACATGCATTTCATCATGCATACTGCCTAAAATGTCAGCCAGAGTAAATTTATCAGATTTACAGACGAATCGGTCAAACTGAAAGTCAACCGTGCATAAAATTAGTGGACGAAAAGTTCTTAAATTGAGCTTGTAGACGTTATTTATTTTAATCTATGTTTTGCATAGTTTAACCTGACGTGCTCGTTTTAATTTTTTGATGACTTTTCGACTAGATTTTGATTAGTCTGAGCATTTTTATCGGTCCTGATTTATTTCAAAATCTTACAAAACACTGTATTTTCCGAGTAGTTTATTCTACATTGATAATTTTGGTGCAGTCGTTTTTATTTTTTGAGAATTTTGATACCCGACTTTTTATACGTTTTTTTACCCTTTTACTTTACTTTTTAGTCAAAAGTGTATGTGACAATTAATTAGAGATTTCTAAACTTTAGATTTTAATTTCATTTTATTTATTTAGATTATTTTAATATTTTTTCTTTTTCTTTTATTTTATTTTATTTTTTAAACCATTCTTGTTGATTAAGTTTCCAGAAGAGCATTTTAGGCATTTGTTAAATAATTGAACCCTAGTTAGTACACTATATAAGCATAGCGTTGTTAGAAAACCTAGACCAATACACATTAGAAGCATCGACACATGATACTCTCTGAATTTCAAAAAAATAAAAAATGACAAAGTGCGAAAATGGGAGTGGGGGAGATGTTCTTCTTTTCACGTTGAACTTCACAAAACAAAAAACACATTTCCTTTTCTTTTCTTCAATATGCAGTAAAAAATCAATACACTCCTTCCACCACCTTATAAACAATCACAACATCACCATTCCCATGAACTCAGCCACCAAACCATGAGCTCATGTCTCCCTCACTGAAAAACTTCCCAACCAAAGAAGGTATTATCCATCGTCATCTTCACATTTCATATATACTGCAATCTTTTCCTTCCTTCCATAACATAACCACATAGTAATGAAAACCAATTTCTACACATCACACAAAACACGCCATCATTTTCCTACATCTGATCCTCATCCCATACCTATTAACCCAACACAACAAACTCACATATACACATTTTTTTCACTAAAAGTAATGAACTTTTCCCCCTCACAATTAACACGTGAACACTTTCCATTAACCTTACCATAAACATAAATCATGAAGACACCTTATAAGTTTCATAAATTTTTCATCTTCTCCATAATGACATCCTTACTGAAACTCGTAACCAACCTTCCTCCATCTCCTTTCCCTCCTCAAAAATTAACAACCGACCACCACCTTTAACTCCCTCAAATTTGTTTCCATTATTCATCTTCCAACAACAACCTCTCATCTCACCCCACACAGCCAAACACAACCATCTACCGTGTCGAATCCACTCCTGCAACACCTCAACAACCTTTTTCTGTTTCAAACGCACCATGCTAACTCACCTTTTACTTCATACACCCTTTTACCTCCACCATTAACTTCTCCAACGCAAACCAAACCACTAAACAAAAATAAATGTTGTCCCTCAGCAACCGTTCAACCAACAACCAACAATTTTGTGTTTCATAACAACAACACCACAAAATCCGCTTCAACAAATCGTGAGAATCTCCATAATTTCTGACTCACTAACAACACTTCGACAACACCACCATCAACAACTCTCTTATCAACTCCGACAAACTTCAGTTAACACGCATGCTACCACCATTCACGTTGTAAGAAAATATAGAACATCCTAGAAACTATAAGGTGTATGAATATGGTAGAATAATATAGATATATAAGTATATGGCAAAGATAGAAAAATCTAGATTTATCATGATAATAACCTATCATGAGAACTCTAGAATATTCACCACCATTGAAAGGTTGGTGACTTGAGCCTATAAATAGGCATTTTCTACATTGTAAACCATCATCCAAGAAATTAATCACAAAACCTTCTTTCTAAACTACTCTCTAAAACTATCTTCTACCAACTATCATCTAAACAATTCCAAACAGTGGCATCAGAGCTACGTTCGGTCATACATTGGGCGTAGTAATACTAATACCCACCATTTCAAAATCCTCCAAACTACTTCAAAATATTTCTCTTATACTATTAACCCACTACAATATTTTTTCTAAGCCATGGATAACACTACTCAATCATCAACTATTTGCGTCCCTATTTTCAACGGTGATAATTATGATTTCTGGCGTGTTAAAATGGAGACATATTTTTCATCTCAAGATTTATGGGACATAGTAGAAGAAGGCTTCATCGCTCCCATAGATACTTCAGCTCTAAATGCAGCTCAAGAAAAAGAGTTGAAGAAAAATAAACAGAAAAATTCAAAGGCATTGTTCACCTTGCAACAAGCGGTGACTGATGCAATTTTTCCAAAAGAAGAGAAGTTCCTAGAAATTTCCAAAAGAATAATCCAGATAAAAATATTCCATGCAATATATGCAAACGACTAGGCCACGCGGAGAAAAGTTGTTGGTACCGTAATATGCCACAATGCAATCATAGAAAGAAATTCAATAACATAGAGAAACACTGTCGCAACAAAAATAGGCATCAAGCTAATATTGCAGAGGAGCATGATCAAGAACAATGTATGTTCTATGCCACTCAAGAATCAATCAAACAAAAAGGAGGAAGTTGGTACTTGGATAGTGGATGTAGCAATCACATGGCCAAGGATGAGACTATTTTCAAAAGCATTGATGAGTCAGTCAAAGTCAAAGTTCGACTAAGAAATGGAAGTGTGGTTGAGTCAAAAGGAAAAGGCACCGTCGTGGTAGAGGCAGATAAAGGTACGCGACTCATCCATGATGTCTTACTAGTTCCCAGCCTAAAAGAAAATCTTCTAAGCATTGGCCAAATGATGGAGAAAGGCTACACACTTCACTTTGAAGGAGGTGTGTGCAAAATCTTAGACAACAAGAATAAAAGGGTCGAGATAGCCGAAGTGAAGATGAATAAGAGCAATAGAAGCTTCTCGCTAAATTTAAAATATACAACTAACATCGCCATGAAGGTACAAGTTGATGATTCATGGCTTTGGCATCGAAGATTTGGCCACTTCAACACGCATGCCTTGAAGTTGTTACATGATGAGAGATCTTCCAAGCATAAAGGATAACAATGAAGTGTGTGAAGGATGTCTCCTTGGTAAGCAACACCGATTTACATTCTCAACAAGCGGAGCATGGAGAGCAAAAGATCTGTTGGAGCTGATACATACTGACGTCTGTGGACCGATGAGGACGCCGTCACACGAGAACAACAGGTACTTCATACTCTTCATTGATGACTTCTCTAGAATGACATGGGTCTATTTCTTGAAAGAAAAATCAGAAGTTTTTGGAGTATTCAAAAGGTTCAAGGCCCTTGTTGAAAATCAAAGTGGAAAGCGGATAAAAGTACTAAGAAGTGATCACGGCAAAGAGTACACATCCCGCGAGTTTGATAGATTTTGTGAGGATGAAGGCATAGAGCGACAACTTACAGTCGCATATTCTCCTCAGCAAAATGGTGTGTCTGAGAGAAAGAATCGCACAGTTATGGAGATGGCTAGATCGATGCTCAAAGAGAAGCGACTACCTAACATATTATGGGCTGAAGTAGTCTACACTGCTGTTTACTTACTCAACAGATGTCCAACTAAATCTGTACAAGATAAGACTCCAATTGAGCCTTGGAACGGGAAGAAGCCATCAGCAAAGCACCTAAGGGTCTTTGGATCTATATGCTACATTCATATTCCAGACGTGAAGAGGCATAAGCTTGAAGACAAGACTATACGAGGTATCTTCTTGGGGTATAGCACAATATCTAAAGGCTACCGTGTATATAACTTACAAACAAAAAAACTCATCATCAGTCGAGATGTTGAAGTTGATGAGAATGCTTCTTGGAATTGGGATGAAATAAAAGTGGAGAAGAATGTTCTTATACCCACTCAACTACCTCAAGAAGAAGCTGAGGAAGAAGTCCTAGGTGAACCTTCTTCACCTCCACCACAACAACAAGTTCAAGAACTATCATCACCAGAGTCTACTCCAAGACGAGTAAGATCTTTGAGAGACATATATGAAACCTGCAACATGGCCATACTCGAACCTGGAAGCTTTGAAGAAGCATCAAAGCATGAAGCATGGGTCAAGGCAATGGAAGAAGAGATAAAGATGATCGAGAAAAATAACACATTGGAGTTAGTAAATCGTCCCCATGGAAAAGATATCATTAGGGTTAAGTGGGTCTATAAGACAAAGCTCAATCTTGATGGCACCATATAGAAACATAAGGCGAGGCTAGTAGCTAAGGGTTACTCACAACAACCTGGGGTTGACTACAATGAGACATTTGCACCGGTAGCTCGTCTTGATACCATTAGAGATCTAATAGCTCTTGCGGCACAAAAAGGATGGAGTATACATCAACTGGATGTCAAGTCTGCCTTCCTCAATGGTGTACTTGAAGAAGAGATCTATGTGGAGCAGCCACAAGGATTCATATCTGAAGGCAAAGAGAGCAAAGTGTTAAGACTAAGAAAATCACTATACGGTTTGAAGCAAGCTCCTCGAGCATGGTATAGCAGAATCAATCAATATTTCATGGATCAAGGATTTAGGAGAAGCAAGAGTGAGCCCACACTATACATCAAGTCTCAAGGTCAGTACACTCTCTTACTCTTTCAATATGTAGATGACCTTATCTACACGGGAAACAATACTAAGATGATAACGGAGTTCAAAGAATACATGATGAAGACCTTTGAGATGACCGACCTTGGTTTGATGAGTTACTTTCTCGGTATAGAGGTAAGCCAAAGAAATGAAGGGATATTCATCTCACAAAAGAAATACACAGAAGGCTTACTTAAGAAATTCAAGATGTACGGTTGCAAACCTGTCGCTACCCCACTCATAACAAATGAGAAACTACAAAAGAATGATGGAGCACCAGAAGCTGATGCATCCAAGTATCGAAGTTTAATTGGAAGCCTCCTATATTTGACAGCTACGCGGCCAGACATAATGTATGCTACAAGTCTTCTATCAAGATTCATGCAAAGTCCAAGTCAAATACACTTTGGAGCAGGAAAAAGAATTTTGAGATATCTACAAGGAACAAAAGAGTTAGGTATATGGTACTCTACCGAAACTAACTCAGGATTACTTGGCTACACCGATAGTGATTGGGCAGGTTCGGTAGATGACATGAAGAGCACCTCTAGCTATGCTTTCTCACTCGGATCAGGAATTTTCTCTTGGGCGTCGAAGAAGCAAGCTACGGTTGCACAATCCACAGCAGAAGCAGAGTACGTGGCAGCTGTTGAAGCAACGAGTCAGGCTATATGGCTTCATAGGATACTTGAAGACATGGGAGAAAAACAGGATCAACCAACTAAAATCAATTGCGACAACAAATCAGCAATTGCAATGACAAAGAATCCAGTGCATCACAGTAGAACAAAACATATAGCAATCAAGTATCACTTTATAAGAGAAGCTTAAGCAACTAAAGAGATCAAACTCGACTACTGCAGAACAGAAGATCAAATTGTAGACATATTCATGAAGGCGTTGCCGAGACCAAGATTTGAAGAGCTACGAGCTATGCTTGTAGTCAAAGAAATTTGTATCAAGGAGGAGTGTTAAATTTGCTACAAATTTCTAGAGAGTTCTTAAATATAATATGTAAGAAAATATAGAACATCCTAGAAACTATAAGGTGTATGAATATAGTAGAATAATCTAGATATATAAGTATATGGCAAAGATAGAAAAATCTAGATTTATCATGATAATAACCTATCATGAGAACTCCAGAATATTCACCACCATTGAAAGGTTGGTGACTTGAGCCTATAAATAGGCATTTGCTACATTGTAAACCATCATCCAAGAAATTAATCACAAAACCTTCTTTCTAAACTACTCTCTAAAAATATCTTCTACCAACTATCATCTAAACAATTCCAAACACACGTCTCAATAATCGGTAGCTTAACGGTTTCGACAAGTTTCCATTTGGAAGAACATAGCAGTGAAGTGCGTCCTCAATATCCTTGCATCCTAAAGAGTCCACACTGAAGACATGTAAATGATGAAAATGCAGCCTAAATAAGAGACTGACCATGGCAACTATCTTCTATTCAACAGCTCTACACAATAATCATACAGTTTTTAACTCAGCGGGTAACTTTATGATCAAAACTTCTTGCATATGTGTGGTTGCTTCCATGTTTCATTTTGGTTATAAGTCTATCAATGTTTACAGTTTGCAGTTTGTTACTATTGTTTGTTGCTTTAGTTCATGTATTGTTGCTGTTTGTATTCGAATGTTGTTTGTGTTGTGTTGTTTACTATTTTGTCTAAGCATTTTATTCCTGATCCTGTTGTACTATTTTTGTATTTGGTGTTGGCTATTGAAAATTTAAGAAGCACATTTTATAGAGAGAGATAGAGAGATAGAGAGAGAGAGAGAGAGAGAGAGAGAGAAATTAGAGGTTTTTGTTTTATTTTGTTTTATTTTATTGACAAGCGTCACATGTCATTTTCGATCGCAAGAATGAAAAGAGTGGAATGCTGGAGCGAGTATGTTGAGTTTTTGCTTTCAATTTATTACTTTTTTTTAATATAGTAATTTTAGTTATTTAAGATCAATTTTGGGTTGTTGGGTTTAGATCCATATTTATTTTTTCACCTCCCTTTGCTATATACACTCCCATATTAATGTTTGCACCCTTGAATTTTATTTTATTTCTTTAAGACTTAACAAAGTCATAAATGGACATGGTAAAAACCAAGGTAAACACATAAGAATAGATGTGACAACATCTAAGACAAGACAACAAAGTCATAAAAATCAAGGTAAAAACCAAAGATGATATACAAACATAGACGATATAAAAAAAGCATACATGTGACATGGTTCTAACAAGACGAAAGTAACAACACAAGTATGGCATATTAAAGCATGTTCATAACAATAACATGTGAGCATGGAATAAATGTAACAACATCAACAATATCATCATAGATATGAAAGATATAATAATATCAACATATAGGTCATGGATATAACAATTTTTAAACAAAGGATTCAAATCAACATGGATATAACAATATCAAACATGGGCGAGGTAAGGCCAAGATTATGACATGGTTTAGGGTTAACAATTAACACCACTTAATCATGAATACAATTCAAGATTTCAACAATTATGGAAAATTTTAAGACACCACTTAATCATGAATTCAATTTAAAAGATGGTTCAAGACAACATAACAACTAAGAGTTCATGTCAAGTGTTCATTGTGATCACAAACAAACCTAAACATTTCAAAAGGTTCAAACATGATAAGTATGAAGTTTAAGAACCAAATAAAGTCATGGTATCAAAGTTATGGAAAATTATGAACATATGGTCAAAGATGATTCAAACACCTAACAAGCATGCATCAAAGGTTCAATATGGTATAGGTATCATGCTAAAGTCAAGAGAAATGTTTCATAATCCAACATGAGGAAACAAGACATGTATACATGAAAATCAAGCATTAAAGTACACTAAAATTTAGGCAAAAATCAAAAGGATCATGTTAATAACATCAAAAAAGGTTCACACAATGTTCATAACATTCACAAACATCAATATAGTCAAGCAAAATCAAAGAAATAATAATAAAGGAACACTTAATGACCTAATAACACCTTAAAAGTGCTTCACTTTGACTAAGTAAAAGTGTGTGAAAATAATATTATTTTTGGAAATTTTTCAAGGATTCACAAAATAGGCATGGCAAAGAATGAATGTGCAAAAAATCAGCTCAAAATGATGAATATTTAATGAGATATGATAAAAAGAAAATGGAGAAAAAAATAAAAGAACTAAGTGATAAAAAAAGAGAGGAAATGGTCCTCGTGGGGTTTCAACACGTGCATTGGGGCTTGCATGTTAAAACACTAACCACTGGGCCATTTGCTTGGCCCAGACAAAACACACGCGTGCCAAATTATATTTGAAACACAGTTGAAAAATATCGAAATAAAAAAGGAACAAAAGGTCTGGGGAGAGAGGGATCCGAACCCCATACCTCTTCCACATAACACACTAAACAAACACACTCTCCATTGCAGCGTAATGCCCATTCAAGAACAAAGTGGCAAATAAAAAAGTAATACTAAAACAAGTTTGAAAACATGAAAACATGCGCCAACCTCCTTCTTCCTCATCCTGAACTTGTCCACCATTTTCAAATCTTGAGAAATTCTAACATCCTAATTTCTTGATGAAATCACATGATGTAAACATGAAAGTTGTTTGTTTTTTACAAGGAATGTGATGGTACAACTCAATTTTATTAATTCTCAGTGTATTGTGAATAATTAAACTGAACCTAGGATGAACCATAAAATGAAAATCTAAAATGAAATTCGAATTACCACAAATTAAGTGCAATTGACGTAGGGTTAATGTTCACTACATCATGGCAAGTGTGTCTGTAACTCAAATGGATGCAAATGATATAGGAATCACATAGTTGCAGAAGCTATGGACTTGCCTATTGGAGTAGGTCCAATGCCTCTTCAATCCAACTTTTAGATGGTGATTGATGATTTAGAAAGCTTCCTTGACCTCCTAGGATGCTTTTGCAATGCTGAAACAACTTGGACAATGGCTCGATCCTCTTACAGGATTTCTCTTGCAAAGTGAAAAAAATGAGAACTTGATCTTGTTGAAGGTAATGTTATATATGCAGAATGACACTTGGGATAGTTTGTGCAAGGTTTATGGATGGTGTTGGAAGTATTAGTTGGATTGGAAAGGATCTGAATAAGGATTTATGGTGTTTCAGACAGAAAGTCAACTATTGTGCAAGTGAGAGTTGACTTTTAGATTCTGAGGTCTTTCGACGAAATGGATGGTTTTGACAGTTGAGTGGGATGATTTGTGGTGTGTGTGGATAGGTAGTTTGAGTGTTTTTTTTATTGTGGAGGGTTTTGGCAAGCTTTGTGAAAAGTGGATGTTTTGTGGCACAAAGAAGGCTTCTTTGCAAATTCTTATGTAAGGATGTTTCTCAAAGTTTCTTTGTGTGTTAATTGGTGTTTTGTGATTAGGAGAAGTCTTATATTTATAGCGAAATAGTGAGGATCAGAATTACGCCAAACCAAGTTATGGATTTCTATTGGTTTGGTGATCACACTAAAATTCACCGTATTTCTGACTCCGATTTCGCATGCATTCTTAGCTTTTATTGTTGTTTTGCTTTGTTATTGCTTTGTTTTCTTATGTTTTCAGGTTTTTATAATAATCGGAGCTGGAATCGGGAAAAGGAGCGAAAAAGGAGTGAAAACGGACGAAAACCTAGAAATTCAGCATTTTGCACTTACGGCACCCACTGTGGCGGGCGCCATGGGGTTAGCCATGACGTGGCCACGTCTCAAGACCAATCCTCAACCTCCAAGACCCACGATCCCCACTACATCATCCCCTGTAGGGACCGTGGCGGGCGCCATAGGCCTGTGGCGGGCGCCACAAGGCAAAAATCCTCAACCTCCACTTTTTAGTGGAGGGGCGTCCCGGTCATTTCGCGCTTCCAGTTTCTCCTATAAATAGGACCTTAGATTTTCGTTTTTCTTCATCCAGAATTAGAATCCTCTAGGCATATATCAGTTATAAAGCAGTTGCCATTCCACATCGGGGTGCCTCTGCAATCGAGTGATCGAGTCTGTAATCTGTCTGTGGTTCGAGTTTTGGAGCACTCTGGAGGAAGTTAATCCTGCCGCCATTTTAATTCCAGTTCGTATTTTATTTTTCCGCATTGCTTTACTTTTATTTATTTTCTCGCACTTTACTTTGTTTATTTCCCGCACTCGCACATTTACTTTGTTTATTTCCCGCACTCGCACATTTACTTTGTTTACTTCCCGCACTCGCTTTAAATTACTCATATGAAAAACTATAAAAAGAATATTTACTTTATCATGTCTAACTAATCCCATAAAGGTTAGAATGTAAGGATCGTAATTAAACCAGTAATCAGTATAATTGTTCGTGGAAACACCTAAGGGCTATTTTATCTTTCAATTCAAGTAATTGTTTTTAACTATTTCAAAAACAGCCAAAAGCGCTTTGTATAGTTCATTAGGAGTTTTTAGATTAAAAAGAAAAGAGATTTTAAAACGATTTTCGGACGCGTTATGAGATTTAGAGTCTGGTTCATAAGAACCTCTTTTTGCTAAGGAGTCCAGGTTAAAATACTTTTCAACTTTGTTAAGAAACTATATTTCTTAAAAATAGGTTTACTACTCTAACGCAGTACGCACCTTTTTATCCGTGACAATAGGAGGGGTTGATTAGAGAGTACAACTCGGTTCTGAATACGCGAAAGCGACAGTTCCTGTTAAATTAGTTCTTTTCAAAGGAGAAAACATTGCCCATAAGTAGTTCCATTAACAAGTACTGGATTATCATTGATTACGTGAATTACATTCGAGCCTGTCTTTTATTTATTATTTAAAATTATAATTTTATTTACCATTGCACCCTTACTAAAAGCCTTAAAAATAGTTGCCTTAGATAAACACCATAACAACAGGTACGATAGATTGACACTTGGTCTCTGTGGATTCGATAATCTTTTATATTACTTTGACGTGATTCGTACACTTGCGAAAAACACGCATCAAGTTTTTGGCGCCGTTGCCGGGGACCAATATCGTCAAATTTCATTACCCTGTAGTTATACCGTTTAGACTAAGGTTGTTACCCACCGGTCAATGCGAAAGACTCGCAGTGCCGGAAGTTTAGTAGACCCTCTAGCTGAACCTGAACGTTACGCTCGCGCACGTTTGTTTTTCCATAGAAATAGGAGAGCTATGGCCGAAGATCAAAATCGAAGACCTCTTAAGGACTTCGCCCAACCATCAAACGAGGAACCTAGTTCCAGTATAGTAAACCCCGCTATCCCAGCCAATAATTTTGAACTTAAGCCATCCCTGCTGCAATTAGTGCAACAGAGACAATTCGCAGGTCTCGCTACTGATAACCCAAACCAACATTTAAAAAACTTTCTTCAGTTAGCAGACACCTTTAAAACCAATGGAGCTTCTCCTGAGGCAATACGCTTAAGATTATTTCCCTTTTCCCTCAGAGATAAAGCTCTATCATGGTTAGATTCCCTTCCACCCAATTCAATAACAACTTGGGATGACCTTAGAAAAGTTTTCCTTGCTAGATATTTTCCCCCAAGTAAGACCGCTCTTCTTCGAAACCTAATAACTAGATTTACCCAACACCAAGGAGAGTCGTTGTTCGAAGCCTGGGAGAGATATAAAGAACTATTAAGAGCATGCCCACACCATGGCCTAGAGAATTGGCTAATCATCCAAACCTTCTATAATGGACTTCTTTATAACACTAAAATGACCATCGACGCTGCCGCTGGTGGCGCACTGATGAACAAACCTTACCCTGAAGCTAGTGCCCTTATCGAGGATATGGCCCAAAACCATCAATCATGGGGAGTAGAACGAGCGACAGTGGAAAAGAAGGAAGCCCAAGGAGGAATACATGAGCTAAGCTCTATAGACATGATGCAGGCTAAAATGGACGCGTTGGCCCTTAGAGTCGAACATATGTGTACAACTCCGAATACTGTTGCCGCAGTTTCGCCGAATTGTGAGATATGTGGAACGCAAGGACACCAATCCGCCGAATGCAATCTGTTGAATGAAACCAACACTGAGCAAGTGAACTATACCCAAGGGAACCCATTTTCAAACACATATAACCCTGGATGGAGGAATCACCCAAACTTCTCCTACAAAAATAATAACCCTATCCAAAATACCGCACCTCCGAGACAACAAGGTTACCAAGCCCCTAGAACAAATCAACCTATGCAACCTGTACCACCTAGCCCGAGCTTTGAGGAAGTTGTAAAAGATTTTATCGTTGCTCAAAAACAACAAAACAAAGAGTTCATGAACCATAACGTCCATGTTAACGAACTAATTACCAAGTTAGGAACCAAGGTTGATCAAATTATTACTCATAATAAGATGCTTGAAACCCAGATCTCTCAGGTAGCGTTAAACCAAGCCCCACAGACTACACCTGGAGGACAGTTCCCTGGACAACCTCAACAAAACCCGAAAGGGCAAGCTAATGCCATTACTCTACGAAGTGGAACCGCTTATAAGGAACCTTTAAACCCTAGATTAAGTGAGCCCGAAACTTCTGAGAGGAATGAGGAAAAGGAACCAGAGAAGCCTGAAACCCCGGAAAGTCAAGAAAAAGGAGAAGAACCTAAAAATAAAACCTATGTACCGCCACCGCCATACAAACCACCAATACCTTACCCTCAAAGATTAAAGAAAACCCAAATCGATAATCAATATCAAAAATTCGTTAAGGTTATAGAAAAACTTCACGTAGAAATCCCCTTTACAGAAGCCATCACCCAAATACCTTCTTATGCTAAGTTTCTCAAAGACATACTTACAAATAAACGTAGACTCGAAGATCCGAAACCCGTGGAATGTAATTCTATTTCCGAAAATAGGTTAGCAAAGAAAGATAAAGATCCCAGAAATTTTTCCATTCCTTGTGTTTTGGGGAATCATGTCATCGAAAAAGCTTTTCTAGACTTAGGAGCTAGTGTGAGCTTAATGCCTTTAGCAGTTTGTGAGAGATTAAACTTAGGAGAATTACAACCTACTAAGATGTCACTTCAATTAGCCGATAGATCCGTTAAATACCCTATAGGCATACTTGAAGACGTCCCTGTTAGGATAGGTCAGCTGTTTATACCTACTGATTTTGTTGTCATGGACATTAAAGAAGATGACGACATACCAATCCTCCTAGGTAGACCGTTCTTATCGACTGCTGGAGCCGTAATAGATGTTAAAAAGGGAAAACTAACTTTTGAGGTAGGTGGCCAGAAGATAGAATTTATATTGTCAAAATTTCTTATGGCACCTGTGATAGGAGATTCTTGTTATGCCTTAGATATCATCGAAGAATGTATTAGGGAATTAGAACAAGAAGAAGAAACTGAATCTATAAAATTGCCATCAACCCTTATTTTGGAAGATGACAATTATAAAACACCCTACATTGATGATAACCTTCACGAATGTTTATCTCTTACCCCAGATCCTATGCCTTGCCCTATAAAACCGACCGTAAAACTTAAGGAACTGCCTAAAAACCTGAGATATGAATTTCTTGATGAAGATATGAACCGTCCAGTTTTAGTCAGTGCTACCTTAAACCAAGAAGAAACCGATCAATTATTAGAAGTTTTACGTAGGTACCCCTCAGCCTTAGGATATAAGATCTCTGATCTAAAAGGAATAAGCCCATCCGTATGCATGCATCGGATTTTGCTTGAAGAAGATTCAAAACCTTCTAGAGAACACCAACGTAGAATAAATCCTATAATGAGTACTGTAGTTAAGACTGAAGTTCTTAAGTTACTAGAGGCAGGTATAATATATCAGATCTCGGACAGTAAATGGGTGAGTCCTGTGCATGTAGTACCTAAAAAGGGAGGCATCACAGTCGTGCAAAACGAGAAGGGCGAACCTGTAGTGAAAAGAACTGATGGAGGTTGGCGTATGTGCATAGATTATAGAAAATTAAATAAAGCAACTAGGAAGGACCATTTCCCATTACCATTCATAGACCAAATGTTGGAGCGCCTAGCCAGACACTCTTACTTTTGTTATTTAGATGGATATTCAGGATTCTTCCAAATACCTATTCACCCCGAAGATCAAGAAAAAACTACCTTTACATGCCCAGTTGGAACCTTTGCCTATAGAAGAATGCCTTTTGGACTTTGTAATGCTCCTGCAACTTTCCAACGCTGCATGATGTCTATCTTTGCTGATTATTTAGATGGAATTATGGAAGTATTTATGGACGATTTCTCAGTTTGTGGGTCAGATTTCAAAAATTGTCTTGTCAACCTTGAGAAAATCCTGGAGAGATGTGTGGAGGTAAACCTTGTGCTAAATTGGGAAAAATGTCATTTCATGGTCACCGAAGGGATTGTTTTAGGACATATAGTTTCCGAAAAAGGTATAGAGGTAGATAAAGCAAAAATAGAAGTCATAGAGAATCTAAAACCGCCGAAGACTATCAGGGAGATAAGAAGTTTTCTTGGACATGCCGGATTTTACCGACGTTTTATCAAGGATTTCTCCAAAATAACAAAGCCCTTAACTGGTCTTTTAATGAAAGATGCTGAGTTCATCTTCGATGAAAAATGTACTGAAGCATTTAATCTTCTGAAGCAAGCTCTGATTTCAGCACCTATAATGAAACCCCCTGATTGGTCGGAACCGTTTGAGATAATGTGTGACGCCAGTGATTACGCTGTTGGAGCCGTTCTAGGTCAGAGAAAAGATAAGAAGTTACATGTGATTTATTATGCCAGTAGAACCCTAGACGCTGCACAGCTCAACTACGCAACAACCGAAAAAGAGCTCCTAGCTGTAGTTTTTGCAATAGACAAATTTAGATCTTATCTAGTAGGAGCCAAGATTATAGTTTACACCGACCATGCTGCCATTCGTTACTTACTAAGCAAAAAGGATGCCAAGCCTAGGTTACTTCGATGGATTCTATTATTACAAGAGTTTGATTTGGATATCCGTGACAAGAAAGGCACTGATAATGTGGTAGCTGATCACCTATCTAGGCTAGAATACCTGAAACCTGATCCAGTACCCATAAATGACGATTTTGCCTACGATAGACTGATAGCCCAGCTAGAAACCATTGAAGATGATAACCCAGACCCTCATGAGCAATTTCATAAATCCTTAGCTATAAGCAATGTACCTTGGTATGCAGATTTTGTTAATTACCTAGCCGCTGACATCATACCCCCTGATCTAAACTACCACCAGAAGAAGAAGTTCTATAGTGATGTGAGAAACTTCTATTGGGACGATCCATTTCTTTTCAAGAGAGGTAAAGATGGCATTTTCCGCCGTTGTGTTCCAGAAGAAGAGGTAAATAATATAATTGAGCATTGTCACTCTGCACCCTATGGTGGACATGCAAGCACATCTAAGACCTACGCCAAGATTCTTCAAGCTGGCCTATTCTGGCCTACTATGTGGCGTGATGTCCATGCTTTCATTGTCAAGTGTGACAGATGCCAACGCACAGGAAATATTTCAAGACGTAATGAAATGCCGTTAAGAAATATCCAAGAAGTAGAACTCTTCGACGTATGGGGTATGGACTTTATGGGACCGTTCCCACCATCTTTTGGAAATCAGTACATATTAGTGGCTGTTGACTACGTGTCTAAATGGATTGAAGCTATCGCCGCACCCACAAACGACACCAGAGTAGTCATCAAATTATTCAAGAATTATATATTTCCCAGGTTTGGAACACCCCGTTTAGTCATAAGTGATGGAGGATCACACTTCATATCGAGAATATTTGATAAACTTTTAAGCAAGTATGGAGTTAAGCATAGAGTAGCAACACCATACCACCCACAGACCAATGGACAAGTGGAAGTATCTAATAGGGAGATAAAACAAATCCTCGAGAAGACTGTCTCTATATCTAGAAAAGATTGGTCGCAGAAACTTCAAGAAGCATTATGGGCCTATAGAACCGCTTTCAAAACTCCTATAGGAACAACCCCTTATCAACTGGTCTATGGAAAATCATGTCACTTACCATTTGAGTTGGAGCATAAGGCCTATTGGGCCATCAAAACTTTGAATTTGGATTACTTGACAGCTGGTGAGAAACGTATCCTTGATATCCACAAATTAGAAGAGCTCAGACAATCTGCCTACGAAAATGCCATCATATACAAAGAAAGAGCAAAAGCTTGGCATGACAAAAGAATCATAAGAAGAGACTTCAAAATAGGCGATCCTGTTCTCCTGTTCGATTCTAGGTTACGACTATTTCCAGGTAAACTCCGTTCGAGATGGACTGGCCCTTTCGAAGTATCTAAGATCCTGAGATCCGGTGCTATTGAAATCAAGAACCAAACATGTAAACCGTTCATAGTCAATGGACAGAGGTTGAAGCCCTACGAAGGAGGTGACATTCCAACAACATACACCTGTCATACTCTGAGTGATCCACCATATCCTTCCAATGATGTTTAAATATCGGTCGTCGAGCTAATGACGTTAAACAAGCGCTGCATGGGAGGCAACCCATGGTTTTTCTTATTTTTGTACTTTTTTTTATTTTAATTTATTTATTTTATTATTATGTCAGGACTCACGGTTGAATGTTTTATGTGCTTTCAGGACTTGTTTGCTAACCTTGTACAGAATGCAGAACCCTGATGACATGCACGTGGCCTTTAGAGATGATGCACAGAGAGAGCGTTACTATGTTCACATGAGACGCCCTATGGCTCCTACCAGGTACCCTGACCATGACTGCATGGATGCCTTGGGGATAGAGCCAAGCGTCAGATTTTTATGCCATCAACTCCAGTGGGACCAGTTTGACGACAGGAACGACACTTATAGGAACCTGACTCTTGAGTTCCTCAGCTCGTTTCATCATGACCCTTGGGCTGGACCCGATGGACTCGCTGTTTTCAGGTTGTTCGGGATTGACTACTCATTCTCTCACAAAGAGTTTGGTGATTTACTAGGTTTCCAGACTACTCCTGATGCTATTCTAGAGACTCCGATGGGGTATTTTATGAGCAGAGAAGTGGAAAAGTTTTGGACTAAAATATCAGGCAGAGGGAGCCAAGATCCTTCTACCCAGTTTTCTCAGGTAATCCACAACCCTGCATTGAGGTACTTCCAGATGATTCTAGCACATTCTTTCCTAGGTTTTCCAGATACAGAGACACTGCTAAGTGAAGAGGAGATTTTCCTACTGTTTTGTGCGACTCAGTCTCGCCCTGTTGCTTGTGGCAACTTTCTACTGAAGGGCCTTGCTAGTGTTGCCAGATCATCAGTAGGAATCATCCATGTCGGTGGGATTGTTACACAGATTGCTACTGCATTGGGTTTGTCTCGCAAGCTATTGCACCTCAGGACCTTCTGCTGCTACACCACCCTGGATATTGATTTTTGTCTTGATAGAGGACTGATGAGGAGGGCTTCTTTTGAGCCCAACATGCTTAGATTGCTGATCGACGGTGAAGCGATACACTACTTTACATTACCAGATCCGCTGATGACCAGTGTCCATGATCCTGCCAATTGGAGTTATGCTCTAGAGGGTTATGGAGAGACTGTCGAAGAGCCGAAATCGCCTCCCGCCGCTGAGTACACTCCTACACCTCTTACTCCCCGAATCACTGTTATGTCTAACAATATGTCTCTGCAGCCACCCGACCTACAAACACAGATTTATGAGCTCCGCAAGGAGACTGCCCTGCTCAAGCAGGAAGTGGCAGACTTAGAGTTACAGATGCAGGTTTCTGATCTCACTCATGCCTCAGAGACCGATGCTCTACATCAGGCGATCGACGAGCTTCGGAGGGAGATAGCTGAGATTCGTGGATTAAGCCAGGATAAGAAACCTACCACATGACTCATTCCACCCTGACAGCACTACCCTAGTATTTAACTTCCTTTTATTTATCGCATTTCTAGACATATTTTACTTTATTGCAGCTTTTATATTTTTATGCACTTTGAATTCCTTATATATATACATATTATGCACTAATTTTTTTTTTTCTTTTTTGATTTTTAATCATTTTATTTTTATCGTGTAAAGAAAAATAATATATAAGACAAAAATATGCAAGCCAATGCCTTGAAAAGAAGAAGAAAATGCTATTCAGACCCCCCGGAAGACCAAGGTGCAAGGAAGGCCCAAAGGAGGATCCAAAACCACAAGGCCCAGGAATTGGCCTTGTGGCGGGCGCCATAGGCCCTGTGGCGGGCGCCACACCGTATCAACAAACAAATACGGGATTCAATCCCCATTTCCACCATTTTCATCCCTTTCTTCACCAAAAACCCATTTTTCCAACCTTCCAAATCCTCTTTGAACCCCATTAAAGCTCCCCCATTTCCAAAATACCCTCCATCCATAAAACATATCCAACATCCATTTCCATTTTCATCCATCAAAAACCAAAAAAATCAAAACTTTATCATTCCCCTCATAAACCACTTTTCTACTATTTTCACTACCTAAGGAGTTTTTCAACAATGGAGTTCAACGGATTTATTCTTCGTGATGGAAGACCGGGCGAAAGGCAACGGAAAATTATTCAGAGGCTTCAAAGTCGAGAAATCCTCTCGACTAGGTACGTCGACGATAACTGTCTGTATGCTTTGGGTATTTATCATAGTGTTTTTAATTTATTAGAATTTCTAGGCTTGCATAATATTTTCATTAATCAGGAACCTACCTATGAGAGGCTGACAACTGAGTTTTTGAGTTCTTTGATATACACTGTCAGTCCTGACACTGCTAGCACTGTCGGTACTGTTATTTTTAGACTATTTGGAATTGAATATGAATTCAGTACCAATGAGCTAGCAGATTTGTTAGGAATCCCTCATAGGGAAGGTTCGATTTGTGAGGCACCTTTGGATGCTGAATGGTCGGCCGAGGTATTTACCTTCTGGCTAAGGCTTTCAAGTACTTCAATTAATTCTTTTGAAGGGATACTTGCGTCGACCATTCACAACCCGGCCATAAGAGTTTTTAGACTTCTTTTGGCATGTACTATTTTTGGCCGGGAAAGTCCAAACAAGGTAAATGCTCGTGAACTCCTATTTTTGCAAGGATGCCTCACTAGAACCCACATCAATCCGGTCCCGTTTATGCTTGCCCACATGACTTTATTTACTAATAAAACAGGACCGATTGTTTTTGGAGGGCTTGTTACGTCTATTGCTCGGGCTCTTGGCCTGAATGATGAGATAGCTACACTTGAACCACTACCTCCTCGCACAATTAATTTAAAATTTCTGAAAGACATGAAATTGTGCCGAACAAGGAGAGAAGGTGGTTATGAGTTGATGGTTCATGGGGTAGCTATCCCATCTGTTGCTTTACCATGCAGTAGACGTACTGATGTACGTGATGAAAGGAACTGGACCTATGATCTTAATGCTCCACGTGTTTTGGGTCCACTTCCTCCTAATATTCCCGATGGGGAGGCACATGACACTGATGATGAGTATGATCGGAGAGAGCAATCTCCCATCCCTCACATGTCCCCCCATCGTCCTTCACAGTCACACACTGCACCATCTTCCTCTAACCCTGTTGCAGGTACTGCTCCTGGATTCTTTGTCACCGAGGAGATGTGGCGTGATATGACAGCCAGAGAAGAAAGGCGTGATGGCCTTCTCTCTACTATTTCACACTAGCTGACGGACAATATGAACTTCATGCAACAATCGCGATTGGTTTCGGATCGTTCCTATAGCAACGTTTGCCGTACCTTGAACGCTATTTCATTAGAGCAGAACCGTCAGAGAGAGTTCAACAGCCGACACTACCAGCTTGTAGAGGCTACTCAGGGTTCCATCTTGGGTAACCTTCGAGAGGTCCGGAGTGCTCAGGCTGCTTTATCAGCAAGACTCGACCGGAGGGACCAGCATCGTAGTAGATCCCGTCGTTCCAGACCATCACATCAGGACGGCGAAGGCACCAGTGCCCCTCCTCAGTAGTCTTTTTCCAGGTTACCCCCCTTATCTTATTTCGAAACATTGGGGACAATGTTCGATTTAAGTGTGGGAGGGGATTTTATTGCTTTCTGTTATTTCCCTTTTTAGTTAATTTCCTTTCAGTTTTTTCCCTTTTCAGTAATTTATTTTTCTTAGATAATGCATGAGTCTGACGAGTCACCAGTATAGTGTCTTTTTAGTTCATCTTCATTTTTTTCCCATTTCCTTAGCCTTACCAGAAAATTTTTAAAAAGAAAACAATGTTGTTTCACATGTTTTTTGGGCTTTGAGACAGGTTTAGATTAGGATGTGGTGACTTAGGTCAACTTTTTGAAACATCAGAACCATTTTAGCACCATAGACCTCTTGAATATAGGAATCACTCCTAAACCCCACCACCATGGCCTTTACTATCATTCAAAAAATTGTCCTAAGTAGTTTATTTTAGCAGTCAGCTCCGGCCTAAGCATACTCTACGTAGGGGGCCGATGAATATAAGTGAATGATCCAGTGCTAATAAAAAAAGAAAAAAAGGCAAACTCTGGTATAGGTGACCCTCACAAAGTCATTTAAACCGAAAAAAAAGAGAAGAAAAAAAATTCTTTTGCCACAAAAAGAAAAAAAAATTGCAAGTCACCTATTGTTAGTTGGTTCAGAGGTATCTGGCACTGAACTTGGTAGGGCGGATTACGATCCGATCCCCCGCAGCTACATTTAGGCGAAATAAAAACAGGTTTACACATGCTTATGTGCCAGAAACCTTATGTTATGGATCAGAATCACTAACCGGTCACTCTACTATGAAGCATGTACGGATAACGGGCTTAATGTGATTGCGCCTGAATGAAAAGGACACAAAAAGATGAGAAGATAGGCCTAGGTATCGTGGGATGACATGGAGTGGTTAATATAGGATTGAAGTTTGTGTTTGTGTTACTATGGTACCCTTGGTTCACTTAGTTAGTATCTGTCACTGCATCCTGACTTGAACTTAGAATCCCTTTAGCCCAAAGACAAGTGTTGACACCATATTTTCTTAAGCTTTAATGTTTGCTTGAGGACAAGCAAAGGTTTAAGTGTGGGAGAATTTGATCACACTAAAATTCACCGTATTTCTGACTCCGATTTCGCATGCATTCTTAGCTTTTATTGTTGTTTTGCTTTGTTATTGCTTTGTTTTCTTATGTTTTCAGGTTTTTATAATAATCGGAGCTGGAATCGGGAAAAGGAGCGAAAAAGGAGTGAAAACCTAGAAATTCAGCATTTTACACTTACGGCACCCACTGTGGCGGGCGCCATGGGGTTAGCCATGACGTGGCCACGTCTCAAGACCACTCCTCAACCTCCAAGACCCACGATCCCCACTACATCATCCCCTGTAGGGACCGTGGCGGGCGCCATAGGCCTGTGGCGGGCGCCACAAGGCAAAAATCCTCAACCTCCACTTTTTAGTGGAGGGGCGTCCCGGTCATTTCGCGCTTCCAGTTTCTCCTATAAATAGGACCTTAGATTTTCGTTTTTCTTCATCCAGAATTAGAATCCTCTAGGCATATATCAGTTATAAAGCAGTTGCCATTCCACATCGGGGTGCCTCTGCAATCGAGTGATCGAGTCTGTAATCTGTCTGTGGTTCGAGTTTTGGAGCACTCTGGAGGAAGTTAATCCTGCCGCCATTTTAATTCCAGTTCATATTTTATTTTTCCGCATTGCTTTACTTTTATTTATTTTCTCGCACTTTACTTTGTTTATTTCCCGCACTCGCACATTTACTTTGTTTATTTCCCGCACTCGCACATTTACTTTGTTTACTTCCCGCACTCGCTTTAAATTACTCATATGAAAAACTATAAAAAGAATATTTACTTTATCATGTCTAACTAATCCCATAAAGGTTAGAATGTAAGGATCGTAATTAAACCAGTAATCAGTATAATTGTTCGTGGAAACACCTAAGGGCTATTTTATCTTTCAATTCAAGTAATTGTTTTTAACTATTTCAAAAACAGCCAAAAGCGCTTTGTATAGTTCATTAGGAGTTTTTAGATTAAAAAGAAAAGAGATTTTAAAACGATTTTCGGACGCGTTATGAGATTTAGAGTCTGGTTCATAAGAACCTCTTTTTGCTAAGGAGTCCAGGTTAAAATACTTTTCAACTTTGTTAAGAAACTATATTTCTTAAAAATAGGTTTACTACTCTAACGCAGTACGCACCTTTTTATCCGTGACAATAGGAGGGGTTGATTAGAGAGTACAACTCGGTTCTGAATACGCGAAAGCGACAGTTCCTGTTAAATTAGTTCTTTTCAAAGGAGAAAACATTGCCCATAAGTAGTTCCATTAACAAGTACTGGATTATCATTGATTACGTGAATTACATTCGAGCCTGTCTTTTATTTATTATTTAAAATTATAATTTTATTTACCATTGCACCCTTACTAAAAGCCTTAAAAATAGTTGCCTTAGATAAACACCATAACAACAGGTACGATAGATTGACACTTGGTCTCTGTGGATTCGATAATCTTTTATATTACTTTGACGTGATTCGTACACTTGCGAAAAACACGCATCATTTGGTTGGAAACAAATGGTAGTTTCATGGTCTTTATAGTTCCAATGCCAAGTACCAACTTTCTAGAGTGGTTAAGCACCTTTAGAGGTGTTGCTTCTAAGCTTTAGAAAGGTTTGTCTGTAGAAGAAACCAAGTATGGGCTCAAGACAAATTGACTTGTGATTAAAGTTGCTTTATGTAAATGAAAGTGTAACCTTTCTTGTAAAACATTCCAAATGTGGCATTGCAACTTGGTTAATGCATCAATTCATTGGTTAATGCATAACTACCCTGTGTATATATCTGATTAGATGAATATTGTTAGAACATAAATTGGTTCTTAATATATCTCTATATTTTGATGATAACATTAATGAAATTTTGTATGAAGTAAATATATACTCTAATCATATTCAAGTGTTTTTGTTTCAGATATTAAAATTAAAAGTCCTCTAGAAGCAAAAACTCCTCTGAAAGTTAAGAATCAGAAGACTCTAAATGTTGCCTGAAAGAGACTCTGAGCGAAGCTGAAGAAGACTCTGAAACGCTGCAGAAGATTATGAAGTGTACCTATAGAAGACTCTGAGTGCAGAGTATAAAGACTCAGAAGACTCTGAGAACTAAACGCTGCAAGTACAGAGGCTCTGAATCAAGTCAACTTTGACCATAACTCACGCTAAGCACTGAGCTGCAAGAGTCTGAAAGAGTGACTCTAATAAGAAGATCAAGGAACAACATCAGAGGATCTGATGCAAGAATACTTTTCATATATGTTCAATTAAAAAGGAAGTTTACAAGAAAGAGACATTGCTAAACCCAAGGTTTACCAACGGTACTATTTCTCATTCGTGCATGACACAGGATTTCAGGCAAAAAGGGAATGTCAAATCAAGACGAAAAGTATTTGTCCTTCCTGTCTACATCCTACAATACTTTCTTCTACACACTATTGAGAAAGTGTAGTATATAAAGAAGTCTTCATCAACATAACAATTGATAACGATTCACAACAATTTTGCTACAACATTTTGAAAGAAAGAATTCAAAGAAGCAATCAAAGAAAACATTCAAACAACTTTCTACATAAAACACTAAGTTTTATTCGTTCTTCATTTGTGTAAAATCACAGTTGTGATATAGCTTTTTAGAAGCAACTCTTAAACACACATTGTATTTTACTTATTTGTAAAAGGTTCCTTAAGAGACCAAGTTGTGGTTAGATTTCTTGAGAAGACTAAGACTGTTTGTCTTAGTGGTTAACACTGTAATCAATTTGATTTAGTGGATTAAGTCCTTGTTGAGAAAGGCAAATCACCTTGGTAGGGTGGACTGAATTAGTTTGAGTTCAAACGAACCAGGATAAAAATACCTTGTTATTTTTACTATTATCATAGTTGTTATTTGAAACCCTTATTCAACCCCCCCCCCCCCATTCTAAGTGTTTTTCCTACCTTCAGTTGGTATCAGAGCTCCGGCTCTGTAGTGCTATCACTTAGCAGTGAAAGAGAAATATCCAGTTGGGAAAAACTCTTAAGTTATTATTCTTGATTTATCATGGCTAAAACTTCAACTTCATACAACAACAAATATGATGATAGAGATAGAATCAGCACCAAACCTCCCATGTTTGATGGAGCGAAGTTTGACTATTGGAAAGATAGAATAAAAAGTTTCTTTCTAGGCTATGATGCTGATTTATGGGATTTGGTCACTGATGGTGAGGGTAAAAAGGTTGACAGAAAGTCAATGAGTGACCAACAGAAAAAGGATTTCAGAGATCATCATAAAGCTTGTTAAATGCTATATCTCATACTGAGTATGATAAAATTACAAATAGAGAAACATCATTTGATATGTTTGAGTCATTAAAAATGACACATGAAGGAAACTCCCAAGTAAAGGAGACAAAGGCCTTGGCGCTTATCTAGAAGTACGAAGCTTTCAAAATGGAGGAGTCTGAATCTGTGGAAACTATGTTCTCAAGATTCCAGATCCTAACTGCTGGATTGAAGGTTCTGGATAAAGGTTACTCCACTTCTGACCATGTCAAGAAAATAATCAGAAGCTTACCATCAAGGTGGAGACCAATGGTTACAGCACTGAAGCTGTCCAAGGATCTGAATAAGACCACTTTGGAGGAACTTATCAGTTCCTTAAGAAGTCACGAGATTGAGCTGGAAGAAGACGAGCCTCAGAAGAAAGGTAAGTCTGTTGCGTTAAAATCTAACAAATCTGCTAAAGCTTTGTAGGTAATTGAAGAAAGCTCTGAAGAATCTTCCTCAGAAGAAGATGAACTGTCTTTGCTGTCCAAGAGGATAAATCAACTCTGAAAGCATAAACAAAAGAAGATCAGAAACTTCAAGAGATCTAATCAACATGGAGAATCTTCTGGACATAAAAGATCTGGAAAGAAGAAAGTTGTATGCTATGAATGCAAGGAGACAGGTCATTATAAAAATGAATGTCCCAAACTTCAGAAAGACAAACCCAGAAAGAAGTTTGAAAAGAAGAAGAAAGTTCTGATGGCCACGTGGGATGATTCAGATGCTTCTGAATCCTCAATAGAGTCAGAGGAAGAATGTGCAAACATGGCACTGATGGCTGACATGGAGGACCACGAAGAAACATCTGAATCTGGATTAAAATCAGATTCAGAAGAGGTATTTTCTAAACTTACCAGAGCTGAACTTAGTGAAAGTTTATCTGAAATGCTTGAAAACTACAGTAGGATCAAACTCAAATACAAGAAGCTTCAGAGCTATCTTGCATCTGAGACTAATCAGCTGAGATCAGAAGTTGCTAAGCTAAAAGCAAATAATCTTAAAATAAAAACTGATTTAGAAAAAGCTTAACAAATGTCTGACTTAGATACTAGGTCATGCTCTAAAAACATTTTAGAAGAGTATGATTATAGTTTTCAGAGGTTTCTGTCCAGAGGCCTAGATAGAAGCAAAATGGCTTCTATGATCTATGGCGTAAGCAGAAACAATAGAAAAGGAATTGGATATGAATCACCCTCTGGGAAGGATTTAAATCCAAAACCTGTTGATAAGCTGATCATCAAGTATTCTCCTCTGTACATCCATTTTAAATATGGTCACCTGAATGATATAAATCACACACGTACAAATCAGAACACTAAAGCTTTTGTTAAACCCAAATTTTGTCAGAACAAAGATGCTTTTAAGGGAAAGAAATTCAGACAGAATTTCAAACCTACTAACCCCAGAGGACCCAAGAAAATATGGGTACCTAAAAATAAAATAATCTTTGTTGCAGATGTCCTTAGCCGAAAAGTTGAGACATCAATCATGGTACCTGGACTCTGGCTGCTCACGACATATGACGAGAAGAAATTCTATGTTCCAAAGCCTGGAACTTAGATCTGGAGGTGATGTGAAGTTTGGAGGGAACCAGAAGGGCAAAATCATTGGCTCTGGAACTATTGGTAATGGTAACCTCCCTTCCATATCTAATGTTTTACTTGTTGAAGGATTAACACATAATCTATTGTCCATAAGTCAATTAAGTGACAATGGTTATGATATAATCTTCCATCAAAAATGTTGTAAAGATGTGAGTCAAAAAGATGGTTCAATCCTCTTTAATGGGAAAAGGAAGAACAACATTTACAAAATTAATCTTTCAGAACAGAAAATTCAAAATGTAAAATGTGTTATGTCTGTTAACGATGAGCAATGGGTCTGGCATAGAAGATTGGGTCATATTAGTATGAGTCGCATATCTCAGATTAATGAGCTCAATCTGGTCAGAGGACTTCCTCAGTTGAAGTTCAACTCAGATGCTCTTTGTGAAGCATGTCAGAAAGGAAAATCCTCAAAATCTTCTTTCAAAGCTAAAAATGTTGTTTCTACCTCTAGACCATTAGAGCTGCTTCATATTGATCTGTTTGGACCAGTGAAAACTGCATCCATCAGAGGCAAGAAGTATGGATTAGTCATAGTTGATGACTACAACAGATGGACATGGGTAAAATTCCTGAAACACAAGGATGAGTCACATTCTGTATTCTTTGACTTCTGCAAACAAGTCCAAAACAAAAAAGAATTTAAAATTGTTAAAGTCAGAAGTGATCATGGTGGAGAATTTGAAAATAAATATTTTGAACAAATATTTTAAAGCAAATGGCATTGCACATGATTTTTCTTGTCCTCTAACTCCTTAACAGAATGGAGTTGCAGAAAGGAAAAATAGAACATTGCAAGAAATGGCCAGAACCATGATCAACGAGACAAACATGGCAAAACATTTTTGGGCAGAGGCAATCAATAAAACATGTTATATTCAGAACAAAGTGTCTGTAAGACCTCTTCTGGAGAAGACTCCTTATGAACTGTGGAGGAATAGAAAGCCCAACATTTCTTATTTCCATCCTTTTGGATGTGTTTGTTTTATTTTGAATACTAAAGATAATCTGAACAAGTTTGATTCTAAAGCACAAAAGTGTTTCATGCTTGGATATTCTGAACGTTTTAAAGGCTACAGAGTATATAATACTGAGACACAGATTGTAGATGAATTAATTCATGTTAGATTTGATGATAAGCTTGGCAATCAAAAGCCAAAACAGCTTGAAATTTCTGCAGATAGAGAAGTGCTTCTCACAGACTCTGAAGATTCAGAGGCAGACAAAGCTCAAGTAAAAGATCCAGAAGCAACGTCAGATGCTACTCCTTTGACTGCTCAGATGGACAACTTGACCATTTATGAAGAACCCCCTCTGAAAGGATCCTCCAGAATCAAAGCCTCTCATCCAGAGGAAATGATAATTGGAAAGAAGGATGACCCTATCAGAACAAGATCATTTCTCAGATCATCTGGAACGTCATTGCTTGGTTTGATATCAATCATTGAACCTACCTCTGTGGATGAAGCTCTGCAAGATAATGATTGGATACTTGCTATGCAAGAGGAGCTTAACCAATTCACAAGGAATGATGTTTGGGATCTGGTTCCAAGACCAAAAGGATTAAACATTATTGGAACTAAGTAGATTTTTAGAAACAAGCTGAATGAGCAAGGAGAAGTTGTCAGAAACAAAGCAAGACTGGTTGCTCAAGGCTACAGTCAGCAAGCAGGAATTGATTACACAGAGACATATGCTCCTGTGGCAAGGTTAGAATCTATTCGATTATTAATTTCTTTTGCTGCACATAATAACATCACTCTGTATAAGATGGATGTTAAAAGTGTTTTTTCTAAATGGTTTAATTGAAGAAGAAGTTTATGTTCATCAACCTCCTGGTTTTGAAAATGAAAAATTTCCAGAACATGTTTTTAAACTTAAGAAATCACTCTATGGTCTAAAACAAGCTCCTAGAGCTTGGTATGAGAGGTTGAGTAATTTCCTTCTGGAAAACAATTTTATCAGAGGAAAGGTGGATACAACTCTATTTCATAAATCAATTAAGAAAGACATTTTAATTTGTCAGATTTTTGTAGATGACATTATTTTTGGTACAACAAATATTACGCTTGGAAAGGAGTTTGCTCAATCTATGCAGGCAGAATTTAAAATGAGCATGATGGGAGAACTCAGATTCTTTCTGGGAATTCAAGTCAATCAAACTTCAGAAGGCACCTACATACATCAGACAAAATATGTGAAGGAGCTTCTGAAGAAGTTTAATATGACAGAAAGTATGTTGGCTAAAACTCCAATGCATCCAACAAGCACTCTTTGAAAAGAAGAGGTAAGTAAGAAGGTAGATCAAAAGCTCTACAGAGGTATGATTGGATCTCTTCTGTATTTGACTACTTCTATGCCTGATATTTTGTTCAGTGTTTGCCTGTGTGCTAGATTCCAATCAGATCCTAGAGAATCTCACTTAACAACTGTTAAGAGGATTATGAGGTATCTGAAACGTACTACTAATGTGGGTTTGTGTTACAGAAGATCTGATGAATACAAACTAGTAGGATTATGTGATGCTGATTATGCTGGAGACAGAGTAGAACGTAAAAGTACTTCTGGAAGCTGTCAGTTTCTGGGAAGTCATATGATCCCATGGTTCAGCAAGAAGCAACCCACAATAGCGCTTTCAACAACAGAAGTAGAATATATTGTTGCTGCTGATTGTAGTACACAGATGCTCTGGATGAAGAGTCAGCTAGAAGATTGTCAGATATATGAGAGTAAAATTTCTATTTTCTGTGATAATACTTCTGCTATTTGCCTTTCTAAGAATCCCATTTTACATTCTAAGGCAAAGCATATAGAAATTAAGCTTCATTTCATCAGAGACTATGTTCAGAAGGGAATTATAAGTTTAAACTTTGTTGATACAGACCATCAATGGGTTGACATTTTTACAAAACCCCTTGCTGAAGATAGGTTTAAATTTATTCTGAAGAATATTAGTATGGACTTTTGTCCAGAATAAAACTATTATTCATAAGCAAACTTAATCAAATGAAAATTGATTAATGTCTATACTCTGGAGTATTTTCTTCTGTATTTCATTTGTTACATTATTTCTTTTGAAACTCTGAACTAACAATCTTCAGAGGATCTGAACGCTGCTAACGTTTCATTTCCTTAAGAAGTTTCAATGGCAACCTCATCATCATCAACTCAGAAGCTTGCATATACAATGGTTGGATCTTCATCTGAAATGGGTAACCTCACCTACAAAGAACCTGAAAGAATCCTTCTCACTCCTGTTGAAGAGTTGGAAGTTCTTTGCGAATTCATGGTTGATTTTGAATGCATTGCAAAGAATGGGTTTGATTTGCGGTCGATTGTGTCTGCACAAGGATAGACTAAATACTTTGATAGACTGTTTGGTCCATCTTTCCCTCTTCTGGTGAAAGAATTTTGGATTCATGCAAAGGTATACCCAAAGTTCATTGTTTCGTATGTTCTAGGTAAGGAAATCATCATCACTGAGGATTTGATTAGAAAGCTGATTGGGTATGAAGAAGTGGATGGTGTTCACAATCTTTCTGCTGGACGTATAGACATGGATGATGTCTACAGAGAATTTTTTACATTTGGGCTGGCCTCAAGCAAAATAATAGATCTGAAAGTGCATTACAAAATCTGGGCGTAGATCTTTCTAGGTTGTGTTCACCATAGGAAATCAACCAACTCTCCAGATTACATCAATGTTGAACAACTGTACTTTCTGCACTGCTTGGGAAATAACATCAAGGTGGATCTACCACAGTTGTTATTTGCTTATCTGTTGAGCCATGTAACACAGTCCAGAGAGGAAATCAGAACAAAGCATCAGAAGATCAGAAATTGGATCCCTATGGGAAGACTGATCTTAGATATTCTGACTGAGAATGGTTTAGTTGCTCATCTGAAAGAGGCAGGTCAGACAGAAGAATTGGTTCCAATTCTGGGAAAGCCTCTGAATGGAAAAAGTCTGCTAAGGATGAGACTTGTAGAGGAACTTAAATCAGAGCCAGTCAAGATAGACTCTGATGCTGTACACAGAAGAAGAATTCCTGTGGACGATTTTCCTCTCTTCACTGCTGAAGAACCAAGGGAAATTCTTCTGAGCTACATCGTTGAATGCTTAGTAGATGGAACCCCCTTGCCACCATACTTGATCAAAAAAGCAAATGAACCTGGACCATATTTCTATGGGGAGAACAAGAGAAAGATAAGAAAGGTCTCAGAGGAAGGATCTACGAAGCCTAAGAGGAAAGCTTCTGGAGAAGCATCTTCTGTAAAGCCCAAACGCTTAAGGAAGAAAGGTAACCCTTCTATAAATTTATCTCCTATTTTGGAACAAGTAACAGAACCAACATCTAGATCTCCTCCTCCTTATGAACCCATACCTACACCTTCTCCAACACACACTACCTCTGAACACTTTTCTTCTGAAAATGTTCATGAATCTGTTCCCCCTTCTCAACCTCAACCACAAAATAACTCCCCTCAACAGAACAAAACACCTTCATTTGACCATCACAAACCTTCTGTTCAAACCCCTTCTGCATTCATTCCAGAAGCCTCACCTGAACCGTCTGAACCAAAATCATCTGAACCAAACCCTTCTATAAACCAACCATCTGAACAACAACCATCAGAACCACAACAATTTGAAACAATACCATCTGATCCTGAACTAGAGATACTTGACATTCAACCTCTGATGACAGTACACCCTGTTTCATCTAGATCATGTTCATCATCTGAATCATCTGATTCATCTGATACATCTTCTAGTTCATCAGACACTATCTCACTCACACCCAACTCCCCATTCCATTCTTCTGATATTCCTGAAACATTTTAACCAGTTATCCCCTCTATATCTAAAACCTCATCTGTCCATATTCCTTCTTCCCCATATCCTCCTGTAATCATTATTCCTACTTTTTATATACCTTCAAACTCTGCTCCTATTAAAACATCACCTTTAGAAGCCTACCTGAAACCCAAACCTAGGCTAGATGTTGGTGCACTGTTTTCTGGTTTTGAAAAAGAGATAAATATGTGGTTATCTTCTGTGAAGAAGGAGTGCTTCTCAAGCTTCAATTCTGCTGATTCTGAAGCTATCTGGACAAGATTCAAAACTAGATTCAACTCTGTGGCTTCAAATCTTCAAGATATTTTCTCTGATGATGTGAAGGTGAGATTTGCTGAAGCGGTTAGACTCACTCTTCTGAGAGTTAGCAGAACTCCAACTCTACTTCTGGAAAATACACCTCCAAAGGTTGTATGTTCTTCTTCTAAAGAAGCTGCTACTCTTTAGATGACTAAGGTTTCTCAGAATGAGAAAGTCATTACTGAAGCTTCCATGTCTGAAGACGTTTCTACATCTGCTCAACCTTCTCCAATGGAAATGGAGAATGAATCTCCAATGGTCATTGACAAGGCATCTGCTTCTGTGAGTGTTCCAGAATCTTCTCAGTTGAAGACAGAAGAAGTTGAAGATCTGAAGATTAAGGTTGAAAAGCAAGAAGCTGAAAACGCTGAGTTCAAAACATGGATGATCAAACAAGAGAAAACAACAGATGAAATAAAAGACTGGATGACTAAGCAAGAGGAATCCACATCTGAGATCAAGACTTGGATGGCGAAGCAAGAAGAGTCAACCTCTGAGATAACAAATCTTCTGAAGATTTTGGCTTCTCGTTCTTCTTCTTAGTTGTTTTGTTGTTTTGTGCACTTTTGTGTTGTTTTGCTTATCCTGATTATCTTTTGAATATCTTATCAATGCATCTGTGGCTGTTTGGTTTTTCCATCTGATTATTTGATATGCTTTATGTTTTTTCCTCTGTTAGATTTTTTTCTTTTTTTTGTCTTAAACTTTTTTTTCTTTTTATATGACAAAAAGGGGGAGAAAATGGAAATTCTGATTGCTCACATAAACAGTTACTAAAATGGAACTCAGACATATTTCAATTTAACTAACTTTGAATTCAGTATTTTAGAGCTCAAATTTTTCATCAGATAAATCGATTAGAGTAACTCTGAACAAACTCTGAGAGTCTCCAAAGTTTGCTCTGACTCTGGAAAGAAGATTAGTGCTGAAAGGGAAGTATTTACTTTTTCTAAAAGTATTCAATTTAGGGGGAGATTCATAATCTCAGGGGGAAAGATATTTTTTAAATGCTCTGAACAAAACTTCCCATAGTTTTTGTCATCATTAAAAAGGGGGAGATTGTTAGAACACATATTGGTTCTTAATATATCTCTATGTTTTGATGATAACATTAATGAAATTTTGTATGAAATAAATATATACTTTAATCATATTCAAGGGTTTTTGTTTCAGATATTAAAATTAATATTCCTCTGGAAGCAAAAACTCCTCTGAAAGTTAAGAATCAGAAGACTCTGAACGCTGCCTGAAAGAGACTCTGAGCGAAGTTGAAAGAGACTCTGAGTAAAGCTGAAAAAGACTCTGAAGCGCTTGTTGAAGAAGACACTGAAGCGCTTACTGAAGAAGACTCTGAAGCGCTTGCTGAAGAAAACTCTGAGACGCTGCAGAAGACTCTGAAGCGTACCTACAGAAGACTCTGAGTGCAGAGTATAAAGACTCAGAATATTCAGAAGACTCTGAGAACTAAACGCTGCAAGTACAGAGGCTCTGAATCAAGCCAACTCTGATCATAACTCACGCTAAGCACTGAGCTGCAAGACTCTGAAAGAGTGACTCTGATAAGAAGAACAAGGAATAGCATCAGAGGATCTAATGCAAGAATACTTTTCATATATGTTCAATTAAAAAGGAAGTGTACAAGAAAGAGACGTTGCTAAACCCAAGGTTTACCAACGGTACTATTTCTCATTCGTGCATGACATAGGATTTCAGGAAAAAAGGGAATGTCAAATCAAGACGAAAAGTATTTGTCCTTCCTGTCTACATCCTACAGTACTTTCTTCTACACGCTATTGAGAAAGTGTATTATATAAAGAAGTCTTCATCAACACAATAATTGATAACGATTCACAACAATTTTGCTACAACATTTTGAAAGAAAGAATTCAAAGAAGCAATCAAAGAAAAAATTCAAACAACTTTCTACATAAAACACTACGTTTTATTCGTTCTTCATTTGTGTAAAATCACATTTGTGATATAGCTTTTTAGAAGCAACTCTTAAACACACATTGTATTTTACTTATTTGTAAAAGGTTCCTTAAGAGACCAAGTTGTGGTCAGATTTCTTGAGAAGACTAAGACAGTTTGTCTTAGTGGTTAACACTGTAATCAGTTTGATTTAGTGGATTAAGTCCTTGTTGAGAAAGGCAAATCACCTTGGTAGGGTGGACTGGATTAGTTTGAGTTCAAACGAACCAGGATAAAAATACCTTGTTATTTTTACTATTGTTATAGTTGTTATTTGAAACCCTTATTCAACCCCTCACCCCTCCCCCCTTCTAAGTGTTTTTCCTATCTTCAAATATTTGTAAGTAACGTGACCTGAAAAGCAAGATCACATAGGTTTTGCTAGGTTTTACAATAAGGTTTTTACATGAACATGACCAAGATTCATGTCTGGAAGGCCAACTTCCTTTCTTCGAAAATTCTAGCTCAAGTATGATAAAAATATGTTCTTGGACTTTTTGGAAAGATTGATACATCCTCTAAAACTTTCATGTTTTAATTTTTCCTTGAATCAATTAGGATCATGGTGAAAAATGTCCTCAAAGTTGGCTCCAAGACAAAGGCATGTTATGTTGAAAATTTTTTCTAAGTGTTTTGTTTCAAGGGGTAAAGGATCCTCCATTCATGGCTTCATATCTCTTAATCCTTACATTTTTTAAAGATAAAACCATAGGAAAAAGTTGTGGTATATAGCAAGATCTTTATTTTGGTCTTTGGAGAAAAGAAAATGATGGCTTGGATTGGAATTTATGGCCTTGAGAAGTTGGACAAAAATCATGAACTTCCATAACTTAAGAAAAAGTTCAATTACTTCATTGTTGCCCTTTTTGCAAGTAACCTCACATTTCTTGATTTCTCTTGATCAATCATGATCCAAATCACATATTATCATCATTCTTGACTTGAGGAACCAATGTTTGGCTAAAAAGTCAAAAGTCATACTTGACTTTGATTAGTGGTTGACTTTTTAGCAAATGAACTTGAATTCTTGCATTAGTTATGAATCAAGCTTCTTGGATCAATCCAGTCATATGAATGGACTAATATGATGCATTTGAGGTCCTGGAAACATATTTTGAGATGTTGGGTCATGCCTTTCTCCAAAAGTCAAATCAGAGACTGCATTAGGTCAAAACCCTATTTGGGTGCATTAGATGAATTGAGACCTATTGGTCTTGATTCAATGAAAATTTGAACTTGATTGTTAATGTAGGGAAAATCTTGATCATGTGAACTTGATATATTGATTATCTATCCAAAACGTTGAGTGATCAACCAAAGATCTTCTTGATTCAAACCCTATTTCACAAATAAAACAAAGCAAGACAATATCTTGATAATTTGAGGGTTAGCTATGCATGAATGACACACCTAAAATTTGTTGGATGCTACAAATATGATGATGGAATCTAGCGGTAAAATTTGGGGTATGACAGTTTCCCCTATTAAAATAACTTTACCGAATGGTATAAGTGATGACAATCCTCATGAATTCAAGGTGAAAGGTATTTAAATATAGAAAAATCAGAAATTTTGCCCCTAGATGTAATGGCATGCTATGCTATGGACAAATGAAATCTCTCTGTACATGCTAGGGACAATGTTGTGAAATGCAATGAACTCTAGCATGATGATTTATGATGAATGATAATTGCGATATGTGGAGAATGATGCAGGCAAAGGATGATGTCAACGATAATGGGTAACAACTCACTAGGGATGACATCTACTAGGGAAACAAAACAAACTGGAGATATCCAAAGTGATTGATCAGTGGGTTCATACATGACCGGATGACACTCTAGAAGACAACTAACAAGAAGGAGAACTTCTAACAAGAGACCAAACCAAATAAGAAAGATCTTCTAACAAAAGATCAAACCCAACAAAAAATCATCTTTTAACAAGAGACCAAACTAAACAACAAAGAGAATCTCCACTGGGGACCAAGCCAAACATGAAAATGCCCTTCTAAAAAGAGATCAAACCAAGCATAAGAATATCTTCTAACAAGAGATCAGGCCAAATAAGAAAGATATTCTAACAAGAGACCAGGCCAAACAAAAAAATGATCTTCTGACAAAAGATCAAATCAAACATTGGAGTTTTCTAACCAGAATACATCCAAGATGCTGGAAATTCCATAACATGAAGAAGTCAAACATGCTCTTCAAGAAACATCAGGAAAAAACAAGGGTAATTAAATTCGTCATTATATGCAAAAATAATTGGACTTAGACTACAAGCAAAGGTGACAATCAGCTTCTAACGGATTGGTGCCAGTAACTATTGGACTTCAAAGGAAAGTTTGTGATAACCAAACCTCACATGTCAAAAACAATTGGATAAGAGTGCCAATAACAATTGAAATGTAAAATAATGTCGTTAATAACCTGAATTGAAAAAAAAAGGTAGTGACAACTGGACTTTAAATACCAATAACGATTGGATTTTTATAAACAATGCCAATAACAACTTGACTTTAGATGCCAATAACAATTGGATTTTGACAAACAATTCCAGTAACAACTGGACTTTGACAAACAATTCCAGTAACAACCAGACTTTTAGATACCAATAACAATTGGATTTTAACAATAAAATGCCAGTAACAACTGGACTTTAGATAATTTTGGGAACAAACTGACTTGAAAAAAGGGGCCAGTGACAACTGGACTTTAAATACCAATAACAATTGGATTTTGACAAACAATTCCAGTAACAACTAGACTTTAGATAACAACAACAATTGGATTTTAAAAGTGAATGCCAGTGACAACTATACTTTGATAGGGGATTGGTGACAACCAAAGATTTAACAAGATGCCAGTAACAACTGGACGTAGGGTCAAAGGGCTACAACTAACAACAAAGATCTGGGTTAATGCCAAATGCACATGATTAGGCATGACGCGGGTGATCATGATATGCAAATGATGACTCAGTGGAGAAATAAGGAGTTTGTGGAGACTCTCATAGGGAAGGAAATAAACATTCACTTTGCTGGAGAAAAAGGAGTTAGAAGAAATCAATGGGGAATAAAGGAGTCAAGAGATTCACTAGGGAATATATCCTCAACACCAATACATATGTATCACATGATGGACACTGGGGAGATTCTCTTCAATTTATTTTCCTAGATCACCCTTTCAAGTTTTCAATCCACTTGGACGCTCATTTTTGCCTAAGCCGCCCTTTCGGATTTTCAACTTAGCGAGCTCTTATTTTTTATTCTTATCCCTAACTTTTGCCTAGATCTCCTTCATAGGTTTTGATCCACCGAGATACCCATTGTTGCTTAAGTCACCTTTTCAGGTTTTCGACTTAGCGGGCTTTATTTTGGCATAGTATTTTCTGACTGCATCAGAATCACGGGGTGCACAAGCTTTTCACCGTCCATTGTTGTAAGCCTTAGTGAACCTCCAAATAAGGATGTCTTCACAATAAATGGGCCTTCATAATTGAGAGTCCGCTTTCCACGCAAGTCTTTGTGAACTGGCAAGATTTTCTGAGTACGAGCTCTCCTTCTCGGAATTCTCGAAGACGGACTTTCTTGTCAAATGCCCTCTTGACCCGCTTTTGGTATAATTGACCATGGCACATTGCAGTCATGAGTTTCTCATTAATGAGGTTCAGCTGATCAAATCTATCTTGAATCCACTCTCCTTCATCCAATTTGGTTTCCATTAAGACCCTCATGGATGGTATCTATACTTCGATTGGGAGGACTGCATCCATCCCATACACCAAAGAGAAACGGGTTGCCCCTGTTGAAGTTCGAACGAAAGTTTAGTATCCGTGCAAAGGAAATGTTAAAATTTCATGCCAATCTTGGTAAGTTTTTACCATCTTTTGCAGAATTTTCTTGATATTTTTGTTTCTCGCTTCAACAGCTCCATTCATTTTTGGATGGTAAGGGGAATAAATTTGATGATCAATCTTGAAACCCTCACACAACTCTTTGGTTTTGTTGTTCAGGTTTGTCCCATTATTTATAATGATTCGGCTTGGGATCCCATAACGGCAAATAAACTATTTTTTGAGGAAGCGGGTGTTGCACCCCAAAATTTGCTCAACATCTTTTACCTGGTTTATGTTTCATTGCATTATCATTTGCATAGCTCTATCATTTTCATATCATGGCATATCATTCATCCAACAGGGGATCAAGTGTGATTATTATCAAGAGAAGCCTAGCAAGAAATCTTATCCAAGCTTGAGAAGTCATCCAAGTCATCAGGAGGTGGTGGGAGGTCTTGATCAGCTGAGGACCATAAATGGGATGTGAAGCATGAGGTGTGAATATGAGATGTGTATAGAGCTCATGGAGTTCCTAGAGAGCCATGTTGGAGCTAAATCAAGCCATTGTGTCAAATGCAAGAGCCACAGTTGAGGTGCAAGCAATTAGGGTTTCATCTAGATCAACCCTAGGTCAATTTTGCAATTGAAGAGTATCAAAGCCTACTTTTAGGTCATGGAGTTCATGAAATGATGTGATAAGACATTTGTGGTGTTGTGCCAAAATCAAATCAAGAAGAATCAAGAACGTGGGAAGTTGCTAAATTAGGGTTTCAGTGCAAATTACCCTATTTGACCAACAAGTAACTTGTAGGGCATCTCAATACCTTTAATTTGAGTACTAGAAGTCCTCAAGGGGATTTATAGAACTCAAGTTATGGTCTAGACAAGTTACAAGTCCTCAGATGCTTCTGAAATTTGTCTGTGTAAATCATCTGACTTCAAAGCTATTTTGGACCTAGAAGAAGGTTTCACCTAAAATTTTGGTCAACATGAAAGTTGTTCCTCATGATCTTAGCTTTCTAAATTATACTAGAAGTCTTCCATCAGATTTGTAGAACTCAAGTTATGAGGTTTACAAGTCAGGGGTATTTTGGGAAAGTGAGATTATAGGTCATTTTCAACCATAGGTCCATATCTCCAACTTGCAAGCTTCAAATGGAAATTTGTTTAACATGAAAGTTGTTCAAAATGGGGTTTTTAGGCTAGCCAAGAGGTCATGATGGATTGGTTGAGCTCATAGCAAAACTTGGTTTGAAATGGTTTGAATAAAGGAGGTTTTCAAATGATTCAAAGTTGAAAAATTCAAAATTATTGGTTATGTGACCAAAACAAGCCAAATGAGTACTTGATTTGATCAGAAACCATGTTTTGGAAACATTGGTTCTTTTAGATTTTTCAATTGACCCTTAATTCATGAGCTTTTCACTTGTTTCTTCACACTTAAGCAACTTCATGACAATTTGTTCACCAAGGCAATGTGGAGTTTCTTTTTGGTCTGAATACACTCCAAAGGTGGTAGGCAAGTGGTTTAAAGCTTCTAAGGCAAGCTGTTTGAGCATTTTCATGCACTTGCCATGTGAAAATTTTGGAGAGGTTGGAGTTTTTGGATCACCCAATTTGGGCCTGGGCTTGGACTCTAGAAGGTCCCAAACGGTTCTATAAATGTTTAAAAGAGGATTTGAGCAAGGGTTGGTAGTCATTTGAGGCTGAGCAGAGAGATTGGTATAGAAATTTTGGAGCTCCAACTCAAAATCGTATTTGAGATTTAGAGAAGTTTTAGATCAAATTGAAGTGGCAAGAGGATTCTATCATCTTCAATGAAGGATTCTGGAAACTTTTGGAGCTTGAATCGTGCTCTAGTCACATCAATTCAGAGATCTACACCAGGTATATAAACTTCAATTTTCTCATAATTCTAGGAAGTGATAGATCAATTTGCACTTACTGTTAGAATCAGGAAGATATGTAGATCGTTTCTGGATAGGAATTTGGACAATTAGAGACAATGTAGGATCATGTATGAATTCTGTTGAGGCACGATTTGGCTTGATTATGAGGAATTAACATGAATTGGATAGATCATGGTGACCTAGGAAGTATGAGGAACTTTTCTGTGCAATTAGTTTAGGATTTGATGATGATCAGAATTGAGGTGTACTTTGAACTTTGGATCGGATTTAGAAACCTAGCCTGATTTGGAAGAAATGAAGGTCACATTTGGAATCCTGGTGAAATTCTGGAGAGAATGATGTTAAGTTTGAACGTTTTCCTTGACCTGCAACTAGAGGTTCGCCGGAGAAGATAGTGGTTTCCACCGTGGGAGTCACCGGAGATTGCTTGACCTGGCCTGAGTTGAAGGAAGAAGATAGTGTTCTGACTGTAAGATCTGTTTGAAGTTGGACTTGTTATGCTCATCGTATGGCCACGATTCAAACTCAGTTTTGCCTCCAACAATCCAATACGCTGCGTTTCATTAATCCCAGTCAGCTAGCGACTGGGAAGCCCACGTGGATGCGCTGATTGCCTCAGGATTTGATTACATAGTCAATTGATCCAAGCGCTGTTGTTATTTCTGATTTTTATTTCTTTTTATTCATTTTTGTTTTATTTTAAGTGTTTTATTGCTTCCAAAAATCATATTAAATTCATTCTTGCTCAGAAAATTATTTTAAAAATACCTCCATGATCTTGAGAGAATTTGTGATTTTATGAAATCAATAAAATGCATTTTCATGCATTTTTCAATTTAATTTGATTTTTCTTATTTTTGTTAATTCCTTTTATTTTGCATATTTGACCAACTGTTTTGTTGAATTTAGTTCTTCCAATTGGTGTTGAGTTTGGCTTTGATTTTTTAGTATGTGTTAGGGTAAACATGTATGTTCCCTTAGAAGTTTTGTTAGATTTTTAGAACAACTTTAGGTTCTGTTTTAGGTATTGAGATTAGGACCCTCCCAAACTTGTGGATTCCCTTGACCTATCTCAATGTAGGAATTGTTTAGATGACTTAGAAGTTGATTTAGGCTTCAATATTTTTACATTAGTTTTTTCAAACATTCATGTTCCCCTAGAAATTTTATTATATTTTTGCAACTTCATTTTCTATTTTAGTTGTATTTTGCAATTGGCTTGTGTTTGTGGTTTCCTCTCTTGAGTACTTTGAATTGTTTGGTTTGGTTGGTTGCTTTGGAGTTGGTTTGAGCTTGAGTTCTTTTTGTTGGAGCTTCTGGATTCATTGAAGATGCTTGGGATTTAAGATTGGAGCTTGGAGTTGAAGGCTTTTCCTCTTGTGGAGCTTTGGTTTAGGAGTTTAGGAAATTAGGGTTTTAGGAAGTGCCTTAGACCTAGTTTTGATTCTCTCTTCAAACATAGAGTGCATTGTTTGCCTCTATTCCATCCAATAACATAAAGTCCTCCTTGGGAAACTCCATATCTCCTTAGGAGGGATGATTGGTATGCCCAAGTGAGTAGAACTTTGAGGATACCTTTCATTTGCAATGTTGAGTTCTTAGTGATTTCCTTTGGTTGTCATTAAGTTTCTTAACATTATAACTTGATCTTGATGATTAATCCTCCTCTTGGAGTGTGCTTGTTGGAGCTTGAAGATTGATGAAGCTTGAAGATAGAAGCTTGCTTGAAGATGAAGCTCTTTGCTGTCAACTTTGTTGTCTTTCCAACTGTGCTGTTTAGAGCTTGCTGTTGCTGTTTGCTGTAGGAGTTAGTTGTTGCTGCTTGGGCTGCCTCCTCTGTGTCTTTTGTTTTTCTCTGTATTATCTGTTTGCTTGTGTTGATTACCTCTAGGTTTGAGGCGGAGCTTGTCTCCTCTTTCCTATTGTTTTCTCTCTTGCCTTTCTGGTACTATTGCATTGCATGCATTTTACTGTTTACTGTAATTGCTTGCTGTCTTTTGCTGTTTATCCCCTAGGATCTCTAATTTCCTCTGTGCAAGAGGAAATTATGATAGACATTAGGTTTTGACCCATGCATGATAACATTAGGCTAGTTTCCCTTTCAACCATAGGCTTTTTAGAGCGTCTTTCTCTTCTCATCTCAAAACAATTCAAAAACACAGTAATAAGGATAACGCGTGTTGTACGCTATGAGCCTTAAGCTATTTGAGAAAAGGTTGCTGGAGGGTCACTCTTCAGTAATCTGGTTGCTTAGTATGGTACCCTTAGGGTGACATGCTACGTAGTCACTCTCAGATCACAAGTCTTTAGTGCAGTACAAGTTGCAAACAGACTAAAAAAACATTTCTTTCGTAAAAAACTCAAACAAACATTCAAACTCTGCTTTTGTCCTCTTGGACCTTTAATCAGGAAAACCCTTTTCAGAAGGAGATAAAAACTGTCAGACAAGCTTGTGTCCTCCGTAGCCTGAACTACGTTTACTCTGATCTTTCATGTTGTATGAAAGTACGTAGGTATAGGATGCGATATCCTAGCGAGCAACCTCCCTCTCTTTACTCGTAGTTAGGCGAACTACGTTGACTCTGATTTCTCGTTCCAGACGGGAATACGTAGGCATAAAGTGTGATACTTTGCCGAGTCATTTTATTTTCTTTTTAACCCAGGCCTTTAGAGTAGATAGAATAACACACCCTTAAATAGAAAACAAGCATGGATCCCGTCGAGTACGACGGACGTGAGGGGTGCTAATACCTTCCCCTTGCGTAACCGACTCCCGAATCCAGGATTTGGTTGCGATGACCATTCCTTTCCCTCTTTGCGTAAGGTTTACTCTGAGCGTTTCCTTTCTCTCTTGTGGGATAAATAACGCACGGTGGCGACTCTTCTGTCATAGTCGGCGCCGATTTTCGCAGTAGCGACAGCTGGCGACTCTGCTGGGGAATACTCTGGTTCCCTGTGCGAGTCAATCCTAGCGCTTGTTTTCCCGTCTGGGGTTTTGTATGTATTTACCTTTCTGCCTTTACTTTCAGTATTATATTATTGTTGTTGTACTGGGAAGAGGGTTAGATTGAGAGATAAGTCGGACCTGGGCTTGAGTTTGCACATAGACTTAGAAGTAGAGAGTAGTGGTTAGCCTGCTTGCTTAGCTCGCACCAGCTAGCTGTGAAATCTGCGCTCAGACGAGATTCTCTTTGATGCTTCTTGCCTGGCCCTTAGGGCTCGACAAGTTGTCTGACCCGAGGATTGTCGACTCTGGGGACCTATCAATTGGGATTCAGCTAAGTGAGGCCGCTTCAAGGGATGATGATGCCACACCTTCTGGGTATCGTATCATCGCTCTTAAAAGTCTGTGACGTTGAACCCGCATAGGATGTCGTACCTCGTCTACGAGTTAAGTACATACATGTGAGGGGTAGGTACGTCTGTTTGCAGGAAACCTTTGACCTTATAGTACCTGGTTTATCTCTGCCTGTGAGATGTGGTTACAGGGTTCTTTTGATTGGTTGGTTTGGTTTAAGGCGAAGATTTGATGGTTCTCAGGCTTCAGTACAGAGCAGCACAGTTCATCAACATTGCACTTGATCTCCTGTTTACATATGCATGTGCATTTTCATGTTTGCATTTCATTAACGTGTATTTATGTTGCAGGTGTGATCATTCCCCTCTGATTCTAGTGTATCTTCTGGCCAAACATGGAGTCCATGAAGAGGACAGTTGCTTACCGGTTGCATTCGCCAGATATCAGTTCCTTGCTGGGATTAGTTGCTCTAGCAGATGAGAGAGTGAGGGATGAGTTCAGAGTATCTTATGGGAGATTGCTTAGTTTGTTGTACAGGCCTTCAGCATTTGAGACGACTGGGGTGTATACTTTGATGCAGTTTTATGAGCCTCAGCTGAGATGCTTCCTGTTCCCCGACTATGTTCTGGCACCTACTTTGGAGGAGTTTTCTGCTATGTTGGGAGTTTCTGTGTTAGACCAAATGCCCTTTATACATGTTGATGCTGAGCCTGAGTTAGCTACACTTGCTGAGATTGTCAGTTTAGACGCTTCTGAGTTCCTTGGAGGGTTGGTCAAGCTGAACGGAGCCTATGGTTTTAACCTGTCTGTCCTGGTTGAGAAGGCTACACAGTGCGCGAAGAGTGGATGTTGGGTTGCCTTCAGTGCCATTCTAGCTGTCTGCATATATGGGATTGTCTTGTTTCCCAATGTGCCAGATTTTGTTGACTCAAATGACTTCTTGATTCTTGCCTCGAAGAATCCAGTTCCTACTCTCTTGGGCGATGTTTATCATTCTATTCACTACAAGAATGAGAAACGTCGTGGCAAGAATGTTTCCTGCTGTCTTCCTCTCTTGTACAGGTGGTTCCAGGGGCATCTTCCGAAGACAGGACCTTTTGTTGATGTTGTTGATACTTTGGATTGGTCTTCCCAGCTGATGGGGCTGTCTGTTGAGAACATCATTTGGTTTGATCGGAGCATGCTTGGCACTGATATTATATATAGTTGCAGTGGCTTTCCGAATGTCCCTTTGATTAGAAGGAAAGGCTGTATCAACTATAACCCTTCTCTGTTGGTGAGACAGTTTGTTTATGCCTTGAGAGATGCTCCTATTGAAGTTGAGATACAGGAATCTCTGTATCTCACGGGCTTATTAGACGAGGCTGTTTTGATCAGGTTGAGACATGCATGGGCTAACATCCATAGGAGAGGGAAAGCTCTGCTAGGTAAGAGCAATAGCAAAGCTTATGATCCTTATTTGGCTTGGATCCACGAGAGAGCTAGTATTTCCTTGATGCCATATCTTGCTGTGGAACCTTTGTATCTTCCAGTGATTGAGGTACCTACTTCGGTAGAGATTGAGAAGTATAACAAATTGTTGGCTGAAAACAAAGAATTGAAGAAAGCCAATGACGAGTTAGAGAAGGAGATTGTTGCACCCTAAAATTTGACCAACATTTATTTACCCATCAAGAGTTGTATGAGGCTTTGAAGCTAGCCAAGGAGGATATTCAAATGTTCAAAAGTGGATACCTTTGTCAGAGAACCCAAGAGATCCTCAGAGGAATTGGTTGAAACCAAGGTCGTGTGCTTCATAACTTGAGAGTCGTGGGAGCTCCTCAGATGATTCTGAGACTTTGAGAATGAACTTGAAGCTTTGAGAAAGCTTATGAGATGTCTTGAAAGCCATCATGAAGACTAGAGAGGTCATTGTGCAAGAATTCAGAAGATTCAACCATGAATGGTAGAATTAGGGTTTGACTGGGTCAACCCTAGGTCAACTGATGATTTGAAGAAGTTTGAGACCTAATCCAAGGGCCATGTGATCATGGAATGATGTATTGAGATACTGTAAGGATGATTCCTAGACCAACTCATCATGATTGAGGAGTTTGAGAAGTTTTAAGCTAGGGTTTCTAAGGATTGACAGTGTAAAATCCCCTAGTTTGATCCCTATCTTCCAGGCAGTTTTAGCTCAAGATGTGATTGTCATATCATCTTCCCACAACATGAATGTTGTATATCTTGTTCTTAGATTTAATTTGAGTGCTAGAAGTCCTTGATAGGATTTGCAGAGCTCAAGTTATGGTTTTGACAAATTACAGGTCATCTGAGGTATGTGAATCTGGGTCCTTGAAAGTCACCCAACTTGCAGACAACTTTTTCCCTAGTAGGATGATTCCTATGATATCTTGGTCAACATGAATGTTGAAGAGCATCTTCTTAGCTTTATATAGAGTACTAGAAGTCCTTGATAGGATTTGTAGAACTCAACTTATGGCTTTGGCAAGCCAAGGGCATTTTGGTCATTTGGAAGTTATAGGTCATTTCAAGCATAAGGCCATATCTCCTACTTCCAAGCTTCAAATGGAAAAATCTTCAACATAAAAGTTGCTTAGAATGATGTTTTAAGGCTAGTAGGGTGGTCATGAGATGTTGAAAAGGCACATATCAAAAAGTGATAAAGATGGCCTAAAAATGAGGTATAAGTTAATTCAAGTGAAGTTGAAAATCATAAATCCCAAGTTATAAATCCAAACCATGTCATATAATAGGTCATTTTGACTCCAAATGACATTCTAAGAACAATGGTTCAGCCACAATTTTGATTTGAGGCTTGCATCATAGGGTTGCTTTGTAATTGGATTGCTTGCATAAGGGGGTACCATACCAAAACAAGGAAGAGCTTAATAAACAAGGTGTTTATGCATTGTATCTTGTCTTAAATATCATGTAAGGAGAAATTCAAGTTGGTTTCCAAAGTTACAAGGGTTTTTGCATGAGATATCATACAAGGAGAAATGAAAATGCAAATTACCATATCATGGAAAATTCAAGTTCTTACTAGATGATTCTAGGAGGTTCTAGACTTCTCTAAACCTCTCTATATATTGGATACAACTTGCATTGGTGAAAGGTTGGTGATAGTTGGTGTTGATTATGGTAGAGAATAGTGATTGAAATCATAAAGCTTCAATTGCAAATTACATTGAATCTTCATATTCTTCTTCATTACCATTCCATTTTTCTTCACAAATCATCTCCATAAACATTTCTGAGTGTGTTCATATTGATTTGCAACTCCATTGATGAAGAATTGAAGGAGTTCCCATTGAATTTGCAAGAAGGAAAATTACATTGGATCTTGAAGTGCAAGTTCTCTACATCAAATCTTCTGCAAACAGAGGAAGATTCAGCATCCAAGGACCATTCTTGAGGAGTTACAAGGCTTGAATCGAGGATTTTCACCACCTACCATTTCAAGAAGCAAGGTATGCAAAACCATTTCTACACCTCAATCTAGGCATGGCTAGGGTTAATTATTAGTGTAAACCTGTTAGAGGCAATTAGGTGAGCATGTGTGATGAGTTTGAGACCAATTGGAGAAGTTTCATTAATGGATGTCATTTCTTGATGGAGCTAGAATGAGTGATTTAATGGATGATAATGCTAGATTATTGGTTGGTTTTAATGAGTGTAATGCAAGGATCATTTTCATGTAAAGAAATGAGAGTTTGGTTAAGGTCGAAAGTTGATGACATTTTGAATCCATGAGGTTACACCATTCGGTTTGGATGCTAGAGAGTGTTTCATTGAAATCCATTGCCACAGTCGTGTTCATGGTGGAAAATAGAGCAAATTTGGTTTTTATACTTTGAAGTTTGGTGGAGAAACGAAGCCACACGTGTAGCTGGAAGTCTGGTGCATGGGATGTGCTTCAATGGTGTTGCAGAAACCCTAATCAATCCAAGGAAGAAGATGACCTCGTTACCGTCAGATGCGCGCGGACCTTGTTGACTGGAAAATAGATCCAACGGCTGGGATTTAAAAGCGAATTGTGGAGGGAAGCTGGGCATATGAAACGCCGCGTTTCATTTAACGCACCTCTGGGCTTAGTGAATTGCATTCCTATTCCCACCCCCCCATGAAGCCCAATTGTGTTTTATAACTGTTTTGGATTTCTATTCACACCGTCGCCTTATTATTTTTCTTTTGTTTTTTTTAGTGTTTTTTGATTAATTCATTGGGCCCAGCGTATTCCTATACGCACCCCTCATGTTGGGCCCAGATATGAAACTAACTGCATATTGTTTCTATTCATACCCCATGCATTAATTCTCATATTAAATTTTCTCCAAATTTTATTTTACTTTAAAAATTCATAATAAATAGAAAAAAGAATATTTTCTCATGGGAATTTTTTCTCCACTTTCCATTTTTTGTAAAGAAAAATATGAAATCATAAAATTGCCATTTTATTTCATTTTAATATTTTTTGCATATTTTCTCTTTTAATTGCATTTTAATTCTTTTAGGTTGATACCTTAATTTGTAAAATTTAGTTAGGGTAGTTCCCTTTAGATTTTTGAGTCAATCTTTTTAGGGTAGTTAGATGTATGTTTTAGGCTCCCCCTGAATTAATTCCATATTTTTGTGGTGATTTTTAGGATAGTTTTGATTAAGTAATTCTAGGTAGTGCAGAATTAGGTTAAAACTTTAACATAGGTCCATCACAACTTTAGATTTTGGGTTTTTAGGACAATTTAGACTATGGGGCATATATGGGTATTAAGGGTAGGTATGTAGGACCCCTTAGAAATTATATTAGGATTTAATATAATAGTATGCTATTTTTAGTTGATTTTTGTATTGAATGATTGTTTGTGTTGCCTTTAGGGCATGTTTGTTTTAGTTGCTTTGCTTTGGAGTTTTCCTTTGGCTTGCGGAGCTTGGTATCTCTTTGTGGGGCATTGTGGAGCATGGTATAAGATTGGAATATGCATTGAGGAGCTTGTTCTTCTTTTCTTTTTTGTTTTAGGGTTAGGAACTAGGAAGAGCTTAGATGTAGATAATTTCTTTCTCAAACATGGATGGTATCATTCACCTCCATTCCTCCCTATGATTCAAAGTCCTTCCATGGTATACACCTCTCTCCTTTGGAGGGATAAATGCTATACCTAGGAGGTAGAACTTTTGAGGGAACCCTTTATTTGATATTGAACCCTTGTAGGTCACCCTTGGTGATCAAATAAGCAGTTCAATATCCCCCAGCTTATCCAGTAAGTGATTTTCTCTGGTTTTGATTATCTTGAGAGAGGTTGAGCCTGAGCATGAAGATGAAGACTTCATTGAAGATCATTGAAGAGGATGAATCCCTGAGTAGTGCCATTCCAGCTGAAGCTTGAAGAGCATGAAGATCAAGTTGATACTTGAAGATCCCTGAAGATAGTAAAGCCTGAAGGGGGAGCTGATCAAAGAAGCTGAAGCTTAAGGGAGAAGATGAGTTGAAACTCATGTTGTAGGGTTAAAACCTGGAAAAGCAAACTGATGTTTGTCAAGTGATTGAAGTCTGAAGACTGAATAGCTGATGGAGAAGCTGAGGCTTAGAGTTGAGAGAGGAGTCTGTTTCTTCTTTTTCTTTTCTGTATTGCTGTGTTTTGTTTGACTTGTCTGTTGCATTAGATTAAGTCCATATCTAGAATAGGTAGAATCTAGGAGCATGATTGCATTAGAGGTTGAGTTGCTCCCTCTGCTTGTATTGTTACTGCGTGGCTTTGCTTGCGGGTATTCGGTAGAGCCCAGCTCCCTTGCCCATGTGGTTTGTTTGCCTGATGGCATTTCATTTCATTTATCTGTATGATTCCAGTTTACTGTTTATTGCTTGATAGCATGTTGTTTATATTTCAGTATGATTACTGTTATTTCATGACTGGCTTGAGGTTGAGACGAGCTTGTGGAGGTTGAAGCCCCACACACATTTCCTCCCTCACTTGCATTGCATGCATTTTACTGTTAAGTTGATGCTTTGTCTGTTTTGGTGTATCATTGACATGATCCCTTAGGACTCTCATTTCCTTTGACAAGGATTTGATGATAGACTTTTAGGCTGAAACCTATGCATGACAACATCTAGGAGTTCCCTGTTCAAACCTCAACCATAGGATGCATCCATGGCATGATAACAGTAGGACTTGATAGTCTCCCTCCTAGTTGGGCCTGTTCTCTTCTCATCTCAAAACAGTTTAAGATACAGTAATCATTAATGATTTCTTTCGTACGTTACGAGCCTTAAGCTATCTGAGAAAGGATTGTGGGAGAGTTTCTTTTCCACAGTCTGGATGTTTAGTATGGTACCATTTGGGTGACATGCGACGCATTCACTCTCAGGTCATAGTCTCTAGTGCGGTTGAAATCGCAAACACAATAAAAAACACTTCTTTCGTAAAAGACAGGAAATAAACCGTAATTTCCCGAACTACGTGAGCTCTGATCTCTCATACCTGTTGAGAGTACGTAGGCACAAGATGGCGATGTCTTGGCGAGCTACCTTTCCCCATAATCCTTCGTAGGCCGAACTACGTTGACTCTGATTTCTCATTCTCTGATGAGAATACGTAGGCATAAAGCGCGACGCTTTGCCGAGTCATTTTTTCTTTTCTTTTTCAGCCAGCCTTGATAGGTAGATAGAATAAAACCAACCCGTCCAAGTAAACCAACAAGCATGGATCCCGTCGAGTATGACGGACGTGAGGGGTGCTAATACCTTCCCCTTGCGTAACCGACTCCCGAACCCAGACAATGGTTGCGATGACCTTGTCTTACCCTTTTTCGTCAGGTTTTTCCGATCGTTTCCTTTCCCGCTCTGAGGGATAAATAACGAAAGGTGGCGACTCTTATGTTGTGTCAGCACCTTGTTTTCGCGAAAGCGACAACTGGCGACTCTGCTGGGGATCGAACCCAGAATCTCTGGTTCTCTGGTTCCCTATGAGAGTCATTCCTAGCGCTTGTATGTTTACTTGTTGGGTTGCATTTATTTATCGCATTTTACTTCTCGCACTTTATTTCCCGCATTTTATTTTCAGTATAATATGATTATTTGTGCTGTTGTGGGATGGGAGTTCTGATGAGTGAGAAGCCAGACCCAGGCTTGAGTGCACTATAGACTTAGAGTGGAAATTAGTGGGCGTGTGCTTGCTTTGCAGGCACTAGTATCTCATGAAATCCACGCTCAGACGAGGTTCATCCGGTTGGCTTCACTTTCAACCCCTTGGGTTGAGACGGTTGCTGGTTTGGTGGATTGTCGACTCTGGGGACCGATCATTTGTGATTCAGCTAAGTGAGGCCGCTTCATGAGTGTTGCACCCTAAAATTTGCTCAACCTTATTCACTTAGTTTATGTTTCAATATCATTAGCATTTGCATATAGAGTCATGAACATAGTCTAACCATCTGCATAACATAAGCATAGCAAGTCAGCCAACAGGGAACCAATCATTATTCTCATCTCTGGAGGCCTATCAAGAGGTTATTATTCAAATTCAATCTCATTCAAGTCATCAGAAAGAATTGGGAAGTTATCAAGTCTGTGGATCAAGCAGTGGATCTATCTCCTATCCTGAGTGTATATGGGGATCAATAAGGAAAGTATGAGCTGTTAATTGAAGGCATGAGGAGTATGTAGACATCTTGGAGGACTTAGAAAGTCATTTGGGGAAGGAGACAAGTCATTGGTGTAGTCACAAGAGTTGTGGAGGAAGACAGTCAACTAGGGTTTCATCTGGGTCAACCCTGGGTCAACCCTAGGTCAAAGGATTGTTTGAAAGGCATTGAGGGCTATTGAAGAGATGTGGGGTTCATAATTTGACATGAAGAATAAGGATATGTTGTTATGCTAAGAAGAATTCAAGAGAAATCAAGGAGAAGAGGAGTTTCTAAATTAGGGTTTCTGTGTAAAATCCCCTAGTTTAGGTCAAATTTCCAAGCAAGATAATTCAAAATGCAAGCTTCAAATGGATCCTTGTCCAACATGAAACTTGTAGAGGATCTCAAGACCTTTAATTTGAGTGGTGGAAGACATCAAGGAGATTTATAGAACTCAAGTTATGGTCCTTGCAGGTTACAGGTCATTTGGGATATCTGAAATTTTGTCTGTGAAAGTGACTTGACTTCCAAGCAATTTTTACCCCTCAAGGAGATTTCAAATGAATTTCTGGTCAACATAAGAGTTGTTCCTCATTGTCTTAGATTTCTAGAATGGTATAGTATGCCTTCATGTGATTTGTGGAACTCTACTTATGGTCTTGGCAAGCAAAGGGTATTTTGGTCATTTGAGAATTACAGGTCATTTCAACCTATGCCCAAAACTCATACAAGGAAGCTTCAAATGGAAAACTTTACAACATCAAACTTGCTCCAAATGACATTTTGAGTCTAGAAAAGTGACCATGAGATATTGGAAAGATTCATAGCACAAGGTTTCGAAATTGGTGGATTTAATGAATAAAAATGGACTTAAAAATGAGATTTTTCATATCTTGGCCAAATGAAGCAAAATTATAGGTCATTTTGAATGGAAAGATCATTTTAAAGACATTGACTAAAGTAGAATTTTGAGCTTAGTTCACATTTTGGGAGTTATTCATGGTTACTTGTAATGGAAGATACATAAACCAAATCCAAGGGAAATTGAGCAAGGGAAGCTTCTCCAAGCTTCTAGGAGTTTCTAACCTCACCTATATATTGATATGAGCAACCCCATGTCATGGTTGGTGATCTCATTCTCTCAAAATCACAAGTTTCACTCACTTTCTTCATTTTGCAAAAGCTTCTCAAACCCTCTCAAATCTCCATCAATTTCCATATTTCTTGCTTGGATCATCATTAATACCTTTCCTAGATCAGAATTCCATCAAAGATTTGGCAGATTGGAGCAAGGATTGTACCATCCATCTTCATCATCCAATTTGCAAGAAGGTTTCAAGTACAAGATTCAAGGAGTTTGCACAAGATCCATTGCATACAGAACTCCTAATCAAGGTCACTGATCAAGTTCCAATCACTGCAAGCATCAGATTCAAGGGTTTCCATAACTGTTTTCACTATTTTGCACCAGGTTAGTTTCTCTTCGAATTGGCTGAATTAGCTAGAATCATGGATAGTTACTAGGTTAGAATGGTTAAGCATAGGTAGATGATTGATTTTGGTGAGTTTGAAGAAGTTCCATGAAGGTTGTTAATGGTACACCAATTATGTTAAGGTTCATCACTCATGGAATATGGCACGATAATCCTCTTTATATAGCTTAGAATGACCAGTATGAGGTGTAGATCAGGTTAGGATAAGTTTTGGCAAGAATTGAAGCAGTTGATATCAGGTGTTCATGGTGGATTCTATCTGTTCTACCTATCGGGTTCCTTTATTGGTTGAGTTTTAGAAGGATTTGATGCTATGGTTGTGTAGAGGGAAGAAAATGGATCGTTTTTGCTTTTTGAATCTTGTGATTTCATGATGAATGGAGAGAGAACGAGGAGGTGGAAGGAGCATGCATGGGGGTTGGTTTTCTGAAACCCTAGATGATAATTGGGGACGATGATGGACAACCGTGGGATCCATCGTCTGACCATGACTCTGAGTCTAATCCAACGGCTGTGGTTTGAAGTTGAAAATGGAGGGAAGTCCTAGGAGTGAAACGATGCGTTTCACTTAAGTTTCTGAGTGGGCTCAAACTTTACTTGCTAATGCCACCCTCCTCAACCAAGCCCAATGATATCATGCCTAAAATAATTGCTAACTGCACTGTTTTCATCTTTTTTAATTTTTGTTGGTTTCTGAATGCATATGGGCCCAGACGCGCTTGCTATGCGCGCCCCCCAGTCTGGGCCCAGTTTGTTGTTTTAACTAATTTTTCATGCTAGCTGCACCCCTTTCCACTTTCAATTCATTTTATTTCTTCAAAAATATTAATTCTTAAAAAAATCATAATAAATCATAAAATGCATATTTTCAATTGATTCTTTTTGCATTAATTTCTTCAAGATGTCTAGAAAATTATAAAAAATAAAAATTGCATTTTATTTTTTATTTGATATTTTTCCCATATTTTCCAAATAAATGCCTATTTTAGATGTTTCATTTCATACATGATTTTGATAATTTTTGTTCTACTAGTTGCTTTAATATTTTTCACCCATTCTTTTTAGGTTGATTAATAGACATTGTTAGCTTGTATATGCAATTTAGTTCCCATTTTTAGAAGTTAATTTTAGGTGATTAGCTTAGGTGTGAATAGCATGAACAAAATTAGGGTTTAAATCAACTTAGGTGAGATAGTTTAATTCTTTTAGGAGATTTTCATTTATTTTTGGGGTATGGACTATAGGGGTTATGGGTATAGGATAGATCCCCTTAGAAATCACTAGGATTCCCCTACTGCTACTAGCATATACTGCTATATTTGATTGATTGGTGTGGTGTGCCCTCTGGGGATTACTGATTTGTCTGTGTGGGTATTGGGATTGTCTGGGGATTGGGAGAGCTGAAGACTTGTGATGATGAAGCCATTGGAGATCCAGAGCTTGAAGACCAACTTCCAGAGTTGGAGAGGAGATTCCTGCTAGCAGCTGCTAAGGAGATTAGGGTTTAGGAGCTAGGCAGAGCTCTAGATTAGAAAGCTTGTTTCTCAAACATGGAATGCTTTGTCTGCATCCATCCTTTCTCTATGATTCAAAGTCTCTTTCAAATATCCACCTCCTTCCTTTGGAAGGACCAGTGAATGTATTTGAAAGATAGAACTTTTGAGAGGAAACTGTCTGTTTAATGTTAACAGTTGATGAACCACCCTTGGTAGGTAATTGACTGTCTAACATTCATTCACTTCATCTGGTTGATTGATGTTCCTCTTGAAGATTGAGACTTGAAGAAAAGCCATTGCAGATGGAAGACTGATAATGAAGACCTTGCTTGAAGGCTGTGGAGATGGAGATTGATACTTGCTGAAGCTTGTTGCTGTCTGGAGAGGACTTGAAGATAGATGTGGTGCAGAGCTGCTGTGGCTGTTTATTTTTCTTGCTGTATTTCATTCTTGATGTATTGATTGGTTTTCTGGACTGTATTGTTTGCTGTTTACCCTGTTGGGTTGAAAGTGAATCCTGTTCACTTTTGCCTATTGTTTTCTAGGTTCGAGGTTGAGTGGGACTCCCTTGCCTCGCTTGTATTGTTGCATCCATGCATTTTACCGCTTTACTGTATATATCTGATATTGTTTCTGTTTCCGTCTATTCCCTTAGGATCTCTGTTTCTCTCTGTGCAAGAGAGGAGCATGATAGACATTAGGTCTTAACCCATGCATGATAACATTAGGTTAGTTTGATTCTCTTCGCAACCGTAGGTTAGAGTTCTGTCTCTTCTTTCTCAAAACAAACAGAAAAATACAATAAAGATTTCAAACACAATAAAAGACACTTCTTCCGTAAAAGAATGTGAACTCATCAAGACGTCGTTTTGTCCGCTGGGACTGTTAATCAGAAAAACCTTTTTCAGAAGGAATAAAATCAACCAAGACCGACTTGTGTCGTACGTGGCCCGAACTACGTTTGCTCTGATCTTTCATGCTGTATGAAAGTACGTAGGCATAGGATGCGATATCCTAGCGAGCAACCTTCCCCTCCTTTCCCGTAGGTAGGCGAACTACGTTGACTCTGATTTCTCGTTCCAGACGGGAATACGTAGGCATAAAGTGCGATACTTTGCCAAGTCATTTCATTTTATTTTTCTCTTAACCCTTAACCTTTAGTTTAGATAGAATAACAATCCATACCCGAAAACAAGCGTGGATCCCGTCGAGTACGACGGACGTGAGGGGTGCTAATACCTTCCCCTTGCGTAACCGACTCCCGAATCCAGGTTTTGGTTGCGATGACCATACCTTTCCCGTGTTGTGCGAGGTTTACTCTGAGCGTTTCCTTTCCCTCCCGTGGGATAAATAACGCACGGTGGCGACTCTTCTGTTCAGCCGGCGCCGATTTTCGCAGTAGCGACAATGAGCTGGTGATGCCACACCTTATGGGTATCTTATCACCCCTCTTGAAAGTCTGTGACGCTGATGAACGCATAGGATGCCGTACCTTGAGTCAGTTTAGGTCCATACCTGTGAGTGGGATTGGGTTTATTGCAGGAAACTTTGACCTTCAGACTACCTGGTTTTCTTGACAGTGAATCAGTTTTGTTGGTACCAGGGTTTCTCAATTGCAGATTTGTCTGTTCTTGACAGAGCAGGTTTTGATCAGAGGATCTTATCATCAGGTGTATGTCTGTTCTTGACAGAGCAGGTTTTGATCAGAGGATCTTATCATCAGGTGTATGTTTGTTCTTGATAGAGCAGGTTTTGATCAGAGGGTCTTATCATCGGGTGTATGTCTGTTCTTGATAGAGCAGGTTTGATCAGAGTATTGTCATCAGTGGTTTGTTCTTGATAGAGCATATTTTTGGGGTCTGAAGATCTCATCAGCAGATGTTGTTTGTTCTTGATAGAGCAGATTTTGAGTGGGGTCTGAAGATCTCATCAGCAACTGTATGTTTGTTCTTGATAGGGCAGATTTTTGATTTGGGGTCTGAAGACTTCATCAGCAGATATTTCTTGATCATACATCCGAGGTCCTTATTATCAGACTTTTGTTCTTGACAGAGCAGAATTGTGATCCTATGTATATGGTCCTATCAGATGGTTGTTCTTGGCAGATTAGATCTATGGTCTTACACCGGGGTTTTCTTCTCATCAGTGATTGTTGATACAGAATCTGCACAACAGCAGCTATCTGGATATATTATTGCATGACTGCATTTTGCATTAGTTTGCATGATCATTTGCATTTCATTAACGTGTGTCTGTGTTGCAGGTACCGTTTCCCCGATCCAGGATTTCTTGCCTCCTATTGTATTGTTATGGCCTCTCTCAGGAAGACCGTTGCGTACAAGTTTCCGACCCCCGATGTGTCAAAGTTGACTGGTTTGATAGCTCTAGCAGGTGATTCTGTGAAGGATGAGTTCAGGAAGTCTTATGGCAGGTTGCTCAATCTAGTTTGCAAGCCTTCTACGTTCGAGTTGAATGGGTTGCATGCTCTGTTGCAGTTCTATGACCCTCCGCTGAGGTGTTTCACTTTTCAGGGCTTCGTTCTCGCGCCGACGCTGGAAGAGTATGCTGATTTTCTGAGTGTGCCTATCAAAAGGCAGATGCCTTTTGTCCACATGGATGCTGAGCCTGATCTGGCTGGTTTAGCCTCTTCACTTCATTTAGACGCCTCAGAGTTAGTGTTGACTAGTTGGAACAAGGTTCCTGGGTTCTCCTTGCAGTTTCTGATAGCTAAGGCTCAGCAGTGTGCTAAGGACAGATGTTGGGACGCGTTCAATGCCATCCTCGCTTTGTACATATATGGCATTGTCCTGTTCCCCAACATGCCTGATTTTTTTGACTTTGATGCATTTCACATCTTTGCTTCAGGGAATCCAGTCCCTACTTTGATCGGAGATGTCTATCACTCAGTCCATTACAAGAATGAGAACCGGAGAGGGAAGAATGTCTCATGCTGCGTACCGTTGCTGTACAAATGGCTTGATAGTCATCTGCCTAAGAGGGGTCCTTTCGTCTTGTCTGCAGCCACAACTGAGTGGCCTGAGCGTCTGATGAGTTTATCTGCAGAAGATATTGATTGGTTCGACAGAAACAGGTTGGGTACTGAGGTGATCTTCAGTTGCAGCGGGTTTCCTAATGTACCTCTGATAGGTAGGAAGGGTTGCATAAACTACAATCCGTCGTTGCTGGTTCGACAATTCGCGTATGCTTTGAGGACTCCGCCGAAGGAGGAAGAGGTACAGGAATCTCTATACCTCACGGGTATTCTAGAAGGGGATTTGTTGTCCAAGCTTCAGCGTGCGTGGAACAGTATCAGTAAGAGAGGAAAGCCTTTGCTGGGAAAGAGCAACAGTCAAGCCTACCCTCCGTACTTGACATGGATTAGAGCCAGGGCCAATGCTATAGGAATGTCGTTTCCTCAGACCAGGCCAGAAAGCTCTCTAGCAGTCGAAGAGCCTACTACTGTGCCCATTCATCAGCATAACCAGGTATTAGCTGAGCGGGATGAATTGAAGCGGGCGAACGCAGAACTGGAGAAGGAGTTAGCTCAGCTTCGAAGTGAAAGGAACGAGGTCGTTCATGCTTTCAAAAAGCAAACAGAGTTGGTGAACCAACTGGATACAGACCTGGCGAAGCAAATTGCCGATCGTGAGCGCATGGGTCAAGACTTCAGGGCTGTCAACAACGTACTAGCTACGAAGAAGCAGCATTTAGACGAGGCATATCGGAGGATATCTAAGTTCGACTAGCACTGGAAGGCTTCCCTGGCTACCAGGAAGGAGCGGGAGGATAAGCTGATGCTGCAGATCTCCAAGCTGGAAGCCGAGGTGAAGGACAGTGAGCAGAGGTTTGATGAGGAAACCGCTCGCAGATACGCCGCCGAAGGCCAACTCAACAAAGCTCTTGCTAACCTGAAGGAGCACAAGCTGATGTTTGAGTCTAAAAAGCGGAAACTGGAAGATTGCTTCGGTGAAGGAGCATGGGAAAGTTCAGTTCAGGGACTTCAGTATACCATTGTGCAGAGGGAACTACTCGTCGAGGGGTTGCTCACTTTGCCAGATCATCCAAAGACGAAGGAGTTATTAGAAGAGTATCGCGCCCGTGGCCGTACTTGACTAGTTGTATTCCTTTTGTTTTGATCTTTGTTGTATGCTGACCATCACCAGGCTTGTTGGCTGAGGTCACGCTGTTGATTTGCCTTGTACTCGCTGATGATATGTACTGCCTTGATAGGCTTTCCATATATATATGAGATTGATGTTTCCATGATTGGGCTCGGACTTCTTCTTATTATTATTATTATCAGCACTGGCACTCAGGCACTAGGATCGGGGGAAATCTCCCAAGCACACAGACACACGCATGCATCTGCATGAAGCATTTGCATGGCGTACATTTTGTTGTTTTTCCTAACCTTTAGTGTTTGAAGGTTTTTTTCAGGTTCACAGGTTTAAAGCTGTTTCCGGTGACTCCAGGATTGATCAGAGACTCATTCACCGTTATTCAACTCGAGCTAACTAGACCAGGATCATGGATCAGGTGCAGACAGATGTTCAGGAGCTCCGTGAGCGGATGGATCGCTTTATGGAACTGATGCAGGTAGTCGCTAATGGTCAGGACCAGCTCCGGACTTTGGTTCAGCCTTTGATCTCCAGGGTTGATAGTAACGGCATACTTCATGGCGGAGCTGTGCCTACCCCTCCACCAGTTGATACTCCGCAGAATGGTGTTCCTGTTGCCGGGGGCAACGGCAGTGCTAATGGCAACGTGATGGCCAATATCGGACTCAATGCGACAGGCGTCGGCAATGGTAGTCTGGGAGCTAATGTCAACATCGGGCCGGTCACCGGTAATGCTGGCGTCGGGAATCTGTTGGTGCCTCAACCGTGGCTTGAGGATCATCAGGATGATGTGTTTTCTCAAAGAGGTGTGGAAGCGGAGCTGAATGCTGAAGCGCGGCTCAGATTCAAAGCACTGGAAGACAAAATGAGAGACATTGAGAATCAGAATACTTTGGGCGTTGATATGTCCAAGCTTGGGTTAATTGCTGATTTCAAGGTACCTCCTAAGTTCAAGGTGCCTGTCTTTGAGAAGTATAAGGGTACTACTTGCCCTCGTGTCCACTTGCGATCGTACTATAGAAAGATGTCTGCCTATTCCGAAGATGAGAAGTTGATGATGCACTTCTTCCAAGATAGTCTTTCTGGACCATCCCTCGAGTGGTATATGGGCTTGGAGCCCACTAGCGTGCGCACCTGGAAGGATCTCGCTGAAGCGTTTGTCATCCACTATCAGTACAATAGCGACTTAGCCCCGAACCGAGTTCAGCTCCAGAACCTTTCGCAGCGGAATAATGAAGGATTTAAGGAGTACGCCCAGCGGTGGCGTGAGTTGGCTGCTCGGGTTCAACCGCCGATGGTTGAGCGCGAGCTCGTGCAGATGTTTGTGGCTACCCTCCCGGGAATCTACTATGAAAAGTTAGTCAGCGGTATGTCGGGGATGTTCTCAGCTCTCATCACCATGGGCGAGCACGTCGAGAATGGTATCAAGATCGGGAAAATCCAAGGTGAATCATCCTCAGCTGGAGAAGGTGGAAAGAAACCTTATGCTGGTAAACGCCGAGAAGGCGAAGCGAGCGCTGTGACCAACACTCGGAGAAAGGGCAAGGGCCCTCAGCAGCAGATAGCCAGTATAAATATCCCGGCAGCTCTGCAGCAGCAGCAACAACAACAAAATCAGCAGGGATATAGAAAGTACCAGAATCGGGCTCCTTTGACAAACCGTCACTTCGAGGCACTGCCTATATCGTATGCGCAACTCTTGCAGACTTTGCTTCAGCTTCAGTTGGTTCAGAAGAGGACGATGGCTCCCTTAACAGGGGCACCTCCACCAGGGTACGATGCAAATGCTACTTGCGACTTCCATACAGGGGCACCAGGCCATACGATCGAGAACTGCAAAGCCTTTAAGCACAAGGTGCAGGACCTGGTAGATGCCAAGATTATCAACTTCTCCGACAATGTGCCCAATGTCACGAAAAACCCTATGCCGAATCATAGGGGAGGCGGAGTGAACGCCATTATCGAAGAAGAGAGTGCAGATCTGTTGACTGATGTCAAATACTTAAAGACGCCGCTTAGTTTCGTCAAAGCTAAGTTGTTGAAGAAAGGGTTCTTTCCAGGATACGGAGAGTTATGCATGGATTGTGCTACACATTCTGATGGATGTGAGCAGCAGGTAGAAGGTATCCAAAGTCTGATGACTGAGGGTATTTTGTAGTTCAGCCGGAGGGCTGAAAGTGTATCAGGAGAGGTAGTGTTGAAGCAGGCCGATGAAGTCGCCACCATCACCATTCCTCGCCAGCCAATAACTATTTCTGCGCCCCGACCGCCTACAATCACTATTACCAGAGCTGGGCCGATCCCATTCGAGAGCACTAACGCCGTTCCGTGGCATTACGGCGCCGAAGTCTATTACAATGGTCAGAAGTTAGAGCTGGAACCGTATGGGTCGACTGTGCAGAATCTCGCAGGTATCAGTGGTATTACTCGAAGCGGAAGAGTGTTTGCACCGACAGAGGTTGTGGCAGAGAAAGTGGTCAGAGCTGATGCTGCTGATAAGGGTAAAGGCAAAGCCGTCGAAGAGGTCCCGTGTGGGGTAGAGAAGGATTTGCTTGTCAAAGATGCCGAGGAGTTTATGCGGTTAATCAAGAAGAGCGACTACAAGATTGTAGACCATCTCCATCAGACGCCTTCGAAGATTTCTATTCTCAACTTGTTGCTGTGTTCTGAAGCGCACCGCAACGTGTTACTGAAGGTATTGAATGCTGCCTACGTACCGCAAGAGATATCCGTGAATCAGCTAGAAGAGGTGGTAGCCCATGTTAATGCTGGCAATGGGCTAGGTTTCACAGATTTAGAGCTGACTCCTAAAGGGAGAGATCACAACAGCGCCTTGCACATCTCGATAGAGTGCAGGGGCACAATCATGTCGCATGTCCTGGTGGACACGGGTTCGTCGCTTAATGTGCTTCCGAAGAAGGCATTAATGAAGTTGGACACTCGTGGATTGCTTTGTACACCCAGCGATCTGGTGGTGAAAGCATTTGACGGAACTAAGCGCCACGTTTTCGGAGAGTTGACCCTGCCGATTCAAGTTGGTCCGGAAACGTTCGACACGGTCTTTTATATCATGGACATCATGCCCGCCTACAGTTGCCTCTTAGGTCGGCCATGGATCCATGTTGCTGGTGCCGTGACTTCCACGTTGCATCAAAAGCTCAAATATGTTGTCGGGGGAAGCATAGTAACCGTGTGTGGAGAGGAGGACATAATGGTGAGCCATTTGTCGTCCTTTAAGTATGTTGAAATGGATGGCGAAATCCATGAAACTCTCTGCCAAGCATTTGAAGCCGTCAAGGTGAAAGAGGTAGCTCCTATCGTCACAGAGAAGCCAGAGATGAATCTCTCCTCATTCAAAGAAGCCCGGGCCGTCGTCGAAGCCGGTTCCACCCCAGGCTGGGGGCATATTTTAGAGATACCGATCAAGCAGGATAAGTTTGGATTGGGGTATTCTCCTGAAGCTGAAGCTTCTTCTTCTTCGTCTAGCAGTGCGTCACGGGGTAAGGGGCCGATCCTATTTACCAGTAGCGGAGTGATCTTCGATAGCATCAACGCGGCGTCTGAAGACAGCGGGGATAGCGATTGTGATCTCGACTCAACAATTGGACCATCAAGGACATTATCCAGCTGACAAGTAAAGAGTAATGATTTACTTTTTACAATCATTGTATAACCCTATGTCCTACCCGGGGCATAGCGGTTTTATTGTCAGGGCCCTGTTGGATTATGTACATGCATTTTGTTAATAAATCAAAGACGTTTTCTTCGTACTCAAATATTGTGTTCTCTGTTATTCCTGTTTTATATTTGTTTTGAAAAACAGTAAAATGGCAACGGGGTTTGTGCTAACCTGCATATTCTTGTCTTAAACTTAACCCTTGTTATTGCAGGATCCACATAACAGATGACATCGACTCTGGACCTTCTACGACTCACTACGACTTCGATTGCCCGATCTATCAAGCCGAGGATGAGATTGATGAAGACGAAGACCTTCGGGAAGAGTTGGCCCACTTGTTGAAACAAGAGGAAAAGGTTATTCTGCCTCACGAGGAGGATATTGAGATCGTAAACCTGGGTTCTGAAGAGCTCGTCAGAAATTTCAGAGTAGGGGCTGCGCTGCAGAATGATGTCAAGCATAGATTGGTCGAGATGCTTCGAGAGTATAGTGACATCTTTGCTTGGTCATACGAAGATATGCCCGGACTTGACACGGACATCGTGGTCCACCACTTGCCGCTACGAGAAGACTGCCCTCCCGTTAAGCAGAAGCTTAGGAGGACGAGACCAGACATGGCTGTAAAAATCAAAGAAGAAGTCCAGAAGCAGTTGGACGCAGGATTTTTAGCCGTCACCACTTACCCTCCGGGGGTCGCCAACATAGTGTCTGTACCGAAGAAGGATGGTAAGGTACGCATGTGCGTCGATTATCGGGATTTGAATAGGGCGAGCCCTAAAGATGATTTCCCGTTGCCTCATATCGATGTGTTGGTCGACAACACATCCCAGTTCTCCGTGTTTTCGTTCATGGATGGCTTCTCCGGTTACAACCAGATCAAAATGGCGCCGGAGGACATGGAGAAAACGACGTTTATCACCCCCTGGGGAACATTTTGCTATAAGGTAATGCCTTTCGGTCTGAAGAACGCAAGGGCCACTTACCAGCGAGCAATGGTGACTTTGTTTCATGATATGATTCATCATGAGATCGAGGTCTATGTTGATGACATGATTGCAAAGTCCCAAACGGAGGAAGAGCATCTGGTCAACTTATTGAAGCTTTTTGAGAGGCTTAGGAAATTCAGGCTGAGGCTGAATCCTAACAAATGCACTTTCGGAGTGCGGTCCGGAAAGTTGTTGGGGTTTATCGTTAGTGAACGAGGTATCGAGGTTGATCCTGCGAAAATAAAAGCTATTCAAGAAATGCCAGCTCCGAAAACAGAGAAAGAAGTTCGTGGTTTCTTGGGCCGAATAAACTACATCGCAAGGTTTATCTCTCAGCTCACGGCCACTTGTGAACCGATGTTCAAGCTTTTAAAGAAAGATCAGGCGATTACTTGGAATGAGGATTGCCAGAAGGCATTCGACAAGATAAAGCAGTATCTTCAAGAACCTCCAATCTTGATACCCCCAGTGGCCGGACGGCCATTAATCATGTACCTGACGGTCCTGGAGAATAGTATGGGGTGTGTTCTCGGTCAGCACGACGAGACGGGCAGAAAAAAGCATGCCATTTACTACTTGATTAAAAAGTTCACTGAGTGTGAATCTCGATACTCGATGCTGGAGAAGACGTGTTGTGTACTAGCTTGGGCTACCAAACGTCTACGACTGTACATGCTCAATCACACCACTATGCTAATTTCGAAGATGGATCCGATCAAGTACGTCTTCGAGAAGCAGGCTCTTTCGGGCAGGATTGCCAGATGGCAAATGGTTTTAACGGAATATGATATTCAGTACGTGTCCCAGAAGGCCATCAAGGGAAGCGTATTGTCTGATTACCTTGCCGAACAGCCAATCAAAGACTACCAGCCGATGAAGTTCGATTTCCCTGACGAGGATATTATGTTTCTTAAAGCGAAGGATTGCGATGAGCCATTGCCCGGCGAGGGGCCAGATAGGAAGTCTCAGTGGAAGTTGATATTCGATGGAGCGGTTAATTCCTATGGAAGTGGCATCGGGGCTATCATCACGACTCCCCACGGATCCCATATCCCGTTTACTGCGAGACTGACGTTTCCAGTTACCAACAATGAGGCGGAATACGAAGCATGCATTATGGGTCTAGAGGAGGCGATTGATTTGAGAATCAAGAACCTATACGTATATGGTGACTCAGCGCTTGTGATCAACCAAATTAAAGGGGAGTGGGAAACTCATCAAGCAAATTTGGTGTCGTACATGAATTATGCCCGAAGGCTACTTCCGTTCTTCGATCGAGTGGAACTTCATCATGTGCCCAGGGCTGAAAATCAGATGGCTGATGCCTTAGCCACGTTGGCTTCAATGTATAAAGTCAATTTTTGGAATGAGGCTCCAAGAATTGTGCTTTCGCGTCTTGATAGACCGACATTTGTCTTTGCAATCGAGGATGCCGCCGATGGCAAGCCATGGTTCCACGACATCCAGACTTTCCTTATGACTAAGGAGTATCCTGCGGGTGCGTCAACCCAGGATAAGAAGACTCTGAGGAGGCTGTCTGGAAATTTTTATCTCAATCCTGATGGAGTGTTGTATAAGAGAAACCACGATCTCGTGCTACTCAGATGTGTAGATGAGAAAGAGGCGAGTATGCTCATGGAAGAAGTCCATGAAGGCACATTTGGTACGCACGCCGGCGGGCATGCCATGACGAGAAAGATCCTGAGAGCAGGATACTACTGGCTGACGATGGAGTCGGATTGCTTCAGATTCGCGAAGAGATGTCATAAATGCCAGATTTATGCTGATAAAGTTCATGTGCCGCCGTGCCCGTTAAATGTCATGTCCTCCCCGTGGCCATTCTCCATGTGGGGCATCGACATGATAGGCAAGATCGAGCCCACTGCATCCAATGGTCATCGTTTCATTCTGGTAGCTATCGACTACTTCACCAAGTGGGTGGAGGCAGCCTCGTACGCTAATGTGACCAAGCAGGTGGTGGCTAAATTCATAAAGAGGGATATCATCTGTCGTTACGGAGTTCCCGAGCGGATCATTACTGATAATGGTTCGAATTTGAATAACAAGATGATGAAGGAGCTGTGCCAGAGCTTCAAGATCGAACACCACAACTCATCTCCTTACCGGCCGAAGATGAATGGCGCCGTCGAAGCCGCCAATAAGAACATAAAGAAGATTGTTCAGAAGATGGTTGTGGCTTACAAAGATTGGCACGAGATGCTGCCGTTTGCATTGCACGATTATCGTACGACGGTGCGTACATCGACCGGGGCAATTCCTTTCTCCTTGGTGTACGGTATGGAAGCAGTCCTGCCGTTAGAAGTGGAGATCCCTTCTTTGCGAGTTTTGGTTGATGTGAAACTCGATGAGGCAGAATGGATTACGAATCGCTTGAACCAACTCAGCTTGATGGACGAGAAGAGGTTAGCATCGATTGCGTTTGGTCGCCTGTACCAAAGCCGAATGAAGAAAGCTTATGATAAGAAGGTGCGTCCTAGAAGCTTTCAGACGGGTGATCTCGTCCTAAAGAAGATTCTTCCGCCACACTCCGATCACCGGGGCAAGTGGACTCCGAATTACGAAGGACCGTATGTCGTCAGCAAGGTCTTCTCGGGAGGAGCTTTGTTGTTATCCACGATGGATGGTGAAGATTTTTCATCCCCGGTGAACGCGGACGCAGTTAAAAAATACTTTGCTTGAAAGCGACCCGCTGGACAAAAAAAGAAAAAGTCCAGGCAAAAAAGGGGCATCCCGGCGAACCAAAAACAGAATAAAAGGGTTCGGGCAAAAATTAGGGATATATTGAAAAAATGTACACCCGCGAAGTCGAAAACCTACACTGGGCGGCTTCGGCAAAAAAGGGTATCCCGGTGAACTGAAAACCCGTAAAGGGCGGCTCACGCAAAAGTTAGGGATTTGAATAAGCAAATGACTGCGTTCCGCGTGTGGACTTTCATTGTTTAGTGGTTCGGAAGACCTGAGGGCCGTTTATCTGAATCAATCTTTTCCGAAGCTGAAGCGTCGGAGAAGTATCGAAGTCGAGTGGGTCTTAGAGGGATCAACTCATGGTGTTCGTCTACGCCTCGTTGCCGACATTTGTATATACTGATGTATATTTATGTTTTATTTTTGCGCGGCTTCCTCATTCCAGGAGCTTGCCTCTGTTGTAAAGCATTTTTATCCATTCAGGGGTTCATTAGCAATAAAATGCATACTATTCAGCAATTCTGTTTGCCTGTTTAGCCTTTATCTGTTTTGTTTGCGAAAAAGAACGCCGATGTTTTTGATAAAATGCGCATACATAAACTTACAGGCCTAGGCTATTGATTGTTGAAACAATTAATACTTGAATATTGTCACGAGATAGTAACCTTTATAGGTCCCTTTGAGAAGGGTATCTTGTCTGTTTGTTTGTGTTGTTACAGGTAGCATATTCCAGACAGTGCGCCGTGCGCATCCCCGAAGTAGGACGATTCCTCCTTCTCCAGCAGAGTTCAGTGGCCTCTCCTCGCAGAGTTTAAACGCAAGATAGTGAGCATTGATATGTCTCCCCATGTAGAGATGATTCTCTTCCCCAAGCAGACGCATCCTGAAGGAACGTCACCTCCTCAGCTGATTCGGGTGCTGAAGCTCGTGTTCATCCCCCGCACCGGGTCACAAGTGCAGGTTTCATAGAAAGGTTTGGGCGCCGAGGCTCGTGTTCCCCCGCACCGGGTCACAAGTGCAGGTTTCATAGAAAGGTTCGGGCGCCGAGGCTCGTGTTCCCCCGCACCGGGTCACAAGTGCAGGTTTCGTAGGAAACTGTTCGTACGCCGAAGTATGCAGCAACTGATGGTGCTAGACTGAAGTCTCCAACGGAATTGAGATTCCCCACCAAGGTTGTACTCTCTCCCAAAGTCGGATGATTCCCTCTTCCCGAGTAGAGTGTTGGAACAGCTGAGGCTGTATTCCCCCGCAGAGTTGTACTCTCCCTCGAAGTCGGATGATTCCTTCTTCCCCAGCGGAATTGAGATTCCTCATCAGAGTCGTACCCTCCAGTGAAGTGGAATGATTCCTCTTTCCCCGGCTGAGTCCGCAAACCCCAAGAGAGCCGAATCCTTGGAAGCAGTTGGGACCATGAGTGGTTTTCCCTAGCAGAGCGTTGAATAGATGATGCTGTGTCTTCCCCAGAGTTATACTCTCTTCAGTGAAGCAGAATGATTTCTTCTTCCCCAGCCGAGCTTGCAGATCACCAAGAGAGCCGAATCCTTAGAAGTTGATCAGACCATGACTGGTTTTTCCCCAGTGGAGTGTTGAGCATCTGAAGTTGTTTCCTCACAGAGTCTTATCTCCAGAAGAGTATCCGGGACGGCCATGCAGTTTACTCTCGCGATTGACATCGTTTTCCCTCAGCAGGTCCAGGTTCTCGTAGAGCTTCGTCCCCCTGCAGCAGTCAACGGAAGATCATTTCCCCAGACAGAGTCCAATTGATGTTGGCGCGACCATGTTCTCCTCAGCAGGATGATTCCTCTATCTGAGTAGTTCTTTCTCCTTGACAGAAGGATTCCCCCTTCGGCATTTATTTTGCTGACGGGATTGTATCATTATGCATGATTGCATAGCATTTATCATAAACGCATAGCATTTCCACCGTGTGGAGCATGGCGCCGAAGCATATGCATAATAAACATGATCTAGGTTGTTACCGTCCTTGTTTTGCAGGTGTTCCGCCGAAGGATCAGTTGCTCAGGATGATTCCTGACATTCTCCCCAACAAAGTCGCTTGCTCAAAGATGATTTTTGAGATCCCCAGCGAAGTCTTCAGTTCAAGATGATTCTCGAATCCCTTAGCAGGGCCGTTTGCTTAAGATGATTCTTAAGCTCCCCAGTGCAGTCTCCAGAGTTGGTTGCTCAAGTTGATACTTAAAGTCCCCAGCTAAGATCGCCCGGGATGATTCTTAAAGCCCCAAGAGAGCCGAATCCTTGGAAGCTGCTCGAGCCATGATTGGTTTGTCCCCAGCAAGTGTTGCCCAGGACGATTCCTGGAATTCCCAACAGAGTGTTCGCACAGAATGGTTATCGGTTCAAGATGATTCTTGAAGATCCCCGGCGGAGTTATTTGTTCAAGATGATTCTTGAAGTCCTCAGCAGAGTTGATTCCTCCAGAATGATTTCTGGACCCCCCGGAGCGGAGTTGCTTGATAGTTCTCCAGATTCCCCGGCGGCGAAGCGTCATCTCCAGCAGGTTTTCTGACGGCGAAGTTAGAATCTCCTTTGAAGACACCATGATTAAAGTCCGCCCGTGTTAATGAAGCAGTTATCTCAGTAATGCGGAATGCCTGGTGGCATGATCAACCTGATGGTTGAAGTCCGGCTGATGCCCGACGATCTCTTTGAATGCCTGATGGCATGATCAACTATGAATTACCGGTTATCGTGTAACCCATTACCCAATGAAGTTTCTTCATCCCGACGGCGATGTCAGATTTAGCTCTCCAGCGGCGATGTTGGACGTTTGTTTTAACGGCGATGTTGGATGGTTATTTTTGACGGCGATGTCAGATTCTTTAAGTTCTCCAGCGGCGATGTTGGATGTTTGTCATATCATGTTTGTTTCCAGCGGCGATGTTGGATGTTTTGACGGCGAGGTCATATGATGTTTGTTCTTGGCGGCGATGTCAAGTTGATCTAGTTCTCCAGCGGTGATGTTGGATGTTTGTTTCTGGCGGCGATGTCAGGAGATTATGTTTGACGGCGATGTCAGACTCTTTAGCTCCCCAGCAAAGATTATGTTTGTTCGACGGCGATGTCGAGTATCTCTCAGAGTTGTTTGTTTCTAGCGGCGATGTCAGACGATCTTCCAGCGGCGATGTTGGATGTTTGTGCCTGGCGGCGATGTCAGTAGATCTAATCTTCCAGCGGCGATGTTGGGTGTTTCTCATATTCTGTAGTTCTCCAGCGGCGATGTTGGGTATTTTGGTTGTTCAACGGCGATGTTGGATGTTTGGTTCTCTGGCGGCGATGTCAGGTGATTCTCTATTTCTCCAGCAGCGATGTTGGATATTTTGTTCGTTCTGACGGCGATGTCAGACAGTTTAGTTTTCCAGCGGCGATGTTGGGTGTTTTGTCTGGTTCTGGCGGCGATGTCAGGTTCTGTAGCTCTCCAGCGGTGATGTTGGGTATTTTGGTTGTTCGAAGGCGATGTTGGGTGTTTGTGTCTGGCGGCGATGTCAGGTGACTTAGTCTTCCAGCGGCGATGTTGGGTGTTTTAGTTGTCTGATGACAATGTCAGAAGAATTTAATGTGGATAACTGACGGCGATGCCAGATTAGTATTTCTCCAGATAGTTTTCGTGCAGCTATTATGCCAGTGCTCGAAGAGTTGAGCAGTTGGCAAATTTCCGGGTTTACCGGTATTCAACCGTCTCGCACCTTGATTGGCTGAGAGCCGTCCGCTCCTCACCCAGTCAGGTTCAAGCCGTTTGAATAGGGGCAGCTGTTGCACCCTAAAATTTGACCAACATTTATTTACCCATCAAGAGTTGTATGAGGCTTTGAAGCTAGCCAAGGAGGCTATTCAAATGTTCAAAAGTGGATACCTTTGTCAGAGAACCCAAGAGATCCTTAGAGGAATTGGTTGAAACCAAGGTCGTGTGCTTCATAACTTGAGAGTCGTGGGAGCTCCTCAGATGATTCTGAGACTTTGAGAAAGAACTTGAAGCTTTGAGAAAGCTTATGAGATGTCTTGAAAGCCATCATGAAGACTATAGAGGTCATTGTGCAAGAATTCAGAAGATTCAACCATGAATGGTAGAATTAGGGTTTGACTGGGTCAACCCTAGGTCAACTGATGATTTGGAGAAGGTTGAGACCTAATCCAAGGGCCATGTGATCATGGAATAATGTATTGAGATACTGTAAGGATGATTCCTAGACCAACTCATCATGATTGAGGAGTTTGAGAAGTTTTAAGCTAGGGTTTATAAGGATTGACAGTGTAAAATCCCCTAGTTTGATCCCTATCTTCCAGGCAGTTTTAGCTCAAGATGTGATTGTCATCTCATCTTCCCCACAACATGAATGTTGTAGAGATTGTTCTTAGCTTTAATTTGAGTGGTAGAAGTACTTGATAGGATTTGCAGAGCTCAAGTTATGGTTTTGACAAATTACAGGTCATCTGAGGTATGTGAATCTGGGTCCTTGAAAGTCACCCAACTTGCAGACAACTTTTGCCCTAGTAGGATGATTCCTATGATCTCTTGGTAAACATGAATATTGAAGAGCATCTTCTTAGATTTCTAGAGAGTACTATAAGTCCTTGATAGGATTTGTAGAACTCAACGTATGGCTTTGGCAAGCCAAGGGCATTTTGGTCATTTGGAAGTTATAGGTCATTTCAAGCATAAGGCCATATCTCCTACTTCCAAGCTTCAAATGGAAAAATCTTCAACATCAAAGTTGCTTATAATGATGTTTTAAGGCTAGTAGGGTGGTCATGAGATGTTGAAAAGGCTCATATCAAAAAGTGATAAAAATGGCCTAAAAATGAGGTATAAGTTAATTCAAGTGAAGTTGAAAATCATAAATCCCAAGTTATAAATCCAAACCATGTCATATGATAGGTCATTTTGACTCCAAATGACATTCTAAGAACAATGGTTCAGCCACAATTTTGATTTGAGGCTTGCATCATAGGGTTGCTTTGTAATTGGATTGCTTGCATAAGGGGGTACCATACCAAAACAAGGAAGAGCTTAATAAACAAGGTGTTTATGCATTGTATCTTGTCTTAAATATCATGTAAGTAGAAATTAAAGTTGGTTTCCAAAGTTACAAGGGTTTTTGCATGAGATATCATACCAGGAGAAATGAAAATGCAAATTACCATATCATGGAAAATTCAAGTTCTTACTAGATGATTCTAGGAGGTTCTAGACTTCTCTAAACCTCTCTATATATTGGATACAACTTGCATTGGTGAAAGGTTGGTGATAGTTGGTGTTGATTATGGTAGAGAATAGTGATTGAAATCATAAAGCTTCAATTGCAAATTACATTGAATCTTCATATTCTTCTTCATTACCATTCCATTTTTCTTCACAAATCATCTCCATAAACATTTCTGAGTGTGTTCATATTGATTTGCAACTCCATTGATGAAGAATTGAAGGAGTTCCCATTGAATTTGCAAGAAGGCAAATTACATTGGATCTTGAAGTGCAAGTTCTCTACATCAAATCTTCTGCAAACAGAGGAAGATTCAGCATCCAAGGACCATTCTTGAGGAGTTACAAGGCTTGAATCGAGGATTTTCACCACCTACCATTTCAAGAAGCAAGGTATGCAAAACCATTTCTACACCTCAATCTAGGCATGGCTAGGGTTAATTATTAGTGTAAACCTGTTAGAGGCAATTAGGTGAGCATGTGTGATGAGTTTGAGACCAATTGGAGAAGTTTCATTAATGGATGTCATTTCTTGATGGAGCTAGAATGAGTGATTTAATGGATGATAATGCTAGATTATTGGTTGATTTTAATGAGTGTAATGCAAGGATCATTTTCATGTAAAGAAATGAGAGTTTGGTTAAGGTCGAAAGTTGATGACATTTTGAATCCATGAGGTTACACCATTCGGTTTGGATGCTAGAGAGTGTTTCATTGAAATCCATTGCCACAGTCGTGTTCATGGTGGAAAATAGAGCAAATTTGGTTTTTATACTTTGAAGTTTGGTGGAGAAACGAAGCCACACGTGTAGCTGGAAGTCTGGTGCATGGGATGTGCTTCAATGGTGTTGCAGAAACCCTAATCAATCCAAGGAAGAAGATGACCTCGTTACCGTCAGATGCGCGCGGACCTTGTTGACTGGAAAATAGATCCAACGGCTGGGATTTAAAAGCGAATTGTGGAGGGAAGCTGGGCGTATGAAACGCCGCGTTTCATTTAACGCACCTCTGGGCTTAGTGAATTGCATTCCTATTCCCACCCCCCATGAAGCCCAATTGTGTTTTATAACTGTTTTGGATTTCTATTCGCACCGTCGCCTTATTATTTTTCTTTTGTTTTTTTTAGTGTTTTCTGATTAATTCATTGGGCCCAGCGTATTCCTATACGCACCCCTCATGTTGGGCCCAGATATGAAACTAACTGCATATTGTTTCTATTCATACCCCATGCATTAATTCTCATATTAAATTTTCTCCAAATTTTATTTTACTTTAAAAATTCATAATAAATAGAAAAAAGAATATTTTCTCATGGGAATTTTTTCTCCACTTTCCATTTTTTGTCAAGAAAAATATGAAATCATAAAATTGCCATTTTATTTCATTTTAATATTTTTTGCATATTTTCTCTTTTAATTGCATTTTAATTCTTTTAGGTTGATACCTTAATTTGTAGAATTTAGTTAGGGTAGTTCCCTTTAGATTTTTGAGTCAATATTCTTAGGGTAGTTAGACGTATGTTTTAGGTTCCCCCTGAATTAATTCCATATTTTTGTGGTGATTTTTAGGATAGTTTTGATTAAGTAATTCTAGGTAGTGCAGAATTAGGTTAAAACTTTAACATAGGTCCATCACAACTTTAGATTTTGGGATTTTAGGACAATTTAGACTATGGGGCATATATGGGTATTAAGGGTAGGTATGTAGGACCCCTTAGAAATTATATTAGGATTTAATATAATAGTATGCTATTTTTAGTTGATTTTTGTATTGAATGATTGTTTGTGTTGCCTTTAGGGCATGTTTGTTTTAGTTGCTTTGCTTTGGAGTTTTCCTTTGGCTTGAGGAGCTTGGTATCTCTTTGTGGGGCATTGTGGAGCATGGTAGAAGATTGGAAGATGCATTGAGGAGCTTGTTCTTCTTTTCTTTTTTGTTTTAGGGTTAGGAACTAGGAAGAGCTTAGATGTAGATAATTTCTTTCTCAAACATGGATGATATCATTCACCTCCATTCCTCCCTATGATTCAAAGTCCTTCCATGGTATACACCTCTCTCCTTTGGAGGGATAAGTGCTATACCTAGGAGGTATAACTTTTGAGGGAACCCTTTATTTGATATTGAACCCTTGTAGGTCACCCTTGGTGATCAAATAAGCAGTTCAATATCCCCCAGCTTATCCAGTAAGTGATTTTCTCTGGTTTTGATTATCTTGAGAGAGGTTGAGCCTGAGCATGAAGATGAAGACTTCATTGAAGAGCATTGAAGAGGATGAATCCCTGAGTAGTGCCATTCCAGCTGAAGCTTGAAGAGCATGAAGATCAAGTTGATACTTGAAGATCCCTGAAGATAGTGAAGCCTGAAGGGGGAGCTGATCAAAGAAGCTGAAGCTTAAGGGAGAAGATGAGTTGAAACTCATGTTGTAGGGTTAAAACCTGGAAAAGCAAACTGATGTTTGTCAAGTGATTGAAGTCTGAAGACTGAATAGCTGATGGAGAAGCTGAGGCTTAGAGTTGAGAGAGGAGTCTGTTTCTTCTTTTTCTTTTCTGTATTGCTGTGTTTTGTTTGACTTGTTTGTTGCATTAGATTAAGTCCATATCTAGAATAGGTAGAATCTAGGAGCATGATTGCGTTAGAGGTTGAGTTGCTCCCTCTGCTTGTATTGTTACTGCGTGGCTTTGCTTGCGGGTATTCGGTAGAGCCCAGCTCCCTTGCCCATGTGGTTTGTTTGCCTGATGGCATTTCATTTCATTTATCTGTATGATTGCAGTTTACTGTTTATTGCTTGATAGCATGTTGTTTATATTTCAGTATGATTACTGTTATTTCATGACTGGCTTGAGGTTGAGACGAGCTTGTGGAGGCTGAAGCCCCACACACATTTCCTCCCTCACTTGCATTGCATGCATTTTACTGTTAAGCTGATGCTTTGTCTGTTTTGGTGTATCATTGACATGATCCCTTAGGACTCTCATTTCCTTTGACAAGGATTTGATGATAGACTTTTAGGCTGAAACCTATGCATGACAACATCTAGGAGTTCCCTGTTCAAACCTCAACCATAGGATGAATCCATGGCATGATAACAGTAGGACTTGATAGTCTCCCTCCTAGTTGGGCCTGTTCTCTTCTCATCTCAAAACAGTTTAAGATACAGTAATCATTAATGATTTCTTTCGTACGTTACGAGCCTTAAGCTATCTGAGAAAGGATTGTGGGAGAGTTTCTTTTCCACAGTCTGGATGTTTAGTATGGTACCCTTTGGGTGACATGCGACGCATTCACTCTCAGGTCATAGTCTCTAGTGCGGTTGAAATTGCAAACACAATAAAAAACACTTCTTTCGTAAAAGACAGGAAATAAACCGTAGTTTCCCGAACTACGTGAGCTATGATCTCTCATACCTGTTGAGAGTACGTAGGCACAAGATGGCGATGTCTTGGCGAGCTACCTTTCCCCATAATCCTTCATAGGCCGAACTACGTTGACTCTGATTTCTCATTCTCTGAAGAGAATACGTAGGCATAAAGCGCGACGCTTTGCCGAGTCATTTTTTCTTTTCTTTTTCAGCCAGCCTTGATAGGTAGATAGAATACAACCAACCCGTCCAAGTAAACCAACAAGCGTGGATCCCGTCGAGTACGACGGACGTGAGGGGTGCTAATACCTTCCCCTTGCGTAACCGACTCCCGAACCCAGACAATGGTTGCGATGACCTTGTCTTACCCTTTTTCGTCAGGTTTTTCCGATCGTTTCCTTTCCCGCTCTGAGGGATAAATAACGAAAGGTAGCGACTCTTCTGTTGTGTCGGCACCTTATTTTCGCGAAAGCGACAGAGATCTTCTAGTTGCGTCATGAGAAGAATGAAGCTACCTTCACGGTGAAGGAACAGACTGAGTTAATTAATAGGTTGGGTTCAGATTTGACTGAAGAGACCAACAAGAGGGAAAAAGTGGGGGTAGCCTTGAACGGTGTTAGTAAGGTGCTTACCTCTAAGAAGGAACTCTTAAACAAAGCTTATTCCCAACTCGGCAAGTGGGAAACATTGTGGAATACCACGCTTACCAAGCGGAAGGAGCGTGAAGATGAGCTGAAGCTGCAGATTGCCACGCTAGAGGCGCAGATTAGAGCCCAGGATGCGAAGATTACTGAAGAGACATCACTTAGGAGCGCTGTTGAGCTTAGAGTAAGTGACCTTGGAAAGGAGTTGAGAGGTTATGAATTGAAGGTTGGCTCCAAGAGATGCAGACTCGACGAGTGTTTTGGCGAAGGAACCTGCAAGGACGACGCCAAAAACTGAGATCCACTGTTGAGCTACATGCATTACTGATACAGGAGCTGATCTCCAGACTAGGCCATTCGGAGACGTTGAGGATATTGGAAGATGTCAGAGCGTGTCATTTGGCCTGATTTATCTTTGCTTTGCTTTTGTTATCTGTACTTATATTTTGACCATCGCCAGGCTTGTTGGCCGAGGTCTCTTCAATTGTATTCAGTTGTACTCTTTGTACTCTGCCTCTTGGCATTTGTTTATGTATGAGGATTTTTTGATTCTTTGCTTGCTTGATTGGGACTCCATTGTCATGATGGCCTTCTCTCTGAAACTAGAATCGGGGGGGGGGGGGGGGGGGGGGAATAACCTGTAGCATACTTATACATTTGCATACTCATATTGCATGACCGGTTTTTGAATATGTATCTTATTTCCTGCATCTCTCAGGTTTCAGGATTGACAACCATAGAACGCATCGTTAATCTACCAGGAACAACTGCAAGAGAATCATGGATCAAGTTCAAGTCGAGATGCAGGAAATTCGTGAGAAGTTGGCACTTTTCATGCAAGAAATGGAAACTGTGGTTAAGGGCCAGGAGAATCTCCAGACTCAAGTACAACCGCTGCTCGTGCGGGCGAATGGAAATACTGATTATCACTCTATTGGAACTCCTCGCAAGGAGGATGGGATACCTATAGTGGTCATTCCCACAAGTGGTGGAGTTGGTGCCGGTGATGGCAATGGCAATGGAAATACTGGCGCTGGTGCTGGTAATGGTAACACTGGTATTGGTAACACTGGTACTGGAAACGCTGGAAATGGTGATGGGAATGTTGTTAATGATACTGGAAATGCTGGAGATGCTAATCAAGGGTTCGGTGACAACACTGGTTTTGGGAACAATAACCAAGGGTTTGGCATTGGTAATCGTGATGGTAATTTTGGTTTCAACAATCAAGGCTTTGGCTATGATGGCTATGGTAACAACAATCAAGGGTATGGATATTGTGATGGTGGTTTTGGTAACATGAACAACAACGGTGTTGGGATGGTTCCTTTCAACACCGGTTGTAGACTAGGTGGGGTCAACCAAGGATTCGGTAACAGAGGATGGGATCCTGTTTTCAATCAACATGGATATGGCCGTAACACTGGTTACGAGGGATATGGCAATGAGAATCTGAACTGGGGCGAGGATCGTCAGGAAGATGCCTTCTCCGGGCAAGGCGTGGGGTTTGAAAGGCCTAATGATAATGATAGGAGATTCAAAATGCTGAAAGAGCAGATCAAAGGGATAGCCAATCAAAACTTTGCTGGGTTAGATATGACTACCATGGGACTAGTGCCTGGGCTGAGGGTGCCTTTGAAATTCAAAGCTCCAACATTTGACAAGTATAAGGGGGATACATGCCCTAGAGTTCATGTACGTTCTTATTACAGAAGAATGTCTGCATACTCTGACGACGAGAAGATGCTTATGCATTTCTTTCAAGACAGTCTATCGGGACCATCGCTGGAATGGTACATGGGACTAGAGCCCACCCAAATTAGAAGCTGGAAAGAATTGGCTGATGCTTTTGTTAAGCATTACCAATATAATAGTGACTTGGCGCCAAACAGGGTCCAACTGCAGAGTTTGTCTCAGAAAAATGGTGAGAGCTTCAAGGAGTATGCGCAGCGCTAGCGTGATATTGCGGCTAGGGTTCATCCCCCTTTGGTTGAAAGAGAGTTGATTGATATGTTTATTGGAACATTCTCTGGAATGTATTACGACAAATTGCTCAATGTCTCGATGGGTAGTTTCTCCGACATGATTCTCATGGGAGAACGGATTGAAAACAGAATTAAGATTGGGAAGATTTAGACAGGTGAATCCACCTCAGCTGGAGGTGCAAGGAAAGCCTTTGGTGGAAGGAGACAAGGCGACGCCAGTGCGGTATATGGTGGTCGAGGTCGTGGAAGAGGTAGGAATCAGTATCTGCCACAGCAAGTTGCTAGTGTTACTATCCCGATACCTCAGCAAAAACAACAACAACAACAACAACAACAACAACAACAACAACGGCAACAACAGCCGCAGCAATAGAGAATGCACCCTGCTCAGCGTAGAATTCAAGAGGGTAGGCCAAAGAGAGTATTTGATGTTGGCGGGCACTCCTCCATTTGGTTTTGACGCTGGTAAACATTGTGATTTTCATTCCGGGGCGCCCGGACATGATATTGAAGGTTGCCTTGCTTTCAAACATAAGGTTCAAGATTTGCTTGATAGTAAGGCCATTAACCTTTGGTCAGGATGGTCCTAATATTGTACAACAACCCATGCCGAATCATGGAGCGAATGCTATCATAACGGAAGAGAATCTGAATTTGGTTATGGATGTGAATGAATTGAAGACATCGTTGAGTTGTGTTAAAAGCAGATTGTTGAAAGGGGGAGTATTCCCCGGATGTGACGAATATTTTCTGGATTGCTGGACCCAACCAGGGGGTTGCGCTGATTTGAAAAGAGGTATCCAAGCCATGATAGATGACGGTATTTTGCAATTTGATCGGACTACTGTTGAGAAGCCTGTTGAGGCATTGTTTGAAAAGCAGGATGAGATTGCAACTGTTACGATCCCAAGGAAGACTATTATGATATTGGCGCCCGCCAAGCGTTCGACTATCACAATAAAAAAAGTAGGACCTGTTCCTTTTGAGAGTACAAAAGTTTTTCCATGGACATATGGGTTAGAAGCGTACTGTAATGGAGAAAAGATTGAGGTGAATAGGCGGCCGGCAGGGGCAGTTGACAATGTTGTTGGAACGGGAGGCATGACCCGTAGTGGAAGAATCTTCACCGCACCTGAAGTTGAAGCAGAGAGGATTGCTAAAGTCAAGGCCAAGGTGAATGAAATTGGACCATCCCAGTCGAAAGACACGTCGCTCAAGGACGTAGAAGAGTTCATGAGGCTAATTCGCAAGAGCGATTATAAGATTGTTGAGCACTTACAACAGACACCCTCAAAAATTTCAATCCTATCTTTGTTGCTTTGTTCTGAGGCTCATCGAAATGCTTTGTTGAAGATAGTGGACACGTCATTTGTACCTCAGGAGGTTTCTGTCAACCAGCTAGAGGGGGTACTGGCGCATGTCAATGCTGGACATAGTTTGGTTTTCCCTGATTTTGATCTAACACCCAGAGGCCGAGAGCATAATATGGCTTTACACATATCGGTGGAGTGTCGGGGCACCGTAATGTCTCACGTTCTTGTGGATACCGAATCATCTCTGAATGTATTGCCTAAGAAGGCTATGATGAAGTTGGATATCCGGGGAATTATTTGCACGCCAAGTGACTTGGTTGTGAAGGCGTTTGATGGAACGAGAAGATCAATATTTGGATCGATAAGCTTGCCGTTGCAGGTCGGGCCGGGAATATTCAACACTGAATTTTATATCATGGATATTCATCCGGCCTATAGCTGTTTACTTGGGCGTCCGTGGATACACTCTGCAAGAGCTGTGACGTCCACGCTGCATCAGAAGCTTAAGTTTGAAGTCGGTGGTGGCATCATTACTATTTGTAGGGAAGAGGACATCTTGGTCAGTCATCTCACATCATTCAAGTACGTTGAAGTGGATGGAGAAATCCACGAAACGCCCTGCCAAGCCTTCGAAGGGTTGCAAATCAAAGACAAGTCCAGTGTTCCCAGCAAAGTGCCAGAGGTTGCTGTGGCTTCGTACAAAGATGCTCAAGCGTTGGTTCAGACTGGTGAGACCAAGGGTTGGGGTCAAGTGCTGGAAATTCCTGTCAAGATGGACAAGTTTGGACTAGGGTATCGCCCTACATCGTCACCTTCTGCATCAGGCGCGCCCAAGTTTAAAGGACCAGTGGTGATTACTCCAAAGGGAGTCTGCTTTGAGACGATTAATGTTGTTTCTGACTCTGAAGACGGAGATAGTGATTGCAATATGGACGCGTGGATCAAGCCTAGCGTGCCTGGACAAAGTCTCTGCAACTGGTCCATTCGGGAAATTGTCCCAGTGACTACAAAACAGTAATGATTTGTTTTCTTGATTATTGTATAATCCTGTGTCCTACCCGAGGCACAGTGATTTTGTTTTAGGGCCACCTGCTTATGTGTATGCACTGTTTAATCATTGAATAAAGGCGTTTTTCTCATACAAATTTTGTGCTCCCTGTTTTTCCTGTTTTTATTTTAACAATAAATGGCAACATGGTTATGAGCTTTGTTTGCACTCATTTGAAGCATTTAACCATTTCCTTTGTATGATTCATATTTCAGATGACACCGAACACGAACTTCCTATGACTCGCTTTGACTTCGAGCACCCGGTATTTCAAGCTGAGGAAGAGATTGTTGAGGATAGCGACTTTCCAGAAGAGCTAACTCGACTGTTGAAACAGGAAGAAAGAATCATTCTGCCTCATCAGGAAGATATTGAGATTATCAACGTGGGGTCCGAGGGAATTGTCAGGAACATCCGGATAGGGGGCTGCGCTGCAAAGCGACATCAAGCAAGGTCTGATTGAGATGTTACAAGAGTACAGTGATATCTTTGCTTGGTCGTACGAGGATATGCCAGGATTGGATACTGACATGGTTGTTCATCGTCTACCATTGCGAGAAGAATGTCCGCCTGTTAAGCAGAAACTCAGAAGAACCAGACCAGATATGTCTGTGAAGATTAAGGAGGAAGTTCAGAAACAGTGGGATGCTGGTTTCCTTGCTGTTACAACTTATCCATCATGGGTCGCCAATATAGTACCGGTACCAAAGAAAGACAGTAAGGTGCGGATGTGCGTAGACTATCGTGATTTGAATAAGGCGAGCCCAAAGGATGACTTTCCGCTTCCTCATATCGATGTGTTGGTTGATAACACTGCTCAATTCTCCGTGTTCTCCTTTATGGATGGCTTCTCGGGTTACAATCAGATAAAAATGGCGCCAGAAGACATGGAGAAAACAACCTTCATTACTCCCTGGGGAACATTTTGCTACAAAGTGATGCCCTTTGGTTTGAAGAACGCTGGGGCAACATATCAACGTGCAATGACGATGCTCTTTCATGACATGATGCATAAAGAGATCGAGGTTTATGTTGATGATATGATTGCCAAATCCCAGACGGAGAAAGAGCATATGGTCAATCTTCTGAAATTGTTCAAGAGGCTTAGGAAATTCAGGCTGAGGCTGAATCCTAACAAGTGCACCTTCGAGGTGAGATCCAGTAAACTATTGGGGTTTATTGTGAGCGAAAAAGGAATTGAGGTTGATCCTGCTAAGATAAAAGCAATACAAGAAATGCCAACACCTAAAACAGAAAAAGAAGTGCGAAGATTTTTAGGGAGGTTGAACTACGTTGCTCGGTTCATATCTCACCTAACCGCTACATGCGAGCCATTATTCAAATTGTTGAAAAAGAATCAGGCTGTGACCTAGAATGAAGATTGCAGGAACCTCCGATATTGATACCCCCAGTAGCCGGGAGACCATTAATTATGTATTTGACGGTTATCGAGGAAAGTATGGGTTGTGTTCTCGGTCAACATGACGAGACTGGACGTAAAGAGCATGTGATTTACTACTTGAGTAAAAAGTTCACAGATTGTGAATCTCGTTACTCAATGCTTGAAAAGACGTGTTGTGCGCTAGCCTGGGCTGCCAAACGTTTGAGACAATACATGTTAAACCATACAACCATGCTAATTTCAAAAATGGATCCGATCAAATACGTATTTGAAAAGCAAGCACTCTCTCGGAGGATTGCTCGATGGCAGATGGTGCTGACAGAATATGATATTCAATATGTTTCTCAAAAGGCTATCAAAGGTAGTGTTCTGTCAGAGTACCTAGCTGAGCAGCCAATTGATGATTATCAACCAATGAGGTTTGATTTTCCTGACGAGGATATCATGTACTTGAAAATGAGAGATTGTGATAAGCCGTTGCCGGATGAAGGTCCAGAGTTGGGTTCCAAATGGCAGTTGATATTTGATGGCGTTGTTAACTCCTACGGTAGTGGAATAGGGGCAATTATCACTACTCCTCAAGGGACGCACATTCCCTTTACTGCCAGATTGACCTTTCCAGTCACCAATAATGAGGCTGAATATGAGGCGTGCATCATGGGTCTTGAGGAGGCTATTGATTTGAGAATCAAATATCTTGATGTATACGGGGACTCTACTCTAGTGGTCAACTAGATTAAAGGAGAATGGGAGACGTGGCAGCCCAATCTGATACCCTATATGAATTATGCAAGGAGATTGTTGTCTTTCTTTGACAAGGTGGAATTGCATCACGTGCCACGAGCAGAAAATCAGATGGCCGACGCTCTCGCGACGTTGTCTTTAATGTATAAAGTTAACATCTGGAATGAGGCTCCCAGGATTGTTATCTCTCGCCTTGATAGGCCCGCCTTCATATTCGCCATTGAGGAAACGTCCGATGGCAAACCATGGTATTTCGATATCCAGAATTTCCTGAAGAACCAAGAGTATCCGGCTGGGGTGTCCAGTCGAGATCAGAAGACTCTTAGGAGATTGGCTGGCGATTTCTATTTGAATCCGGATGGCGTCCTATATAAGAGAAACCACGACTTGGTGTTGTTGCGATGTGTGGACGAGAAAGAGGCTAAGCTGCTCATGGAAGAGATCCATGAAGGTACATTTGGTACGCATGCTGGTGGACATGCAATGACGAGAAAACTGTTGCGAGCAGGTTACTATTGGCTAACGATGGAAACAGATTGTTTCAAGTTCGCGAAGCGGTGTCATAAATGTCAAATTTATGCGGACAAAATTCATGTGCCTCTGAGCCCTCTGAATGTTATGTCATCACCGTGGCCTTTCTCGATGTGGGGAATTGATATGATCGGCAAGATTGAGCCTACGGCATCAAACGGACACCGGTTTATTTTGGTAGCTATTGATTACTTTACCAAATGGGTGGAAGCAGCGTCATATGCTAATGTCACCAAACAAGTGGTAGCCAGATTTATCAAAAGAGATATTATCTGCAGATATGGAATCCCAGAGCGGATTATCACCGACAACGGTTCAAACTTGAATAACAAGATGATGAAAGAGCTGTGTCAGAATTTCAAGATCGAGCATCACAACTCTTCTCCTTATCGGCCGAAGATGAATGGTGCTGTCGAAGCAGCCAATAAGAACATAAAGAAGATTGTTCAGAAGATGGTTGTGACTTACAAGGACTGGCATGAGATGTTGCCTTTCGCTTTGCACGGTTATCGTACAACAGTACGCACATCAACCGGGGAAACCCCTTTCTCATTGGTGTATGGCATGGAGGCAGTGTTACCATTAGAGGTTGAGATTCCTTCTTTGAGGGATTTACGAGATGTCCAACTTGATGAGGCAGAATGGGTAAAAGATAGACTCAACCAGCTCGGTTTAATGGATGAGAAGAGACTGACTTCTCTCGCATATGGTCGGTTGTATCAGAGCCGGATGAAGAAAGCTTACGATAAGAAGGTATGCCCTTGAAGCTTTCAGACGGGCGAGCTTGTGTTGAAAAAGATTCTCCCACCATAATCGAATCACAGGGGCAAATGGACTCCCAACTACGAGGGTCCATATGTCGTCAGAAAGGTTTTCTCTGGAGGAGCCTTGTTGTTATCCACCATGGATGGTGAGGACTTTGCGTCTCTTATGAATTCGGACGCAGTTAAAAAATACTTTGCTTAAAGTGACCCGCTGGACAGAAAAAGAGAGTCCAGGAAAAAATGGGGCATCCCGGCGAACCATAAAAAAGGAATAAAAGGTTTGGGAAAAATTTAGGGATGAAATTGAAAAAATGTACACCCGCGAAGTTGAAAACCTGAAAAGGGAAATTTCGGCAAAAAAGGGTATCCCGGTGAACTGAAAACTCGCAAAGGGCGATTTACGCAAAAGTTAGGGATTGAAAAAGCAAATGACTGCGGTCTGAGTTCGATACTGCATTGCTTAAGTGGTTTGGGAGTGCCTGAGGGTCATATATCCAAAACAATCTCTTCCGAAGATCAAGTATCGGGAAAGCGTCAGAGTCGGGCGAGTCATAGGAGAATCAGCTCATGGTGTTTGTCTGTACCACGTTGCCGACATATATATCAAATTTATTTTGTATCTTTCTTTGTGCTTCTTGTGCATATATTGTATTTTGCTTGTGTGTAACTTCCTCTTTTCAGGAGTTACATCCAGTGTACAAAGCTTTGCCTATTTACAGGCCCATTCAATAAAACATGTTATTCAGTACTTGATGCTTGGTCTTTACTGTTTTGTTTGTGAAAAACACCGATATTTTTGATGAACTTGCACTTGCATAAACTTGCTGGCCCTTGCCAATAATTGCTAAAACTTTGATTTGACTGAATGAACGTCACGGATATTAACTCTGATAGATTTTGTTGTGTAGATTTGATTTGTCTCGTTTGTGTTTTGCAGGGTCCTTACCTTTGAAGCAAACGGTCAGGAATTGTATTCCCCAGCCTAAGTCTCTTGACGTAGGGCCTGACTTCAGTTGATGTCGTTCCTTAGCAAGTCGTATCTTATCCCCAGAGAGTGGAGACGACGCTTATTCCTACCAGATGTGGAAGTATCCTCCCCGAGAGAGTATCACCAGGAATGTCGCCTGAAGAGTATCCTCATGAAAGTTGTCCATAGGATATCCCCAGCAGGTCAAAATCAATATCCCCGGCAGAGAACGCCTCCCCGGAGGATGGTTTCTACTTTTCCCCGCAGGTCGTCATTCTTTCGTCAGGATGATTATCCTCAGCAGAGTTTGTAGCTCTGAATTTGTAGACTGTGTCCCGGCAGTGTAGTTCTTCCCCCAGGAGGGTCGCATCTTTCCCCAGCAGGGTTTGTGTTTTCTTCCCGAATGTTTGATCTCTCTCCAGCAGAGTTGGTTGTTGTCTCCAGCATTTATTTTTCCGGAATACTTTGTGATACCCGTTCATCCCCAGCGGAGTTGGTTTTGTTCTCAACCATTTCATACCAGAGTGTTTCTCAGCAGTTTGAGCCTGCATTAGCATTTGCATATATCGTCATATTTGCATCTACCCACACGCGTAGCATTTCCATGTCGAATGGAGCATTACGCCATTGTCAAACATACGCATTTTGAAATATAAGCCAGGTTGGTTAACCTTCTGTTTTCAAGTGTTGTTTTCCCTGCAGGTGGAGGGAGCTCTTGCTCAGATTAATTACCAGATAAGCAAGGTCTCGGCGGGAGACATGTAATGATAATGTACGTTTTGTCATTATTCCCCCACAGAGTTGCTTGGTTAAGTTTCTCTTACCCCTCTAGCGGAGTATTTCTTCAAAATTGTTGCTATGACAGTATCAAAAGATTCCGTGAATCATTTTTTTGGAAGTTGCCGGCTATGTCGAAGTAGGTGTCTGCAATTTGGATTCAAAAAATTCCCAGTAGAGTCCTTCTCAGATTTGATGCCATGTCCGCGCTAAAAGTTTGAAGATTGGACCTGTATTTTGTTACCCATTTGATTGATGGAGTTAGCTACTACAAAGATAGGCAGAGAAGCTGTACCCAGAGTTATTTCCCGTAGTGGTGACGGAGTTATTTTTCCTGTATTATTGGCCGAGTTATTGCCCGTAGTGGTGACAGAGTTTTTTTCCTGTATCGGATAGAGTTATTTCCCGTAGTGGTGACGGAGTTATTTTCCTGTTGTTGGACAGAGTTATTTTCTTGTATCGGACAGAGTTATTTCCCGTAGTGGTGACGGAGTTATTTTTTCTGTATTATTGGCAGAGTTATTGCCCGTAGTGGTGACAGAGTTATTTTCCTGTATCGGACAGAGTTATTTCTCATAGCGGTGACGGAGTTATTTTCCTGTTGTTGGACAGAGTTATTTTCCTGTATCGGACAGAGTTATTTCCCGTAGTGGTGACATAGTTATTTTCCTGTATTGGGCAGAGTTATTTCCTGTTGTTGGACAGAGTTATTTTCCTGTATCGGACAGAGTTATTTCTCGTAGTGGTGACGGAGTTATTTTCCTGTTGTTGGACAGAGTGATTTTCCTGTATCGGACAGAGTTATTTCCCGTAGTGGTGACGGAGTTATTTTCCTGTTGTTGGACAGAGTTATTTTCCTGTATCGGACAGAGTTATTTCCTGTAGTGGTGACGGAGTTATTTTCATGTATTTGGCAGAGTTATTTTCCTATATCGTTGGCAGAGTTATTTCCCGTAGTGGTGACGGAGTTAGTTCCTGTATCATTGGCAGAGTTATTTCCCGTAGTGGTGACGGAGTTAGTTCCTGTGTTGTTGGCAGAGTTATTTCTTATTTGTTGATAAAATTATTTCCTCAGTGGAAGTCTCCAAAGTTATTCCCTGTGTTGTTGGCAGAGTTGTTTCCCCAGTAAAAGCGTCAGAAAAGATTGTTACCTGTGATTGACAGTGATTTGCACCTGCGTTGACAGTGATTACTACCCGTGTGGGCGGAGTTATTATCCGTAATTGATGGATTATCCCCAGTGGAGTTGTTACCTGTGACTGACATAGATCGTTATTCCAATTATAGACGGAATCGTACCCATGTTGATGGAGTCCTTCCTCGTGTTGACGAAGTTTAGTCCCGTTGTGGACGGATTTGTTTCTCGTAAAGTTTTATTAGAAGATTGATCAGTTGTTGCCGTAACAATTGGGTTCAGCACAACGGGTTTTGTTCTCCAAATAATTTGTGCAGTTCGTGTCTGCAGTTGGCAAATTTCCGGGTTTCTTGGTATTCAACCGTCTTTTACCTCGATTGTTTGAAGGCCGTTCGCTCTTCACCCAGTCGGGTCCAAGCCGTTTGAATAGGGGCAGCTGTTACACCCTAAAATTTGCTCAACATCTTTTACCTGGTTTATGTTTCATTGCATTATCATTTGCATAGCTCTATCATTTTCATATCATGGCATATCATTCATCCAACAGGGGATCAAGTGTGATTATTATCAAGAGAAGCCTAGCAAGAAATCTTATCCAAGCTTGAGAAGTCATCCAAATCATCAGGAGGTGGTGGGAGGTCTTGATCAGCTGAGGACCATAAATGGGATGTGAAGCATGAGGTGTGAATATGAGATGTGTATAGAGCTCATGGAGTGCCTAGAGAGACATGTTGGAGCTAAATCAAGCCATTGTGTCAAATGCAAGAGCCACAGTTGAGGTGCAAGCAATTAGGGTTTCATCTGGATCAACCCTAGGTCAATTGTGCAATTGAAGAGTATCAAAGCCTACTTTTAGGTCATGGAGTTCATGAAATGATGTGATAAGACATTTGTGGTGTTGTTCCAATATCAAATCAAGAAGAATCAAGAATGTGGGAAGTTGCTAAATTAGGGTTTCAGTGCAAATTACCCTGTTCAGTGCCTAACTTCAAGGCCACATAAGTCAAGATACAAGTTTCAAATGGATCTTTGGCCAACATGGAACTTGTAGAGCATCTAAATAACTTTAATTTGAGTACTAGAAGTCCTCAAGGGGTTTATAGAACTCAAGTTATGGTCCAGACAAGTTACAAGTCCTCAGATGCTTCTGAAATTTGTCTGTGTAAATCATCTGACTTCAAAGCTATTTTTAACCTAGAAGGAGGTTTCACATGAACTTTTGGTAAACATGAAAGTTGTTCCTCATGATCTTAGCTTTCTAAATTGTACTAGAAGTCTTCCATCAGATTTGTAGAACTCAAGTTATGAGGTTTACAAGTCAGGGGTATTTTGGGAAAGTGAGATTATAGGTCATTTTCAACCATAGGTCCATATCTCCAACTTGCAAGCTTCAAATGGAAATTTGTTTAACATGAAAGTTGTTCAAAATGGGGTTTTTAGGCTAGAAAAGAGGTCATGATGGATTGGTTGAGCTCATAGAAAAACTTGGTTTGAAATGGTTTGAAAAAAGGAGGTTTTCAAATGATTCAAAGTTGAAAAATTCAAAATTATTGGTTATGTGACCAAAACAAGCCAAATGAGTACTTGATTTGATCAGAAATCATATTTTGGAAACATTGGTTCTTTTAGATTTTTCAATTGACCCTTAATTCATGAGCTATTCACTTGTTTCTTCACACTTAAGCAACTTCATGACAATTTGTTCACCAAGGCAATGTCGAGTTTCTTTTTGGTCTGAATACACTCCAAAGGTGGTAGGCAAGTGGTTTAAAGCTTCTAAGGCAAGCTGTTTGAGCATTTTCGTGCACTTGCCATGTGAAAATTTTGGAGAGGTTGGAGTTTTTGGATCACCCAATTTGGGCCTGGGCTTGGACTCTAGAAGGTCCCAAGCGGTTCTATAAATGTTTAGAAGAGGATTTGAGCAAGGGTTGGTAGTCATTTGAGGCTGAGCAGAGAGATTCGTATTGAAATTTTGGAGCTCCAACTCAAAATCGTATTTGAGATTCAGAGAAGTTTTAGATCAAATTGAAGTGGCAAGAGGATTCTATCATCTTCAGTGAAGGATTCTGGAAACTTTTGAAGCTTGAATCGTGCTCTAATCACATCAATTCAGAGATCTACACCAGGTATATAAACTTCAATTTTCTCATAATTCTAGGAAGTGATAGATCAATTTCCACTTACTGTTAGAATCAGGAAGATATGTAGATCGTTTTTGGATAGGAATTTGGACAATTAGAGACAATGTAGGATCATGTATGAATTCTGTTGAGGCACGATTTGGCTTGATTATGAGGAATTAACATGAATTGGATAGATCATGGTGACCTAGGAAGTATGAGGAACTTTTCTGTGCAATTAGTTTAGGATTTGATGATGATCAGAATTGAGGTGTACTTTGAACTTTGGATCGGATTTAGAAACCTAGCCTGATTTGGAAGAAATGAAGGTCACATTTGGAATCCTGGTGAAATTCTGGAGAGAATGATGTTAAGTTTGAACGTTTTCCTTGACCTGTAACTAGAGGTTCGCCGGAGAAGACAGTGGTTTCCACCGTGGGAGTCACCGGAGATTGCTTGACCTGGCCTGAGTTGAAGGAAGAAGATAGTGTTCTGACCGTAAGATCTGTTTGAAGTTGGACTTGTTATGCTCATCATATGGCCACGATTCAAACTCAGTTTTGCCTCCAACAATCCAATACGCTGTGTTTCATTAATCCCAGTCAGCTAGCGACTGGGAAGCCCACGTGGATGCGCTGATTGCCTCAGGATTTGATTGCATAGTCAATTGATCCAAGCGCTGTTGTTATTTCTGATTTTTATTTCTTTTTATTCATTTTTGTTTTATTTTAAGTGTTTTATTGCTTCCAAAAATCATATTAAATTCATTCTTGATCAGAAAATTATTTTAAAAATACCTCCATGATCTTGAGAGAATTTGTGATTTTATGAAATCAATAAAATGCATTTTCATGCATTTTTCAATTTAATTTGATTTTTCTTATTTTTGTTAATTCCTTTTATTTTGCATATTTGACCAACTGTTTTGTTGAATTTAGTTCTTCCAATTGGTGTTGAGTTTGGCTTTGATTTTTTAGTATGTGTTAGGGTAAACATGTATGTTCCCTTAGAATTTTTGTTAGATTTTTAGAACAACTTTAGGTTCTGTTTTAGGTATTGAGATTAGGACCCTCCCAAACTTGTGGATTCCCTTGACCTATCTCAATGTAGGAATTGTTTAGATAACTTAGAAGTTGATTTAGGATTCAATATTTTTACATTAGTTTTTTCAAACATTCATGTTCCCCTAGAAATTTTATTATATTTTTGCAACTTCATTTTCTATTTTAGTTGTATTTTGCAATTGGCTTGTGTTTGTGGTTTCCTCTCTTCAGTACTTTGAATTGTTTGGTTTGGTTGGTTGCTTTGGAGTTGGTTTGAGCTTGAGTTCTTTTTGTTGGAGCTTCTGGATTCATTGAAGATGCTTGGGATTGAAGATTGGAGCTTGGAGTTGAAGGCTTTTCCTCTTGTGGAACTTTGGTTTAGGAGTTTAGGAAATTAGGGTTTTAGGAAGTGCCTTAGACCTAGTTTTGATTCTCTCTTCAAACATAGAGTGCATTGTTTGCCTCTATTCCATCCAATGACATAAAGTCCTCCTTGGGAAACTCCATATCTCCTTAGGAGGTATGAGTGGTATGCCCAAGTGAGTAGAACTTTGAGGATACCTTTCATTTGCAATGTTGAGTTCTTAGTGATTTCCTTTGGTTGTCATTAAGTTTCTTAACATTATAACTTGATCTTGATGATTAATCCTCCTCTTGGAGTGTGCTTGTTGGAGCTTGAAGATTGATGAAGCTTGAAGATAGAAGCTTGCTTGAAGATGAAGCTCTTTGCTGTCAACTTTGTTGTCTTTCCAACTGTGCTGTTTAGAGCTTGTTGTTGTTGTTTGCTGTAGGAGTTAGTTGTTGCTGCTTGGGCTGCCTCCTCTGTGTCTTTTGTTTTTCTCTGTATTATCTGTTTGCTTGTGTTGATTACCTCTAGGTTTGAGGTGGAGCTTGTCTCCTCTTGCCTATTGTTTTCTCTCTTGCATTTCTGGTACTGTTGCATTGCATGCATTTTACTGTTTACTGTAATTGCTTGCTGTCTTTTGCTGTTTATCCCCTAGGATCTCTGATTTCCTCTGTTCAAGAGGAAATTATGACAGACATTAGGTTTTAACCCATGCATGATAACATTAGGCTAGTTTCCCTTTCAACCATAGGCTTTTTAGAGCGTCTTTCTCTTCTCATCTCAAAACAATTCAAAAACACAATAATAAGGATAACGCGTGCTGTACGCTACAAGCCTTAAGCTATTTGAGAAAAGGTTGTTGGAGTGTCACTCTTCAGTAATCTGGTTGCTTAGTATGGTACCCTTAGGGTGACATGCTACATAGTCACTCTCAGATCACAAGTCTTTAGTGCAGTACAAGTTGCAAACAAACTAAAAAAAACATTTCTTTCGTAAAAAACTCAAACAAACATTCAAACTCTGCTTTTGTCCTCTTGGACCTTTAATCAGGAAAACCCTTTTCAGAAGGAGATAAAAACTGTCAGACAAGCTTGTGTCCTCCGTAGCCCGAACTACGTTTGCTCTGATCTTTCATGCTGTATGAAAGTACGTAGGCATAGGATGCGATATCCTAGCGAGCAACCTCCCTCTCCTTACTTGTCGTTAGGCGAACTACGTTGACTCTGATTTCTCGTTCCAGACGGGAATACGTAGGCATAAAGTGCGATACTTTGCTGAGTCATTTTATTTTCTTTTTAACCCAGACCTTTAGAGTAGATAGAATAACACACCCTTAGATAGAAAACAAGCGTGGATCCCGTCGAGTACGACGGACGTGAGGGGTGCTAATACCTTCCCCTTGCGTAACCGACTCCCGAATCCAGGATTTGGTTGCGATGACCATTCCTTTCCCTCTTTGTATAAGGTTTACTCTGAGCGTTTCCTTTCCCTCTTGTGGGATAAATAACGCACGGTGGCGACTCTTCTGTCATAGCCGGCGCCGATTTTCGCAGTAGCGATAGTGGGTAACCACTTTCTTTGTCACATTGGTATAGAAGGCAGCTTCTACCCATTTGGTGAAGTATTCAATCACAATCAGGATGAAACAGTTATCGTTGAAAGCTTTGGGATCAATTGCCCCAATCATGTCAATGCCCCACATAGAGAACGACCAAGGTGATGATAGAACATTCTATAGTGTTGGAGGCACGTGCACCTTGTCAGCATAAATTTGGCATTTGTGGCATTTTCTGGCATATTGGGAACAATTGGACTCCATGGTTAACTAGTAGTATCCAGCTCTTAAGATCTTTTTAGACATGGCATGTCCATTGGCATGAGTTCCAAATGATCCTTCATGAATTTCTTTGATCAACAGGTCTGCTTCGTGTCTATCCACACACCTAAGCAGAACCATGTCATGGTTTCTTTTGTATAGCATGTCATTACTAAGGAAGAATTTGGATACCAATATTCTCAAAGTCTTCTTATCAAGAGATGTTTCATTTGCTGGACATTTTTGATTTTGCAAGTAATCCTTGATGTCATAGAACTATGGTTTCTCATCAGCTTCTTCTTCAACTAACTAACAGTATGCAAGCTCATTTTTCCGTTCAATTTGAATAAGCGGTGCTTCACTGAGGAATCAGACTTTCCACATGGAGGCCAACATAGCCAGAACATCAGCTATATGGTTTTCCATTCTTGGTACATGATAGAAGGCGACTTCATCAAAGTATGTTATCAATTCCACAATGTAGGCACGATATGGGATCAACTTCTCATCATAGGTTTCCCATTCGCCTTTGACTTGGTAGATTACCAAGGCTGAGTTTCCACATATCTCAAGGATCTTGATTTGGAGATCAATTTAAGCTTTAATGCCTAAGATACACACTTCATATACAACAATGTTATTAGTACATTCAAAATATAGCCTTGTTGCGAACGGAGTATACCCACCATTGAGATTCATCAAAATAGCTCATATATCATGCCCACTATAGTTAGAGGAACCATCAAACATTATCTTCCAATGGGAACTTGGCTCAGGATTTTCATCAGGATCTGGTTCTTCGCAATCTTTTACCAACATAATGTCTTCTTCAGGGAAATCAAACTTCATAGGCGCGTAGTCTTCGACAGGTCAATCTGCAAGGTAGTCAGACAAAACACTTCCCTTGATGGACTTCTGGTTTACATACTGGATGTTGTATTCAGATAACAACATGTGCCAACAGGAAAGTCTTCCAGTCAGAGCAGGTTGATGTACTTTATTGGATCCACTTTAGAGATCAACAAAGTAGTGTGATAAATCATGTACAACCTAAGATGTTTAGCAACCCATGCTAGAGCATAACAAGTCTTCTCCAAAAGTGAATATTTACTTTCACATTCAGTGAACTTCTTGCTCAAATAGTAAATGTCATGTTCTGTTCGTCTGGTTTCATCATGTTGGCCCAATACGCAACCCATAGATCCTTCGAGCATAATCAAATACATTAAGAGAGGCTTCCCTGGAACATGTGGAATTAAAAGGGTAGGTTCTTGCAAATAACTTTTAATCTTATCAAAAACTTGTTGACAATCAGAATTCCAATCAATGACTTGATCCTTGCGAAGTAGCTTGAAGATAGGTTCACAAGTAGCGGTCATGTTGGAGATAAATCTGGAAATGTAATTCAATCGTCCAAGAAAACCTCTAACTTGCTTTTCAGTCTATGGGGCTGGTATCTCTTGGATTTCTCTGACATTGTCGGGATCTACTTTGATTCCTTGTTGACTAACGACAAATCCAAGTAACTTTCTAGGTCGGACACCAAATGTGCACTTAGCACATGTAAGATATTTTAATATTGTTAGATCTTATGAAGAAGACAATCATAATCTTCCTATACAAGATTCTAACACAATCACTAAGAACAATCTTCTTGGAATTTTTCACTAAGTTGAAATGAGAACAATGCTCTCAAACCAACTCTCTTGTTTCCAATAATCCTGGACAACAAGGATTATAATAAACCCAATAAGAATAAACAATCCTCCTTCTTATAGTACACACCTAATTCCAAACAATCCTTGGAACTTAGGAATTTTTACAATAATTTCAATAAACTGAACATATGAAGATTTGTAGTATTCTTTAAGAATTATAACAAAGCCTTCTTCTCTTTCAAGTAGGAAGATTCAAGTCAAATTCTCTCTAAGTGCTCAAGATACTTTTATGGTAATAATGTGAAAATGTATTTCAAAATGTATCTAAGTATGAAAGATGTGTAGAAAATAAATATAGAGAGATTTTAATATTTGTATGAAAGAGGTGAGTAGAAAATGAAAATTTGAATATACGAAGTTGTTCTTGATCAATTTCAATAGACAATTGATGTTCTCTTTCAATTTAAAATTCAATAATATTTGAAACTGAAGTGCTCAAAAATTATTATGAAACTTTTATGAATGATTTTAAAGTTATACACAAAGTTTCAACATTTTTGAAAAAGAATGAACACTTAGAAAATTATTTGAATTTATGTGAATTTTTTTAATGAAACAGGTAAATGAAAAATGAAAAATTGAAATAAATTTATAGTCATGAAAGCAACTGATCTGGTCTGATCAGAAGGAGAGCAAAGACTTGCCACGCGTCGTTGATCTGCAAGCTGCTCATAGGGAATATGGATGAGGAGGGGGTCTACCTGCAAGGCACTCCGATGCCAAAGTAAGTAATGGACCAGAGTGAGAGCAAATACAGAAGAGAGATAGAGAATTGAATACCTGGCCCTCTGGTGAAAGAGGGTATTTATAGTGAGACCCCAGCGTAGGGCCAACGGTCATTTGCGTTAGGCTGGATGGTTAGGCCTAACCCAAGTGACTGTTAGGGCTTACGTGGCGTAGTGAAGACCATGACATGGTCTTCTCCCTAGATTAACTGTCTCATGATCTCTGAAAGGTGGGTTGACCAGATCTTTCGGAGGTGGGTAGTTGGCTGATGACGTGCCCCGCGGAGAGGGCACGTGAAGAACGTGTGGAGGACATGTTGTTCTTCCCGGCAGGGGAGACTCTTATCCGACAGGAGAGGTGCTCTTCCTAGCAAGGGAAATTTCTGGTCGACAGAGGACCTGTGCCCGACGTCGCACTGTTGGGCTGGTTTGGGGCCTTCCCCATATATCGTTGGGTTGGGCCTGTCTGGTCAAGCCTAGGCCCAGTCCAGAACAGGAGCCCCCCAAGTCGTAGCTCCAATGTAGAGGAGCGAGGACTTGATGATGCTGTGCCGAAGAGGGAGAGTGTGTGGGGAAAGGTTCTGCCTGCTCGTGTCTCACGAGGATGTGTGACCGTGGATGTCTCTGCATTGTCGGGCACCCAGGTCGAGGAAACGTCCCCGTCCAACATTGCTGGCGGGGAGGACGAAGGGACATGACTGGTTTTCTACGCCACGTGTCAAGCGTTTAGCGGGCCATATGGGGCGGCTACCCTAGGGCACTCGAGTGCCTAGGGACTCTTCGAGTCTCGTGTTGAGAGTATAAGTAATTGGGACCCTTCCCATTCATCATTTCCGCTTCTGTTCTCTCTCTTACGCGACGATCGACTTGTTTGCATCCGTTTGTCAACAACGCCGCAGCGGCGCCGTGTATTCCACCGTTACCAGTAATCCAGTAAGTTCCCTTTTCCTTGTCATTTCCTTATTTCGCATTTTAAAGATGGAGTCGAGGTGTGCTGAATGCCCCGAGGAGGGAGATGGATCTCTGCCGCAATAGGCGGTGGTTTTCTAGGTTTTGGATGAATGCGCCGAGGACGTACGAGGGGGTATTTGAACTCCCCGGGGACAGGTGTTAGTTTTGGATGAATGTCTCGGCGATGGATGATAGGATTAAATGAATGCCCCGGGGACGATCTGTGGCCTAGATGAATTCCCCGGGGAAGCATGATAGGGATTGGATGAATGCCCCGGGGACGCCCGATATGGTCAGACGTGCATCCTGGGGGCGACGAAGGATGTAGGATGAATCCCCCGTGGGCGGCTTCCCGAGTGGCCTTTACTATCATCGTGGATGTTGTCCCCGTCGCCCTTTCACTTGGCCTGCGGTGGAAGGGTGAATTTGATCTTGGGCGTCAAATTCACCATTTCCTTCTGCTTTTCAGGTGATTATGACTTTGTGGGTCCCGAGGACCATGGACGTGGACGAAGAGCCATAAGTTCCTTCTATCGAGGATAGAGTTTGTCCTGTCGAGGAATGGGTGGCAGAGGAGCCTTTGGCGACGCCCTCGTACTTTGTAGACGATCAGACCGGCGCTTTCACCACCGTCGAGGACAAGACCGTGGACGGACCCAAGAACTGGCAGGTGTATTGTCCCCATGAACACCACCGCATCTGCTCAGCATTCGAAAAAATATGGTTCCCCGTGTATGAATTCTATTTTCGGGAGGCCGAGCTCAGGCTACCATTCACGGACTTCTAGTTAGGGGTTTTCGATTGGTTGAGGTTAGCTCCCTCGCAACCTCATCCCAACGCTATAGCATTCATCCGGGCATTCGAGCTCGTTTGTAGGCACCTGGAGTTCGGGCTACGCTGCCGCTTTTCTTCCACCTTTTTCATCTGCAGAGGCAGACGGTGGATGGTCGACATGGATGGGTCTCATTGAAGCAACCGAGAAAGCTCTTTCAGACTTATATGGACTCTATCTGGGATTTTAAAGCACACTTCTTTGTCGTCCAGCCGGTGTCCCACAGGGCGTGTTCCTCGTTGTATAGGAGAGGGGAGCGAGTAGTGAACGGGCAGCAGGAGGCCGTCTTGGTACCCAAGGTGCCCTTGGAGTGGACAGAGGAACATTTCATGAAGGGCACCGACCAATACATAGTGCGGGCAGGGACCTTGGATGAGGAGGACCTGGCCGGTTACCAAAAGATAGTCTCATTCGTGGCCAGCCTGCCCCCGTCAAATCTGGTGACGCCCGACGGTAGATATGTATGCAACAGTCAGGGGCGCATTTGTCAGAAGAAGAGGTTGATCAGTATGAAGGCTCTGCTCGAGTGTTCATCGTCGGAGGAGGCCCTTATTTACCTAGGTGGTGGCCTACCCCCTTCCCTTGACTTCATCTTTTTTCATTTGTTTGCTGACTTCTTTCTTTTTTGCAGGGAATATGTCTTCTGTTGAGGAGAGAGTGAAGAATCTGGCCGCCTCAAGAGCCGCGGCTACCGCCGGGAAGACTCGGGTTGCCCAGGTGGTCGGGGAAGCTTATGCCGACCAGGGAGGAAAGGGTTCTTCATCGTCGCCCCAGAGCAGCCATTCGCCACTGTCCCAGGGGGCTACCAAGCGGCCCAAGATTCAAATGCCTGAGGGCGTCGTCGACTTGACATAAGGGTTTGCTGAGGAGGGGTTCCTAATCCCACTGTCTCATCAGCATCCCGGCTCTTTTCACGGTGCTAGGTCCCCAGCGGTGCCCGTTGGGGAGGCAAAGGCGGTTCTCGGTGCGGACCAGGCTGCACGGAGGCAGGTTTTGACCGAGGATCTTGCTGCTATGATGCGGGTCTTCTCGACGATCTTGGTTCTGAGCGACGAGAGTTGTTCCTCTGCTGAGCTGGACAAGCTGCAAGGTGATCTTGCTTTCGCGCAGTCGAGGTTGACCAAGATGGTCGGGGAGCTGGAAAAGAGTTAGGGAGACGTTGCCATGCAGCGTAAGAGAGGAGAAAGTGTTGAAGAGAAATTGAAGGCCGCAGAGGCGGAGTTGCAGGCGCTAAAGGCTCGTTTGGGGGAGCTGGAAGGTTCACTCCAACCTGCCGACAATGAGACTAACGAGGACAAGCTCATGGTCACTCGTGTAGATCTGCTGAGGAGGATCCGGGAGTTGGAGAATGACCGTCTGGAGGCAGTCGGGGTAGGTTTTTTCAATGCTGTGGACCAACTCAAGGTGGTTAATCCCGAGGTTAGCTTGGTCGTACACGGGATTAGGCCCTTCCATCAGATAGGTAATAGACGGGTGGTCGAGCCTGATTATGAGGCTGCTAGTAACTTTGACCATGTAGATGAGCCTGAGGTGGGAGGTTCTGAAGATATGTAGATTTGTTCTGGGCCTGCGCGCTCGTAGTTTCTGGGCCTGCGTGCCAACTTTTGTTGTTTTTCTACTAAGTATTTTTGCTGGGTCTACGTGCCCTTTTATGTTGTAATCTGACTACCGGGCTGGTGCCCGCCTTTTATAATACATTATTTTATTTTGTTAAGTGTGCGCTCGTTCGTGTTTGCATGATGATATGCATGTTTTATTTTTGCACGTCTGTATGCTCGAAATGTATTTTTAATATGTTGTCTTGTAGGCTTATGGGTAGTAGCTCGACGATACTTGTGTCCATTAGTGTAGATAACTGGCCGGGTGACCGGTGTGGTTACCTGGTCGGTAAAGGGGGTGTTTATCCTCGCGGCATGAACGTCCCATCGTGAGCTGGGTGTTCTGCCGAGCATGGTACAGCGGCGGGGAGTCTCAATCGAGGGGTTCTCCATTGAGCAGAGCCTTCTGCCTGCGCATACAAAGCTAGAGGCTTGCTATTTCGTTGGCTTCGAGGAGACGCAATGGTACCGTGTCCCGCTCCTGTGGTCGCGACACTTGTCGTCGTGGGTAGTGTTAACTATAGTATTTTTTCAGCTTCTCAGTGTTCCATGGTCAAGCTAGTTGGTCCCCGTGTAGGTTTTCAAGGTAATAGGCCCCATGTTTCGTCCTGTCCCGAAAACGATAGGGACCTTCCCAATTTGCGACAAGTTTTCCCTCGTGCGAGTCCTTCTGGTTTCTTCATAAGACCAGGTCGCCGACCTGGAATTCATGCTTTAGGACTCTGCTGTCGTAGCGAAGGGCTATCTTTTGTTTTAGCCTGGCTTCGCGGAGATTCGCTCCTGATCGGATCTCCTCGACTAGGTCGAGCTCCTTCTAGGGAGCTTTGTCGTTGGTTTCCTCTTCGAGGGGCGCCTCAGTCCTTCTGGACGGCTCCCTGATTTCGACTGGAATCATCACCTCGGTTATAAACATGAGGCGGAAGGGTGTTTCCCCGGTGGTCGAGTGAGGTGTTGTTCGGTATCCCCATAGCACACTGTGGAGCTCCTCGACCTATCCTCTCTTGGCGTTGCCGAGTCTTCATTTTAATCCTCAGAGGATTACTCTGTTCGCGGCCTCGGCTTGGCCGTTTATTTGAGGGTGTTCGACCGAGGTGAAGTGGTATTTTGTCCCGAGTTTGGTGACGAAGTCCCGGAAGTTTCTGTCGGTGAACTGTGTCCCATTGTCGGTGACTATGGCGAGCGGGACGCCGAACCTAGCGGGGATGTCCCTTTTGTAGAACCGAAGTATGTTGTGTGCCGTGATTTTGGCGAGGGCTTCGGTCTCGATCCACATAGTGAAGTAGTCGACGCCCACTATTAGGTACTTGTTCTGATATGAGCCTAAGGTGAACGGATCGAGGATATACATCCCGCACCAGGCGAACGGCCACGGGGAGGAAAGGGATTTGAGCTTGCTCAGAGGGGTGAGGTGCATGTCCCTGTTCCGCTGGCACCTGTCGCACTTCTTGACATGTTCTTTCACGTTCTCCTGCATCGTCGACCAGTAGTGTCCTACCAGTAGGGCTTTCCTCCCTAGGGACTTCCCCCTAAGATATTACGCGTTGATGCCTTCGTGAACCTCTTCCAGGACGGCCGCGGCTTGGGTCTTGTCGATGCATTTGAGGAGAGGGATCGCGAAGCCTCTTTGGTATAGTTTGTTCTCGAGCAGAACATACGAGCAAGACCGTCATTTGACCGTGCTGGCCTCTTTAGCATCAACGGGGAGTCGCCCCATGCTAAGGTAGGCGTGTATGGGCGTCATCCAACAATTGGCATCCCCGATGGCATTTACGGTGAGAAGCATTTTTTCCCTCTCCGTGCTTGGTTGCGCGAGGATCTCCTGGAGGACTGATTTGTGCCCTCCCTTTCTTCTTGGTGCTCTCCAGCTTTGAGAGGATGCCTGCCCGTATGTTCTGCTCGAGTGGCACGTGTTGGAACTCTGCGGAGTCGAAACTTTTCATTCGTTCCTTTATAAGGGTTAAGTACTCGGCCAGGTTGTCGTTCTTCGCCTGGTATTCGCCTCGTACTTGTGAGGCGACCAGCTTGGAGTCCGTGAAGATTTTTATCTCCTTGGCTCCGAGATCTTCTGTTAGGCGGAGACCAGCCAGGAAGGCTTTATATTCCGCCTGTTTATTCGTCGTCGGGAAGGCTAGTGTCAGGGAGACTTCCACGAGAGTGCCTTCCTCGTTTTCGAGGATGATGCCCGCGCCGCTTCCTAAGGAGCTTGAGGCGCCATCGACGAAGATGGTCCATTTATGAGCTCTCAGGGTTGACTCTGGCACAGGGGTCATCTCGGCAACAAAGTCATCCAGAACTTGAGCCTTGAGGGCTTTTCTGCCTTCGTAGGTGACGTCGAACTTGGAGATCTCCAGTGACCACTTCAGCATGCGCCCCATCATGTCGGGTCGGCCGAGCAGCTGTTTGATAGGCTGCTCGGTTCTGAACACGGTGGTGTGGGCTAGGAAATAGTGTCGGAGTCATCTGGTTGCGTTGACGAGGGCCAAGGTGACCTTCTCGATTTGTTGGTACCTTACTTTTGGGCCGTGGAGGGCTTTACTCGTGAAGTAGATCAGTTTCTGCCCCTCGGGGTTTCCCGGATCAGTATGGCGCTGACGACGTCGTTCGGCATGGCCATGTATAGGTACAAGGTTTCCTCGGCCTCTGACCTCGTCAACACGGGCGGCTCCGACAGGACGCGTTCGAGGTGGTGGAGGGCTTGCTCGCATTGCTCTGTCCACTCGAAAGAGACTTCCTTTCTTAGTAATTTGAAGAAAGGGAGGGTGTGCTGCGTGGATTTGGCGACGAAGCGGGAAAGTGACGCGAGCATCCCGTTGAGGGACTGTATCGATTTCTTCGAGCTCGGTGTCACGATCTCAGAGAAGGCCCGACACTTTTCCGGGTTTGCCTTGATCCCACGCTCAGTCAGATATAATCTGAGGAACTTTCCCGCGCGCACTTTGAAGATGCACTTCTCCGGATTGAAACGCATCCTGCACTTCCTTGCCGTCTCGAAGACTTTCTTGAGATGTGTCGTGTGGTCGACTTCCGTGCAGGACTTGACGATCATGTTGTCCATGTAGACCTCGAGCATGTCGCTAATCTTTTCTCGGAAGACTTTGTTCATCATCCGTTGGTAGGTGACACCGGCTTTTTTTAGGCCGAAGGGTATTACGTTGTAGTAGTAATTGCCCGACTCGGTCATGAAAGTTGTACTCTGTTTGTCGGCCTCGGCCAAGGGTATCTGGTTGTACCTTGAGTACGCGTCCATGAAGGATAGTAGCTTGAAGCCCGCCGAGCTATCGACGAGCTTGTCAATGTTGGGAAGGGGGTAGGCGTCCTTAGGACATGCCCGGTTGAGATTTGTGTAGTAAACGCACATCCTCCATTTTCCATTATTTTTCTTTACTAGTATAACGTTGGACAGCCAGGTTGAATATTGGGCTTCCGAAATAAAATTTTCCTCTAGGAGGTCTTTTCCACCTTTTTCAGCCGCCGCCAACTTTTTGGGGGACTGCCTATGCCTACGTTGTACTACGGCCCTAGGGCCGAGTTGACGGAGAGCTGGTGGTAGGCGACCTCAAGGTCGAGTCTGGGCATCTCTGCGGCGCTCCAGGCAAAGAGGTCGGCATTCTCGCAGAGGCAGGCCTTCAGTTGCTTCCTCGCCAGGTCGGGCATCCCCGCCCCAATCTTCACGGTCTTCGTTGCGTCTGCTTCGAGGGTCACGATCTCAAAGTCCCCGTCTGGAATGGGGTGCCCTGGGTGGAAAGGCTTCCCGTTGGTTGGAGGGGCATCGCTAGCTTTGTCCTTGCGGTTGGGCTCTTCGGTGAAATGGCAGTCGAGGTCCACGGCATCGACGTGATCCTTTGGTTTGACCTCCCGAACGGGGGGTGGCTTAGTTGTTTCGGTCGTGGGACCGATTGTACTAAGGTCATTCATCGCTGTGTCGAAGCATCGAAAAGCAGCTTTGATGTCCCCTTTGAGGGTGACGACGGCTCCCAGCATGGTGTAGTACTTCATTTTTAGGTGGGCGGTCGACGACACTGCGGTAAGTTCGGCCATCGTTGTCTTGCCCAGGATGCAGTTGTACAGAGACGGGCATTCAAAGACTAGGAAACGGATGTTAATTTCCCTGGCTGTTTCCTTTTCCCCGAACGTGACCTTGAGCTCCACGTATCCCTAAGGTCTCGTTTTTGTCCCGTTGAAACCCTGTAGATCAGAGCCTAGGTAGGGGGACAAGTTGGATTCGTCGAGATGAAGCGTTGCAAAGAGATAGGTGTACATGATGTCCACCGAGCTCCCCCCGTCGACCAAGATGCGTCTGACGTCAAAGTTGGCCATCAGCGCCCGGATCAGAAGGGGAATGTTCGAGTTAGGGGCTCCCCAAGGAACTCCTCGAGGTAGAAGGTGATCGGATTGGATCGACCTTGGAACTTGTCAAGCATGCTCATCTTGCTGGAGTTATTGCTTATAAGCTTGTCGAACTTCCGCTTAACTAATCCCGCCGAGAGTTTTCTCGGGGTCCCGTCCAAAATGACCATTGCCCTCGGGAAGTATATCCACTGGCTGGTGGGGCATACCGGCTCCTCGGGTAACTGAAGTTCGGCAGGGAGGTTGAACTCTCTTAGGGAGAACTAGTCCTCTGGTCGGCCAACGGTGAGGGCTACCTATAGGTCTGAGTCATCATGGGAAGGAGGGAGGTCCTCGACGTTTTTAGCCTCGGGGGCCTCCTGTCGTGGCGGGTCTCCTCCCCGAGTGTACCTCTTCAGATGCCCATCTTTGATCAGAATTTCGATTGCATCCTTCAGGTGGATGCAGTCCTCTGACACGTGACTGTGGCTTCGATGGAAGCGACGGTATTTAGATTTGTCCATGTTGGCTTTGGTGGGTGCCAGTTTCGGAAAACGGACACCTCCCAAGACAAATTCCGAATTGACGCACTCAACCAGTATGCGCTCGCGGGAAGCGACTAGTGCCGTGTATTTGGTGAAACGGCCAATAGGGCCCCGTTGCTCGCGGGGTTCTCGGGGGCGATCCTCCCGTCATCGGTCCCCCCGCGGTGTTGGCCCGAGGTCCCTTCCTCACGGGACCCCCAGGGGGCTTCTTTGTTCCGCGTGTCGCAGGCGATGTTGGCTGCCTGCGTCTCCTCGAGCCGGATATAATGGCAAGCCCTGTCGAGGAAGTCTTGGAGGGAGTCTGGCTGGTGGATGGCCACAACCTTGTAGACCGCCTCCCCCGTAAACCTCTCGATGTAGTTCCTGAGGGGCTCATCGGGGGCTTGGATGATTGCACCCAGCGCGGCCTCCATCTTCGGATGACATCTGAACACCGTGAAGTGTCACGAAAACAGGTCCTTCAGGACTCTCCACGACGCGACGGACTCCGGTTCTAGGCTCTTGTACCATGTCATAGCGCCTTTCCTCAGGGTCATTAGAAAAAGCCCGCACTTGATGGCACCCTGGACTTTCCGATAGTCGAGCATAGCCTCGATGTCTTCCATATGGTCATCCGGATCCGAGGTGTCATCGTACGTTGAGAGCACGGGTTGTTTCTCCATCCCGTGGGGAATGGGAGCCGCCATGATCTCGCGGGACAACGGGGTCCTGTAGTTGTCCTCGTCGCTGAGGATCGAGGACTGAGGGGGTGAGGGCCCGTGTCGAGGAGGAGGTTGGTTCTATACCCTTGATTTCCTGACCAGGGCCTCGGGTCTCCCTGTCCTCGGCTCCTAAGAGCGTCTATCCTTCCGAGTCGGCGACCTTGCTCGCTTCTTGGAGACAACAGGTTGGGGCCTCTCCAGTTGTGGTCGGAACCCTCATGGTTGGGGAGAGGGGCTCCGAGAGTTCCTGCGCTGATCTTCATGCGGAGGGGAGCAAGACGAGGTGTTCCAGCGCACCAATGCGCTCATTCTGCCGGAATAGCATCTCATTCGTCTGGTTGATGGCCGCGAAGAGGGCGACCATCATCGGGTCCGTACCAGCCAGAGTGGGGATGGGCTGAAATACTGCCAGACTCCTTGCCCGAGGAACGGCATGGTGTGGCGCGTCCTCGAAGGAAGGGGAGGCAGTCTAGCCGTCCCTGGCGTCGGTCTCGCAAAGTTGAGATGGCCCCTCCTGATTGTCACTGTTGGTGACAGGGACGTGGGCGGAGTTGTGGACAGCGTCGTCATGGCGTGGGCTAGTCATGATTCTGAAGTTTTAAAATGAAGCTTTGGTTCTCTGCTCGGAGGAACGGGGAAGCTTAGTTTCCCACAGACGACGCCACTGATCTGACCTGATTAGAAGGAGAACAAGGACCTACCATGCACCATTGATTTGCAAGCTGCTCACAGGGAATATGGATGAGGAGGGGGTGTACCTGCAAGGCACTCTGATGCCAAAGTAAGTAATGGACCAGAGTGAGAGAAAATACAGAAGAGAGATAGAGAATTGAATACCTGACCCTCTGGTGAAAGAGGGTATTTATAGTGAGACCCTAGCGCAGGGCCAACGGTCATTTGCGTTAGGCTGGATGGTTAGGCCTAACCCAAGTGACTGTTAGGGCTTACGTGGCGTAGTGAAGACCAGGACGTGGTCTTCACCCTAGATCAACTGTCCCATGATCTCTGGAAGGTGGGTTGACCAGCTCTTTCGGAGGTGGGTAGTTGGCTGATGACGTGCCCCCACAGAGAGGGCACGTGGAGAACATGTGGAGGACACGTTGTTCTTCCCGGTGGGGGAGACTCTTGCCTGACAGGAGAGGTGCTCTGCCTGGCGAGGGCAGTGTCTGGTCGATAGAGGACCTGTGCCCAACGTCGCCCTATTGGGATGGTTTGAGGCCTTACTCATATATCGTTGGGTTGGGCCTGTTTGGTCAAGCCTGGACCCAGTCCAGAATAGCAACCATTCAAAAGTCATGGCAATGGTTAGAGAAATTATGAATTTTAATAAGAGAAATGATGTAAGGGATGCCATGAAAAGATATGATGAAAAGGTACATTCAAACAAAGCATTTTTCAATTCTTCTACAGTACTTGTTAATTTGGTTAAACAGATACCTGACTTAACAAGTTCGCGACATTTTTCAAATTTAAAATTTAAAATACTGTTTCGGACCGTAGAAAATTGTGGCTGTTTTGTATGTTACGACGGTCCAAAATGCCATAATTTACCAAAAACTAAATGTTTGAAAAATTGAAAAATGGAAAAAATTTCTAAGTATTTGAAGCAATCTTATGCAACATCTATTGATTTATCCAAGTTAATAGATTACATTTGAAAGTGATTTAATATGGTTCAAACATGAAAAATAATTTTTCCAATGCAAGAAATATTTTGAGCACTAAGAAATGCTTTAGTCAAGAATTCCATATACCTAAATGAATAGAAACTTGATTGCTTTTATCTTCAAGCTTTGACTTATTAAATGAATAGAAACTTTATTGCTCTTACCTTCAAGCTTTGACTTCTTTTTGTTTATGTGCTTACAAAACTATAAACAAATATAAGAACTCTTCTTCATATTCTCCCCCTTTTTATGATGACAAAACATCCTTTGAAATTTTACTTGTTCATCATGAGTTGCTTCAAAATGTGACTTTTTAAAAGTTGAGTAGCAACTAGAATCTCCCCATATCTTGTATATCTCCCCCTTGCTTATGAAATTCAAAGCTTTCTCCTCTGAAAGTATTATGAACAAGAAATATTTTGAGCATAAGAAATGTTTTAGTCAAGAATTTCGTATACCTAAATAAGTAGAAACTTGATTTCTCTTGTCTTCAAGAATTTCATCATGTTGGCCCAATACGCAACCCATAGATCCTTGAGCACAGTCAAATACATGAAGAGAGGCTTCCCTAGAACAAGTGGAATCAAAATAGGAGGTTCTTGCAGATAACCTTTAATCTTCTCAAAAGCTTGTTGACAATCAGAATTCCAATCAATGACTTGATCCTTGAGAATCAGCTTGAAGATAGGTTCACAAGTAGCGGTCATGTTGGAGATAAATTTGGAAATGTAATTCAATCGTCCAAGGAAACTTCTAACTTGGTTTTTTAGTCTGTGGGGCTGGCATCTCTTCCATTGCTCTGACCTTGTCAAGATCTCATTCGATTTCTCATTGACTAACGATAAACCCAAGTAACTTTATAGATTGGACACTAAATGCGCACTTAGCATGATTCAATCACAACTAGAATTTTCTAAGTCACTCAAACAACTTCAACAAATGGTCCATGTGGTCCTCTTCACTCTGAGATTTTACAATCATATCATCAATGTTAACCTCGCTCTCTTTATGCATCATGTCATGAAAGAGAGTGACCATCGCCCTTTGGTAGGTTGCCCCTGCGTTCTTGAGACCGAAAGGTATAATCTTATAGCAATATATTCTCTAAGGAGTAATGAATATGGTCTTTTCCATGTCGTCGGGATCCATATTGTTCTGGTTATAGCCTGAAAAGCCATTCATGAAAGAGAAAATATCAAAACGAGTAGTGTTGTCCGTAAACATATCAATATGTGGTAGAGGGAAGTCTTCCTTTGTACTAGCTTTATTTAAATCCCTGTAATTTACGTATAGTCTAACCTTGCCATCCTTTTTAGGTACTGGCACAATATTAGCTACCCGTTGAGGATGCTTTGCAACTACTAAGAAACCTGCATCCAACTGCCTCTTGACTTCCTATCGAATCTTCAGAGCCATGTCTGATCTCATCCTTCGGATTTTTTTCATTACTGGCGGGCAATCTGGTCAAAGTGGCAACGTGTGAACAATAATTCTTGTGTTTAACCCTTACATATCCTGATATGACCATGCAAACACATACACATACTCTTGTAGAAGCTTGACCAATCTTTCTCTGATATCTTCCCCAAGCATTGTACCAATCTTGACTTCTTTCTTCTCTTCGTCTGTGCCAAGGTTGGTTGTCTATACCTGCTCTTAATGTGGCTGGAGATTTGTGTACTCATACTCAACCATTCTTTCCAGTTCATCAAGAACGTCATAATCTTCCTCACCCTTTTCTTCAGCTTGGTAGATGGGTGAATCAAAGTTAGGAGTGAAAGTAGAGTCATTAGATTCAACAAGGTTTTTTATTATTCTGCGTGTTTGGATTATTTGATTTTATTAAAAGAATAAAGGAATGCAAAAGGAAAATGTTTTTGTAGTTTTTAAAAGATTGTCATTTTATTTAAAAGTAAAAACAAAAAAACGGTAAATGAACAAATGAGAATTTAACAAAATCTTTTCATTGATAATAATTTTGAAAATGCATAGGTGGCCCTACAAAATAATCCAATAGTCTTAGGCAGAGCTAGGGATTTTTGAAAACAACAAAAAAATAACAAATTACTTTGACATGGGAATAATCTCAGGGATCTCAATTGCCTCCCAATTGTTCAAGGAAGCTTCATACGAAAACACCAAGTTGTTCATATCTTCATCAATTCCGTTAACTTTATAGCCTGCACTGACAAACACTTATTGGATGCTCTACAGACGACCCTTGGTAGAAATTGATGCTCCTTTGTTATCGGTTGGTTTGTAACCCAACCCAAAGCGGTCCATCTTCACCTTGACATTAATAACCTCCCCCTAACCTTCGAGACTACCTTCTTCAATGGTTAACCTCATGTTCTTCAAAGATGCAAAGTATGGTATAACCTTCCCCACAAGTTCTTCAACTTCCATAAGGACAACACTAGCTATTTTGAGATCTTGGAAAGAAGTTTCTAAAGCATCCTCATCAGCCTCAATATATCGGAACGAAGAGAGATGTCTCACCATAAGGTCTTCCTCTCCAGAAATAATCACTACTTTATCGTCAATAACGAACTTTATCTTTTGTTGCAAAATAGAGGTTACTGCCCCAGCAGCGTGTATCCATGGTCTTCTAAGAAAACATCTATAGGGATTGGTGTCCATGACTTGAAAGGTAATATCAAACACATGTGGGACAATCAAGATAGGCAGTTCTACCTCCCCAATTACTATCATACACGAACCATCAAACGCCTTAATAATCAAAGCACTGGGCCTCATCTCCGCCCCTTGGAAAGCTAACTTAGCAAGTGTCCTTTTGGGTAAAACATTAAGAGAGGAACCAATTTCCACAAGGACTCTTGCTAAAACATCATCTTGACATTTCACAGATACGTGCAACGCACGGTTATGGTTATGGCCTTCTTTTGGTAAATCCCCTCTACTGAAGCTGAGATTGTTACAGACTATGATATTGGCAATCACTCCATCGAATTGGTCAACAGTGACGTCATGAGTGACATGAGCTTGAGCTAGTAACTTCTGCAAGGCACTTTTGTGAGCTGAAGAGCTCATTAGAAGAGACATGATATATAACTTTGACGGGGTCTAATGTAGCTGATTAATGATCTTGTAGTCACTCCTCTTTATAATTCTCACAAACTCAGTGTCTTCATTAGTTGGAATCAATTCTTTGTCTCTAGTGGGTACTATGACAGCAGTCTCTTTTGGTGAAGACCCATTGAATGGAGAGTGTAGATGTGACCACTACGAGTCATTTTAATCGCCCTTGCAATATTGGTTATGTCTTCATTAGCAACCTTCAAACCTTCTTTTTGATCAACTTCTCCAAATTCTTGGTCAATAACAATCACATCATAATTCCAAGGTACTGCTCTGGTATCTTCAAAAGGGAATGGAATAGGCCTTTAGATAATCACTGGCTTCGACTGACTAGCTGGCTGAACAACAACAGGTTCTAGAGTTTTGGAGACTGGCTTCGGCAAATTGAAAACTGGTATTTTGTCATTTGGCTCGGGAAAATTGAAAATAGGTTCAATTACTACCACTTTATCTTTTTTCACCTTGTTACTTACCTGCAAGAAACCTGTATCAATCAAATTTTAGATGTCTTTTTGGACCAATTCACACCCTTTAGGAAAAACAACACATTCTTCACACTTTGCATGGCAAACCTTGACCAATCCTGCTTCTACCAACTTTGCATGGAAAACTCACAGAGGAGTCTTGATTTCAGCGACATCTAGGATCAAATTTTCATCAGACACTTCATCAATGGCATTGACAGTCCCATGAGCAGGAAAAGTTTTTTTTTACATTTGGTTTTGAATCTTCAAATGAGAGGATATTCTTTTCAATGAGCTATTTCACAATGTATTTCAGAGCATAACAGCCTTCTAAATCGTGTCCTGGCACACCTTCATGGAATAAATAGTGGGCATTGGGATTGTAGTATAGTGGAAGAGGATTAGGTGGTGGGCCCAAATATCTTAGAGTCACCAAACCTCTCTACAACAATGAAGGATATAATTTTTTGTAAGTCATTGGAATGGGGGAATAGGAGGTCTGCCACCCTGCCTTCTGTTTTGAATGGGAGCATTCTGACATGGAGCTTGAGTTCTTTGTTGTTGATAAGCTGAAGCATTGGGAACTCATTGGTATGTTGGTGCGGCTTGAACTGGTTGGTAAGTAGAATCTGGTTGCACAGGCTGATACATGGGAACTTGTTGATTGAATAAAGGCGTGTTTGTTGCCACATATGGTTGTTGGGTAAATTGAATTGGGTAAGTTGGTTGTTAGGCATAACTTTGTTTCTGTTGTTGTTTCTTCCAAGACTGATTCTTCCTTCAATTAGTCATTACTGCATTTGTTTCCCCTTCTTTCTTTTTGTGAAAATTGTTAGAAGACTTCTTGACATTGTTGTTGTTGTTAGAAATCACAGCCGCGTTGATCATTTTTCCATTTTTCAAACTAAGTTCAACTTTGATACCTACATCAACTAGGCCAAAGAAGCTAGCAGTTACATTTCCTACCATCCTTTCATAAAATTATGGTCATACTGTATCAACGAAGTAGTCAGCTAATTCTTTTTCAGTCAATGGTGGTTCAACTTGAGATGCTATTTCTCTCCACCTTTGGGCATATTCTTTGAATGATTATGAATTCTTTTGCGCATGTTCAACAACTGCCTTCTGTCAGGGTCCAAATCCATATTATACTTCTAATGTTTTATAAAAGCATCTGACAAGTCTTGTAAACAGCGAATACGAGTCTGATCCAAGCTCAAGTACCACTTAGAAGAAGAACCTTTCAAGCTATCTTGGAAACATTGGATCATGAGCTTATCATTATCCACGTAGGCTGCCATCTTCCTATAATACATGATGAGATGATTCTTTGGACAAGTAGAAAATTCATACTGATCAAAGTTTGGAGTTTTGAAATTGGCTAGGATAACCAATCCAGACACAAGACACATTTCCCTTGCAGCAGCACCAAAAATCTAATCACCTTCCATAGCTCTCAACTTTTTCTCAATGGTTTCAACATTCTCTCTTATATTTTCATGATGTTCATCCCCATTTGCATAAATGTTATGGACATCATACACTTGTTGTTACTAATGAAAGTAAGGTTGCACTTGAGTATGCACAGATGTTGGTGCAAAGGTAGGGATTACATGATGGGTCTCGGGAACCAATTGAACGACTTGTTGAGTAGCAGGTTTAGGCACAAAACTTAGAGGAAGACCAAAAGGATGAAAATTTGTTGGAGTAGTCACAGAAGGATGAGGATCAACCACTGGATTAACAATTTCAGAAACCACTGTGGGTTGGGTATCCATCTTTACACGAATCATTTGCAACATCTCCATTATCTGTCTTACATTCCACCATAGGTCTTCAAGTTCATTGTTGACTCGGTTAATCTCTTGCTCTTTCTCAGCCATCCTTCGTCGGGCTTGAGCTCTGGTGTTGTATTGGTATGAGGGACTCAATGTGGAAATTCTAGAGGAGACAACGAAATGAGCTAGAGAAATGCAAATGAAATGCAAATGTGATGACATGTGCATGAATGCAATGCAAATGAAAATTTAATGGTTTCAAGGAACTCAAAAAGTAAGTTGCAAACATTAAAAGGAATAACACATTTTGGCAAAAACTGAAAAAATTCATTTCATTGATAATAGGAAGGTTACATCTTTGAAGCACAATTCAAGATGCCCAAAATACAAGAGGAAAAAGCTAATTCTAATGGGTCCTAAGGAATCCTATCTAAAGAAAGTCCACTCCCTGCTGATGCTTCCTCTTCTGCTTCTTCAACTATGTACTCTCCAACACAAGCTTGCCGACGATCTTCTTCCAAGCACCTGACCTAAGAGGAATGTATAAATATGCATGAATGCTAGGAATTGGTTGCACGCTAGAGAAAAATAAATTCTCTTACGCCTCATGTCTCTCCACAGCACGCCTCTCAAGTATCTCGATCAAGTCATCTTTCTCTTTCAGCTGCTTCTGCAACTCTGACTTTTCAGCACTGATGGCATAATACTTTCCTTCCCACGTATCTCTCTCTAGCTTCATCTTTGATAATACTTCTTAATACTCCTTCATGCATTCAATAGGAATGGTAGATGATGATGCAATAATTGGTTGTGAAGGTCTTTCAAGAAGATATGGCATCTTGAGGTCACGAGCTCTAGATTAAACCCACTGAGTGAAAGGCTCAAAGGTTGTACAATTTCTTCTCCTAATTTAATTCTTACTCTTCCTATGAATTATTTTCCAAGCATTCATAACTATGTCCTTTGAATCTACACTAGCTTCCTCGTTAAGATAAAAGAAACCTACCAACAGAATGTTGCTAGGTTTTTCCTTCATAGGGAACCCAAATTGACGCCTTGCAAGAATAGGATTATATCTAATTCCTCCTCAGATACCAAGAAGAGGTACGTTGGGAAACTGACCATAACTATCAATGGTTACTCCCTTGTCATAAGTTGGATCATACCAATGCACATTCGTGTGAGTAAGAGCCATGAGCCTTTGAGACCATCTGAGTTTGTCTAGATCTTCCTTAAAGATTTCAGTTCGAGGCAAGTGTGAAACAAACCATTTATAGAGTAGAGGAGCACAACACAAAATAGTTCCACCTCCCTTGAGGGTCCTATGATGGATGTAGTGATAAGTGTCACCAAGCAGCGTAGGTAATGAATTTTCAATCAGAAAGATTCTGATAGCATTAACACCAATAAAATCATCAATGTTTGAGAACAAAACCAAGCCATAAATTAGTAGTGCAAGGATAGCTTCGAAGGCATCCATATTGTTTTCCTTGGCTAAGAAAGTGGCTTTCTCTATCAAGAATTTGGAAGGAAACCCATTTATTCCTCCTTTGGTAGTAAGATTAGCTTTGATCTCAGGTGCTTCTAGGTGAATGGCATCTGTAATGTCTAGTGGCGTGGGAATCTTCTCTAAACCACTAAAACGCTTCTCATCCAACACTGGCAGACCAACCCAATATGAATATTCTTCTAAATTAGGGACAAGTTGGTAATCTGGGAATGTAAAGAAATGGTAGAGGGGATCATAGAACTGCACAAGCGTATCAAGAACTCCATATTCCATCTTGGTCTTGATAATACCCAAAACTCTCCCATAGCATTTTCTAAATTCCTCAGGACTGGAACCATAGCCCATAGCTTTCTCAACTCTATCACATCGGGTTTCTTAAAGTTATACTTCTTGGTGTTTCTCTTCCCATAACCCATGATACCTATTGAATTTTACAAAGAAATGGACAACTGAGTTCCTTGAAACCAAAAACGTTTTCATGAATGTATGTTAATGCAATGCACACAGACAAGGTTACGCACATGTTTAAGGGTCAACAACGAGCATGGAGACAAGGTTTAACCCTCCCACAAGGATATATAATATGGTTTTATTGTACCTGTACAATGGGTTCTACAAAGTTCCCAGAGTTATCGATTCATCTTTCGGATATTATCGGCTTGCACGACTACTCATGCGAGCTAATAATATTCTCAAGACAAACTCGTATGATTGTAGTATCGCATGACAACTACCTCAGGTTTACACCTGGATAATCACTGCACTACTTCCTAAAAAGTCCTAGAGGGGTGAAGGGATACTAAGGTCCTCAACTTCACAGACTCCCAGGTCGGTAAAAGTAATGTCAATACGACTACTCACATGACATCAGTAATCCCAAACGGACCTCCACTGAGTGTGATTATATCACATTTTAATCATGTTAGGACTACTCCAAACAGTTAACTTTTGATTATACCATAATCCTATCTTATTTATATACACTCAAGTCTGGGTTAAGACTTACCTCACCACACAAAGATTACCACCCTGAAAAACAGAAAGAACCAAATAATACAAGCAAGCAAAAAATAATAACACAAATGCTAACAAGATAGGCTTAACCCTATTGGGTTTCCCCAATGAAGCCGCCATTTCTGTTGTAGTGAGAATCGGATATCAAGATATTATATTAACTTGAATCCCAAAACACTGAAGTTTCACCACCGAACTTTAATTTATCCAAAGGAAAGAGAAAAGATTGAATAAAACCCTAATTTTGCAATGTAACAACAATGAAAAGAGATCTAAAGGTTCAGGGGTTGGTTGTACTATACGAAGGTACTAGCACCTAAGCATCTATAGCATCCTATAGGAACCTCTTGAAAGTATTTGTGTCATGGTAATTTCTTTTCTAATGTTTGGAAATGTTCTCTTTTTGGTTTTATGAGATAGGGAACCTAAGGAGGTTTATTACTAGTGTGCTTACCAAGACTTCGCAGTCTTATGCTTACGTATCCTAACAAGGATGGAATCAGAGCAATCGTAGTTCACCTAACTAAGGGTGAAGAACACTTGATAGTGATCAAGGTTCCAAAGAGGAAAGTAAGTGTTTATAAAAATAAAACATACATGACTTAACAAAGTCAAAGAGTATACAAACTCTAACCTAAGACTATGTTGAAAGGTCGGTGACTTGACAAAGTCAAAAGGGGTAGTTGAGGGAATGTTATACTACCTATGACATAAAGTCAACAAAAGGGATCTTTCTTTTGGATTTAGGAAACAAAAGAAAGAGAGAGAGAGAGAGAGAGAGAGAGAGAGAGAGAGAGAGAGAGAGAGAGAGAGAGAGAGAGAGAGAGAGAGAGAGAGAGAGAGAGAGAGAGAGAGAGAGAGAGAGAGAGAGAGAGAGAGAGAGAGAGAGAGAGAGAGAGAGAGAGAGAGAGAGAGAGAGAGAGAGAGAGAGAGAGAGAGAGAGAGAGAGAGAGAGAGAGAGAGAGAGAGAGAGAGAGAGAGAGAGAGAGAGAGAGAGAGAGAGAGAGAGAGAGAGAGAGAGAGAGAGAGAGAGAGAGAGAGAGAGAGAGAGAGAGAGAGAGAGAGAGAGAGAGAGAGAGAGAGAGCTAACAAGCTAACATCACTAGGGGGAGACTTGACAAAGTCAAAATAACCATGAGTATATGGGTGATAATGGATGAGATGAACAAGAATGATATTCAAACATGATATCAAAGCATGACATTCAAACATGATATAAACCAAGATGGATAAACAATGATAAAGATGATATTCAAACATGACATCAATCAAGGCATACAACTTATAGCAAAGATGATATTCATACACGATATCAACTATGAGATGTGATGAGATATAACAAAGTTAAAATGAACATGGTAACAACCAAAATACATAAAGGTATATGTGACAATATTTAAGACTTAACAAAGTCACAAATGAACAGGGTAATAACTAAGGTAAACACATAAGCATAGATGTGACAACATCTAAGACAAGACATCAAAGTCATAAACAATCATGGTGTCGCAACTACGAAAACACCCGGTAGAAAAATAGAAGAGTCACCACCGAACTTTATTTATCCCAAAGAGAAGGAAAGGAAACGATCGAAGAAAACCTGAAGAACGGGAAAAGACAAGGTCATCGCAACCAAATCTTAGGTTCGGGAGTCGGTTATGCAAGGGGAAGGTATTAGCACCCCTCACGTTCGTTGTACTCAACGGAATCCATGCTTGTTGTCTAATCAAAGGGTGTGTTTATCTACAAGCTACTGCTAAACGGAAACGAGAACAAGAGAAAAATAAAGAGACTCGATAGGATATCACCGCCCTATGCCTACGTATTCCCTCGTGTAATGGGAAAGTCAGAGTCAACGTAGTTCGGGAAACTACGGGTGAAGGGGGGAAGGTTGCTCGCCAAGATATCGTTGTCTTGTGCCTACGTATCCTCATTTGGTATGAGAAATCAAAGCAAACATAGTTCGGGTAACTAAAACCACAGGTTGGTTAAGTGTTTTTTATAAGTGACGTTAAGTTCTTATTCCAGCAGTTAGGGACGATGCCTGTTTGTGGTAGAACGGAAAAGTAACATACTCTTTTCTAAAAATGGAGTTGGAACATAAATATCGAAGGATAAAAAGGTTTGAGTTTTGTTTTTGAGTTTTAGTGAAGTGAATTAGTTTTCTTTGTGATTTACGTTGCAATAAAGACTATTACATAGGAGCGAATGCATCGCATATCGCCCAAAGGGCATACACTAAACACTCTAGACAAGTGAGGAGAAACCCCCCACTCATCACTTCCCATGTGCTTAAGGCTCATGGAACACAACATTCATCGTATTTATTAGATGAGTTAGAATGTATTTTAAGATGAGAAGAGAGACGCACGGAAGGTCTAAAGGAAAACTCAGCCCTAACGTTGTCATGCAAAGTGGTCCTAAAGTCGGGACGCAAAAGGAGATTTTATCCTTATGTTAGTATGTGAAAGATAGACCTAAAGTTGAGGTTAAAAGGGACTCGCCTACTTGTTATCATGCATGGATTAAACTTCTAATGTCTATCTTACTCCAAATTTAATCGGAAATTAAATTGGAATAAGAATCCTAAGAGAGCATGCAAACACAAGGCAAAAAGCAAGAAAACAAGGTAAAAACAACAGCTACAATAGCGCCTCCTACACAAGACAGCAATAAAATCCAGCACACAAGCAAGACAGCATATAACAGCACATGTTTCAGCATAAAAACAGGTGTGAAAAGTCAGGCAGCAAGCAAGTAAAGCAAAGACAACATGCAAGTTCAAAGCATAGACAACTGTGGAAAGTATGGAAATTTGATAAGGTAACCGGTTACTTGATGAAAAAAGGACCAGAAATGTGAAATTTGATAAGGTAACTGGTTACCCTATATAAGGTAACGTTTACCACTGAACAGAAACCATAAAATCAGCTTTTAAAATCAGTTTTCAGCATCAAACAACTTCTCCAATCATCCATATGAACATGATGTCAATCAAGCACGAAATTATCATCAAGATACAGCGATCAAACATCATGTAAACACAATCAAACATTGAAAATCATAAACCACCAAGATCCAAATCATCAAAATGGATCAAAAAGCGCCATGGATCTACATTGTGACTATTCAAATAAGCTCAAAATAGAATTAGATCTAGAATTGCCAACCTTCAAAGCTGAGATTTGCTTTGGTGAGTGTTGATTCACTTGAAACTAACAGATCCAAACTAGAAACCCAGAGATTCTTTAAGATCCAAGAGTTTCCTTATGGTAGAAATAAAAAACAAGCAAGATCAAGCAAAATAATCCACAAAAAGCACTTCCAATCTAGCTTCCAAATTCAGATCCAAAACCAAACGAAAATTGAATGGTGAATTGAAGATAATGGAGATGAATGATGGAGGTTTAGCTCTAGAATTCAAGTATTCCAATGAAGAATCAAAGAACTCAAGTGAAAAATCTTTAATGGAGGTTTGAGAGTGAAAAAGTGGAGAGAAAATTGAGAGCAAATTCTCAAGAATGAGTGTGAAATCTGAAAATGAAGGGTAATTTCATGAGGTTTGGAGAAAATTCACTTAAATAAGCTCTAGGTTTGGAATCAAAATATGGTTTGGAATGTGGATTAGCATTTGGAATGGAAATTAGGAATGGATTAGGAATGGAGTGTTTGAAATTTGGAGGAAAATGGTGAAAATGGAAACAATTCTAGATCCTTCCAATGATGATCATGTGAAATCAATGGTTGAAAATGATTGGAAAATTGCACATGCTGAAAATTCAAATATTTTGGCCAATTTCGCTTGAAGTAACTGGTTACCCTATATGTGGTAACCGGTTACCATATTCAAAAATGCCCAAATTGATGCCAAATGGAGGGAATTCTGCATAATCACCCATTGCCACCTATTCTAAGCTTTGTTAAGCCTCTGAAACTCGCTCTTGGATATGGTAACTGTGAGAACGCTTGAGATACCCTGTGAACCATCTCATGAGCTGAAAATAACTTACTGAATAAAAATAAAATCGACCGCTCAATCGCTAGGCAAAATAAATGTCGGAGCCTTTGATACTCGCTGTTTGAACTCTTGCAAAAAAAGGAACTCTGAGCCACAGGAACACCTCGATCCCATGTCTCGAGAGCTAATGCTATGATATACAAAAATGCAAAACACAGAGAAACAAAAACCAGTAAACCAAGAAACGATGAGGCAAATTTTGGGGTGCTACACATGGTAACAACCAAAGATGATATAAAAACATGGATGATATAAACAAAGAATACATGTGGCATGGTTCTAACAAGACCAAAGTAACAACATAAGTATGGCATATCAAAGCATGTCATAACAATAACGTGTGAGCATGGAATAAATGTAACAGCATTAACAATATCATCATGGATATGAAAGATATAACAATATCAACATATAGGTCATGGATATAACAATTGTCAAACAAAGGATTCAAATCAACATGGATATAATCATATCAAACATGGATGAGTGAGGTCAAGATTATGACATAGTTTAGGGTTAACAACTAACACCATTTAATCATGAATACAATTCAAGATTTCAACATATATGGAAAAGTTTAAGACACACTTAATCATGAATACAATTTAAAACATGGTTCAAGACAAGGTAACAACTAAGAGTGTAGCTCCAGTTTTTGTGATGCGACCACTACTGCATTTAACGCTACTTTCTGATTTCAAAATTTATCCTATGAAGCTTAAAAGGAAGGGAAAGATATCTCAAACTAATCCTGCTCGCAAATGTTTTTCCTACAAATGCTAAGAGATCTGGAATCGAGGGTTGGTTATACTAAGGGAAGCTACTAACACCCTAAGTATCTATAGTACTCTATAGGAACCTTTATTGCATATTTCTACTGTTAAATTACTTGCTTGCTTAGGTTTATCTGTTGTTTAAATAGGAAAATTTCTCCTTTGTGAAGACTAAGGAAATGTTTTTGTTGTTTTATGATTTTCTATTGTTTTTGGTAGGTACCTAGACCTAAAGGTTTTTTATTAGTGTGCTCACTAAGATTTCGCAATCTTATGCCTACATATTCTTAAAAAGGAAACTGAAACCATAGCGTTTGTAGTTCCTCCTAAATCTATCGGAGGAAATTGTTTTGTTTCTTGCTCAAAGCCCAAGATTGAAGCTAAAAGAGTATTTGTGTCTTGTTTAAAGCCCAACATTGAAGCTAAACGTTTGACTGAGAGAGAATTTTTCATCTCTAGAGGGAGATATCTCACCTATTCATCACAAATATTAAAGAAAATGATTATAAAAGAAGTTGCTTTAACTGGGATGTGTAGAATCCAACAATGTCACATCTTCCTTTATAGGAGAAGTGAAGTGTCATGAAGGAATAAGCTTTGAACTTTGGAATTTGAAATATCTAGAGCAATGCCATATCTTTCTTCATAAACTTTAACATAAGGGAAGAAGCTTTTAACTTGGACTTTGAAATATCCAGAGCAATGCCACATCCTTCTTTATGAGTTTTAACATAAGGGAAGAAGCTTTTAACATGGACTTTGAAATATTCAGAGCAATACCACATCCCCCTTTATGTAAAATAGTTTGGCCTGAATGTTTGATTTGATTTAAAATGTGATGTATATAAGGGATATCCTTCTATAGGGAGGACTCATAGTCTCATCTATGGAGATGTTGAATTTTGTGCCTTGACCAAAGCCCAAGGTTGAAGCTGAATAAACTCAAAATTGACTCAACTGGGGAGTGTTATATATGTCTTGTACAAAGCCCAAGATTGAGGATGACTGGGGAAATCATTATATGAAGCCTAAGAGGAGGCTGAGGGAATTTAAGTGGATACTGACTCTTGCTGAAGATTAGAAAAGAGTTGAATTATTAAATGCCATAAGGGATTTAATTCTTCTGGAGATTTACTAATTGTAAACTGACCCTGGCTAGGGATTGTTAAGTGAAAGTCAAACCTTATTGAGGATTATAAAAGGCTTAAAGGATGAGATTGAATGTCCTAGAGGTTTTGACTCTCCTGGGATTTGGTGTACTGATAAGGCTGACTAGGATCTATCCTATGCTTTTAGGAAGTGTCGCTACTCGAAAATGCAACGACGGAGAGGCGAGACCGGAAAGACAGAAGAGTCGCCATTGAACTTTATTTATCCCATGAGGGGAAGGGAAAACATCGAGAAAACCCTAAGAAAGAAACGGATAAGATGGTCTCGCAGCCAAGAGAATGGGTTTGGAAGTCGGTTATGCGAAGGGAAGGTATTAGCATCCCTCGCATCCATTGTACTCGATGGGAACCATTTGTTTATCTACACGTGAAGTTATTTGCCAAAGGGTATTGTTATAAAGAGTGTTCCAAGGGATAAAGAGAAGAGCTAGAAACAGGGAAAACAAAGATAAAGGGGGGAAGAGACTCAATAGGATATCGCCGCCTTATGCCTACGTATTCTCAACATGTATGAGAAAGTCAGAGTCAACATAGTTCGGGAAACTACGGGTGTTGGGGGGAAGTTTGCTCGCCAAGACATCGTCGTGTTGTGCCTAAGTATCCTCATCTGGTATGAGAAATCAGAGCAAACGTAGTTCGGGTAACTACGGGAAAAGGTTTCGATCGCACTGGGGCGAGAGAAAGGGTTTGATTAACAGATTGGTCTCGATTGCACTGGGGAAAGAGAAATGGGGAGTTAGTTGTTAGTGTGTTTGTCAAAGATAGAGATCCTCGTGCCTACGTATCCTTATTAGGGAATAAGGAATCAGAGTAGCCGTAGTTCAGCCTACGGTTAACTGGTGTTTTGTGGATGATGCTAACATGCGCATTCTAGCAGTTAGGTGTGTTGCAGCTCGCTTGTGGAGTTTTAGGCGTTACCTGTTTGCGATAGAACGGACATAGCATATCCTTTTGAGAGAGAATTTTCGCTATCGAAGCAAGATGTCACATTTGATTTGTGAGAGTTATTTTTAGGGGTGAAATAGATCCTCGGATAGTAACCCCTTGCCGGTAATACCCAATTCTTTATCTCAAAAGAATTATTATGAAAAGGTGTGGCGAATACAATTACGTCTTCGTATTAAAAGACGAGTATCGAGACCACACACTCTACTGTGAGTATCCTGAAACTCGGAGAGGAAGAAGTATGCACTCAATCCTCTCTCTTTAGTTCAATACAAAGAGAACTTTATTCTCTTTATTAAAGGTGTTTTGATTTTGAATGGCAAGTGCTTTACGACAGTGAACCCTAAAGGTAATGTCAAGCCCTCGGGATAGGAGAAGGCATACGCCTAACCACTCCACAACTATCCAAGTTTATTAGGAAAAGAATTTGAAAATGCGCTTGGCACGAGACCAAGGTTTTAAGAAAAAAAGTTGTAAAAGAAAACAGGTGGTGAATTAGTTTGACAGTTTGTTGAGAAAATCCGCTTGACGTTGGATCAAGGGTTTGACTTGTATTCGCGTGCAAAAACGTGGTTGAACGAAAGTGTGTTTGAAAAATGGCTCGACGACGAGTCGAGGGTTTTGATTCAAAACTGAACCGGCTTGACGACGGGTCAAGGTATAAGATGCGAGAAACGATACTAGTCCCTGAGGGTGCTCCTAATATCGAGTTCACAATGAAGTGTGATAGTGTGTGCCATAGGTTGATGGTGAATGCGGACGAGCACTCGACTTACAGAGGGGTGTTTGAAAATGGCTCGATGACAAATCGAGAATTAGTTTGAAAATGGATATACTAGTCCCTGGGGATGTTCCTAGAAGATAAGCCGCAGTCAAAGAAATATGAAATATGTACATCTAAAATGGGAGAGGGGTACATGCAAATTACATGGGATTGCACGAGATAAAAGGTCTCATTGTCAGGTAGCCCAAGAGGAAGCCGTGTGTGTGCAATGTGTCCTAGGCTATGCCTTTGAGCAAAAGTCGGGCACAACTCCATGCTAGGGTTCCTAAAAATGTTCAAAGATCTGTCACTCGAACAAACAACCAATAATCCACCAATTTAGGGTTTTATGGTTTCGATAGTTATTAGGTGTTTTGGAAGAATGTGAATAACATGGAAAAAATGAAATAAATATATACAAGATATGAATAATATACATGATATATAACAATATATACAAGAATATTCACAATAATATATCAGAATAAATGTCAATGAGTATATGAACAAGATAATTTAACCAGGACAATATCGACTGAAAATAAAGCAGTGTATATTTGACTGAAAGTAAAGTTAGTGGTTAGTTTGTTAGTGAATTGAATCGAGACAAAATGTAAAGCTAAACCGTTGTAGCTCGACTTATGATGAAATTCAAACTATAGGAGGTTGCGTAAATTGATATCCGTGCTAAAAGCAAGATAGAGAAATGATATTGAGGATCATTCTCGGATTAAATTGTGTTGCACAGACAAAGAATGGTGGGATCTCATCTTAATCACAAACTCGTGTTAATTAATCTAGGGAAACCTCTCACGATCCCAAAGTATAGGAAAATGATCCAAATGATCATTTTCTACCGATTTGAAATAATGAAGGTTATCAACCTTGAAAACCAACGTTCGCGAATCGAAAGACTTCATAGATCAAGAAAATTAAATAAAATCGAAAATGAAGCAGAAATTGAAAGAGAAAAGAAGGTGGTCTCGGACAAACCGTTATCTATCAATAATTTGACCGATAATGATTTTAGAGGTCTCGTCATCGACCAAAAAAAGAATAAAATTGGAAAAAGAAAGGGTAATTGAAAATACGACCATCATAATCAACAAAGAGAATAACAAAATCTAATAGAAGTTATAAATGAATAAATGGCAAAATTATTAATTACTTTAACATAAAATATATCTAAAAAAAGGTTTGAAAAATCTAGGGGGGTGAAATTTACAAGAAGGTAAGTTCAAGAAATGGGTCAAAGAGGATCATACGGGCTCTCACGGCCCATCACCTCTATTCGGTTACCCACTTGAGAAAGGAGTATCTCCATCCATTCCAAAAAGTAACAGTGCATTCATCAATGGATCAACGCAAACAGTCTCCAAGTTTTTTTGAGAAAAGAAAAAAACAGCAAAGTACTGAAACACACAAAAAAAATATCAAGTCCCAAACGTCATCAACGCCAACATCTCTCCTTCGAACGCGACATCAATAAAACGAAAATGAAAACAACCTTTTTCGATTTGAATCCTTTGCTTGCTATCATGCTCGTTCACAATAAGAAACTGATTTCAGGTTCGTTTTGGCATTACTTCAGAAATTTTTATTTTTATTTCAAGATCTCTCCTCATCTTTGTTCTATTCTGGATCCGGTTTCGAGTGTTTTTTGTCTGATGGTGTTGTTATCAGGTTCTAAGAAGGGTTTTCTTTTTTAACTGTGGTTGGGTGGTGATTCGAGGTTGAAGAATGAAGAAACATTCTTGAAGAAGAAAGGGGTTGAAGGAGGGTTGGAGCTTGGCGGAAGGCTTTTTTCGGTGAAAATGGTTGAGGAAAGAGGGTGAAAAAGGTTGTCGACAGTGGAAAGTGTAACACCCATTTAATTATTTAGTCATTTTATTATTATTTTAATTATTATATGTTGGTGTGCCCTTTTTGTGGGGATGTGTTGGATGATGTTTGGTGAATGTCCCTAATATGGGAGGATTATTGGTGGTGAATTGGTGTGGATATAATAATATAATAGATAATAATAATATTTGTGGTATTATTATTATTATTATTATTATTATTATTAGTAGCATTAATATTATTGGTGGAATATTATTACTAATATTATTAACGTTATGATTTTGGTGAACTAATATTATTATTAATAATATTATGTATATTATAATACTATTTATTTTATTAGTATTATTAGTGATATTATTTTATTATTATTATTTGGGATTAGAAATTAAAAAGGAAATAGGAGGTGGGAGGTTATTAGGGAGTTAGAAAGAGGGAAGTGAGAAGACACGATAGAACGGGAGAAGAGGGAATTGGGAGAAGAGCGAAGAACGGAGGATAAGAGAGAAGGTCAAGGCTATCCAATCTTGGGAGGACTCTTCACCGATCAGAACAACTATCCATGTAAGGGGGGAGAAACTGATTGGGATTGGTATAATGCATGGAATTGGGTAGAGGGGATTCCTTAACCCCGTAGGAATTTGATGATTATGATTGATATATGATATTATATCTGTGTTTATGAATGTTGCTGTGATTGAAGAGTTTTGTGCATACATTTTATGATGATTGTGGGATTCTGTGTAATTCCTGTAATATTAGTGATGAACACGAATTTATGACATTATGCCTGTTGCTGTTGTTGTTGATGGTGATGAAATTCGTACATTGTTACGATGTTGGTGAGTTCCTGTATAACCTCTGTGGTTTGGATAATGACCATGAGTATTGGTGAGATTTTGTGTAACCTCTGTGGCTTGGGTAATGACCATGATATAGGTTCTGAGATATAGTTTAAGGAACAATTGATTAGAGTAGAGTATGATGATTGTTGCTGATACTGATAGAGTGGTGTATTTGCTGTTATGAGATTGGTGAAATCCGGTATAATTTCCATAGTAATAGCGATGAGTATGAAATAGGTTCCGAGAGGACAAGAGATAGAATTGGAGAAATAGGCTTGAATTTGAGCAAGATAATAGTTCTGGGTAGTAAGGGTGGGTTTTCGTATGATCATGGGGATTGTGTGATAGTGTATGATGGGTAGGATCACATTTAGGATAGAAACCCCTAAATTCCATGGTGTTGAAAAGTATGGGTATATGATATATGATGATATGATCTTTAAAAATATGTTGTTGGCTGTTATAATTGTCATATTATGGTAGGATTTCGAATTCTGAAACCGGGGCTTTTTACGGAATTGAAATCGGAGGTCCGGAAGGCCTCCAACAGGGGAAAACACAGAATTTTCTGCGTTATGCGCTGTTTGCGTCGACTCAAAGCTGTATATTGGTGAATTTTCTATTTTGACGATTTTGGCCATAACTTTTGATCCGTAAGTCGGATTTAGTCCCCGTTCGAAGCGTTGGAAAGCTCTTGAATAGATATATAACATGGTATAAATAATATAGTTATTTGCCAAATAATTTTATATCCAATATTTTTGGAGAGTCATTGTTTAATTAAATAGTAACTAAACCATGGATCGATTGAAATGATTTATTGATTATTTACTTGAGTTTAATTGTTGTGCACTTAGTGTGCTTGTGTTTATTGGTGTTGTAATATATATAATGTGTGGTGATGTGATCAGGAGGATCGTGTGCACTTAGTGTGCTTGAGTTTGTTTGTCGTGCATTGTTGTTGTGCATTGGTGTCGTGCATATCATGGTGTTTGGTGGGATGAATCATTGCTTAGGAGGAGTGTATGTGATTCATCTGTACTCCTTTGTGGAGAATGGTGGGGATAGATCATATCTCATTAGGAGCGTAAGTGATCTGTCGGGGATAGATCATATCTCAGTAGGAGCGTAAGTGGTCTGTCGGGGATAGATCATATCTCAGTAGGAGCGTAGGTGATCTGTCCAGGGTTCGATTGAATGAACCAATGAGTCGGTACCGCATGCTTGGTGTTGAGTTGCATATTTGCATTATAATATGTTATATTGTAATTTGAACAGTAGGTTCGATGATTGGTGTTGTGGGGTGAATATTGGTGTGTTTTACTACCTTATTTGCATGTATTAAATTACCAATATATTTTAATCATGTTTTCTCACCCCTTTGTTGTTGTTGTGGTCTGTGCTTCTCCGGATGTACAGATAATCCAGGTACTTAGCTAACTTGGATTATGGTGTGTCAGTCGAGTCTAGGATGCTCTGATACGTAGCACGGGACTTGGGTGTTTTTAGTTGCCTTCTGTTGAACTTGTATTTTATTTCCTGTCAACGTATCAAAAACTTTGTTGGATTTTACTATTTTGTTATTTTCCGCTGTATTTTGGAGAAAACCTTTTTATAAGGAAATGTTGGTTTTGCTATGTGATATCCCACTTGGGAAGAAATACTCTGATGTATATTTATAATTTTTATTATTTTAATTGTTTTGGGAAGTGGGGTGTTACAATTGGTATCAGAGCAGGTCAGTCCGTCCGGCTAGTGTAGTTGAGTTGAGTCTGTCCTTTAGGATAGAGTTGAGTATCTTTTAACCTGGTGTTGTTATTTTTGAGCAGTATGGCAGGAAGGAACGATGCTGCGTTGGCTGCTGCTATGCAAGAAATGGCGCAGGCGGTTGCTAATCAGAACCAAACTGCAGATGCCCAATTCAGGAGTTTGGCGCAGTTTCGGAGCAACAAGCCGCCGACGTTTGAAGGAGGAATTCTGGATTCTGAAGTTGCACAGAAGTGGCTGAAGGCAATCGAGAAAATCTTCAGGACTATGGATTGTAGTGATGAGCAAAAGGTGAGGTTTGGTACTCACATGCTGGAGGGCGAAGCTGAAGCTTGGTGGGACAATAGTCGCCAAAGATTGGAAGCTGCTGGAACTGCCATTACTTGGGAGGTGGTTCGGAAAGGTTTTCTGGAAAAGTATTTTCCGAAAGATATTCGAAGTGCTTAGGAGATTGAATTCTTAGAGCTGAAGCAGGGTAGTATGACGGTAGCAGAGTATGCTGCTAAGTTTGAAGAGCTGGTGCAGTATTGTCCTCATTATAATATTGATGGGGCAATGACTTCTAAGTGTTTAAAATTTGAGAATAGACTGCGTCCAGAGATTAAGTTGGGGATTGTCGCTACGCGAAAAATGACACAGAGTCGCCACCGATTTTTATTTATCCCAAGGAGGGAAAGGGAAATAACGATAAAACCTTTGGGAAAAGAGCGTGGTCATCGCGACCAAGTCTTAGGGTTCGGGAGTCGGTTATGCAAGGGGAAGGTATTAGCACCCCCTCGCATCCATCGTACTCGATGGGAACCTCCTAGGTTGTTTGGCGTGAATGGGTGTTTTATTCTAAAAGTTTGCTTGTTTGAAGAAAGAGGGGTTGGTGTATTTATTAGAGTGCTCGCCAAGGATTGGGGCCCTTGTGCCTATGTATATTCACTTGTATGAAGTGAAGAATCAGAGCATTCGTAGTTCATGGGACTACGGTGGAAAACTGGAGTTTGGGTGGGAGCTGCTATCGTGCGTATTATAGCAGTTAGGTGATTGTAGCTCACTCATGGAGTCTTATGTGTTACCTGTTTGCGGTAGAACGGACGTAACATGTCCTTGGGTAAAAGGGTATGGATGATTAAAGATGGGAGAGAAAGAAAATTGTGCTCGCTAGGATCATCGCGATCCTATGCCTACGTATTCTCAACATGTGTGAGAAATCAGAGCAGCCGTAGTTCGGCTACTTGAGAAATAATTGTGTATTGGTTGATTTTATACCTTGAAAAACAGTTTTCGGATTGACGCCCTAAGGCAAAAGAAGTTTGATGAGTTGATATTGTTTTTAGGTTTTTCTTAGGGAAGAATTTATTCTGGACTAGGATTATACAAAAGACTTTGGATAGAGATGAATGTCTCGAATAACCAAGTCAAGCGCCTTGTATTCAAAACATTCGGAACGAGTGTAGGAGGATTCCATTCTCATTCCTTCTCTACCACTTTAAAGTTCATGGTGCATAATTCTAATCATATATTTTATTGTGTTTTGGATTTTTATGAGAAAAGAGAACCACTTGACGTTGGATCAAGGTTTATTGTTTGTAAAAGTATTTGAGGTGATACGAACAAGGTCGATGGCGGACGCACAAGGCGGCCGACTTACAAGGGTTGAAAATGGCTCGATAAAATCGAGAGTTTGCTTTTTGAAAATGTTTTTTTGGAATCAAAAGTCAACAAGGACAATAGCAATATTCACACTAAAATCATACAAACATATGGGGTTAGTCGGCTAAAATAATCAAGACATGCAAAAAAAACGGTCGTGCGAACTCCTTGAGAAAAAAAATTTTGGAGGTAAAAATAACAAAATAAGTGAAAAACAGTGGTGTGACACGGGTGGCCGTGTTGTGTGACACGGCCCGTGTCATAGGGTACATGCAATGTGGGTTTTTGGAGCATGACCGAGGTGTGACACGGCCCGTGTCATAGGGTCTGGGACAAAACAAGTTTTTAAGGCCAAACAGAGGTGCAACACGGGTGGCCGTGTTGTGTGACACAGCCCATGTCAGAGGTCCTGGGCATTCTACACGTTGAAAACTCAAACAGAGGTGCAACACGGCCGACCGTGTTGTGTGACACGGCCGGCCGTGTTGTGTGACACGTCCCGTGTCAGGCTACCAGAGTGAAAAAACCTAACTTTTTCCTTTGTTCTCTTTCGTTTTTATGGTTCTTGCAAATGGTTTCTTGGTACCTATTAGAACCTTACATGATATATAAAGTACAGCAACACACAAGAGAATAAATGAAATGAATATAAAAGCAAAAAGTAAAGGGAGAAAGGTTTGAAGAAATGGATACCAAGAGCTTTCTATCCCTCTTACAAGTACTCCAATGACCTTCGTTGGATGTGCTCTCCACTCTTCACTCTATGTTGTGAAGATTCTTCTTCTCAATGGTCCTCTTATGCTTCCATATCACTCTCTTTTTTCTGGTTTTTTTTCTTTTCTATTTTTCTGGTTTTTTAGGGTTTCTATTGCTCTCTCTATTTTTCTGGTTTTGCAATGTGTGTGTTTCTTGAATGTGTGAAGAGTCTCAAGAGTGATCTCTTTTTGTTTACATCCCCCTCCTCTTATCTCAGCTCCTCTAGGGTTCTCTCTTCTCCCCACATATCAGATCTCTCATGGGGTAATGTCTCTTACAACCTTTTCTCATGTCACTCTCTTTCATTCCATTTCCATGTATATGGCTATGCTGCATTTTTCTGCACTACTTTCCCATGCTGTCTTTTTCTGCAACCCTCTACATTGCCCTCAATCCTTTCACTTCTTTGTTGGCTTATGCTTGGACTACCCTCTTGGTCAATGTTAACCTTTGGACAGAATTTTGAAATTTTGATTTTTAGATGCATTGTCACATGCTATTCTCTTGGTCTTGTGACATAAAAATGATTTTGTAACATGATACATATTGCCACTTCTTGCATGGGGCTATTTTGGATTGCATCCATATTGCCTATGAATAAGCATGCCTAATATTGATCTTAAAACATTCCAATGTTGATTTAATTCTTGCATATTTCTTGGATGTTTGTAGCACAATGTGAACTTGGTGTGGCATTACCATAACATGAATTTGATTAGAGACTTGAATGAAGATTAGAAATAAATTAATTTCTAAACATTACTTAGAGTTGGGAATGACATTCTTCTAATGTCATAAAATTTCTCTTTGTAATATTCTTGCCTCTAATTCATGAATTCATGATGGATTTCCCTAGAACCATTAAAATTGAAATGGATGAAGTCTTGAATTATGGACTTGTGATCTTGACTCATGCTTTGCAAATTTGGACTCCACTTGATCAAGAATTTGAAACCAAATTGGATGAAGCAATCTTGAATTTAGGCCTTGAATTTCATGTTCATTAGGAATATATCTTGAATATCCTAATACTTTTTCAAGTAACTTCTCCTTGAAGAAATCTAGATGAGTAAACTTTCCAATTTAGATCCAACCTTAGATAATGAACCTTTTCTTCCATGTGTTCCAAGATAGACAAGTTATCTCATTTGAAATGGAAAATAACAAACCGATCCAATCCGTACCTTATTAACCCACATGCTCGATATGCAATGGAATAATGTGTGATAGGACGAATGCAGAGTATGAAAGGCTAAAGGTGAAAATGAGGGTGTGACAGTTGCCCCTATTTAATCCTCTTGGACCTGAATGTCTGGAGGATAAAGGTGCTCGGACATTCATGGTAGAAGAGAATTAAATACTAGAATACCCGGGATTTTCAACTGGAGAGGTGTAGGATGGAAGTAGATGGTTAGCGAGATGGTTTAAAGAATGTGTCTGTTAGCGAACAAGGGTTAAGGGGGATATGATGATATGCTTGAGATGCAATGCGGAATGAACATGAATGCTTTGCCAGCCGGAAGAGGGGGACTCCTGTAGAATTCCAAGAGGATAAGTTATACTACAAACACGTTATCTAAAACTCCTTCTGCAAAAAGTCAAAGAGCTGTCTCATAATAGGGAGTCAAAAATCGGCTAGGAGATATTCCTTCTACAAAAGATAGAGAGGACTCGAAAATAAGGGATTATGAGATATTCCTTCTACGAAAGGTGGAGAGGACTCTAAAATAAAAGATTGCGAGATCTTCCTTCTACGAAAGATAGAGAGGACTCTAAAAATAAAAGATTGCGAGATATTCCTTCTATGAAAGGTAGAGAGGACTCTAAAAATAAAACGACTGTGAGATATTCCTTTTACGAAAGGTAGAGAGGACTCCAAAAATAACTGCGATGAGATATTCCTTTTACGAAAGGTAGAGAGGACTCCAAAAATAACTGCGATGAGATATTCCTTCTATAAAAGGTAGAGAGGACTCTAAAATAAAACGGTTTTTCTCTTACAAAAGGCAAGGAGGACTCCTGAACAAAAGGTTAGGAGAAAAATATTCCTTCTACAAAAGGTAGAGAGGACTCCAGAACAAAAGGTTAGGAGAAATATTCCTTCTACAAAAGGTAGAGAGGACCCCGAAACAAAAGGTTTGGAGAAATAGTAACTCCTTCTACATCAAATAGCGGAGACTCCCTCGGGAGAATATGATCGTATTTCCTTCTGTCACGGCAGAAAGGACTCCAAAACAAAAGGTTAGGAGAAAAAAATTCCTTTTACAAAAGGTAAATAGGACTCCAGAACAAAAGGTTTGGAGATAATTCCCTCTACAAAAGGTAGCTAGGAAACTCCCTCAGGAGAGGACGATCATACTTTCTTCTGCAAAAGGCAGAACAGACCCCCTGAACAAAAGGTTAGGAGAAAAATTCCTTCCATAAAAGGTAGAGAGAATACTTATCAAAGGTAAGCTGACAAGAACCTGTACAAAAGGCACGGTGGGTCTTACTAAAGGTAAGTTAAATCTGTTGCGAAAGGCAAGGTGAAGATATTTCGTGACAGAGACACAAAAAGACTCACAAAAGTTAAGTTGAGGGCAATAACCATCCTCTTGCAAAAGGTAGAGGAAACTTGGAAAGGGTATCAGAACATCATTTGACCTCACAGGCACAACGGCGGAGATGATATTCTTAAATATGATGATCATTCAGTTCTTGGCCACATAGGCATCAAGCATCCAAATTGATCGAAGATACCAAACACAAAGCTTTGTCGCATGTAAAAGACAGCGAGAAAACGCTTACGAAAGGGAAGCAAAAGGATAAGATTTCATGCGAAAGGCCATGAAATCCCTTACAAACGGTAAGGCGGCTCCTATGCGAAAGGCAGAGAGGAGATACTTCGTGGAAAAGACACGGAAAGGCTTACAAAAGGTAAGTGAAGGGTAATAACCATCCTCTTGCAAAGGCAGAGGGACTTTGAAAAGGGTATCAGAATATCATTTGACCTCACAGGCACAACGGCGGAGATGATATTCTTTAAGTATGGCGACCATTCAGTTCTTGGCCACATAGGCATCAAGCATCCAAATTGATCGAAGATACCCAACACAAAGTTTTGTCGCATGTAAAAGACAGCAAGAAAACGCTTACGAAAGGGAAGCGAAAGGATAAGATTTCATGCGAAAGGCCATGAAATCCCTTACGAAAGGTAAGGTGAGAAGATATCTCAAAATGGACTTACAAAAGGTAAGTGAAGGAATAGCACTCTTAAAGAATCCTACTAAGATGTCCACAGGAAATTTATATCTTTGAGAACGACCGGCTAAGCACGTATGTAAAAATGCAGGATGTATGCAAAAATGTCGGGAATGCAAGGACATGGTGATTACGGGTGAGGGTCGTGCCAAGTATGGTTGGGCTCTGGAGGTGAATTACCAGACGAGAATTGGTGGCAAAAAGGTTAAGTTGTTAGGCCAGAAACTGACTCCTTGTTTTATGGTCAAATGGGAACTATTTTTACGGTTTGCCAGACAATAACTGGACTTTGAAATGAAAATTGACTACCAAACGGGAACCAGAGTCTGAAAGTAGGCTAAAGAAAAGGGTGATTTGGTCGGGTGGGCTAATAGCATGATTCCCCAACACTCGTCTTGAACTCGAAAGAGCTTGCCCGATAAGCTTAAAGGCATGGAAAGATCTTGCCCCAGTTTTAGTTCAGCTTGCCCTAGTCTGAGGGTCTTTGGAGAATTTTCCTTTGAAACACGGAGAGGAATTGCCCCAGTTTTAGTTCAACTTGCCCCAGTCTGAAAGGGTCCCTGGAGAATTTCTCCTTAAAAGAGAGATTAGAGGTAGCTCGTCATGAGATGACCTCGAGATGGCCTGCCTCAGAATCTTGCATGATGAAGAGGTTAGTCCTTGATTAACCGACTCTTGGAGTGATGGGCCTCGACGTACTCTTGAAGTAGCTTAACCCCAGAATGAGCGTTGAAGCGATTCGACCTGTGTTGATTGAGCACTGGAAGGACTTTTCTTTTAATCAAAGAACCTTCGAATGACCTGCCCCTAGTTGGTAGAGTCTTGTGATGATTCTCTTCTGATCAACCAATTTTTTACATGACTCATCCCCTAATCAAATGATGCTTGGGGGCTTGCTTTAGACTAGCCTATTTCACCATCATTGGATGCCAATGCCCCTGATCTACAAGACCACAAGGTGCTTTTGATTCCAGTCAATTTTGATGAACGGTCAAATCCTCTTTGATTACTCTTTGTTAGCCTTTCCTTGATGTCAAGTACCGACTTGCAATTTAAATTGTTTATTCACAAATGGTAATTTTAATGTAATTCTCATGCAAATTTGAAAGATCATTTCATTAGGAATGATGTGGAAGTGTGTGACAAATGGACCATTAATCCAAACGTAATGTTGATTTATAGGTGTGTGAAAAATATAGCAAGAATATGACACCAATACTGAAGATTAGCAAATATGTGGGGAGTCAGCTTACGCAACCTTACTGTAGCATGCTTTCAGAATAAACCCTGCTTCAATTAGGTCTTTTTCAGGGTTGTAACATGGTCTGGTTCACGGTTACAGAAACAAAGGATATAAGGCTCAAAGTATCATTTGTCCCCACCCTTTCTTCGTGATGATCTCCAGTCCTATGTTCAGCTAATTCCACACGTGCTTATCTTGACAGTGTAAGCTTGACGATTCAAGGTTCGTTTGACGTGGCAGTCACCTTATTTGGTTTTGATGGATGTCAGTGACCCTTTTTGATTTGAGTAGCCACTAAATCTTATTTTGTTTTTGTTGAGGGTTTGAGGATCTCTTTTGATTTTGTTTTTGATCCCTAACTTTTGCCTAAGTTACGTCTTTAGGTGTTCAACTTAGCGGGCTTTTCTTTTAACATATATATATATTTTTTGAAAGGCTTGTGACTGCCAAGTCGTTGGTCGTTGAAGAAAAAATGTCGTAACAAGGATTTCATCTTGCGACTGAACGTGCAATCAGATTAACTGAACACTACCCATGCCCCAGGTTTATCATAAGGGTTTAAATCCGAAGGAAACTCCTACTTCTAGGCTCAAAGTGGTTGACTAGGGACTAACTCCTTATATCTCCGGTGTTTAGGGGATTTGAAACAATGCATGTACATCATCAGCAGGATTTTATCCAGAAGCATACAACTGCAATTATGGTTATTTCGTTTTCGTCATCCTCCCTCCAATTTCTGCTAAAACAAAGGTTTGATGAAATAAGTAGGCGAGAGGTAGATGAAATCTTTTTTATATATTTTTTTCGCTTTTTTTTTGTTGTTGTTGTAAGTGAAGAAAAGATGAGCGAATGCGCATGATTAATTCAAAAAGCATGATTACTTCATTAATATCACCATTAAAAACAAAACAATGTTTAAAAACAAGTAGCAAATAACGGGAAATAAATTACAAATGCTTAGAAAAGACAAGATATAAAAGTTGCCGGCATTGGGTACTGAGCTTTTTCTTTCTTGACTCGTAGTTAGGCTAGCCTTCTTGCTCATTGGAACCACTATGATAACCTTTTCCATGCCTATTTTCAGAATTTTCTTCCATGCCAGAAACTGATGAACCTGCCCGACCAGATAAAGGGTTGACGTTAATTTGAAGGCCTCGAGGCGTAAATGAAATCAATCTGGACTCAATCAACCCTTGTACTTGGTACTTCAAACTTTTACAATCCTCAATCGTGTGTTCAGACGTTCCAGAGTGGAATACACACCTGGCATTTGCATCATAGCCTAGAGGATGAGGTGTTGGAGGAGGACCAAGTTCTCTTAGCTGGACCAAAGAGTTACTGAGCAATAAAGGAAGAAGTCGACTGTACGACATAGAAATTGGGTCAAAGTGTTTCTCTGACCTCCTTGGTCTGTTCGGGCCTCGTTGGGCGAAGCTTCGACGCTGATTTGGATATGGATTCTTACTTTGCTGTTGATTCCTTGGACTTGACTGAGGATTAAGTAATAGTCGTTGATAAGTACGCTTCATAGGTCCAAGTGGTAGGTCATTCTCATGAGGCATTTCTTGACTTGAGGGGGACTTAAGTACTTCCATAGGATCAAGCATTTTTGCGGCAACAACTGGTGCGGGGTTACTTTCCTTCTTCATTAGTGTTTGTAGGATCTCCATAATCAAGTTCACCTGAGTTTTCAGTTGCTTGACCTCCTCCTTCAACAATTCCTGGCCTTTATGAAGCTCTTCCATAGTGATCTGGGACATATTTCCAATTCAAGCAAGTGTCGGAAAATCAGCTAGCAAGTTAGAAACAAAAGGTGGTATGAGGTTCTCGAGAAATGGTATGCAGAATGCAGATGCAATGCACATGTAATGGATTGAATGTATTGGTATGCAATACACTTAATATGATTTTTAATACACGGGATTACAGGTCAGAGGTACAGATCGAGGGTAAACGCTAATCGATCGTATCACAAGGTTCTCACCAAGTATGGTCTAAGGTTTTAATAGGGATCCCAAAGTCATGGATTCATATGACTGTTCATCATACACGACATGAACATATCAGATGATGACTCCATCGCATGAACCTCTTTTGAGTGAGGTCCTCGTATCGAACCACACGAGAAGATCTTCTCGGGGACCCATACTACGAGACACGTCGACACTGGTTTCTAAACAAGGATTTTAGAGTCATGGACTTCCTTGACTGTTTGTTACGTATGTCAGTCATTGCCAGGCAACAAACCCATCAAGAAAGTCTCTTCTGAACGAGGTCTTCGTATCGATCCATACGAGAAGAGCATCTCGAGGACCCACACTATGTGACCATCAATCTTAGTTGGCCAATGGTTTAGGGTTCTAAAAAGTTCCTTAGAGTAATGGATTCTCAAGAGAACGTTGATTAAACACGCCAAGAGTTTGACAGTTCTCATCATTCTCAAAGGGATCTACTCTAAGCGAGGTTCTCATACCGACTATCACGAGATGAGCATCTCGAAAGCCCATACTACTCAACCTCTCCTATCTCAATTTTAACACTCTAGACTCGGGTATAAAGTGTTTCCCTCAAGGTTTGCCACCAAAGTTTCCAATCCAGACTAAGAACCAATGAAACCAAACACGGTGAGATACAATTGAAAAAACAAGGAAAGCGATAAACAAGCAAAAAGGAAAGAACCCAAACAAGCAAAAATAATAATAATAATAATAAAATAACCTAGGTTAGGCCTGACTCGCTTAGAAAAAAGTGTCCCCAGCAGAGTCGCCAGCTGTCACTACGTGAAAAATAACACAGAGTCACCACCGATTTTTATTTATCCCAAGGAGGTAAAGGGAAATAACGATAAAACCTTTGGGAAAAGAGTGTGGTCATCGTGACCAAGTCTTAGGGTTCGGGAGTCGGCTATGCGAGGGGAAGGTATTAGCACCCCCTCGCATCCATCATACTCGATGGGAACCTCCTAGGTTGTTTGGCGTGAATGGGTGTTTTATTCTAAAAGTTTGCTTGTTTGAAGAAAGAGGGGTTGGTGTATTTATTAGAGTGCTCGCCAAGGATTGGGGCCCTTGTGCCTACGTATATTCACTTGTATGAAGTGAAGAATCAGAGCATTCGTAGTTCATGGGACTACGGTGGAAAACTGGAGTTTGGGTGGTGTTGCACCCTAGAATTTGCCCAACCTTATTCATTTGGTTTATGTTGCAATATCATTAGCATTTGCATATAGAGGCATGTACATAGACTAACCATCTGCATAGCATAAGCATAGCAAGTCATTCAACAAGAGACCAATCATTATTCTCATCTCTAGAGGCCTATCAAGAGGATATTATCCTAATTCCATCTCATTCAAGTCATCAGAAAAGAATTTGAGAGCAGAGAGTTCAGCAAGTCAAGCCTTGAGTCTATCTCCCATCTGAGGGTATCTGGGGATCATAAAGGGGGTTGTGAGCTGTGAATGGAAGGCATGGAGAGCATCTAGACATCATGGGAGGCTTAGAAAGTCATTTGGAGAAGAGAACAAGTTGTTGAGGTGATCACAAGGATTGCAGTTGAAGACAGTCAACTAGGGTTTCATCTGGGTCAACCCTAGGTCAACCCTAGGTCAATTGATTGATTTAAAGGCATTAAGGGCTATTGGAGAGATGTGGGGTTCATCATTTGACATGGAGAATAAAGATATGTTGTTATGCTAAGAAGAATTCAAGAGAAATCAAGGAGAAGAGGAGGTTCTAAATTAGGGTTTCTATGTAAAATCCCCTAGTTTAGGTCAAATTTCCAAGCAAGATAAGTCAAAATGAAAGCTTCAAATGGATCCTTGGTCAACATGAAACTTGTAGATGATCTCAAGACCTTTAATTTGAGTGGTGTAAGACATTAAAGAGATTTATAGAATTCAAGTTATGGTCCTTGCAAGTTACAGGTCATCTGAGGTATCTGAAATTTTGTCTGTGAAAGTGACTTGACTTCCAAGCAATTTTTACCCCTCAAGGAGCTTTCAAATGAATTTCTGGTCAACATAAGAATTGTTCCTCATTGTCTTAGCTTTCTATAATGGTATAGTATGCCTTCATATGATGTGTGGAACTCAACTTATGGTCTTGGCAAGCAAAGGGTATTTTGGTCATTTGTGAATTACAGGTCATTTTAACCTATGTCCAAAACTCATACAAGGAGGCCTCAGATGGAAAAACTTACAACATCAAACTTGCTCCAAATGACATTTTGAGTCTAGAAAAGTGACCATGAGAGATTGGAAATGTCCATAGCACAAGGTTTCAAAATTGGTGAAGTTAATGAAGGAAAATGGCTTAAAAAATGGTATTTTTCATATCTTGGCCAAATGATGCAAAATTATAGGTCATTTTGAATGGAAAAGGCATTCTAAAGACATTGGCTAAAGTGGAATTTTGAGCATAGGTCATAATTTGTGAGTTATCCATGGTTGCTTGAATTGAAAGTAACATAATCCAAATTGAAAGGGAAAAGTGTAAGGGAAGTTTCTCCAATGTTCTAGGAGGTTCTAATGCAACCTATATATTCATGCAAGCTGATTCATGCAAGGGTTGGTGCTCCCATTTGTCAAGAATCTCCATTTTCATCCATTTTCTTATTCTTCCATAAGATCCTCAAACTCTTACAAACCTCTCAAAATTTTCACACATTTGGATTGAATCATCATCATCATCATCATTCAAACCCTAGGATTCACATCAAGAAGTGGTTGAATTGATCAAGGATCATACCTATTATCTTCTTCATTCCAAGTTGCACTTTCATCCAAAACCCATTGAAACTTCTTCTATCATTCTGATTTCTGTCACCATCATCATCTACTAACATCATGGAGTAATTGGCACAAAAGATTGGAGGGAATTCGTGGCTGTGTGGAGAGATTCAGTTTGAAACTCCAACTTGCATGAAGGATGGAATAGCATGATTCATAAGGATTAAGCACAAATCATTGCAAACAGAAGCATATTCATTCATTGGAGATTGTTTTCAGCAAGTATCAAAGGTTGAATTGAGGTCTAGCTGCCATCACCATCATCAAGTGCAAGGTATGTAGATTTCTTCGAATCTCACTATTCTGGCTGGTAGAGATCATGTGGTTAGGATAATGTTGTTTAGAAACCCTAGAGGATCAATTCTTGAAGTTTAGGGATAGATTCATGGAGATCAATGACAGGTTGCCATTTCTGTTGGCTTCGATAATAAGCTGTGTGTTGAGTTATAATCAATGTGATGAAGCATAGAATAATGAGGCAAGCATGTAGAATATCTGTGGATCATCAGGTTTGAGTTCTGGTAACTTTGACCTCAGGCAAGCATGGTGTGCCCTGAATTTCGTGCTCTCTGTTTGGAGTGTGCATTGAGAGTTAGGGAAAACTAGAATTAGACATGGATTCCTTGAGTTGTGTAGATCATTTTAGGGCTTGGAGTCGTTATGTTTCATCAAGAATGCATGGAGAACGAGTTAGTGGAACATTCGTGTAGGGAATGCATGGCTGAAAACCCTAGGAGCTGGAGGTTGAAGAAGGGTGGAGAGCCGTGCGATGGAGTTTGGACTTTTGACTGGGAGTATCATCCAACGGCCCGTGTTTGATCTGAGTTTTGGTGGGAGAATTTGAAATCCCAAACGCAGCGTTTCATTAAGTTGGGGGGATTGGGCTCAGAACGCTATCTGCACCCCCCATGTTAATAAGCCCAACGCGCATAACTTGGTTTTATTACTTTTCTCACCCCCTCCATTTTATTTCTTTCTATTTTCTTTTATTTTCTTTAATTTTTTTCATGCATCTTCTAAAATTCATAATAAATAGCAAAATCATCATTTTTAATTCATTCTTTTTGCATATTTTTCCTTAAGATGTCTAGAAAATTATAAAAAATAAAAATTGCATTTTATTTTTAATTTGATATTTTTCCCATATTTTCTAAATAAATGACATTTTAAATGGGTTCATTTCATACATGATTTTATTAATTTTTGTTCTATTAGATACTTTCATATTTTTCATCCATTCTTTTTAGGTTGTTTAGGTTAGACATTGAACTTGTAGATTCAATTTAGTTCCCATTTTTAGAAATTAAATTTAGGTGCTTAGTGTAATTGTGAATAACATGGATAAAACTAGGGTTTTAGATGATGACTTAGGAGATTTGATTCTTTCCCCTTACGACTTAGAGGTTGAATAGGTTAGCTAGGGGACTATAGGGGCTATGGTTAGTTATTAGATCCCCTTAGAAAAAGTCAGGATTCCCCTACTGCTATTACTGTATTGTATATATCTGATTGACTGGTGTGGTGTGCCCTCTGGGGATTATTGCTTGCTTGTGGGGGTATTGGGATTGTCTGGGGACTTGGGAAAGCTGAAGACTTGAGGAGATGAAGACCATTGGAGATCCAGAGATTGAAGAGCAATTGCCAGAATTGAAGAGGAGGTTCTTGCCAGTAGTTGCTGAGGAGACTAGGGTTTAGGAGCTAGGCAGAGCTCTAGATCAGAAAGCTTGCTTCTCAAACATAGATGGCTTTGTTTGCCTCTATCCTTTCTCTATGATTCAAAGTCTCTTTCAAATATCCACCTCCTTCCTTTGGAAGGATCAGTGAATATATTTGAAAGATAGAACTTTTGAGAGGAAACTTTCTGTTTAATGTTAACAGTTGATGAACCACCCTTGGTAGGTAATTAACTGGCTAACATTCATTCACCTCATCTGGTTGACTGATGTTCACCCTGGAGCCTGAGACATGAAGAAAGGCCATTGCAGATGGAAGACAGATGATCAAAGCCCTTGCCTGAAGGTCATGAAGATGGAGATTGATGCTTGTCGAAGCCTGTAACTAAGTGGAGATTACTTGAAGCCAGATGTTGATTCAGAGCTGCTGATGCTGTTTCTTTTGCTGTTGTATCTCATTGCTGATGTATTGATTGGTTTTCCTGACTGTATTGCTGGCTGTTTACCCTGTTGGGTTGAAAGTGAAGCCTGTTCACTTTTGCCTATTGTTTTCTAGGTTCGAGGTTGAGTGGGACTCCCTTGCCTCGCTTGTATTGTTGCATCCACGCATTTTACCGCTTTACTGTATATATCTGATATTGTTTCTGTTTCTGTCTATTCCCTTAGGATCTCTGTTTCTCTCTGTACAAGAGAGGAGCATGATAGACACTAGGTCTTAACCCATGCATGATAACATTAGGTTAGTTTGTTTCCCTTCGCAACCGTAAGTTAGAGTTCTGTCTCTTCTTTCTCAAAACAAACAGAAAAACACATAAAGATTTCAAACACAATAAAAGACACTTCTTCCGTAAAAGAGGGTGAACTCATCAAAGCGTCATTTTTGTCCGCCGGGACTGTTGATCAGAAAACCTTTTTCAGAAGGAATAAAATCAACCAAGACAAACCTGTGTCTTCCGTAGCCCGAACTACGTTTGCTCTGATCTTTCATACTGTATGAAAGTACGTAGGCATAGGATGCGATATCCTAGCGAGCAACCTTCCCCTCCTTTCCCGTAGGTAGGCGAACTACGTTGACTCTGATTTCTCGTTCCAGGCGAGAATACGTAGGCATAAAGTGCGATACTTTGCCGAGTCATTTTTATTTTCATTTTCTTTTCTTTTAACCCTTTGACCTTTAGTTTAGATAGAATAACAATCCATACCCGAAAACAAGCGTGGATCCCGTCGAGTACGACGGACGTGAGGGGTGCTAATACCTTCCCCTTGCGTAACCGACTCCCGAATCCAGGTCTTGGTTGCGACGACCATGCCTTTCCCGTGTTGTGCGAGGTTTACTCTGAGCGTTTCCTTTCCCTCCCGTGGGATAAATAACGCACGGTGGCGACTCTTCTGTTCAGCCGGCGCCGATTTTCGCAGTAGCGACAGCTGGCGACTATGCTGGGGACCCAACGTCCCCCGGCTGCTAAGAACTGCGATAGTTCTTATGCATTTGGGATCCAACGTCCCTTAAGAGAGTCAATCCTAACGCTTGTTTTCCCGTCGAGGATTTTGTATGGATTTATATTTCTGACCTTTACTTTCAGCATTATATATTTGATTATTATTGCTGTATTGGGGTGTGACGGGTGTTCTGATATTGAGTGAGAAGCCGGACCTGGGCTTGAGTGCACCTAGAATTAGAGTAGAAAGTAGTGGGCGTGTGTCGGCTTTGCTTGCATTAGTGTCTCATGAAATCTACACTCGGACGAGGTTCTTCTGGTTGGCTTCTTTTTCTACCCTTTGGGTCGAAGGGGTTGTTGGTCAGCTGAATTGTCGACTCCGGGAACCGATCATTTGGAAGTTGGCTGAGTAAGGCCTCTTCAGGATTTGATGATGCCACTCCTTCTGGGAATCGTATCATCAACCCTGAAAGTCTGTGACGCCGACGACCGCATAGGATGCCATACCTTTGTCAGTTACTAGGACATCCACCTGTGAGAGGGTTTGGGATTATGCAGGTAACTAGACCTTCAGACTACCGATTATTTCTTGACCAGAGATCCTGGGTATTTATGGAGAGTTAGGAGGTCTGTCAGAGACCATTTGGAGATGTGTTCTGAGGTCTGTCAGAGACCAGTTGAAGAGTTCTGAGGTCTTTCAGAGACCAGTTGGAGATATGAATTGAGGTCTACCAGAGACCAGTTGGAGTTATGGTTTGAGGTCTGCCAGAGACCAGTATTGGAGCTTTGTTTTAGGTCTATCTGAGACCAGGGTTTGAGGACTTCTGGATGGTCTATCTGAGATCTTTCTTGATTGGGTTCAGGCTATTCAGCTACAGCTTTGGTCCCTGTTGCATGTTACTTGCATTGCATTGCCTGCATATCCATCGTCACTTGCATTTTACTAACATGTGTCTGTGCTGCAGGTGCATTTGCATATTCCCCGGTTCTAGTGCCCAGACTTCTGAGTATTGATTATGGCTAGTTTGAGGAAAACAGTTGCGTACAAGCTGCCTTCACCTGATATTACTTCTTTGCTTGGTCTGATATCTCTTGCTGATGAGGAGGTTAGGAGGAGCTTCAGAATGAGTCATGGGAGATTACTGAGATTAGTCTGCAAGCCCACTGCTGATGAGATGAACGGGCTATACACCTTGATGCAGTTCTATGACCCCGCATTGAGATGCTTTACTTTTGCTGACTTCATTCTCGGGCCTACCATTGAGGAGTATGTGGAGTTTACTGAGCTTCCCGTGCAGAACAAGGTTCCCTTTATCCACTCTGCTGCTGAGCCCAAGCTGGAGGACTTAGCCAAAGCCTTGCATATGAATGCTGCTGAGTTGTTAGTGACTTCTTGGCTTGGGGTTCCCGGTTTCCCTCTGGATTTTCTGGTTGGCAAGGCTCAAAAGTACTCCAAGAACGGTTGTTGGGTGGTTTTCAATGCTATTTTGGCTTTATGCATTTATGGAATTGTGCTGTTTCCTAACTTGCCCAACTTTGTGGACCTGGACGCTTTCTATCTGTTTGCTGCAGGCAACCCAGTGCCAATGTTGATCGGAGACTTCTACCACTCCTTGCACTACAAGAACGAAAACCGAAGGGGAAAAGTTGTTTACTGCTGTACTCCTCTATTGAATATGTGGTTCAAAAGTCATCTCCCCATGAAGGGACCATTTGTAGACAGCGCAACCTCAGCCAGTTGGTCAGAGCGCCTGATGAGGCTATATTCCGAAGATGTTGTGTGGTTTGATCGAGACCTGTTGGGATTTGAGCTCATCTTCAGTTGTTCTGGGTACCCTAATATGCCGCTGATAGGAAGAAAAGGGTGTATCAATTACAACCCTTCTCTATTCATTCGCCAGTTTGGATATGCGCTGAAGAATCCACCGCAGGAGGAAGAAGTACAGGAATCTCTGTATTTCACAGGTGATGTGAAGGGGGAGTTATTAGCCAAGTTGCGACATGCCTGGACGCGTATTAACCGCAGAGGGAAGCCGTTGTTAGGAAAGAATGACTGTCAGGCCTATGCACCTTATAGAGTTTGGATTCAGGAGAGGGCTAGTCAGTTGAGGATGCCGTTTCCAGATGCACCAATTCTTGTTCCTATCCCGGTAGCGGAGCCAACTACTGTTTCTAGGGAAGTCTACGAGCAAGTTGTGAAGGAAAAGGAAGCCTTGATGAAGATTAATGAAGGGTTAGAGCAAGAGCTAGCTCAAGTACGCAGTGAGAAAAACAAGGCCGTATATGCTTTCCAATAACAGATCGAGCTGTTAAACAGGTTAGGGGCTGAGTTGGCTGAGGAAAAGAAAAAGCGCGAACGTCTGGGGCAAGAGTTCAGAAGCTCCCATGACATGCTGGAAGCCAAAAAGAAGGCGCTAGACGCAGCACACCGAGAAATCTCCTCTTGCAATAAGACTTGGAATGCTACTCTCACCAACAATAAAATGAGAGAAGATAAGCTGAAACAGCAAATCTCCGACCTCGAAGAGAAGTTGAAGTCTAGCATCAAGAAGTGCGAGGAAGAAGTGATGACCCGGTACGGTGTCCAGCATGCGCTGAACAAAGCAATCAAATCCAGAGATGAAGCGGTGTCTCAGAAGCGAAAGCTAGAAGATTGCTTCGGAGAAGCAACATGGGAAGAAACTGCTGAAGATGTGCGCCGTGTTCTTAAGAAGAGAAAACAACTTGTTGAAGGGCTGCTTGATCGACCAAGTCACCCAGAGACCAAGAAGTTGATAGAAGAGTACCAGACTTTTGGGAGGATTTGATCATTTCATATAGTAGTTTGTATGCTTTATTTGCATAGTGCTGACCATCACCAGGATTGTTGGTTGAGGTCATGCCTTCTTATTGTACTCTCAGTGATATTGTACTCTCGGCTTATTGATTTTCCCTGCAATATATGAGGCTTTCTATGATTCAGCTCCGGTATTCCTATTGTCAACACTGTCACTGCACTGGCACCTTCACACTAGAACTGGGGGAATGAATTCCCCTAAAGCACAGACACATTGCATTGCATTCATATTCATATTGCATTACAGGTAATCTGTGAATAGTGTCTTATTTCCTGCTCCATAACAGGTACTTTCCAGGATTGCAGATCAGCACCCGCACCGCTATTCCACTCGCTCCAACTGTCGAAGAATCATGGATCAAATGCAGAACGAGATGCAAGATGTGCGCGAGAAGCTAGCTCTCTTTATGCAGACCATGGAAGCTATTTCAAAGGGTCAGGAGAATTTGCAAGCCATGGTGCAGCCTCTGTTGGTCAGAAACGCCGGTCACGGTAACGAGGATCATCAGTCTGTGTGAGTCGATACTGTTCATGAAGATGGCACTCCCACGCCGGTGGCTCCACCTGTAGTCAATATACCTGCTGCTAATGTCAACAACGCTACCGCTGCTGGGAACGGTAACGTCGGAGTTGGGAACGAGACTGCTGTCCATAACGTTAGGCTTGGTGATGTCAATTTGGGTGATAATATGGGAGGCAACGGCTTTGGCAATGCTGGATTCGGGTTCAACGATCAGGGATTCGATAACACTGGGAAATATGGTTTCAATGCTCAAGGCTTTGGGCAAGATGGTTATGGTGTGGCCAATCAGGGTTACGGAGGTTTCGGAAATGGAAACGGCGCTGGGTTAATGGCTTTTGGGCCTGCTGGAGGTGTTCAAGGTTACGGCAACAGAGGCCGAGGCCCGGTGATGAATCAGATTAGAGCTGGCCGCAATAATGAATATGATGGGTATGGAGCTGGGAATGGTATGTGGCAAGAAGATCAGCAGGAGGACGCTTTCTCCGGCGGAGGTTTCGAAGGGCCGATGGACGATTCCCAGAAGATCAGAATGCTGGAAGAGCAGATGAGGGGAGTCCTAAACCAAAGTGCTGTGGGTTTGGACATGGCTACAATGGGGCTGGTACCTGGCTTGAGGGTGCCAATTAAATTCAAAGCTCCTGCATTTGACAAGTATAAAGGAGACACATGTCCAAAAGTGCATGTACGAGCTTATTACAGAAAGATGTCTGCATACTCAACTGATGAAAGAATGCTAATGCATTTCTTTCAGGATAGTCTGTCGGGCCCTTCCCTAGAGTGGTACATGGGGTTGGAGCCAACTGATATCAAGACGTGGAAGCAATTAGCTGAGGCATTTGTAGCTCACTACAAGTATAACAGCGACTTGGCACCCAATCGGGTCCAATTGGCCGGGCTGTCGCAAAAGAAGGGGGAGAGTTTTAAAGAGTACGCGCAAAGGTGGCGCGATATGGCTGCCAGGGTCCGTCCTCCGGTAGAAGATAAGGAAATGAATGACATGTTTGTCGGCACATTCACAGGTCTGTTTCATGATATGCTGTTTCACACGTCTCTGGCCAGTTTTTCAGACCTAATTCTGATGGGGGAAAAGATTGAGCGTAACATCAAGCAAGGAAAGTTCCAGGTTGAGGAATCAACTGCATCCGGCAGTAATAGGAAAGCTTATGGTGGGCGCCGTCAGGGCGAGGCAAGCGCAGTATTTGGAGGCCGAGGCCGAGGCCGAGGCAGGGGACGAGGTCAATATCGTCAGCCGCAGCAGGTGGCAAGTGTTACTATCCCGTATCAACAGCAACCACTCCAGCAACCACCGGTTCAGCAACAGCCAATGCAGCAGCAGCAGCCTCAGCAGGGGGCACAGCAGGCTCCACGAAGATTCCAGGGTAGTAAACCGAGAAGAGTGTTTGAGAAGCCTCCCTCAACCTATGCAGACTTGTTGCAGACATTGTTGGGATTAAACCTGGTAGAGAAAAGAACTCTGGCACCAATAACGGGAGCTCCCCCGTTTGGGTATGATGCAAGCCGACACTGTGAGTTTCATTCTGGGGCCCCGGGCCACGATATAGAAGGTTGTCATGCTTTTAAGCATGTTGTACAGGATCTTTTGGACAATAAGACTATCAATTTCGGAACGGCCGGTCCGAATATAGTGCAGAAACCCATGCCTAATCATGGGGCAAATGCCATTCTAACGGAGGAAAGGTTGAATCTGATTATGAAGGTTGAAGACTTGAAGACGCCGCTGAGCGAGATAAAGAGTCGGCTGTTACAAGGGGGTGTTTACCCAGGATGTAACGAGTATTGCTTAGATTGTTGGACCCTAGCTGGAGGGTGTGATGATTTGAAGAAGGGCATTCAGGCTTTAATTGATGAAGGTACATTGCAGTTTGATCAAGCAGCCACTGAAGAGCCCGCAGGGGCAGTAGCAGATAATCAGAATGATGTGGCCACTGTGACAATTCCTCGGAAGACGATCACCATTGCAGCGCCAGCTCAGCGCCCACCGATCACCATAACCAAGGCCGGGCCAATCCCGTATGAGAACACGAAAGCAGTCCCATGGTCGTATGGGTTGGAAGTATATTGTGACAGGATAAAAGTTGATGTTAACAAGCAGCCAGCCGAGACTGTGGATAACGTTGTTGGTTCGGGAGGTATGACAAGGAGTGGTAGGGTCTTTATATCTCCTGAAGTGGAGGCTGAAAGACTAGCGAAAGGAAAAGGGAAAGCAGTTGAGAACGTTCCGGTGCAAGCAAGTGACAAAGAATCAGTATCGAAAGACGTAGAAGAGTTCATGCGTTTGATTCGGAAAAGTGATTATAAGATTGTGGAGCATCTGCAGCAGACGCCGTCCAAAATATCTATCCTGTCATTGTTGTTGTGTTCGGAAGCTCACAGAAACGCGTTGCTGAAAGTCCTGGATACTTCTTTTGTACCCCAAGACGTCTCCGTAAACCAGCTAGAAGGAGTGTTGGCACATGTGAATGCAGGCCACAGTCTGGGATTTACTGATTTTGACTTGACTCCGAAAGGGAGAGATCATAATATGGCGCTGCACGTATCTGTTGAGTGTAGAGGATCGGTAATGTCACACGTCTTGGTTGACACCGGGTCATCTTTGAATGTGCTGCCCAAGAAGGCGATGATGAAGTTGGATGTTAGAGGAATCTTGTGCACACCTAGCGACTTGGTAGTCAGAGCGTTTGACGGCACGCGGAGAACAGTCTTTGGATCGATTACATTGCCTCTGCAGGTGGGGCCGGAAGTGTTTGCAACTGAGTTTTATATTATGGATATACAGCCTGCGTACAGCTGCTTGCTTGGAAGACCCTGGATTCATGGGGCTGGGGCAGTCACGTCTACCCTGCATCAGAAGTTGAAATATATGGTCGGAGACAGCGTAGTCACCGTATGCGGAGAGGAGGACATCCTGGTCAGCCATCTGTCGTCATTTAAATATGTGGAGGTCGACGGAGAGATCCACGAAACGCCCTGCCAGGCATTCGAAGGTTTGCGCATCAAGGACAAGGGTCCCGGGCCGAGCAAAGTGCCAGAGATAGTCGTCTCATCGTATAAAGAAGCTCAAGCGCTAGTGGAAGCAGGAGAAGCCAAGGGCTGGGGCAAAGTGCTGGACATTCCTGTGAAGATGGACCGATTCGGGCTGGGGTACCAACCGTCATCATCAACCCCTTCCGTGGGGGCACCCCGTTTCAGAAAGCCAATCACCATCTCTGCCAGTGGGGTGTGTCATGAAGCTGTCAATGCTGCTTCGGAGTCTGATGAAGGAGACAGCGACTGTGATATGGATGCCTGGATTCAGCCAAGCACGCCAGGACAAGGACTATGCAACTGGTCTATTCAGGAGCTTGTTCCTGTGACTTTTAAACAGTAATGCTTTGCTTTATTAATTGTTGAATAATCTGATGTCTTGCCCGGGGCATCAGGATTTGCTTAGGGCTGTGTTGTTATGAACATTGCGTGTTAATCATTAAATAAACGGCGTTTTTCATGTGCAAATATTGTAATCCCTGTCTTTCCTGTTTTATATTTTTCAACGAAATGGCAACGTGGTTATTCGCTTTATACGCATTTTGAAGCACTTAACCATTCCTTTTGCAGGATAACATTTTCAGATGACATCCTTGAATCACCTATGACTCGTCCCGACTTCGAGCACCCGGTGTTCCAGGCCGAAGAAGAGGTTGTCGAAGATAGTGACGTTCCTGAAGAACTGTCTTGGTTAGTGAAGCAAGAGGAAAGAGCCATTCTGCCTCACGATGAGGTCATCGAAATTATCAACTTGGGGTCGGAAGGGGTTGAGAAGAATATTCGTATCGGAGCCGCACTGCAGAGCGATGTCAAGCGAAGACTGGTTGAAATGCTCCGAGAATATAGTGATGTATTCGCTTGGTCGTATGAAGATATGCCGGGGCTCGATACAGACATGGTTGTGCATCGCCTGCCACTGAAAGAAGACTGCCCGCCGGTCAAACAAAAGCTTCGCAGAACTCGACCAGATATGGCAATGAAGATTAAAGAGGAAGTTCAAAAACAGTGGGACGCTGGTTTCCTGGCTGTGACAAAATATCCTTCATGGGTTGCCAACATCGTACCAGTGCCAAAGAAAGATGGCAAGGTTCGAATGTGCGTGGATTATAGAGATTTGAATAAAGCAAGCCCAAAAGACGATTTTCCACTTCCTCACATTGACGTGTTAGTTGATAATACTGCTCAATACTCCGTATTCTCCTTCATGGATGGCTTTTCAGGCTATAATCAGATTAAAATGGCGCCATAGGATATGGAGAAGACCACTTTCGTAACGCCTTGGGGAACATTTTGCTACAAAGTGATGCCTTTTGGTTTGAAAAATGCTGGGGCAACATATCAGCGTGCGATGACGACTCTTTTCCATGACATGATGCATAAAGAGATCGAAGTTTATGTTGACGATATGATTGCCAAATCCCAGACGGAGGAAGAGCATCTGGTGAATTTGCTGAAGTTGTTTAAAAGGCTTAGGAAGTTCAGGCTGAGGCTGAACCCTAACAAATGCACCTTCGGGGTGAGATCGGGTAAACTGCTGGGGTTTATCGTAAGCGAAAGAGGAATAGAGGTCGATCCTGCTAAAATAAAAGTGATCCAAGAAATGCCGACGCCTAAAACAGAGAAAGAGGTGCGCGGGTTTTTAGGGAGGTTGAACTACATTGCTCGGTTCATATCTCACCTAACGGCCACGTGTGAACCATTATTCAAGCTGTTGAAGAAAGATCAAGCTGTAACGTGGAACGAAAATTGTCAAAAGGCGTTCGATAAAATAAAGCAGTATTTGCAGGAGCCTCCTATTTTGGTACCCCCGGTGGCAGGTAGACCCTTGATAATGTATTTGACGGTTCTTGAGGGAAGCATGGGTTGTGTTCTCGGTCAACACGACGAGACAGGGAGAAAAGAGCATGCAATCTATTACCTGAGTAAGAAATTTACAGACTGCGAATCTCGATATTCAATGTTGGAGAAAACTTGTTGCGCGCTAGCCTGGGCCGCCAAGCGTTTGAGGCAGTACATGCTGAATCATACAACCATGCTCATCTCGAAGATGGATCCTATCAAATATGTGTTTGAAAAGCAGGCGTTGTCAGGTAGAATTGCCCGTTGGCAGATGGTCTTGACTGAATATGATATTCAATACGTCTCGCAGAAGGCTATAAAGGGGAGTGTGCTGTCTGAGTATCTGGCGGAGCAGCCTATTGAAGAGTACCAATCAATGAGGTTTGATTTTCCTGACGAGGATATCATGTACCTAAAGATGAAAGATTGTGAAGAGCCGTTGCCAGACGAGGGGCCAGAGTTGGGTTCCAAATGGAAGATGATATTTGACGGAGCTGTGAATGCTTACGGTAGCGGAATAGGGGCAATCATCACTACGCCACACGGGTCGCACATCCCGTTTACTGCCCGGTTGACCTTTGCTGTTACCAATAATGAGGCCGAATACGAAGCTTGTATAATGGGGCTTGAAGAAGCCATTGATTTGCGAATCAAGAATCTGGACGTATACGGAGACTCAGCTCTGGTGGTGAACCAGATCAAAGGGGAATGGGAGACACGGCAGCCCAATTTGATACATTACATGAATTATGCAAGGAGATTGTTGCCTTTCTTCGACAAGGTTGAATTGCATCATGTACCGCGGGCAGAGAATCAAATGGCTGACGCCCTGGCCACTTTGTCTTCCATGTACAAAGTCAACTTCTGGAACGAAGCTCCCCGAATCATTATCTCTCGGCTTGACAGGCCAGCTTATGTATTTGCTATTGATGAAGCATCTGATGGCAAACCATGGTATTTTGATATCCTTAATTTCCTGAAAAATAAAGAGTATCCTGCTGGGGCATCCAGTCAGGATCAGAAGACTCTCAGGAGATTAGCGGGCAATTTCTATTTGAATCCGGATGACGTCTTATACAGAAGAAACCACGATTTGGTGCTGTTGCGTTGTGTAGACGAAAAAGAGGCAAAGCATCTCATGGAAGAAATACACGAAGGTACCTTTGGTACGCATGCTGGCGGACATGCTATGACGAGAAAACTGCTGCGGGCAGGTTATTTTTGGCTGACCATGGAAACTGATTGTTTCAAGTTTGCGAGGAAGTGTCACAAGTGCCAAATCTATGCTGATAAGATCCATGTGCCTCCAAGTCCTCTGAATGTAATGTCATCGCCATGGCCATTCTCGATGTGGGGAATCGATATGATTGGAAAGATCGAGCCGACGGCTTCTAACGGGCATCGGTTCATCCTAGTAGCAATCGATTATTTCACCAAGTGGGTGGAAGCGGCGTCTTACGCAAACGTAACGAAGCAAGTAGTGGCCAGATTCATCAAGAGAGATATCATATGCCGATATGGGATCCCCGAGCGGATAATCACTGACAACGGTTCAAACCTGAACAATAAAATGATGAAGGAGCTCTGTCAAAATTTCAAGATCGAACATCACAACTCCTCCCCTTACCGACCCAAGATGAATGGCGCTGTCGAGGCGGCCAATAAGAATATCAAGAAGATCGTCCAGAAGATGGTGGTGACCTATAAAGATTGGCATGAGATGCTACCTTTTGCTTTGCACGGTTATCGTACGACGGTACGCACATCGACCGGGGCAACCCCGTTCTCGTTGGTATACGGAATGGAAGCGGTATTACCATTGGAAGTGGAGATCCCTTCTCTGAGGGTATTGCGAGACGTTCAGCTAGACGAGGCGGAATGGGTAACAAACAGATTGAACCAACTGAGCTTAATGGATGAGAAGAGGCTAGCTTCTTTAGCATACGGTCGTTTGTACCAGAGTCGAATGAAGAAAGCGTACGACAAGAAGATACGTCCGCGAAGCTTTCAGACGGGCGACCTTGTGCTGAAAAGAATTCTCCCGCCGCAAGCGGATCGCAGGGGCAAGTGGACCCCCAACTACGAAGGGCCATACGTTGTCAGGAAAGTCTTTTCAGGAGGAGCGTTGTTGTTATCCACCATGGACGGTGAGGACTTTACATCGCCTGTGAATTCGGACGCAGTTAAAAAATACTTTGCTTAAAATTGACCCGCTGGACAAAAAAAAAAAAAGAGAGTCCAGGCAAAAATGGGGCATCCTGGCGAACCAAAAACAGAATGAAAGGTTCGGGCAAAAGTTAGGGATAAAATTGAAAAAATGTACACCCGCGAAGTTGAAAACCTACACTAGGCGGCTTCGGCAAAAAAGGGTATCTCGGTGAACTGAAAACCTGTAAAGGGCGGTTCACGCAAAAGTTAGGGATTTGAAAAGCAAATGACTGCGGTCCGAATTTGATAATTGAAATAAGCATCAATGCGGGAGAATACAGTTGAGGAGCCAGTTATCGGATACAATCGCTTCAGAAGTGGGGATACCGGGAAAGCATTAGAGTCGGGCGAGTCATGGGAGGATCAGGTCGTGGTGTTCATCTGCATCCCGTTGCCGACATGTGTACAAATTTAAGTTGTCAATATTTATGCTTCTTGTGCATACTTGTATACTTGTATATTTGCTTTGTGTAGCTTCCTCATTTCAGGAGTTGCATCCCGTGTACAAAATTCCGCCTATTCAGGGGCCCAATCAATAAAATACGTTATTCAGTACTTAACACTGTTCTTTACTGTTTTGTGCATGATTAACGCCCAAGTTTGATAAAACTAGCGTGAGTATAATGTCACTGGCCCTTGCCAACAGTTGCTAAAGCTTTGAATTAACTGAAAATAACGTCACTGACCTGAGTTGATTTGGTTGCATAGGCTTGCCTTGTCTTGTTTGTGTTGTTGCAGGTTTCATAACCGTGCGAGGAAGGTGATCGAAAGATTGCATTGACTAAGGACTCAGACCTCATGCAGGTCATGCAGGTTCTTCCTGAAGAAGGATCGAACTCTCCAGCTAGTCGTAAGTTGTGCGAAAGGATTATCCGGCGAGGTCGTTCATCCTCAACAGAATCGGCGATTCCGAGATCGTAAGGCTGTATTCAGACAGTGTATCGCAAGCAGAGTGGTTTAGCCGCAAAGGATTAATAGTTGTGAGCCGTATCCAGACAAGTTCACCTTTCCTCGCAGAGTCATTTACCCTCTCCCGGCGGAGTCAGTTGGTTTTTCCCAAGAGAATCATCCCATCCCCGGTAGAGTCCTCTCCTTGCAGCAAATGTTCTTTCCTCCCAGGGGAACCCGGAGAACAGGACTCTCCCCAGCAGAGTTGGTGGTGGGCCCTGTCATTTATTTTGTCAGGGATACCGTGTAATATCAGTTCACTCTCCAGCAGAGAAGTCCAATCATACTTGGCATACCTGCTATTCCTCAGCAAAGTTATATTCCCCAGCAAGGGGTTACCTCAACAGGGTGTTTGAGTCGAACTCCCAACTTCCCAGTATGGTTGACTTCGTCCTCCCAACATTTATTTTTGCTGGAATAATTCTGTAGCATCTGGCTATACCCAGCGGAGTTGGCCTTAACTTCAGCATTTATTTTGCTGAAGCAGTTCCTGTATTATAGCAGTTCAGGTGAAGAAAGCACTTGCTTAAATGAACTACCAAACACTCAAGATCTCGGCATGAGATATGCAATGATAATGTCAGTTTCGGCTGTACTCCCCATAGAGTTATCAGGATAAGTTTCTCTTTATTCCCAAGCAGAGTTATTTGTCATCAAGGGGTTTCATGAATCAGAATTTCAGAAGTTGCCTCCGGTCATCAGAACAGGCATCCGGTGATTTGGTTCCCAGATATCCCCAGTAAAGTCCGCCCCAAAGTCGCTGTCACGTTAGTGCTAAGAAGTTTGTGGGTGGGGATCAATGGAGAACTAAGTCCTGACGCGGACAATTTATTCCTATATTGACGAGATTTCTTCAGAAGTGGGCGTCCTAACGTGGACAGGTTTATTTCCACAGGTTGGTGAAGTGTGTTAGTCCTAACGTGGGCAAATTCGGGTTCTCGAAATTGGTGGAATGGGAAGTCATGACGTTGACAAAAGTGATTACTCTTTGTGTTGGTGTCCTGACGTGGACCAGTTCCTCTCAGCAGTTATCTTTCTTCATGTTGGCAAAGCATGGGTCCTGACGTGGACAGATCAGACGAGGGTGTGAGTCCTTACGTGGACAAGTCTTATTTCCTCAGCAGGTCGAAGGTGCCTGAGTCCTGACGCGGACAAATCAAGACGAAAGAGGGGTCCTGACGTGGACAAGTCTATTCCTTACAGGGGAAAAGAGGTTTCAGTTCCTGACGTGGAAAGATGAAAAGTTTATTCCTAACGTGGAAAGATGAGATTCCTTACGTGGAAAAAATGGGTTTCCTTACACGGAAAGATCGGGTCCTCACGCGGACATATCAAGTTTATTCCTTACGTGGAAGGAGATGCATTCCTGACGTGGAAAAGAAGTTGATTCCTTACGCGGAAAGATTGGGGTCCTGACGGGGACAAATCAAAAGAAAATGTGTCCCTTACGTGGAAAAGAGCGGAGTCCTCACGTGGACAGATTAGGATGGCATTCCTTACGTGGAAAAATGTAGTCAGGACGCGGACAAATCGGAAAGAGTTGGTTTCCTTACGTGGAGAGTTTGAGGTCCTTACGTGGACGGATCCAAGAAAAGTAGATTCCTGACGCGGAAGAATGGTGTACACCTTACGTGGAAAGGTGAGTCCTAACGGGGACAGGTTCAGAACCAAAGGTGAATTCCTTACGTGGAAAGAGTGGGGTCCTGACGCGGACATGTCAAGTGGTATTGGAGTCCTTACGTGGACAGGTCGATATAGAAATAAGATTGATTCCTGACGTGGAAAGATGGAAAGTTTAGCCCTGACGTGGACAGATTCAGATAGGATGGAGTCCTAACGTGGACGGGTCCAGACGAGGTTATTCCTAACATGGAAGAGTGTTTTTCCTAACGGGGACGATTCAGTTTATGGAAAGGTAGACAAATTATTCCCCAGCGGAGTTGCCGAGATTTTCTGGGTTAACAGCAAGCGGAGTTTTAATGTGGACAGGTTTTAGTTGAGCTCTCTTCGTGTTGACAGCAGATAGAGTCCTGACGTGGACAAGCAAAGGATGAAGTTTTCCGATGATTCAATCTTTTTCAGGATGATGAGAAGAATCCCCAGCACGGTCGCACGAGATCAGTGAGAGGCTGCAAACAGTCATATCCAGGCAGTGGATGTCGTTACCCCAAGCAGGGGTGCAGTTTATTTCTGCGGTTGGCAAATTTTCGGGTTTCTTAGTATTCAACCGTCTCGTACCACGAATGTCTGAAGGCTCCGGGCTCTTCACCCAATCGGGTCCAAGTCGCTTGAATAGGGGCATCTGTTGCACCCTAGAATTTGCCCAACCTTATTCATTTGGTTTATGTTGCAATATCATTAGCATTTGCATATAGAGGCATGTACATAGACTAACCATCTGCATAGCATAAGCATAGCAAGTCATTCAACAAGAGACCAATCATTATTCTCATCTCTAGAGGCCTATCAAGAGGATATTATCCTAATTCCATCTCATTCAAGTCATCAGAAAAGAATTTGAGAGCAGAGAGTTCAGCAAGTCAAGCCTTGAGTCTATCTCCCATCTGAGGGTATCTGGGGATCATAAAGGGGGTTGTGAGCTGTGAATGGAAGGCATGGAGAGCATCTAGACATCATGGGAGGCTTAGAAAGTCATTTGGAGAAGAGAACAAGTTGTTGAGGTGATCACAAGGATTGCAGTTGAAGACAGTCAACTAGGGTTTCATCTGGGTCAACCCTAGGTCAACCCTAGGTCAATTGATTGATTTAAAGGCATTAAGGGCTATTGGAGAGATGTGGGGTTCATCATTTGACATGGAGAATAAAGATATGTTGTTATGCTAAGAAGAATTCAAGAGAAATCAAGGAGAAGAGGAGGTTCTAAATTAGGGTTTCTATGTAAAATCCCCTAGTTTAGGTCAAATTTCCAAGCAAGATAAGTCAAAATGAAAGCTTCAAATGGATCCTTGGTCAACATGAAACTTGTAGATGATCTCAAGACCTTTAATTTGAGTGGTGTAAGACATTAAAGAGATTTATAGAATTCAAGTTATGGTCCTTGCAAGTTACAGGTCATCTGAGGTATCTGAAATTTTGTCTGTGAAAGTGACTTGACTTCCAAGCAATTTTTACCCCTCAAGGAGCTTTCAAATGAATTTCTGGTCAACATAAGAATTGTTCCTCATTGTCTTAGCTTTCTATAATGGTATAGTATGCCTTCATATGATGTGTGGAACTCAACTTATGGTCTTGGCAAGCAAAGGGTATTTTGGTCATTTGTGAATTACAGGTCATTTTAACCTATGTCCAAAACTCATACAAGGAGGCCTCAGATGGAAAAACTTACAACATCAAACTTGCTCCAAATGACATTTTGAGTCTAGAAAAGTGACCATGAGAGATTGGAAATGTCCATAGCACAAGGTTTCAAAATTGGTGAAGTTAATGAAGGAAAATGGCTTAAAAAATGGTATTTTTCATATCTTGGCCAAATGATGCAAAATTATAGGTCATTTTGAATGGAAAAGGCATTCTAAAGACATTGTCTAAAGTGGAATTTTGAGCATAGGTCATAATTTGTGAGTTATCCATGGTTGCTTGAATTGAAAGTAACATAATCCAAATTGAAAGGGAAAAGTGTAAGGGAAGTTTCTCCAATGTTCTAGGAGGTTCTAATGCAACCTATATATTCATGCAAGCTGATTCATGCAAGGGTTGGTGCTCCCATTTGTCAAGAATCTCCATTTTCATCCATTTTCTTATTCTTCCATAAGATCCTCAAACTCTTACAAACCTCTCAAAATTTTCACACATTTGGATTGAATCATCATCATCATCATCATTCAAACCCTAGGATTCACATCAAGAAGTGGTTGAATTGATCAAGGATCATACCTATTATCTTCTTCATTCCAAGTTGCACTTTCATCCAAAACCCATTGAAACTTCTTCTATCATTCTGATTTCTGTCACCATCATCATCTACTAACATCATGGAGTAATTGGCACAAAAGATTGGAGGGAATTCGTGGCTGTGTGGAGAGATTCAGTTTGAAACTCCAACTTGCATGAAGGATGGAATAGCATGATTCATAAGGATTAAGCACAAATCATTGCAAACAGAAGCATATTCATTCATTGGAGATTGTTTTCAGCAAGTATCAAAGGTTGAATTGAGGTCTAGCTGCCATCACCATCATCAAGTGCAAGGTATGTAGATTTCTTCGAATCTCACTATTCTGGCTGGTAGAGATCATGTGGTTAGGATAATGTTGTTTAGAAACCCTAGAGGATCAATTCTTGAAGTTTAGGGATAGATTCATGGAGATCAATGACAGGTTGCCATTTCTGTTGGCTTCGATAATAAGCTGTGTGTTGAGTTATAATCAATGTGATGAAGCATAGAATAATGAGGCAAGCATGTAGAATATCTGTGGATCATCAGGTTTGAGTTCTGGTAACTTTGACCTCAGGCAAGCATGGTGTGCCCTGAATTTCGTGCTCTCTGTTTGGAGTGTGCATTGAGAGTTAGGGAAAACTAGAATTAGACATGGATTCCTTGAGTTGTGTAGATCATTTTAGGGCTTGGAGTCGTTATGTTTCATCAAGAATGCATGGAGAACGAGTTAGTGGAACATTCGTGTAGGGAATGCATGGCTGAAAACCCTAGGAGCTGGAGGTTGAAGAAGGGTGGAGAGCCGTGCGATGGAGTTTGGACTTTTGACTGGGAGTATCATCCAACGGCCCGTGTTTGATCTGAGTTTTGGTGGGAGAATTTGAAATCCCAAACGCAGCGTTTCATTAAGTTGGGGGGATTGGGCTCAGAACGCTATCTGCACCCCCCATGTTAATAAGCCCAACGCGCATAACTTGGTTTTATTACTTTTCTCACCCCCTCCATTTTATTTCTTTCTATTTTCTTTTATTTTCTTTAATTTTTTTCATGCATCTTCTAAAATTCATAATAAATAGCAAAATCATCATTTTTAATTCATTCTTTTTGCATATTTTTCCTTAAGATGTCTAGAAAATTATAAAAAATAAAAATTGCATTTTATTTTTAATTTGATATTTTTCCCATATTTTCTAAATAAATGACATTTTAAATGGGTTCATTTCATACATGATTTTATTAATTTTTGTTCTATTAGATACTTTCATATTTTTCATCCATTCTTTTTAGGTTGTTTAGGTTAGACATTGAACTTGTAGATTCAATTTAGTTCCCATTTTTAGAAATTAAATTTAGGTGCTTAGTGTAATTGTGAATAACATGGATAAAACTAGGGTTTTAGATGATGACTTAGGAGATTTGATTCTTTCCCCTTACGACTTAGAGGTTGAATAGGTTAGCTAGGGGACTATAGGGGCTATGGTTAGTTATTAGATCCCCTTAGAAAAAGTCAGGATTCCCCTACTGCTATTACTGTATTGTATATATCTGATTGACTGGTGTGGTGTGCCCTCTGGGGATTATTGCTTGCTTGTGGGGGTATTGGGATTGTCTGGGGACTTGGGAAAGCTGAAGACTTGAGGAGATGAAGACCATTGGAGATCCAGAGATTGAAGAGCAATTGCCAGAATTGAAGAGGAGGTTCTTGCCAGTAGTTGCTGAGGAGACTAGGGTTTAGGAGCTAGGCAGAGCTCTAGATCAGAAAGCTTGCTTCTCAAACATAGATGGCTTTGTTTGCCTCTATCCTTTCTCTATGATTCAAAGTCTCTTTCAAATATCCACCTCCTTCCTTTGGAAGGATCAGTGAATATATTTGAAAGATAGAACTTTTGAGAGGAAACTTTCTGTTTAATGTTAACAGTTGATGAACCACCCTTGGTAGGTAATTAACTGGCTAACATTCATTCACCTCATCTGGTTGACTGATGTTCACCCTGGAGCCTGAGACATGAAGAAAGGCCATTGCAGATGGAAGACAGATGATCAAAGCCCTTGCCTGAAGGTCATGAAGATGGAGATTGATGCTTGTCGAAGCCTGTAACTAAGTGGAGATTACTTGAAGCCAGATGTTGATTCAGAGCTGCTGATGCTGTTTCTTTTGCTGTTGTATCTCATTGCTGATGTATTGATTGGTTTTCCTGACTGTATTGCTGGCTGTTTACCCTGTTGGGTTGAAAGTGAAGCCTGTTCACTTTTGCCTATTGTTTTCTAGGTTCGAGGTTGAGTGGGACTCCCTTGCCTCGCTTGTATTGTTGCATCCACGCATTTTACCGCTTTACTGTATATATCTGATATTGTTTCTGTTTCTGTCTATTCCCTTAGGATCTCTGTTTCTCTCTGTACAAGAGAGGAGCATGATAGACACTAGGTCTTAACCCATGCATGATAACATTAGGTTAGTTTGTTTCCCTTCGCAACCGTAAGTTAGAGTTCTGTCTCTTCTTTCTCAAAACAAACAGAAAAACACATAAAGATTTCAAACACAATAAAAGACACTTCTTCCGTAAAAGAGGGTGAACTCATCAAAGCGTCATTTTTGTCCGCCGGGACTGTTGATCAGAAAACCTTTTTCAGAAGGAATAAAATCAACCAAGACAAACCTGTGTCTTCCGTAGCCCGAACTACGTTTGCTCTGATCTTTCATACTGTATGAAAGTACGTAGGCATAGGATGCGATATCCTAGCGAGCAACCTTCCCCTCCTTTCCCGTAGGTAGGCGAACTACGTTGACTCTGATTTCTCGTTCCAGGCGAGAATACGTAGGCATAAAGTGCGATACTTTGCCGAGTCATTTTTATTTTCATTTTCTTTTCTTTTAACCCTTTGACCTTTAGTTTAGATAGAATAACAATCCATACCCGAAAACAAGCGTGGATCCCGTCGAGTACGACGGACGTGAGGGGTGCTAATACCTTCCCCTTGCGTAACCGACTCCCGAATCCAGGTCTTGGTTGCGACGACCATGCCTTTCCCGTGTTGTGCGAGGTTTACTCTGAGCGTTTCCTTTCCCTCCCGTGGGATAAATAACGCACGGTGGCGACTCTTCTGTTCAGCCGGCGCCGATTTTCGCAGTAGCGACAGCTGGCGACTATGCTGGGGACCCAACGTCCCCCGGCTGCTAAGAACTGCGATAGTTCTTATGCATTTGGGATCCAACGTCCCTTAAGAGAGTCAATCCTAACGCTTGTTTTCCCGTCGAGGATTTTGTATGGATTTATATTTCTGACCTTTACTTTCAGCATTATATATTTGATTATTATTGCTGTATTGGGGTGTGACGGGTGTTCTGATATTGAGTGAGAAGCCGGACCTGGGCTTGAGTGCACCTAGAATTAGAGTAGAAAGTAGTGGGCGCGTGCCGGCTTTGCTTGCATTAGTGTCTCATGAAATCTACACTCGGACGAGGTTCTTCTGGTTGGCTTCTTTTTCTACCCTTTGGGTCGAAGGGGTTGTTGGTCAGCTGAATTGTCGACTCCGGGAACCGATCATTTGGAAGTTGGCTGAGTGAGGCCTCTTCAGGATTTGATGATGCCACTCCTTCTGGGAATCGTATCATCAACCCTGAAAGTCTGTGACGCCGACGACCGCATAGGATGCCATACCTTTGTCAGTTACTAGGACATCCACCTGTGAGAGGGTTTGGGATTATGCAGGTAACTAGACCTTCAGACTACCGGTTATTTCTTGACCAGAGATCCTGGGTATTTATGGAGAGTTAGGAGGTCTGTCAGAGACCATTTGGAGATGTGTTCTGAGGTCTGTCAGAGACCAGTTGAAGAGTTCTGAGGTCTGTCAGAGACCAGTTGGAGATATGATTTGAGGTCTACCAGAGACCAGTTGGAGTTATGGTTTGAGGTCTGCCAGAGACCAGTATTGGAGCTTTGTTTTAGGTCTATCTGAGACCAGGGTTTGAGGACTTCTGGATGGTCTATCTGAGATCTTTCTTGATTGGGTTCAGGCTATTCAGCTACAGCTTTGGTCCCTGTTGCATGTTACTTGCATTGCATTGCCTGCATATCCATCGTCACTTGCATTTTACTAACATGTGTCTGTGCTGCAGGTGCATTTGCATATTCCCCGGTTCTAGTGCCCAGACTTCTGAGTATTGATTATGGCTAGTTTGAGGAAAACAGTTGCGTACAAGCTGCCTTCACCTGATATTACTTCTTTGCTTGGTCTGATATCTCTTGCTGATGAGGAGGTTAGGAGGAGCTTCAGAATGAGTCATGGGAGATTACTGAGATTAGTCTGCAAGCCCACTGCTGATGAGATGAAAGGGCTATACACCTTGATGCAGTTCTATGACCCCGCATTGAGATGCTTTACTTTTGCTGACTTCATTCTCGGGCCTACCATTGAGGAGTATGTGGAGTTTACTGAGCTTCCCGTGCAGAACAAGGTTCCCTTTATCCACTCTGCTGCTGAGCCCAAGCTGGAGGACTTAGCCAAAGCCTTGCATATGAATGCTGCTGAGTTGTTAGTGACTTCTTGGCTTGGGGTTCCCGGTTTCCCTCTGGATTTTCTGGTTGGCAAGGCTCAAGAGTACGCCAAGAACGGTTGTTGGGTGGTTTTCAATGCTATTTAGGCTTTATGCATTTATGGAATTGTGCTGTTTCCTAACTTGCCCAACTTTGTGGACCTGGACGCTTTCTATCTGTTTGCTGCAGGCAACCCAGTGCCAACGTTGATCGGAGACTTCTACCACTCCTTGCACTACAAGAACGAAAACCGAAGGGGAAAAGTTGTTTACTGCTGTACTCCTCTATTGAATATGTGGTTCAAAAGTCATCTCCCCATGAAGGGACCATTTGTAGACAGCGCAACCTCAGTCAGTTGGTCAGAGCGCCTGATGAGGCTATATTCCGAAGATGTTGTGTGGTTTGATCGAGACCTGTTGGGATCTGAGCTCATCTTCAGTTGTTCTGGGTACCATAATATGCCGCTGATAGGAAGAAAAGGGTGTATCAATTACAACCCTTCTCTATTCATTCGCCAGTTTGGATATGCGCTGAAGAATCCACCGCAGGAGGAAGAAGTACAGGAATCTCTGTATTTCACAGGTGATGTGAAGGGGGAGTTATTAGCCAAGTTGCGACATGCCTGGACGCGTATTAACCGCAGAGGGAAGCCGTTGTTAGGAAAGAATGACTGTCAGGCCTATGCACCTTATAGAGTTTGGATTCAGGAGAGGGCTAGTCAGTTGAGGATGTCGTTTCCAGATGCACCAATTCTTGTTCCTATCCCGGTAGCGGAGCCAACTACTGTTTCTAGGGAAGTCTACGAGCAAGTTGTGAAGGAAAAGGAAGCCTTGATGAAGATTAATGAAGGGTTAGAGCAAGAGCTAGCTCAAGTACGCAGTGAGAAAAACAAGGCCGTATATGCTTTCCAACAATAGATCGAGCTGTTAAACAGGTTAGGGGCTGAGTTGGCTGAGGAAAAGAAAAAGCGCGAACGTCTGGGGCAAGAGTTCAGAAGCTCCCATGACATGCTGGAAGCCAAAAAGAAGGCGCTAGACGCAGCACACCGAGAAATCTCCTCTTGCAATAAGACTTGGAATGCTACTCTCACCAACAATAAAATGAGAGAAGATAAGCTGAAACAGCAAATCTCCGACCTCGAAGAGAAGTTGAAGTCTAGCATCAAGAAGTGCGAGGAAGAAGTGATGACCCGGTACGGTGTCCAGCATGCGCTGAACAAAGCAATCAAATCCAGAGATGAAGCGGTGTCTCAGAAGCGAAAGCTAGAAGATTGCTTCGGAGAAGCAACATGGGAAGAAACTGCTGAAGATGTGCGCCGTGTTCTTAAGAAGAGAAACCAACTTGTTGAAGGGCTGCTTGATCGACCAAGTCACCCAGAGACCAAGAAGTTGATAGAAGAGTACCAGACTTTTGGGAGGATTTGATCATTTCATATAGTAGTTTGTATGCTTTATTTGCATAGTGCTGACCATCACCAGGATTGTTGGTTGAGGTCATGCCTTCTTATTGTACTCTCAGTGATATTGTACTCTCGGCTTATTGATTTTCCCTGCAATATATGAGGCTTTCTATGATTCAGCTCCGGTATTCCTATTGTCAACACTGTCACTGCACTGGCACCTTCACACTAGAACTGGGGGAATGAATTCCCCTAAAGCACAGACACATTGCATTGCATTCATATTCATATTGCATTACAGGTAATCTGTGAATAGTGTCTTATTTCCTGCTTCATAACAGGTACTTTCCAGGATTGCAGATCAGCACCCGCACCGCTATTCCACTCGCTCCAACTGTCGAAGAATCATGGATCAAATGCAGAACGAGATGCAAGATGTGCGCGAGAAGCTAGCTCTCTTTATGCAGACCATGGAAGCTATTGCAAAGGGTCAGGAGAATTTGCAAGCCATGGTGCAGCCTCTGTTGGTCAGAAACGCCAGTCACGGTAACGAGGATCATCAGTCTATGTGAGTCGATACTGTTCATGAAGATGGCACTCCCACGCCGGTGGCTCCACCTGTAGTCAATATACCTGCTGCTAATGTCAACAACGCTACCGCTGCTGGGAACGGTAACGTCGGAGTTGGGAACGAGACTGCTGTCCATAACGTTAGGCTTGGTGATGTCAATTTGGGTGATAATATGGGAGGCAACGGCTTTGGCAATGCTGGATTCGGGTTCAACGATCAGGGATTCGATAACGCTGGGAAATATGGTTTCAATGCTCAAGGATTTGGGCAAGATGGTTATGGTGTGGCCAATCAGGGTTACGGAGGTTTCGGAAATGGAAACGGCGCTGGGTTAATGGCTTTTGGGCCTGCTGGAGGTGTTCAAGGTTACGGCAACAGAGGCCGAGGCCCGGTGATGAATCAGATTAGAGCTGGCCGCAATAATGAATATGATGGGTATGGAGCTGGGAATGGTATGTGGCAAGAAGATCAGCAGGAGGACGCTTTCTCCGGCGGAGGTTTCGAAGGGCCGATGGACGATTCCCAGAAGATCAGAATGCTGGAAGAGCAGATGAGGGAAGTCCTAAACCAAAGTGCTGTGGGTTTGGACATGGCTACAATGGGGCTGGTACCTGGCTTGAGGGTGCCAATTAAATTCAAAGCTCCTGCATTTGACAAGTATAAAGGAGACACATGTCCAAAAGTGCATGTACGAGCTTATTACAGAAAGATGTCTGCATACTCAACTGATGAAAGAATGCTAATGCATTTCTTTCAGGATAGTCTGTCGGGCCCTTCCCTAGAGTGGTACATGGGGTTGGAGCCAACTGATATCAAGACGTGGTACATGGCGAACTACGTTGACTCTGATTTCTCGTTCCAGGCGAGAATACGTAGGCATAAAGTGCGATACTTTGCCGAGTCATTTTTATTTTCATTTTCTTTTCTTTTAACCCTTTGACCTTTAGTTTAGATAGAATAACAATCCATACCCGAAAACAAGCGTGGATCCCGTCGAGTACGACGGACGTGAGGGGTGCTAATACCTTCCCCTTGCGTAACCGACTCCCGAATCCAGGTCTTGGTTGCGACGACCATGCCTTTCCCGTGTTGTGCGAGGTTTACTCTGAGCGTTTCCTTTCCCTCCCGTGAGATAAATAACGCACGGTGGCGACTCTTCTGTTCAGCCGGCGCCGATTTTTGCAGTAGCGACAGCTGGCGACTCTGCTGGGGACCCAACGTCCCCCGGCTGCTAAGAACTGCGATAGTTCTTATGCATTTGGGATCCAACGTCCCTTAAGAGAGTCAATCCTAACGCTTGTTTTCCCGTCGAGGATTTTGTATGGATTTATATTTCTGACCTTTACTTTCAGCATTATATATTTGATTATTATTGCTGTATTGGGGTGTGACGGGTGTTCTGATATTGAGTGAGAAGCCGGACCTGGGCTTGAGTGCACCTAGAATTAGAGTAGAAAGTAGTGGGCGCGTGCCGGCTTTGCTTGCATTAGTGTCTCATGAAATCTACACTCGGACGAGGTTCTTCTGGTTGGCTTCTTTTTCTACCCTTTGGGTCGAAGGGGTTGTTGGTCAGCTGAATTGTCGACTCCGGGAACCGATCATTTGGAAGTTGGCTGAGTGAGGCCTCTTCAGGATTTGATGATGCCACTCCTTCTGGGAATCGTATCATCAACCCTGAAAGTCTGTGACGCCGACGACCGCATAGGATGCCATACCTTTGTCAGTTACTAGGACATCCACCTGTGAGAGGGTTTGGGATTATGCAGGTAACTAGACCTTCAGACTACCGGTTATTTCTTGACCAGAGATCCTGGGTATTTATGGAGAGTTAGGAGGTCTGTCAGAGACCATTTGGAGATGTGTTCTGAGGTCTGTCAGAGACCAGTTGAAGAGTTCTGAGGTCTGTCAGAGACCAGTTGGAGATATGATTTGAGGTCTACCAGAGACCAGTTGGAGTTATGGTTTGAGGTCTGCCAGAGACCAGTATTGGAGCTTTGTTTTAGGTCTATCTGAGACCAGGGTTTGAGGACTTCTGGATGGTCTATCTGAGATCTTTCTTGATTGGGTTCAGGCTATTCAGCTACAGCTTTGGTCCCTGTTGCATGTTACTTGCATTGCATTGCCTGCATATCCATCGTCACTTGCATTTTACTAACATGTGTCTGTGCTGCAGGTGCATTTGCATATTCCCCGGTTCTAGTGCCCAGACTTCTGAGTATTGATTATGGCTAGTTTGAGGAAAACAGTTGCGTACAAGCTGCCTTCACCTGATATTACTTCTTTGCTTGGTCTGATATCTCTTGCTGATGAGGAGGTTAGGAGGAGCTTCAGAATGAGTCATGGGAGATTACTGAGATTAGTCTGCAAGCCCACTGCTGATGAGATGAACGGGCTATACACCTTGATGCAGTTCTATGACCCCGCATTGAGATGCTTTACTTTTGCTGACTTCATTCTCGGGCCTACCATTGAGGAGTATGTGGAGTTTACTGAGCTTCCCGTGCAGAACAAGGTTCCCTTTATCCACTCTGCTGCTGAGCCCAAGCTGGAGGACTTAGCCAAAGCCTTGCATATGAATGCTGCTGAGTTGTTAGTGACTTCTTGGCTTGGGGTTCCCGGTTTCCCTCTGGATTTTCTGGTTGGCAAGGCTCAAGAGTACGCCAAGAACGGTTGTTGGGTGGTTTTCAATGCTATTTTGGCTTTATGCATTTATGGAATTGTGCTGTTTCCTAACTTGCCCAACTTTGTGGACCTGGACGCTTTCTATCTGTTTGCTGCAGGCAACCCAGTGCCAACGTTGATCGGAGACTTCTACCACTCCTTGCACTACAAGAACGAAAACCGAAGGGGAAAAGTTGTTTACTGCTGTACTCCTCTATTGAATATGTGGTTCAAAAGTCATCTCCCCATGAAGGGACCATTTGTAGACAGCGCAACCTCAGCCAGTTGGTCAGAGCGCCTGATGAGGCTATATTCCGAAGATGTTGTGTGGTTTGATCGAGACCTGTTGGGATCTGAGCTCATCTTCAGTTGTTCTGGGTACCCTAATATGCCGCTGATAGGAAGAAAAGGGTGTATCAATTACAACCCTTCTCTATTCATTCGCCAGTTTGGATATGCGCTGAAGAATCCACCGCAGGAGGAAGAAGTACAGGAATCTCTGTATTTCACAGGTGATGTGAAGGGGGAGTTATTAGCCAAGTTGCGACATGCCTGGACGCGTATTAACCGCAGAGGGAAGCCGTTGTTAGGAAAGAATGACTGTCAGGCCTATGCACCTTATAGAGTTTGGATTCAGGAGAGGGCTAGTCAGTTGAGGATGCCGTTTCCAGATGCACCAATTCTTGTTCCTATCCCGGTAGCGGAGCCAACTACTGTTTCTAGGGAAGTCTACGAGCAAGTTGTGAAGGAAAAGGAAGCCTTGATGAAGATTAATGAAGGGTTAGAGCAAGAGCTAGCTCAAGTACGCAGTGAGAAAAACAAGGCCGTATATGCTTTCCAACAACAGATCGAGCTGTTAAACAGGTTAGGGGCTGAGTTGGCTGAGGAAAAGAAAAAGCGCGAACGTCTGGGGCAAGAGTTCAGAAGCTCCCATGACATGCTGGAAGCCAAAAAGAAGGCGCTAGACGCAGCACACCGAGAAATCTCCTCTTGCAATAAGACTTGGAATGCTACTCTCACCAACAATAAAATGAGAGAAGATAAGCTGAAACAGCAAATCTCCGACCTCGAAGAGAAGTTGAAGTCTAGCATCAAGAAGTGCGAGGAAGAAGTGATGACCCGGTACGGTGTCCAGCATGCGCTGAACAAAGCAATCAAATCCAGAGATGAAGCGGTGTCTCAGAAGCGAAAGCCAGAAGATTGCTTCGGAGAAGCAACATGGGAAGAAACTGCTGAAGATGTGCGCCGTGTTCTTAAGAAGAGAAACCAACTTGTTGAAGGGCTGCTTGATCGACCAAGTCACCTAGAGACCAAGAAGTTGATAGAAGAGTACCAGACTTTTGGGAGGATTTGATCATTTCATATAGTAGTTTGTATGCTTTATTTGCATAGTGCTGACCATCACCAGGATTGTTGGTTGAGGTCATGCCTTCTTATTGTACTCTCAGTGATATTGTACTCTCGGCTTATTGATTTTCCCTGCAATATATGAGGCTTTCTATGATTCAGCTCCGGTATTCCTATTGTCAACACTGTCACTGCACTGGCACCTTCACACTAGAACTGGGGGAATGAATTCCCCTAAAGCACAGACACATTGCATTGCATTCATATTCATATTGCATTACAGGTAATCTGTGAATAGTGTCTTATTTCCTGCTCCATAACAGGTACTTTCCAGGATTGCAGATCAGCACCCGCACCGCTATTCCACTCGCTCCAACTGTCGAAGAATCATGGATCAAATGCAGAACGAGATGCAAGATGTGCGCGAGAAGCTAGCTCTCTTTATGCAGACCATGGAAGCTATTGCAAAGGGTCAGGAGAATTTGCAAGCCATGGTGCAGCCTCTGTTGGTCAGAAACGCCGGTCACGGTAACGAGGATCATCAGTTTGTGCGAGTCGATACTGTTCATGAAGATGGCACTCCCACGCCGGTGGCTCCACCTGTAGTCAATATACTTGCTGCTAATGTCAACAACGCTACCGCTGCTGGGAACGGTAACGTCGGAGTTGGGAACGAGACTGCTGTCCATAACGTTAGGCTTGGTGATGTCAATTTGGGTGATAATATGGGAGGCAACGGCTTTGGCAATGCTGGATTCGGGTTCAACGATCAGGGATTCGATAACGCTGGGAAATACGGTTTCAATGCTCAAGGCTTTGGGCAAGATGGTTATGGTGTGGCCAATCAGGGTTACGGAGGTTTCGGAAATGGAAACGGCGCTGGGTTAATGGCTTTTGGGCCTGCTGGAGGTGTTCAAGGTTACGGCAACAGAGGCCGAGGCCCGGTGATGAATCAGATTAGAGCTGGCCGCAATAATGAATATGATGGGTATGGAGCTGGGAATGGTATGTGGCAAGAAGATCAGCAGGAGGACGCTTTCTCCGGCGGAGGTTTCGAAGGGCCGATGGACGATTCCCAGAAGATCAGAATGCTGGAAGAGCAGATGAGGGAAGTCCTAAACCAAAGTGCTGTGGGTTTGGACATGGCTACAATGGGGCTGGTACCTGGCTTGAGGGTGCCAATTAAATTCAAAGCTCCTGCATTTGACAAGTATAAAGGAGACACATGTCCAAAAGTGCATGTACGAGCTTATTACAGAAAGATGTCTGCATACTCAACTGATGAAAGAATGCTAATGCATTTCTTTCAGGATAGTCTGTCGGGCCCTTCCCTAGAGTGGTACATGGGGTTGGAGCCAACTGATATCAAGACGTGGTACATGGCGAACTACGTTGACTCTGATTTCTCGTTCCAGGCGAGAATACGTAGGCATAAAGTGCGATACTTTGCCGAGTCATTTTTATTTTCATTTTCTTTTCTTTTAACCCTTTGACCTTTAGTTTAGATAGAATAACAATCCATACCCGAAAACAAGCGTGGATCCCGTCGAGTACGACGGACGTGAGGGGTGCTAATACCTTCCCCTTGCGTAACCGACTCCCGAATCCAGGTCTTGGTTGCGACGACCATGCCTTTCCCGTGTTGTGCGAGGTTTACTCTGAGCGTTTCCTTTCCCTCCCGTGGGATAAATAACGCACGGTGGCGACTCTTCTGTTCAGCCGGCGCCGATTTTCGCAGTAGCGACAGGTGGACGCTGCTATCGTGCGTATTCTAGCAGTTAGGTGATTGCAGCTCACTCATGGAGTCTTATGTGTTACCTGTTTGCGGTAGAACGGACGTAACATGTCCTTGGGTAAAAGGGTATGGATGATTAAAGATGGGAGAGAAAGAAAATTGTGCTCGCTAGGATCATCGCGATCCTATGCCTACGTATTCTCAACATGTGTGAGAAATCAGAGCAGCTGTAGTTCGGCTACTTGAGAAATAATTGTGTATTGGTTGATTTTATACCTTGAAAAAGGGTTTTCGGATTGATGCCCTAAGGCAAAAGAAGTTTGATGAGTTGATATTGTTTTTAGGTTTTTCTTAGGGAAGAATTTATTCTGGACTAGGATTATACAAAAGACTTTGGATAGAGATGAATGTCTCGAATAACCAAGTCGAGCGCCTTGTATTCAAAACATTCGGAACGAGTGTAGGAGGATTCCATTCTCATTCCTTCTCTACCACTTTAAAGTTCGTGGTGCATAATTCTAATCATATATTTTATTGTGTTTTGGATTTTTATGAGAAAAGAGAACCACTTGACGTTGGATCAAGGTTTATTGTTTGTAAAAGTATTTGAGGTGATACGAACAAGGTCGATGGCGGACGCACAAGGCGGCCGACTTACAAGGGTTGAAAATGGCTCGATAAAATCGAGAGTTTGCTTTTTGAAAATGTTTTTTTGGAATCAAAAGTCAACAAGGACAATAGCAATATTCACACTAAAATCATACAAACATATGGGGTTAGTCGGCTAAAAAAATCAAGACATGCAAAAAAAACGGTCGTGCGAACTCCTTGAGAAAAAAAATTTTGGAGGTAAAAATAAAAAAATAAGTGAAAAACAGTGGTGTGACACGGGTGGCCGTGTTGTGTGACACGGCCCGTGTCATAGGGTACATGCAATGTGGGTTTTTGGAGCGTGACAGAGGTGTGACACGGGTGGCCGTGTTGTGTGACACGGCCCGTGTCATAGGGTCTGGGACAAAACAATTTTTTAAGGCCAAACAGAGGTGCAACACAGGTGGCCGTGTTGTGTGACACGGCCCGTGTCAGAGGTCCTGGGCATTCTACACGTTGAAAACTCAAACAGAGGTGCAATACGGTCGGTCGTGTTGTGTGACACGGCCCGTGTCGTGTGACACGGGTGGCCGTGTTGTGTGACACGGCCCGTGTAAGGCTACCAGAGTTAAAAAACCTAACTTTTTCCTTTGTTCTCTTTCGTTTTTATGGTTCATGCAAATGGTTTCTTGGTCCCTATTAGGACCTTACATGATATATACAGTACAACAACACACAAGAGAATAAATGAAATGAATATAAAAACAAAAAGTAAAGGGAGAAAGGTTTGAAGAAATGGATACCAAGAGCTTTCTATCCCTCTTACAAGTACTCCAATGACCTTCGTTGGATGTGCTCTCCACTCTTCACTCTATGTTGTGAAGATTCTGCTTCTCAATGGTCCTCTTATGCTTCCATATCACTCTCTTTTTTCTGGTTTTTTTTCTTTTCTATTTTTCTGGTTTTTTAGGGTTTCTATTGCTCTCTCAATTTTTCTGGTTTTGCAATGTGTGTGTTTCTTGAATGTGTGAAGAGTCTCAAGAGGGATCTCTTTTTGTTTACATCCCCCTCCTCTTATCTCAGCTCCTCTAGGGTTATCTCTTCTCCGCACATATCAGATCTTTCATGGCGTAATGTCTCTTACCACCTTTTCTCATGTCACTCTCTTTCATTCCATTTCCATGTATATGGCTATGCTGCATTTTTCTGCACTACTTTCCCATGCTGTCTTTTTCTACAGCCCTCTACATTGCCCTCAATCCTTTCACCTCTTTGTTGGCTTATGCTTGGACTACCCTCTTGGTCAATGTTAACCTTTGGACAGAATTTTGAAATTCTGATTTTTAGATGCATTGTCACATGCTATTCTCTTGGTCTTGTGACATAAAAATGATTTTGTAACATGATACATATTGCCACTTCTTGCATGGGGCTATTTTGGATTGCATCCATATTGCCTATGAATAAGCATGCCTAATATTGATCTTAAAACATTCCAATTTTGATTCAATTCTTGCATATTTCTTGGATGTTTGTAGCACAATGTGGACTTGGTGTGGCATTACCATAACATGAATTTGATTAGAGACTTGAATGAAGATTAGAAATAAATTAATTTCTAAACATTACTTAGAGTTGGGAATGACATTCTTCTAATGTCATAAAATTTCTCTTTGTAATATTCTTGCCTCTAATTCATGAATTCATGATGGATTTCCCTAGAACCATTAAAATTGAAATGGATGAAGTCTTGAATTATGGACTTGTGATCTTGACTCATGCTTTGCAAATTTGGACTCCACTTGATCAAGAATTTGAAACAAAATTGGATGAAGCAATCTTGAATTTAGGCCTTGAATTTCATGTTCATTAGGAATATATCTTGAATATCCTAATACTTTTTCAAGTAACTTCTCCTTGAAGAAATCTAGATGAGTATACTTTCCAATTTAGATCAAACCTTAGATAATGAACCTTTTCTTCCATGTGTTCCAAGATAGACAAGTTATCTCATTTGAAATGGAAAAAAACAAACCGATCCAATTTGTACCTTATTAACCCACATGCTCGATATGCAATGGAATAATGTGTGATAGGACGAATGCAGAGTATGAAAGGCTAAAGGTGAAAATGAGGGTGTGACAGGGATTGCTTGTCAAAAGATCAGGAGTTATCCCGAGCTGGTAAGCAGGAGCAGAATTTATGATAATGACAACCAGGCAAGGATTGCACACTACAAAGCTGTTAATGACCGTAAGGGTAAGCAGAGGTTCAGTGGTACTCCTTATAGTGTTGTTGCTGATAAGGGAAAGCGTAAAGTTGTTGTTGATAAGAAGCCCAGAGAGGGAAAAACATCTGCTGATGGGAAATGTTTCCGATGCGGTGGCATGGGACACCGTGCTAATGATTGTCCTAATGAAGTAAAGAAGTGTTTTAAGTATGGGAAGCCAGGTCATGTGATAGCTGATTGCAGAGCTACTATGCCGACCTGTTATAACTGTGGTGAGAAGGGTCACATCAGTACCCATTGTGAGAAGCCGAAGAAGCCTCAGACATCTCCGGCTAGTGGGAAAGTGTTTGCTTTGGCAGGAACTCAAGCTGTCAGTGATGAGCGAGTTATCAAAGGTACTTGTATTATCAATAATATTCCTTTGACTGCTATTATTGATACGGGTGCAACCCACTCGTTTATTTCTGTTGACTGTGTGAAGAGGATAGGATTGGTGCCGTCTACTCTTGAGAGACGAATGACTATTGAGACACCCTATATTGGTTCAGTGACTACTTCTTTAGTATGTTTGAAGTGTCCGCTGAATATTTTCGGTAGAGACTTTGGAGTGGATCTGATTTGTCTACCACTTGGTAATTTGGAGGTTATTCTGGGTATGAATTGGTTGGATTTCAACCGAGTCTACATCGACTGTTTTTGAAAGGAATTGTTGTTCCTTACTCCTGAAGAGGAAGAGGTGGCGAGTTCTTTATCTAATAAAGAATTGAGGATCTTGTTGGAAGACGAAGCCAAAGTGTTTGCTTTATTTGCATCATTATCGGTGGATAGCAAAGCGTCGATGGAGGAATTGGCAGTGGTGAATGAATTTCCGGAAGTGTTTCCTGATGACATTACGGAATTGCCTGCGACGAGAGAAGTTGAATTTAGTATTGATCTTGTTCCTGGTACGAGACCTATTTCTATGGCGCCGTATAGGATGTCTATAGTAGAGTTATCCGAGTTGAAGTCTCAGATTGGAGAACTGTTGGATAGAAAGTTTATTAGATCGAGTGTGTCGCCGTGGGGAGCTCCAGTGTTATTGGTGAAGAAGAAGGATGGTAGTATGCGTCTGTGCATCAATTACCGTCAGTTGAATAAAGTGACTATTAAGAATAAGTATCCTCTACCTAGGATTGATGATTTGATGGATCAGCTGGTGGGAGCTCGAGTGTTCAGTAAGATCGACTTGAGATCAGGTTATCATCATATCAGAGTAAAAGAAGGTGATATTCAGAAGACAGCTTTTAGGACTCGATATGGACATTACGAATATGTTGTAATGCCGTTTGGAGTGACTAATGCGCCGGGAGTATTTATGGAGTATATGAACAGAATTTTCCATTCTTACTTGGATCAATTCATTGTGGTATTTATTGACGATATACTAATTTATTCTAAATCCGATGAAGAACATGCAGGACACCTGAGAATTTCCTTGCAGGTGTTAAAGGAAAATAAGTTGTTTGCTAAACTGTCGAAGTGTGACTTCTGGATGAAGACGGTGAGTTTCTTGGGGCATGTAATATCTGGTGATGGTATAGCGGTGGACCCATCAAAAGTGAGTGCAGTATTGCAGTGGGAACCGCCGAAGACAGCGACGGAGATTAGAAGCTTTTTGGGTTTGGCTGGTTATTACCGCAGGTTTATTGAAGGGTTCTCTAATTTGGCGTTTCCATTGACTCAGTTGACGAGAAAGAACCAAGTGTTTGTATGGGATGCTGCTTGTGAAGAAAGCTTTGAAGAGTTGAAAAAGAAATTGACTACGGCACCGGTGTTAGTGTTGTCGACTCCGAGTGAACCGTTTGTGGTGTACTGTGATGCGTCTAAGATGGGATTAGGCGGAGTTCTTATGCAGAATGGTAAGGTAGTAGCATATGCTTCGCGGCAACTGAGAATGCATGAGCAAAATTATCCTACTCATGATCTCGAATTGGCTGCGGTTGTTTTTGTGTTGAAAATTTGGAGGCATTATTTGTATGGTTCGAGATTTGAAGTGTTCAGTGATCACAAGAGTCTGAGATATATGTTTGATCAGAAAGAGTTAAATATGAGGCAGAGGAGATGGTTGGAATTTTTGAAGGATTATGACTTCAGTTTAAGTTATCATCCAGGAAAGGCCAATGTAGTGGCGGATGCTTTGAGTAGGAAAGCAATTCATATGTCGGCTATGATGGTGAAATAAATTGAGTTAATTGAACGGTTCAGAGGTTTGTGTATGGTTTGTGAGACTACTGCAGATAGTGTAATGTTGGATATGTTGCAGGTGAATAATGACTTCTTGGATACGATTAGGGAGAATCAGAAGTTGGATGTGAAATTAGTGGATTTGATACCTGGAGTAGAGAGTAACTCCGATAGTGACTTTAAATTGGATAGTACTGGTGTGTTGAGATTTAGAGGCAGGATTTGTGTACCAGATGATGAAGAATTGAAAAATTCAATTTTAAGTGAAGGACATCGTAGTAGTTTGAGTATCCATCCAGGAGCTACGAAGATGTATCATGATTTGAAGAAATTATTTTGGTGGTCTGGTATGAAAAGAGACATTGCTCAATTTGTGTATGCCTGTTTGACGTGTCAGAAGTCGAAAGTAGAACACCAGAGACCGTCTGGATTTATGCAACCATTAGAGATTCTGGTTTGGAAATGGGATTGCATTACTATGGATTTTGTTACAGGTTTGTCGAATACGGCGAGAGGTTTTGATGCTATATGGGTGATTATGGATCGATTGACGAAGTCTGCACACTTTGTGCCGATCAATATTAGTTTCCCGTTGACGAAGCTGGCGGAGATTTATATTCGAGTAATTGTAAAGTTACATGGTGTTCCGTCCAGTATTGTGTCGGATAGAGACCCGAGGTTTACTTCGGAACTTTGGAAGAGCTTACAGGAAGCGTTAGGAACTAAGTTGAAGTTGAGTTCAGCTTATCATCCGCAAACTGATGGTCAGTCAGAGAGGACTATTCAGTCGCTTGAGTATTTGTTGAGAGCTTGTGTGTTGGAAAAGGGAGGTGCGTGGGATACTCATTTACCATTGATTGAGTTCACGTATAATAACAGTTACCATTCGAGTATCGGAATGACACCGTTTGAAGCTTTATATGGGAGGAGGTGTAGGACTCCTTTGTGTTGGTATGAAACTGGTGAGAATGTGGTGCTTGGACTAGAAATTGTACAGCAGACTACTAAGACAATTCAGATGATTCGTGAGAAAATGAAAGTGTCTCAGAGTAGACAGAAAAGTTATCATGATAACCAGAGGAAAGAGTTGGAATTCAGTGTAGGTGATCACGTATTCCTAAGAGTTAACCCGATGACTGGTGTGGGTCGTGCATTGAAGTCCAAGAAGCTGGATTCTAAATTTATTGGACCTTATGAGATTTTGCAGAGAATTGGTGTTGTGGCTTATAGGGTGGCGTTGCCACCTGAATTGTCGAACTTACATGATGTCTTTCATGTGTCGCAATTGCGAAAGTATGTTTCTGATCCATCTCATGTGATTCAGAGAGATGATGTTCAGGTTCGGCAGAATCTTACTATTGAGGCGATGCCGTTGAGGATCGAGGATCGTAAGATGAAACAACTCCGAGGGAAGGAGATACCTTTGGTGAAGGTAGCTTGGGGAGGTGCTGCAGGAGGCAGTGTGACCTGGGAGTTGGAAAGTAGGATTCGAGAAGCGTATCCGGAACTATTTCCATCAGGTAATTTTCGAGGACGAAAATAATTAAAGTGAGGGAGAGTTGTAACACCCATTTTAATTATTTAGTCATTTTATTATTATTTCAATTATTATATGTTGGTGTGTCCTTTTTATGGGGATGTGTTGGATGATGTTTGGTGAGTGTCCCTAATATGGGAGGATTATTGGTGGTGAATTGGTGTGGATATAATAATATAATAGATAATAATAATATTGGTGGTATTATTATTATTATTATTATTAGTATTAATATTATTGGTGGAATATTATTACTAATATTATTAACGTTATGATTTTGGTGAACTAATATTATTATTAATAATATTATGTATATTATAATACTATTTATTTTATTAGTATTATTAGTGATATTATTTTATTATTATTATTTGGGATTAGAAATTAAAAAGGAAATAGGAGGTGAGAGGTTATTAGGGAGTTAGAAAGAGGGAAGTGAGAAGACACGATAGAACGGCAGAAGAGGGAATTGGGAGAAGAGCGAAGAACGGAGGAGAAGAGAGAAGGTCAAGGCTATCCAATCTTGGGAGGACTCTTCACCGATCAGAACAACTATCCAGGTAAGGAGGGAGAAACTAATTGGGATTGGCATAATGCATGAAATTGGGTAGAGGGGATTCCTTAACCGCGTAGGAATTTGATGATTATGATTGATATATGATATTATGTCTGTGTTTATGAATGTTGCTGTGATTGAAGAGTTTTGTGCACACATTTTATGATGATTGTGGGATTCTGTGTAATTCTTGTAATATTAGTGATGAACACGAATTTATGACATTATGCATGTTGCTGTTGTTGTTGATGGTGATGAAATTCGTGCATTGTTACGATGTTGGTGAGTTCCTGTATAACCTCTGTGGTTTGGATAATGACCATGAGTATTGGTGAGATTTTGTGTAACCTCTATGGCTTGGGTAATGACCATGATATAGGTTCTGAGATATAGTTTAAGGAACAATTGATTAGAGTAGAGTGTGATGATTGTTGTTGATACTGATAGAGTGGTGTATTTGCTGTTATGAGATTGGTGAAATCCGGTATAATTTCTGTAGTAATAGCGATGAGTATGAAATAGGTTCCGAGAGGACAAGAGATAGAAGTGGAGAAATAGGCTTGAATTTGAGCAAGATAATAGTTCCGGGCATTAAGGGTGGGTTTTGGTATGATCATGGGGATTGTGTGATAGTGTATGATGGGTAGGATCAAATTTAGGATAGAAACCCTTAAATTCCATGGTGTTGAAAAGTATGGGTATATGATATATGATGATATGATCTTTAAAAATATGTTGTGGCTATTATAATTGTCATATTATGGTAGGATTTCGAATTCTGAAATCGGGGCTTTTTACGGAATTGAAATCGGAGGTCCGGAAGGCCTCCAACGGTGGAAAACACATAATTTTCTGCATTCTGTGCTGTTTGCGTCGACTCAAAGCTGTATATTGGTGAATTTTCTGTTTTGACGATTTTGGCCATAACTTTTGATCCGTAAGTCGGATTTAGTCCCCGTTCGAAGCATTGGAAAGCTCTTGAATAGATCTATAACATGGCGTAAATAATATAGTTATTTGCCAAATATTTTTATATCCAATATTTTTGGGGAGTCATTGTTTAATTAAATAGTAACTAAACCATGGATCGATTGAAATGATTTATTGATTATTTACTTGAGTTTAATTGTTGTGCACTTAGTGTGCTTGTGTTTATTGGTGGTGTAATATATATAATGTATGGTGATGTGATCAGGAGGATCGTGTGCACTTTGTGTGCTTGAGTTTGTTTGTCGTGCATTGGTGTCGTACATATCATGGTGTTTGATGGGATGAATCATTGCTCAGGAGGAGTGTATGTGATTCATTCGTACTCCTTTGTGGAGAATGGTGGGGATAGATCATATATCAGTAGGAGCGTAAGTGATCTGTCGGGGATAGATCATATCTCAGTAGGAGCGTAAGTGATCTGTCCAGGGTTCGATTGCATGAACCAATGAGTCGGTACCGCATGCTTGGTGTTGAGTTGCATATTTGCATTATAATATGTTATATTGTAATTTGAACAGTAGGTTCGATGATTGGTGTTGTGGGGTGAATATTGGTGTGTTTTACTACCTTATTTGCATGTATTAAATTACCAATATATTTTAATCATGTTTTCTCACCCCTTTGTTGTTGTTGTGGTCTGTGCTTCTCCGGAAGTACAAATAATCCAGGTACTTAGTTAACTTGGATTATGGTGTGCCAGTCGAGTCTAGGATGCTCTGATACGTAGCACGGGACTTGAATGTTTTTAGTTTCCTTCTGTTGAACTTGTATTTTATTTCCTGTGAACGTATCAAAAACTTTGTTGGATTTTACTATTTTGTTATTTTCCGTTGTATTTTGGAGAAAACCTTTTTATAAGGAAATGTTGGTTTTGCTATGTGATATCCCACTTGGAAAGAAATACTCTGATGTATATTTATAATGTTTATTATTTTAATTGTTTTGGGAAGTGGGGTGTTACAGAAAGGGTAGAGGGTGAGATAGGAAGAAATTGGGGAACGTTTTTTGAAAGAAAATGGATGTTCCCATAAAGTTGTTTTTGTTAAAGGTGAAGGGTTATTGTTGGCAGAGTAAAGCTCGGCCCATTCTGTAGGGTTCTTTTGTGGTTTTTAAAAAAAATGGTTGAGTTTTGATAATGTTCCCCTCCTCGTTAGAAATTTCGGTCGTTTCTATTTGAAGAAGGTCCAGGATTTTTTGGGTTTTGTCCGAAAAACATAATCAAAAAAAAGAATCCCCCCAACAATCGTTGGAGAGGAGCGTTTCCTATCAAGAAGAATTGGTCTCTGCTGTATATCATCATGTTGCATTTTTTTTGTCCTTTTTCAAGTTTTGGTATGAATTATTTTTCTCTCTTTTTTTTTGTGAAATAATAATAAAATAAAATTTAAAAAATGGGTATAAGGGACTTTATTTGGTAACATGGACAAATGGATATGGTTATGAATCAATAAATAGAATTGGTTTAGGAAATGGATATCCAAATGGATTTGAAATTAAACTTAAAGTGATTTATGGATAAAGGATTTGAAAATGAACATGGATAGGAATAAATGGATTTTGGATGGTAAGAAGATGGATATCCATATGAATTTGATTTAAAAAGGATGAAGAAATGATGAGTCTTGAATACCAAGAAAACCCCCTTTTACATATTCAACTGAAACCCGACAGCTTTGAACTTATGATATCTCTTGAATGGAACTTCGCCTTTATGAAATAAAAGCAGGTCACCTTGCATTCTTAATGAACTCCCAAACCCCATCTCAACTCCACCTTAATTTGCATCACAAACTACAAGCCACAAGCAGCTGAGAGGACAATAATGCTCTAATTACAATATGGATCCACCATCTGATTTATTGTAACATGACCCCATGTTTTACAACCTAATCCATAAGATATCTTGCCTTTACGCCCAATAATCTCAACACAAGAACAAGTACCTGAGGAAAACTGATAAAAGCCCACAAGCTCAAACACGAATCAGAAACCTCAATCCTCTCTGAGATACACAATGATGAAGATAGTAGCCCGAGATGTTAAAAACTCTAATCCATAGCGCCTGATACTCTTAAGAAATCCTATGAATAGGGCAAACACCATTAACAAGAAGAACTGTTGATCCCATGCCAGGAAGACCAATGCAAATTATGCTTATGAGTTATGACCTAATGATGATGCAAATGAAAGAGAAAGAAAATCCAGTTAAGGTAGAAAGAGTGAGCACAAATTTTGGGGTGCAAAAGGAAGCTTGTGAGTCCTTGTATGAAGCCCAAGAAGAGGCTGAGGATTGAGACTTTCCAAGTCTAAGAAGAGTTCAAGAGAGGCTTCACTGAGAAATAATTCTTTCTTTGTTGAACTGTTCTAAGGTTAACAGGATTTAAAGAAGATGTTTCACCGTGAAATAATCCTCTCGTTAATGAAGTGTTTCAAGGTTAAGTAAATTGAATAAAGCCCAAGAGGAGGCTGACTGTACTGGGGAGAAGAATTCCTTTGTACAAGAGGAAACTAGTTGTTTGAACTAAGTTATAATGATTGAAAAGTCCATGTTTTTTGGCTTAGTCTAAAATAAGGATGACTTAAATGCTAAGAGAAACTTAACAAGATATGCACAAGTATATATACAGATACATGAACAATTATATAAACAAGTATGAAATGAATTTGAAAAGGTGGTGGGTCTTAAACTTTAGATAGAGGCCCAAGTGTATTGTGATTGATTAAATGTTTTCTTTAGATTGAATTAGGGTTTTTAGATATTGAAGAAAGTTTTGAAATGATTTTGAATTTGAATTTAAAGATGACTTGATCTTAAGTAGGAGAGAAGCAAAGGTGTTGGGTCTTACACTCTAGATAGAGGCCCAGATGATTGTGTGTATCATGTACAAAGCCTAGGATGAATGAGGCTAAAATATTTTCTATTTACAAAAAGGTGTTAGGTCTTATACTCAGGGATAGGCCCAGATGATTGAGAAAATTGATGCTAGGTTTAGATTGAATTTGGAAGATTGAAAGATTAAAGTTTTGAAAATATGAAGGAGATTTTGAAAATAGAAAGAGGGATGGGACTTACACTCCTATCAGAGGCTCATATGATGGTAATTGATTGAAAAAAGATAACAGGGACTTACTATAGTAGAGACCTTGACTTATTAAGTTTTGAAAAAGAATGTTGGGGCTTATACTCAAGGAGAGGCCCAAAATTAGTTAAAAACATAGTGATTTTGAACACTGAGAGGAGGTACTTATATTATAATAGAGGCCCTAAAAATGTTTATTTATATACAAAGGGATGGAACATACACTCTATTAGAGGCCAAGATATATTGTGAAAGCAGTGATCACATTGTAATTTTGAAAAGCACAATGGGACCTATGTTGCACCCCAAAATTTGCCCTCACAATACAAGACTTTGTGTTCTAAGAAGGTTCACAAGGTTCACAAGTTCTCCAACAACTTGCATAACCTTTCATGAAGTTCATAAAGTCCACAAGCTACTTTATGAAGGTTCACAAGGTTCACAAGTCCCACAGTGCTTTCAATACCTTTCATGAGGTTCATGAAGTCCATAGGTTGCTTCTTGAAGGTTCACAAGGTTCACAAACTTCTCAACATCTACAAGACCTTTCATGAGGTTCATGAAGTCCATAGGTTGCTTCTTGAAGGTGCACAAGGTTCACAAGATTCACAATGTTTACAAAGCTTTCCTAAGGGTCATGAGGTCTACAAAGCCACTTCATGATGTTCACAAGGTTCACAAGCTTCACAATACCTCCCATGAGTATCACAAGATATCTTATGAAGATTCACAAGGTTCACAAAGTTCACAATTGGTCAGAAGAGTTGACAATTCCCTCAGACAATGCACCTCCTAAGCAGTGCATCCAAAACTAGGGTTTTGACTTTAATCAGGCTAAATGGACTTCCAAGACTTCAAGTGAGCTTCATAACATCTTATATGTGTATAAGAACCCCCATGTCAAGTTTAAAGACTTTTCTCAAAAGTTTGCTCAGTCAGATGATCAGATAAGTCAAAAGCAGTCAATGCAGTTAAAAAGTCAAACTGAGGTCAACTGTGGTCAAACCAAAGTCAAACTTCATGATTTTTTGCCAACATCAAGTATATGAAGTAAAATTCATCATTTTATCAACGGTTGATCATGATTCATCAAGGAGATTCCAGATCATCAATAATTAGGAGTTTCTAAATTAGGGTTTCCTCAATAAAAGTCAACTGAACTTTGACCAGGCATAACTTTCACATACTTCATCACCAAGTCTCCATCCAAAGCTCATTTTGAAGGAAATTGAATTCTCTACAACTTTGATGTTGAAGGTTAAGCCCAAAAATGCTTTATTTGAAAGATATGATCTAAGACATTATAGGTCATTTCAAAAGTCAACAAAAAGTCAACAACTTCAAAAGGGCATAACTTGAGATTGGTAAATGATATGGACCTGAAACCAATGGGGTTGTTTAGAGGACTCTTCAAGCTTTCCAAAAAGTCCAAGAACACCATCATACCTTTAAAATTGAGAGAAATGTGCCCTTGCAAAGTTGGGCAATTTTGTGATGGTTTATGTTGAAAATGGAGGCTTAGAAGTATTTCTTTCCAAATGGGCTGCCTAATTTATGACCCAATCCATCTCATAACATGGTGCACGACCCAATTGACCAAAATTCATTTTTATTATTTTTTATTTATTTATTATTGATTTAATTCATAAAAATCATTTTAAATAAATAAAAAATATAAAAATCTATTTTTGGGTGAAGATTTTGTTTCTAGAAATTCATAATCATTGATTGAATTAGAATGAGAAGGAAATCATGTGATCTCTCCCAAATTGTTATTTTTTATTTATTTATTATTGATTTAATTCATAAAAATCATTTTAAATAAATAAAAAATATAAAAATCTATTTTTGGGTGAAGATTTTGTTTCTAGAAATTCATAATCATTGATTGAATTAGAATGAGAAGGAAATCATGTGATCTCTCCCAAATTATTATTTTTTATTTATTTATTATTGATTTAATTCATAAAAATCATTTTAAATAAATAAAAAATATAAAAATCTATTTTTGGGTGAAGATTTTGTTTCTAGAAATTCATAATCATTGATTGAATTAGAATGAGAAGGAAATCATGTGATCTCTCCCAAATTATTATTTTTTATTTATTTATTATTGATTTAATTCATAAAAATCATTTTAAATAAATAAAAAATATAAAAATCTATTTTTGGGTGAAGATTTTGTTTCTAGAAATTCATAATCATTGATTGAATTAGAATGAGAAGGAAACCATGTGATCTCTCCCAAATTATTATTTTTTATTTATTTATTATTGATTTAATTCATAAAAATCATTTTAAATAAATAAAAAATATAAAAATCTATTTTTGGGTGAAGATTTTGTTTCTAGAAATTCATAATCATTGATTGAATTAGAATGAGAAGGAAACCATATGATCTCTCCCAAATTATTATTTTTTATTTATTTATTATTGATTTAATTCATAAAAATCATTTTAAATAAATAAAAAATATAAAAATCTATTTTTGGGTGAAGATTTTGTTTCTAGAAATTCATAATCATTGATTGAATTAGAATGAGAAGGAAATCATGTGATCTCTCCCAAATTATTATTTTTTATTTATTTATTATTGATTTAATTCATAAAAATCATTTTAAATAAATAAAAAATATAAAAATCTATTTTTGGGTGAAGATTTTGTTTCTAGAAATTCATAATCATTGATTGAATTAGAATGAGAAGGAAACCATGTGATCTCTCCCAAATTATTATTTTTTATTTATTTATTATTGATTTAATTCATAAAAATCATTTTAAATAAATAAAAAATATAAAAATCTATTTTTGGGTGAAGATTTTGTTTCTAGAAATTCATAATCATTGATTGAATTAGAATGAGAAGGAAATCATGTGATCTCTCCCAAAATAGCAAGCACTCATGATCAAATATTTGAAATTTATACAATGATCTTTTTGAATATTTTTTGGATCAAATATCCACACAACACATCAATGATTCTGACCTAAATCCATCACACATATATATTAAGCACAAACATAACCCTGGAGAGGAATTGGCAGCAGCCTAAAGGATGTTTAGAATGAATTCTAGAACGATTCTGGGTGGTTCAATTGGATTTTCATTGCAGGAACAAGAATTCACCATGATTAGGGTTTTCGGCCCTCTTTAGGGTTTCACGATTTTCAAATGATAAATGGATTTGAAAAACATAGGACGATTGAAAAACTCAGTAGCAATACAATGATGCAATCAATTTTGTGAAATTTTGCCGTTTGGATGAAGTTTGTGTTTCGCAGGGTGGAAGAACTCGTAACAATATTCGTAGGAGAAAACGTTGCAAAATCCGCAGCCTGATGGTTGTTGTCCTTCCTGGAAATCAAGCTGGCCTAGGTTCAAACCTCAGCCAGGTAAGTTTCCGCTTTTTTTTTCTTTCCTTTTATTTGATTTAAATATTATAATATTAAAAATTAAATATATTATGTATATTTCTCAATAATAAATAAATAATAATAAAATATGTCTGTTTTCTTTAATTTTAAAAAATATGTTTTTTTTCACAAATTTTGTTTCTATATTTTATGTCTAAATTGTAATATGTATACATTAGAAAATTTTTGTATATAACTAAATCCTATTTTTTTTATATAAACCCTAAAAATTTATTTCTCATATAAACCCTAATTTCATAAAACTCTAAAAATATTTTTTAATACAAATCTAATCCTATTTTTTTAATGTTATTTTCTAATATAATTATTATGTATGTATGTTTACTATAATTCTTACAAATTTTTGTAAATATACTTATAAATATTTTTTTACATAACTTTAGTTTATAAATAATTGTGCTTATAATAATTAAATTTTTTGTAGTAACTTCATGATTAAAATATAATTTAATAATTTGTAAATTAAAACAATTGTTTATTCATATTTGTTTTTTAGTTGATTATATTAAAAAATTGTTAATTTCTTATTATTATAATATTTGGATTAATTTTGTTTATTCTTATTTACTAACCCATTTATATTCTAATCATGCTTATTATTTTGTTAAATATTGCTTACTAACCCCCTTTATTATTTATTATTGCTTATTTATCTTTGCTATTTAATTATTTTGCTTATTATTTTGTAATTGTTTCTTGGATGTAAAGTTGTTTAATTATTTAATTATTATTATGGTTAGTAATTAGGGAGTGTAACAACATGTATGTAATATTAAAATAAATTTAGATCACTTTTAAATAAAGATAATTAAAATAAACACGTCACACACGTAAGTCGATTTTAATCGCCGTCTCACTTCCTAAGGATATCCCTCAAGTTGCCTACGAATAATGGTTAAGTGGGGTGTATAAAGCAAGTCCCTCAAATGGAAAAATCATCAAAGTCCCTTATGGTTGCCTTTACGAATCGAGTCCCTTTCGAAAAATGATGATGGTCCCTTATATGTGCTTATTACATCCCACAATGGCCTTCAAAGTCAAATTGTCCCTCACATGTCCCTTAACATCCAAAGTAAGGACTACCTACTCCATTATAGCAGGGATAGTCTTACTAAGGAAAGGATAAAGAATAAGAAAGACCTTTAAACATTAGGGTAGGTTACTCCTAGGTGCTTGCTCACTTCAAAACTGTTTCACACTTAAACAAATTTTCAACAAGTTTTCAAACAAGTTCTTAACACATCCTTACATGGATTATTTATTAACTATTCTGAAAATTTTCTATTCACACACTACACTTTCAAAACAATTCAAAAGTGAGCTTAAGTACCTAAGAGCCCATGGATAACCATGGATGAAAAGGGTGCTAACACCTTCCCTTTTCATAACCTACCCCCCGGACCCAAAATATTCTCTAAGGTCTTTCCTGTTCTTTTATAACCTTTCCTTATGGATAAAATAAAAGTCGGTGGCGACTCTCGCTATCCGCAACATTGTTTAAGGTCAGTTCTCCCACCGTGTTACAGAACTGGCGACTCTGCTGGGGATCTATTTAAGAGGGGTACCCTTAGGAATTAAGATCACTTTAAATTGTTTGCCTTGTTTGCTTTATTATTATATTGTTGGGGTGCTCTTATGTGTGAAAGGTCCTAACCCGGATCTAGTGTACCTTAGGTAAATGGCAATAGACCAAGGAAACTGTACGACGTATATCGATACGGTTGATCTGGTGGCCATAGTTAGTGCGACTTCTTGGTTGGTACTTATATTCCTTAAGTCAAGTTGAGGATAATATTGAGGCTGCCATATGTTGTCAATGCACTAACTGACTTTTAGAACCCTAGTTAACTCATCTTGGCCTTTAGAAAGTAGTGAGGTAACCGGCTTTGGTGCAGACTGAAGTTGGTTGACACTCGATACTACGCTCATTGAGATCTTAAACTTGGAGGGTTTTGGTTGGCAAGTAAGTTGCCTTCTGAACAACCACCCTTGTGAAGGATCAATGATATTGAGATCCCTTAGAACCTGGTTACTTTTGTAGGACAGGATGAACCATCTAACTTCAGGGGAGGGTACTTGCCTTTGAACCTCATGCAAGCCTTTAAACCTAGGGCTATGGTGTGACTTGTTTGTGTGTGCCACATGTTTGTGATTGAGCATGACATCATGACATCATCATGCATCATAAGCATATCATTTTCCCTAACCATTTCAAGGACCAAAGGATTTATCTTTGTTCTTTGTTGCAGGTCATGGCTTCTGCTCGTAGAAACACCATCAGGATCAACTTTGTAGGGATACCTGCTAAGCTCAAGGAGTTGGTTTCCCTAGTGCCTGATCATTCCCAGTTCAACAAGAGACATGGTCACTTATTGGATCTAGTTACTTCAGGGTTCAGTGAAGACATGATGAGTGTGCTGTTTCAGTTCTTTGACCCTAAGCACCATTGCTTTACATTTCCTGATTATCAGCTGGTTCCAACCATGGAGGAGTTCTCTAAACTTCTGGGTATACCTGTTCTTGATCAGAAGCCATTCACAGGCTTAGAGAAGGAGCTTAAACCAGAAGTTATTGCTGCAGCTCTACATCTGAAGAAGTCTGACATTGTTCTAGAGACGAGAAGTGGAGTTAAAGGTATTCTTGCCAAGGTATTAGTGGATAAAGCTCAAATGTTCTTGAAGGCTATGAGCTACGATGCTTTTGAGGAGATCTTAGCCTTATTGATTTATGGCTTAGTGTTGTTCCCCAATCCTGATCAGTTCATAGACGTTCATGCCATCAACATATTCCTGAGTCACAATCCAGTGCCTACCTTACTTGGAGACATCCTACATTCTCTTCACACCCGTACTACAAGGGCAAGAGGAACTTTGATGTGCTGCATACCTTTACTTTCTAGGTGGTTTATTTCTCACCTTCCTCGCTCAGTAATGAAGAATGAGCAAGGGTTCAGATGGTCCAAGAGGATCATGTCATTTTCTCACTCAGACATCCATTGGTGCTCCAGATCTATGGAGAATGTCACCATCATTGACCGTTGTGGGGAGTTTCCTAATGTGCCACTTCTAGGCATAAGAGGAGGCATCACCTACAACCCATCTCTAGCTTTACGACAGTTTGGTTACGCCCGGAGCGATGGTCCACATGACATGTTGATTCAGGGCATTGTGTTTGACTACGACAACGATCTTCAGGGTTACCGCCAGAGATTCATACGAGCTTGGGGAAAGGTAAACAGGATTGACAGCAAGACACTGGAGCCTAAGTACACCATTCCTATGGAGGCTTATCTCAGATGGGTACGATTTCGTGCTCAGACACTCATGATGCCATATCCTGCCATCCTACCAGTTACCATGGAACCTGTTGCTGAAGGAGACACAGCTTATACCATCCTTCACCCAGACATGCCTACTGATATGGAAGACTTGCAGAGATCATGGATCCAACTGAAAGAGCAAAGGGATACTTTCGAGGCTCATTACAAAGCAAGCCAAGCAAGGATCCTAGAGCTAACAAAGCTACTTCATGAGGAACGAAACCTCAACTCATACCTCAACACAAAGAGGAAACGTCCATGGGAGACTTAAAACCCCATCTTTTGTACTTATTTCGTTTTCATTTTTTGTAAGCCTAAAAGGCAAAACAAGTTATTACTAATAAAAAGTTACTTTCTTGTTTGTTTAAGCAAATTTAAATCCTGCGGTCCTTGAAAACATTGCATATGCATTCCCATATCATTGCATCACAGGTTTATAATTGTGCACAGGATTCTCATCTCCTCGCTGTTTATTTCAGCAATGGCTCTTGAACAATCAGTTAAGGATCTCCAGGCACAGAATGCACAGTTCCAAGAGCTGATCCTGAACCTATCCAAGGGGCAGGATGAATTGAAGACACTGCTGGCCAAGAAGACTAAGAAGGCTAGAAGGTCTGCTGGGTTGCTCAACATGGGAAGAAGGTTCAAAGGTCCTGCCAAGACCAAGGAACAGGTTGAAGACTATGAATCTGAAGAACTTGAGCAGGAGAGAGGCAGTCTCCACAACACTATGGGGGACTCTGATTCTGAGGCTAACTACTACCATGAGCCTAACGAAGACAAATTCAAGATGCTGGCGGATAGAATGGATGCTATGGAATTACAGAAATCATCTGGGCTGGATTTTGAGGATTTGAGCTTGATATCTGGGGTGGTCATACCCATTGGGTTCAAAGTTCCTACATTTGTTGTCTATGATGGGGTCTCTTGTCCCAAATTGCATCTGAGGTCTTATGTCAGAAGAATGCAACCCCACACTGCTGATAAAAAGTTGTGGATCCATTTCTTTCAAGAGAGTTTATCTGGAGCTCAGCTAGAGTGGTATTATCAGTTGGAGAGTGTCAACATCAGAGATTGGAATGACCTTGCTGAAGCTTTCTACAAGCAGTATCAATACAATGCTGACTTAGCCCCCACTCGCATGCAGCTTCAAAGCATGTCTATGGGTGCCAAAGAAAGCTTTAAGGAGTATGCTCAGAAGTGGAGAGACTTAGCTGGAAGAGTTCAACCCCCTTTGACTGATAGGGAGTTGGTTGATATGTTCATGTGTACGCTGAATGGTCCGTTTTACAGTCATCTCATTGGAAGCTCATCATCTGGCTTCACTGAGTTGATCATGACAGGAGAGCGAGTAGAGAATGGCATCAAGAGTGGTAAGATCCAAATGGGCACTTCTTCATCAGGTGCTGCAAAGAAGCCTCCCACTGGGAAGAAAGAATCTAATGCTGTGTATGGTCAGCCTGATCGTAACAGAAGGCATCAGTCTGTTAGTGCAGTTCATATTTCAAATCCAACTCCTGCAACAACAGAGCAACCTCAAGGCAACCAACAGAGGGCTAGAAGACAGTTCACGAAGATCAACATGTCTATGGCTCAGGCATTGCAACACTTGTTGAAGGCTGAACTTATTACCCTGAGGGAGGCTCCTCAGAATCCCAATGTTACCTCTCCCAAGTACAATCCCAATGCACGATGTGCATATCATTCAAACTGTCCAGGACATGATACTAATAACTGCTGGGTCTTGAAGAACAAAATTCAGGATATGATTGATGCTGGAGAAATTGAGTTTGATCCACCAGGTACTCCAAATGTGATTACAGCTCCAATGCCAAATCACGAGAAGACTGTCAACGCCATTGATGAAGATATTGATGAAGATCTGCATGTCTATTCAGTTATGGAGTTGAGCACACCATTGTCTGTTATCAAAAAGAGGTTAGTACAAGCTAGGATCTTTCCAGGTTGTCATGAAGATTGTCTATATTGTACCTATAAGCCGGATAGTTGCTTCATTTTGAGAGATGGGATTCAACGTCTCATGGATAAATATACTATAGTGTTTGAAAGAAGACCAGCATCTGTAGAAAGTATGGTGGATCATCTGACTCAGGGTAAGAAGATTGAAGAGGTTGACATGGTTGACAAAGTACCACTAAAAATCACTTCAAAGGGTCCCATTAAAATCACTCATCAGGGCCCAATCAAGATTACTGCTGAAGGTCCTGTGAAAATTGTTGCTGAAGCCAGAGTGGCTCCTCTGATCATTACCACTCCTGGTCCTATTCCTTATACATCTGACAAAGCTGTGCCTTGGCACTATGGGTCTGATGTTTACATCCATGGTGTCAAGCAGGAGCCTTTACCTGATATGCCTGTTGACATTGATAATATTGCTGGATCTAGCAAGATCACTCGTAGTGGAAGAGTCTTCTCTCCTCCAGTTGCTTCTAAGAGTGCAGTTACTCCTGCTGTTACTTCCACCACTGATGCTCGGGGCAAGGGTCCTGTTATTGAGCCCGTATCTACTAATGTGCCAGCTGCTGATGACCTCTCTAAGCAGATGGAAGAAGTATTGAAAATCATTCGCAAGAGTGATTATGATATTGTTGATCAGCTGGGGCATACTCCCTCAAAGATTTCTATGCTCTCCCTGTTATTATGTTCTGAGGCTCATGCCAAGTCATTGATCAAGTTTCTAAAGATGGCTCATGTACCCAGTGCAATTTCTGTGGACCAGTTTGAGAATTGTGTTGCTCACCTGACCTATGACAACGGGTTAGGATTTTCTGATGCTGACTTGACCCCTGCCAAGAGGGATCATAACAGGGCCTTGCATATTTCAATTGAATGCAGGGGCACTACCCTGTCTCATGTGCTGATAGACAATGGTTCCTCTCTGAATGTGTTGCCTAAGGAAGTCCTGAGCAAGCTGAGTCCTGAAGATACGGTATTGAAGCCCAGTAATATTGTGGTAAAGGTTTTTGATGGTTCTAGAAGAGTAGTGCATGGGGAAATTGATCTTCCAATCAAGGTTGGTTCTCAGGTGTTCACTGCTACATTCTATGTGATGGATATTCGTCCTTCATACTCATGTCTGCTTGGTCGTCCCTGGATCCATGGGGCAGGTGCTGTGACCTCCACATTACATCAAAAGTTGAGATATCCGGTGAATGGAAAAGTTGTTACTGTCTTTGGAGAGGAAGAATACTTTGTCAGCCATGTAAACACTTTCAAGTATCTGGAAGTAGAAGGTGAATACATTGAAACTCCATGTCAGTCATTTGAAGTGGTTCCCTGGGCTGTTAAGGATTGTGTGACTCCTCCTGCTGTGGAGAAGGTTCCTGTGGTCATCAGAAACCCTCCAACAATGGCAATGGCCTCCCTCAATGATGCAAAAGTTGTGGTGGAAGAAGGTGGTTGTACTATTTGGGGTCAGCTTCCTGATATTCCATACAAGTCTGACAAGTTTGGTTTGGGTTTCACTGCAGAGTCCCAGAAGGCTGTTCGTCGTGCTCGTGCTGTTCGTATCACCAATCAAGGGGTTATCAATGCTGTGGGAGATCAAGATGAAGACTACAACCTGGAGGCATGGATTTTTCCTACTGTGGGTGCTGGACTCAATAATTGGACAGCTGAAGATGTTATCCCTATCTCCTTTAGTCAGGAGTAAATACTATTACTGTGTTATGGTTTTAAATTTATAATTTCTGGAACAATTAAAACTTTCAAGCCATGTGCCTTACCCGGGGCACAATGGTGTGCTTGATACGGGTTGTCATTGCATTTGCATACTTCATTCAATAAAATCAGTGGACGTTTCGTTTTCGTAAATATTGCGTTCCTTGTCTTTCTTTTTCTTTTATCTTTGCTTTATCAGCTATGTGTTCTTACACACACCCACGTCACTAAAATGCAGATCCTCATCCACTCTGGATCCAGTTGATAACAGTTCTACTATTGCCAATTACAATTTCGAGAATCCGATCTATCAAACTGAAGACGGAAACGAGGACGATTGTGAAATACCTGTAGAGCTTGCTAGGTTGTTACAACAAGAAGAGAAAGCTATACAGCCACATGAAGAGCCAATCTTCAAGTTGTTGAAGAAAGATCAGATGATGGAATGGAATGATGAGTGCCAGACTGCCTTTGATGAAATCAAGAGATATTTGCTAGAACCTCCAATTTTAATGCCACCAGTTGATGAAAGACCCTTGATTATGTATTTAACAGTATTAGACAACTCAATGGGGTGTGTATTGGGGCAACATGACGAGTCTGGTCGAAAAGAGCAGGCAATATACTACCTTAGCAAAAAGTTTACCGACTATGAAACAAGATACTCACTACTCGAGAAAACTTGCTGCGCTTTGGCATGGGCTGCTCGCCGACTAAGACAGTATATGTTGACCCATACTACCTTGTTGATTTCGAAGATGGATCCAATCAAGTACAGATTTGAGAAGCCTGCATACTGCAATGAGATTGACACTGAAGGGGCAGAGGAGAAGCCTTGGTTCTATGAAGTGAAAAACTATCTTAAAGCTCAGGAGTTCCCTGAAGGGGCATCTGTCAAAGATAGGAAGTTCCTGAGAAGGTTTTCTGCTAAGTTCTTTCTGAGTAATGGCGTTCTGTATAAGCGTAATCATGATTCAACTATGCTTCGTTGTGTGGATAAGAAGGAAGCTACAGAAATTATGGAAGAGATGCATGATGGGACCTTTGGCACTCATTCTAGTGGTCATACCATGGCAAAGAAGATTTTGAGAGCAGGTTACTATTGGTCTACCATGGAAGCTGATTGCTATCAACACTCCAGAACATGTCACAAATGTCAAATCTATGCTGATAAAGTACATGTACCTCCATCTCCATTGAATGTGTTGACTGCTCCTTGGCCCTTTGCCATGTGGGGCATTGATATGATTGGTGAGATCAAGCCTACTGCTTCTAATGGGCATCGTTTCATCCTGGTTGCTATTGATTACTTCACGAAGTGGGTAGAGGCAGCTTCATTTGCATCTGTGACTAAGAATGTTGTGGCTCGGTTCATTAAGAATAATCTCATATGTAGGTATGGTATCCCTGAAAGGATTATCACTGACAATGGCTCTAATCTGAACAACACTATGATTACTGATCTCTGTACGCAGTTCAAGATTAAGCATCACAACTCTTCTCCGTATCGTCCAAAGATGAATAGGGCAGTTGAAGCTGCTAATAAGAACATTAAGAAGATTGTACAGAAGATGACTGTTACTTACAAGGATTGGCACGAGATGTTACCATTTGCTCTGCATGGTTATCGTACTACAATACGTACTTCAACAGGGGCAACCCCATTCTCCTTAGTCTATGGTATGGAAGCAGTTCTGCCTATTGAAGTTCAGATCCCCTCCTTGAGAATTATGAAGGATGCAGGCTTGGATGAAGATGAGTGGATTCAGACTCGACTTGACCAGATAAATTTGATTGATGAGAAAAGGTTAGCAGCAGTTTGTCATGGCCAGATGTACCAAAAACGGATGATCAAAGCTTTTAACAAGAAGGTTAAGCCAAAGGTATATCAGGCTGGTGACTTGGTAATCAAGCGTATCATATTACCACAGGGTGATCCTAGGGGCAAGTGGACTCCAACATATGAGGGACCATTTGTAGTCAAGACAGTGTTCTCAGGAGGTGCCATGATACTGACTACAATGGATGGTGAAGACTTCCCACAACCTGTAAACGCAGACATAGTTAAAAAATACTACGCATAAAAGGAGACCCGCTAGGTTGACAGGCCTAGGCAAAAATAAGGGCATCCCGGCAAACCAAAAGGGTTTGGGCAAAAATTAGGGATATATATATAAAAAGATGTACACCCGGCAAGTCGAAAACCTGAAAAGGCGGCTTGGGCAAAAAAGGGTATCCCGGTGGATTGAAAACCTGAAAGGGCAATCCAGACAAAAGTTAGGGATTAAAGCGTATGACTATGTCTCGTTTGGATCACTCATGAAACTGCAACCAGTTGTACTACTTACTCAAGCTCAAACAGATAAAGCTCAATCCAATCGTTTCCGTCTCAACAGCAAGAAGATGAGATACTTGAGTGGCAATAGTAGAATTGAAACTCAATAGGATTATTTCCCACATAGCTGATTCTTTTTGTAAAACTTCATGACAAAATTCTCTTACTAGGGTTTATGTCTCCTTGTACAAACTTACCCGTGTATGGGTCACTTTTTATATAAATAAATTCCATCTTTTGAATCCAGATTTACTTTTACCCTATTTACATAAGCGAAACGTCCATTGGTTGTGTTTGAATGTATGTATGCCTTTGAATATGATTGATGTTTACCAGAAATGCATGTATGCTTTTAATATGATTGATGTTTACCAGAAATGCATGAAAATGCAGTAATAGTATTTACTAAGGACGAACGAGGGAAGGATTTCAACGAAGCTTCGCCGGTTCATCTTTACAAGACAGTTACAAACCATCAGTAGGACTAATCCATTTTCACAAAGTCTAATCTCCCCTGGAATTTATATCCATCTCTTTTATCCTCATACGGATATACGGGAAATTACTTTCCAATAAGGGCACGATGAACGAAGACGGGATGTTATACTTATCCTACTATCAAACAACAACGAAGGTTATCTATACCCTACTATCCCCAACAACGGGAGGTTATCTATACCATGTTATCCCCAACAACGGGAGGTTATCTATACCTTGTTATCCCCAACAACGGGAGGTTATCTATACCTTGTTATCCCCAGCAGACGGAGGATTATATATTCTTCAACAACGAATCGGGATTTATTTTCCTTGGCCAGCAGTTGTTATACAAGGATATCCAGACACTTCCAGCAGTGTCATATCATACATACATCATTTACATCATACCATAACATATATGTCTATAGTACATTACCTAAGTGCATCATGTCATACATGCATACATAAAGCATAAACTAATGTTGTTATACAGAGTGCTACCTTGTTTTCAGGTTAATTATCCAACAAACAAGCTTATGATCTTTGGGACTGCTTTATTGTAACCTCAGGGTTACTTTATCCTCCTGATGAGCTTCTTATTACTTTGGACTGCTTTATTGTAACCTCAGGGTTATTTTATCCTCCTGACAGCCTCTCATGACTTCAAGACTGCTTTAGAGCTACTGATTGCTCTATCCTCCTGAAATCATCCTATTACTTCAAGACTGCTTTAGAGCTATTCATTGCTCTATCCTCATGAGGTCATATTACTACTTCAAGACTGCTTTAGAGCTATTCATTGCTCTATCCTCCTGAAGCCATCTAATTATTTCAAGACTGCTTTAGAGTTATCCATTGCTCTATCCTCCTGAAATTACATTATTATTTCAAGACTGCTTTAGAGCTATCCATTGCTCTATCCTCCTGAAGCCATCTAATTATTTCAAGACTGCTTTAGAGTTATCCATTGCTCTATCCTCCTGAAATTACATTATTATTTCAAGACTGCTTTAGAGCCATTCATTGTTCTATCCTCCTGAAATCATATCATTGCTTCAAGACTGCTTTAGGGTTATCACTATTGATTGCTCTATCCTCATGAAGACATGCTGCTACATCATTATTATTCCAGACTCCTGACAGCTTTCATCATACACCCATATTTTGAACTGCTCCCCCCCTAGTGGCATCTTTAAGCCCACTCAATCATATTCAACTAGCCATCTGTACCACTCTAGTGCACTGGTGAGTGCAAATTTTTGGGCTTTTGTGTTCAATCCCCTTCAACCTTCCAGGTTACGACTGGCAAATATACCAATCTAACCCCTCAGGTTTCAGAAAATTGAACAGGGGCAGCTGTTGCACCCCAAAATTTGCCCTCACAATACAAGACTTTGTGTTCTAAGAAGGTTCACAAGGTTCACAAGTTCTCCAACAACTTGCATAACCTTTCATGAAGTTCATAAAGTCCACAAGCTACTTTATGAAGGTTCACAAGGTTCACAAGTCCCACAGTGCTTTCAATACCTTTCATGAGGTTCATGAAGTCCATAGGTTGCTTCTTGAAGGTTCACAAGGTTCACAAACTTCTCAACATCTACAAGACCTTTCATGAGGTTCATGAAGTCCATAGGTTGCTTCTTGAAGGTGCACAAGGTTCACAAGATTCACAATGTTTACAAAGCTTTCCTAAGGGTCATGAGGTCTACAAAGCCACTTCATGATGTTCACAAGGTTCACAAGCTTCACAATACCTCCCATGAGTATCACAAGATATCTTATGAAGATTCACAAGGTTCACAAAGTTCACAATTGGTCAGAAGAGTTGACAATTCCCTCAGACAATGCACCTCCTAAGCAGTGCATCCAAAACTAGGGTTTTGACTTTAATCAGGCTAAATGGACTTCCAAGACTTCAAGTGAGCTTCATAACATCTTATATGTGTATAAGAACCCCCATGTCAAGTTTAAAGACTTTTCTCAAAAGTTTGCTCAGTCAGATGATCAGATAAGTCAAAAGCAGTCAATGTAGTTAAAAAGTCAAACTGAGGTCAACTGTGGTCAAACCAAAGTCAAACTTCATGATTTTTTGCCAACATCAAGTATATGAAGTAAAATTCATCATTTTATCAACGGTTGATCATGATTCATCAAGGAGATTCCAGATCATCAATAATCAGGAGTTTCTAAATTAGGGTTTCCTCAATAAAAGTCAACTGAACTTTGACCAGGCATAACTTTCACATACTTCATCACCAAGTCTCCATCCAAAGCTCATTTTGAAGGAAATTGAATTCTCTACAACTTTGATGTTGAAGGTTAAGCCCAAAAATGCTTTATTTGAAAGATATGATCTAAGACATTATAGGTCATTTCAAAAGTCAACAAAAAGTCAACAACTTCAAAAGGGCATAACTTGAGATTGGTAAATGATATGGACCTGAAACCAATGGGTTTGTTTAGAGGACTCTTCAAGCTTTCCAAAAAGTACAAGAACACCATCATACCTTTAAAATTGAGAGAAATGTGCCCTTGCAAAGTTGGGCAATTTTGTGATGGTTTATGTTGAAAATGGAGGCTTAGAAGTATTTCTTTCCAAATGGGCTGCCTAATTTATGACCCAATCCATCTCATAACATGGTGCACGACCCAATTGACCAAAATTCATTTTTATTATTTTTTATTTATTTATTATTGATTTAATTCATAAAAATCATTTTAAATAAATAAAAAATATAAAAATCTATTTTTGGGTGAAGATTTTGTTTCTAGAAATTCATAATCATTGATTGAATTAGAATGAGAAGGAAATCATGTGATCTCTCCCAAATTGTTATTTTTTATTTATTTATTATTGATTTAATTCATAAAAATCATTTTAAATAAATAAAAAATATAAAAATCTATTTTTGGGTGAAGATTTTGTTTCTAGAAATTCATAATCATTGATTGAATTAGAATGAGAAGGAAATCATGTGATCTCTCCCAAATTATTATTTTTTATTTATTTATTATTGATTTAATTCATAAAAATCATTTTAAATAAATAAAAAATATAAAAATCTATTTTTGGGTGAAGATTTTGTTTCTAGAAATTCATAATCATTGATTGAATTAGAATGAGAAGGAAATCATGTGATCTCTCCCAAATTATTATTTTTTATTTATTTATTATTGATTTAATTCATAAAAATCATTTTAAATAAATAAAAAATATAAAAATCTATTTTTGGGTGAAGATTTTGTTTCTAGAAATTCATAATCATTGATTGAATTAGAATGAGAAGGAAACCATGTGATCTCTCCCAAATTATTATTTTTTATTTATTTATTATTGATTTAATTCATAAAAATCATTTTAAATAAATAAAAAATATAAAAATCTATTTTTGGGTGAAGATTTTGTTTCTAGAAATTCATAATCATTGATTGAATTAGAATGAGAAGGAAACCATATGATCTCTCCCAAATTATTATTTTTTATTTATTTATTATTGATTTAATTCATAAAAATCATTTTAAATAAATAAAAAATATAAAAATCTATTTTTGGGTGAAGATTTTGTTTCTAGAAATTCATAATCATTGATTGAATTAGAATGAGAAGGAAATCATGTGATCTCTCCCAAATTATTATTTTTTATTTATTTATTATTGATTTAATTCATAAAAATCATTTTAAATAAATAAAAAATATAAAAATCTATTTTTGGGTGAAGATTTTGTTTCTAGAAATTCATAATCATTGATTGAATTAGAATGAGAAGGAAACCATGTGATCTCTCCCAAATTATTATTTTTTATTTATTTATTATTGATTTAATTCATAAAAATCATTTTAAATAAATAAAAAATATAAAAATCTATTTTTGGGTGAAGATTTTGTTTCTAGAAATTCATAATCATTGATTGAATTAGAATGAGAAGGAAATCATGTGATCTCTCCCAAAATAGCAAGCACTCATGATCAAATATTTGAAATTTATACAATGATCTTTTTGAATATTTTTTGGATCAAATATCCACACAACACATCAATGATTCTGACCTAAATCCATCACACATATATATTAAGCACAAACATAACCCTGGAGAGGAATTGGCAGCAGCCTAAAGGATGTTTAGAATGAATTCTAGAACGATTCTGGGTGGTTCAATTGGATTTTCATTGCAGGAACAAGAATTCACCATGATTAGGGTTTTCGGCCCTCTTTAGGGTTTCACGATTTTCAAATGATAAATGGATTTGAAAAACATAGGACGATTGAAAAACTCAGTAGCAATACAATGGTGCAATCAATTTTGTGAAATTTTGCCGTTTGGATGAAGTTTGTGTTTCGCAGGGTGGAAGAACTCGTAACAATATTCGTAGGAGAAAACGTTGCAAAATCCGCAGCCTGATGGTTGTTGTCCTTCCTGGAAATCAAGCTGGCCTAGGTTCAAACCTCAGCCAGGTAAGTTTCCGCTTTTTTTTTCTTTCCTTTTATTTGATTTAAATATTATAATATTAAAAATTAAATATATTATGTATATTTCTCAATAATAAATAAATAATAATAAAATATGTCTGTTTTCTTTAATTTTAAAAAATATGTTTTTTTTCACAAATTTTGTTTCTATATTTTATGTCTAAATTGTAATATGTATACATTAGAAAATTTTTGTATATAACTAAATCCTATTTTTTTTATATAAACCCTAAAAATTTATTTCTCATATAAACCCTAATTTCATAAAACTCTAAAAATATTTTTTAATACAAATCTAATCCTATTTTTTTAATGTTATTTTCTAATATAATTATTATGTATGTATGTTTACTATAATTCTTACAAATTTTTGTAAATATACTTATAAATATTTTTTTACATAACTTTAGTTTATAAATAATTGTGCTTATAATAATTAAATTTTTTGTAGTAACTTCATGATTAAAATATAATTTAATAATTTGTAAATTAAAACAATTGTTTATTCATATTTGTTTTTTAGTTGATTATATTAAAAAATTGTTAATTTCTTATTATTATAATATTTGGATTAATTTTGTTTATTCTTATTTACTAACCCATTTATATTCTAATCATGCTTATTATTTTGTTAAATATTGCTTACTAACCCCCTTTATTATTTATTATTGCTTATTTATCTTTGCTATTTAATTATTTTGCTTATTATTTTGTAATTGTTTCTTGGATGTAAAGTTGTTTAATTATTTAATTATTATTATGGTTAGTAATTAGGGAGTGTAACAACATGTATGTAATATTAAAATAAATTTAGATCACTTTTAAATAAAGATAATTAAAATAAACACGTCACACACGTAAGTCGATTTTAATCGCCGTCTCACTTCCTAAGGATATCCCTCAAGTTGCCTACGAATAATGGTTAAGTGGGGTGTATAAAGCAAGTCCCTCAAATGGAAAAATCATCAAAGTCCCTTATGGTTGCCTTTACGAATCGAGTCCCTTTCGAAAAATGATGATGGTCCCTTATATGTGCTTATTACATCCCACAATGGCCTTCAAAGTCAAATTGTCCCTCACATGTCCCTTAACATCCAAAGTAAGGACTACCTACTCCATTATAGCAGGGATAGTCTTACTAAGGAAAGGATAAAGAATAAGAAAGACCTTTAAACATTAGGGTAGGTTACTCCTAGGTGCTTGCTCACTTCAAAACTGTTTCACACTTAAACAAATTTTCAACAAGTTTTCAAACAAGTTCTTAACACATCCTTACATGGATTATTTATTAACTATTCTGAAAATTTTCTATTCACACACTACACTTTCAAAACAATTCAAAAGTGAGCTTAAGTACCTAAGAGCCCATGGATAACCATGGATGAAAAGGGTGCTAACACCTTCCCTTTTCATAACCTACCCCCCGGACCCAAAATATTCTCTAAGGTCTTTCCTGTTCTTTTATAACCTTTCCTTATGGATAAAATAAAAGTCGGTGGCGACTCTCGCTATCCGCAACATTGTTTAAGGTCAGTTCTCCCACCGTGTTACAACCTATATTGTAGTAGAGGCCCGGAGATTGGTTTATTTATAGAGAGGGTTGGGTCTTACACTCTAACAGAGGCCCAAGATTTTGATAATTTGAAAGCACAATGATGGATCTTACACTCTAACAGAGGCCCAAGATTTTGATAATTTTAAAGCACAATGATGGGTCTTACACTCTAACAGAGGCCTAAGATTTGTTGTTATGAAGTTTGAAAGATTGAATCAAAGTAAAAACCCTAATTTTGAAAGAATTGATCAAAGGTATTTTTCAAATGAATTTAAACATGACATAATTGATGTATAAGTCAAAATAAACATGTTGTGATCTTAAAACAAAGTTTGAAATATTAGGTTTTATTCATATGAAGGTCAAAATGTGATAGGTTTAAAAATAATCAAGAAGATATGAAGAAAAACTTGATTATTTTGCAAAATAAACATGTTGTGATCTTAATATATAAAATGTGATAGGTTTAAAAATAATCAAGAAGATAAGAAGATATGAAGAAAATAATAAAAATAAACATGTTGTGATATTAATATATATAATATTTTAAAAAAATGTGAAAATATGAAGAAAAACAAAAAAAAATCACATTTTGCAAAGGGGGGGGGGGGGGGGGGGGTCGAAGCCACGCCCTTACACACACTAACACACTTAACACACAAGCACAAACCACTGGGATGGTGATACACCTGTTGGATCACCCCCATACATTAATTGAAATACCTAAATGTGACCTGAGGCCTCCCTAAGGCGCCATGGTTGGTTGACCAAGAAAACCAGGTTTTTGTTCAAATGCAAGAAGGACCATAACTTCTTCAATACTTCATGAAATTCAAAAATGTAAAGATCAATCTTGCATGATTTTCCACAAGGAATTCAATGGTGGTTTTAGATTTTTCTAAAAATGTGTACATTTTAAAACTCGATAGTGGTTTCAAAGTTGACAAGGTTTTGCAAGTTCTATGTTATAACTCTATGTAACCAATGGTAGTATGATAAAATGGTTCAAATACAACAAGTGAGACATATATGACATGATTATGATTAATGTACATCAAAGCAAAGCATATTTTGGCAAGTTCAAGTTTTTAGGAAACTTACCTCTTGAAGCAAACTTGGATCTTTCAGAATAATTGTCACAGAAATGTCTCGATGCTTTGGACACCTTCAACATACCTCAAATGATCCCTTTTAATGCTTGTAACCAAAGAAAACTGGATGGAACAGAATATGGTACCCTTCTTTCAAAAATGGCAAAAGTGACCAAAATGAAACTTCAACCAAATGGAGTTATAGTTGAGAAACTATGGTTGGAACAGTTTAGGGAGGTTATTTAGAGTGTGTTTTGAGTGTTATTTGGTTTTGAAATGGACAGGATCAAGGTATGGCTTGAAAAATGTAGAAAAGTCAAAATATGAGGTTTTGTTAGTTGGCTTTCTGATTTTGGTGGTTTGAGATGAAGATAAGGGTTTGGACACCTCCAATGGATGATTTGTGATGTGTCCGGATGGTTATTTGAGTGGTTTAGGCTTTGGTTTTGAAAATTCCAAGTTTGTTTCTTAGAATTTTGAAACTTGAAGTAAAAGAGGGAGAATGAGAAAACAAGTCTTTGGTATTGTTTTGGTGTGCTTGAAATGATCATAAATGATCCCTATTTATAGGAGAACAAATTTGTTTTTGGAGGAATAGTGAATGGATGAAGGATCACTCTATTGTCCAATGAATTTTCTCATATAGCCAAAGTCTCCTCCTAGCATAGCTATGCATTGACTCCCATCAATTTTGCAAGTTTGAAGTCTTCTTGTTATTGGATATGTCTTGACTGGTTTTTGTACAATCCATGCCACCTCTATGTATCACATTAATGCAACTTAACAAAATTGAATTTCAAGACTTTTGTAAAGATGAATTTGCACATGCTAAGCTAGGTTCTTGACTCCTTGGTCCAAAGTTGAAAATATCAAGTGATTCATCAAGATTCCTTCTAATCTTGGGTGATGACAAAGCTTGCAAGATGCAAAAACTTGTTGTCAAAAATCGTGTGGTGCAAGAAAGTCCCAAAATCTGTCTTTGGAAAGCAATTGTAGCAAGGTGAGTTGTGAGGTGCATAACTTCTTGCTCAAGTTGAAGCAATGGATGTTCTTGTACTTCTTTGAAATATGAGATGATGTCCTTCAGCATTTATGTTCACAACTTGTATTGATTCTACTTGGATCATAATGAAAATTGACCTTAAAAATTGATGTTTCATGCTAAAAAACATGGCAGAATTAGTGTTGAAACTCATTTTCTTTTTCTTTTTATTTTGATCACTTCATTACTTGAAATCCATGAAGTTTTTTTATATGGTTCAGCCTAGAAATCTTGTTGTATGTGATTACATCTATCATTTGATCTTTGGAGTGCAAAAAATGGTTGCTTGGATCACAAGTTATGGCCTTGTAATGTTAGGTAAAAATCATGGTTTTCCATAACTTGGTGAAATTTTCAATTTCTTCAACTTTGCCCCTTTTTCAAGTAACCTTGATTTCTTGATCAATCCTTGTTCAAATGCAACAATGGATCATATTTTATTGTATAATGGCTTATGATGAACAATTTTGCTTAAAAAGTCAAACTTTGACTTTATGTATCAGATGAATTTTGTGCAAGGAAATCCTAATTCCTGATTTTTGATGAATGAGTATCCCAAGGTGATTTTAAACTTATGAATGGACTTCAAGGGTATATTTGAGTGTCTTGAATCATATACCAAAGTTGGATATCATGTCATGGCCAAAAGTCAAAGATAGGGTTGACTTTTTCATTAAAACCCTAGTTTGTGGCTCAAATGGATTTGAATTCTTGCATTGTTTATGAATCAAGTTCTTTGGATTAATACAATCATGTGAATGGACTAATATGATTTATTTTAGGTCCTTGAAACATATAATGAGGTCTTGGATCATTCCTTACTCCACAAGTCATCTTAGGGATTGAATTAGGTAAAAACCCTAATTTGGTGAAACAAATGACTTGAGGCTTGACCAACTTGAAATGATGTAATCTTGTCCTTGATTCTTGGTTAATGGTATCTATTTATCTCCATGGATGATTTAGGGACTTTATAAGTTGAAGATCATGTCGATTCTCGATTGATCCTTTGCCTGAATCCTCTATAGGGCTTAAAAACTCTAATTGGTAATCATAATGAAGCAAACAACAATCTTGACTTTCTAAAATGGGTTAGTGATGCACAAAAGTGTATGTATGAGATACAAATTATGTGGTAATCTTAGGGTCAAAATTAAGGGTATGACAAATAGTTCATGTCAAGTATTCATTGTGATCACAAATAAACCTAAACATTTCAAAAGGTTTAAACATGATAAGCAGGTATTTTAAGAACCAAATAAAGTCATGTTATCAAAGTTAAGGAAAATTATGAACATATGGTCAAAGATGATTCAAACACATAACAAGCATGCATCAAAGGTTCAATACGGTATAAGTATCATGCCAAAGTCAAGAGAAATGTTTCATAATCCAACATGAGGAAACAAGACATGTATACATGAAAATCAAGCATTAAAGTACACTAAACTTTTGGCAAACATCAAAAGGATCATGTTACTAACATTAAACAAGGTTCACACAATGTTCATAACATTCACAAACATTAATATAGTCAAGCAAAATCAATGAAATAAAAAAAAGGAACACTTAATGACCTAATAACACCTTAAAAGTGCTTTACTTTGACTAAGTAAAAGTGTGTGAAAATAATATTATTTTTGGAAATTTTTCAAGGATTCATAAAATAGGCATGGCAAAGAATGAGTGTGCAAAAAATAAGCTCAAAATGATGAATATTTAATGAGATATGATAAAAAGAAAATGGAGACAGAAATAAAAGAACTAAGTGATAAAAAAGAGAGGAAATGGTCCTCATGGGGTTTGAACACGTGCACTAGGGCTTGCAGGTTAAAACACTAACCACTGGGCCATTTGCTTGACCCAGACAAAACACACACGTGCCAAATTATATTTGAAACACAGTTGAAAAACATTGAAATCAAAAAGTAACAAAAGGTCTGGGGCGAGGGGGATTCAAACCCCAGACCTCTTACACATAACACACCAAACAAACACGCTCTCCACTGTGGCGCAATGCCCATTCAAGAACAAAGTGGCAACTAGAAAACAAATACTAAAACAAGTTTGAAAACCAAAAAACACGCGCCAACCTCCTTCTTTCTCATCCTGAACTTGTCCACCATTTCCAAATCTTGAGAAATTCTAACTTCCTCATTTCTTGATGAAATCACATGATGTAAACATGAAAGTTGTTTGTTTTTTTACAAGGAACATAATGGCACGACTCAATTTTATTAATTCTTTGTGTATTGGAAATAATTAAACTGAACCTAGGGTGAACTCTAAAATGAAAATATAAAATGAAATGCCAAATACCACATATTAAGTGAAATTGACATAGGGTTAATGTTCACTACATCATGAAAAGTGTGTCTGTAACTCAAATGGATTCAAATGATATAGGAATCACATAGTAGCAGAAGCTACGGACTTACCTATTGGAGTAGGTCCAATGCCTCTTCAATCCAACTTCCAGAAGGTGATTGATGATTCAGAAAGCTTCTTTGACCTCCTAGGATGCTTTTGCCATGCTGAAATTGCTTGGACAATGGCTTAATCCTCTTATAGGATTTCTCTTGCAAAGTGAAAAAAATGTGAACTTGATCTTGTTGAAGATGATGTCACAGATGCATAATGACACTTCGGATAGTTTGTGCAAGGTTTACGGATGGTGTTGGAAGGCTTAGATGGATTTGAAAGGATCTGAATGATGAGTTATGGTGTTTTGGATAGAAAGTCAACTATTGTGCAAGTGAGAGTTAACTTTTAGATTATGAGGTCTATTGATGAAATGGATGGTTTGGACAGTTGAGAGAGATGATTATGGTGTGCGTGGATAGGTAGTTTGAGTGTTTTGTGATTGTGGAGGGTTTTGGCAGGCTTTGTGAAAAGTGGAAGTTTTGTGGCACAAAGAAGGCTTCTTTGCAAATTCTGGTGCAAGGATGTTTCTTAAAGTTTCTTTGTGTGTTTGTTGGTGTTTTGCGATGAGGAGAAGTCCTCTACTTATATGCAACAAGTGAGGATCAGAATTATGCAAAACCAAGTTAAGGATTTCTCTTAGTTTGGTTGGAAACAAATGGTAGTTTCAAGATCTTTGTAGTTCCAATACCAAGTACGAACTTTCTAGAGTGGTTTAGCACCTTTAGAGGTGTTTCTTCTGAGCTTTAGAAAGGTTTGTATGCAGAAGAAACCAAGTATGGGCTCAAGACAAGTTCACTTGTGACTAAAAGTTCTTTATGTAAATGGTAGTGTAACCTTTCTTGCAAAACATTCTAAATGTGGCAATGCAACTTGGTTAATGCATCAATTCTTTGTTTAATGCACCACAAACCTGTGTAAATCTCCAATTAGAAGAAGATTTCCAAGTAACATTACATGCAAAGGAAGATCACATAGGTTTTACTAGGTTTTGCAACAAGTTTTTGACATGAACATGACTAAGATTCAAGTTTGGAAGGCCAGCTTCCCTTCTTCGAATCTCCTAGCTCAAGTATGATAAAAATGTGTTCTTGGACTTGTTGTAAAGGTTTCAACATCCTCTACAACTTTATTGTTTTTAGTTTTCCTTGAATCAATTGGGGTCATGGAAAAATAAACTCAAAGTTGGCTCCAAGACAAAGGAAGATTCTATTGAAAAAAATTCTGTGTTTTGGTTCAAGGGGCAAACAATCTTCCACTTCATGGCTTCATATCTCTTAATCCTTGATTTTTTTGAAGATCAAACCATAGGAAAAATTTATAATATGTATCAAGATCTTTATTTTGGTCTTTGGAGCAAAGAAAATGGTGGCTTGGATTGGAAGTTATGGCCTTGAGAAGTTGGACACAAATCATGAATTTCCATAACTTAGAAAAAAATTCAATTTCTTCATTGTTGCCCTTTTTTCACCTCACATTTCTTGATTTCTCTTGATCAATCATGATCCAAATCACATATTATCATCATTATTGACTTGTGGAGCCCATGTTTGACCAAAAAGTTAAAAGTCAAACTTGACTTTGATCAGTGGTTGATTTTTCATCATATGAACTTGAATTCTTGCATTGCTTATGAATCAAGCTTCTTGGATCAATCCAATTATATGAGTGGACTAATATGATGAACTTTAGGTCCTTGAAACATATTTTGAGATGTTGGATCATGCTTTGCTCCAAAAGTGAAATCAGAGACTACATTAGATCAAAATCCTAATTTGGATGCACCAGATGACTTGAGACCTATTGATCTTGATACAATGAAACTTTGCACTTGATTGTTGATGTAGGAAAACTCTTAATCATGAGAACTTAATATATTAATGATTTATCCAAAACTTTGACTGATCAACCAAAGATCTCTTTGATGTAAACCATAATTCATAAATAAAACAAAGCAAGACAATATCTTGACAATTTGAGGGTTAGCTGTGCATGAATGACACACCTAAAATATGTTGGATGCTATGCAAATTATTATGTAATATAGGGCTCAAATTTGGGGTATGACAAGATGCATTTAAACCTACTTTGTCTTTCGTAATTCTTGCATTTTACTTAGTGTGTATGAAGTCATGGACAATACCAATGCATTGTTTCAAAGCTTAAACTTTGTGAGAGTGTGATCCTTTGACAAACCCCTTTAGAGACAAAATGAAAAAAAAATATTTTGAAAAATTACAGCCTTTAACCTATAAAGTAAAAACAATGTTCATACATTGTTTTAGAGATAATAAAGCATTAAATTTTCAAAGGTATGTAATATGTAAAGTTGAGAAGAAGAGTATTTGTGAAAAGAAAATGGAAACAAGTAGTAAGAAGGTGATCAAAACAAAAATAAAAAGAATGTAATTTGGCAAAAAGCATTGAAAATTGTTGCACCTCAAAATTTGCCCAACATTTCTTTACCTAGCTTGTGTTTCATCTCATGCACATTAGCATTATCATTTGCATTTCATTGACATGTATGCAGTAGATTAAGAGGTATGATTACCAATCAAGAGCTACACAAAGACCTTGAAGCTAGTTGATAAGGTCATTCAGGTATTCAAGGGTTGATATCCTTGTCAGAGAAGTTAAGAGATTCTCAGAGAGAGTGGTTGAAACCAGGAGTGTGTGTCTCCTAACTTGAGAGTTATGGGGAAGACCATCAGATGATTCTGAGGCCATGAGGATGGACTGGAGGTCTTGAGATAGCTCACGAGAAGTGTTGAAGATCAATTTGAGGCCTAGACAGGTCATTGTGCAAGAATAAGAAGCCTCAGCCATGAGTGGTGCAGCTAGGGTTTGACTGGGTCAACCCTAAGTCAACTGAAGACTTGGAGGAAGTTGAGACCTAATCCAAGAGCCATGTGATCATGGATTGATGAATTGAGATGCTATAAGGATGATTCCAAAGTCAACTCATCATGATTGAAGAGTTTGAGAAGTTTCAAGCTAGGGTTTCTAAGGCTTGACAGTGTAAAATCCCCTAGTTGGACCCCTATCTTCAAGGCATTTTAGCTCAAGATGTGATTGTCATATCATCTTTCCCCCAACATGAATGTTGTAGAGCTTGATCTCAGCTTTATAGAGAGTACTAGAAGTCCTTGATAGGATTTGTAGAACTCAAGTTATGACTTTGACAAGTTACAGGTCATCTGAGGTCTGTGAATTTGGGAGCTTGAAAGTTACCCAACTTGCATCAAACTTTTGCCCAAGAAGGATGATTCCTATGAACTTTTGGTTAACATGAATGTTGTTCCTTATCCTCTTAGATTTCTATAGAGTACTAGAAGTACTTGATAGGATTTGTAGAACTCAAGTTATGGCTTTGACAAGTCAAGGGCATTTTGGTCATTTGGAGATTATAGGTCATTTCAATCATAAGGCCATAACCCCTATTTCCAAGCTTCAAATGGGAAAATGTTCAACATCAAACTTGTTCAAAATGATGTTTTAAGGTTAGTAAAGAGGTCATGAGTTGTTGGAAGTGCTTGTATCTCAAAGTTGCAAAAATGACCTAAAAATAAGGGTATAAGTTAAATAAACCAAAGTTGGAAATTTATATTCTTGATCTACACATCCAAACCAAGGCATGTAACATATCATTTTGACTCTAAAGAACATTTTAAGAACATTGGTTTAGCCACAATTTTGATTTGAGGTCTAATTTGGGGACTTGCTTTGAAAAGTAGTTACTTACACCTTAAGTAACATTTGTAAAACACATGAGAGATCAATACACAAGCTTCCAAGGCCTTGCAACACATCTAATATCTCATTTGGAGAGATCTTGGAATCATAACAAGCTGCTGCAACAAGTGAAACCAGAATTGGGGTGAGTATGGCATGAGATGGTATTTTGGATGACATGAGAAATTCAATATCTCCTTGGATGATTCCAGAAGATTCTAGAGAGGTCCAACATCATCTATATATTGATTAGAAGGGGTTCAAGTGCAGGGTTGGTGAGAATTGAGGGAGAAAAGAGAGTTTGCCACTTCACATTATTCATTGCAAATTGAAATCAGTTTCTGCATTCTACACCATTTTTGATCTTTCTTGTGATCTCAACAACTTCTATGGAGGATACTGAATGATTCCAGGTCAATTTCATAGCCAAAGCCTTGAAGGATCGTGTTCTTGCATTTGAGTTTCAGCACCTGCAAGTCACCATCGGGTTTGGAGTTCCAAGCATTTGCAAGCAATTCTCTTGCATACAGAAGCAAGAACTTGGTACATTGAAGGATTCCAGAGCAGTAGAAGGGTTGAATTGAAGATTTGCTACTTCTGTTATTCAAGAATTCACAGGTTTGAAACTTTCATCCCTCACCTTAATTTAAGAAGAATTACCTCAATTTGTTAGGTTAGGTTGATAGTATGTGGTGAACATTTTAAACCAAACAATTTGGAGAATAATGATAATTGAGGTCTGAGCATAATTTTGATTCTTGATCGTGTTTGAGGTTAGAGGTTGATTCAATAAATTCTGAGGCTAGGGTTAGATTCAGCGTTCAATTTAGAGTGGTTTAGTGCTTTAGATCTTGAATTTTGATGGAGATTTCGTGAGATGCGAATGTGATGAAGATGAGCATGAGAGCTCTGTTTCAATGGAGGTTCTTCCCTCCAGAATTGTTCAAATGAAGGTGATGAGGTTAACACCATTGGATCAACATGAAGACTTTGACTAAACCATGTATCCCACGGCCAGGATTAATTTGAATTCGTGAGAGAGTCTGAGTAAGTGAAACGATGCGTTTCACTTACTAGGTCGTTTTGGGCTTTGGTGAGAAGCAACTATCCACACCCCCCAGCGAGCCCAATCCATAGAATGAACTGATTTTCATTGCTATCTGCACCACGCGTGTGTTTATTTTCTTTTGATTTTCTATTATTTTTCATTTTATGCATGGTTCTTGATTAATTCATAATAAATTGAAAAATAAGTCAATTGACCCCATTCTTTTTGCATTATATTCATGATTGAGTCTAGTATTTTTTAGATAAAAAATATTTTTATTTCATGCATTTTATGATTTTAGGGGAATTTTCATATTTTAATTGATATTAAAATGGTTATTTTTGATACTTGATTTTGTGGAATTTTGTGTGATCATGTGGTGATGATTTTGATCCTGATTTTTTTTGAGTTGTTAGCATAGATATGCATGCTCCACATAGATTTTTCTCACATTTTTGTGATGAACATAGGTGGTAGTTTAGGTTGAAACCTTTAGAAGCTCCATTTTTAGGGTTTATGGTTGATACCTTTGGATTTAGGACTTAATTTTAGGACTTGATAGTTGATTTAGTCCCTGGTTTTTGTATGAGGCATTCTTAATTGAATTAGGATCCCTTAGGAATTTTTGTAGAAATGTATAAGATAGCTTGATATTTTTGATTGATTTTAGTTTAGGTGCTAGTTTTAGATGATTCTAAGGCACTAACTCAACTAGATTAACATCTTTAGTTCCCTTAGATTAGGGTTTCGCTTTGCTTGTTCTTGGATGAGGATGAAGACAAGTTGAAGATGCATTGTATTGCTTGAAGAGGCTTGGATTTGAAGATCTTCCCTTCTTGTGGTGTAGTTTTGATTAGGTTAAAATTAGGGTTTTATAGGCAGAGCTTCTAGATAGTTCTCTTCCTTCATAAACATGGAATATGTTGATCAATTCCATTCTTCCCTATGATGTAAGGTCCCTTGTAAAGGCCTCATCCCTCCTTTGGTAGGATGTGTGGTTCTTTGCAAATTGGTAGAACCTTTGAGGGTCCCTTTCTCTGATGATAGGATGCTCAGTGGTGACCTTTGGTCTTCACTCTGCTACCAATCATCCAAACTTTGCTCTTGATGGATGCATCTTTCTCCCTTGATTAGAGGATGGAGTTCCTTGCTTGAAGAAGATTGAATAGTGAAGTTGAAACTTCCATGTGATTGAAGATTTCTCTGAGAGGCTGAAGCTTATAGATGAAGAGGACTCAGTTGATGCTGGTAAAGAAGAGAGAGCTGAAGCAAGAAGACCAAGTTGAAACTTGTGAAGAAGATCCAATTGAGATTGAGTGAAGAGCTGAGGCTTGAGGAATAAAGGATAAGTTGACATTCGCATTGATGCATTGAGGGCCTGAAGGAATCAAGTTGATACTTGCAGTTAAGGTTGGAGCCTGAAGGTGGAATTGACTGTAAAGCTGAGGCTTGAGCAAGAGAGAATAGGTTGATACTTATGTTTGATGGATTGAAACCTTGGGGAAGCAAGTTGATACTTGTCATGAAGGATAATAGCCTTGAAGAGCTGCTGAAGATTGATGACTGGACTGCTGTTAAGTTGGCTTAGTTGTAGGAGCTGTTGATCTGTTTCTCTCTTGTCTGTTTTCTTTTCTGTGCTGATGTGCCTTGTTTGACTTGCTTGATGCATTAGAATAAGTTCATATCTAGACTGACCTTAAGCTAGGAGCATGATTGCACTAGAGGTTGAGTTGCTCCCTCTGCTTGTATTTTTACTGTATGGCTTTGCTTGCGGGTATTTGGTAGAGACCAGCTCCCTTGCCCATGTGGTTTGTGTTTGCCTGAGGGCAGTTTATTTTATTTCCTCTGTATGATTACAGTCAGTTATTGTCTTGCTTGATAGCATGTTATTTTTCTGTATGATTGCAGTTATTCATATCTGGCTTGAGGTTGAGATGAGCTTGTAGAGGCTGCTGCCCCACACACATTTCCTCCCTCACTTGCATTGCATGCATTTTACAGTCGTTTACTGTTTACTGTTTAAGCTGATGCTTTATCTGTTTCTGTTTATCATTGACATGATCCCCTAGGAATCTCACTCCCTTTGATAAGGAAGTGATGACTAGAACTTTAGGTTGAAACCTATGCATGATAATTTCTATGAGTTCCCTGTTTCAAACCTCAACCATAGGATGAATCCTTGGCATGACAACATTAGGACTTGATAGTCTCCCTTTAGTAGAGCCCCTTCTCTTCTCCTCTCAAAACAAATGAAAATACGGTAATAAAGGTCAACTGACGTCGTACGTTACGAGCCTTAAGCTATCCAAGAAAGGATTGTTGGAGAGTTTCTTTTCAACAGTCTGGATGTTTAGTATGGCACCCTTTGGGTGACATGCGACGCATTCACTCTCAGGTCATAGTCTCTAGTGCGATGCTAGTTGCAAACACAATAAAAAACAGTTCTTTCGTAAAAGACAGAAAACAAACTCCAAACCTTTTTTCCCCGTGGGCCCCTAATTCAAAGGAAGCTTTTCTGAAGAAAAGAGTGTCGTTAAACTTCAGTTCTACCGCAAACAGGCTTTGTCCCTAACTGTTGGAATTGCTGTTTAACCCTACTCGATAAAATAGATGAATCTGAATCCCCGTAATCCGTATTATCCCGAACTACGTAAGCTCTGATCTCTCATACCTGTTGAGAGTACGTAGGCACAATACTGACGTATTGGCGAGCCACCTTCCCCGTAACCCGTAGTAGGTCGAACTACGTTGACTCTGATTTCTCATTCTCTGATGAGAATACGTAGGCATAAAGCGCGACGCTTTGCCGAGTCATTTTTCTTTTCTGTTTAAGCCAGCCTTGATAGGTAGATAGATAAACCAACTCGCCCAGTAAACACAACAAGCGTGGATCCCGTCGAGTACGACGGACGTGAGGGGTGCTAATACCTTCCCCTTGTGTAACCGACTCCCGAACCCAGACAATGGTTGCGATGACCTTGTCTTATACCTTTTCGTCAGGTTTTTTCCGATCGTTTCCTTTCCCGTTCTGAGGGATAAATAACGAAAGGTGTCGACTCTTCTGTTTTGCCGGCACCTTATTTTCGCGGAAGCGACAGCTGGCGACTCTGCTGGGGACTTGATAGTTTCCTGGGATCCAACGTCCCGTATGCGAGTCAGTTTGGGGATCCAACATCCCCTGTGAGAGTCAATCCTAGAGCTTGTATGATTACTTGTTGGGTTGTGTTTATTTATCGCATCTTTATCTCCCGCATTTTATTTTCAGTATGATATGATTATCTGTGCTATTGTGGGAGGGGCATTCTGATGAGTGAGAAGCCAGACCCAGGCTTGAGTGTACTTAGCATTAGTTGTGGAAATTAGTGGGCGCGTGCTTGCTTTGCAGGCACTAGTGTCTCATGAAATCCATGCTCAGACGAGGTTCTCCCGGTTGACTTCTTTTTCAACCCTTTGGGTTGAGGGGGTTGTTAGTTTGGAGGATTGTCGACTCTGGGGACCGATCATTTGGGATTCAGCCGAGTGAGGCCGCTTCATGAGCTGGTGATGCCACACCTTCTGGGTATCGTATCACCCCTCGTGAATGTATGTGACGCTGATGACCGCATAGGATGCCGAACTTGTGTTAGTTTAGGTCCATACCTGTGAGCAGGGTTGGGTTTGTTGCAGGAAACCTTGACCTTCAGACTACCTGGTTTTCTGGATAGTGAATCAGTTGGTATCAGAGGTTCTCATCATCAGATGTGTATTTGTTCTTGACAGAGCAAGTTTTTGATTGGGATCAGAGGATCTCATTATCAGATGTTTGTTCTTGACAGAGCAGAGTTTTGGTCCTGTATCAGGGGTCCTTATTATCAGATGTTTGTTCTTGACAGAGCAGAGTTTTGGTCCTGTATCATAGGTCCTTATTATCAGATGGTTGTTCTTGACAGAGCAGATTTATGGTCCTATGTGTGTGTGTTCTTGACAAAGCAGATTTGTGGCCCGATACCAGGGTTTTCTTCTTATCAGAGATAGTGGTTCTTCTTGACAGAGCAGCATCATGGTTTTGTGGATAAAGAATCTCCACAGCACAGTTGCCTTGATCTCCTGCTGCATGATTGCATTTTTACATCGCTTTGCATATTCATTTGCATGTCATTAACGTGTGTCTGTGTTGCAGGTACCGTTTCCCCCGATTCAGGATTTCTGGCCCTCTGTTCTATTATTATGGGTTCTCTGAGGAAGACCGTGGCTTACAAGATCCCTGCCTCTGATGTTATTCAGCTGACTGGTTTGATTGCTTTAGCAGATGATTCTGTGAGAGATGAGTTCAGAAAGTCTTACGGCAAATTGCTGAGTTTGGTTCGTAAACCTTCTGCGTTTGAGTTGAATGGGTTGCACGCCTTGCTGCAGTTCTACGATCCTCCGTTGAGATGCTTTACTTTCCAGGACTTTGTTCTCGCACCCACACTAGAGGAGTATGTTGATTTGTTAGGTGTTCCTATCAAGAGTCAGATGCCCTTTGTTCATATGGATGCTGAGCCTAATCTGGCTAGTCTAGCTCCCTCACTTCATCTGGACGCTGATCGCGACTTTCTATGTCTAATACAACTAAACTGCAAGTGCACAGTCTATCGCGTAGTAATAAAAGATATCGATCCCACAGGGACTCGTAATCAAACTAGTGTTCTTGGGAGTTACTAAGTTTAGCTAGGTAGATAATGTTTGAGGGAATAAGATTGTCACTAAAGGGAACTAAAAATGTTACTTAAGTTATAATTACGTGAATCAATATGCAGTAATTATGTTCTTCGGGGATTTGACAGGTTACCGGTGTACGAAATATTTTTCAGAATTCATTTAAGCAGAAAATAGTGATCTGAAGACTCTCGTCTCACGATGGTTGTTGACGCTAATCATAATTCTAAGGGCCAAATGTACGCTTTCGTGTCCCATTCGGGGTTTAAACTATTTTTTGGAAATCTCTAAGTTCTAATTCATTTTAAAGTGCTTTCGTTGTTATTAAAACAAATGACTAGTGTCTACTATCTGGTCTTGCCGCAGCTTTCGCTTGTTGGTTCGTACCTTAATTAATTTCCCACTTTCGTGGCAAAACTACTTTTAAATAAGTTCTCGCTTTCGCGACGAAGTTTATTCAGTAAATAAATTTAAACACTCAGACCATAAACAACTTTTGAAAAAGAAAGTTTTCAACTGGTTATTATCAAATCCCGTCCGAATTATTATTACATATCGATTACTTTGATTTAGCTAGACATGGATTTGGGAAAGGAAAAACATAAATAAAAACAATGAATAACAACATGCATCATAATGAAAACGAAAATTACGATTAAAATTAGAAACCTGTAAATATTCCAATTGACCTTTGGGCAGATCCTCCATAAATGTTGGCAGGATTCTGGTCTTTATGCCAATTGATCGTACAAGGGAAATAGGAATTACAAAAGAAATGAAAGGCAACAAAAAAATAGAAAGAAAATAAAACTGAACTTTTTCTCTGGAAATGAAATTGGGCAGCACTTCATTGTCTGAATGCGGCTCCCTTTTCAGCTCCTCTCCTTCCCTTTTTATAGAAATAGAATTCTAACGGTTATAACTTGAAGAAGGTGGACTTAAGGCAGAAATATCAGGGAGTAGTGGTCCACTATTTGGGACTTGAAACTGTATTTTGCACGTTCATTTGAAGTTGGGAGTTTTTGCCTGCATGACGGTCGTCACGGTGTGTGACGGTCGTCACCCGTGTGACGGTCGTCATGGAGCTGTGACGGTCGTCACAGCAGCAAAATATGCATTCTGCATTTTTCATGTTGTTTTCATCCGGTTTTCGTCCATATTTCATCTGTGATTGCTTCTTTTCTTCATATTGCCTTGTTTAGACATGATCATCAAATACCTGCAAAATATCAGACAAATAACACGGAAAGAACCCGAAGTCGGATCGAAAACAGTCAAACATCAGTTTAATTATGAATCAATATATATATATATATATATATATATATATATATATATATATATATATATATATATATATATATATATATATATATATATATATATATATATATATATATATATATATATATATATATATATATATATATATATATATATATATATATATATATATATATATATATACGATTTCGTGTTATCAAACTCCCCTAAGCTTGAATCTTTGCTTGTCCTCAAGTAAAACAGGAAAAAGTCGGCAAGCACGAGGCAGCTTCTTCGTTCGCAAAGTTGGGAAAAACTGGGATTCTTAGTAAGAACAAAACGAGTATGGCAACGACACTGGACTATACGTCTTCGGAGGTCTCCTTCTTGTGCAAATCGGTCCCAGTCATGCTACTGTAGCTTGGTGTCAAGGTTCTCGCGTCAAGTTCACCCTGTTTGTTCTAGCGCAATCACATTAAGCCCGTTGTCCATACACTTTCATGGCAAGTCGACCTATTAGTGAATATGATCTCATTTCTTGTTTTGATCTTTTTCAATGATCATAAGCTTATATCATTGATTTTTCAATGAGTTTTCGTGTCGTTGGGCTAAATGCTCGGGTGAGGAGCACCTAACTTAGAGGGAAACTCGTCTTTATATTTTTGGCTATATGGCTTTCTTTTCATGATTTTTCATCTTTTTGGAGATCATACACTTATTTGCATCGGTCGCTCGCTTAGAAGTGTTTTAGGATGGTGCTGACTGCCAGTATAAACTACTTGGGGCTGAGTTTGCGTAGACACTTGAAACTTTGGTACGCGTAGGTAGTGAAACCGACTCGCATAAACCGGAGATCTAAGGTGTCAGGACGGTACTGGTTTTGTTAGAATTGTCGTCTCCTCGGAGTTTCAAAACTTGGTTTGAACTTGGGCGCATTCTCGTGATGCTTTTGCTTTTGAGGAACGAACGAAAAATTTTTGTTTACGTCGAATAGAGTGGGGATGTTTGCGTAACAGGAAAAAGATATATAAAAGAGCTTTTATTTGGTAAAACGTGAAAATGTTCGAATTGAAATTATGAAAATAAAAGTACACAGGAATGGGAAATAAACACTCCGCTCCCACACTATCTCAATCAGTGTCCCCACTGATTTGAAAGAATGCGAGAGGGAAGTACAAGTAAATGAAAATACAAAGAAACTGAAAATATAGTAAACAAATAAGGAAAATGGTAACTAATCACAGCCTCTGCCCCGGTCACGTCCTCGCTCGCGTCCTCTGGCTCTAACTTGGTTGGCTCGGTCCTCAAAACTCATTGCTCCGGTGTGGTAGACATAGTCGCGGAGTCCTTCGAACTGCAAGGTCAGATTCGCCAAGTTCTCAGTAATGGTTTCTTGGCCGGTTTGGAGTTGTTGCATTTGGGTCTGATGCCAAGCTTCGAACTGCTCTGCTCGCTGATTCTGCTGCTGCATCATAGCGAGTATCTGGGCCTGCTGGTCGAGAGAACGGCGGAGGTCTTCTTCGGAGTAGTCGGGCTCTGGACGATGGCGGCGGCGGCGGTAGGATGGACCTTCGGAAGGAATTGGTTGTGATGCCTACTGTTGCTCGGGTCGGTCCAACTCATCTTGGATTTCGTCACCAGAATCTTGGGTGTGAGTCTGAGTTGGAGCAGCGGCAGCAGGAGGGGTAGTGAGGTCAAATAGCCAGTTGGTACGATCCTCTGGGTGCATCCAGGTGCGTGATGGAAGGATGATGCTTCGGACGGTTTTGCCACGCACTACTGGGTGGTACTTGTCGTCGGCTCTGGAACGGATGAGGTGAGAGGCTCTGCAGTGGTCGATGTCGAGGAACACCGTGGGAATGGCATGGAGGTGCTGGAGGCGGTCACCGAGGTTCAGCCTAAGTGCAATGGCAGTGACAATCCCGCCAAAGTAAAATGGCTTAGAGCCACGGTTACAGTTAGCCTGAATGTGGGCCAGGAGGAATTGAGCGGCGTTGATGGGCTCGTTGTTGAAGACACAGCGGAGAAAGAAGAGCTCTTTCGAGTTCACTTTATGGTTGCTATCCCGGGCGAAGATGGTGTTGCTCAATGCTCGGTGGAAATACCGGATGGTCGGGTTGTGGATATGCGTTGCATGCAGAGAATCCCAACCATCGGCATTGATGTCGGTTAACTGGTACCAGAGCGCGAAGGCTTCGTGCTGGAACTGATCGGTGAGGCGGCGGTGAGCATTGTCGCCACGAGGGAATTGTAAGATGGCAGCAATCTGGTTCTGGTTCACTTGATAGTTCGTGCCGAACATCCGGAAGCATGCGGCACCGGAGTGTTGGTTGAGGTCGCCGCTGGAAGTGACGTAGGTGAACGAACTTAGGAACTCGAGGGTGAGTTGTTCGTACGTCGGCAACGAATTGGTGCAGAGGTTCCAGATGCCGGCTCTTTGAAGCAACCAAGTGACGCCTTCAAGGAGGCCGAGCTCTGTGAGGGATGGGATATGCGGGTAGTGGGTCGGCTGTAGCGACTGCTGATGGAAGGCGATATAGTTGGCCCGATGTCTCTCTCCGGAGTCGCCGTCGCTGAACACAATGTTGCTGAGGTCTGGGGTTTCGTTGTTTCTCGCCATTGTTGGAGGATACGGAGGAAATATGGATTGAGGTGGTTCTGTGGAGTGGAAAAATGTGACAGAAGTGTGGTAGGAAGTTGAGATGGGAGTGGGAATATATGGTGCAAGGTGGGGAAAACGAAAATTGGGAGTGGGGTGTGAGTTTTTGATGATTGGAAGTTGAAAGGAGATGAGTGGGATAGAAAATGCAACCCCTGTTATATCAGATAACAGTTTTGGGCTCGTGACGGTCGTCACCCGTGTGACGGTCGTCAGGCTCCTGTGACGGTCGTCACACCAACAAAATCTGCAGAACGCAGAATTTTGCTTTGAGGGTGTTCTTGCAATGATTTTTAGGCCTATAAATGATATGTCAATGTATTATACCGGCCAATAAACAAAGAATAACGTAAAAACAACAGAATCGAGGAATAAAGAATAAAACGGAAATATCATGTAATTGAAATGGTTGTTTCTCTCTCAGTTAATGCTTCAAATCTTGCCTTTTGAGCTAGTCCTCGAAAATGAACCTTGGTGAAGTCGTACGCGGCCATACTCGCAGGTAAGTCGGAGAAAAACAGGAGGAAGGTTTTGAAGACTTTTAAAATCCTGAAAAGTTTAAAACAGAAATTTGAAGTCAGGATTTTAAGAAAAGCGAAAGGCGGTAAAAACAAAAGATAAAAGAAGAAAATAAAATGAAAATATGAAAATAAAAGAAAGTAAAAATAGTAGCAATTTTTAGTTTAGAATTTTTGTTAAAGTTTCAAAGTAGAATTTTAAATAAGAATGAGAATGAAATACAGTAACGAGGAAAATGCGGGAAAATTGGGTTGCCTCCCAGTAAGCGTTGTTTTTAACGTCTAAAGCCTGACGATAGCTTGGTGACAAGCTATTCGGGTGTTTGAGCTGGAAGCTCAAGCAATGTTATACTGCAGACTTGAGGGCTGTTTTCGTTCTTATTATAATGTTTTAGACATTGTCCGTTTACGATAAACGGTGCATTCGTCTTATCGGTAATTTCAACAGCTCCACTCTGAAGTACTTTAGTCACTTCATAAGGTCCAGACCACCTAGATTTTAGTTTACCTGGGAAGAGTTTTAATCTTGAATTAAATAGCAGTACGATGTCTCCCACACTGAATTGTTTCTTGACTGAACGTTTATCATGCCATTTTTTAGTTCGTTCTTTGTAGATACGGGCATTTTCGTAAGCGTCTAATCGAAGCTCTTCTAATTCGTGTAAGTTCAAGATTTGTTTCTCTCCTGCCTCAGTGTAGTTGAAATTGAGTGTCTTAATGGCCCAAAAGGCTTTATGCTCTAATTCTATAGGGAGATGGCAGGATTTACCGTAAACTAATTTGTAGGGTGTAGTACCTATTGGTGTCTTAAAAGCGGTCCTATAAGCCCATAAAGCTTCATTTAGCTTTGATGACCAATCTTTCCTTGAGGTAGCGACAGTCTTTTCCAATATCTGTTTTATTTCTCTGTTCAAGACCTCTACTTGTCCGCTAGTTTGCGGATGATAGGGTGTAGCTACTCGGTGTCGGACTCCATATTTAGAAAGAAGTTTATCAAAGATTTGTGATATGAAGTGAGATCCGCCGTCACTGATGACGATTCTGGGTACACCGAATCTAGGAAAGATTGTGTTTTTGAAGAGTTTGATTACTACTCGTGCGTCATTTGTTGGAGCAGCAATGGCTTCTATCTATTTAGACACATAGTCTACAGCGACGAGTATGTAGTTATTACCAAAAGAAGGCGGGAATGGTCCCATGAAATATATTCCCCATACGTCGAAGATTTCTACCTCTAAGATTCCTTTCTGAGGCATTTCATCGCATCGTGAGATGTTGCCAGTTCGTTGGCATCGATCACATTTTAGCACAGCGATGTGAACGTCTTTCCAGAGGTTAGGCCAGAATAAGCCGGCTTGGAGAATCTTGCGCACGTCTTGGATGTACTAGCATGACCACCATATCGTGCTGAGTGGCATTGGGAAATGATATTCTTTATTTCTTCCTCTGGGACACAGCGACGGTATATGTTGTCGGCCCCTCTCTTGAAGAGTAGAGGTTCGTCCCAATAATAGTGTTTCAGATCATGGAAGAATTTCTTCTTTTGCTGATAAGTGAGATCTGGTGGAAGCACGCCTGCAGCTAGGTAATTAACGATGTCAGCATACCAAGGTAATGTGACTTGGGCATAGACGGCTTCTACGGCTTTTTCGAATTCTGGATCTTCCGAGATTGAGTTAGGCATGTCACTTTCTAATTTGGCTATCAGATGTTTGTACGGGAAATCGTCATTTATCGGTACTGGTTCATGTTTGATGCCTTCTATTCGGGATAAGTGATCTGCAACAACGTTCTCGGTTCCTTTCTTATCTTTGATTTCTAAGTTAAACTCTTGTAATAACAGGATCCATCTTAATAATCTTGGTTTGGCATCCTTTTTGCTTATTAGGTACCTAATGGCAGCATGGTCTGTGTATATGATATTTTTTGCTCCTACTAGGTAAGAACGGAATTTGTCAAGCGCAAATATAACTGCTAGAAGTTCCTTTTCTGTTGTGGCGTAGTTCATTTGGGCAGGATCTAAAGTTCTACTGGCATAGTAGATGGCATGGAGTTTCTTGTCCTTCCTTTGTCCTAGAACTGCGCCTACAGCATAATCACTCGCATCGCACATGATTTCGAACGGTAGTCGCCAATCGGGTGGTTGCATAATCGGTGCAGTGATAAGGGCTGATTTTAATGTTTCGAATGCTTTGAGACAGTCGTCGTCGAAGACGAACTCAGCATCTTTCATCAACAGGCCGGTCAAAGGTTTTGTGATTTTTGAAAAATCTTTTATAAATCTTCGGTAGAAACCGGCATGTCCTAGAAAACTCCGTATTTCTCGTACGGATTTTGGAGGTTGGATATCTTTTATAATCTCTATTTTAGCTTTGTCGACCTCAATTCCTTTATTTGATATGACATGTCCTAGAACTATTCCTTGTCGGACCATAAAATGGCATTTTTCCCAATTTAGGACGAGGTTCACTTTTACACAATGTTCTAATACCATTTCTAAGTTTTGTAGGCATCCTTCGAAACTTTGTCCACATACCGAGAAATCGTCCATAAATACTTCCATGATGTCATCTATGAAATCTGCGAAGATTGCCATCATGCATCTTTGGAAGGTTGCTGGAGCATTACAGAGTCCGAACGGCATTCGGCGGTAAGCAAAAGTACCATAAGGACAGGTGAATGTAGTCTTTTCTTGGTCATCAGGATGAATGGGAATTTGGAAAAATCCTGAATACCCATCTAGATAGCAGAAATATGAATGTTTGGCTAATCTTTCCAACATTTGGTTTATGAAGGGTAACGGGAAGTGATCTTTTCGTGTGGCCTTGTTAAGCTTCCTATAATCAATGCACATCCTGCTTCCAGTCACGACTCTTTTTATTATTGATTCGCCTTTTTCGTTTTTAACTACTGTGACTCCTCCTTTCTTTGGTACGACATGAACTGGGCTAACCCATTCACTATCGGAGATTGGATAGATGATTCCTGCATCTAGCAATTTCTTTACTTCATCTCTGACTACAGTGCTTAGGATGGGGTTCAGTCTCCTCTGATGCTCTCTAGAGGTTTTAGAGTCTTCCTCTATTGTAATTCGATGCATACAGATTGAAGGGCTTATACCTTTTAGATCGCTTATGTTATAGCCTAACGCAGTGGGGTACTTCTTTAGGACTTCTAATAGTTTTATGGTTTCTGGTTGTCCTAAGTCGGCGTTGACTATCACTGGTCTTTTTAGTTCATCGTCTAGGAATTCATATCTAAGGTTTTTGGGTAGTGTTTTAAGTTCTAAAGATGGGTTCTTCGGACCTGGCATATGGTTTGGAGTCAGTGTTAAGCTTTCGCTTAGGCTGTCGTCTTTATACGGTTTACGCCAATCATCGTCTTCAGAAATATCGGGTATTTGAATCTTTATTATTTCTGAATACGTGGTCTCTTCATTTTCAAGTTCTCTTATGCATTCGTCAATTTCATCCACTAAATAGCAGGTATCGTCTATGGCTGGTTCTTGTAAGAACTTGGTGAGAATGAACTCTATCTTTTCTTCTCCTACTTCGAATGTTAGCCTTCCTTTCTTCACGTCTATAATAGCTCCGGCTGTAGCTAGGAACGGTCTTCCTAGGATAATTGGGGTAACAGAGTCCTCTTTGATGTCCATGATTATGAAGTCGGTTGGGATGTAGAATTGTCCTATGCGTACTGGAACGTTTTCCAGTATTCCGACGGGGTATTTTACTGATCGATCAGCTAATTATACGGACATTTTGGTTGGTCTTAGGTCTCCCATATTCAGCTTTTTGCATATAGATAAGGGCATAACACTGATACTGGCTCCTAAATCGCATAGAGCTTTGTCTATTACGAACTTTCCTATGACGCATGGTATGGAGAAACTACCTGGGTCTTTTAATTTAGGAGGCATGCGGTTTTGAATAATAGCGCTACACTCTGCAGTGAGTGTAACTGTTTCGTTATCCTCAATCTTTCTCTTATTTGACAGGATTTCTTTGAGAAATTTAGCGTATGACGGCATTTGAGTTATTGCTTCTGTAAAAGGAATAGTGATATTCAACTGTTTTAGGAGCTCTACAAATTTCTTAAATTGTCCTGAAGTTTTAGAGTTTATTAGTCTTTGAGGATAAGGGATAGGTGGTTTATATGGCGCTGGAGGTGCTTGCGTTTTTTCACTTGCGGTATCCTCCTTCTCGTTGTCTTCCTTCTTCTCTAACTCGGATTCCTTTTCTGCTTGTTCAGTTGGTTTTTGTTGCATGGCTGAGTTTTCGGTCCTCGGATCGATCGGTTCGTCCAATTCTTTTCCACTTCTTAATATTACAGCATTTGCTTGACCTTTTGGATTCTGTTCGGGTTGTCCAGGAAATGTGCCAGCGGGTGCGGCAGCAGAGGCTTGTTGTTGAGCCACTTGTGATATCTGTGTTTCTAACATTTTGTTGTGGGTGACTAAAGCGTCTACTTTTCCGGTCAATTGTTTAATTTGCTCGCTAGTGTGTATGTTTTGATTCAGGAATTCTTTGTTTGTTTGAGCTTGAGTAGCTATGAATTTTTCCATCATCAACTCGAGGTTTGATTTCCTAGGTGCAGTCTGAGCAGCAGCTGGTTTCTGATATCCTGGCGGCGCAGTAGGCATTTGCAATGCATTATCGCTTTTGTAAGAAAAGTTTGGATGATTTCGCCAACCTGGGTTGTAAGTATTTACGTAAGGATTTCCTTGAGCATAATTTACTTGGTCTGGTGGGATTCCAGCTAGCAATGGGCATTCGGGCGCATTATGAGTGGTGCTTCCGTATAACTCGCAGTTTGGAGTTACGGCAGTGACGGTTGCAGTGGGGTTAACGGTCAGACTGTCAATCTTCTGTGCTAGAGCATCTACTTTAGAGTTGAACTTTTCAAGGCTACTGATCTCGTACATCCCACCTTTCACTGTGGTTTTCTCTGTTGGAGTGCGTTCACCTCCCCATTGGCAGTGGTTCTGAGACATGTTTTCGATTAGTTGATAGGCTTCGTCGTATGGCTTATCCATAAGTGCACCGCCCGCGGCAGCGTCTATTGTCAATCTGGTATTGTATAAAAGCCCATTATAGAAAGTATGGATTGTCACCCAGTCTTCTAGACTGTGGTGAGGACATGTTCTCATCATATCTTTGAATCGTTCCCATGCTTCGTAAAGAGATTCAGTATCTTTTTGTCGAAATCCGTTGATTTGAGCTCTAAGCATAGCAGTTTTGCTTGGCGGAAAATATCTCGCTAAGAAGACGTTCTTCAACTGTTCCCACGTCGTAACGGAGTTGGATGGTAAGGATTGTAACCATGTCCACGCTCTGTCTCTAAGAGAGAATGGGAAAAGACGAAGTCTTATCGCGTCTGGAGTTACTCCATTTGCTTTCACTGTGTCTGCGTATTGTACAAACTTCGTTAAATGTTCGTTTGGATCCTCAGTTGCATTTCCTGAGAATTGGTTTTGTTGTACAGCTGACAGCAATGATGGTTTCAGCTCAAAATCGTTTCGAGTAATAGCTGGGGCAGCAATGCTACTTCTAGGCTCCATCTGAGAGGGTGTAGCGTATGCCTTCAGTGGTTTGTTTTGAGGTGCTTCAGCCATCTTTGATTCTTCTTCGGATTTGGGAATGGGAGTGAGAGGATCGGGAATGTTATGTTTGAGTTGGTACTCAATTATTCGACTTCTTAAATGTAAGAAGCGCTCTAGTTCTGCGACTGAAGGTTTTAAGATATCGCCTTGTGAGCGATTACTTGGCATACAATCGACAGCACTAGTAAAGGAAAAATGAAATTGTTAACCTAGTCTACACGGCGTAACAGAAGGTTACACTATTGACTAAACGGGTCCCCGACAACGGCGCCAAAAACTTGATCGCGACTTTCTATGTCTAATACAACTGAACTGCAAGTGCACAGTCTATCGCGTAGTAATAAAAGATATCGATCCCACAGGGACTCGTAATCAAACTAGTGTTCTTGGGAGTTACTATGTTTAGCTAGGTAGATAATGTTTGAGGGAATAAGATTGTCACTAAAGGGAACTAAAAATGTTACTTAAGTTATAATTACGTGAATCGATATGCAGTAATTATGTTCTTCGGGGATTTGACAGGTTACCGGTGTATGAAATATTTTTCAGAATTCATTTAAGCAGAAAATAGTGATCTGAAGACTCTCGTCTCACGATGGTTGTTGACGCTAATCATAATTCTAAGGGCCAAATGTACGCTTTCGTGTCCCATTCGGGGTTTAAACTATTTTTTGGAAATCTCTAAGTTCTAATTCATTTTAAAGTGCTTTCGTTGTTATTAAAACAAATGACTAGTGTCTACTATCTGGTCTTGCCGCAGCTTTCGCTTGTTGGTTCGTACCTTAATTAATTTCCCACTTTCGTGGAAAAACTACTTTTAAATAATTTCTCGCTTTCGCGACGAAGTTTATTCAGTAAATAAATTTAAACACTCAGACCATAAACAACTTTTGAAAAAGAAAGTTTTCAACCGGTTATTATCAAATCCCGTCCGAATTATTATTACATATCGATTACTTTGATTTAGCTAGACATGGATTTGGGAAAGGCAAAACATAAATAAAAACAATGAATAATAACATGCATCATAATGAAAACGGAAATTACGATTAAAATTAGAAACCTGTAAATATTCCAATTGACCTTTGGGCAGATCCTCCACAAATGTTGGCAGGATTCTGGTCTTTATGCCAATTGATCGTACAAGGGAAATAGGAATTACAGAAGAAATGAAAGGCAACAAAAAAATAGAAAGAAAATAAAACTGAACTTTTGCTCTGGAAATGAAATTGGGCAGCACTTCGTTGTCTGAATGCGGCTCCCTTTTCAGCTCCCTTCCTTCCCTTTTTATAGAAATAGAATTCTAACGGTTATAACTTGAAGAAGGTGGACTTAGAGGCAAAAATATCAGAGAGTAGTGGTCCACTATTTGGGACTTGAAACTGTATTTTTCACGTTCATTTGAAGTTGGGCGTTTTTGCCTGCATGACGGTCGTCACGGTGTGTGACGGTTGTCACCCGTGTGACGGTCGTCATGGAGCTGTGACGGTCGTCATGGAGCTGTGACGGTCGTCACAGCAGCAAAATATGCATTCTGCATTTTTCATGTTGTTTTCATCCGGTTTTCATCCATATTTCATCTGTGATTGCTTCTTTTCTTCATATTGCCTTGTTTAGACATGATCATCAAATACCTGCAAAATATCAGACAAATAACACGGAAAGAACCCGAAATCGGATCGAAAACAGTCAAACATCAGTTGAATTATGCATCAATATATATATACGATTTCGTGTTATCAGACGCCTCCGAGTTGGTTTTGTCTAGTTGGAACAAGGTTCTCGGTTTCTCCTTGCAGTTCTTAGTGGGAAAAGCCCAGCAGTGCGCCAAAGACGGATGTTGGGTCGTGTTCAACGCCATTCTTGCTCTGTGCATATATGGCATCATTCTATTCCCCAATATGCCCGACTTTGTGGACTTCGACGCCTTCCTCATCTTTGCTTCAGGGAATCCAGTCCCTAACTTGATAGGAGACGTCTACCATTCCATCCACTACAAAAACGAGAACGGGAGGGGTAAGAATGTCTCGTGCTGTGTGCCCTTGCTTTATAAATGGCTTGATAGTCATCTACCCAAGAGGGGTCCCTTTGTTTCGTTTGCAGCCACAGCTGAGTGGTCCGAGCGTTTGATGAGTCTGTCGGCGGATGAAGAGGTACGGGAATCTCTGTACCTCACTGGTCTTCTAGAAGGGGACGTGTTATCTAAGCTTCAGCGCGCTTGGAATGGTATCAGTAAGCGGGGAAAACCATTGCTGGGGAAAAGCAATAGCCAAGCCTACACTCCGTATGTGACTTGGATCAGAGCCAGAGCAGATGCTATAGGGATGTCGTTTCCTCCTACCAAGCCAGAAAGCCCTCCAGTGATTGAAGAGCCTACCAATGTTCCTATTCAGCAGCATAATCAGGTGCTAGCTGAGAAAGACGAGCTGAAAAATGCAAATGAAGAATTGAAGAAAGAATTGGTTCAACTCAGAAGCGAGAGAAACGAAGTCGTTCATTCCTTCAAGAGGCAAATAGAGCTGGTGAACTAGTTGGGGACAGATTTGACTAAGCAGACAGCTGAGCGTGAGTGCATGGGTCGAGACTTCAAAGTTGTCAACAATGTGCTAGCCACGAAGAAGCTACACTTGGATGAAGCGTATCGGAGGATATCCAAGTTTAACCAGCACTGGAAGGCCTCCCTAGCCAACAGGAAAGAGCGGGAGGATAAGCTGATGCAACAGATCTCCAAGCTGAAAGCCCAGGTGAAGGCTAGTGAGAAGAGGTTTGATGAAGAAACCGCTCGCCGGTATGCCGCCGAAGGCCAGCTCAACAAAGCTCTCGCTAACCTGAAGGAGCACAAACTAACGTTTGAGTCTAAGAAGCGGAAGCTAGAAGATTGTTTCGGCGAAGGAGCATGGGAAGATTCGGTCGAAGGTCTTCAATACACTATTATGCAGAGAGAGTTACTCGTCGAAGGGTTACTCACTCGGCCTGATCATCCAGAAACGAGGAATTTGTTAGAAGAGTTTCGCACCCGTGGCCGTACTTGACTATTTGTGTTCCTTTTGTTTGATCATTGTTGTATGCTAACCATCACCAGGCTTGTTGGTAGAGGTCATGCTATTGATTCATCTTGTACTCACTGACGTTGTGTACCGCCTTGATGGGCTTTCTTTATATATATGAGATGTTATTTCCACGACTGGACTCGGACTTCTTATTATCAGCACTGGCACTCAGGCACTAGGATCGGGGGAAATCTCCCCAACACACAGACACACGTTTGCATTTGCATGAAGCATTTGCATAGCGAGCACTTTGTCGTTTTTCCTAACCCTTTTGTGTTTACAGGTTGTTTTAGGTTGTTCCAGGATTGATCAGAGACCTATCCACCGCTATCCGACCAGAGCAAATCAAACCAGAATCATGGAGCAAGTGCAAACTGATGTTCAGGAACTCCGCGAAAGAATGGACCGCTTCATGGAGCTCATGCAAGCGGTCGCCAATGGCCAGGATCAGCTCAGAACCTTGGTTCAGCCTCTGATTTCAAGGGTTGATAGCAATGGTGTACTCCATGGTGAGACCGTGCCTACCCCTCCACCAGTTGAAACTCCTCAGAATGGCGTCCCCGTGACCGGGGGGAATGGCAGTACCAACAGCAATGTGATAGCTAACATGGGACTCAATGGTAATACGACGGGCGTCGGTAATGGGAATTTTGAAGCTAACGTCAATGTTGGGCAGGGCAACGGCAATGCAGGTGTTGGGAATCTGTTTGGGCCTCAGCCGTGGTTAGAAGACCATCAAGACGATGTGTTCTCACAGAGAGGTGCTGAAGGTGAGCTGACTGCTGAAGCACGTCTAAGGCTCAAGGCACTCGAGGATAAGATGAGGAATATCGAGAACCAGAACACCTTGGGTGTTGATATGTCCAAGTTGGGACTGATTACTGATTTCAAGGTGCCTCCCAAGTTCAAGGTACCTGACTTTGAAAAGTACAAGGGCACCACTTGCCCTAGCGTCCATCTGAGGTCATACTACCGGAAAATGTCATCTCATTCTGAGGATGAGAAGTTGCTGATGCACTTCTTTCAGGACAGTCTATCTGGACCATCCCTCGAATGGTACATGAGTCTGGAACCTACCAGTGTGCGCACGTGGAAAGACCTTGCTGAAGCATTTGTGCACCACTACCAATATAACAGTGACTTGGCCCCGAACCGAGTCCAACTGCAGAATCTGTCGCAAAGGAACAATGAAGGGTTTAAGGAATACGCCCAGCGATGGCGTGAGTTGGCAGCCAGGGTTCAGCCGCCGATGGTTAAACGTGAGCTTGTGCAAATGTTCGTGGCCACCCTTCCAAGGGTTTATTATAAGAAATTGGTCAGCGGTATGTCCGGAACCTTCTCAGATCTCATTATCACGGGTGAGCACATTGAAAATGGGATCAAATTGGGGAAAATTCAAGGTGATTCATCCTCAGCTGGAGGAGGCAAGAAACTTTATGGTGGCAAAAGACGGGAAGGAGAAACGAGCGTCGTGACCAACGCTCGAAGGAAGGGTAAAGGCCCTCACCAACAGGTGGCCAGTATAACTATCCCGGCAGTTCAGCAGCCGCAGCAGCAGCAGCAACCGAATCAACAAGGGTACAGAAAGTATCAGAACAGGGCACCTCTGTCGAGTCGTCACCTCGAGACACCGCCCATGTCGTACGCTCAACTATTACAGACTCTTCTCCAGCTATAGTTGATCCAGAAGAGGACCTTGGCTCCCTTGACAGGGGCACCTCCGCCAGGTTATGACGCGAATGCAACTTGTGAATTTCACTCAGGGGCACCAGGCCACACAGTAGAGAATTGCAAAGCCTTCAAGCATAAGGTGCAGGACATGGTGGACGCTAAGACCATCAACTTCTCAGATAATGTGCCAAACGTCACGAAGAACCCTATGTCGAATCATAGGGGAGGTGGAGTAAACGCCATTATTGAAGACGAGAGTTTGGATTTGTTGACTGACGTCAGAGATCTGAAGACACCTCTTAGCTTCGTTAAAGCTAAGCTGATGAAAAGAGGTTTCTTTCCAGGTTGCGGAGAGTTGTGTATGGGCTGTGCGACGAGTCTTGATGGATATGAACAGTTGATAGAGGGGATTCAAAGTCTGATGACTGAGGGAATCCTGCAGTTTAGCCGGAGGGCCGAAAGCGGATCGGGAGAGGTAATGCTGAAGCAAGATGATGAGGTTGCCACCATCACCATCCCTCGTCGGACGGTAACTATTTCTGCACCCAGACCGCCCATGATTACCATCACCAAAGCTGGGTCGATACCCTTCGAAAGCACTAACGCTGTCCCGTGGCACTATGGGGCAGAGGTCTACTGCAACGGACAGAAGTTGGAACTAGAGCCGTTTGGGTTGTCTGTGGGGAACCTAGCGGGCATTAGCGGAATTACTCGCAGCGGGAGAGTGTTTACACCACCTGAGGTCGTGGCGGACAAAGCGGACAGAGCTGATGCAACTGACAAAGGGAAGAGTAAAGTCGTTGAAGAGATCCCTTGCTGGGTAGAAAAAGACTTACTCGTTAAAGACACCGAGGAATTTATGAGGTTGATTAAAAAGAGTGACTACAAGATCGTGGATCATCTCCATTAGACACCCTCGAAGATTTCCATCCTGAATCTGTTGCTGTGTTCTGAGGCACACCGCAACGCGCTGCTGAAGGTGTTGAACGCCGCATATGTACTGTAGGAAATATCGGTAAACCGGTTAGAGGAGGTCGTAGCCCACGTGAATGCTGGAAATGGGTTAGGGTTCACTGACCTAGAGTTGACGCCGAAGGGGAGGAACCACAATAGCGCCCTGCACATCTCGATAGAGTGTAGGGGAACGATTATGTCTCACATGTTGGTCGACACAGGGTCATCGCTCAACGTTCTTCCGAAGAAGGCATTAATGAAGTTAGATACTCGCGGAGTAATTTGCACACCCAGTGATCTGGTTGTGAAAGCGTTCGACGGAACCAAACGCCATGTTTTCGGGGAGGTGACGTTGCCAATCCAAGTCGGGCCGGAAACATTCGACGCGATCTTCTACATTATGGACATCATGCCTGCCTACAACTGTCTCTTAGGCCGGCCCTGGATCCATTCGGCGGGTGTTGTGACCTCCACGTTGCACCAGAAACTCAAGTACACTGTCGGAGGTAGCATCGTCACCGTATGTGGCGAGGAAGACATAATGGTGAGCCATTTGTCGTCCTTCAAGTATGTTGAGATTGATGGGGAAATCCACGAAACCCTATGCCAAGCGTTTGAAGCTGTTAAAGTCAAGGACGTAGCTCCTGTGGTCACTGAAAAGCCAGAGATGACTCTCTCTTCCTTCAAGGAAGCTCGGGCCGTTGTTCAGGCTGGATCTACCCCAGGCTGGGGGCGAATTTTGGAGATACCTAACAAGCAAGACAAGTTTGGGTTGGGATATTCTCCTGCGGCTGAAGCCTCCTCTTCTAGCAATGCGTCGCGAGGTAAAGGGTCGATCCAATTTACCAGTGGCAGGGTGATATTTGAAAGCGTCAACGTAGTGTCTGAAAACAGCGGAGATAGCGACTGTGACCTAGACTCTTGGATCCAGCCAAGCAAGCCAGGCGAGAGCCTTAACAACTGGTCCGTCAAGGATATCATCCAGATGACAAGCGAAGAGTAATGATTTACTTTTTTCCAATCATTGTACAACCCTATGTCCTACCCGGGACATAGTGGTTTTATTGACAGGGCCTCGTTTGATTATGTACATGCATTTTATCAATAAATCAAAAGGCGTTTTTCTTCGTATTCAAATATTGTGATCTCTATTATTCCTGTTTTATATTTGTTTTGAAAAACAATGAAATGGCAATGGGGTTTGTGCTAACCTGCATATCCTTGTTTTAAGCTTAACCCTTGTTATTGTAGGATCCACATAACAGATGACATCGACTCTGGACCTTCTACGACTCACTTCGACTTCGATTGCCCGATCTATCAAGCCGAAGAAGAGATTGATGAAGACGAAGACCTTCCCGAAGAGTTGGCCCGCTTGTTGAAACAAGAAGAGAAAGTTATTCTGCCTCACGAAGAGGAAATTGAGATTGTGAATCTGGGTTCTGAAGAACTTGTCAGGAACGTCAGGATAGGGGCTGCATTGTAGAGTGATGTCAAGCAGAGATTGGTCGAGATGCTAAGAGAGTATAGTGACGTCTTTGCTTGGTCATACAAAGATATGCCCGGACTTGATACTGACATCGTGGTCCACCACTTGCCGCTGCGAGAAGATTGTCCTCCCGTTAAGCAGAAGCTCAGGAGGACACGACCAGATATGGCCGTCAAGATCAAAGAAGAAGTGCAGAAACAGCTTAACGCTGGCTTCTTAGCGGTCACTACTTACCCTCCGTGGGTCGCCAACATAGTGCCTGTACCGAAGAAGGACGGTAAGGTACGAATGTGCGTCGATTATCGGGATTTGAATAGGGCGAGCCCTAAAGATGATTTCCCGCTGCCTCATATTGATGTGTTGGTCGACAATACAGCTCAGTTCTCCGTGTTTTCGTTCATGGATGGCTTCTCCGGTTACAATCAGATCAAGATGGCGCCAGAGGACATGGAGAAAACTACGTTTATCACTCCTTGGGGAACGTTTTGCTACAAGGTAATTCCTTTTGGTCTGAAGAACACAGGGGGCCCTTACCAACGAGCAATGGTTACTTTGTTTCATGATATGATTCATCATGAGATTGAAGTCTATGTTGATGACATGATTGCGAAGTCCCAAACGGAGGAGGGGCATCTGGTCAATTTGCTGAAGCTTTTTGAGAGGCTTAGGAAGTTCAGGTTGAGGCTGAATCCTAACAAGTGTACTTTCGGAGTACGGTCTGGAAAACTACTGGGGTTTATCGTGAGCGAAAGAGGCATCGAGGTTGATCCTGCGAAGATTAAAGCGATACAAGAAATGCCAGCGCCAAGAACAGAAAAAGAAGTTCGTGGTTTCCTGGGCAAAATAAACTACATTGCAAGGTTTATCTCTCAGCTCACGGCCACGTGTGAACCGATGTTCAAACTGCTAAAGAAAAATCAGGCGATTATCTGGAACGCGGATTGCCAGAAGACATTTGATAAGATAAAACAGTATCTGCAGGAACTTCCAATCTTGATACCCCCAGTGGCTGGACGGCCCTTAATCATGTACTTGACAGTTCTTGAGAATAGTATGGGGTGTGTTCTCGGTCAGCACAACGAGACGGGCAGAAAGGAGCATGCCATTTACTACTTGAGTAAAAAGTTCACAGATTGTGAATCTCGTTACTCGATGCTGGAGAAAACGTGTTGTGCACTAGCCTGGGTTGCCAAACGTTTACGACAGTACATGCTCAATCACACCACCATGCTAATTTCGAAGATGGATCCGATCAAGTACGTCTTCGAGAAGCGAGCGCTTTCGGGCAGGATTTCCAGATGGCAAATGGTGTTGACGGAATATGATATTCAGTACGTTTCCCAGAAGGCCATCAAGGGAAGCGTATTGTCTGAATACCTCGCCGAACAGCCGATCGAGGATTATCAGCCTATGAAATTTGAATTCCCTGATGAGGATATCATGTTTCTTAAAGCGAAAGATTGTGATGAACCGTTGCCCGACGAGGGTCCAGATAGGAAATCCCAGTGGAAATTGATATTTGACGGGGCGGTTAATTCTTATGGAAGTGGCATTGGGGCGATCATCACGACTCCCCATGGATCCCACATCCCGTTCACTGCGAGACTAACGTTTCCAGTCACCAATAACGAAGCGGAGCACGAAGCATGCATCATGGGTCTAGAAGAGGCAATTGATTTGAGAATCAAGAACCTAGATGTATATGGTGACTCGGCGCTTGTGATCAACCAGATTTAAGGGGAGTGGGAGACTCGCCAATCGAATTTGGTGCCGTACATGAATTATGCCAGAAGGCTACTTCCGTTCTTTGATCGAGTGGAACTCCATCATGTGCCCAGGGCTGAAAACCAGATGGCTGATGCCTTAGCCACGTTGGCTTCGATGTATAAAGTCAATTTTTGGAATGAAGCTCCAAGAATTGTCCTGTCTCGTCTTGATAGACCTGCATTCGTCTTTGCGATCGAGGAAGCCTCCGACGGCAAGCCATGGTTCCATGATATCCAGACCTTCCTTATGACTAAGGAATATCCTGCGGGAGCGTCAACCCAGGATAAGAAGACTCTGAGGAGGCTGTCTGGAAATTTCTATCTCAATCCTGATGGAGTTTTGTATAAAAGAAACCACGATCTCGTGCTACTCAGATGTGTAGATGAGAAAGAAGCGAGTATGCTCATGGAAGAAGTCCGTGAAGGCACATTTGGTATGCACGCCGGCGGGCATGCTATGACAAGAAAGATCCTGAGAGCAGGATATTACTGGCTGACGATGGAATCGGATTGCTTTAAATTCGCGAAGAGATGTCATAAATGCCAGATTTATGCTGATAAAGTTCATGTGACGCCGTGCCTGTTAAATGTCATGTCCTCCCCGTGGCCGTTCTCCATGTGGGGCATCGACATGATAGGCAAGATCGAGCCCACTGCGTCTAACGGTCATTGCTTCATTCTAGTAGCTATCGACTACTTCACCAAGTGAGTGGAGGCAGCCTCATACGCTAATGTGACCAAGCAGGTGGTGGCTAAATTCATAAAGAGGGACATCATCTGTCGTTACGGAATTCCCGAGCGGATCATTACTGATAATGGTTCGAATCTGAATAACAAGATGATGAAGGAGCTGTGCCAGAGTTTCAAGATTGAACACCACAACTCATCTCCTTACCGGCCGAAGATGAATGGCGCCGTTGAAGCGGCCAATAAGAACATCAAGAAGATTGTTCAGAAGATGGTTGTGACCTACAAAGATTGGCACGAGATGCTGCCATTTGCACTGCACGGTTATCGTACGACGGTACGTACGTCAACCGGGGCAACTCCTTTCTCCTTGGTGTACGGTATGGAAGATGTCCTACCGTTAGAAGTGGAGATCCCTTCTTTGCGAGTTTTGGTTGACGTGAAACTCGACGAGGCAGAATGGATTGAGAACCGACTAAACCAACTCAGCCTGATGGACGAGAAGAGGTTAGCATCGATTGCGCATGGTCGTCTGTACCAAAGTCGAATGAAGAAAGCTTATGATAAGAAGGTGCGTCCTAGAAGCTTTCAGACGGGTGATCTCGTCCTGAAGAAGATTCTTCCTCCACACTCCGATCACCGGGGCAAGTGGACTCCCAATTACGAAGGTCCGTACGTCGTCAGCAAGGTCTTCTTGGGAGGAGCCTTGTTGTTATCCACGATGGATGGCAAAGATTTTGCATCCCCGATGAACGCGGACGCAGTTAAAAAATACTTTGCTTAAAAAATGACCCGCTGGAAAGAAAAAGAATATCCAGGCAAAAATGGGGCATCCCGGCGAACCATAAAAAAGGAAAAAGGTTCGGGCAAAAGTTAGGGATATGAATTGAAAAAATGTACACCCGCAAAGTCGAAAACCTGGAAGGGCGACTTTGGCAAAAAAGGGTATCCCGGTGAATTGAAAACCCGGAAGGGCGATTCAGGCAAAAGTTAGGGATTTGAAAAAGCAAATGACTGCGTTCCGCGTGTGGACTTTCATTGTTTAGTGGTTTGGAAGACCTGAGGGCCGTTTATCTGAATCAATCTCTTCTGAAGCTGAAGCGTCGGAGATGTATCGAAGTCGAGTGGGTCATAGAAGGATCAACTCATGGTGTTCGTCTATGCCTCGTTGCCGACATGTGTATATACTGATGTATATTTGTGTTTTATTTTTGCGCGGCTTCCTCATTCCAGGAGCTTGCATCTGTTGTAAAACATTTTTACCCATTCAGGGGTTCGTTATCAATAAAATGTATACTATTCAGCAATTCTGTTTGTCTGTTTAGCATTTATCTGTTTTGTTTGCGAAAAAGAACGCCGATGTTTTTGATAAAATGCGCATACATAAACTTACTGGCCTAGGCCACTGATTGTTGAAACAATGAATTACTCGAACATTGTCACAAGATGATAACCTTGATAGGTCCCTTTGAGAGGGGTATCTTGTCTGTTTGCTTGTGTTGTTGCAGGTGTAACATATACCAGGCAGTACGCCGTACGCGTCCCCAAGCAGGATGATTCCTTCTTCTCCAGCAAAGTTCAGCATCCTCTCCCCATAGAGTCTGAACATGAGGTCGTAAGCATTGATATGTTTTCCCCGGGAAGAGAAGATTCACTCCCCAATCAGATACATCCCGAAGGGTCGTCATCTCCCTAGCTGAGTCACATACTGAAGTGTACAACAATTGATAGTTCCAGACTGAAGTCTTCAGCAGAATTGAAATTCCCCACAGAGTCATACTCTCCCCTGTAGGTAGGATGATTCCTTCCTTCCCCAGCCGAGTTTGCAGATCCCCAAGGGAGCCGAGTCCTTGGAAAGCAGTTCGGGCCATGATTGGTTTTCCCCAGTAGAGTGTTGAATAACTGATGCTGTATTTCCTTGCCAGAGTCGTTACCTCCAGGGAAATAGTCGCGAAGGCCGCGCAAGTTACTTCTGCGATTGACATCGCTTTCCTTAGCAGGCCCAGGTTCTCGTAGAGCTTCGTTCCCCTGCAGCAGTTGACTGAGGTTCATTTCCCCAGGCGGAGTCCGATTGAGATTGGCGTGACTTCTTCTCCTTGACAGGATGATTCCTCCTCTCCACCAGAGTGGTTCTTTCTCCTTGACGGGAGGATTCTCCCTTCAGCATTTATTTTGTTGATGGGGTCACAGCATTTTGCATGATTGCATAGCATTTCCACCGTGTGGAACATTGCGTCGTTGTTAAAGCATATGCATATGAAACATGAGCTAGGTCGTTACCTGTTGCACCCTAAAATTTGACCAACTGGTTTTACCTGATTTGTGTTTTCATAGCTTTATCATTTGCATAGTAGATCATGCACATATTTCATTCATTTGCATAGCATAGCATGGGCAAGCCATCCAACAAGGGGTCAAGTGCCATTCTTATCTCAAGAAGCATATCCAAGGGTTTTTTTTTATTATTCAAGCCCAAGTCTATTCAAGTCACCAAGAAAGAAATTGAAGCTTTGAGAAATTAATAGATCAAGCAATGGATTTATAGCCGGTCTGGGGAGTATTTGAAGATCATCATAGAGGTTGTGAGCTATGGACTCAGGCATGGAATGTGTGTGGACATCATGGAAGACCTAGAGGGTCATTTTGAAAGTAAGACAAGTTATTGGGGTGGTTACAAGAGCTACAGTTGAAGACAGTCAACTAGGGTTTTATCTGGGTCAACCCTAGGTCAAATGCTTGATTGAAGGGCATCAAGGCCTATTTGAAGGATGTGGGGTTCATCATTTGATATTTGGATATGGATGTGGTGTTGTGCCAAGGAGAAATCACAAGAAATCAAGAAGAAGAGAAGTTTCTGAATTAGGGTTTCTGAGTAAAATCTCCTAGTTTAGGTCAAACTTCCAAGCAAGGTAATTCAAAATGCAAGTCTCAAATGGATCCTTGGCCAACATGAAACTTATAGAGTATCTCAATACCTTTAATTTGAGTGGTGGAAGGCATCAAGGAGATTTATAGAACTCAAGTTATGGTTCTTGCAAGTTACAGGTCATCAGAGGCATCTGAAATTTGTCTGTGAAAGTTACTTGACTTCCCAACAATGTTTTCCCCATAAGGAGTTTTCAAGTGGATTTTTTACCAACATGAAAGTTGTTCCCCATGATCTTAGCTTTCTATAAAGGTATGGTATGCCTCAATCTGATTTGTGGAGCTCTACTTATGATCTAGACAAGCCAAGGGCATTTTGGTCATTTGGAGGTTATAAGTCATTTCAAGCATAAGGCCATATCTCCTATTTCCAAGCTTCAAATGGAAAAATCTTCAACATAAAACTTTCTTATAATGATGTTTTAAGGCTAGTAGGGAGTTCATGGGATGTTGAAAAGGCTCATATCAAAAAGTGATAAAAATGGCCTAAAAATGAGGCATAAGTTAATTCAAGTGAATTTGAAAAATGGAAATCCCAAGTTATAAGTCCAAACCATGTCATGTAATAGGTCATTTTGACTCCAAATGACATTATAAGAACAATGGTTCATCCACAATTTTGATTTGAGGCTTGCATCATATGGTTGCTTTGTAATTTGATTGCTTGCATATTAGGGTACCAAACCAAAACTCAAAATAACTCAACAAACAAGGAAGATATACATTGTATCTCATCCAAAATATCATGTGGGGATAAAATCAAGTTGGTTACAAAGGTTACAAGGGTTTTGGCATGAGATACCATGTAAGGAGAAATGAAAATTCAAAATACCATTGCAAGAAAAGATGAAGTTCTCATTAGATGATCCTAGATGGTTCTAGACTGTTCTAATCCATTCTATATAACAAGTGCAACTTGCATTGATGCAAGTTTGGTGTTATTTGGTGTAGAGAAGAGAGAGTGAAATCCATTTTCCTCCATTGCAAATCACATTCAAACTTCATATTCTTCTTCATTGCAATCCATTTTTTCTCCACAAACCTTCTCCATAGATCTTGCTGAGTGTGTTCATGCTGAGTTGAAGCTCCATTGATGGAGAATTGAAGGGGTTTACATTGGATTTGCAAAGAAGCCATTACCATTGGATCTTGAAGTACAAGCTCTCTCCCTCCAATCTTTTGCAAACAGAAGAAGATTCATCATCCAGGGATTGTTCTTGAAGAGTTGCAAGGCCTGAATTGAAGATCTTCATCACCTACCATATCCAAGAACCAGGTTTGTAAAATCATTTCTACACCATTATCTAGGCATGGCTAGGGTAATTTATTAGTGTAGACTTGTTAGAGACAATTAGGTGATCATTTTTGATGAGTTTGGGAGCAATTGGTGAAGTTTCATTAATGGAGGTCAATTCTTGGATGAGCAAGATCGTGTGAAATAATGAGTGTTAATGCCAAATTAATAGCTGATTTTAATTAGTGTAATGTGAGGTTCATTCTGATGTAAAGAAATGAGAGTTTGGTTGAAGTCGTGGGTTGATGGTATTTTGAGATCAATGGAGTTTCACATTCGGGCTGCTTGATTTAGACCATTTCAATGAGAACCAATGCCATAGCCGTATTCAGGGTGAAATTCTAATCAACTTTGTGTTTTAAACTTTGAAAATTGATGCTGAAATGAGGGAAAACGAGAGGATGGAAGGTCTGTGCATGGGAGCTGTATTTTCATGGTGGATTCTGCAAAACCCTAACCCAAGGTTAGGGATGATGTTTTAGCCGTTGATGTGCGCGCTTGACCTTTGACTGAGGAGATAATCCCACACTCCAGATTTGATTTCGTTTTGGAGGGAGCCCCGAGCGAATGAAACGCCGCGTTTCACTTAAAACGCTAGTCTGGGCTTAAGTCATCAATGCTATACCCACCCCCCAAGCGAGGCCCATTATGATTTGCACTATATTTTCTTGCTTTTCGCACCGTAGTTTTTTCTTTTTCTTTTTGATTTTATCATCTATTTTCTGATTTACATTGGGCCAGGCGCGTTTCTATACGCACCCCCATGTCTGGGCCCAAGTTTGATTTGCATTGCATTTTAATACTATCTGCACCCCATGCTCATATTTTCATTCTAATTTTACTCCATTTTTTTCCAAACTTTAGAAATTCATATTAAATAGGAAAATCAATATTTTTTAATGGGAGTTTTTTTCTCCCTTCTCATATTTTTGTCTAGAAAAATACAAAATAAAAATATTTTGCATATCATGCATTTTAATATTTTTTGCATATTTTTCACTTTAATTGCTTTTTAATTCTTTTATATTGATACCTTAATTTGTAGATTTTAGTTTAGGTAGTTCCCTTAGTATTTTTAGGTCAATCTTTTTAGGTTAGTTAGATATATGTTTTAGGTTCCCCCTGGATTAATTCCATATTTTTGTGATGATTTTTAGGATAGTTTTGATTAGATAATTCTAGGTTGTGTAGAATTAGGTTAAACTTCAACATAAGTCCATAATAACTTTAGATTTTGGGTTTTTTAGGATAAGTTAGGCTATGGGGCATATATGGGTATTAAGGGTAGGTTTAGTAGATCCCCTAGAAATGATATTAGAATTTTCCCTACTATATTAATATTTTTAGTATATTTTGCAATTGTATGCTTGTTTGGTGTGCCCTTTTGGGGTTTATTTTGTTTGTATGGGCTTATTGGGCTTGCTTGGGGTGTGGGTTAGCCTTGAAGAGCATGATGATGAAGCATATTGAAGACAAAGTTGAAGCTGAAGATCAAAGCTTGATAAAGGTGCTAGGCTTGCTCGAAGATTGATTGAAGATCCTAGGACATAGGAGCTAGAGAGAGCCTTAGAATAGAAAATTTCTTCACAAATATGGATGGCTTCTGTTGCCTCCATTCTTCTCTATGATTCAAAGTCTCTCTTTGATACTCACCTCCTTCCTTTGGAAGGCTTAGTGACAGTATCTAGGAGATAGAACTTTTGAGAGAAACAGTCTGTATTTTGTTAACAGTCTGTATGCCACCTTTGGTGGTCAACTGACTATTTAACATCCCAAATCATCTTGTGAACTATTACTCATCTAGGAGATCTCGCTTTGAAGAAACTTTGAAGATTGAAGATGAAGTCCCTTGCCTTGAAGACTGATAGAAGAAGGAGCTTATGCTGTCAGGTTTTGCTGTTTAGAGCTGCTGGTGTTGTTTAGAGCTGGTGATGTATTGTTTGAGTTTCTTGACTGTATTGTTTGTTAATTTTCCCCTTGAGATTGAGGTGAAGCTGTTTCACCTTGCTCATTGTTTTCTAGGTTCGAGGTTGAGTGGAACTCCCTTGCCTCGCTTGTATTGCTGCATTCATGCATTTTACCACTTTACTGTATATATGCTGTTGTTTTTCCGTTTATCCCCTTAGGATCTCTGTTTCTCTCTGCGCAAGAGAGAAATATGACAGACATTAGGTTCTCATCCATGTATGACAACATTAGGATAGATTTTGATTCCTTTTTCAACCATAGGCTTTAGAGTTGCTGTTTCTCTTCTTTCTCAAAACAATCAGAAAATACAGTAAAAGAAAAACATCAATAAAAAACAGTTCTTGCGTAAAAGACTGTAAACCAATCAAAGACGTCATTTTTGTCCGCTTGGACCCATAATTAGGAGAAAACCTTTTTTCAGAAGGATAAAAACAATCAAGACAGACTTGTGTCGTACGTGGCCCGAACTACGTTTGCTCTGATCTTTCATGCTGTATGAAAGTACGTAGGCATAGGATGCGATATCCTAGCGAGCAACCTTCCCCTCCTTTCCAGTAGGTAGGCGAACTACGTTGACTCTGATTTCTCGTTCTAGACGGGAATACGTAGGCATAAAGTGCGATACTTTGCCGAGTCATTTTCTTTTCTTTTAACCCCAGACCTGTAGAATAGATAGAATAACAATTCGTACTAGAAAACAAGCGTGGATCCCGTCGAGTACGACGGACGTGAGGGGTGCTAATACCTTCCCCTTGCGTAACCGACTCCCAAATCCAGGATTTGGTTGCGATGACCATTCCTTTCCCGTCTTTGCGGTAGGTTTACTCTAAGCGTTTCCTTTCCCTCCGTTGGGATAAATAACGCACGGTGGCGACTCTTCTGTTCAGCCGGCGCCGATATTTGCAGTAGCGACAGCTGGCGACTCTGCTGGGGACTCCAACGGTTCCCTACGCGAGTCAATCCTAGCGCTTGTTTTCCCGTCGAGGATTTTGTATGGATTTACTTTTTCTGTATTTTACATTCAACATTATATTTCTGTTATTATTATTGTGGGTATGAGGGGGTTCTATGATTGAGAGATAAGCCGGACCTGGGCTTGAGCGTACTTAGAATTAGAGTGGAAAGTAGCGGGCGTGCACATGCTTTGCATGTCCTAGTGTCCCGCAAAATTCACACTCAGACGAGGTTCTTCTGGTTGGCCTCTTGTCCCACCCTTTGGGTGGCATGGGTTGCTGGTTAGTTGGATTGTCGACTCTGGAAACCGATCATTTGGAAGTTGGCTAAGTGAGGCCTCTTCAGGACATGATGATGCCACACCTTCTGGGTATCGTATCATCAACCCTGAAAGTCTGTGACCCCAACGACCGCATAGGATGCCATACTTTGTGTCAGTTATTAGGACACCTACCTGTGAGAGGGGTTGGGGCATGCAGGTAACTTGACCTCCAGATTACCGGTTTTCTTGATTGAGATTCAGTGATATTTGAAGACAGCATTATGAGGTCTGTTGGAGACCAGGTTCGAGTACCGTTTTGATTTGCTGACACCAGGTTCGAGCAGTGTTATGGGTCTGACTAAGACCAGTATGGTGGATTGAACTTCTCAGCCAGGGGCACTTGGTCCCTTGTGTGTGCATTTTGCATTTTGCATGACTGTTTGCATTTGCATTTCATTTTGCATATTCATCCTCATCCGGAACAGGAAGCTTACCCGTTTTTGTCCGCTTCATCAGTTGATTTCCCGACATTCGTATTGGACTCGAGTTAGCATTTGAAAAGATCATGGCTTCAGAAGAGCAGAACTTGGTTGTTGCTCGGGCGGAGTTTGAATTGTTGAAGTACCAGGTGAGTCAAATCATGGAAGCCATAACAGCTATAAATGGAAGAGGAAACAATGGTCAAAGAGCTCAGATGAACAATGTTGCTCAGCCAGTGCAAACCCCTGTCAGAGGTCCATATTCTTTCAATGATGCAGAGTGTCACCATTCTACTTTCTCTATGCCAGATTCTCCAAGGATTGTTCCATCCCCAAGAGTTGTTCCGCAGGTTAATATTCAGGATCCACTGACTGTTGAGTATATGAGAAGACTTCAGACGTTGGAAGATCAGATTGCCGCCCTGGTGAATAAGAATACTCTTAATTTGAATGCTGCGAGCATGTGTTTGGTGCCAGGTCTTGTATTGCCTCCAAAGTTCAAAGCGCCCAATTTCGAGAAGCACAAAGGGGATAGCTGTCTGAAGCTACATTTGGTTATGTTCTGCAGAAGAATGACTTCGTATATCACCAATGACAAGCTCATGATTCACTGTTTCCAAGATAGTTTGATCGGAGCGTCTTTGGACTGGTACATGCACTTGAAGAGTGATAGTATTAAATCATGGTCGGACTTAGCCAATGCCTTCGTGAAGCAGTATGACTACAACCTGGAAATGGCTCCTTTTCGCATGCAGTTGCAAGAATTATCTCGTGCGGAGAATGAATCCTTTAAGGGGTATGTGCAGAGATGGAGAGAATTGGCTGCTCGTGTTCAACCACCGATCCCGGAGAGAGAAATGGTTAGCCTATTTGTGGATACTCTGAAGGGCCGTTATTATGACATGATGTTCACTTGTACAAGCTTTGAAGGCCTGATGAGAATGGGAGAGCTTGTTGAGAGAGGACTCAAGAATGGAAAGCTTAGAGAAGCTCCTTATATCCCAGTTGATAAGAATGAACCAGTTCTCACTTCTCAAGAGGAATGGGAAGACGGAAGCGAGGTTGTCTCAGAATCTCTAGCGTCTCAGGCTCAGTTGTCAGACACTTCAAACCAGCAGTCATATTATCGTCAGCCGCGTCGTCACGCCCAACAAAGACCAAGGAAACCTGAAAGGCAGTTTACTCAGCTACCGGTGTCATACAGTCAGTTGTTGCCAGATTTGGTCGAAAGTGGATTAATAGTGCCGAAAGAGACTAGTCCAACGATCCCGCCTTATCCTTCAGGTTCTGATGCCAGCGCCCGCTGTGAGTACCATGGCGGGGTACATGGGCATTCGACAGATGATTGTAAAGTGCTTAGAAGCCAAGTTCAGAATCTGCTAGACTCTAACAAGACCTTTATCACACCTCAGGGTTTTGTCCGGATTATTGATTATCCTTCATCCAGTTGTGTGGGTTCGTCAGTCAATGTTATGGGATACTCTGCTGAGAGTGTATGTTTGGAAGAATGTCCAATGGAGAGCTCAGTTGAATATAGGGGAAGTTGCTAGAGGTTTCTGCGCTGGGTGTCGCATTTGTTTCTCTGCTGACTGTTTAGCTTTCGTGCATTGTTGTTTGCTGACCACCACCAGGCTTGTTGGCTGGGGTCACTGTATTTTGTACTTGGTTGTGCTGTTCTTATTGACTTTGCATAGTGGTGTGAGGCGTTTATCTCTGTGCTTGTAGCTTGGGTGTATTTGTCTTGTCTTGAATATGTGTTTGATTTCTGCATTGCATTCTCGCATAACAGGTACATCAGAACCGTGGGTCTTATTTCCTATCATCCAATTTGTTGCAGGAATTCTTCAGAGATATGGAACAGAATCAGGATGAATTGATTGAAGTCCGAAGCCAACTGAGGCAGATGATGAAAGACATGCAAGAGTTGCGTCTGGATCAGAAGATGCCCAGAGAGGAAAATAATCAGCTGAAGACCCAAATAAGCTTGATCATGGAAGTAGTCAAGAATGTGATTAGGAAAGAGGATGGTCAGCTATCTGAAGCCGCAGTGAAGGAGTTTGTCCCGCCTGTGCCTGTGGAGCCCGTGCCTGTGGAACCTGAGTTTAAAAGACGTGTTGATCAACACCAGCAACAACAACAAAGGATACATCCGGCTCAGCGAAGAATTCAGGAGGGGAGGCCAAAGAGGGTATTTAAGGCGCCGCCTTCAACGTATGCTAAGCTCTTGCAGACTTTATTGAGTTTGAAGTTGGTTGAGAAAAGAACATTGGAGCCACTCACAGGAACGACGCGTCCTTATGGGTATGACACTAGCAAGCAGTGCGAGTTTCATTCCGGGGCATCCGGACATGATATCGAGAGTTGTCACGCTTTCAAGCACGACGTTCAGGACTTGATTGACGCAAAGGTTATTGAACTCACGTCGGGCGACGTAATTGTACCTAATGGTCGTACCCCAGTTGGTGCTAAGATAATGGATGTTCCCGAAGCTGCTGTAGATCAGAAGTATATTCTGCAATCATTGGTGTCAGAATCCCCCTGTCCTCAGTTGCTGCCTAGACCAAGTCTGAGGATGAAAGCGCTTGAACAAAAGGAGTCCCTGATGGTTCAGACTCGACCTCCAAGTGGTCCAAATGATCAAAATCAACAATATGTCCAGTCTTCGCAACAAACGTCAACTCCTTTCCAGAATCAGCTGCCTTACCGTTATCGGTCAAACCTGCGTGCTAGACAGAGCCCAATGAAGTCAGAAAGGCAATTCACCCGGCATCCGTGTTAAACAGTATGGTCAACAGGAAACTTTGGAGATGGCTGGTTCAGCAGCAAGTCAGATGTGAAAGCCCGATTCTCGGAAGCTGACGTTTTTCTGTGTTTCATCTTGTCATTTCTTTATGTTTGTAGTTTCTTTCTTGTTAAAGTGCAATCTCGTTTGTAAAACTTGTTGTTTTCATTCAATTGATGATAATGAAATGAGTATGCATGTTTTGAATAAATCCATTCGTGTTCACTAATTGATTTTTACAGATGTCCAACGCTTGGTTAAGCGGAACCCGGGGAGGATGACGAAAATGAACGACATGCAAGCTTCCGATATTGTATGCCTTTGAAATAAAACCTGCTGATGATGTACAGGCATTGTTTCAAATCCCTAAACACCGGAGATATAAGGAAGATAATCCCTTGATAACCCATTCGAGCCTAGTTGTAGGAGTTTCTTTCTGAAAACGAAAAACCCTCAATGTCAACCTGGGGCAGGGTAGGTGTTAGCTAATTTGACCGAGCGTCCAAAATTGCAAAAGGAGTGTCCGGTCGAGGATCAATCACACCTTCATAGGTCGTGCCTAAAAAGCCGCAGTGGTTAAGCGACAGGAGTGACCCAGTCACATTATTCCCCAAAGAGTCAGACAACCAGTGTCACACGACTTGTTCGGAAAAAAACGAAAAGCGAAAAGAATCAAAAGCCCGCTAAGTCAAAACTTGAAAGTAAACGACTTAGGCAAAAATAAAGGCATCCCACTGGACTTAATAATCAAAAAGAGTCAGTCCAAGCAAAAGTTAGGGAAAAAAAAGAAAAAATGAAAAGGATTACAAAAGAAAAGTCCTCAAATGAAATACGAGTCGTGTGACCCCAAGTGTCAAAGACGAAGAGTGAGTGGTTGTCACTCCAAAAGCGCATAGTTTCTCGAACTATCACTCCTATATTTCAACCTCCCCGAGGTGAGCGCTAAGGTCGAATTAGCTGAACGTAGGATCGGAGGACATCAAGGAGAATGGGTGGGTTAAAAATTAGACTTTGAGCCTTTATCCTTTCTTGCAAAACCGTGAACCTGACCACGTTACAACCTTCAAAAGTCCTAATTGAAGCAGGGTCGTTTCGAGGGCATATATCGGTTAAGATCGCGTCGAAGCTGACTCCTAAAAGGGTTCTTCTTACCATGTTGGTACTGATGTCGATATTCTGATAAATGATTTGTGCATTGTATGGCATAAACTGTTTTCCCATTTTTCCAGTGAATAGATTGGATGTTAAAACTGCCATATGCATTGCATTAATATAGCTTTTATGCAGAACAACTGGTTTTCCTTACGAGTAAGCACTTGATAGCAGGAAAGTTTCCTACAGCGGAAAGTCTGATCAGGATAAAATGCAGGATGCCCGAATATTCGAGAGTCGGGGCAAGCTATTATCAAGTGATCCCCAGTGAGGTCAGCCATCCAAAGCAGTTATTCTGGGGCAATCAGGTCGAGATCCGGTAAATCTCTCGTAGTTAAAGTCACTATACTGAATCAGCCAATCAGGGGCAAAGTCATTGCAAACAGGGGCAGGCTCTTCTAAGAGCGCGAAAGTTATTCTTTATTCGAGAGGCAGTTGATTTGAAGTTTTGCCGAGGATCAGAATGCTGGGGCATTTCATATCAGGCCGTTAGGGTGCAGATTTTCAGATTTCCTTTTGAGGACTATCCCCACAGAGATCCCACAAGCTGGGGCATATCAGAAGCGAAGGAATTGTTCTTCTCCGTGTCATCAGAGCTACTCAGAGCTATTCGAGCAGATTCAGCTAATCTCCAAGTGTGAGTCGAATGTCGGGAAGTCGTGTTACCGTCTATCGACCCTTCAATCAGAAGCTGTGAATTCAGACAGGATATTGTTCAGCGTCAATCATACGTGACCCATCACAGATGGCCTAAAGTCCAATCCTTATTGGCAATTTTCAAGAAGCCCAATCCATATTGGCAATCACTTTAAGGCCCATCCTGTGGTGGCCCATCATTTCAAAATCCAATCTTCATTGGTAGGCAGGAAGACTCCGTCTGTTTTCCCCAGCAAAAGTCCAATTTTCATTGGCACGGGTAAGCTGTCCCTGACAGAAGTCCAATCATGATTGGCGCATTTAGTTATTCCTTAGCAAAGTTGGCTTCACTTTTCCAGCATTTATTTTGCTGGAATAATTCTGTGACGCCTGGTTATCCCCAGCGGAGTTGGCGTTGTCTTCAGCATTTATTTTGCTGAAGCGGATTTCTGTATCCAAATTCTCCGGCGACCCGAGCCTGCATTTGCATTTGCATATATCATCATATTTGCATCATACTTGCATTTTATCCTCAAACGCGTAGCATTTCCATCCTATATGGAGCATTACGCCATAGAAAAATTCAAACATACGCATATGCATACGAAGCATAAGCCAGTTTTTTCTATCAGCCTCCAGTGGCAACATGAAGTACTCTGTAATCAGTTCAGGGGCATTTATTCAGCAGCTTTATTCAGACAGCTCTTTGGTATTCAATTCTCAGATCATGCAACAGTTATGCTTTACTCATCAGTCTATCATTAGACATCGGGAGTTTGGATATGGTTTTCTCCGTCAATCCTTAGACATTGAGAAGTTTCAAGGCAATCTTTCAGATATTGGCGTTCTTTCTGTTTATTGGACGAGATGGCATTTCAAGAAGGTTTTTCTGACCGTTGATTCTTATTGACGTCGAGGCTCTTCGAAGAATGTTTGGTTTTCCTAGTTGTTGATCCTTATCAACGGCATGGCTCTTGTGAGGTGGTTTTTCTGTCAATCCTTATTGATGATGTGACCCCTTTGAAGATATTGTTCTTTCCATCAATTCCTGTAGACGAAAGGATTCTGAAATTTGATGGGTGGTGATGAATATGGATATGGTGGAGTCTTACTGTCTATCTTTAGACAATGTAAAAATGGATATTGGTTGTCCTATGGTGGGCAATGTAAATGTGAATATTTTTCTCCTTCGGGAAGGAGTCTTTCTGTCTATCCTTAGACAATGTGAGTATGGATCTTGGTTTTCCTACGGTGGACAATGGATATGGGTTATATTTTTCTCCTTCGGGAAGGAGTCTTTCTGTCTATCCTTAGACAATGTGAGTATGGATCTTGGTTTTCCTACGGTGGACGATGTAAAAATATATTTTTCTCCTTCGGGAAGGAGTCTTTCTGTCTATCCTTAGACAATGTGAGTATGGATCTTGGTTTTCCTACGGTGGACAATGGATATGGGTTATATTTTTCTCCTTCGGGAAGGAGTCTTTCTGTCTATCCTTAGACAATGTGAGTATGGATCTTGGTTTTCCTACGGTGGACGATGTAAAAATATATTTTTTCTCCTTCGGGAAGGAGTCTTGCTGTCTATCATTAGACAATGTGAGTATGGATCTTGGTTTTCCTACGGTGGACAATGGATATGGGTTATATTGTTCTCCTTTAGGGAAGGAGTCTTGCTGTCTATCATTAGACAATGTGAGTATTGGATATCGGTGTTCCTTCGGGAAGGTGTCTCCGTCTATCATTAGACGAGGAGAATAATGAATATGGATTTTCCTTCAGGGATGGTGCCTTACTGTCTATCTTTAGACAATGTGAGTAATGGGTATGGTTGTCCTACGGTGGACGATGTAAATATGGGTATGGTTGTTCTACGGTGGACGGTGAAAAATGAGTATGGTTTGTCCTACGGTGGACGATGTAAATATGGGTATGGGTTTTTCCTACGGTGGACGATGTGAACATGGGTTATATTTTTCCTTCGGGATGGTGTCTCCGTCTATCATTAGACGAGGAGAGTATGGATATTATTGTTTGCCTGCGGGATGGTGTCCCCGTCTATCAGTAGACGATGGGAGGTGATCAAGTGCATGTTGATCCAATCTTCGGGTTTGTCATTTGTGGTGTCACACAAGTAACTGGTGTTGAAGTCAAATCTCTTTATCAGAGGATCGATCAGCTTGTTGCCATAATAATTGGATTCATTTCTCTGGATGGTGTTCCCAAAGCAAGGGTGCAGTTTATTTTTGCGGTTGGCAAATTTTTCGGGTTTATTTTGTATTCAACCGTCTTCCACCTTTGAATGGTTGAAGGCTGTTCGCTTTTCAACCCTTCAGGTCCAAGCCTTTTGAATAGAGTTTGAACATGAGGTCGTAAGCATTGATATGTTTTCCCCGGGAAGAGAAGATTCACTCCCCAATCAGATACATCCCGAAGGGTCGTCATCTCCCTAGCTGAGTCACATACTGAAGTGTGCAGCAATTGATAGTTCCAGACTGAAGTCTTCAGCAGAATTGAAATTCCCCACAGAGTCGTACTCTCCCCTGTAGGCAGGATGATTCCTTCCTTCCCCAACCGAGTTTGCAGATCCCCAAGGGAGCCGAGTCCTTGGAAAGCAGTTCGGGCCATGATTGGTTTTCCCCAGTAGAGTGTTGAATAGCTGATGCTGTATTTCCCCACCAGAGTCGTTACCTCCAGGGAAATAGTCGCGAAGGCCGCGCAAGTTACTTCTGCGATTGACATCGCTTTCCTCAGCAGGCCCAGGTTCTCGTAGAGCTTCGTTCCCCTGCAGCAGTTGACTGAGGTTCATTTCCCCAGGCGGAGTCCGATTGAGATTGGCGTGACTTCTTCTCCTTGACAGGATGATTCCTCCTCTCCACCAGAGTGGTTCTTTCTCCTTGACGGGAGGATTCTCCCTTCAGCATTTATTTTATTGATGGGGTCACAGCATTTTGCATGATTGCATAGCATTTCCACCGTGTGGAACATTGCGTCGTTGTCAAAGCATATGCATATGAAACATGAGCTGGGTCGTTACCGTTCTTGTTTTGCAGGTATTCCTCCGCAGAGTCGCTTGCTCAAGATGATTCTTGAATTCCCCAGCAAAGTCGTTTGCCCAAGATGATCCTTGAATTCTCCAGCGAGGGCGCCCGTTTAAGATGACTCTTAAGACCCCAGTGAAGTCGCCAGAGTTGGTCGCTCAAGTTGACGCTCAGAGTCCCCGGAAGAGTGTTTGCTCAGGATAATTCCTGAAATCTCCCACAGAGTTATCGGTTCAGGACGATTCTTGAAGTCCCCGCGGAGTTATTTGTTCAAGATGATTCTTGATGTCCTCAGCAGAGTTGACTCACCCAGAATGATTTATGGATCCCCGAAGCATAGTTACTTGATGGTTCCCCAAAATCCCCAGCGGAGACGCGTCATCCCCAGCAGGTTCCTGAACAGCGAAGTTGAAACTTCCCTTAAAGACTTGATGATCGAAGTCCAATCATATTGACGAAGCAGTTCTCTCAGCTGATGCAGAGTGCCTGATGGTAGAAGTCGGGTATCCCCAATTGGTTCATGATTGATTGAGAATTCTATTCCCGACTTACTGACGAAGTTCGGCTAGCGCCTAAAGATTTCTTTGAATGCCCGATGGCATGGTTAACTTGATTGTTGATCTGATAAATCCCGAGGAATCTCGATGCCTGACGGCATGATCGACCATGTATCACTGGTTACCGTGTGACCGATTCCCCAGCCAGTTGCCGTACAGCTAATATTTCAGTTTTCGAATATTTGTTCCCATCAGAATACCGTGTACTTGTGTAGTTGGCAAATTTTCGGGTTTGTTGATATTCAATCGTCTCGTACCTTGATTGGTTGAGAGTCGTTTGCTTCTCACCCAGTCAGGTCCAAGCCGTTTGAATAGGGGCAGCTGTTGCACCCCAAAATTTGCCCAACATTTCTTTACCTAGCTTGTGTTTCATCTCATGCACATTAGCATTATCATTTGCATTTCATTGACATGTATGCAGGAGATTAAGAGGTATGATTACCAATCAAGAGCTACACAAGACCTTGAATCTAGTTGAGAAGGTCATTCAGGTATTCAAGGGTTGATATCCTTGTCAGAGAAGTTAAGAGATTCTCAGAGAGAGTGGTTGAAACTAGGAGTGTGTGTCTCCTAACTTGAGAGTTATGGGGAAGACCATCAGATGATTCTGAGGCCATAAGGATGGGCTGGAGGTCTTTAGAGATCTCATGAGAAGTTTTGAAGATCACTTTGAGGCCTAGACAGGTCATTGTGCAAGAATAAGAAGCCTTAGCCATGAGTGGTGCAGCTAGGGTTTGACTGGGTCAACCCTAAGTCAACTGAAGACTTGGAGGAAGTTGAGACCTAATCCAAGAGCCATGTGATCATGGATTGATGCATTTAGATGCTATAAGGATGATTCCAAGGTCAACTCATCATGATTGAAGAGTTTGAGAAGTTTCAAGCTAGGGTTTCTAAGGCTTGACAGTGTAAAATCCCCTAGTTGGACCCCTATCTTCAAGGAATTTTAGCTCAAGATGTGATTGTCATCTCATCTTTCCCCCAACATGAATGTTGTAGAGCTTGATATCAGCTTTCTAGAGAGTACTAGAATTCCTTTATAGGATTTGTAGAACTCAAGTTATGACTTTGACAAGTTACAGGTCATCTGAGGTCTGTGAATTTGGGAGCTTGAAAGTTACCCAACTTGCATCAAACTTTTGCCCAAGAAGGATGATTCCTATGAACTTTTGGTCAACATGAATGTTGTTCCTTATCCTCTTAGCTTTCTAGAGAGTACTAGAAGTCCTTGATAGGATTTGTAGAACTCAAGTTATGGCTTTGACAAGTCAAGGGCATTTTGGTCATTTGGAGATTACAGGTCATTTCAATCATAAGGCCATAACCCCTATTTCCAAGCTTCAAATGGGAAAATGTTCAACATCAAACTTGTTCAAAATGATGTTTTAAGTCTATTAGAGAGGTCATGAGTTGTTGGAAGTGCTTGTATCTCAAAGTTGCAAAAATGACCTAAAAATAAGGGTATAAGTTAAATAAACCAAAGTTGGAAATTGATATTCTTGATCTACACATCCAAACCAAGGCATGTAACATATCATTTTGACTCTAAAAAACATTTTAAGAACATTGGTTTAGCCACAATTTTGATTTGAGGTCTAATTTGGGGACTTGCTTTGAAAAGTAGTTACTTACACCTTAAGTAACATTTGCAAAACACATGAGAGATCAATACACAAGCTTCCAAGGCCTTGCAACACATCTAATATCTCATTTAGAGAGATCTTGGAATCATAATAAGCTGCTGCAACAAGTGAAACCAGAATTGGGGTGAGTATGGCATGAGATGGTATTTTGGATGACATGAGAAATTCAATATCTCCTTGGATGATTCCAGAAGATTCTAGAGAAGTCCAACATCATCTATATATTGATTAGAAGGGGTTCAAGTGCAGGGTTGGTGAGAATTGAGGGAGAGAAGAGAGTTTGCAACTTCACATTGTTCATTGCAAATTGAAATCAGTTTCTGCATTCTACACCATTTTTTATCTTTCTTGTGATCTCAACAACTTCTATGGAGGATACTGAATGATTCCAGATCAATCCCATAGCCAAAGCCTTGAAGGATCATGTTCTTGCATTTGAGTTTCAGAACCTGCAAGTCACCATCGGGTTTGGAGTTCCAAGCATTTGCAAACAATTCTCTTGCATACAGAAGCAAGAACTTGGTACATTGAAGGATTCCAGAGCAGTAGAAGGGTTGAATTGAAGCTTTGCTACTTCTGTTATTCAAGAATTCACAGGTTTGAAACTTTCATCCCTCACCTTAATTTAAGAAGAATTACCTCAATTTGTTAGGTTAGGTTGATAGTATGTGGTTAGGAGATCGTTTCTGGAAACTTAGAGAGGATTTGGTGATGATCAATGAGATGACACAATTTCTGTTTGGATCAAGAACATGCTGGATATTGAGAGATAATATGAGTATTATAGCAAGAACTGATCAGGGTAATGTGGTGAACATTTTAGACCAACCAATTTGGAGAATAATGATAATTGAGGTCTGAGCATAATTTTGATTCTTGATCGTGTTTGAGGTTAGAGGTTGATTCAATAAATTCTGAGGCTAGGGTTAGATTCAGCGTTCAATTTAGAGTGGTTTAGTGCTTTAGATCTTGAATTTTGATGGAGATTTCGTGAGATGCGAATGTGATAAAGATGAGCATGAGAGCTTTGTTTCAATGGAGGTTCTTCCCTCCAGAATTGTTCAAATGAAGGTGATGATGTTAACACCATTGGATCAACATGAAGAATTTGACTAAACCATGTATCCCACGGCCAGGATTAATTTGAATTCGTGAGAGAGTCTGAGTAAGTGAAACGATGCGTTTCACTTACTAGGTCATTTTGGGCTTTGGTGAGAAGCAACTATCCACACCCCCCAGCAAGCCCAATCCATAGAATGAACTGATTTTCATTGCTATCTGCACCACGCGTGTGTTTATTTTCTTTTGATTTTCTATTATTTTTCATTTTATGCATGGTTCTTGATTAATTCATAATAAATTGAAAAATAAGTCAATTGACCCCATTCTTTTTGAATTATATTCATGATTAAGTCTAATATTTTTTAGATAAAAAATATTTTTATTTCATGCATTTTCTGATTTTAGGGGAATTTTCATATTTTAATTGATATTAAAATGGTTATGTTTGATACTTGATTTTGTGGAATTTTGTGTGATCATGTGGTGATGATTTTGATCCTGATTTTTTGTGAGCTGTTAGAATAGATATGCATTCTCCCTATAGATTTTTCTCACATTTTTGTGATGAACATAGGTGGTAGTTTAGGTTGAAACCTTTAGAAGCTCCATTTTTAGGGTTTATGGTTGATACCTTTGGATTTAGGACTTAATTTTAGGACTTGATAGTTGATTTAGTCCTTGGTTTTTGTATGAGGCATTCTTAATTGAATTAGGATCCCTTAGGAATTTTTGTAGAAATTTATAAGATAGCTTACTATTTTTGATTGATTTTAGTTTAGGTGCTAGTTTTAGATGATTCTAAGGCACTAACTCAACTAGATTAACATCTTTAGTTCCCTTAGATTAGGGTTTTGCTTTGCTTGTTCTTGGATGAGGATGAAGACAAGTTGAAGATGCATTGGATTGCTTAAAGAGGCTTGTATTTGAAGATCTTCCCTTCTTGTGGTGTAGTTTTGATTAGGTTAAGATTAGGGTTTTGTAGGCAGAGCTTCTAGATAGTTCTCTTCCTTCATAAACATGGAATATGTTGATCAATTCCATTCTTCCCTATGATGTAAGGTCCCTTGTAAAGGCCTCATCCCTCCTTTGGTAGGATGTGTGGTTCTTTTCAAATTGGTAGAACCTTTGAGGGTCCCTTTCTCTGATGACAGGATGCTCAGTGGTGACCTTTGGTCTTCACTCTGCTACCAATCATCCAAACTTTGCTCTTGATAGATGCATCTTTCTCCCTTGATTAGAGGATGGAGTTCCTTGCTTGAAGAATATTGAATAGTGAAGTTGACACTTCCATGTGATTGAAGATTGCTCTGAGAGGCTGAAGCTTATAGATGAAGAGGACTCAGTTGATGCTGGTAAAGAAGAGAGAGCTGAAGCAAGAAGACCAAGTTGAAACTTGTGAAGAAGATCCAATTGAGATTGAGTGAAGAGATGAGGCTTGAGGAACAAAGGATAAGTTGACATTTGCATTGATGCATTGAGGGCCTGAAGGAATCAAGTTGATACTTGCAGTTAAGGTTGGAGCCTGAAGGTGGAATTGACTGTAAAGCTGAGGCTTGAGCAAGAGAGAATAGGTTGATACTTATGTTTGATGGATTGAAACCTTGGGGAAGCAAGTTGATACTTGTCATGAAGGATGATAGCCCTGAAGAGCTGCTGAAGATTGATGACTGAACTGCTGTTAAGTTAGCTTAGTTGTAGGAGCTGTTGATCTGTTTCTCTCTTGTCTGTTTTCTTTTTTATGCTGATGTGCCTTGTTTGACTTGCTTGATGCATTAGAATAAGTTCATATCTAGACTGACCTTAAGCTAGGAGCATGATTGCACTAGAGGTTGAGTTGCTCCCTCTGCTTGTATTTTTACTGTATGGCTTTGCTTGCGGGTATTCGGTAGAGACCAGCTCCCTTGCCCATGTGGTTTGTGTTTGCCTGAGGGCAGTTTATTTTATTTCCTCTGTATGATTATAGTCAGTTATTGTCTTGCTTGATAGCATGTTATTTTTCTGTATGATTGCAGTTATTCATATCTGGCTTGAGGTTGAGATGAGCTTGTGGAGGCTGCTGCCCCATACACATTTCCTCCCTCACTTGCATTGCATGCATTTTACAGTCGTTTACTGTTTACTGTTTAAGCTGATGCTTTATCTGTTTCTGTTTATCATTGACATGATCCCCTAGGAATCTCACTCCCTTTGATAAGGAAGTGATGACTAGAACTTTAGGTTGAAACCTATGCATGATAACTTCTAGGAGTTCCCTGTTTCAAACCTCAACCATAGGATGAATCCTTGGCATGACAACATTAGGACTTGATAGTCTCCCTTTAGTAGAGCCCCTTCTCTTCTCCTCTCAAAACAAATGAAAATACGGTAATAAAGGTCAACTGACGTCGTACATTACGAGCCTCAAGCTATCCGAGAAAGGATTGTTGGAGAGTTTCTTTTCAACAGTCTGGATGTTTAGTATGGCACCCTTTGGGTGACATGCGACACATTCACTCTCAGGTCATAGTCTCTAGTGCGATGCTAGTTGCAAACACAATAAAAAACAGTTCTTTCGTAAAAGACAGAAAACAAACTCCAAACCTTTTTGCCCCGTGGGCCCCTAATTCAAAGGAAGCTTTTCTGAAGAAAAGAGTGTCGTTAAACTTCAGTTCTACCGCAAACAGGCTTTGTCCCTAACTGCTAGAATTGCTGTTTAACCCTACTCGATAAAACAGATGAATCTGAATCCCCATAATCCGTATTATCCCGAACTACGTAAGCTCTGATCTCTCATACCTATTGAGAGTACGTAGGCACAATACTGACGTATTGGCGAGCCACCTTCCCCGTAACCCGTAGTAGGTCGAACTACGTTGACTCTGATTTCTCATTCTCTGATGAGAATATGTAGGCATAAAGCGCGACGCTTTGCCGAGTCATTTTTCTTTTCTGTTTAAGTCAGCCTTGATAGGTAGATAGATAAACCAACTCGCCCAGTAAACACAACAAGCGTGGATCCCGTCGAGTACGACGGACGTGAGGGGTGCTAATACCTTCCCCTTGCGTAACCGACTCCCGAACCCAGACAATGGTTGCGATGACCTTGTCTTATACCTTTTCGTCAGGTTTTTTCCGATCGTTTCCTTTCCCGTTCCGAGGGATAAATAACGAAAGGTGGCGACTCTTCTGTTTTGCCGGCACCTTATTTTCGCGGAAGCGACAAAAATTAAAATCAAAAGAAAATTAAAAAAGAAAAGATCTAAGTGTCAAATATAGAAATTCAAAAGAAAAAAATCACCAAGAACAAAGTTGTAAAGTGTAAAGTGGAGTATTTTATGGAAAAATATAGAAAACAATATATGCTCTTCTATTTGCTATGAACACTTTGAATCCAAAGTAAAATCAAGATTTTTTGTAGCTCAACCACATTACAACCTGATTTATAGTTCGTGCATTGTCTAAAAATTGAGGGAAACCCTAACCTATTGAGTGATACTTAGTGAGACCATGATTCTAATAAAAAAAATTAACTTTTGATCTTAACTTGTTTGGAAATTATACTATGACTAAAAAATGTTTTCATCTCCATGCTATGCTTTACGAATGATTATGACAATGATTTTGAATTTTCATATAAAGGAATCATGTAAAGTTATACTAGTTTTTCAAAAAACTTTGATTAAGTCATCAAACCTCATCTGACATATGCATGTTGAGAACCATTTGCCAAACCACATAGCTTTTGTTTGAGGACAAAAAAAAAAGATAAGTTGGAAATAATTGATAAGTGAAAATTTTACTTTTTTTTCGTAGGCACTTATTGACTTAAAACACAACTAATCACATGAGAAAACATCAATTTATCATGAAAAGATGATAAAGAACTTGTGTGATATTTTTAACTATGTTATTATAAGCATGTATGGAAATGATCTAAGAAAACTCAAATTATCAAGAAAATGAGCAGAGAAGCTCGCTAGGCAAAATAGGGGCACACCCAGCAACACAAAGGCAGATACTTTGCCTAGCAAACCAAAGACCTCAGTCAATCAAAAAGAGAGAAACACATGCAGGGATGTCCTTGTTAGGTGAGGAAGATAATCCGTTGGGAAAGCTAAGGCGTAATAAAATTATTCAACACTTTCTTCAAAGCTAAGTTACTTAAGAGGGAAGCAAAGGGAATTTGAATGGACGTCGATGAAAACCTTGCATAGAAAAGCAAGGAGATTTGAGAATCCTTGCAGGCTAAGTAACTTCAAGGGGAAGGAAGACATGCTAGCTAGGAGAAAACAATGCCTCATTTAGAGAGGTATAGAGGCACAAGTTCAATTGGATGAACTGGGAAACCAAACAACTTATGAGGGGAAAAAAGATAAGCTTGACAAGCTTACCAACCCCTATAAATAACAGATGAAAAAAGATAAGCTTTCTAAGCGAGCTAAAGGTATCACTAAGCGAGACTGCTGCTACCAACCCCTTATAAATAACCGATGAAATTAGAAGAAATAGAGACTTATGGCAGAGAATTATCACTATATTATCAAAGAAAAACATGAAGAACAACTAGAGGAGAGAGAGGGAGAGAGAGAGAGAGAGAGAGAGAGAGAACATGAAGCACTGTTTGAGAAATCAACACAAGTGATATTCAACTTATTACTTCTAGGTTATGACTGTACAACTATTATGAGTAAGAGTAGCTAATTTTTCTTTTGTTGGGGTTAGATGTAGATTTTCGAATATTCATGTCTCAATCTTGACCATGGCATTTTATGTAAATTAAATTATCCTTAAATATTGATGATTATCTTTATGCTTAATGCTTGTTTTAAAACTAGAACATGTTTGCATGATTTTGAAATGATATAGAGAAATACTTTTCATCATTAGATCCAAGATATCCATATTTTTGAATCTAAAGTCTAAAGATATATTTAGGTCTAGCATCCACATATATTATCAAATCTTGATGTGTTCGTATTGGTTAATAGGCTAAGAGATCGTCTATTAGGTAATACGGTTGATTTCACGATGTTGATTTAGGTATAAATAATTAATGCATATCGATATGTTGTAATATCAATTGCTGATTAGAAATGCATATTACTGATCACTATAGTACTTGAACACATGACGATGAAATCTAACCCCGGCAAGCTTTCTCATATGTCAACACTCAAATCTTATTTATGGCTATTTAGTATTAAGTTGGCAACACAAATAAACTTTTACATCCCTTCCTTAAAATTGTAAGAACTATTGAACGACTTTTAGAATCACACCAGTCTTTGTGAAGACCGTAATCTAAATACATACTTAATTTTGTTCTACAATAGTTTCATTATAAAATATTATTAGATATGTATGTTTTGGGTGATTTCAACACGGTTTGGACTTAGCTTTCAACATTTTTCATAATATTTTTTTTATTACGTAACTCTCAGATCCACCACACCAAACTTAAAAGATTGTTATTTTAGAGTAACCTCAAACTTAAAATTGTACCACATTAAATTTTTGCAATCTTATAACTATCTTACTTTAATGGAAAAATATGATTACAAGAAATTCTTTATAAACAATAACATTGATTTGGTTTTAACAAAGAAAATGTTTAAGGCTCAAAAATGTTTGTTCAAAAAAAAACAAAGAAAATTCTTAAGGTTCAAAGGAGTTACTAATAAATAATTTAACAGTAAATATGTATGTGTATATAATAAGACAAGTACTTATAGAGAAATAAATCAAGTTCAAGAAAAGTTTACTATGACATGGATACATTTATAATTAGACAAAAATAGTGATGATCATCTGGCTCAAACCTTACTTTTAGGTATCTAAAAATTAAAATATTTTGAGTTAGAGTGTCATATTTAGTTTTTATATTTCCCTTAGTTTTTTGTACTTCCATGGATCTTTAACATTCACATTAAGGTACCTGATATATTATATGTGTTTATCATTAGCATTGTAAATATACATATATAAAATTTAAGAACAATAATATTTCATAGTTCAAATACTTTGATTACTTGAATAATAGAAATCATTACATGTTTGGTGTTGTGAGTACTACTGATCAACTCCAATACAAAATGAAAATAAATAAAAATAAACTAACAAAAATGAAAAACTAAGTAAAATAAAACTAAAAGAGAGTGAAAGTAGAATCTATAGTGAGACGCTTGAATCATATAAGGTTAGAGTCATTTTTTTGGAGGTAATAAACTTGTAGGCCCCATTTCATCATTAAATTCTACAACCAATTCTCTTTAATTGCATGCAAGCAACTCCATTTGCCTTATAAAAAACTTGCATATTTTCCCTTGGTTCAAAGCGCTTAAAAGCGTTTGGTTTAAGGTATATTTTGAGGTGATCATGCATATATTCTCTGAGGTAGGATTCCATGATTGGAAGATCGATTAGGAATATGGAAGACATGTCTTTCACCTAAAACATGAAACCTAAGATATAGGTGAGGTGGTTGTATTAGACCACTTACTTCTCTTGCCCCAAAGGTTAAGCCTCCCAAGGTTTCTATACTCCATGTGGTGGAGGCGGTGGAGGAAGTTTCTTAATCAACTTCTCAAAATAAAGTTTTTTTCATTGGTGTTTTGGGTTTCACCATAATATCACTCCTTTCAATTGGGACACCATAATCAATACACAAGGTATCTATAATATTGAGGTGTCTCAACAATATACTGGAGGTGTTGATGAGGTTGGCTATGTTATTAGAAATAAAACTTCTCGCATCAATAGGATTTCCATGTACAAGATCTAGAAAAGCATGCACCCTTGAGGTGTTACAATCTGAATAGTTAAAAGTACTCTGCAGATTTAAGAGCAGAAAGGATTGTCATATTTTGAAGTACGATTTAAAAATTTTAGCCCCTAACTTTGATAGAGGTTTTACTTCTATTTGAAACCATTTTCCCCTCTCTTGCGTAATTCATTGTAAAATCATGTCTTATCCCTCCTGATCGGGATTTGGATCCTAATTTCCCCTTTTGTGAATCCCACTAATTAGAGGTGTCTAAGCCATAAAAGATTATTGATATCTCTAGTACTGTAGTCAACCATTTTTCCTCAAACAAAGAGGTGCATCTTGAAATAGTTTCTTGTGTTTTTACAAATAAATTAAGCACTACGGAGCGATTGAAGGGGTATGTCAAGATTCCATTAAAATACTCTCACTCTCTAGCCCCAAATTAGCTTTAATTTTTGGATGTTCGTCTATATAAATCCATTTAAATTCTCTTTCAACATTAACATTGCATGATCTACTTTTTTCTCAATATTTTAAAGTATCTTCACAAACAAATCAGTCATGGGATAATTCTTACTCACTTGAGGATGCGACACATTTCCTTTGCTTGCGGGGTTGACCCGTGGTGAGGTTAAAAAAAAATAGATGAAAATGTGTTGCTTAAGGTTTAGGTAACTTGAGTGTAAGAAAATATGAGAGTAAATAATAGAACGAGCAAATATAAATGGTGCAAATAACTCTTATTTATAGAATTATGAAACATTGCACCACAGTTAACGAGCATCGCTCCGTTATTTCATTTTCAAAAGTAGATTGTAACAGCTAAAAAACATAATTGCTTCACTATGCTCATAGGCGGGGCACTATATCAATAGTAACGGCTATATTTCAATTGGATATTAGCGTCGTGGTTAGATTAAAGAGTGGCGTGCTAGAAGTTATGGGATTGAGATCAGGCTACTTTCACCAGAGTCGCGGCACTATTGCTTGCAAAATTTACTCAAATCTTTTGTTTTGCCTTTTTTTTCTTTTAAGCTCAACTTTTATACCCTAAATTTATTCTATTTGTTTTCTCATAATAATTTTATTCTACCCTAATGACATTAAATACTAAAATATGATAATTATAAATAGAACAATAAAATTTGGTATTGAAGGATTCTCTTCCATCCATCACTTGTTTAACGTCATTAGTCTGATATCTCGTCTGCCAAGTTAAGAAAGATACTTCATATTATAGTTGTCCTAGATATTATTATTTTTAGCATCATACCTTGTATTGCATCAATTATTGGTGTAAGTGGGTAAGAAACTTTCTTGCAATGTGAAAAAGTTTGATTTGATTCCATTTTTTATTTCTTTATCCTCAAGAACCATACCTTTACGATTCTAAGTATGTTTGCATGCATTTGCACGATTTACGCTACCATCCTTCTCTTCAACCAAAGCATAGAGTTTTCCAACTTGCTTGTGTACACTACGCCAGAAATGATATTTAGCAGTGCATACAAAGACAGCGCTTTTAGAAAAGCGCTGCTAAAGAGGAATAAAAAAAAAAGAAAAAAATTGATAACCAAAGACAGCGCTTTCTCAGAAAGCGCTGCTAAATGGGGGTTCTAAGACAGCGCTTCTAAAAAGCGCTGCCAAATGGGGGGTCTAAGACAGCCCAAAGACAGCGCTTTTTAAAAAGCGCTGCTAAAGGGGGGGTCCTAAGGCAGCGCTTCCAAAAAGCGCTGCCAAATGGGGGGTCTAAGACAGCCCAAAGACAGCGCTTTTTAAAAAGCGCTGCTAAAGGGGGGGTCTTAAGGCAGCGCTTCCAAAAAGCGCTGTTGTAGGTATGGTCTACGAGAGCGCTTTTTCCATAAAGCGCTGCTATATGGGTTACATTAGAAGGTCTTTGAGAGCGCTTTTTAAAGTGCTGCTATAGGTTTATTAGAATTAATTTAAAATACCCACCAGAATTTTTACGAGAAACAGAACAGTCATATTACGTTGCTTTCTTTCTTTTTCTCTGGCGAACAAAGAGTGTTGCCCTATAAACCACCGTTGCCGTCCAACCGTCGTCGTCCGTCCAACCGTCGCCGTCGCCCTCGTCTGTTGCATTTGCAGCCGTTCACCATCCCTCTGCTCGTCTGCATTGCATTTTCGCCATTGTTACGGTATTTGAAGTTTTACTCTGGTTTTCTTTTTTACGTATATTTTCACCATTGTTGCTGTAATCTTTAAGACAAACTGAATATGTTTTTATTATTTGAATGCAATCAAGTTAAGTCATTGTCTGTCATCTTGTTGTATGGATATCTACATGTTAAGTCTCTCTGTTGCATGTTATATATTTTGTATTTTAATCTACATGTTAAGTCTCTCTGTCATTGTTACGGATATTTTGTATGTTTTAGATTGACAAACAAGAGTTTGGATTGAAACTAATGAATTGCCCTGGGAACTGTTTGTTGTTTTTATATATTTTGATTCAATGTACTGATAAATTCAGAACAAGAGTACAATTAGAAACAAGGTGAATAGAACCAATACACTACGATAGTGAGATATTGAAGGTTAGTCGATAGTGAGAGATGAATAGAATCAAAAAAGTGAAGATAGTGTGTAAAAGTTGTACAAATGGAGAATGAAAATTAGTGGTGAGTTTATATGATGATGAATGTTAGTGTTGTTAAGTGATGGCTAGGTGGTAGATAGTTTTGCAAGGTGAATAAAGAATGGAAGAGATTGATAAAAGTTGTACAAATGGAGAATGAATAGAATAAAAAAAGGAAGGGAAAAGTGAGAGAAAATGAATAGTTAATTAATTAAAAAATATTAATGTAACTTGATAGAGCATATTTTTTTTCAATATAGTTTGGAAATTCCTATTTTTTAAGAGAGTAGCCAACATGAATATGGTTTTATATGATATGGTTTTATATGTTATTATGGTTTTATATGTTGATGGTTTTATATGTTGATATATTAGTATGGATTTCTCAATGATTATATGATATGTTATTATGGTTTTATATGTTTAGTTAGGATTTCTTATAGCGCATACGCATACGCAATTAATGGTTGCATGTGTTTTCTTATAGCGCATACGCAATTAATGGATACACATTTTATACCAAGGAACAAGATGATAAAAGTACAATGCAAAATAGTGGTGTCACCGTGCTTGCCGAAGCAATGCACATTTCCTCGTATTATGGGGTTATCGAGCGCATTTGGGTGTTTGATTATGAGAAGTTTCAGATTCCTATCTCTGGATGCAAGTGGGTTGAAAATAATAGTGGCATACAAATGGATAAATCAGGTTTCTTGAAAGTGGATCTTAATAAGGTGGGGTACAAAGATGAGCCTTTTATTCTAGCCACGCAAGCTAAACAAGTGTTCTATGTCACTGATCCGACAAGTACGAAATGGTCTATAGTTCTTTTTTCCAACAAAATAATCGATGATAACATTGGAGAAAAGGGGGATGTTTATGTTGAGAATGAATCTTATATTATAGATGATCCATATGAGAATATTAGAGCGGATGAATCATATATTAGAAATGATCATAACGAGGGAATTTGGATCAATCCATCTGTCCGTGTTGTTAAGAGACAAATAAACCCCGTTACAACGGGAAAAAAAAAAAGAGATGTTAAAGGTACTTGTAACATGTTTTTCTTATTTACACATGTCTTATTTATACCATGTTTTTGTTATTTCTTATTTATACCATGTTTTTCTTATTTACACATTTCTTATGTATATATTTGTTATTTACATATTTGCATGTCATTCATTTGATACTTTGGTTTTTCTGAATTACAGGTATATATATTATGGCCAGCAACGAGGAAACATCACATGATGGAAAACAAACAACAAAAGACGTGGAAGGCGATATTAAAAGAGGCATAACAATTATGAAAAAAATCATTCGTGCGAGAGATAAAGGAGTAAAGTATGATGTCCATTGGAATGAAAGGGACCAGTTAGTTGAGCCTAACGGTGCGTTGCTAACAAGTTACATCGGAGCACTTGTACGTTCGCAAGTTCCGATTACTTGCAATAATTGGAGAATTGTTTCATTACAACCGGCTAAAGATAAGATTTGGACCGAGATTCAGGTATAATATTGGAATTGTTTAATTATTGTTGACATTTACGTCTTTAAATTAAATATACTAACATGTTATATGTATGTGTGTTTGTTTGCAGAGATCTTTCAATATTGAAGATCGTAGGAGAAAATATTGTATTCAATTGGCCGGAAAACGCTTGAGGGGATTTAGAGCGTTTTTAACAAACAAGTTTCTAAAAGATTCTGAAGGGAACTTTGTTGACTCAGAGCGTCCGATGAAGTACGCGGATTTAATTTCGGAGGAAGAATGGGAGATGTTTGTTGCAAAGCGAAGATCAAAAGAATTTGAAGTAAGTACAGAAAGGGCATCAAATCCCGCATATCCATACAGAAAGGGTTATTTTCAAACATGTCACATTTTGCGCTTACTTTTTTCAAAAATGTCACATTTTGTACTTAACTTCCAATGGTGGAAGTTATGTGTTATTTTTGACTTTTTTTCAAAAATGTCACTTTTTGCACTTAACTTCCAATGGTGGAAGTTAGTGTTATTTTAGGTTTTTTTCAAAAATGTCACATTTTGTACTTAACTTCCAATGGTGGAAGTTATGTGTTATTTTTTATTTTTTTTCAAAAATGTCACTTTTTGCACTTAACTACCAATGGTGGAAGTTAGTGTTATTTTAGGTTTTTTTTCAAAAATGTCACATTTTGTACTTAACTTCCACCATTGAAAGTTATGTGTTATTTTTGACTTTATTTCAAAAATGTCACTTTTTGCACTTAACTTCCAATGGTGGAAGTTAGTGTTATTTTAGGCCTTTTTCAAAAATGTCACATTTTGTACTTAACTTCCAATGGTGTAAATCGTCAACGGGTATATACTTCCAATAGTATATACTTCTTCCATGTACAGGAGTTCTGATAAACTTGTTTTTTCAGGTTGTTAGTGGCGTAAATCGTCAACGGGCATCAAATCCTGCATATCCATACAGAAAGGGCCGGTTGGGATATGCACGATCAGAACAAAAAATAGTAAGTACATATAAATGCTTTAATATGATATATTTACAAAAAAATAGTAAGTATATATAATAGGATACAATGTTTTATTATCCGTCTTAATGCGTAGTTGGAAGAGGAGAAGAGTGATGCGACATCTCTTCCGGATCATGTTGTATGGAAGGCTGCCCGTGTGGGACGAGATGGAGTCGTTCAGGAAGAAGTTCAACAAGTCTTTAAACAATGTGTAAGTACAACGTTATCTTTGTCAGTAATTGATCAAAAGTGTGTAATATATTTATATATGTTTTTATCTATATTTCAGGAGACTCTGTCCCAGACCATAACTCCCGCCGAGGACAATGATTGCAGGAGCTTACTGAGCCGGGTGCTGAATATTCTTGAGTATTCTGGGCGTGTGAGGGGTAAGGGATTTGGTGTCACTCCATCCAAACTGTATAAGCAGCCAAAGAAAAAAATTCAACCAATAAAGAAGTGATAGAGACTTTGGAGGAATTGAAAGCGCAAATCCGTGAATTACAGAAGGATAAGGAGAGATACATGGCAGAAAGACGCGCTCCAAAGGGTAGAGCTACTAGTGACAAAGATAGTACCGGTTGTCCACAGAAGCTTTCAGAGGTAATTGTATATATTACATTGAAATTAATTTAGCACACTTTACTTAATTGACACATTAACTGATCATTATTTGTTTAGGGCATTTCACTTTGTCGGCTATATTTATCGTCACCTACTCATCGAATGGTTGGCAAGGGAAAGGTGCATAACTTTCTGGGAGACTTACTTCACCACAAACCGCTCCCTTCTAAATTTTTGAAAGTATCTATTGATATTGCATTAGAGGGGAGTGCGTTGTTGCCTATACCAGATGATATTTCAGGCGCAACAGTGGTGAGAGACGCAGTAGGATCGTATGTGGCATGGCCGGCAAATCTGATTTGCATAGATGATGAGGTAGGTTGAACCTTTTAATACTCAAATGTTTTATGATTCATACATGAAAGTTATTCTTACATCTACATTTTCTTATTTACATGATGATCTTAGACTCCTACAAAATCCAAATCAAAAGATGATAGAATTATTGTGCGGGATACTGATTCAGCTGCATCAAAGAAATAGGTACTACTACAGTTACATGACTATCTTGTTATACAATATTAATTACTGAACTTATATATGACTTTTAGGTTCATGATCAGCAGTCGCAACAAGTCAGCAAGGGTAAGATGCCTGAAACTTCCAAGGTTCCCAGAAAAGCAATTGTTCCTCGATTTAGGATGTGCCTTGAAACATATGTCGGAACATCAGATGTGCCTGAGGATGGCGTCCGTCAAATACATATGGAGGCAGGTATTTTCGGTTTTGAATATCCCGAAACAATTGCTAAGGAGGATTTTGATCAGGTTTTCAACCATTCTGAACTGGGCGTCGGTGTTATGCATTCATACATCAGGTACTTCGATCCATTTTAATTAAATAATTGAACATTTTAAAATTTGCTCTTTTAACTTAATATTCTAATGTTGATTATGTTTTTTTAGGTTCTTGTATGACAAGTTATTGGTCCCGAATGAATTGACTTCAGTATTCGCATTCTTATCTGCTAGCTGTGTCAACTCACGTATAATAGACCAGTCACCAGATATAGTCAAAGAGTACACAGTGCAGAGATTTATGCGCGCGACTACGGAGAAGTTGTTCTTGTTGCCATATAACACTGGCCATGGGTTAGATTTTATTCTAAATTCATTTATTATAATTGTTCGATTTTTCCCTTTCTATATATATAACATTTCCGTCTAAACTGTTGTCTTATTTTATAGTGGACATTGGTTGTTGATCGCAATTAATCCGACGAAAGAAATAGTGTATTATATAGATTCATTGGATGGCGATACAACAAAATATGAAAATCTGAGGAACTTTGTTGATACGTAAGTGATGACATATACTGTTGTCTTTAATTATATATCTTTATTTATTATGTGACATTGTTCTAAATATGCGTTTATATTATGTTAGAGTTATACAAATATTCAGAGCACAAAGAGATGCAACGGTGCCAAAAAGTAAGGCTAACAACATCAACTGGATCAGAGTGGAGGTATATTCTCGCATGTTTCTACTTGATAAAACTATTTAAACTATATATCCCGATAAATGTTCGTTTGTTTTTTCCATTTACAGTGTCCTCGACAGCGCAATGGTATTGACTGTGGATATTTTGTATTGCGCTTTATGAGGGAAATTATTCTTTCTAGTCAACTTGAGATTCCAGTCCTGGTATGGATCAATTCATTATATAAGTTATATGATTCATTTTGATAATTATCCGATACTTCATCTGAGTAATTAGTTTTAAAGTTAAATCTTATTCGATCTGTTATATTATGTAGTATTATGATGAATTCAAGTGCGCTACTTACACGAAAGCAAAATTGGAAGAAATTAAAGAGGAATGGTGTCAATTTATTCTTGGGTTGAGAATTGTATAGAGTTATCGGATTGGAAGACTTGTAATTATATGTGAATTGAATGTATTTGTGTTGTTGTAATTCTGAGGATCGAATTTTGTTATAACATATTTAAACAGGTTTATGTGTATATTAAAATGTTTATGAACAAAGTCATGAGTTACAATGTATCCAAAGTTTTGAATTGTACATATAAGGCCAAATTTTGAATTGTATATTTAAGGCCAAAGTTTGAATTTTATTTATAAGGCCAAAGTGCTGAAATAAAGGCCTGAATTATAAGCAGGTTTGTGTAATATAAGCAGGTTGTTGGTAAAATATACAAAACAGGGTGAATATTTTATAAAAAAAAAAAATTTTAAATCTGGGACATTAGACAGCGCTTTTACATACAAGCGCTGCTAAAGGTCACAAATATTACGCTACAAAAGCGCTGCTATTAGTTTGGAAGGGGGGGGGGGGTCTAAGGCAGCGCTTGTAAAAAGCGCTGCTAAAGGGTGGGCTATGGCAGCGCTTTTGCAAAAGCGCTGCTAAAGGGGGGGGTCTAAGACAGCGCTTTTTGAAAGCGCTGCTAAAGGGGGGATGGTTGGGGGAATTATGCAGCGCTTACAAAAGCGCTGCTAAAGGGCTAAAAAAGCGCTGCTAAAGGTGCTGCTGAAGGGAGCTTTTAGCAGCGCTTTTTCATTGAAAAAAAGCGCTGTCTTTACCTTTAGCAGCGCCACTTTTGGCAGCGCTTTAAAGCGCTGTTAAAGGTCTTTTTTGGCATAGTAGTATGACATTCATCATCTTTGGCAGATGCACTTCCTCTTGTTATATTTGGTGCATGTTCTCATACTCCTCTTCTAGATTTTTCTCTTAAATTTGTAGGCATTATCTACCTTGATTATCATCTTTTCTTTCCAAAATCTAAGCCTTGGTTCACTAGCCTCCAAGTTGACATTTTCCCTGGCGTAAGAATGGTCACCCTAAGATGACAGGGACTCATCTTGTTCTTTAATATCAATGATTACAAAATCTATAAGTTATTCATAAATTATATATTTTTATGAAAGAATAGATTATTAATTAATATACACTTTTTATTTAAAAAGTAATAATTTGTAATATATTTAGATAGAATGCACTTTTTATAAAGTATATAATTTGTAATATAGTTTTTTTATATTTTAATTTACACTTTTTATAGTATATACATTTTAAAATATTAATATATTTTAGTAATATATTTATATAAAAAAATAAATTAAATCATGTAAGTATATAATTTGTAAGTTAAAATATTTTATAAAGTATGTAAATTTGTAAGAAAAAATTATATATTTATATGTTTTATTGTCTATAAATTTGTATTATTATAATTATAATAATATAATTAAAATAATATAATTATAATTTTTTTATTATAATATTATATACATTAGTTAGGGGTTAAACCCCTCACAAAGTCTAAAACATAAATCAATTTGCTAGGAGTTTTATCCCTCGCAAATGTCTGACACAGTTAGTTAGGGGCTTTATTTCTCACAAAATGTAAAACGTGAATGCTTTTAACTAGGGGTTTATCCCCTAGCAAACTATCTGACATGTCTATGTCACTAGTCTGCGCTTATGCTGCAGTGTAGCAGGCTGAATTTTATGAGTTACAATTTGCGAGGGATTAACCCCCTAGTTAATTTTACGAGGGGTTTATCCCTTAACCATTGATTTGCGATGCTCTGATTAATTATGGGTTATATTCCTTCGCAAATTTGTGTTTTGTGATGAATTTTTTGCATTGGTGAGGAATTAAATCCTTAACTAAATACAATTTTTTTTTGTAGTGTGAGATCGAAACAAAACTATGAGCTTGAAGAAACAAAAACATTATAAAGTTCAAGGTTCAATATGTTATTTTGTGTTTGATGAGATTATAAATTTGATATTCATTATTGATCTCTATTTTTTTTGTGACAGAATAATGTTTCCATTACCTTGTTTATCAATGGAAAATCTAGGAACATGTTTGCAGTAGGGGTGGCAAAATGAATAGATTGGATGGATATGGATTGAATTGTTAATGAATGGATTAAAACAATTCATTAGTCCATTAAGAATCCACTAAATTTATTTTAAAATTATTCAATCCAATCCATCCATTAAGAATAACATTCATCCATTAACATATTTTTAATTGATGGATATCCATCCATCCAATTTTTTTTTATTTCGAAAAAATAAATGTATTTTTTTATTTTATTTTTGAAAAATTCAGTTTTTGTATTAAAAAATTGTTTTTTATTATATTTATGAAAAAAATTGAATTTTTTGTATTTTCAAAAAAATATTTGATATTTTAATTTTTGAAAAATATCGATTTTTCTTTTGGAAAAAAAAATGATTTTTTGTTTCGGAAAAAAAACCTGTTTTTAAAAAAAAAATCGGTTTTTTTTCAAAAAACAAATCAATTTTTTATTTTGAAAAAAAAAACAAATTTTAAAAAAAAAATCGACTTTTTTTTTCTTTTAAAAAATTTATTTTTAATTACTTTTAAAAAATTAATTTAACAAAAATAAAAATAATCTATTGGATCCTTAAAATATGTTGGATGGATCGAATCCATCCATGCATGTAAATGGATGTATTTAATTCAATTTATTAACTTATTTTTTATATAGGATATGAATTAGATAGATTTTTTATGGATGGATTAGATGGATTTTGTTTTAATAGATTCAATTGTCACCTCTAGTTTGCAGCCAAACCATTTTTTCTATATATAATTGAGGCCTTTTTAAAACCTTATTTTGTTGTAATCGATGCGTTGATTCCACAATGCACAACTTCAACTAATACGACTAACCGTGATTTTAAGAAATGTGAAGAATTTTAAAAGAAAGAATTGAATGAACTGTGGGGGAGTAGTTATCATTTTACAGCATATAAAAGGTCAAGATTTAGAGCGTGTTTAAAGGAAGAGTTGTTGATATTCCAAGAGTTTTTATTAGCAGCATTTATGGTAGATGACCATGATTATGAGGCACTGTTTTATTTGACTCTGACCAAGTTCAATTTGCGCAGGATCCAACGTCCCACTCCACTCGTTGATATCAATGCTCCCCATTACCAAAGTGCCAGTATGGTCATAGCTAGATAGAAAATGAAGTGCCCCATATAGCAATGATTATAAACCATTGGTTCAAAAACAATCTCTATTACATACTCAGATTACAGTATCTTCTTTCATTTGACACTACCAAGCTGATCATAATTTTACTACAAACAAGATATATCATAATACGAGTATTTAATCATACTCTTTACTACTCCATGATGGTTCATGATAGACACACCACATCTAACACTTTCCCCATGCCAGTTTATATTAAATGTAGTGCAGAGTACTTTAGTCGTATAATTATTCATTGTTCTATTAATTAAAAATTTTTTAGATACATTCAATAATTATTTAGTTTAATATATTTAAAAAGTAAATTTTGATTATATTCTCTCACTCTCTAATTATAAGATTCTGTTAGTTTTTTCTTATCCTTTTTATAAGACTCTCTTCAACTTTTAAAATGTATTAATTATTTTTTTTCATGTATATTCATAATTATATTACATCTTTTTTTGCATTTTGTAATAAATACAATTACATATATATTAATTATTTCTCTTTCTTAAAAATAAATTTGTAAAATCATATAAAATATTCAATAAATTTAATACTCTAATAAATTTTTTTAATTTCCATGATTTTTTCAAAGAAGTCTTATATTTAGAAACAAAGCTAATAATATGGTACAGAGTAGTATATCAATTGGTTTAACTCAATACTTGTTGAACGTATTTCTTTATCGTGCTTTGAATAATTTGAGTTCCATAAATTTAATGTCTCATAAATTAAAGAAGGATCATGCTAATTAATGCCCTTAGAGTATTGATTAAAAAATTTTAAATAAGAAAATTTTATATGTTTAGTTCATTGAATACACACAAGATTTTTTTTAAAAATTAATTATTTATGTTTTCTTAACATTGAATACTAAGGATGACAAAACGAGTTGGACCCGCTGGGTCGGTCTGTTTGACCCACCATTTTTAGCAGACTGGACTGAAATTTTCGGCTTCGTACTTTAAGTTGGTCCGCCCCGCCTAACCTGCTTGAAAAAACGGGTCGATGCGGGGTAGGGCAGGTTTTGCCCACACGTTTTTTGTTAAAAAATTTTATTTTTTTACTTACACTCTTATCTTAGGTTTATGTTGATTGAATTGTATTATAAATTATTATACAAACAAAATGAATTATAATTGTAACATTCTTTCTATAACTTTCTAATACATGTGTTGATTAGAAACGCTTAAAATAAAAGAATAATTGTATGTGATGCTGAATTATTAAGTTGTCAAACATTAATTCACATGTTTTCTTTAGAAATAGATGTTGATTTTAAGAAAAGGAAGGATTTGATTATTGTATACGTGTGACAAATTTAAGATTTAACTATTAACAAATCAGTCAATATAATAGTTTATATGATATAAACAGTGAGAAAGTCAGGTATAGATATTTTATGTACTATTATTTTATGCATTGTGATGTTTTGTGCAATGTAATTGTTATCATTGTTTGTCTTTTATAAATTCTTAATTGGATTCTTTTAGTAGTTAGTTTTTAAATAGGATTAGGATGATATATATTATTTATTTATTTTTATATGTTTTATATTGTGCTTGAGTTTATTTCGTTATTTTTTATTGTAGTTGGACTTAAGACATGTTGAAGTTTTATTTTACATTCTTAAAAAAAATATTTTGTTAACCTCTTTGGTAATAAATAATTTTTTTTGTAAATTATATAGTAAATCAAATTATAAAATAAAAAATTAGCGGGTTGGCCCGCGAACCTGCCAACTCGTTAGTAATGGGGCGAGTTTGACTTTTGAGCTCGAACGCCTAAGTTGGTCCGCCCCGCTTTTGAACGGCCTTAAACAGGGCGTGTCTAAACGGGGCGGACTGCCCACTTTGCCACCCCTATTGAATACACATATTTTTAGAAAAAACATGTATTTATAATCTCTTAATAAAAGTTCAACTTTTCTTTTCTTAAAATATGTATAAAAACATGTATTCACCATCCACTAACTTGCATTCTTTTCCTTCATCAGCTACAGGAAACAAAATTCCATAGTCGAGAGTTTCTTTCAGATACCTTAGTATCCTACTCGTCGCTGCTAGATGTGATACCTTTGGCTTCTGCATGAATCTACTCATCATACCCACATTGCATGCTAGATCAAGCCTTGTGTGACAAAGGTATTTAAGTGATCCAATGAGTCTCTTGTACTGCATTGGATCGACATCATCTTTATTTGTGCCTTTCGACAGTTGCATTCTGGGCTCAGTTGGAGTCGAGGTTAGGTTGCAATCTTGCATCTCAAATCTCTTGAGTATTTCGTCGGCATATCTTCTTTGGTGCATCATCAAACCTCTACCACTCTTGTAGAATTCGATGCCAAGCAAATATGAGAGATTTCTCAAGTCTAACATTTTAAACTCCTTACTTAGGACATGTTTGAAATCTTCGATCTCCTTATTGTAACTTCCTGTTATGAACAGAGCATCGACATAGAGACATAGTATAAATAATTCACTATTGCTTTTTCTTACATATACTTCATACATAATTTGGCACTTTCCAAATTCCTTCTCCCTTAGAAAGTTATCCATCTTCTTGTTCCACGCTTTTGGAGCTTACTTAAGTCCATACAGGGCTTTATGCAGCCTGTACACCTTTCTTTCTTCACCTTGTTTCACAAACCCAATTGGTTGTACAACATAAACTTCTTCATCTAAGGGCTCATTTAGGAATGCGTATTTCACATCCATCTAACACATCTGTCAGTTGTTCATGTTTGTTATACCAACAACAACCTGATTCTTTCAATTCTAGCAATAGGTTCAAAAACCCCGTCGAAGTTGATTCCTTCTTTCTGAAGAAGTCCTTTCGCTACAAGTCTTGCCTTGTGTTGAATTACTTCCCCTTTGGGATTCAACTGCATCTTGTATATTCACTTCACATTGATTTCCTTCTTATCTTGAGGCAATTCAACAAGTGACCAAGTGTTGTTGACTTTGATGGACTTTAGTTCCTCATTCATCGCTTTCACCCACTTCGAATCCTTCAATACCTCAGCTACATTGACTGGTTCAAAATTTACATAGAGAGCATAGTGTACCATCTCACCTTCATCATCGACCATATCATTTGATGTAATCACACATTATTGTAACTTTGCAGTCATGTATCTTGTTCTTTAAGGTCTGCTTGTGCTTGCTTGACATCTAACTTCTTTCTGTCGAACTTCTCTTTCGAATTTACTTGTTGGTTCTTCACATAAGATTCTCACTGAATCCTTCTTTATATTTTCAGTTCAATCCCATTCCTTAAGCTCGTTTATGTTCACGTCCTTGCTGATCACTACTTATTTTTTTACTAGGGTCAAACAACTTGTATCCTCTAATTGAGTGATATCCTATTGAATATTTAACTAACTTTTCATTAAGCTTTCTTCTCAACTAATCTGACACATGTCTATGTGCTATAGACCCAAATACCTTCAGATGACTCAAACTAGGCTTGACACCAGACCAACATTCTTCTGGCGTAATTCCTTCTAGCCTTTTTGTTAGACATTTGTTCAAAATGTATGTTGCAGTCGACATAGTTTCTCCCCATAATTTTTTAGGTAGATGTTTTCCTTTTAACATACTTCTCACCATATTCATGATGGTTCTATTCTTCTTTTTTGGAGTTCCATTCTGCTGTGGAGTGTAGGGTGGCATCACCTCATGCACAATCCTTTCTTTCTCACATAATGTGTCGAAGACTTTTGAGACATACTCTCCACCACCATCAGTCCTCAGAATCTTGAGCTTTCGACCACTTTGTCTTTTGACCATAGATTTAAACTTGGAAAATACCTCGATCACTTCACTTTTCTTCTTGATCAGGTAAGGCCACAATTTTCGACTGAAATCATTTATGAATGTGACAAAGTATCTATTACCTCCAATCGAATCCACCTAGATAGGACCGCATACATCAGAGTATATGATTTAAAGAATTTCCTTCGACTTGCTTCCTGCATCCTTGCTAAAGTTGTTCTTGTTTTGCTTTGCCTTCACGCATTCCTCACATACTTGGTTTGGAATGTCCATTTATAGTAATCCTGAAACCATATTTCTTCTCTTCATATCTATGATATCTTTGAAATTGAGATGGCCTAGTCGATAGTGTCATTATCCATTCATCCCTGCTAGCTGCAGTTGCAAGGCACTTGTGCTCCATCACATTGAGTTTAATCCTGAAGATTCTATTTTGAGACATATGAGCCTTCAAGATTAACCTTCCACCTGAGTTGAGAACCCTCATCATCTTGTCTTCAATCGACACTTTATAGTTCTTTTCGACCAACTTCCCTATGCTGAGAAAATAACTCTTCATGCATGGTATGTACAATACATTGTAAATTACTAACCTCTTTCCATCTTTCCTCATAATCAGAACATCACCAATACCTTCAGATGCTAGGGTATTGTCATTTAAAAATTTTACCATGTTCTTCATTGAGGATTTTATGTTTACAAACCAATCTTTCCTACTAGTCATGTGTGATGAGCATCCTGAGTCCAAGTACCATTGGTCCTAGTATCTTTCTTTATCTCTTGTTGTGACCATCAGCAACATCTCTTCTTCTTCATGCTTTTCAAAATTTTCATCATTATCTTGGTTCTTTTGTTCTTAAAGACAATCATTAGAGTAGTGACCACACTTTTGACAATTGAGACACTGAATGTGACTTTTGTCAAGTTTTTGACCACCACCTCTTCCTCTACCTGTTGCACCACCTCTTTAATTGCTTTGGTATAAGGACATTCTCTAATTCGACTAGTCTCCTTCTTGCTGATTTCAACCATTCGAATTATTCTAACATCTTCTACCTTTCCAACTTCATTTGCCCTTCTTTTCTTTTGCTAATTGTCTTTGCAGAGCCATATCACTCTTCGAATTACTTGCAACTCTTTCAGCCATTCTTTATTCATGAGATTCAAGTACCCCTTGAAACTCTTCCTTTGTCAATGTTGACAAATCTTTCGACTCTTCTATGGCTACTACCATGTGGTCAAACTTTGGAGCCAACGACCTTAAGATCTTTGCAACAATTGATCTTGATGTCAATACTTCTCCATATACATTGATTTGATTAACCAGTTTTGTAACCCTAGTAAAAAATATGTTATGCTTTTACTTTCTTCCATTTGAAGTAATTTATACATCCTTTTGTGCGTTTTTAACCTCGCCTCTTCCACCTTCTTTGCGCCTTCAAACAGTTTTTCCAAGATTTCTCATGCTTCTTTCGTTGATTCTACATCACTGGCCTTTTGAAATTGTTTAGATCAACACAATGATGAATTATAAAGAGGGCTTTATATTCTTTCTTCTTTAGTTATTTATATGCATATTTTTCTTGATCCAACATGTTTTCTGCAAGTGGTATTACTCTTTCCTTCACAAGATTCCAAAGATCTTGACAACAGAAAACAACTTTCATTTGTTTACACCAATTCTCATAATTTTGATCCTTTAAAATCGGGAGACTCCCTAAAAAATCTCCATTCATATGATTCATCGTCATTGTCGTCGTGTTTTGCATCCCACAAATCGTTCATCTTGTGCTCTAAATATCAGATGTTGAAATTAAACCCAAGAGTTTGAGTAATTTTGAATCAATCTTGATGAACAAGATTCAATCAACCAATTGAATTCCCTTCTTGTTCTTCACTCTTCACTCGAGTAAATCAACCAACCTTGATTCCAAGATCGTATTGCTGCACAATAGTGATGAAAACAAGAAAAAAAAATTAAATTGGGGAAGAAAGAGAATTGGGGATTCAATACAAAATAAGGGAAGAAGAAACATTTCTGCATAATAACTATCTGCTCTCAAAACTACAATTTTATTCAAGTAAATCTCATTACAATAATAGGGTTACTCCATATTTATAGATTTGTTTTGCTTTCTCCCGAAGCAAAGCCCAAAAACAAAAGCGCAAAATACCTGATTATGCTAACACAACAAAATTAGGTTACAAAATCCATGTCGAGGCTAACTCCTCGACACTTCAACAACTAGGTGTTTCGACACACACACTAGACTATTCGACAACTACCTTGTCCCTATCGAGCAACCTGTTTCGACACAAGAAATTACAATTCAACACTTTAGACCATCAAATTATATTCATTTAATTTATTTGATTTTTTTTAAGTCGATCAAAGATCCAATATAAATAAGATCTAAATCATAAGTTTTAGATCTTAAGTTTAATAAAACGAAACCCATTAATTTTTCCCCGTCATGTGTGGCATTGCTAACTATATTTCTTCAAAATCAAAACCAATAGCCTAAAAACCATCATATCCTTCGTCCCAAAATCCTCCACAAGCTCAAAATCTTGTAAATTCTTCACCTGGATAAATTGGATTCAACCAACTTAGACATCCACAAAGCTCAAAATCTTGTAAATTCTTCACCTGGATAAATTGGATTCAACCAACTTAGACATCGTCAAATGTCCAAATTATTAATGAATGCGAGGATGTCATTGGCACAATCATGGTGGAGCAAACTTTAGAAGTCAGATTAACGATTCCAAAATCATCATACGGTATCCGGTCCTAGGACCAACTAATCCAAGAAGATTAATTTCATTGTCCACTTGCAAATGCTTCATTTAAAGTCAGAGAAAAACTTTGAATGCAGTATGCACCAACACAAAAATAATTAGTATACAGCGATATTTGATTTTTAAACTCAACCACTAAAGCAAGTTCCCAAGCACAAACGTTGGCTGTTACTACTTTTTATTGTTACATCTGCAATATAAATCAATTGTCTCACTGTTTTCTGTTAGGGGCTTCTTAGAGCTCAACATATTGGTGGTACTAGGTGACACCCGTATGTACATTTTGCTTCTTACATCTAAATATCCAACATAATCAAAGCAGGATGCTCAAGAAACAAAATATTGATGGGACATAATCAAAGCAGGATGCTCAAGAAACAAAATATTGATGGGGTGAATTACTTAATTGCATAATCGAACATAAAAAATAAAATAAAAAAATTGTTGGATAATTATATAATACACCGAGCTAAATGGGTGCAAGTTGTTGATGTCCAAAGTTTTACCCCTGATAGTAGCATTTCTTTATAAATTCTCGTACTGTACTGATATAAACAAGTTATTGATACTTTTAAATCAACAACTTTTTGAGAAAAAAATACTACACTAAATTATACAGTCGGAAATTAGGGGAAATGAATGAATAATAGTTTGAAGTATACAAAAACTAAAATAATTTATGGGCGTATCTGCCGATTTCCGTCAATTTACACAGCCTGTGGGAGCATGAATAAACCCAAAAAAAAAATGCATACCTTTCTATCAGTTGTCAGAGATGTGGTTAGTTGTTTTCTGCCAAATAAGAATTGAAGAAAGCCATCAGAAATACAGCCAGTGAATTATTCAATTACCAATTTTGGTCTCAGATGTACATTGTCAGCTCAAAACATTTTTAGTATAACTAAACAAATGCATACACCACTTGCTTGAAAATTGAGATTGACATTTCGCCTAAAGTAGATGGCTGACAAATATAACCTGGAAATAAGCTACAAGTTATTTTCCAAAAATGAAGTATCCATGGCCAAATTAAGAGAGGTGGTGGCTGCAATGAGGTCAAGCAGAATAGGTTGAAGAAAAAAAGCAAATGAATATCTCTTCCCTTTTTCTAGATTGAAAACTTTTGAGGAATACATAATAAATTACACAAGAAACAACTGCACTAAGAATTTTCAATTACAAAAATCAATAGCTGATTCACTGGAAATTGTAATGTTGGTGTGTTTGCAATTTACGGACTAGGTGCACCAACCAATTGTTATTCGCTAACAATGAAGTTTAAGACAAAAGAAATGAAAATCTCCATGACAAATGTGTTGTCTCATTTTGATTAACATGGTTCAAAGTTATTGTTTCTCATGTAGCCAACAACCATAAACAATATCAGTTGTTGATATTAATAAGGTTAAATCACTATGACTGAAGTAGTTAAAAAAAGAATTGGAAGACTCTACACACCTGTGCCTTGAAATACAACAATCAAGTAGGTTCTTGAGACTTCTCTTCATTGTTTTGAGCAATATCTTCCGTCCTAGGAAAGAAACATTATTATTTCAATATAAATTAAATGGTTGAATTATTAGTATAAGCCTAGATATGAAGAACAATCCATTACCCAATATCAAGCAAGCATGGATACTCTAAAATCTATGCCGTATCTTATTCTATAGGTACGGATACGCTCCGATACGTTATTGATACGTATCTAAGAAGTATCCGAATTTTTTAATGTAAAAAATAAAAAATAAAAAATTCCGATAACTCCCAATACGGCGGCAACACGTCGTGATACGCTGGTGACACATCTCCGATACACTGCGGATATGGCTAGTTAATCTCATGACTATTCATATTTCTAGAACATGAATCAATCTTCCTCAACCTTAATTCTTCTTTTCTCAACCTTAATAACTTTAATTACCTCATCACTTTCATTTTTTTATGACAAGTATCAAACTTTTCCTTTAATTACTTTTCTCTCAAGTTTAACTATCTTTTCTTTTTCTCATAATTCCTTTACTAATTACTATAAAATTTTGCAAACTCAATTGGTTTTTGTTAGAGAATGATTTAACTAATGTTTAATTTTAATTTTTTAAATACGTATATTAAGCATATCGTATCCAAAATTTCTCACTGAGTGACATACCTCTATATCGGATACGTATCATATCTGATACTCGTATCGTATCTGTGCTTCATTGCCCAATATCTTCAGTTTACTAATTACGAAGTACAAATTACAACCAACAAAGAATGAAGGATGGACCACACGTCTAATATTTAATTGTGTTAGGGTCATTATTTAATTAGTCTAAACTAGAGTGGTTATAGGGCTATGATATTATAAAGATCGCGCCTAAGTGTATTCTCTCCCTATGGTTTTCTCATCGGATTCACTTTCTTTCATATCTCAGCTTGAGTTGCTATGAGTAGGAACAAAATATTGGTTTATAATCCTTGTGGAGTGTGTTTCTTGTCCTATTTAATTTCCAATTTTAAACTCTATCTTTTGGTTTCTAGTTTTGGGAATTTGGTTAAAAAGATGTTAATAAGAGATAGAGTAAAACCAAAATTAACAGAAATGGCCTTAACCAGCAACCAAGAAAAGACATGTCTTGTTTGAATTTATAGGCTTATTCATTATAGAAAGAAAAGAATATAAATTCAAACATATATTTATGAAATATTTTAGTTACCTAATTGTATCTGCTATCTCCATATCTGTTGTACTTGCTTCTTTATGTCGCAAAACTGATGAGAATAACCTTTTGTCCTGGAATAAAATAAGCATTGTACTGAAATGCACATACAAAATAAAATATACTCCTTGATTATGAGAACCAACAAGCAGGAATGGTGTCAAAGAATTGTATTGCAGAACTAATTATACAAATATCCAGGCAGGATGCACTGGTGTATCTTTCAAGCAATGTGCTGAGTGAATAAAATTGTGGAAAAATGTATTTCCAGGGCCAGAAATAGGACTACCTCAGATCTTATTTACATTTACAAAAAAACAAATGATTGATTCAGAAAGATCAATGGAAAGCATTTTTAACCATTAAGATCAAAGGAAGTTTTAACTTACTCTGAAATACCCATAGTAAAGTATTATGCTCATTCAAGATTAATATATTGACTTGTATGGGAAATGACAACAGAAGAAAGGTACTGTACTGTATAAAAGAAAGTTGGCAATTACTACACTTAAAAGTGAGTCTATGTTTCATATAATTAGTACAAAGAAATACACTCAATTATTCCTCTGAGTCCTCATATATCTTTCAAATTAACAATAGATAGATAAAGTTCAAAAAAGAAAATGACAACATATCCAACAAATAAAAGTAAAAAATAACATGTTGAAAAATCAAAACCTTAAACCTAGAAAAAGATGAAGAGAAATACCATCTACCTCTTCATTCATATTAGTAATAGTGCCCTGAAACCTCTGTAAGATGAGTCTTAGGCTTCCAACTTCATAATGTAGTGCCTTTGGGTTATTTTCATAAACATCATAAAATAATGAGATTTCTAATCAGAATTGAAAAAACATAATGGAAAGGTTGAATATCACACCTCTTTGTCTGAAATTAAATTTTGTATCTCTGCATCCTTTGCCGATAAAGTTTTCTGAAGGTGATGCTAGTTAAGAAACCACTTAAATAAGAATTTAAGAAAATGCAACTTTTTTGCTATTTGACACAGATAACTATTCCATGCTGGTATGGATATATCTTCCATTTGAGCTTGGTTATTATTGCTAATTTTTGCCGCATCGAGCTTTGCTTCGAGTTCCGAGATGACTCTATCCTTTCTTTTTGACTCAACCTCTTTGTTTTCCAGTTTATTTCTTAGGTCAGTGATATGTTCTATAACAAAAAGGAAAGATTTTCAGTTGATAAAGCTTAGACGGATGTATCATTGACATATCTTCAAGTGTAGGATAGAATAAAGGGATTTCTTAATTACCAACAAATTCTTTTTCAAATGCACAGACCCGCTCCATTTTGTTTTTCAAGCTGGTCACTGAATAAAGGAAAGATAAAAATAACTGAACATGCAACGAAACTTTTGTGACTGATAATAATATTCAAAAATGTGAATGCTTCAAATCAGTACGTGTTGAAAAACAGCTTACCAATTTCTTCTTTTTCTTTGACAATGTTTTGGACTTTATCTAGAATTTGCTTGGTATAGAACACCTCCTTCTCTATAGAATCATATAATAGTAGATGAGAATTTATCTTTTCTGTGAGGACACTAAGCATCCTATCTTTGGTTTCAATTGAACGTTTCATATGAGAAGTAGATTCCTGCAAATCCCTCCACCCACCAAGACAGAAAAGTTTCAGTTTTCCTCAAACATGTGAAATAGATGAAATGAAGGTAATAGCTAATAGCCTAATAATAGAACATGACTTTTAGTCAAGTAAATGGTATCTCTGATTTCATTATGTGGTTATCTAAAAACTTCACAAAAGTTCCCTCATCTACTCTAGTTATGTTCAACTTCAGCACTTTTGTTTGTTAGCCAAATTGAAATGAGAGGGGTATACAAAAGTCACTCTTGCTATCATACTTTATGAGTTTAACATTAGCCCTTTCCCTTCGCTTATTATAAGTTAAAGAGTCTCACATCGGATGTTATACGACACGAACATATGTTTATAAATGGGGACAACCCTCAGCTTACATATCGGTTTTGTAAGGTTGAGTTAGGCTCAATTATAATTAAAAAATGGTATTAGAGATCCTATCAGGTTTCCACTATCGGGCCACCTATCGTTTATATTCTCACACCAAGCCCAATCCCAATCGTAAAAAACGGAAAATTTTTGTAATTTTCAATTTTAACACAGAAAATCCAATGTAAAATCAATTTCCATCGCGAAACATGCTAGAAATCGCCTTATGCAACAAGTCAATAACTCAACATAACATGTAATAACCATCACTAATAAAAATCAACCAACAATAAAACCCCAATCACACACAATAACCTCATAAGCAATCACAAAGTTTTCCCGAGACTGAAGCAAGCTATTCAGTGTTCCCTTCAACTCTTTCACCTTATTTTCAAGCATCACATTATCATTCTGTATGTAATTCACCTGCATTACAAACAAAAACCAATTATTATTTTTTCCAAACCCCAAAATACAGTTCAACATCGCATAAAAATATCCTCAACTCAAACCTTCCTCTCCAACTTCCCGCGTTCTTCTTTAACAGAAGCCAACTCACTCTGCAACTCCTGTATCTTTCTGCTACATTCTTCCTCATTCCGCTTCTGCTTCTATTCTCAAAAATCACAAACCAAATTAGCACAAATGGAACAAAATATTGCATGTATCTTGAATTTAAGAACTTACTAGTAAAAAAAAAGAACCTAATTGAAAAATAATCGGTGGAAAAGAAAGATAATCGGAAACCTGGATTAGATGATGGTGTTGCTCGGTGGCGGAGCGTTCTCTATCCTGAAAGAGTTCAAGTTAGAGGAAGAAGAATTGGAGTAAACGGAAGAGAAATTTAGCGTCGGAGAGGGGAATTATTACCCTGAGATCTCGAACTTCGGTTATGAGAGATTGTAGCTGAAGCTTGAACTTCGAAAACTTGAGCAACTCCATTTTTGTTTCTCTTTTTTTGCATTTCAAATGTTTCAGTTTTTTATAATCTGGGAAACGTTTTTGGAACGACGCCGTTTATGGCGCGTGGCTTGGGATGGGGTCAAGGAGAACAAGAAGGGGTTGTGTTTGCGAGTCGGGTATTACGCGATAATTCACATTCAGCCCAGCACCCCAAAGTCAAGAGTGGGAATGGAGTTAGTCTTTATTAAGCCTGAGTCTGGTCTACTAAATATTTTAAAGTTTAAGTCTAATGTATGGCCTATTTTTTAGGCATGAGATGAGTTTAACCTTTTTGAAGATATGTTTAGTCTATTAAACTACCTAAAAGTCTATTGCATTTAATCCTATGTAAATAAACAATTACATTATTGTTTAAATAGCTTAAAAAATTAAAAGATGAATGAGATTAAATATTTATTTACATTGATTTATTTAAGTTTACCTATTAACATAATTCCTTTATACTATTTATTTGAGAGAATTTATGAAAATAACTTATAACATTGTTCATAAGGTTATTTTAACTTATTTTCATATGTTCTTCAACATAACTAAGATTTACCTTTTTATTTAATTCAAAATATACATAAAATATAATAATGATAATAATAATAATAATAATAATAATAATAATAATAATAATAATAATAATAATAATAATAATAATAATAATAATAATAATAATAATAATGAAATTATTCATACTAATTTAAATAGGTCGGCTTAATATGCTTAAAAGGTTTTTTTAGGGTCTCTGGCCTAACATTTTTAACTAAATAGGCTTATAAAAAAGCCTACGCGTTTTTTATTTGAAAAACAAACTTGGTCTGACTTGAGCCTGTATAGACTATGTCGTAGGTTCCTGTTAGTTGATCTGGCATATTCACACCCTATCCAATGCTCACGCGGTTAAGTAAGGAGAATTTAGAATGTCATCCCCCAAATTTAATAGGGTATCCTTTTACCATTTTATCCTTCTCGAATAATTTTGGCATTATACCGAATTTTTTATGTTTATAGGTAGGTATATCAGATATTTAAATAAACAAATGGATTTTTCGTGTTTATATGAAGAAAATTGGAAATTTTTAAATATTTTTAGAAAAATACATTACTTTATGATAATTGTAAGAAGGAATACCAATTTTTTTAAATATCTTATGCAAGTATATCTGATTTTTTAAAAAAAAATCGGGTAACGTACATTGCGTACAAAATATTTTGAAAAATATGGTGTATGTTGAATTTTCTAAATATTTTAAAAATCTGGTAGGCAAATGGTGACTTTTGAAAAATCCTTAAGTTTTTTACTTTTTTAACAAAACGGATAGACAATTAACTAGATAAAATATATAGATATAATGCAAAATGTATTACAATATCAATAAAAAACAACTTATGTTGGTTTCCTAACTTATTCTTCCTATTGTCTTATACGTCTCGCATATGTTGTTTCTCATGGTCTTGCACTACAGTTATGTTTCCATCAGTCAGTGACGGGAGGCAATGGACAATCAGATTTCAACTTCACATGAACTCAATGATTGTTGTTAATAAAATCAACTGCAATAAGTTTATGCCTGCTCACAACTATGGATGGAGATGTTAGAACACAAATTGGTCTTAATAATATCTCTATGTTTTGATGATAACTAATATGAAATTTTGTATTTAAGAATTATATACTCTAAAATTTGCTTGAGAGTTTTTACTGCAGATAGTAAAGGAATCAACACTCCAGAAGCAAATCAGAATTGAACATAAGAAATTTCCTAGACTCTGAAGCGCCAGATGCATATATTAGAAGATTCTGATTGCTGCCAACAGAAGATCCTGAGCGTAGCCTCCAGAAGATTCTGAAGCAGAAGCTCCAGAAGGATCTGAAGCAGAAGCTCCAGAAAAATCTGAAGCAAGTCAGAAGCATCTGAACAAAAGAAGAATTTTGTATGAAGAGTTTTTCAAAGCATAGTTTCTATAGAAGATTCTGAAAGTACTAAAGCTGCCAGTACTGAAGATCTGTCTCAAATATGCTCTGATCTTAAACACGCTGAAAGCACACCTGCTGCAGAAGACTATGCAAATGATGAAATACACTATGTACATGATGGCAATGCAAATGATCTTAAACACGCTGAAAGCACACGCTGAAATACACTATGTACATGATGACAATGCAAATGACTATGCAATTGAAACATAAACCTAGGTTAGAAAAGGTTGGGCAAATTTTGGGGTGCAACAGCTGCCCCTATTCAAGCGGCTTGGACCCGACTGGATGAAGGGCGCGCAGCCTTCATACATTCGAGGTACGAGACGGTTGAATACGAAAGAACCCGGAAATTTGCCAACCGCAAAATCAAATTGCTAATACGACTACTTCTTGGGGAAAATATCATTCAGAAAATCGAATCCGGTTGTCATGGCAAGAACTGATCAATTATCTGATAAGAACTGACTTGATTTCGTCCTCAACCACCTGCGTGACGCCACAGGCCTTGAATCCACAATTAATTCCAAATTTTGCTACAATAAGCATGCATCGAGCCAAAGGACCACGTCGAAAACACAAAAGTCTTGACCTTCGTTTGTAGAGAAACAAACAAAATGCTACGTAAAGCGCGAATCAGGCATCCGGTGACTTGAACAAGTTACTCTGTGACGACACAGATACTTGAACAAATAATTCCGCAGGGAGCCACTCCGTTAGCGCGGGTAATGATTCTGCCAACACCGATAATAATTCCTTTGCTAAAAGGTAACAACTTCATTGACCAGGATAACAAACTGCCTCAAACAAGGCATAATAACTCCTCAAACCAGGGTGTAACTCCATCAACCAGGGTGACAACTCCCTCAACCAGGGTAATAACGCCTTCAACCAGGGTATAACTCCTTCAACCAGGGTATAACTCCTTCAACCAGGGTATAACTCCTTCAACCAGGGTATAACTCCTTCAACCAGGGTAATAACTCCTTCAACCAGGGTATAACTCCTTCAACCAGGGTATAACTCCTTCAACCAGGATATAACTCCTTCAACCAGGGTATAACTCCTTCAACCAGGGTATAACTCCTTCAACCAGGGTATAACTCCTTCAACCAGGGTATAACTCCTTTAACCGGGGTATAACTCCTTCGACCAGGGTAATAACTCCTTCAACCAGGGTATAACTCCTTCAACCAGGGTATAACTCCTTCAACCAGGGTATAACTCCTTCAACCAGGGTATAACTCCTTCAACCAGGGTAATAACTCTGAAGGTTTAATCCACAACAATCCGAAGAAAAACTCCACTGGGGTAATTCTGACGACAGCCGTCAAACACCTACTTCGACGGCAGGTAGTAATTTCAAGATTTTCAATACTGACGTGACAACAGTCTGAAGAAAACTTCGCTGGGGAAGAAGAGAAGCTTAACCACGCCACTCTGATGGGGAAGAAAACTCTACTGGGGAAATCACGGCGATAACTCCAAAAAATTTGCACTATGAAATCTTGTAATGCCGACATAACAGCGACCTGAGAAGGACTCAGCTGGGGAAAAGAGAAACTCAACCAAGCAACTCTGTTAGGGGTCCACATGATAGGACGAACACGATCACTGCTCGCCTTGCGCCACAAATCCGACTATCCGAACATCTTCCTGAATCATAATCTCAATTATCTGCAGGGGAAAACAAACATCTGAAACCAACGAGGTAACCAACCTGGTTTATGTTTCCGAATACGTATGCTCGAATCTTTCTATGGCGTAATGCTCCATTCAGGATGGAAATGATACGCATCTTGAAAATGAAATGCAAGTATGATGCAAATATGATGATATGCAACATGCTAATGCAGGCTCGGGCTGCTGGGGAAAGCTGGGTACAGAAAACCACTTCAGCAAAATAAATGCTGAAGACGGAGCCAACTCCGCCGGGGATAAACCGGATATCACAGAATTATTCCAGCAAAATAAATGCTGGAAGAGTGAAATCAACTCCGCTGGGGAAAATGGGAACTTAACCACGCACCTTGTTGAAGTAACACTCTACTGGGAAATATAACTCTGTTGGGGAATAGCAGATGTGCCAAGTATGATTGGACTTCTCTGGGGATAGCTCACCCGTGCCACTGAAAAACTGGACTTTTGTTGGAGAAAATAGACTGAGTCTTCCTGCGTACTGATGACGATTGGATTTAGAGACTGATGCGCCAACACGGATGGGCCTCACAGTGATCGCCAACATGGATTTGGGTGAAGAATCGGAAGACCGTAACATGACTTCCTGACATTCGTCTCACCCTTTAAGATTGACTGAATCTGCTCGAATAGCTCTGAGTAGCTCTGATGATACGGAGAAGAACAATTCCTTCACTTCTGATATGCCCCGGTCTGTGGGACCTCTGTGGGGATAGTCCTCAAAAGGGAATCTGAACATTCGTACCCCGTTGGTCTGATATGAACTGCCCCAGCATTCTGAACTTCGGAGAAATACTTCACACCAAATGCCCCTCGAGTAAAGAATAACTTTTGCGCTCTTAAGATGGCCTGCCCCTGACTGCAACGACTTTGCCCCTGATTAGCTGATCCAGAGCAGTACCTCCAACTACGAGAGATTTACCGAATCTCGACTTGATTGCCCCAGAGTAACTGACTTTGAATGGCTGACCTGACTGGGGAGCACTTAATGGCTTGCCCCGGCTTGCGGAGCATTCGGGCGCTCTGCATTCTATCCTGACCATACTTTCCACTGTAGGAAACTTTTCTGCTGTCAAGCGCTTACTCGCAAGTAAAACAAGTTGTTCTGCGTAAAAGACGTATTAATGCAACACATATGATAGTTTTGACATCCAATCTGTTCACTGGGAGAAGGGAAAAACAGTTTATAGCGTATAATGCACAAAACATTTATCAACATCAGTACCAACATGGTAAGAGGAAACCTTTCAGGAGTCAGAATCGACGCGACCTTTACCGAAGTATGCTTTCGAAACAACCTGCTTCAATTAGGACTTTTGAAGGTTATAACGTGGTCAGGTTCACGGTTTTGAAGGAAAGGATAAAGGCTCAAAGTTTATTTTAACCCACCCACTCTCCTTGATGTTCTCCCATCCTACGTTCAGCTAATTCGACCTCAGCGCTCACCTCTCAGAGGCTGAAAGATAGGAGTGATAGTTCGAGAAACTATGAGTTTTTTGAGAGAGACAGCCACTCACTCTTCGTCTTTGACACTTAAGGTCACACGACTCGTATCTCATTTGAGGATTTTTCTTTTGTCATCCTTTCATCTTTTTTCTTATCCCTAACTTTTGCCTGGACTGACTCCTTTTGAGTTTCTTTTGATTTTTTTAAGTCCAGCGGGATGCCCTCATTTTTGCCTACGTCATTTGTCTTGAAGTTTTGACTTAGCGGGCTTTTGATTCTCTTTGCTTTCTTTTTTTCGAACAAGTCGTGTGACACTGGTTGTCTGACTCATTGGAGAATGATGTGGCTGTCTCACTCTTGATTTGACCATTGTGGTTTTTTAGGCACGACCTCTAGAGGTGTGATTGATCCTCGAACGGACACTCCTTTTTGTAATTTGGGCGTTCGGTCAAATTAGCTAACACCTACCCTGCCCCAGGTTAAGATTGAGGGTTTTTCGTTTTCAGAAAGAACTCCTACTACTAGGCTCAAAGGGGTTGACAAGGGATTATCTTCCTTATAACTTCGGTGTTTAGGGATTTGAAACAATGCCTGTACATCATCAACAGGTTTTATTTTGAAAGCATACAATCAGAAGCTTGCATGTCGTTCATTTTCGTCATCCTCCACAGATCCTTCTTAACCAAGCATTGGACATTTGCAAAAACGATTGGTGAACACGACTGGATTTAATCAAAACATGCATATTTATTTCATTATCATCAATTGAAATGAAAACAACAAGTTTTACGAACAAGATTGCAATTTAAACATGAAAGAAACTACAAACGTAAAGAAATGACAAGATAAAACAAAGAAAAATGCCAGCTTCCGAGAACCGGGCTTTCACATCTGTCCTGCTGCTGAACCAACTATCTTCATAATCAGTTATTAGAGGCAGCCAGCCACTGTTCTAATCTACTTTTAACGGCCCACCCGAACTATAGAACTCCTCTTTGTCCACCATACCCAGCCTATTCATGGTTTGGCATTGGTTGTTGTGTAATATTGGGCCCTTCCGTACCAAAATTAATAGCAGTGCTATCAAGCAAATCTTGCACTTTATGCTTGAAAGCGCGACAGTTTTCGATATTATGGTCGGGTGCCCCAGAGTGGAATTCACAATGCTCATTAGCGTTATAACTGGGTGGGGGTATCCCTGTCGGAGGAGCCATCGTTCTTTTCTCGACCAATTGTAACCGTAACAAATTCTGAAGAAGCTCAGCGTACGATACTGGCGGCGGATCAAATACCCTTTTCGGCTTCCCGTTCTGAATTCTTCGCTGAGCCGGATGTTGTTGCCCCTGCTGCTGCGGCTGTTGCTGATGTTGCGCGGGGATTGTCACACTTGCAACTTGTTGCGGTTGGTATTGCCTCCATCCCCTATTTCTTCCCCGAGAGCTACATACCGAATTGGCATCTTCCTGTTTTCTACCCCCGAACGTCTTCTTATTACCTCCTGCGGAACTGGACTCACCCATTTGAATTTTACCAATCTTTATCCCGTTTTCAATGCGCTCCCCCATCAGGATCAACTCGAAGAAGGTACTCATTGAGAAGTTGAGCAGCCGGTCATAGTACATTCCTGAGAATGCCCCTACGAACAAGTCCATCATTTCACGCTCCACCATAGGAGGTTGTACTCTGGCAGCCAAATCACGCCATCTCTGGGTGTATTCTTTGAAGCTTTCACTGGGCTTCTGAGAGAGGCTTTGCAGCTGAACCCGGTTAGGGGAGAGATCGTTGTTGTATTGGTAATGCTTCACGAAAGCTTCCGCTAGCTCTTTCCAGCTTTTTATCTGTGTTGGCTCTAGGCTCATATACCATTCCAGCGACGGCCCTGACAAGCTGTCCTGGAAGAAATGCATGAGCATCTTTTCGTCGTCTGAATACTCGGACATCCTCCTGTAAAATGAACGAACATGTACCCTCGGGCACGTGTCCCCTTTATATTTATCAAAAGATGGCGCTTTGAATTTCAGAGGTACCCTCAGCCCTGGTACCAATCCCATATTGGACATATCCAGCCCCACAGCATTCTGGCTAGCCAAACCATTTACCTTCTCTTCCAGCAATCTTATTCGGAGGTTGTCTCCTGCGGGTCTCCCATAGCCTTCGTTCTGACCAGAGAAGACGTCTTCTTGACGATCCTCCCAGCGAGGTACCTTGTCATATGCAGCATGTCCGGTGTTACGACCCAAACCTGTTTGAAAATACCTGGGGTCATATCTCAGGTTGCCCATCTCCTGGCCATCGTTCATACCCGTTCTGTAGCCCATGTTATCATAACCATGGTCACCATATCCAGCCTTGGCGGCAACCACATTGCCATATCCCATATTCGCACCTTGGAACCCCTAGTTACCATTATTACCATTCAATCCGACATTCTCAACGCCCCCGTTGAAACCCTGGTTAACATTACCCACAAATACCCCAGCAGTATCTGTATTGGCATTCATATTATCGGCGTTCCCACCTCCACCTACAGGACCAGTTTCTCCAGCATTCAAACCGTTCCCGAGAATAACATCAGCACTTTGACGATTCTCAACTCGGGGAGAAGCAGCAATATTTTCACCATGCGGTGTCCCGTTGTTTTCAGCCCGTGCGACTATCGGTTGAACCAGATTCTGCAGCTGCTCTTGTCCTTTGGCGATGGTCTCCATGGTTTGCATGAGCAGGGCCATCCTGTCACGCATCCCTTGCATTTCACTCTGCACGTTGTCCATGATCTTCTTGTGATTAGTTCTGGTAGAGTAACGGTGGACCTGCTTTTCTGCAATCCTGAAAATACCTGAAATGGATGCAGGAGATAAGATACACGGATCACAAACCTGTAATGCAAATATGAGTATGTATGCAAAATGCAATATGTGCCTGTGCATTGGGGAATATTACTCTCCCCATTCTAGTGCTAATACATTTGATACAGGGTAGCGCCGTGACAGTGCGGTGACAAAAGTTGCGAGAAGTTGAAATTCAATCACAAAAGAGAAAACAACTCATATATTGAACAGGCCTTCAAAGGCAAAAGTATAACTCTTCTTGAAGCTAGCCCTAACCTCATCATCCGCAAGGGCAATCAAACTCAATATAGAATTCACATCCGGAGTGGGCAGCTTATACGCAACTGTCTTCCGCACACTACCCATATCAACAACCAGAAATCCGGAGCACTAGAACAGGGAAGTATGTAATGCACCTGCAGCACAGACACACGTTAATGAAATGCAATGATAAATGGGTATGCAAACAATACAATGCAAACAGCTGCAACAAGGGATCAAGTTCCCTGAATAAGAAGCCCAAGTCCCACCAAGAACAGGTCTCAGACAGACCCTCCAATACTCATCAAACCCTGGTCTCAGACAGACCTCACAAAGCACTCCAGCCTGGTCTCGGATAGACCCAATAATATAACCCACACCTGGTCTCTGACAGACCTAGTAACAGTCCATAAAATATCCACAATCCTGTATCTCATGAGAAATGAACCGGTAGTCTGAAGGTCAAGTTACCTGCATGCCCCAAGTCCCTCTCACAGGTAGATGTCCCTATAACTGACACAAGGTACGGCATCCTATGCGGTCATTGGCGTCACAGACTTTCAGGGTTGATGATACGATTCCCAGAAGGAGTGGCATCATCAAATCCTGAAGAGGCCTCACTTAGCCAACTTCCAAATGATCGGTTCCCAGAGTCGACAATCCAACTAACCAGCAACCCGAGCCACCCAAAGGGTAGGACAGGAGGCCAACCAGAAGAACCTCGTCTGAGTGTGGATTTCGCGGGACACTAGGACATGCAAAGCATGTGCGCGCCCACTACTTTCCACTCTAATTCTAGGTGCACTCAAGCCCAGGTCCGGCTTATCTCTCAATCATAGAACACCCGTCACACCCCAATACAACAATAATAACAATAATATAATGCTGAAAGTAAAATACAGAAAAAGTAAAGGTGCGGGAAAGTAAAGTGCAGAAAGATAAAACACATATGCACAACATCCAACAGATAAACACCCAAGCTCTAGGATTGACTCGCGTAGGGGATGGGAAACGGTCCCAGCATAAGGGATGGATAAAGTCCCTAGATGCTACAAGGTCCCCAGCAGAGTCGCCAGCTGTCGCTACTGCGAAAATCGGCGCCGGCTGAACAGAAGAGTCGCCACCGTGCGTTATTTATCCCAACGGAGGGAAAGGAAACGCTCGAAGTAAACCTCGCAAAAAACGGGGAAAAGGTATGGTCATCGCAACCAAAACCTGGGTTCGGGAGTTGGTTACGCAAGGGGAAGGTATTAGCACCCCTCACGTCCGTCGTACTCGACGGGATCCACGCTTGGTGTTTATAAGGAAAAGGGTGTGTTTATCTATCTACGCTAATGGTCAGTCTGAAAAGAAAAGAAAAGGACAGGACTCGACAGAACATACGCTGTTCTGGGCCTACGTACTCCCTCGTGCAATGGGAAAGTCAGAGTCAACGTAGTTCGATTACCTACGTCTAGACGGGGGGAAGGTTGCTTGCCAGGACATCGCGTTCTGTGCCTACGTACTTCCACACAACATGGAAGATCAGAGCAAACGTAGTTAGACTAACTACGGCTAACCTGGGTGTTCTCACACAGCAGTGAGAAATTAAACTGGTTTTAAGGGTACGGGAACCTATGGGAAATAAAACTACGGTCTGGTCTCAAATGCACTCGGGCGAGAGAAAAGGGATAACATCAGCAGGAAAGTCTCGATCGCACAGCAGCGAGAGAACAAAGGTTAGTTGTTAGTGTGCTCGCTAGGATATCGCATCCTATGCCTACATATTCTCGTCTGGTACGAGAAATCAGAGCAGCTGTAGTTCGGCTAACTACGACACAAGCTATTCAAGTGTTTTTCTATTGCTTTGAGAAAAGAAAGAGACACCCTAAAACTATGGTTGAAAAGGGGAATCTACCTACTGTTATCATGCCTGGTTGACCATCCTAATGTCTATCATAACTCCTCCGCAGCGGAGAAGTTAGAGCTCCTAAGGGATCATGGCAACAGGACTAAACAGCAAACAGGAATCAACTGTGAAGTAAAGAAATACTGGAAATATGCATGAATGCAACAACCAAACAAGCAAGGCACAAAGGCCGCAAACCACAGAGGTAAGGGAGCTCAGCTCTACCAAATACCAGCAAGCAAAGCCACTCAATAACAAACAAGCAGAAGGAGGACCACCTCAACTTCTCATGCACACGGAGCTTACTTCTAAGATGCACCTATCTCAAAAATATCTAGATGAACCCCTAAGCCTAATGCAGCACAGCACCACGCAAGTCAAACAACACAAAGAGAAGGCGAACCAGCCTGACAAACTCCTATCCAAAACTTAAGCCAAAACCCTGAGCAGGCCCCCTAAACAAAACCCTAATCAAACCCCTGAGCAAAGCCCTATGCAAAACCCTAATCAAATCTCTAAGCAAAACTCTAAGCAAAACCTTAACCAAATCTCCAAGCAAGACCCTAAGCAAAATCCTAAGCAAAAGAAATCAATCCCAGTCTTCAAGCTTCAGAACAAGCTTACCAAAGAAAGGGAGCTAAGCAGACAAACCCATAGTGCCTTCCTCAGGAAAGTACCAGGAGGTTACCACTCAGGAATCATATCCTATGCGGCTCAACAACTGTGAACGGTTTACATTCCTCCTCAGGAGAAACTAAACTCACATGAAGGCTCCGACATCATTGGATACTTAAGAAATCCTACAAGAACGAGGGGAACTAAGTGAACAGGCCCATAGTGCCTTCCTCGGGAAAGTACTAGGAGGCTTCCACATAGGAATCATATCCCATGTGGCTCAACAACTGTGATCGGTTTACATTCCTCCTCAGGAGAAACTAAACTCACATGAAGGTTCCAACATCATTGGATACTTGAGAAAGCCTATATGAACTAAGGGAACTAAGTGAACAAACCCATAGTGCCTTCCTCAGGAAAGTACCAGGAGGCTCCCACTTAGGAATCATATCCCATGTGGCTCAACGACTGTGATCGGTTTACATTCCTCCTCGGGAGAAACTAAACTCACATGAAGGCTCCAACATCATTGGATACTTAAGAAATCCTACATGAACTAAGGGAACTAAGTGAACAGACCCATAGTGCCTTCCTCAAGAAAGTACTAGGGGGCTTCCACTTAGGAAGCATATCCCATGTGGCTCAACAACTGTGATCGGTTTACATTCCTCCTCAGGAGGAACTAAACTCACATGAAGGCTCCAACATCATTGGATACTTGAGAAAGAGGTGAGAAGAAAGAATGAAAGACATCCATAGTTCCTTCCTCAGGAAAGTACCATAAATTTCCCTCAAACTTCAGGATCTCAAACCTCACAAACAGAGAACAAGCTCCTAGACTAGGACCTCAATCCATGCATCCTTGCAAGCTCCAATCTCTCAACCTCTGGGTCTTGATCTTCAATCTTCTCCTTCATCATGCTCCTTCAACAAGGTCTTCAAATCAAACCAAGCCCCCACAATAATACCCCAAAGATAAACCCCACAAGATAGACAATCAACACAAAACATGCCACACAAACAGTCCATTCAGAAAATACTCTGAAAATACTAAAGTCACAGGGAAAAATCTAATATTTGTTCACAAGGGTCTATTATACTTACCCATAATATCCCTATAGTCCCATACCCAAAATCAAACTAAAACTCCTAAAAGAAATGATTTACTTCACCTATGTCACACCTAAACCCTAATTTTGATCACTCTAATCTCACCTAATCAAATCATCTAAAAATTAATCCTAAAATTATGAATTAAATCCTATGAGGAAGATAAAGTCCTAAGTTAATCACCCTAAAAAGAATATACCCTAAATCTAAAGGGAGCTAATTGAACTAAAATCAACAAAATCAAGTATTAACCTAAACTCATTAAAAAGCCATTTAAAAGAAAAATGCACAAAAAATACACTAGAAAAATAAAATGCTAATTTTATTTATGGATATTTTTCTTGACAGAATTATGAACATGATACAAAAACAACCACTAAAAAATATGCATTTTCCATTTTTATATGAATTATTTAAGATGCAAAAAATATTAAAGAAAATAAAAACCAAGAAATGGGAGAGGGGGGGTATTCAGCAAGGCGCCTAGTTCAATTGCGGATGGGCCAGGGAATGGGAGGTGCGAAGAGTACGTGCGTTTGGGCCCAGGCGTGCTCAGAAAATCATTATGAAAAATTAAAACAAAAATGAAAAACCAACGGTGCGAATAGTAACAAAATTTAGTACAAAATCCAATTGGGCTGGGAAAGGGTGGTGTGATTAGCATTGATGATCCAGGCCCAGGGTTCATTTAAATGAAACGCAGCGTTCCACGCTGGTTTCAGATTCCCTCCTAATTTGTGTTTGAATGGAGACTGTTAGATGGAAATATTGGTCAAGGTCCTGGGCGTGATCCAAGGGTTGGGAGGTTGTCTTCAACCTCCAACCTAGGGTTTCATGGAGAACTCAGATTCCATGCACGAATCTTCCACTCACTCATTCTCCTTCATCTCTCCATGGAATCCCACGATATAAAAAACAAAAACACTCTCCTTTCTTCCCTGAACACGACCCTGACCCCAGTTCTTATTGAAACGATCTCAAACTACAAACCTGATTGCAAGAAATCCATGATACTCAAATTTCAACAGTGATAAACCTTCATAATTCTTGAATCTCTTTACACTAAAACGATCCTTATGTTACACTGAGCCTAACATGCTATACCACATGGATTTTCTTGCACTAAACTATTAGTTCTTGCTCATTAAAGAATGGATGCCCTATGTTCAAACTCCATGAAATGATCTCAAACCTTCTGGGATTAATCCTCTACTTACTCCTAACAGTTCTATGCTAACCAAATGTCTTAACAAGGCATAAATAATGGTGTAGAGATGAAAATGCAGACCTGAAATTCTTGATGAACAGATGGAGAAATAGCTTGATTCAGCACTTGCAATCCCTCAGAAATGATCCTTAGATGATGCTCTTGTTTCTGTTTGCAAAAAGTTGGAAGAAGAATGCTTCTAATGTGAGATTCGAATCTGGTTTGCTTCTTGAAACTTTAAACCCTAGCTCTTCAATCTTCCATGAATGGCTCTCTAATTCAGCCTGCACACACTCTAGATGATGAAATGAGTGTGTATGGATCAGAAGAAGGAATGGAATTGATGTTGAATGAAGAAATTAGCACTTGTTTGCAATGGAAGCAACACTAGAATATCACTCTTTCCTCTCTCTCTTCTCACCAACCCCTGCACCAAATGCTCTCTAATCCTTATATAGAGGATGATGGAAATGTCTAGAGCATTCTAGATCAGTCTAAGATGCTTCTAGAAACTTCAAGAATCTCATGATATGGCATAATTCAATATCTCATGATATCTCATTTCAATCCACTTGCAGCCCCTCAATTACACTTGAATTTCTCCTTGCATGAGTTATTAGGAGTGTAGGAGTGGATATTAAGCTTGTATGTGGCATTTCCTTAAGCTTTGCACTTGTGCCTTATTATGCAAGTAATGGATTTACAAAGCAACCCCATTTTTAAACACTCAAACCAAAATTGTGGCTGAACCAAAGTATTTAAAATGTTGTTTAGAATCAATTTGGTATATTACATGACCCATTTTGGATTTGTAGATTGCCCAAACCAATTTTCCATTTGAACTTTTTCAACTTATATGCCATTTTTTAAGTCATTTTTACCAACTTTTATCAATTTGAGTTCTATGCATTTCCAAACTTCCATGACCTCTTTTATAGACTTAAAATGACATTTTGAGCAACTTTGATGTTGTGAAGTTTTTCATTTGAAGCTTCCTTGTATGAGTTTTAGGCATAGGCTAAGAATGACCTGTAATTCTCAAATGACCAAAATACCCTTTTCTTGCCAAGGACATAAGTAGAGTTCCACAAATCATATGAAGGCATACCATACCTTCCTAGAAAGCCAAGACAATGAGGAACAACTCTCATGTTGGCCAGAAATCCATTTGAAATCTCCTTGAAGGTCAAAAGTTGCTTGGAAGACAGACAACTTTCACAGACAAATTTCAGTGCCCTCAGATGACCTGTAACTTGCAAGAGCTATAACTTGAGTTATATAAATCATCTTGATGACTTCCACCACTCAAATTAAAGCTATGAAGATAATATACAAGTTTCATGTGGACCAGAAATTCATAAGAAGCTTGCATTTTGAGTTACACTGCTTTGAAGTTTGACCTAAATCAGGGGATTTTACACTGAAACCCTAATTTGGTAACTCCACTTCTCCTTGACTCCTTCTGATTTTTCTTTGGCAAAACACCATATACATATCCATATAGCAAATAATGAATCCCACATTCTTCAAATGATCCTTGATGCCTTTCAAAACAAGTCTTTGACCTAGGGTTGACCTAGATAAAACCCTAGTTGACTGACTTCCACTGAGGCTCTTGCAATCATTCCAATGACTTGGTTACTTCTCAAAAATGATCATCTAGGCTCTTCATAACATCCATACACACCTCATGCTCTTGGATCATGTCTCACACTTCCTCTGATGATCCCCAAATAACCTCAAGATAAGGGAGAACGCACTGATCAACCTGTCAACTCTTCAAAGCTCAAATTCTTCCCTGATGACCTGAGTAGTCTTGAATATGAATGAAACCCTTGAATATGCCTCATGAGACAAGAATGGCACGTGATCCCCTGATTAAGATTAGCTTGCTTATGCTATGCTATGCAGATGAATACACTATATACATGATGACAATGCAAATGACTATGCAATTGAAACATAAACCTAGGTTAGAAAAGGTTGGGCAAATTTTGGGGTGCAACAAGGTCACTTGATGTGAAGACAAAAAGGCTCAGACCTTTTGGACACTCTTCTCAACGTGAAGCTCACCTTGGATCAGCTGCCTATAAAAGCAAGACTCCACCAAATTCTTCAGTTGACGTTTGCATTGAAAAGAAATCAACATTCAAGCTCTCATACTTTCATATTCTCTCTAAGAATTATTTTCTTTGTTCTTAATAGTTAAGTGAAAAATCACAGTTGTGATAAAGCTTTATAGAAGCAATCTTAAACACTTGTATTTGTATTACATTTGATTATAAACCTTAAGAAGATCCAGTTGGGATCAGTAGTTCTTGAGAAGACTTTGAACAGTTGTTCTAAGTGCTTACTATTGTAATCAGTTGATTAAATAGTGGATTAAGTCCTTGATTGAGAAAGGCAAATCATTCTAGGAAGGGTGGACTGGAGTAGTTGAGTTCAACGAACCAGGATAAAAATACTTGAGTTTTTATTTCTAACTTTTAATCTTCATACTTATTCAACCCCCCTTCTAAGTATTATCTCACCTTCAGTTGGCATCAGAGCTCCGGTTCTGTGTGTACTACCACTTAACACTGACAGTAAAGATCCAGAGAGAAATACTTTGATATATATTTGGTTGTTACTATGGCTGATAATACAATGTCTAACATTAACAACAAATATGAAGAAAGGGACAGAATCAACACCAAACCCCCTATGTTTGATGGGGAGAAATTTGATTATTGGAAAGACAGAATTGAAAGTTTTTTCCTTGGATATGATGCTGATTTATGGGATCTGGTCATAGATGGATATGTTCATCCCACAGATGGGAATGGCAAGAAGATAGACAGAAAATCTATGACAGATGCTTAGAAGAAAGAATTTAGAAATCATCACAAGGCCAGAACAATATTGTTGAATGCAATATCTCATACTGAGTATGAAAAAATTACAAAAAGGGAAATTGCATTTGACATGTTTGAATCCTTAAAGATGACTCATGAGGGAAACTCTCAAGTCAAGGAAACAAAGGCTCTGGCTCTGATCTAGAAGTATGAAGCCTTCAAGATGGAAGACTCTGAATTTGTTGAAGCTATGTTCTCCAGATTTCAAATACTTACAGCTGGACTAAAGGTTCTGGACAAAGGATACTCTACTGCTGATCATGTGAAAAAGATCATCAGAAGTTTACCCACCAGATGGAGACCTATGGTGACAGCGCTGAAGATGGCTAAAGATCTGAACAAGATCTCCTTGGAGGAACTGATCAGTTCACTAAGAAGTCATGAAATAGAACTTGAGGAAGATGAACCTCAAAAGAAAGGTAAATCTGTTGCTTTAAAATCTAATAAATCTGCTAAAGCATTGTAGGTAATAGAGGAAAGCTCTGAAGAATCCTATCTGAAGATGAAGATGAACTATCCATGCTGTCCAGAAGAATAAACAAACTCTGGAAGCATAAAGGAAAGAAGTTCAGAAACTTCAGGAAATCTGACCAAAGAAAATAATCTTCTGGACACAGAAGATCTGGCAAAAAGGAGGTTGTATGTTATGAATGTAAAGAACCTGGACATTACAAAAATGAATGTCCAAAGGTGCTGAAAGAAAAGCCTAAAAGAAAATTTTTCAAAAGAAGAAAAAGGTTCTGATGGCCACCTGGGATGATTCAGATACATCTGAATCTGAATCTGAGTCAGAAGAGGAATGTGCCAATGTAGCTTTGATGGCAGACATAGAAGATCAGGAGGAAGGAACTTCAGGATCTGAATCTGACTCTGACGCTGAAGAGGTAATGGCTAAACTTACTAAAGAAGGACTTATCAAAGTGTTATCAGAAGTTCTGAAAAGCTATAACAATATTAAGCTCAAGTACAAGAAGCGTCAAAGCAATCTTGTATCTGAGAATAATATTCTCAAATCAGAAGTAGCTGAGCTAAATGAAAAGAACTTAAAATTGAAAAATGATTCTGAATTAGCTCAACAAAACTCTGATTCTGAAACTGAATCTGAATGCAAAAATATTTTGGAAAAATATGATTATAGCTTTCAGAAGTTTCTTGCTAAAAGCATAGACAGAAGCAAAATGGCTTCTATGATCTATGGAGTTAGCAGAAATAACAGAAAAGGTATTGGATATGAATTCCCCTTCGGAAAGGATTTAAATCCAAAACCTGTTAATAAAATTATCATCAAGAAAACTCATTTATATTCACACTTCAAATTTGGTCACTTGAATGATATTGAACAAACTCGCTCTGAAAAGAATATTCAGGTGTTTAAATCTAAGGCTAGTCAGAATAAACCTTATGTTGAAAAACAGAAGTTTAGATAAACCTTCAGAACCACTAACCCTAAAGAACCCAAGAAGATCTGGGTACCTAAAAGTAAAATAATTCCTGTTGCAGATGTTCTTAGCAGAAAGGTCATCAGAACAAGATCCTTTCTAAGATCATCTGAAGCATCATTATTTGGACTGGTATCAGAAATTGAACCATCTTCTGTAGATGAAGGTCTGCAAGATAATGATTGGATTATTGCCATGCAAGAAGAGTTAAATTAATTCACCAGAAATGATGTGTGGGATTTAGTTCAAAGACCACAAGGATTCAATATAATTGGAACAAAATAGGTCTTCAGAAATAAGCTAAATGAGAAAGGAGAAGTTGAAAGAAATAAGGCAAGGCTTGTTGCTCAAGGGTACAGTCAACAAGAAGGTATTGATTACACTGAAACTTATGCTCCAGTGGCAAGGTTAGAATCTATACGCCTTCTTATTTCATTTGCTGCACAAAATAACATCACTCTGTATCAGATGGATGTTAAAAGTGCCTTTCTAAATGGTATTATAGAAGAAGAAGTTTATGTCCACCAACCTCCTGGTTTTGAAAATGAAAAATTTCCAGATCATGTTTTCAAATTAAAGAAATCTCTATATGGTTTAAAACAAGCTCCCAGAGCTTGGTATGAGAGATTGAGCAATTTTCTTCTAGAGAAAAATTTCATCAGAGGCAAAGTGGACACAACACTCTTTTGTAAATCAATTAAGAAAGATCTTCTAATTTGTCAAATTTATATGGATGATATAATATTTGGATCTACCAATACTATGTTGGGAAAGGAGTTTGCTACATGTATGCAGGCAGAATTTGAAATGAGCATGATGGGAGAACTCAGATTCTTTCTAGGAATCCAAGTCAATCAAACTCCAGAGTGCACTTACATACATCAGACCAAATATGTTAAAGAACTTCTGAAGAAATTTAACATGACTGATAGTAAGCTGGCAAAGACTCTCATGCATCCAACTAGCTCACTTGGCAAGGAAGAGGTAAGTAAGAAAGTAGATCAGAAGCTCTACAGAGGTATGATAGGATCTCTTCTTTATTTAACTGCTTCTAGACCTGACATATTATTCAGTGTATGCTTGTGTGCTAGATTCCAATCAGATCCTAGAGAATCACACTTGACAGCTGTCAAGAGGATTCTAAGGTATCTGAAAGGTACTTCTAATGTGGGTTTGTGTTACAGAAAATCTGATGATTTCAAATTAGTTGGATTCTGTGATGCTGACTACGCTGGAGACAGAGTGGAAAGGAAAAGTACTTCTGGAAGTTTTCAATTTCTAGGAAGAAATCTAATCTCTTGGTACAGCAAGAAGCAACCCACAATTGCACTTTCAACCACAGAGGCAGAATATATTGCTGCTGCTAGATGTAGCACGCAGATGCTCTGGATGAAAAGTCAACTAGAAGATTATCAGATATTTGAAAGTAACATTTCTATCTTCTGTGATAATACTTCTGCTATATGTTTGTCTAAAAACCATATTTTACACTCTAAGGCAAAACATATAGAAATTAAGCATCATTCATCAGAGACTATGTTCAGAAGGGAATCATAAATTTAGCCTTTGTTGATACAGATCATCAATGGGCAGATATTTTTACAAAACCCCTTATTGAAGATAGATTTAAATTTATTCCAAAAAATATTTGTATGGATTTTTGTCCAGAATGATATTTGTCAGAAGCAAATTTTACAGATGCAAAAATGCCTAATGCTCTGAAGTATTTCTTCTGATTGCTTATTTATTTTCTTTAAATATTTTTGTGAAACTCTGAACTAACAATCCTTAGAGGATCTGAACGTTGGTTAACGTTTCATTTCTCAAGAGAATTCAGAACACATGCAAGCAAACACGTGTCACTCAAAATCTGCAAAGGTGGCGTGTACACTACTGAAGAGACGTTTGAGGTGAAGTTTGAATAGTGAAAATCTTGATTTTCCCCCCAAATTGTCAGAAGCAATAAATGCTTGAAATGATTTTTATTCTTTTCATTTAATGCTTGGTTCAAACGTGCCAAATTCTGACTGTTTGTATGCCTACTTGTTTTAGTATAAATACATCTCTTCTCTTCACATGCACACTTTTCACATCTCAGACATTTTATGCATTTCCATCTTCTCTTCTCTCTGCATAAAAACCCTAAGCGTGTGACAAAACCATCTTCAATGGCAACTTCATCATCAACTGCTGCACAATTTCAATCTACAATGGCTGCAGTTTCCTCTGCTAACATGGGCGTAACTCCTTATTCTCCACCAAAAAGAACTTTGCTCACACCTGTTGAAAAGCTGGAAGTTCTGTGTGAATCAATGGTGGAATTTGATTCACTTGCTGAGAATGGATTTGAGTTTCATTCCATTATAGGTGCTCAAGGATGGGTGAAGTATTTTGATAGACTTTTTGGACCGGTTTACCCCCTTCTTGTGAAAGAGTTCTGGATCCATGCTTCTGTTTACCCCAAGTTTATTCTATCTTCTGTTCTGGGCAAAGAGATAATTATAACAGAAGATCTGATTAGAAAACTCATTGGCTATGAGGAAACAGATGGAGTATCACACTTGCCAGCTGGGCGTGTGGATATGGATGAAGTGTATGAAGAAGTGATGACTGCTGGACAAGCTTCTAATAAGTTCAAGGATCTGAAGCCTGACTACAAGATCTGGGCTAAGATCTTCATGGGATGCATTCATCATAGGAAGTCAACAAACTCTCCAGACTATGTCAATAATGAACAGCTTTATTTATGTATTGCCTCAGTCAGAGCACCAAGGTAGATCTTCCATATATTCTCTTTATGCATCTTTGGAATCATATAAATGCCTCTAGAGAATATGTGAAAGAAAAAGGTCAGAAGATCAGAACCTGGATTCCTTTTGGAAGGTTAATCTCAGATCTTCTAACTGAGAATGGACTTGTAACTGCTCTGTACGCTGCTGGAGTCACAGAGGAATTGGAATTTATTTTGGGAAAGCCTTTGAATGCCAAAAGTCTTCAGAGACTTAAAATAGTGGATGAACTCACAACAGCTCCTAAGAAGCTGAACATTTCTGAACTGAGTCAGAAGAGAACTCCTATAGATGATTACCCTCTGTTCTATGCTGAAGAACCAAGGGAAATTGTTGTAATGTATATTGATGAGTGCATGAAAGAAGGAAAGCATATTCCTGCTGACATTATAAAGAGATCAAGACAACCATTTCCTGTTGAAGAAGAAGAAGAAGAAGAAGAACCACCAAGAAAGAGGACTCAACCAGAAGCAAAAGCTGCACTTGTTCAAAAGAAGATCAAGATTGCTGAGAAGCCACAGAAGCTGCTAAAGAGAAAAGAATCTGGAGACACTCCTTCTGTACCAGCTAAAAGAATCAAGATTAAAGGTACTAAAACTTATGTATCTTCTGCAACTCCTATTGTTATAAATGATTCTAATGTTAAGTCTATTCCAAAACCCCCTATACACAAAATAAATCTGTTACTGCTCCACCTCATGTTTCTACCCCATCACCACAAAAATCTTCTAATCCAATTTCCATTTCACCTGAAAAACAATCATCTGCTCCAACACCAATAACAACAAAAACAATTCAAACTCCAAAAGTCTTTGTACCACAAATAATTCAACCAGAAGTTCCAACCAAACAAACTATACCACAAAATCAACCTTCAGAAAAACAACCATCAGAAAAACAATCCACAGAACAACAACAAACAACAAAACCATCTGCACAACAAAAACCATCTGAACCACTTAAAGAAAAGCCACCTGAACAACAAAAACAACCACAAGAAAATCAACCACAAAAATCATCTGAACCTCAATTACAACAACAAAAGACACAACCACCATCAGATAATCCACCATCCAAATCATCTGAACCCACTAAATTTGTTCCAGTTTCATCTTATCCAATAAAAATTTCATCTGATCCACCCACTTCAGAACCCCCACCAAATCCTCTGAAAAACCTTCAGAATCGACCAATCCTTCTGAAACCAACATCCCTGAAACAAAAGTTCTTTATGTTACACCTCTGAAAACTGTTTTTCAAGTGTCTTCTACTTCTTGCACACCAACCACTTCATCAAACTCCTCAGAATCTTACATTCACCGAGATTTTCTAATCTCTCCTTCTCACAGAGACTCTGAGGTAAACCAACCAGAACCCCCTGTATCATCTAAAGTTCCTATTCCAGATCCTACTCCCACACCTAATCCAGCATCTGAAATCCCCATTCCAAATCCCAACCCAACATCTAACCCAAGATCATTTATTTCATGTGCACAACTCTCATCCCTGTTTCACAATCTTTCCTATGGTTTCAAACTCAAAGATTTCTATGACAGAGTTGAACCATCTGACCCTATCAATCCCTTGAAACCCAAACTTACAATGACCCTACCATCTGTGCTTGTCACCTATATTCAATCCATGTCAGATGTAAGTTCATTAACAACAATATCATATTCTGCTAAATCTGCCAAAGCTGTTACTTCAGCTACACCTGTTTCATCAGATAAAACTGCTGCTTCTGATGAACCTGCAAAATCTGCTTTCCAACCTTACTCAAATAAACCCTTTGATGTGGTTCCCTATCACACCAGAGCAAAACCAAATCTGTTAAATGCTTTAAACAGATCCAAACTTGAACAAGCCCCTGAAATTCCTTTCATACCCTACTACCCTCCTCCTCTGATCTCCATTCAGAAATCCATTTTTCCACCTACTCCCCAACCAAAACCAATAACTTTGGAAACTCTGTTACATCCCAAACCTAGACTTAATGTTAATGATTTGTTTCAATCTTTTTTGCAAGAAATACAGTTGTATTTAGGTACTGTACAGAGGAAGTGTTCAGCAACAATGGATGCCCAAGAATCTGATGTCATCTGGAATGGATTCATCAGCAGATTCAACACTGTAGCATCAAATCTGAAGAACATATGTTCTGATGATGCGAAGCTCAGATTTGCTGAAGCTGCAAGAAATTTATTCTGGACTGTCAAGAGACTTGGACCACTACTTCTTACAGATGCTCCTCCATCATCAGAAGAAACTACTGACTCTGCATCTGAAGACAACCCATTAACCATGACTCTGGTAGAACTTCCTTCTGGCTCTAATGCTCCAAGCTCTACAGACCCTATGGAAATTGACTCTGTTCAAGCTCCAGAAAATGATCAACCCTCTTCATCTGAGATTAAGAAAGAACATCCAGATTTTGAGGATAAAATTGCTGCTCTGGAAGCTGGTCAATCAGAGATCAAGTCTTGGATGGCCAAACAGGATAAGAAATCTGAAGACATGTCAGAGTGGATGTCAAAACAGGATCAGAAGAATGAAACAATGGCTAAGTGGATGTCAAAGCAAGAGCAGTCCTCCTCTGAGATCACGGATCTGTTGAAGATGCTTTTGTCAAAACACTCTTAGATTTTCATTTTTTTCATTCTGATGTTTTTGCATTTGATGTTTACTTATGTACTTTTTGAAATATCTTCTGATGCATGTACTCTTGATCTGAACTCATTGAACGAATCAAAGTTTTCTCCACTGAATTATCTCATTTACTGTTTCCTTTTATTTGTCTTTTTAAAGTTTTTACTTTTTGCTTATGACAAAAAAGGGGGAGAAAATATAGATCTGAACTGTTTAATTAAACTTCACCAGAATGAAACTTCAGACATATCTATTCTATCTAACATTTAATCTGAGTATTTCAGAACATTTGATAAGTACACTCTATAAAAGAAACTCTGAGTCTCTCAGATCATTTGACTATTATCAAACTCTGAATCTGAAATTTGCAAGACATTCTGACTTTCAAATGTTTAAAGAACAATCAAGATCTAACTCTGAAAATTACTCAAGAAAAAAAAGGGAAGTTTCTATTCCTTATTTATATTTAAGTCAGGGGGAGATTCATCATCTCAGGGGGAGTTATAATTATTATATTTTCAATTAAACAAAATTTCTGATGCTTTTTGTCATCATCAAAAAGGGGGAGATTGTTAAAACACAAATTGGTTCTTAATAATATCTCTATGTTTTGATGATAACTAATATGAAATTTTGTATTTAAGAATTATATACTCTAAAATTTGCTTGAGAGTTTTTACTGCAGATAGTAAAGGAATCAACACTCCAGAAGCAAATCAGAATTGAACATAAGAAATTTCCTAGACTCTGAAGCGCCAGATGCATATATTAGAAGATTCTGATTGCTGCCAACAGAAGATCCTGAGCGTAGACTCCAGAAGATTCTGAAGCAGAAGCTCCAGAAGGATCTGAAGCAGAAGCTCCAGAAGGATCTGAAGCAGAAGCTCCAGAAAAATCTGAAGCAAGTCAGAAGCATCTGAACAAAAGAAAAATTTTGTATGAAGAGTTTTTCAAAGCATAGTTTCTACAGAAGATTCTGAAAGTACTAAAGCTGCCAGTACTGAAGATCTGTCTCAAATATGCTCTGATCTTAAACACGCTGAAAGCACACCTGCTGCAGAAGACTCTGATTCAGCAAGACTCTGATCATCATCAGAAGACTCTGACCCAATTAGACCCTGATGAATTTGCTGAAAACTGAAGAAGAATTATTCAAAGAATATATCCGTTGGAGTGAACCAAACGTCTCTTTCCTTATTTATGCTAGACACAAGAACACAGACAAAAAGGATTTTTCTATGCTTTCTTTTTCTAGGAAAGGTCACTTGATGTGAAGACAAAAAGGCTCAGACCTTTTGGACACTCTTCTCAACGTGAAGCTCACCTTGGATCAGCTGCCTATAAAAGCAAGACTCCACCAAATTCTTCAGTTGACGTTTGCATTGAAAATAAATCAACATTCAAGCTCTCATACTTTCATATTCTCTCTAAGAATTATTTTCTTTGTTCTGAATAGTTAAGTGAAAAATCACAGTTGTGATAAAGCTTTATAGAAGCAATCTTAAACACTTGTATTTGTATTACATTTGATTGTAAACCTTAAGAAGATCCAGTTAGGATCAGTAGTTCTTGAGAAGACTTTGAACAGTTGTTCTAAGTGCTTACTATTGTAATCAGTTGATTAAATAGTGGATTAAGTCCTTGATTGAGAAAGGCAAATCACTCTAGGAAGGGTGGACTGGAGTAGTTGAGTTCAACGAACCAGGATAAAAATACTTGAGTTTTTATTTCTAACTTTTAATCTTCATACTTATTCAACCCCCTTCTAAGTATTATCTCACCTTCAGGAGATACCACTAATGGGAAGAAAGTGATGTTAAGGTTCTTGGACAACAAGACCAATATGACATTATATCTATAAGAAATAGGGTAAGTCATATCAAGAATCATCATCTATTTGTCATGATCTTTCACACCTAATTTAGCTACTCGCAACGAACTCCTAACTTCATAGATCATGTCATAGAATACATTGAAATACAATGGATGGTATTGATAAACTTCAGCATTTAACTACATCTGAACCAAAGGTCAGGAGTCTTCTGAAGGTGAGAAAATACTTAGAAGGGGGGTTGAATAAGTATGGAAGATTAAAAACTTAGAATAAAAACACAATTATTTTTATCCTGGTTCGTTGAACTCAACTACTCCAGTCCACCCTTCCTAGAGTGATTTGCCTTTCTCAACAAGGACTTAATCCACTATTTAATCAAACAGGTTACAATAGTAACACCTAAGAACAACTGTTCTTAGTCTTCTCAAGAGCTACTGATTCCAACTGAATCCTCTTAAGGAAATCCTTTACAATTAATGTAAATCTAATACAAGAGTATGAATGCTTCTAAAAAGCTTTTATCACAACAGTGATATTTCTCTTAAGTTTAAGTACAAATAATTCTAAGAATGAATATGAGAATATGAGAGCTTGAATGTTTCAATTTCTTTTCAGCAAAATGTCTAACTAAAGAATTTGGTGGAGTCTTCCTTTTATAGGCAGCTGATCCAAGGAGAGCTGAGCGTTGAGAAGAGTGTCCCAAAAGGTCTGAGCCTTTTTGTCCTCACATCAAGTGACCTTTCCTAGAAGAAGAAAGCACAGAAAAATCCTTTTTGTCTGTGTTCTTGTGTCTAGCATAAATGAGGAAAGAGACGTTTGATTTACTCCAACGGATATAATATTTGAATATATCTTCTTCAGTTTTCAGCAAGTTCATCAGAGTCTGATTGGGTCAGAGTCTTCTGATGGTGATCAGAGCTTGCTGGATCAGAGTCTTCTGCAGCATGTGTGCTTTCAGCGTGTTAATCATCAGAGCATATTTGGAACAGAACATCAGTACTGGCAGCTTTAGTACTTTCAGAATCTTCTGTAGAAACTATGCTTTGAAAAACTCTTCATACAATATTCTTCTTAGCTTCAGATGCTTCTGACTTGCTTCAGATGCTTCTGCTTGCTTCAGATTCTTCTGGAGCTTCTGCTTCAGAGTCTTCTGGAGCTTCTTGCTTCAGATTCTTCTGGAGACTACACTCAGAACCTTCTGTTGGCAGCAATCAGAATCTTCTAATGAGTGTATCTGGCGCTTCAGAGTCTTGTTAATTTCTTGTATACCATTCAGATTTGCTTCTAGAGTGTTAATATCTTTACTATCTGCAGTAAAAACTCTCAAGCAAATTTTAGAGAATATAATTCTTAAATACAAAATTTCCTAACAGTTATCATCAAAACAAAGAGATATTATTAAGAACCAATCTGTGTTCTAACAATCTCCCCCTTTTTGATGATGACAAAAAGCATCAGAAATTTTGTTTAATATAAAATATTAGAATTATAACTCCCCCTGAGATGATGAATCTCCCCCTGAGTTAAATACAGAAAAGGAATAGAAACTTCCCTTTTGTCTTGAGTAATCTTCAGAGTTAGATCTTGTTTGTTCTTTTAACATTTGAAGGTCAGAATGTCTTGCAGATTTAAGATTCAGAGTTTGATAATAGTCAAATGATCTGAGAGACTCAGAGTTTCTTTTATAGAATGTACTTATCAAAAGTTCTGAAATAGTCAGATTAAATGTTAGATAGAATAAATATGTCTGAAGTTTCATTCTGGTGAAGTTATATTAAACAGTTCAGATCTATATTTTCTCCCCCCTTTTTTGTCATAAGCAAAAAGTAAAACTTTAAAAAGACAATTAAAAGGAAACAGTAAATAAGATAATTCAATGGAGAAAACTTTGATTCATTCAAAAGATCAGATCAAGAGTACATAGGAAAACATCAGAAGATATAGCAATAAAGTACAGATGCAAACAATAGATGCAAAAACATTAGAATGAAAAAAAAATCTAAGAGTGTTTGGACAAAAGCATCTTCAATATATCTGTAATCTCAGAGGATGATTGCTCTTGCTTGGACATCCACTTAGCCATAGTTTCATTCTTTTCATCTTGCTTTGACATCCATTTTGTCATATCCTCAGACTTCTTATCCTGCTTTGCCATCCATGACTTGATCTCTGACTGGCCAGCTTCCAGAGCAGCAATCTTATCTTCAAAAACTGGATGTTCTTTCTTTAACTCAGAAGAAGAATTAAGATTAGGTTCTGGAGCTTGAACAGAGTCAATTTCCATTGGTTCTATAGAGTCTGGAGCAATGGAGTTAGAAGGAGGGTCTACCAGAGTCATAGCCAACGGATTTTCCTCAGATGCAATGTCAGTAGATTCTGTTGAAGGTGGAGGAGCATCTGTAAGGAGCAGAGGATCAGATTTCTTGACAGTCCATAATAGAGTCCTTGCAGCCTCAGCAAATCTGAGCTTCGCATCATCAGAACAAATGTTCTTCAGATTTGAGGCCACAAAGTTGAATCTGTTGATGAATCCATCCCAGATGATGTCAGATTCTTTGGCATCCATTGTTGCTGAGCATTTCTTCTGAACAGTACCTAAATACAACTGCATTTCTTGCAAAAAAGTTTGAAATAAATGATCAACATTAAGTATGGGCTTTGGACGTAACAGAGTTTCTAGAGTTACAGGTTTAGGTTGGGGAGTTGGTGGAAAGAGAGATTTCTGAATAGAGATCAGAGGAGGAGGATAATATGGAATGAAGGGTATCTCAGGAGCTTTTTCTTTGGATCTGATTAAGGCATTTAGCAAATGAGGTTTTGTTCTGGTGTGAAGGGTAACTACATCAAAAGGTTCATTTGAGTAGGGTTGGAAGGCAGATTTTGGGGATTCATCAGATGCAACATTTGTATCAGATGTAATTGGTAGAACAAAAGCCACAACTTTATCAGATTTTGCAGAACAGGATATAGTTGCTAATGAATCTACATCTGATTTGGATTTTATATAGTCAAGAATCACAGATGGAAGGGTTATTGTGGGTTTTGGTTTCAGAGGGTTGATGGGGTCAGATGGTTCAACTCTGTCATAAAAGTCTTTGAGTTTGAAGCCGTAAGCCAAATTATGAAACAGAGATGAAACTTGGGCGCAAGATATAGAAGATCTTGGGTTTGAAGTAGGAATCAATATCTCAGATGATGGTGCTGGTGTGGGAATAGGATCTAGAATGGGAGCTTTTGAAGGTATAATGGGTTCAGGTTGGTTTACCTCAGAGTATTTTTCAGATGGAGAGATTAGAAAATCTGGGTGGAGGTCTGATTCTGAGGAGTTAGAAGATGTGGTTGGTGTGCAGGAAGTGGAAGATACTTGAAACACAGTTTTTAAGGGTGTGACATCAAGAACTTTTGTTTCAGGAATGTGGGGTTCAGAAGTGTTTGTTGGTTCTGAAGGAATTTCAGATGGTTTTGATGGTTGTTCAGAGATGGGTGAAACAGATGGAATTGTGGTTGGTTCTGATGAAATAGGAACAGAGGTTACTTTTGTAGGTTCAGAAGTAACAGGGGCAATGGGTTCAGATGATTTTGATGATGGATTATTTGAAGGTGGTTGATTTTCAGAGGCTTTTTCTGGTTGAGATACTTGTGGTTTTTCAGGTTGTTTTTCTTGTGGGTGCTTTTGTTGTTCAGATGTCTTTGGTTTAGATGGTTCAGATGATTTTTGTTGTACAGATTGTTGTGGTTGTTGTTCTGTAGGTTGTTGTTCTGATGGTTGTTTCTGTGGAACAAACTGTTTGATATGGATTTTTGGTTGAGATGATTTTGGTACAGAGACTGTTGGTGTTTGAATTGTTTTTGTTGTTGTTGGTGTTGGAACAGGTGTTTGTTTTTGTGGTGATTTTAAACTGGGAGCAGTAACAGAAGTAGTTTGTGTTGAGGGTGGTTTTGGAACAGACTTAATATTAGAGTCATTTATAACAATATTTGCAGAAGATACTGAAGATTTAGTACCTTTTATTTTGATCCTCTTGGCTGGTACAGAAGTAGCGTCTTCAGATTCTTTTCTCTTCAAGAGCTTCTTTGGCTTCTCAGCAATCTTGACCTTCTTCTGAGCAGGGGCAGGTTCTGCTTCTGGCTGAGTCCTTTTCCTCTGAAGTTGTGATTCTTCTTCTTCTTCTTCTTCTACATTGGGTAGAGGTTGTCTTTCTAGTTGTATCACGTTTGCAGGAACAGGCTTTACTTCCTTCTTACATTCATCAATGTACATAACTACAATGTGTCTTGGCTCCTCAGCAAAGAACAATGGAAAGTCATCTACAGGCACCCTCTTCTGACTGAGTTCAGACACATTCAGCTTCTTGGGAGCTGTTGTGAGTTCATCAACTATCTTAAGTCTCTGAAGACTTTTAGCATTCATAGGCTTTCCCATTATGAATTCCAATTCCTCTGTAACTCCAGCAGCGTACAGAGCAGAGACCAAACCATTCTCCGTTAGAAGATCTGAGATCAACCTTCCAAAGGGGATCCAGGTTCTGATCTTCTGTCCTTTCTCCTTCACATACTCTCTAGATGCATTTATATGGTTCCACAGATGCATAAAAAGAATGTATGGAAGATCTACCTTGGTGCTCTGACTGAGGCAATACATGAAATAGAGTTGTTCATTATTGACATAGTCTGGAGAATTAGTTGACTTCCTATGATGGATGCATCCCATGAAGATCTTGGCCCATATCTTGTAGTCAGGCTTCAGATCCTTAAATTTGTTAGAAGCTTGACCAACAGTCATCACTTCTTCATACACTTCATCCATGTCCACACGCCCAGCTGGCAAGTGAGAAACACCATCTGTTTCTTCATATCCAATCAACTTTCTGATCAGATCTTCTGTGATAATAATTTCTTTTCCCAATACAGAAGATAAAATGAACTTGGGGTAAACTGAGGCATGGATCCAGAATTCTTTCACAAGGAGAGGGTAAACTGGTCCAAAGAGTCTATCAAAGTACTTAACCCATCCTTGAGCTCCAATGATAGAACGAAACTCAAATCCATTTTCTGCAAGAGAATCAAACTCTACCATGGATTCACATAAAACCTCCAATTTCTCAACAGGGGTTAAAAGAGTTCTTTTGGGAGGAGAATAAGGAGAAACACCCATGTTTGCAGAAGTTACTGCAGCCATTGAAGATTGGAATTGAGTAGCTGTTGATGATGAAGTTGCCATTGAAGAATGCTTTGTCAAACGCTTAGGTTTAGGATTTTTATGCAGAGCAAAGAGAAGATGAAAACGCATATAATTTTCTGAGAGTGTGAAAAGTGTGAAAGTGAATACAAGTCATGTATTTATACTAAAACACTTAGGCATACCATCAGTCAAAATTTGCACGTTTTAACAAGCATTAAATGAAAAGGAATAATAATCATTTCAAACATTAATTGCTTCTGACAATTTAGGGGGAAAATCAAGAATTTCACTATTCAAACTTCACCTCAAACGTCTCTTCAGTTATGTACACGCCACCTCTTCAGATTTGGTGTGACACGTGTTTGCTTGCATGTGTTCTGAATTCTCTTAAGAAATGAAACGTTAGCCAACGTTCAGATCTTCTAAAGATTGTTAGTTCAGAGTTTCACAAAAGAAATATTGAGCAGAATAAGTAAGCAATCAGAAGAAATACTTCAGAGCATTAGGCATTTTTGCATCTGTAAAAATTTGCTTCTGATAAATATTATTCTGGACAAAAATCCATACCAATATTTTTCAGAATAAATTTGAATCTATCTTCAACAAGGGGTTTTGTAAAAATATCTGCCCATTGATGATCTGTATCAACAAAGGCTAAATTTATTATTCCCTTCTGAACATAGTCTCTGATGAAATGATGCTTAATCTCTATATGTTTTGCCTTAGAATGTAAAATGGGATTCTTGGACAAACATATAGCAGAAGTATTATCACAAAAGATAGAAATGTTACTTTCAAAAATTTGATAATCTTCTAGTTGACTTTTCATCCAGAGCATCTGCGTGCTACAACCAGCAGCAGCAATATATTCTGCCTCTGTGGTTGAAAGTGCAATTGTGGGTTGCTTCTTGCTGTACCAGGAGATTAGATTTCTTCCTAGAAATTGACAACTTCCAGAAGTACTTTTTCTTTCCACTCTGTCTCCAGCGTAGTCAGCATCACAGAATCCAACTAATTTGAAATCATCAGATTTTCTGTAACACAAACCCACATTAGAAGTACCTTTCAGATACCTTAGAATCCTCTTGACAGCTGTCAAGTGTGATTCTCTAGGATCTGATTGGAATCTAGTACACAAACAAACACTGAACAATATGTCAGGTCTAGAAGCAGTAAGATAAAGAAGAGAGCCAATCATGCCTCTGTAGAGCTTCTGGTCTACTTTCTTACTCACCTCTTCCTTGCCAAGTGAGCTAGTAGGATGCATGGGAGTCTTTGCCAACTTACTATCAGCCACGTCAAATTTCTTCAGAAGTTCTTTAACATATTTGGTCTGATGTATGTAAGTGCACTCTGGAGTTTGATTAACTTGGATTCCTAGAAAGAATCTGAGTTCTCCCATCATGCTCATTTCAAATTCTGCCTGCATACATGTAGCAAACTCCTTTCCAAGCATAATATTTGTTGATCCAAAAATAATATCATCTACATAAATCTGACAGATTAGAAGATCTTTCTTAATTGATTTACAAAAGAGTGTTGTATCCACTTTGCCTATGATGAAGTTTTTCTCCAGAAGAAAATTGCTCAATCTCTCATACCAAGCTCTGGGAGCTTGTTTTAATACATATAGAGATTTCTTTAATTTGAAAACATGATCTGGAAATTTTTCATTTTCAAAACCAGGAGGTTGGTGGACATAAACTTCTTCTTCTATAATACCATTAAGAAAGGCACTTTTAACATCCATCTGATACAGAGTGATGTTATTTTGTGCAGCAAATGAAATAAGAAGGCGTATAGATTCTAACCTTGCCACTAGAGCATATGTCTCAGTGTAATCAATACCTTCTTGTTGACTGTACCCTTGAGCAACCAGCCTTGCCTTATTCCTTTCAACTTCTCCTTTCTCATTTAGCTTATTTCTGAAGACCTATTTTGTACCAATTATATTGAATCCTTGTGGTCTTTGAACTAGATCCCATACATCACTTCTTGTAAATTGATTTAGCTCTTCTTGCATAGCAATAATCCAATCATTGTCTTGCAGAGCTTCATCTACAGAAGATGGTTCAATTTCTGACACCAGTCCAAATAGTGATGCTTCAGATGATCTTAGAAAGGATCTTGTTCTGATGGGATCATCCTTCTTTCCAATAATAACATCCTCTGGATGAGAAGCTTTAATTCTGGATGATGATCCTCTAATGGTTGATTCTTCAGAAATGTTTAGATTGTTCATCTGAGAAGTCAAAGGAGTAGCATTTGGGGTTGCTTTTGGTTCCTTCACTTGAATTTTGTCTGCTTCTGGAACTTCAAAGTCAATGAAGACTACTTCCCTATCTGCAGAGTTTTCAGACTGCTTTGGCTTTTCAGAGCCAAGCTTATCATCAAATCTGACATGAATGGATTCTTCCACAATCTGTGTCTCAGTGTTGTATACTCTGTAGATTTTAGAGCGTTCAGAATATCCAAGCATGAAACACTTCTGTGCTTTGGAATCAAACTTGTTCAGATTATCCTTAGTATTTAACATATAGCAAATACATCCAAAAGGATGAAAATATGAAATGTTGGGCTTTCTGTTCTTCCACAGTTCATAAGGAGTCTTTTTCAGAAGAGGTCTTACAGACACTCTGTTCTGAATGTAACAGGCTGTGTTGATTGCTTCTGCCCAAAAGTGTTTTGCCAGATTTGTCTCATTGATCATGGTTCTGGCCATTTCTTGCAGAGTTCTGTTTTTCCTCTCTACAACCCCATTTTGTTGTGGAGTTCTAGGACAGGAAAAATCATGAGCAATGCCATTTTCAGAAAAATATTTTTCAAAATATTTATTTTCAAATTCACCACCATGATCACTTCTGACTTTTATAATTTTGAAATCCTTTTCATTCTGAACTTGCTTGCAGAAGTCAAAGAACACAGAATGTGACTCATCCTTGTGTTTTAAGAAATTTACCCATGTCTATCTACTATAGTCATCAACAATGACTAATCCATACTTCTTGCCTCTGATGGATGCAGTTTTCACTGGTCCAAACAGATCAATATGAAGTAGTTCTAGTGGTTTGGAAGTAGAAACAACATTTTTTGATTTAAAAGATGTTTTTGAAAACTTCCCTTTTTGGCATGCTTCACAAAGAGCATCTGAAGTGAACTTCAGATTAGAGAGTCCTCTGACAAGATTAAGTTTATTAATCTGAGATATACGTCTCATATTAATATGGCTCAATCTTCTGTGCCAGACCCATTGCTCTTCATTAACAGACAAGAGGCATTTAACATTTTGAACTTTAAGTTCTGAAAGATTTATTTTATAAATGTTGTTTTTCCTCTTACCACTAAATAGGATAGAGCCATCCTTTTGACTAATAGCTTTACAATATTTTTGATTAAAGGTGATATCATAACCATTGTCACTTAATTGACTTATGGACAATAAGTTGTGCTTTAACCCTTCAACAAGTAAAACATTAGTAATAGAGGGAAGTTTACCATTTCCAATAGTGCCAGATCCAATGATCTTGCCCTTCTGGTTCCCTCCAAACTTCACATCACCTCCAGATCTAAGTTCCAGGCTTTGGAACATAGACTTTTCTCCTGTCATGTGTCGTGAGCATCCAGAGTCCAGGTACCATGATTGGTGTCCTGACCTTGCTGCTAAGAACATCTGCAACAGGAATTATTTTGTTTTTAGGTACCCAGATCTTCTTGGGTCTTTTGGGGTTAGTTGGTTTGTAGGTTTGTCTAAACTTCTGTTTTTCAACATAATGTTTATTTTGACTTGCCTTGGGTTTAAACACATAAGTATTCTTCTCAGAGCTTGTGTGTTTAATGTCATTTAAGTGACCAAATTTAAATTGAGAATACAGAGGTGTCTTCTTGATGAAAAGTTTGTCAACAGATTTTGGATTACTTCCAGATGAAGATTCATATCCAATACCTCTTCTGTTGTTCCCATTAACACCATAGATCATAGAAGCCATCTTGCTTCTGTCTATGCTCTTAGTAAGGAATCTCTGAAAGCTAGAGTCATATTTTTCTAAAATGTTTTCACATGACTTAGTCTCAAATTCAGATTCTTGTTGAGTTATTTCAAAGTCATTTTTTATTTTCAGATTAATTTCTTTTTGCTCAACAAGTTCTGTCTTCAGAAGATCAATCTCAGATTCAAGATTGCTTTTCAGCTTCTTGTATTTGAGTTTGATATTATTATAACTTTTAAGAACTTCTGATAAAACCTTTATAAGTTCTTCTTTGGTAAGTTTAGCCATTACCTCTTCAGCGTCATCATCAGATTCATAATCTGATTCATATCCTGAGGTTCCTTCCTCCTGATCTTCTGTGTTGGCCATCAGTGCAACATTAGCACATTCTTCTTCTGATTCAGAAGATGATTCAGATTCATCTGAGTCATCCCATGTTGCCATCATAACCTTATTCTTTTTGTTAAACTTCTTCTTGGGTTTTTCTTTTTGAAGCTTGGGGCAATCATTCTTGTAATGCTCAGGTTCTTTGCACTCATAGCACACAACTTCTTTCTTGCCAGATCTTCTGTGACCAGAAGATTCCTTTCTATGATCAGATCTTCTGAAGTTATTGAACTTCTTTCCCTTGTGCTTCCAGAGTCTGTTTATCCTTCTGGACAGCATGGATAATTAATCTTCTTCTTCAGAAGAAGATTCTTCAGAGCTTTCTTCAATAACCTACAAAGATTTAGCAGATTTATTAGATTTTAAGGCAACAGATTTACCTTTTTCTTTCTTCTGAGGTTCATCTTCCTCAAGCTCAATTTCATGGCTCCTCAGTGAGCTGATGAGTTCTTCTAAAGAGATCTTGTTCAGATCTTTAGCCATCTTCAAGGCAGTCACCATTGGTCTCCATCTAGTAGGTAGACTTTTGATGATTTTCTTTACATGATCTGATGTAGAGTATCCCTTGTCCAGAACCTTTAGCCTAGCTGTGAGGATCTGAAATCTGGAGAACATGGCTTCAACAGATTCAGAGTCTTCCATCTTGAAGGCCTCATACTTCTGGATCAGAGCCAGAGCTTTTATCTCCTTGACTTGAGAGTTTCCCTCATGAGTCATTTTTAAGGATTCAAACATATCAAAAGCAGTTTCTCTGTTTGTAATTTTTCATACTCAGTATGAGAAATTGCATTCAATAATATAGTTCTGGCCTTGTGATGATTTCTAAAATCTTTCTTCTGAGCATCTGTCATAGATTTTCTGTCTATCTTCTTGCCATTCCCATCTGTGGGATGGACATATCCATCTATGACAAGATCCCATATATCAGCATTATATCCAAGGAAAAAAATCTCAATTCTGTCTTTCCAGTAGTCAAATTTCTCCCCATCAAACATAGGGGGTTTTGTGCTAATTTTGTCCCTTTCTTCATATTTATTGTTAATGTTGGATGTTGTATTATCAGCCATAGTAACAACTAAATATATATCAAAGTATTTCTCTCTGGATCTTTACTGACACTGTTAAGTGGTAGCACAGACAGAATCGGAGCTCTGATGCCAACTGAAGGTGAGAAAATACTTAGAAGGGGGGTTGAATAAGTATGGAAGATTAAAAACTTAGAATAAAAACACAATTATTTTTATCCTGGTTCGTTGAACTCAACTACTCCAGTCCACCCTTCCTAGAGTGATTTGCCTTTCTCAACAAGGACTTTATCCACTATTTAATCAAACAGATTACAATAGTAACACCTAAGAACAACTGTTCTTTGTCTTCTCAAGAGCTACTGATTCCAACTGAATCCTCTTAAGAAAATCCTTTACAATTAATGTAAATCTAATACAAGAGTATGAATGCTTCTAAAAAGCTTTTATCACAACAGTGATATTTCTCTTAAGTTTAAGTACAAATAATTCTAAGAATGAATATGAGAATATGAGAGCTTGAATGTTTCAATTTCTTTTCAGCAAAATGTCTAACTGAAAAATTTGGTGGAGTCTTCCTTTTATAGGCAGCTGATCCAAGGAGAGCTGAGCGTTGAGAAGAGTGTCCCAAAAGGTCTGAGCCTTTTTGTCCTCACATCAAGTGACATTTCCTAGAAGAAGAAAGCACAGAAAAATCCTTTTTGTCTGTGTTCTTGTGTCTAGCATAAATGAGGAAAGAGACGTTTGATTTACTCCAACGGATATAATCTTTGAATATATCTTCTTCAGTTTTCAGCAAGTTCATCAGAGTCTGATTGGGTCAGAGTCTTCTGATGGTGATCAGAGCTTGCTGGATCAGAGTCTTCTGCAGCATGTGTGCTTTCAGCGTGTTAATCATCAGAGCATATTTGGAACAGAACATCAGTACTGGCAGCTTTAGTACTTTCAGAATCTTCTGTAGAAACTATGCTTTGAAAAACTCTTCATACAATATTCTTCTTAGCTTCAGATGCTTCTGCTTGCTTCAGATTCTTCTGGAGCTTCTGCTTCAGAGTCTTCTGGAGCTTCTTGCTTCAGATTCTTCTGGAGACTACACTCAGAACCTTCTGTTGGCAGCAATCAGAATCTTCTAATGAGTGCATCTGGCGCTTCAGAGTCTTGTTAATTTCTTGTATACCATTCATATTTGCTTCTAGAGTGTTAATATCTTTACTATCTGCAGTAAAAACTCTCAAGCAAATTTTAGAGAATATAATTCTTAAATACAAAATTTCCTAATAGTTATCATCAAAACAAAGAGATATTATTAAGAACCAATCTGTGTTCTAACATCTTTTTCCCATCCAAGTAAAATCAGCAATAGCACGGAGACCATAATTTCCATCTTCACCTACATCCACAATGTAACACCCCATTTAAGTTATTCAGTCGCTTTGGTATTTTCTGTGAGGTGTAGTTGTGTGGTGTCCTTAATTAAGGGTATAAGGTTAGGAGTAAGGGAGAGAGGTGACCTTAGTTGGGGTACTGTGGACCTAGATAAAGGAGTAAGTTAATTATGATATCGAGAGCATTATAGTGATTAATATTATTCCAACTATTATTAATAATAATGTTAATGAGATTATCATTATTATTATTATTATTATTATTATTATTCGTATTAATAATATTATTTGGTGGAATATCATTATTATTCATATTATTACTATTAGTATGAATATTATTATTAGTGGGAGAATAATATTAGTATTATTATTATTATTATTATTATTATTATTATTATTATTATTATTATTATTATTATTATTATTATTATTATTATTATTATTATTATTATAGGATTTAAATAATAAAATAAGAAATAAGGGATTAAAGGAAATAGATAAGTTTTTTTGGGGAAAGAGAGTTAGAACACGATAAACTGCCAGAGAAAGATTTTGGGAGAAAAAGAGAAACTGACTAACAAGGAGAGCTAGGGCAGAGGAACCAAATTCTCCATTGTTGATCAAGGAAAATCTCAATTCTAAGGTAAGGGGGGAGAATGGATTTCAATATGGGTGAATTAACATGAGAGGGTAGTGAGAGGTCCTTTCTCTCATAGGAATTATGTGTTCTTGAGGATCCTTGAATCCAATTTTCGTAATTTGATTTGTTCTCAAATTTTCTGTTATTGTTGAATATTGTTTGTATGATGTTTTGTGTATCCGAAACCAGAATTAATACAGAATTCGTGTGAGAAATCCTTGATGCTGTCATAGAATACTAGTGAGTAGTAGATCTGGAAATCTGAACTTTTAGGGATTTGGGTAAATATGTAAGAATGAATGTGTTATATACGATGCTCTAAGGTTTCCCTAAGGTTTCGAGATTTGGGTTAATTGTGGGAAATAGGGAGGTAATCGTAAGAATCTGAGGTTATGGCCAAATGGCCAAATGATATGTATCGTTGAATATTAATATAGGTAAAACTTATGGGAAATTGAACCTTCGTGACCAGAACCTTGACATTGTTATATTTCTGACCCTGAAGGGATTAAATATTAGATAGTGAGTAATTTTAATGTTGTAGAGTGTAATTGAAGGAAAAATTGTAATATGTTGACCATGTAGGAATAGGAATATTCAAATGTGAGTAACTCTGAAGTACTCAGAGTAATTGCAGGAAATAGTGTTTTATGTGTTGCAAATGTTGCCAGATGAGCCTAATAAACCATAGAAGTTGTGCAGTTATTGTCGTATAACCTTAGGAATGTTTTAGTGATGTTTTGGGTGCTTTGAGTAAGTAATTCGCAAGAATAATTGAGCGAAAATCAGTTCCGAAGCGTAACAACGTCTTTCTGGTTCAATGATGTCTTGGTGTTTTGATAGATGTGGGCCAAGATGGTCGAATGTGGACAATCTTGTGCAATTGAGGGAATTCCCGAGAAGATTACGGTGAGCGGATGGCTCGTGTGGATCAAGATTGATCGTGAATTATGCATGATATATTACATTGCATAATTGTGTTGACATGCATTTCATATCATGTGTCTTGTGAAGATGGCTAGGTGGGAATCCATGATGGGTGCCTAGTTTCATACGGACTTCAGTGTGGGAGTCGTTGTGGAGATAAGTTGTAGTTCAGAGGAACGTATATACAACTTATCCGGATTCCGACGGGAATCGGGTTCTAGTGTGAACCGTATGAGGTTGTGTTGGTACCACATGCATTGTGTCGAGTCAGTGTGTCACATTGCATTATTGTAATTGAATATGGGCTATGAATGCCAAGTGATTGAGGTGGCACGTGTATGTGTGTTAATTGTGCTTATTTTATGTGTGGTGTGTAACTACTCCTTAGCATGTGTATTTCACTGTTTATTTATTGAATGTAGTTCTCACCCCTTTTTGTTGTTGTGTCTGTGCTCTCTTGGGAGTACAGGTGACCAGGTACCTGAGTAGTGCTTGGAGTGTGTTGCTATTTGATCGAGTCTTAGGAGTCGCTCTGATACGTAACATGGGATGACGGGATTACGTTGTTATTTGACTACTTTATTTGTTTATAATTACGTATCTTCATTTATTGGACTTATGTTGTATGACCTCGTGTCGAGGAGAATTATATTGGAGAATTGATTTGTATTCCGCTGCTTACTTGAAAACTAAATAATATTGATTATTTTAATGAAATGAAATGACTTAGTGTGATATCCCACTGTGTTGGAGAACTCTGATGAATTTCATGAATTATTCCTGTATATTTATTATATTCCGCGTACGGGGTAAAGTGGGGTGTTACACACAATGTCATAAATGTAATTATGCAAGAAAATATGAAACTAAGATGAGTAAAAAAAAGTCTTGAAGACTGGTTAGATGGTCGACTTCTAGTTGGCTTTATAAATAATCTCTTCGTAGTTTAACTATCTTGCGAGCTCTTAGCATACTCCTATTGGGAAGGATCGCGATGCACATTACTCTCTTCACCTTTTTTACTTTTCTTAATTCCATTTTTGGCTTGTATTACCTTGGTGGTGGACACATGGAAGTTGTGGATGGATGTGTTAGTTCCCGAACTTTTTTCTTCATCATCCTCTGACCTACAATATCCAGTGTATTGAAATACTTCTTCGACTCTTCACACTCTTCTTCTAAATCCAATTGTGGCCCACTATCTTCTTCAGTGACCTCATACTCTTCAATGTATAATTTATTCTAAAACACATGAATCTATTTTAACGGAACAAATTCATCTTGTATTTCAAGACCGACAAGTTAACACGCACAAGGTAACCTGTTTATTGTTCTAATCAAGTAACAATGTGTATCTTTGTCATAACCAAAAAAATTTACCTTTTCCAACATGTTGTATACACTGTCTTGAAACGAAGTTGTGCAATTTGGAGTAAAATGGAATGCTATATTGATGTTCAATGTTGGCAAAACTATTTTGATACTCTGATTGAACCTAGTTGCAACTTCAACATGGTGTTAAGAACATCCCAACTTCTGCATAAATCTCCTCGGCTAGTAGTCAACATGTTTGTTATTCTCCAATGAGCAGACTCAACCCTAAAAAACATAAATAGAAAAAGATGTTATAATTTAATAATTAGTAATATAATGTATTCAAAGTCGCATTAATGTACCTGTTCATTGTCGTGTTTCTTAAATGAGTGACTCTATTAGTCCATGCAGGAAGAAAACATTTTTTATAAGGTGTCAACCTTATTTCATGCACATATAGAACAAGTAAAGGAATATCAGCACATAGTATCTCAAAATACTTCAAGTGTTCCACAAACTCAGATCCCTAGTCGAATATATAATGTTGTTCCATAGATCCATAATTAGCTTTTTCCTATGAGATTCAACATACTCCTTACACTTCACTAACTTTTTTTTTAAATATGGTACAAACACAACAAATGAGTTGAGTTTTGGAACACAACTTCCATGTCATTCATCAACGTCAAGTTCCCAGTCCGTCACCAAAACCTTTAACAACAATTTCTCATAAGCAAGCAACTCTTTTAGATTCTCCAGTTCTCATATGAAGTTTCCCCCCTTTCATGTTCCATATAGGCAAATCCAATAAAATGTCAACTTTTTTAATGTATACACCAACAATCTCATGTAGTGGTAGCCGATACCAGTTTGTTTTGTGTGTACAAAAATAATCAAGAGCTTCCAACCTAAAATAAGATAAATTAAACTTTACATCATTAGAGAATACGATACCTGTTTGTTTTATATATACAATAAAAAAATCAACACTAAATGAAACATGTTCAACAACTTCATTGAATCAAGATGTTTCTAAAAGATATCAACAACAACATCTGAATCATCCATGTTTCAGGTCCAGTATGTGTATTTATCTTCATGAATAAGACTCATAAGGTATTACATTTCAGTCCATGGATCTCTCTTGCTCGTCTTGTATTTATAGCTTGCTTTGTACACCTGGGTAATTCTCATGAGGTTTTTTGGATCTCTATCTTTCAAAATAGCAACTATGTACTTGGAAGTCATACTGTATTTTTTCATGTCATTCATAAACTATCTTTCATCATCTTTTAAATGACCTAATATGTCATGGTCATCTAAGTCCTTAGCTAGTTTATGATTGTGAAGCTCATACCTAACTATAATCTTCTAACTGTTACCACTTGGCATAGATCTTAACATAAATGGACATTTAACTTTCATTCTATAATTGTCTTAAGAGGAGTTCTTTCTTTTGTAGTTTCCTCCTCTCTCACAACTTATAACCAATTTATCTTTTCTCTCTGGTCCCATTTGCGGTATCACAATGAATAGTTACAACAATAATCTCATGTTGTTTACTATTAGCATGTGTCCATGCTAACACGTCAGCTCAGAGGGAAATATCTGACATTTACAACATATACAAAATATATTATCAATGTCAAAGATACTATTAAATATTAAACAACATAAAAACAAAACATGAAAATAAAACATACAGCGTTAGTGGTGGAAACTGTGTAAAACCTGCAGGAAAACCATCGGGATCTGGACCACGTAAATGAAGAATTTTGAACTACCAGAATTTTTAAACTTGGCTAAAAAATCCGTATAAAGGAATTTTCAAAAATTCTAGAATTTTTGGTATATGATATACAATATATAATTCAACTTAATCATCAGATTTTTTTGTAAAATCTGGTATAAATGTATTGAATTTTTAAAAAAATTCGGTAAAAAATCACTAGGAATATAAATTTGTTATGGATGTATGGTATAAATGTACCAAATTTTCAAAAAGTTCAACAAAAATACAACAGTTTTCTAGAAAATACAAAAACTCAATGGTTTTTTAAACATCCGGTAAAATTGCATAATTTCCATCCATTTATGGAAAAAAAATCGTATCAAATTTTTTGTCATAACTACCTGATATATTTTTTTTACTAGTTCTCCAAAGTAAAAATTTTTGATAGATAAATAATGAGAATGACATTTTTAATAATATAAAAATATGGAGGGGTGTCAGGTTAAATTAAGGGGGTGGTAGGATAAATTCTCGTAAATAAGCGGTGTTTCATTTTGTACCCACTATTTTTACCTCCACCCATAAAAGAAAATATAAAACTATTAATAATAAAATATACTTGAACCGGAAGGAAAAAAATGTTATTTAAAAATATCGATGTAATTATTGTCGCAGTCTCTTAATTTGATTTAAATTTTCACTTTGATTCTTTATTTAATAAAACGTTATATTTTAGTCCCTTAAAAACTATTCCGTTAGCCAACTTAGTTCATTATATTAACTTTTAACTTTAAATATATTAAGTGAAACAATAATTTTTATTTCAACCCTAGACTTTATTATTTTTTTTAATTTTAACCGTTTTGATCTTTTTAACAAATATTATACAATTGGAAATTAATAGTCTACCCGGTATAATAATGAACTATCTAACACATAATATTTTTTTATATAATTTCATCTTCTTCCGTCTTCTCCTTCATCATTTTCATCATTACATTCATCTTAAACCAAAAAAAAAAAAATAATAATAAATTCAAAAAAATTAAAATTAAACTCAAAAAATGTGACAATGAAGATTATGAAGGACAAGAGGAAAGAAGATGAAGTTATATCAAAAATATTATGGATTGATAGTTCATTGTTACATTCAGTAGACGATCAATTTCCTACCCTATGATATTTGTTAAAAAGTTCTAATAATAATAATAATAATAATCTATAACATATATAAAAGCAAAACATAGTGTTTTAGTGTAATCTATTTTTCTACCAATTTTATCCTTACTTTAATGTTTAACTTACACAATAACTTCCATTAATCTATAACATATATAAAGGCAAAACATAGTGTTTTAGTGTAACCTATTTTTCTACCAATTTTACCCTTACTTTAATGTTTAACTTACACAATAACTTCCATTAAAATCATTATTATCATCTTTCACTTAACTTCCTACTATTAACTTTCTACTTAACTTCCTTCATAACTTCTATTTAAAATTAATATTTGTTCTGGTCTGGGCCCAGCCTCGCGGTCCAGCCCAATAACGCACAAGGCCCATTAAGCGGAATGGCCTGACCGGGCACCCCCCCTAGGACGGGCAGGATACACTCCCCGCCGAGCGGGACGGCACGTCTCGAAGCGTCCTCGGCGCCCTCCCTTTTTAGCCGAACAGAACGCCCTCCGCGGGCGACCTTCCCCGTGCCATCGGGCAAGACCCCATGGCTCTTCCGCGCCCTCGCGTGCTCCCCTCCGCGGGCAGAACTCGCTCCCCTGTCGGGCAGGACTCGCTCCCCTGTCGGGGAGGACTACGTGTCCTTCACACGTCCTCCACGTGCTCCCCTCCGCGGGGACACGTCATCAACCAACTGCCCACCTCCGAAAGAGCAGGTCAAACCCACTTTCCGGAGATCAAAGAGCAGTTGGACTAGGGCGAAGACCACATCCTGGTCTTCACTATGCCATGCAAGCCCTAGCAGTCACCTGGGTTGGGTCTTGCAATCCAGCCCAACACAAGTGACCGTTGGCCCAGCGCTGGGGTCTCTCTATAAATACCCTCTTCCACAAGAGGGTCAGGTAATTCACATCTTGCCATTTTCTGTACTTTGCTCTCGCTCTGCCCAACTCCTTACTTTGGCATCAGAGTGTTTTGCAGGTACACCCCCTTTCTCCTCCACATCATCGGTGAACAGGTAGCAGTCCAACAGCGTGTGGCCAGCCTGTGATCCTCTTCTGATCAGGTCAGATCAGTGGCGTCGTCTGTGGGAACAGAAACTTCCCCGTTACTCCGAGCAGAAAACCAAAGTTTCACCAACACTCCACGATCATGGCTAGCCCACACCGCGACGACACTCTGCACGACTTTGTGCTCAACGTCGCCACCAACGGGAACAAGCAGATGGAAACATCGCGTTCAGCGGAGACCGACGAGAGAGACAGCCAAACTGCCTCGCCGTCATCCGCAGAGCGGCTACATCAGGCCGACCGCCGGCCCCCGAGCCCGACAGCATTCCAACCCGTTCCCATCCCAACGGGAGCAGACCCAACGGTGGCCGCCCTTTTTACGGTCATCAACCAGACGAACCAACTGCTGTTCCAGCAGAACACAAGAATTGGAGCATTGGAGCGGGTCGGCCCTCCGAGGTCCCCCCCGCGGGAAGACCAGAACGGAGGCTCGAGGAGTCCCTCACCTCGACCCAGAAATCGCCGACCGCGGCTGGAGAGACACCGAACGCAGGTGGTACGAGAACGCACCAGGTCCCCAACAAGACAAGTTCGCGAGAGGCGCCAGAACACTGCAGCGATCCCGGCCAGGGATCCTCGCGGCGAAAACCCGGGCAGGAGGTCGAGAACCCGAAACCAGGGGCCTATTCTGAACGGCTCATCTCCTCATCAGTCCCCGGCTCCCAGCGACGAGGACGATTATCGCACTCCACTGTCCCGGGAAATCATGGCTGCCCCCATCCCCCACGGGATGGAGAAGCCCCCGACACTATCGACGTACGACGACACATCTGACCCAAACGATCACTTAGAGGACGTCAAAGCCATGCTCGACTACCGAAACGTCCGGGGAGCTATCAAATGCAGGCTATTCCCGACGACCCTGAGGAAAGGCGCCATGACATGGTACAAACGTTTGGAGCCCGAATCAGTCACGTCGTGGAGAGTCCTGAAGGACCTGTTCTCCAAACACTTTACGGCGTCCCGGCGGCACCCAAAGACGGAAGCCGTCCTCGGGGTGATAATCCAAGGCCCCGATGAACCTCTCCGAAAGTACATCTAAAGATTCACCAGGGAAGCAGTGCAAGTAACAACGTCAGACGAGATAAAGCGCTACCTAATGGAGCAGGGTCTACGCCACGACTCCAAATTCTATGAAGCCGTAGGCATACACCGGCCAACCTCCCTCCAGGATTTCCTCGACAGAGCCGTGCATTATATCCGATTCGAAGAAACACAAGCGGCCAACTCCGCTCGTGACACCTGAGACAGGGAGGCCCCTCGCGGGCACCGAGACGACGGAGCCTCGAGCCATCAACGGGGAGGGGACCGCCATTGCGAAGATCGCCCCCGTGAGCCCTGCGAACAACACGAACAACGCGGCCCTGCCGGTCGATTCACGGAGTACACGGCCTTGGTCGCTTCCCGCGAGCGCATACTGGCCGAATGCGCCAAAACCAAATTCGTCCAGGGAGGTGTCCATTTTCCGCGACCGACACCCCCCAAACCCAATGTGGACAAATCAAAATACTGCCGGTTCCACAGGAGCCACGGGCACGTGACCGAAGACTGCATCCATCTCAAAGACGCGATCGAAATTCTGATAAAAAATGGTCACCTGAAGAGATACACCCGGGGAGGCGAAACCCCGAGGCAAGAGGCCCTAGAGGCCAAGAAAGTCGAGGAACTCCCCTCTCCAGAGGACAACAGCAGGCTCCAGGTCGCACTTTGTGTCAGCCGCCCCGAGGATTGGTTCGCGGACAGAGAATTCGGCCTTCCCGAAGGACCCGACCTAGTCGGCGAGCCAATCCGACCAACCAGCCGATGGGAATACTTCGCTAGAGCCATGGTCATCTCAGGTGGAACCACGAGGAGCCCGTCCGTAGGATTAGTGAAAAGAAAGTTTGACGAGCTTATCACGAACAACTCCGGAAAAATGAGCACGCTCGAAAGATTCCAAGGTCGATCCAATCCAATCACATTTTACCTCGAGGAACTCCCCGAGGGATCCCCCAACTCCAACATTCCCCTACTCATACGAGCACGGATGGCGAACTTCGACGTCAGGCGCATCCTCGTCGACGGGGGCAGCTCGGTCGACATCATGTACACGCACCTGTTGACAACCCTCCAACTCGACGAATCCAACCTTTCCCCTTACGTAGGCTCTGACCTTCAGGGGTTCAACGGGACGACGACGAGACCTTGGGGGTATGTAGAGCTGAAAGTCACCTTCGGAGAAGAAGAAACAACCAGGGAGGTCAGCATCCATTTCTTAGTCATCGAGTGCCCGTCCCTCTACAACTGTATCCTGGGCAGAACAACGATAGCAGAACTCACCGCGGTACCTTCCACCGTCCACCTGAAGATGAAATACTACACAAAACGGGGGGCTGTGTGTTGCACCCCAAAATTTGACCAACATTTCTTTACCTAACTTGTGTTACATCTCATTCACATTAGCATTATCACTTGCATTTCATTGACATGTGTGCAGGAGATCAAGAGGTATGATTATCAATTAAAAGCACCAAAAGACTTTGAAGCTAGCCAAGAAGGTTATTCAAGTGTGCAAGGGTTGATATCCTTGTCAGAGAAGTTAAGAGATCCTCAGAGAAATTGGTTGAAACCAAGGATGTGTGCCTCCTAACTTGAGAGTTGTGGGAGCTCCTCAGATGATTCTGAAGCTATGAGGATGGACTTGAAGCTTTGAGAGAGCTTATGAGATGTCTTGAAAGCCATCATGAAGCCTAGAGAGGTCATTGTGCAAGGTTAAGAAGCCTCAGCCATGAGTGGTGCAATTAGGGTTTGACTGGGTCAACCCTAGGTCAACTGATGATTTGGAGAGGGTTGAGACCTAATCCAAGAGCCATGTGATCATGGATTGATGCATTGAGATGCTATAAGGATGATTCCAAGGTCAACTCATCATGATTGAGGAGTTTGAGAAGTTTCAAGCTAGGGTTTCTAAGGCTTGACAGTGTAAAATCCCCTAGTTTGACCCCTATCTTCAAGGCAGTTTAGCTCAAGATGTGATTGTCATCTCATCATACACCCAACATGAATGTTGTAGAGCTTGTTCTTAGCTTTAATTTTAGTACTAGAAGTCCTTGATAGGATTTGTAGAGCTCAAGTTATGACTTTGACAAGTTACAGGGCATCTGAGGTATGTGAATCTGGGGCCTTGAAAGTCACCCAACTTGCATCCAACTTTTGCCCAAGAAGGATGATTACTATGAACTTTTGGTCAACATGAATGTTGTTCCTTATCTTCTTAGATTTCTAGAGAGTACTATAAGTCCTTGATAGGATTTGTAGAACTCAAGTTATGGCTTTGACAAGTCAAGGGCATTTTGGTCATTTAGAGATTATAGGTCATTTCAAGCATAAGGCCATAACTCCTATTTCCATGCTTCAAATGGAAAAATCTTCAACATCAAACTTGCTTAAAATGATGTTTTAAGACTAGTAAAGAGGTCATGAGATGTTGAAAAGGCTTGTAGCAAAAAATGGTAAAAATGACCTAAAATGGAGGCATAAGTTAAATAAGTCAAAGTTGGAAATTGAAATTTCCAAGCTACACATCCAAACCATGGCATGTAATAGGTCATTTTGACTCTAGAAAACATTTTAGAAACAATGGTTCAGCCATATTTTTTATTTGAGGCTTGAATCATGGACTTGCTTTGGAAAATGGTTGCTTGCATATTAAGGTACATATGCAAAACACAAGGAAACTCAATGTACAAGCTAGCTAAGTATCTTAACACCTCATATATCTCATCTAAGGAGATTTTCAAGTCAAAACAAGTTGCTGCAAGAGGCATAGCATGAGATGATACATGAGATGGATGGAAATCAAAAACTCATGGCATGAGAATCCCAAATTCTCATTGGATGATTCTAGAAGGTTCTGGATGGGTCTGAACCATCCTATATAGTGATTAGAACTTGCTCAGATGCAAGGTTGGTGAGAGATTAGATAGGAGAGTGAGATAGCCATTTCAATTTCTTCCATTGCAAGTTGAAATCAAATTCCACATTCCACACCATTTCCATTGCTTCTTTCAATCCCAACACCTTCCATTGATCACACTGAATGTGTGCATACCAAATTGAGGGCAAGATCATGAAGAATTGAGGAGATAGCTTTTGGATTTTGGAGGCTGCAAGTCACAATCGGGTTTGGAGATTCTGGCTTTCTTGGTCAAATCTTTTGCAAACAGAAGCTTTATCATCAATCAAGGAAGGTTTCTGAAGAGTTTGAGAGGTTGAAGTGAAGCTTTGCCCTATCTGATAATCAAGATTTGACAGGTTTGTAACTTTTCTTCTACACCATAATTTAAGCATAATTAGTTAGAATTGTTAGGTTAGAATGGTTAGAGACAAGTAGGAGATGGATTATGGGAAGTTTGAGATCAATTGGTGAAGTTTGAGTTAGTGACACCATTTTTGTTTTGATCAAGAACATGAGATATAGTGAAGCATAACATGAGTTTAATAGCAAGATTTAACCAGTGTGAGGTGGTGATCATTCTGAGGTAATCAATTTCAAGAATAGTCAAAGTTGAAGTTTGAGCTTAGTTTTGATCTTGGATCGGGTTTAGAGATTGAGGGCATTTCAATTGATTCCAAGGCTATGGTTGTGATCAGCATTGAATTTAGAATGGATTAGGGTTTTAAACCATGGATTTTGGTTGAGTTTGGATAGAGTTCGAGTTAGGGATTTGAGCTCTGCAACTATGGAGCTTTCCCTCCACTTCCATGGTTGGAGGAAGAAGATAAAGACGTGGCCGTTGGATGAGGCAAGACTCATTGACTGGGACTTGGATCGTGTGGCTGAGATTCAATTTCGCGTTTGAAGAGGAAATCTGAAGACAATGAAACGAGGCGTTTCATTAAACTGAGGTTTTGGGCTTTAGTGATGAGATTGATATTCCCACCCCCTTTCATGGCCCATTTGCATTTTGAACTAATTTCCTTTACTTATTGCACCGTATGCTTTTCTTTTTCTTTATAATTTCTGAATTGATTTTCTGATTAAAAACTGGGCCTAGCGCATTTGTTGTTTGCACCCCCATTTAGGGCCCATCTGGATATTGAACTGTATGGCATTGCTACCTGCACCAATGTTTTCATATTTTAATTTCTTTTTCTCCATTTTATTTTAATCTTTGAAAAATCATATTAAATAGAAAAATGCTGATTTTTGTATGGGGATTTTTTCTCCTATTTCATGTTAATGTCTAGAAAATTATAAAATCAAAATACTTGCATTTCATGCATTTTTAATATTTTTTGTGTATTTTCTCTTTTAATAGCTTTTAATTCCTTTTATGTTGATGCATAGATTTGTAGAATTTTGTTTAGCTAGTTCCCTTTGAATTTTTAGGCCATTCTTTTTAGGATAGTTGTATTAGGACTTTAGCTCCCCTATGGATTTATTCCATAATTTTGTGATTAATTTTTGATTAGTTTTGATTAGATGACTTTAGGTTGTATAGAATTAGGTCAATCCTCAACATAGGTCCAAAATAACACTAGAATTTTAGGTTTCTAGGTCAAGTTAGATATTGGGACATATAGGGTATTAAGGGTAGGTATATAGGATCCCCTAGAAATTATATTAGATTTTAATATAATAGTATACTATTTTTGATTGATTTTTGTAGTTGATGGTTGTTTGTGTTGCCCTTGTGGGCTTGTATTTTGTTTTGCCTTGCTTTGTGGGTTTTTGCTTGGCTTGGTGGGCTTGGTCTTGCTTTGTGGAGCATGGAGGAGCATAGTAGAAGACTTGAAGATTGAAGAAAGAGCTTGAGAGCTTGGAGCCTTGCTTGTTTTGGTGTTGCTTTAGGGTTAGGAATTAAGTAGAGCTTAGACCTAGCCAATTTCTTTCTTAAACATGAATGGTATCTTTCACCTCCATTCTTCCCCATGATTCAAGGTCCTTCCATGGTATTCACCTTACTCCTTTGGAGGGATAAGTGATGGTACCTAGGAAGTAGAACTTTTGAGGGAACCATTCCTTTGATGTTAAACCCTTATAGGTCACCTTTGGTGGTCAATAAGCAGTTTAATATCCTAGCTTATCCAGTTAAGTGATTTCTTCAGGTTTGAGTATCTTGAGAGATGTTGGGCTTGAGTGTGAAGATGAAGACTTCATTGAAGAGTATGGAAGAGGATGACTCCTTGAGCATTACCATTGCAGCTAAAGCTTGAAGAGCAAGTTGATACTTGAAGACCCCTTGAAGATCCAAAGAAGACTGAATGAAGAGCTGAGGCTTAAAGATTGAAGGATGAAATTGACACTTCTAAGTGATTAAAGACTATTCTGAGAAGCTGAAGCTTGTAGGAAGAGAAGACCAAGTTGAGACTGGTAAAGCAAAGAGAGTTGAAGATTGAAGACTAAGTTGATACTTATGACGAGGATTCAATTGAGATTGAGTGCAGAGCTGATGCTTGAGGAACAGAGGATAAGTTGATACTTACTTTGAAGCTTGGAGATCCTGAAGGAATCAAGTTGATACTTGTGGTTAAGAGTGAAGCCTGAAGGTGGAACTGATTGAGGAGCTGAAGCTTAGAGAAGAGAGAATAAGTTGAAACTTATGTTGAAGGGTTGAAACCTGGAGAAGCAAATTGATATTTGTCAAGAGTGATGGAGGTCTGAAGACTGAGTTGCTGTTAGAAGAGATGAAGCTTGGAGTTGAGAGAGGAGTTGATCTGTTCTCTTGTCTGTTTCTTTTCTGTATTGTTGATGTGCCTTGTTTGACTTGCTTGATGCATTAGAATAAGTCCATATCTAGACTAGATTTAAGCTAGGAGCATGATTGCACTAGAGGTTGAGTTGCTCCCTCTGCTTGTATTGTTACTGTATGGCTTTGCTTGCGGGTATTCGGTAGAGCCCTGCTCCCTTACCCATGTGGTTTGTTTTGCCTGATAGCATGATTTTATTTCTTCTGTATGATTGCAGTTTATTATATTTTGCTTGATAGCATGTTATTTTCTGTATGATTACTGTTATTCATTCTGGCTTGAGGTTGAGACGAGCTTGTGGAGGCTGCTGCCCCACACACATTTCCTCCCTCACTTGCATTGCATGCATTTTACAGTTGTGTATTGTTTACTGTTTAAGCTGATGCTTTGTCTGTTTCTGTGTATCATTGATATGATCCCTTAGGAATCTCATCTCCTTTGATAAGGAAATGATGATAGAACTTTAGGTCGAAACCTATGCATGATAACTTCTAGGAGTTCCCTGTTTCAAACCTCAACCATAGGATGAATCCTTGGCATGACAACAGTAGGACTTGATAGTCTCCCCGTAGTTGAGCCTGTTCTCTTCTCATCTCAAAACAGTTTAAGATACAGTAATCATGAATGATTTCTTTCGTACGTTACGAGCCTTAAGCTATCTGAGAAAGGATTGTGGGAGAGTTTCTTTTCCGCAGTCTGGATGTCTAGTATGACACCCTTTGGGTGACATGCGACGCGTTCACTCTCAGGTCATAGTCTTTAGTGCGGTTGAAATTGCAAACACAATAAAAAACACTTCTGTTAGAACACAGATTGGTTCTTAATAATTACTCTTTGTTTTGATGATAACTGTTAGGAAATTTATATTTAAGAATTATATACTCTAAAATTTGTTTGAGAGTTTTACTGCAGATCAAAATTATATTAACTCTCTAGAAGCAAATCTGCCTTGAATACAAGAAGCTATTCTGACTCTGAAGCGCCAGATGCACCTTACAGAAGAATCTGTTTGCTCCTTACAGAAGATCCTGAGCGTAGTCTCCAGAAGGATCTGAAGCAAGAAGCTCCAGAACATTCTGAGTCAGAAGCATCTGAAGATAGTCAGAAGCATCTGAAGATAATCAGAAGCATCTGAAGCTGAAGCATCAGAAGTATAGAAGAATATTGATTGAAGAGTTTCTCAAAGCATTGATCTACAGAAGTTTCTGAAAGTACTTATGCTGCCAAGTACTGAAGTTCTGTGTCAAGATGCTCTGATGATCAACACGCTAGAAGCACACACGCTGCAGAAGACTCTGATACAACATAGTTCTGAAACTCATCAGAAGACTCTGATCCATTCAGACTCTGAAGAACTTGCTGAAACTGAAGAAGTGTTTTCAAGAATATATCCGTTGGAACTATTCAACGTCTCTTTCCTTATTTGTGCTAGACACACTTACACAGACAAAAAGGATTTATCTGTGCCATCTATTTCAAGGAAAGGTCAGTACATGTGAAGACAAAAAGGCTCAGACCTTTTGAGACTCTCTTTTCAACGTGCATGATTCAGCTGCCTATAAAAGGAGTTCCTCACTTCATTCTTCAGTTACACACTTGCTGAAAAGAAATCACAATATTCTATAAGCTCTCATTCTTATTCTTCATAGAATCTCATTGTACTTAAAACTTAAGAGAAAAATCACTGTTGTGATTATAGCTTTATAGAAGCATTAAAAACTCTTGTATTTAATTTACATTGTTTGTAAAGGATATTCCTTAAGAGGATTCAGTGTGAATCAGTAGCTCTTGAGAAGACTAAGAACTGTAGTTCTTAGGTGATACTATTGTAATCAGTTTGATTTAATAGTGGATTAAGTCCTTGTTGAGAAAGGCAAATCACTCTGGAAGGGTGGACTGGAGTAGTTGTTTAACGAACCAGGATAAAAATAATTGTGTGATTATTTTCAAGTATTAATTTTCCATACTTATTCAACCCCCCTTCTAAGTATTATCTCACCTTCAGTTGGCATCAGAGCTCCGGTTCTGAGTGTGCTATCACTTAACAGTGTCAGTAAAGATCCAGAGGAGATATACTTTGATCAATATATTTATTTGTTATCATGGCTGATAATTCAATGTCAAATATCAATAATAAATATGAAGAGAGGGATAGGATCAGTACCAAACCTCCAATGTTTGATGGAGAAAAATTTGACTATTGGAAAGATAGAATAGAAAGTTTTTTTCTTGGGTATGATGCTGATCTTTGGGATTTGGTCATTGATGGATATGAACATCCTACTGGAGAGGATGGCAAAAAGATTGATAGAAAATCAATGACTGAAGTGCAGAAAAGAGACTTCAAGAATCACCACAAAGCCAGAACTATATTGCTTAATGCAATCTCTCATACTGAGTATGAGAAGATTACTAACATAGATACTGCTCATGACATGTTTGAATCACTCAAAATGACTCATGAGGGAAACTCTCAGGTTAAAGAGACAAAGGCTCTGGCGCTCATACAGAAGTATGAGGCATTTAAAATGGAAGATTCTGAAAATGTAGAAACTATGTTTTCTAGATTTCAGATTCTTACAGCTGGTCTGAAAGTTCTGGACAAGGGCTACTCAACGTCAGATCATGTCAAGAAAATCATCAGAAGTCTTCCCACCAGATGGAGACCAATGGTGACTGCATTGAAGATGGCAAAAGATCTGAACAAGATCTCCTTAGAAGAACTTATCAGTTCTTTGAGAAGCCATGAAATTGAGCTGGAGGAAGATGAACCTCAGAAGAAAGATAAAGGTAAATCCATAGCTTTAAAATCTAACAAAACTGCTAAAGCTTTGCAGGTTATTCAAGAAAGCTCTGAAGAATCTTCTTCTGAAGAAGAAGATGAGTTGTCCATGCTGTCCAGAAGGATTAACAAACTCTGGAAGCACAAGGGAAAGAAGTTTAACAACTTCAGAAGATCTGACAACAGAAAGGAATCTCCTAGTCACAGAAGATCTGCCAAGAAAGAAGTGGTGTGCTATGAGTGCAAAGAACCTGGGCACTACAAGAATGACTGCCCTAAACTTCTGAAAGAAAAATCTAAGAAGAAGTTCAACAAGAAGAAAAAGGTTCTGATGGCAACATGGGATGACTCAGATGAGTGTGAGTCATCTTCTGAATCAGAAGAAGAATGTGCAAACGTTGCACTGATGGCCAGGACAGAGGATCAAGAGGAAGGTACCTCTGGATATGAATCAGAATCTGAATCTGATGATGATGCAGAAGAGATGTTCTTAGCAGCAAAGTCAGGACACCAATCATGGTACCTGGACTCTGGATGCTCACGACACATGACAGGAGAAAGGTCTATGTTCCAAAGCCTGGAACTTAGATCTGGAGGGGACGTGAAGTTTGGAGGGAACCAGAAGGGCAAGATCATTGGATCTGGCACTATTGGAAATGGTAAGCTTCCCTCTATTACTAATGTTCTGTTAGTTGAAGGATTGAAACATAATCTATTGTCCATAAGTCAATTAAGTGACAATGGTTATGATATAATCTTTAATAAAAAATGTTGCAAAGCTGTATGTCAAAAGGATGGCTCTATCCTATTCAGTGGAAAGAGGAAACACAACATTTATAAAATTAACCTTTCAGAACTTAAAGTTCAAAATGTAAAATGCCTCTTATCTGTGAATGATGAGCAATGGGTCTGGCATATAAGATTGGGGCATATTAATATGAGACGTATATCTCAGATTAATAAACTCAATCTGGTCAGAGGACTTCCTAAGTTGAAGTTCAACTCAGATGCTCTGTGTGAAGCATGTCAAAGAGGTAAATTTTCAAAATCTCATTTTAAATCAAAAAATGTTGTGTCTACCTCCAGACCATTGGAATTACTTCACATTGATCTGTTTGGACCAGTGAAAACTGCATCCATCAGAGGCAAGAAGTATGGGTTAGTCATTGTAGATGACTACAGCAGATGGACATGGGTAAAGTTTCTAAAACACAAGGATGAGTCTCATTCTGTGTTCTTTGACTTCTGTAATCAAGTCCAGACTGAAAAAGATTCCAAAATTATTAAAGTCAGAAGTGATCATGGTGGAGAATTTGAAAATAAACATTTTGAAAAATATTTTTCTGAAAAAGGCATTGCACATGATTTCTCCTGCCCTAGAACTCCACAACAAAATGGAGTTGTAGAGAGGAAAAATAGAACATTGCAAGAGATGGCCAGAACCATGATCAATGAGACAAATCTGGCAAAACATTTTTGGGCAGAAGCAATTAACACAGCTTGTTATATTCAGAACAGAGTGTCTGTAAGACCTCTTCTAGAAAAGACTCCCTATGAATTGTGGAGAAACAGAAAGCCTAACATTTCTTACTTTCATCCTTTTGGATGTATTTGTTATATGCTTAATACTAAAGATAATCTGAACAAGTTTGATTCCAAAGCACAGAAGTGTTTCATGCTTGGTTATTCTGAACGCTCTAAAGGCTACAGAGTATTCAATACTGAAACACAAATTGTTGAAGAATCTATTCATGTTAGATTTGATGATAAGCTTGGCTCTGAAAAGCCAAAGCAGTTTGAAAGTTCTGCAGATAGAGAAGTGATTCTCACAGACTCTGAAGGCTCAGAGGCAGAAAAGGCAAAAATCAAAGAATCTGAAGCAACCCCAGATGCTACACCTTTGACTTCCCAACTAAACAACTTGCATATTTCTGATAGACCAACTGTCAGAGGATCTTCTTCCAGAATCAAATCCTCTCATCCAGAAGATGTGATAATTGGAAAGAAAGATGATCCAATAAGGACAAGATCATTTCTCAGAACTTCTGAATCTTCTTTATTTGGCTTAGTGTCAATAATAGAACCAACATCTGTAGATGAGGCTCTGGAAGATAATGAATGGATTATAGCTATGCAAGAAGAGCTGAATCAATTCACCAGAAATGAAGTATGGGATCTGGTTCCTAGACCTAAAGGATTCAATATTATTGGAACAAAATGAGTCTTCAGAAATAAGCTGAATGAAAAGGGAGAAGTAGAAAGGAATAAGGCAAGACTGGTTGCTCAAGGATACAGTCAGCAAGAAGGTATTGATTACACTGAGACATATGCTCCAGTGGCAAGGTTAGAATCCATACGCCTTCTTATTTCTTTTGCTGCACAGAATAACATCACTCTGTATCAGATGGATGTTAAAAGTGCTTTTCTTAATGGTATTATAGAAGAAGAAGTATATGTCCACCAACCTCCTGGCTTTGAAAATGAGAATTTTCCAGATCATGTTTTCAAATTAAAGAAATCCCTTTATGGATTAAAACAAGCTCCCAGAGCTTGGTATGAGAGGTTGAGCAACTTCCTTCTGAAGAAAAATTTTATCAGAGGAAAAGTGGATACAACTTTATTCTGTAAAACTGTTAAGAAAGATCTGTTGATTTGTCAAATTTATGTAGATGACATTATTTTTGGATCAACAAATATTACGCTTGGAAAGGAGTTTGCTAAATGTATGCAGGAAGAATTTGAAATGAGCATGATGGGAGAATTGAGATTCTTCTTGGGAATCCAAGTCAATCAGACTCCAGAGTGCACCTACATACATCAAACCAAATATGTTAAAGAGCTTCTGAAGAAGTTCAACATGGTTGATAGCAAAATGGCAAAGACTCCAATGCATCCTACAAGCACTCTAGGTAAGGAAGAGGTAAGTAAGAAAGTAGATCAAAAACTCTACAGAGGTATGATAGGATCTCTTCTATACTTGACTGCTTCTAGACCAGATATTCTGTTTAGTGTCTGCTTATGTGCTAGATTCCAATCAGATCCTAGAGAATCACACTTAACAGCTGTTAAGAGGATTCTAAGGTATCTGAAAGGTACTGCTAACATGGGTTTGTGTTACAGAAGATCTGATGAATTTTCATTAGTTGGATTATGTGATGCTGACTATGCTGGAGACAGAGTTGAACGTAAAAGCACTTCTGGAAGCTGTCAGTTTCTTGGAAGTCATCTGATCTCATGGTACAGCAAGAAGCAACCTACCATTGCACTATCAACTACAGAGGCAGAATACATTGCTGCTGTTGGATGTTGTACTCAGATGCTCTGGATGAAGAGTCAATTAGAAGATTATCAAATCTATGAGAGTAATCTTTCTATCTTTTGTGATAATACTTCTGCTATATGTTTGTCAAAAAATCCAATCTTGCATTCTAAGGCAAAACATATAGAAATTAAACATCACTTCATCAGAGACTATGTTCAGAAGGGCGTAATTAATTTAGCTTTTGTTGATACAGATCATCAATGGGCTGATATTTTCACAAAACCCCTTGCTGAAGATAGATTTAAGTTCATTCTGAAAAATATTTGTATGGATTTTTGTCCAGAGTAATATTTATCAGAGGCAACCTTTCAGATGCAAAATGTTTAATGATCTGAAGTATTTCTTCTATTCATTTATTCTATTCTGATTATTATTTCTGATGTGAAAATCTGAACTAACCATCTTTAGAAGATCTGAACGTGGCTAACGTTTCATTTCTTGAGAGAATTCAGAACAGCATGCAAGCAAACACGTGTCCCACAAAATCTGATGAGGTGGCGTGTGCACAACTGAAAAGACATTTGAGGTGAAATTTGAATAGTAAATTTCTTGGTTTTCCCCCCAAATCTGTCAGAAGCATTTATTATTTGAAATGATTTTATTCTCTTCATTTAATGTTGCTCAAACGTGCGTTATTTCTGTCTTTTGGTGTGCCTATGTGATTAGTATAAATACCTGTTGTGTATTCACTTTCACACTTTTCACTCTCAGAATTTGTATGCATTTTCATCTTTTGTTCTCTCTTCACAAAAACTCAAAACCTAAGTGTTCTAAAAAGCATTCTTCAATGGCGTCCTCTTCATCAACAACTGCTCAGTTTCAATCAACAATGGCTGCTGTAACTTCAGATAATCTAGGTGCTGCTCCATATTGTTAGACTAAGGCACGGATCTAGAAGGGGGGGTTGAATAGATCCCTTTTAAAAATTTGAGTGGCGCTACCAATAAAATTGGTTTTCAAAATGGTTTTCAAATGCGGAAGCGGCCTTGGAAAATATAGTCTAAAACGAACAACTATTGGAGAGCCGGATATGCGTCAAGCAGATGAATTTAAGACGATAACGGATAGTAAATCACTACACACTTTTATGCAAAACTCAGATGTGATTCACTCGTACTATTTCCTTATTCCAATGATCAAAAATTACACCAAAACTAGCAGCAAAATTAAGGCAATTTTAGTTCAGCACTTTTGTCGAACAGTTGGTGTGCACAAATACCTTAAATGATATTTGTGTTGAATGAGTGATTGAAAAAGCCTTAGTACAGTATTTCTATTGTACTTAGTAGTTAAAAAACAGTGTTTCACCAACTCACTCAATCAATACTACAATTTGACAAAATCACTTATTCTAGAATCACTTAATTTTTAAGCTGTAATTGAAAATGCAGAAAATAAAGGAACACAAGATTTGATGAGGCAGTTCCCCCAGTCGTCCTTGCGTTGGGGTACGTCTGCCCTCAATTCTACAATGAGAATTGAGATATGTATTGAATAGATATCACCTGTTTGGTAGAACAGTTATACACAAGAATCGATAGACAATTGATACAAACAATCTCAATGTTGCTGATAATTTCTACCACTTCTTGCCCCTTGATTCAAGATGAATCAAGTCCTCCAATTTGATGTGAATGACCTCCGATTGCAGCCACCTTATTGACAACTCTTCCGTTGATCAAACCTTCGGCACGGCTGATCTTAGACACACCCAAATTGAACCCGGAACGTCTTCAACCTTTCAACGCCCTAGCTACTAGATTGATCAACCTTCCGCTAATCAATCACCTTCGCACTCGCTTGATTGTTGAACCGACGATTCCGTAACAAAAGCCTTCAAAACCTGTAGTCTTGATAGGTAAAACCTCAAAGGTTTTCTCCCAAGAAACACCTGCACCAGCTTCCACTCGAACCGGATCTTCAATCACGCGTTCGAACCTTATCACCGTCGAGCAAACCACAAACCGCAGCAAAAAATTGATTATCTGTAATTTGAGGATTTGTGAGTTGATTGAACGATGAAGATGAAGAACACTGATGCACCTCTTTCACGTTTCTTGACTTGAACACTTTCTCACAATGCTTTCAAAAATGTTCTGTGTTAAAATTGAAAAGACAGCTATTTATAGTAATATACAAAACAGACAGTTGACAGATCAAAGAAACATAGCAGAATTTCTGTTTCTGCGCGCGAACGGTCGACCATAGGGTCGGCGTGCGCTGAGCCGTGTGACACTCAAACTGTCATGCGCCGAGTCAGCGGTCGACGCATGATCTTCATGCGCTGAGCCGTCTGATTCTTAAACCTGCATGCGCCAAGTCAGCGGTCGACGCATGGTTCCATGCGCTGACCCGTGTGAACTGAATGAAACTGTGTGCTGACGGTATGGTCGGCTCATGGTTCAAAAATCTGCAAAAACATAAATTTCTACAGCTTTTTGTGCATTACGTCATTGTAAAAATTGAATCATAAGTAGCGTGAATGATTTAAACGAAAGAAGGATATCTCTTAGCAAGTTGTCATCATCAAAAACCAGAGGCACGCTTGTGTTGGTAGATACTTTGCCTTCACATTCTCCCCCTTTTTGATGATGGCAACCTACTGTTACGCAACACGTGATAGGTATAGGTATGCTCCCCCTTTCTTTTACAATAATAGCGGTCGTAATCATCGTCTATCTACTGCTCGGTTCTCCCCCTTTGACAACATCAAAAAGAGGTAAACTCGTGACACAATAACAACACATTGAATCATGCATAAATGAGATACCAACAGATGAGAAGTAAACAACAGTTATACATACGATGGAGATAACAGTTAATAGATTACAGAACCACAAAAATGTCATGATAGCAACATAGAAGTAAGCAACAATCATAGTGAGTTTGGGCAGAACAGCAAAACACAACAAACAAAATGAATGCAAGCCAAAACAGGAAACAACAAATGACATATGAGCGCATGCTAATAGCCCCGTCCACGTCCGCGACCACGACCACGCCTGTCATAGTAATGAGGATGGCGTTGGGGATGAGCTAGATCAGAAAATTCTTCTGTGATGTTATTCAAAAAGTCAAGACTGTCGACAATGGCGCGCTCTTCAGCTTGATGACAGTGAGTTAGAGTCTCGAATCGAGCGTCCAGCTGAGTCGACATTCCACTGATCCGTTCATTTTGGTTATGCAGTTCAGAACGAATTTGTGCCATTCTTTCATTTTGATCCCTCATGAATTTTTTGCTGTTGTTCCTGCATATTGGTCATAAAATTTCGCTGTTCCAACTGCATCGACTGCATCATTTCTAAAATCTCCGAATTGTTTGACGGTTGTTGAGGAGAAGGTGGGTCTGCAGTGCTTGGTTGATACGGCTGATAGAATTTGCCAAGGGTGGTCCACCCGGTGTATTGCCATTCACCAGATACAAAAGTTAACAGGGTGCGCCGACCGCTGCCCTGTTATGGTCGACTCAATATGCAACAAACAGCAGATTTTTGTATTTTACCATATTCAGAGGTACATGCTATGCAAAAATGATGTCATGACATATAAGAAAAAAATATCTATATACATATGCAGTAGATGTCATACAAATTTAGCGTAGTATAAGCGATATGATTTGAGATCAACAGGATTATCAAACAAAGAGAGAGAGAAAGAACAATATCACCTTGATGCCTGATTTGCTTGATACACAACATACTTATACTTACACGAATATCAAATTGTTAGAAGTACAACAGCATGATTATTTGAATGAAATAAGATAACATCAGCAAATATTATTCCCGTTCCGAAATGTCGAGGATGCCAAGTTCTCGGCGGATATGAAAGAAAGGTTCCGTTGCTAGCGGCTTTGTGAAAATGTCCGCTAGTTGGTTTTTAGTGTCAACGTGTTCAAATACAACATCACCTTTCTCAACATGGTCCCTAAGAAAATGGTGTCGAATTTCTATATGTTTAGTGCGAGAGTGTAATACGGGATTTTTGGTAAGGTTAATAGCGCTAGTGTTGTCACATAGGATAGGAATACGTTCAAGTTTAAGATTGAAATCTAGTAGTTGTTGCTTAATCCACAGAATTTGAGCACAACAACTACCAGCGGCAACGTATTCCGCCTCGGCCGTTGATAAAGCAACTGAAACTTGTTTCTTGCTATGCCAACTAACCAAGGAGTTTGAAAACAAATGACATGTACCACTAGTGCTTTTCCTATCCGATTTGCACCCGGCAAAGTCGGAATCGGAGTAACCTACCAACGAGCAATCACTACCCTTAGAATACCACAATCCATACTTCGGGGTACCTGACAGGTATCGAAGAATTCGTTTAACAGCTTTTAGGTGGGATTCTTTGGGACATGATTGGTATCGTGCACACATGCACACACTAAACATAATATCAGGACGTGACGCAGTAAGATAGAGAAGTGAACCAATCATACCTCTATATCGTTTTACCTCTACGTCCTTGCCATTTTCATCTTTATCCAAATTTACGCATGTAGGCATTGGGGTGTCTATGGCCTTGGATTTTGCCATGTCAAATCTCTTGATCAAGTCCAAACAATATTTTGTTTGGCTCACGAATGTCCCTTCTTGGAGTTGTTTAATTTGCAGGCCGAGGAAGTATGTGAGCTCCCCCATCATACTCATCTCGAATTCGCCCTGCATGAGGTCAGAAAACTCTCTCACGAGATTCATGTTAGTGGATCCAAATATAATATCGTCAACATAGATTTGCACCAAAATCAAGTGCTTTCCTTGACGTTTAATGAAGAGTGTAGTGTCAACCTTTCCTCGTGAGTACCCCTGATTAAGTAAAAACTTACTTAGTCGCTCATACCAAGCTCTAGGAGCTTGTTTGAGACCATATAAAGCTCTTTTTAACTTGTAAACATGTTCAGGGTATTCATGAGATTCAAAACCGGGAGGTTGAGACACATATACTTCTTCATTTATGTGACCGTTAAGGAACGCACTTTTAACATCCATTTGAAATAACTTAAAATCCTTTGCACATGCAAAGGCGAGTAAAAGGCGTATAGCCTCGAGTCGGGCAACCGGCGCATAAGTTTCCTCATAGTCGATGCCTTCCTCTTGGTTATACCCTTGAGCGACCAATCTCGCTTTATTACGGGTTATTACCCCGTTTTCGTCCAACTTGTTCCTAAACACCCATCGGGTGCCGATTACTCGATGGCCTCGCGGAGGAGGGACAAGGTCCCATACCTCGTTTCTTTTAAACTGATTTAGTTCCTCTTGCATCGATAAAAACCAGTGCTCATCGAGTAGGGCCTCTTTGGGGTTTTTAGGCTCTATTTGTGAAACGAAAGCGAAGTGATAACAAAAGTTACTTAGCTTAGATCGAGTGGTGACTCCCTTTGTGATGTCTCCGAGAATATTGTCAATTGGATGATCTTTACACGACTTCCAAGCTTGAGGGAGATCATCGTTTGTAGGCGGATGAGCTTCCTCAGTTACCTCATGGTGTGCATCCTTATCCTCCTCAATTTTGACTCTATCGGGTTGATCAATCCCCGTTTCGCCACCTTTGAGTATGTCTTCTGTGGATGTACCTGCACCATGAACAACACTATCCTTTCCGACATTTCTCGGATAGGACTCATCAAACGTAACGTGCACAGACTCTTCAACAGCTAGTAATCTTTTATTATAAATCCTATATGCTTTACTTGATTGCGAGTACCCTAGAAAAATGCCTTCATCGGCTTTTGAATCAAACTTGCCCAAGTTTTCCTTTCCATTGTTTAATACAAAGCACTTGCATCCAAAAACATGAAGGTGAGAAACATTAGGCTTTCGCCCTTTTAAAAGTTCATACGGAGTTTTGTTTAGAATGGGGCGGATGAGTACCCTATTCAAAACATAACATGCCGTACTAATGGCGTCGGCCCAAAAGTATTTTGGTAAACCACTATCATTAATCATTGTTCTTCCCAATTCTTCTAAAATTCTGTTTTTACGCTCCACAACCCCATTTTGTTGAGGAGTTCGTGGAGCCGAGAAGTTATGATCGATGCCATGGTTACCGCAATATTCTTCAAATAAATGATTTTCAAATTCACCTCCGTGGTCACTTCTTATTGACACAATGTTTGTATTTAACTTATTTTGGGAGAGCTTGGCAAATCTCTCAAAAGCGGCAAACGTGTCACTTTTACTCACTAAGAAGATGGTCCAACAGAACCTAGAAAAGTCGTCCACTATTACGAATCCGTAATAGTTTCCTCCTAGACTTTTGATCCTAGACGGCCCAAACAAGTCCATATGAAGTAGTTCAAGAGGTCTCGTTGTTGAAATAATCTTTTTGGATTTAAAGGAGATCCTCGTTTGTTTTCCTTTTTGACAAGCATCACAAAGGTGATCCTTGGTGAACTTAATTTTGGGAAGTCCTAGTACTAGATCTTTTGAGACAATCTTATTGAGTAAGTCAAAGTTGACATGCGCTAAGCGCCTATGCCATAGCCATGAGTCTTCACTCATAGATATGAGACATTGATCGCTTGTTGGGGATACCACATTCAAGTCAAGCATATACACATTGTTTACTCTAAAACCAATAAACACATTCTTCTTATCACTTTCATGCACAATTTTGCAGCAATCTTTTGAAAAGGAAACATTGTAACCTTTGTCGCATAATTGGCTAATGCTAAGGAGATTATGTTTAAGGTTTTCGACAAGCAACACATCGGAAATTGTAGTAGAGGAGGGATTACCTATACTACCTTTACCTAGTATCGCTCCGCGGTTGTTATCACCGTATGTTACATACCCTTTCTTCTTAGCCACGAAGTCTATGAATAAGGATATGTCTCCAGACATGTGCCTTGAGCACCCACTATCAAGAACCCATCTTCTCTCGGTGGACTCGACACATTTCACCTGTTTCTTTTTCTTTTTCTGATTTGCGGAGAGACATAGATTCACGGACTCTTCTTCATCACTAGAGCTTTCATTAGAGGAGGAAGAATCACTGTCGCTTTCCCACGCGATGTACGCCCTCCTAGGCTTTGATGCTCTCTTATGTGACTTCGATTGTTCCTTTTCTTTTCCCTTGTTGTTCATTGGACAGTCCGGTTTGTAGTGACCGGGCTTTCCACATTTATAGCACGTTCCTCTAGTCTTTTTGCCTTTTTGATTGTCATCTTTGGAGAACCTTGATTGCCTTCGGAAATTTACCAGGTTCTTCTCCGAATGTTGGATGCCGTTCTTTCTCACGTACCGGTTATACCGTTTAACGAACAGCCCCATGTCCTCATTTATGTCTTCTTCTTCGTCGTCGCTTGAAGAATAATCACTTTGCTCTTTTGCTTTAGACTTCGAGGAAGAAGCCTTAAGAGCTATGGACTTCTTTTCACTCATCTTTACTTTGTCCTTCTTTTCTTTCCTTTCATGTTGGTCAAGACTCAAGAGTACCTGTTCATGCTCTTGTAGTTTGCCAAACAATGTAGTCAGGTCTAATACCGTAAGATCATTTGCCTCTTTGATGGCGGTCACTTTCGGCTGCCATTCCCTGCTAAGACATCTCAAAACTTTATTAGTAGCAAGATCATTGGAAATAGGTCTTCCTAGTGAATGTAATCTGTTTATGAGATGAGTAAATCTCTTTTGCATGTCAGCAATGGTTTCCCCTTGCTCCATGAAAAAGAGATCAAACTCTTGTATAAGAGTGTTGATTCGAGCCAACTTAACATCGTTTGTCCCCTCATGGGCAATTTGTAGTGCATCCCACATAGTCTTAGCCGTAGGGCAATGGGATACACGGTAGTATTCATCTACACCTAATGAGGAGATTAGAATGTTCTTAGCTTTCCAATCGTAATTATACTTTCGCTCATCGTCGTCGGTCCATTGTGCTTCGGGCTTTGGCACAACTTCGTTATTCTCATTTGTCATGGTTATTTCAATCGGACCATTGAGAATAACGTTCCATATCTTTCTATCTATGGAATTAATGTGCACCCGCATACAGTCTTTCCAATAGCTATAATTTTCACCGTTAAAAACGGGAGCTCTATTGTACGCCCCTTTTGGTTCGTTAGCCATTATTCTATCAATGTTGTATTTGAAGCACCGGAGAACCGGAGCTCGTGATACCACTTGTTAGACTAAGGCACGGATCTAGAAGGGGGGGTTGAATAGATCCCTTTTAAAAATTTGAGTGGCGCTACCAATAAAATTGGTTTTCAAAATGGTTTTCAAATGCGGAAGCGGCCTTGGAAAATATAGTCTAAAACGAACAACTATTGGAGAGCCGGATATGCGTCAAGCAGATGAATTTAAGACGATAACGGATAGTAAATCACTACACACTTTTATGCAAAACTCAGATGTGATTCACTCGTACTATTTCCTTATTCCAATGATCAAAAATTACACCAAAACTAGCAGCAAAATTAAGGCAATTTTAGTTCAGCACTTTTGTCGAACAGTTGGTGTGCACAAATACCTTAAATGATATTTGTGTTGAATGAGTGATTGAAAAAGCCTTAGTACAGTATTTCTATTGTACTTAGTAGTTAAAAAACAGTGTTTCACCAACTCACTCAATCAATACTACAATTTGACAAAATCACTTATTCTAGAATCACTTAATTTTTAAGCTGTAATTGAAAATGCAGAAAATAAAGGAACACAAGATTTGATGAGGCAGTTCCCCCAGTCGTCCTCGCGTTGGGGTACGTCTGCCCTCAATTCTACAATGAGAATTGAGATATGTATTGAATAGATATCACCTGTTTGGTAGAACAGTTATACACAAGAATCGATAGACAATTGATACAAACAATCTCAATGTTGCTGATAATTTCTACCACTTCTTGCCCCTTGATTCAAGATGAATCAAGTCCTCCAATTTGATGTGAATGACCTCCGATTGCAGCCACCTTATTGACAACTCTTCCGTTGATCAAACCTTCGGCACGGCTGATCTTAGACACACCCAAATTGAACCCGGAACGTCTTCAACCTTTCAACGCCCTAGCTACTAGATTGATCAACCTTCCGCTAATCAATCACCTTCGCACTCGCTTGATTGTTGAACCGACGATTCCGTAACAAAAGCCTTCAAAACCTGTAGTCTTGATAGGTAAAACCTCAAAGGTTTTCTCCCAAGAAACACCTGCACCAGCTTCCACTCGAACCGGATCTTCAATCACGCGTTCGAACCTTATCACCGTCGAGCAAACCACAAACCGCAGCAAAAAATTGATTATCTGTAATTTGAGGATTTGTGAGTTGATTGAACGATGAAGATGAAGAACACTGATGCACCTCTTTCACGTTTCTTGACCTGAACACTTTCTCACAATGCTTTCAAAAATGTTCTGTGTTAAAATTGAAAAGACAGCTATTTATAGTAATATACAAAACAGACAGTTGACAGATCAAAGAAACATAGCAGAATTTCTGTTTCTGCGCGCGAACGGTCGACCATAGGGTCGGCGTGCGCTGAGCCGTGTGACACTCAAACTGTCATGCGCCGAGTCAGCGGTCGACGCATGATCTTCATGCGCTGAGCCGTCTGATTCTTAAACCTGCATGCGCCAAGTCAGCGGTCGACGCATGGTTCCATGCGCTGACCCGTGTGAACTGAATGAAACTGTGTGCTGACGGTATGGTCGGCTCATGGTTCAAAAATCTGCAAAAACATAAATTTCTACAGCTTTTTGTGCATTACGTCATTGTAAAAATTGAATCATAAGTAGCGTGAATGATTTAAACGAAAGAAGGATATCTCTTAGCAAGTTGTCATCATCAAAAACCAGAGGCACGCTTGTGTTGGTAGATACTTTGCCTTCACACATATACTCCTCCACAGAGAACTCTTCTCACACCTGTTGAAAAGTTAGAAGTGTTGTGTGAATCCATGGTTGAATTTGATTCACTGGCTGACAATGGGTTTGATTTTCGCTCCATTGTTAGAGCTCAAGGTTGGGTGAAATACTTTGATAGACTATTTGGACCAGTTTACCCTCTGCTTGTTAAGGAATTCTGGATTCATGCATCTGTGTATCCAAAGTTTATTCTATCATCTGTGCTGGGAAAGGAGATCATCATCACAGAGGATCTAATTAGAAGACTGATTGGTTATGAAGAAACAGATGGTATTTCACATCTGCCAGCTGGGCGTGTTGATATGGATGAAGTTTATGAGGAGGTTATGACTGCTGGACAAGCCTCTAACAGATTCAAAGATCTGAAGCCTGACTACAAAATCTGGGCCAAGATCTTCATGGGATGCATACATCACAAAAAGTCAACAAATTCCCCAGATTATGTCAACAATGAACAGATCTATTTTATGTACTGCCTGAGTCAGAGCAACAAGGTAGATCTGCCTTACATTTTGTTCATGCATCTGTGGAATCACATAAATGCATCCAGAGAATCCGTGAAAGAAAAGAACCAGAAGATCAGGAATTGGATACCTTTTGGAAGGTTGCTCTCAGATCTTCTCACTAAAAATGGTTTAGTGGCTGCTCTGTATGATGCTGGTGTTACAGAAGAACTAGAGTTCATTATGGGAAAGCCTCTGAACGCTAAAAGCCTTCTGAGACTCAAGATTGTAGATGAACTTACTACTGCTCCAAAGAAGTTAAACATGTCTGATTTGAATAAAAGGATTCCAGTATCAGATTTTCCTCTATTCTTTGCTGAGGAACCTAGACATATTGTTCTGATGTATATAGAGGATTGCAAAAGGGAAGGAGTGCCTGTTCCAGCAAATGTGTTTCAACTTGTCAAGCAACCCCTGCCAGATGCAGGAGAAGAAGAAGAAGAAGAAGCAGAAGTTCCACTTCAGAGGAAAAGACCTCAACCTGTAGCAGAATCTGAACCTGTCTAGAAGAAGGCTAAGATTGCTGAGAAACCCAAGGATCTTCTGAAGAGAAAAGATTCTGGAGAAGCTGTCTCTGCTAAGAGGATTAAACTCAAAGGTACTAAAGCTTCTGTTACTTCTAAAACTGTTGTTATAAATGATTCATCTATTAAGTCTGTTCCCAAACCCCCTGTCACTCAAACAACATCTGTTGCTGCCCCCAGTTCTGTATCACCTCAGAAACAACCTACTGCTTCTGTATCAAAACCACCTCAACCCAAACTACATATAAAACACTTCACTCCACGTCCTTCACCAACAGTTCCATCACCAACTGTTCCTCAACCAACAGAACCACAACAATCAGAACCACAACCAACAGAACCACAACCATCAGAACTACCACAAAATTCTGATAAACAAAACTCTGCTCAACCACAAACAGAAAATCAACCAAAATCTTCTGATCATCCAGAAAAACAAACCACAGAAGATCAACCAGAAAAAGAATCTGTCATTCCACCATCACCAATTCCATCTTCTGAACCTGTAGCAACTGCTACTTCTGTACCCTCTAAAGTAACTCCTGCTCCTGTTTCATCTGAACCACCTACTCAACAATCTGATACCCCTTCAGAACCATCTCATATCCCTGAGACAGAAGTTCTTGATATCACTCCATTAAAAACAGTGTTTCAAGTTTCTTCTACCTCCTGTACACCTGAAACATCTTCAAATTCATCTGAATCAGAAATTCATCCTGATTTTCTGATTAATCCATCTGACAAATACCCTGTTCATGAACCTGAACCTGAATCATCTTTACCTACCAAAACTACCATTCCAGAACCTATGCCTCCACCTGTACCTTCATCTGAGATGATTGTTCCTTCTTCTAATCCATCATCATCTGGAATATCTTGTGCTCAAGTGTCCTCTCTGTATCATAATTTATCTTATGGTTTCAAACTAAAAGATTTTTATGATAGAGTTGAGCCTTCTGAACCTTTGAAACCCCTTAAACCAAAGCTCAGACCAACCCTTCCATTTGTAATCCTTTCATATATTCAATCTATGGAAAATGAAGGATCCTTAGCCCCCATATCTGCTACATCTGGTAAAGCTGCTGTTTCAGCTCTGCATCCTGCATTTGATAACACAGTTGCATCTGATAAACCTTCAAACTCTGCATTCGTACCATACTCCAATGCATCTTTTGACATTGTTTACCCATGCACAAGACCTCAACCAACTCTGCTCAATGCATTAAACAGATCACTTCCTCAGAAACCAGAAATTCCATTCTTTCCATATGTTCCCCCTCCTCTGATTTCCATTCCAAAATCACAGATACCACCCACTCCAAAGCCTAAACAGATGACTCTGGAAACCTTGCTTAAACCTCCACCCAGACTTAATATTGAACATTTATTTCAAACGTTTTTGCAAGAGATACAGATGTCTTTAGGTACTGTTCAGAAAAGATGTTCTGAAACTATGGATGCAAATGAGACTGACATCATCTAGAAAGGATTTCTCAATAGATTCAACACTGTGGCTTCTAATCTGAAGAACATCTGTTCTGATGATGCAAAGCTCAGAGCTGAAAGAATTCAATTCTGGATTGTCAACAAGACTGAACCTCTGCTGTGTTTGGATGCTCCTCCACCAGAACCAACTGCCACTGCATTAACTATGACTCTGGTAGAACCCTCTTCAGGATCTCCAGAACATATGGCAATTGACTCTGTTCAGGATACAGAACCTCCATCTTCAGAGATAAAGACAGAAAATCCAGATTTGGCAAACAAGATTGCTGCTCTGGAAGCTGGTCAATCTGAAATTAGATCTTGGATGGCGAAGCAAGACAAGAAATCTGAGGACATGTCAGAGTGGATGTCTAAACAAGATGAGAAGAATGAGACCATAATTAAGTTCATGTCAAAGCAAGAGCAATCACAATCTGAGATCACAGACCTATTGAAGATGCTTTTGTCTAAACACACTTAGATTTTTTTCCTCATGTTTGTGCATCTGTTGTTTTTGCATCTGAATGTTTTTGTTATCTCTTCTGATGTACTTTTGCTCTGTTATGATTGAATGAAACAGTTTGTTATTCTCCATTGAATTATCTGCTATTGTTCTTTTTAATTGTCTTTATTAAAAGTTTTTTACATTTTGCTTATGACAAAAAAGGGGGAGAAAATAAAGATCTGAACTATTTAATATAATTTCACTAGAATGAATCTTCAGACATATCTATTCTTTCTAATATCTAAATTGACTATTTCAGAACTTTTGATAAGAACACTCTATAAAAGAATCTCTGAGTTTCTCAGATCATTTATCCTTTATCAAACTCTGAATCTCATATCTGCAAGATAGTCTGACCCTTGATTATTACAAGACAAACAAGATTTGACTCTGAAGATTTCTCAAGATAAAAAGGGAAGTTTCTATTCCTTTTTCATATTTAACTCAGGGGGAGATTCATCATCTCAGGGGGAGTTATAATTCTTTATGTTCAATTAAATAAAATTTCTGATACTTTTTGTCATCATCAAAAAGGGGGAGATTGTTAGAACACAGATTGGTTCTTAATAATTACTCTTTGTTTTGATGATAACTGTTAGGAAATTTATATTTAAGAATTATATACTCTAAAATTTGTTTGAGAGTTTTACTGCAGATCAAAATTATATTAACTCTCTAGAAGCAAATCTGCCTTGAATACAAGAAGCTATTCTGACTCTGAAGCGCCAGATGCACCTTACAGAAGAATCTGTTTACTCCTTACAGAAGATCCTGGGCATAGTCTCCAGAAGGATCTGAAGCAAGAAGCTCCAGAACATTCTGAGTCAGAAGCATCTGAAGATAGTCAGAAGCATCTGAAGATAATCAGAAGCATCTGAAGCTGAAGCATCAGAAGTATAGAAGAATATTGATTGAAGAGTTTCTCAAAGCATTGATCTACAGAAGTTTCTGAAAGTACTTACGCTGCCAAGTACTGAAGTTCTGTGTCAAGATGCTCTGATGATCAACACGCTAGAAGCACACACGCTGCAGAAGACTCTGATACAGCATAGTTCTGAAACTCATCAGAAGACTCTGATCCATTCAGACTCTGAAGAACTTGCTGAAACTGAAGAAGTGTTTTCAAGAATATATCCGTTGGAACTATTCAACGTCTCTTTCCTTATTTGTGCTAGACACACTTACACAGACAAAAAGGATTTATCTGTGCCATCTATTTCAAGGAAAGGTCAGTACATGTGAAGACAAAAAGGCTCAGACCTTTTGAGACTCTCTTTTCAACGTGCATGATTCAGCTGCCTATAAAAGGAGTTCCTCACTTCATTCTTCAGTTACACACTTGCTGAAAAGAAATCACAATATTCTATAAGCTCTCATTCTTATTCTTCATAGAATCTCATTGTACTTAAAACTTAAGAGAAAAATCACTGTTGTGATTATAGCTTTATAGAAGCATTAAAAACTCTTGTATTTAATTTACATTGTTTGTAAAGGATATTCCTTAAGAGGATTCAGTGTGAATCAGTAGCTCTTGAGAAGACTAAGAACTGTAGTTCTTAGGTGATACTATTGTAATCAGTTTGATTTAATAGTGGATTAAGTCCTTGTTGAGAAAGGCAAATCACTCTGGAAGGGTGGACTGGAGTAGTTGTTTAACGAACCAGGATAAAAATAATTGTGTGATTATTTTCAAGTATTAATTTTCCATACTTATTCAACCCTCCCTTATAAGTATTATCTCACCTTCAACTTCTTCCGTAAAAGACAGAAAACAAACTTCAAACCTTTTTGCCTTGTGGGCCCATAATTCAAAGGAAGCTTTTCTGAAGAAAAGAGTTTCGTTAAACTTCAGCGCCAACGCAAACAGGCTTTGTCCCTAACTGCTAGAACTGTTGTTTAACCCTACTCGATAAAACAGATGAATCTGAATCCCCATAAGGCGTAGTATCCCGAACTACGTAAGCTCTGATCTCTCATACCTGTTGAGAGTATGTAGGCACAATACTGATGTATTGGCGAGCTACCTTCCCCGTAACCCGTAGTAGGTCGAACTACGTTGACTCTGATTTCTCATTCTCTGATGAGAATACGTAGATAGATAAACCATTTCTCATTCTCTGATGAGAATACATTGCCGAGTCATTTTTCTTTTCTGTTTAAGCCAGCCTTGATAGGTAGATAGATAAACCAACTCGTCCAGTAAACACAACAAGCGTGGATCCCGTCGAGTACGACGGACGTGAGGGGTGCTAATACCTTATTTTCGCGGAAGCGACAACTGGCGACTCTGCTGGGGACTTGATAGTTTCCTAGGGATCCAACGTCCCGTATGCGAGTCAGTTTGGGGGATCCGACGTCCCCTGCGAGAGTCAATCCTAGCGCTTGTATGATTACTTGTTGGGTTGTGTTTATTTATCGCATTTTATTTCCCGCATTTTATTTTCAGTATGATATGATTATCTGTGTTGTTGTGGGAGGGGCATTCTGATGAGTGAGAAGCCAGACCCAGGCTTGAGTGAACATAGCATTAGTTGTGGAAATTAGTGGGCGCATGCTTGCTTTGCAGGCACTAGTGTCTCATGAAATCCACGCTCAGACGAGGTTCTCCCGGTTGGCTTCTCTTTCAACCCTTTGGGTTGAGACGGTTGTTGGTTTGGAGGATTGTCGACTCTGGGGACCGATCATTTGTGATTCAGCCGAGTGAGGCCGCTTCATGAGCTGGTGATGCCACACCTTCTGGGTATCGTATCACCCCTCTTGAATGTCTGTGACGCTGATGAACGCATAGGATGCCGAACTTGAGTCAGTTTAGGTCCATACCTGTGAGCAGGGTTGGGTTTATTGCAGGAAACTTTGACCTTCAGACCACCTGGTTTTCTTGATAGTGGATCAGTTTTGTCGGGATCTGAGGTTCTCATCCGCAGATATATGATTGTTCTTGACAGAACAGGTTTTTGATTGAGATCAGAGGATCTCATTATCAGATATATGTTTGTTCTTGACAGAGCAGAGTTTTGGTCCTGTATCAGAGGTCCTTATTATCAGATATTTGTTCTTGACAGAGCAGAGTTTTGGTCCTGTATCAGAGGTCCTTATTATCAGATGTTTGTTCTTGACAGAGCAGAGTTTTGGTCCTGTATCAGATGTTTGTTCTTGACAGAGCAGATTTACGATCCTATGTGTGCTTGTTCTTGACAGAGCAGATTTGTGGTCTGATACCAGGGTTTTCTTATTATCAGATATAGTGGTTGTTCTTGACAGAGCAACATCATGGTTTTGTTGATACAGAATCTCCACAGCACAGTTGCCTTGATCTCCTGCTGCATGATTGCATTTTACATTGCTTTTCATACTCATTTGCATTTCATTAACGTGTGTCTGTGTTGCAGGTACCGTTTTCCCCGATCCAGGATTTCTTGCCTCTTATTGTATTGTTATGGGTTCTCTGAGGAAGATCGTGGCTTACAAGTTACCTGCCCCTGATGTGGTTCGGATGACCGGTTTGATAGCTTTAGCAGATGATTCTGTGAGGGATGAGTTCAGAAAATCTTACGGCAAGTTGCTCAGTTTGGTTCGTAAACCTTCTGCGTTCGAGTTGAATGGGTTGCACGCTCTGCTGCAGTTCTACGATCCTCCGTTGAGATGTTTCACTTTCCAGGATTTTTTTCTCGCGCCCACGCTAGAGGAATATGCTGATTTGCTAGGTGTACCTATCAAGAGGCAGACGCCTTTTGTTCATATGGATGCTGAGCCTGATCTGGCTGGTTTTGCTCCTTCACTTCATCTGGATGCCTCCGAGTTGGTATTGTCTAGCTGGAACAAGGTTCCTGGCTTCTCCTTGCAGTTCTTAGTGGGTAAGGCTCAGCAGTGTGCCAAAGACGGATGTTGGGTTGCATTCAACGCCATTCTCGCTCTGTGCATATATGGCATCATTCTGTTCCCCAATATGCCCGATTTTGTAGACTTCGACGCGTTTCATATCTTCGCATTAGGGAATCCAGTCCCTACCTTGATAGGAGATGTCTACCATTCTATCCACTACAAAAACGAGAACAGGAGGGGCAAGAATGTCTCATGCTGTGTACCCTTGCTTTATAAATGGCTTGATAGTCATTTACCCAAGAGGGGTCCCTTTGTTTCGTCTGCATCCACAGCTGAGTGGTCCGAGCGTCTGATGAGTTTATCAGCAGAGGATATTGACTGGTTCGACAGAGATAGGCTGGGTACCGAGATTATCTTCAGCTGCAGCGGGTTTCCAAACGTGCCTTTCATAGGCAGAAAGGGCTGCATAAACTACAATCCATCTTTGCTGGTCCGACAGTTCGCATATGCTTTGAGAGCTCCGCCGAAGGATGAAGAGGTACAGGAATCTCTGTACCTCACTGGTCTTCTAGAGGGGGATCTTCTATCTAAGCTTCAGCGCGCTTGGAATGGTATCAGTAAGAGAGGAAAGCCATTGCTGGGGAGAAGCAACAATCAAGCCTACCCTCCGTATGTGACTTGGATCAGAGCCAGAGCAGATGCTATGGGGATGCCATTTCTTCCTGCCAAGCCAGAAAGCCCTCCAATGATTGAAGAGCCTACTGTCGTGCCCATTCAGCAGCATAATCAGGTGTTAGCTGAGCGAGATGAATTGAAGCGGGCAAATGAGGAACTGGAGAAAGAATTGGCTCAGCTCCGAAGCGAGAGGAACGAAGCCGTTCATTCTTTCAAAAGGCAAACAGAGCTGGTGAACCGGCTAGGGACAGACCTGACTAAGCAGATAGCCGAGCGTGAACGCATGGGTCAAGACTTCAAAGTTGTCAACGACGTACTGGCTACGAAGAAGCAGCACTTGGACGAAGCGTATCGGAGGATATCCAAGTTCAACCAGCACTGGAAGGCTTCCCTGGCCACCAGGAAAGAGCGGAAGGATAAGCTGATGCTGCAGATCTCCAAGTTGGAAGCCCAGGTGAAGGATAGTGAGAAGAGGTTTAATGAAGAAACCGCTCGCAGATACGCCGCTGAAGGCCAGCTCAACAGGGCTCTCGCTAACCTGAAGGAGCGCAAATTGACGTTTGAGTCCAAGAAGCGGAAGTTAGAAGATTGTTTCGGCGAAGGAGCATGGGAAGGTTCGGTCGAAGGTCTTCAGTACACCATTGTGCAAAGGGAATTACTCGTCGAGGGGTTGCTCACTCTGCCTGATCATCCAGAAACGAAGGAGTTGTTAGAAGAGTATCGCGCCCGTGGCCGTACTTGACTATTTGTATTCCTTTTGTTTTGATCGTTGTTGTATGCTGACCATCACCAGGCTTGTTGGCTGAGGTCACGCTGTTGATTCATCTTGTACTCGCTGATGTTGTGTACCGCCTTGATGGGCTTTCTTTATATATGAGATTGTTATTTCCATGATTGGACTCAGACTTCTTCTTATTATCAGCACTGGCACTCAGGCACTAGGATCGGGGGAGACCTCCCTAACGCACAGACACACGTTTGCATTTGCATGAAGCATCTGCATAACGAGCACTTTGTTGTTTTTCCTAACCCTTTTGTGTTTTACAGGTTGTTTCAGGTTGTTTCAGGTGGTTCCAGGATTGATTAGAGACCCATTCACCGCTATCCGACTAGAGCTAATCAGACCAGAATCATGGAGCAAGTGCAAACTGATGTTCAGGAACTCCGTGAAAGAATGGATCGCTTCATGGAGCTCATGCAAGCGGTCACCAATGGCCAGGATCAGCTCAGAACCTTGGTTCAACCTCTGATTTCAAGGGTTGATAGCAATGGCATACTCCATGGTGGGACTGTGCCTACTCCTCCACCAGTTGAAACTCCGCAGAATGGTGTCCCCGTGACAGGGGGAAACGGCAGTGCCAACGGCAATGTGATGGCCAACATCGGACTCAATACGACGGGCGTCGACAATGGGAGTCTGGGAGCAAATGTCAATGTCGGGCCGGGCAACGACAATGCAGGTATCGGGAATCTGTTTGGGCCTCAGCCATGGCTAGAGGATCGTCAGGACGATGTGTTCTCTCAAAGAGGTGTTGAAGGGGAGCTGAATGCTGAAGCACGACTTAGATTCAAGGCACTTGAAGATAAGATGAGAGATATCGAGAATCAGAACACTTTGGGCGTTGATATGTCCAAGTTGGGATTAATTGCTGATTTCAAGGTGCCTCCTAAATTCAAGGTACCTGACTTTGAAAAGTATAAGGGCACCACTTGCCCTCGTGTGCACCTGAGATCGTACTACAGAAAAATGTCTGCTCATTCTGAGGACGAGAAGTTGCTGATGCACTTCTTTCAAGACAGTCTTTCCGGGCCATCCCTCGAATGGTACATGAGTCTGGAGCCTACTAGTGTGCGCACATGGAAGGATCTTGCTGAAGCATTTGTGCACCACTACCAATACAATAGCGACTTGGCCCTGAACCGAGTCCAGCTGCAGAATCTGTCGCAGAGGAACAATGAAGGGTTTAAGGAGTACGCCTAGCGGTGGCGTGAGTTGGCAGCTAGGGTTCAGCCGCCGATGGTTGAACGTGAGCTCGTGCAGATGTTTGTTGCCACCCTCCCAGGGGTTTACTATGAGAAGTTGGTCAGCGGTATGTCCGGAACCTTCTCAGATCTCATTATCACTGGTGAGCACATTGAAAATGGGATCAAGCTCGGGAAAATTCAAGGTGAGTTATCCTTAGCTGGAGGAGGCGGGAAGAAACCTTATAGTGGCAAAAGACGAGAAGGAGAAACGAGCGCTGTGACCAACGCTCGAAGGAAGGGTAAAGGTCCTCACCAGCAGGTGGCCAGTATAACTATCCCGGCAGTTCAACAGCCGCAGCAGCAACCGAATCAACAGGGATACAGAAAGTACCAGAATCGGGCACCTTTGGCGAACCGTCACCTCGAGACACCGCCCATGTCGTACGCACAACTCTTGCAGACTTTGCTTCAGCTACAGTTGATCCAAAAGAGGACGCTGGCTCCCTTGACAGGGGCACCTCCGCCAGGGTACGACGCGAATGCCACTTGTGAGTTTCACTCAGGGGCACCAGGCCACACAATAGAGAACTGCAAAGCCTTCAAGCATAAGGTACAGGACATGGTGGATGCCAAGATCATCAACTTCTCCGATAATGTGCCAAATGTCACGAAGAATCCTATGCCGAATCATAGGGGAGGCGGAGTGAACGCCATTATCGAAGACGAGAGTGCGGATTTGTTGACTGATGTCAGAGATCTAAAGACGCCACTTAGCTTCGTTAAAGCTAAGTTGATGAAAAGAGGGTTCTTTCCAGGTTGCGGAGAGCTATGTATGGACTGTGCCACACGTTCTGGTGGATATGAGTAGTTGGTAGAAGGAATTCAAAGTCTGATGACTAAAGGGATTCTACAGTTTAGCCGGAGGGCTGAATGTGGATCAGGAGAGGTAGTGCTGAAGCAAGCTGATGAGGTCGCCACCATCACCATCCCTCGCCGGACGATCACCATTTATGCGCCCAGACCGCCCACAATTACCATCACCAAAGCAGGGCCGATACCGTTCGAAAGCACTAACGCCGTCCCATGGCATTACGGGGCTGAAGTCTACTGCAATGGCCAGAAGTTGGAGTTAGAACCGTTTGGGTCGACGGTGGAGAACCTTGCGGGAATTAGTGGTATTACTCGCAGCGGAAGAGCGTTTGCACCACCTGAGGTCGTGGCGGATAAAGAGGTCAGAGCTGATGCGGCCGATAAAGGTAAAAGTAAAGTCGTTGAAGAGATCCCGCGTGGGGTAGAAAAAGACTTGCTTGTTAAAGATGCCGAGGAGTTTATGCGGTTGATTAAAAAGAGTGACTACAAGATTGTGGATCATCTCCATTAGACGCCCTCGAAGATTTCCATTCTGAACTTGTTGCTGTGTTCTGAAGCACACCGCAACGCGCTGCTGAAGGTGTTGAACGCCGCGTATGTACCACAGGAAATATCGGTAAATCAGCTAGAAGAGGTCGTAGCCCACGTAAATGCTGGAAATGGGTTAGGTTTCACTGACCTAGAGTTGACGCCAAAGGGGAGGAATCACAATAGCGCCCTGCACATCTCGATAGAGTGTAGGGGCACGATTATGTCGCACGTGTTGGTGGACACGGGTTCGTCACTTAATGTTCTTCCGAAGAAGGCATTAATGAAGTTGGATACTCGTGGAGTGATTTGCACACCCAGTGATCTGGTTGTGAAGGCGTTCGATGGCACTAAACGCCACGTTTTCGGGGAGGTGACCCTGCCAATCCAAGTCGGGCCGGAAACGTTCGACGCGGTTTTTTATATTATGGACATCATGCCTGCCTACAGTTGTCTCTTGGGCCGGCCGTGGATCCATGTTGCTGGTGCCGTAACCTCCACGTTGCACCAAAAGCTCAAATATGCTGTCGGAGGTAGCATTGTGACCGTGTGTGGCGAGGAAGACATAATGGTGAGCCATTTGTCGTCCTTCAAGTATGTGGAGATGGATGGCGAAATCCATGAGACTCTATGCCAAGCATTCAAAGCTGTCAAGGTGAAGGACGTAGCTCATGTAGTCACTGAAAAGCCATAGATGACTCTCTTCTCGTGCAAGGAAGCTCGGGCCGTTGTCCAAGCCGGATCTACCCCAGGCTGGGGCGAATTTTGGAGATACCTAACAAGCAAGACAAGTTTGGGTTGGGATATTCTCCTGGAGCTGAAGCTTCTTCTTCTAGCAGTGCGTCTCGAGGTAAAGGGCCGATCCAGTTTACTAGTGGCGGAATGATCTTCGAAAGCCTCAACGCAGTGTCTGAAGACAGCGGAGATAGCGACTGTGACCTCGACTCTTGGATCCAGCCAAGCAAGCCAGGCGAGGGCCTCAACAATTGGTCCGTCAAGGATATCATCCAGATGACAAGCGAAGAGTAATGATTTACTTTTTACAATCATTGTATAACCCTATGTCCTACCCGGGGCATAGTGGTTTTATTGTTAGGGCCTTGTTGGATTATGTACATGCATTTTGTTAATAAATCAAAGGCGTTTTCTTCGTATTCAAATATTGTGATCTCTGTTATTCCTGTTTTATATTTGTTTTGAAAAACAATAAAATGGCAATGGGATTTGTGCTAACCTGCATATCCTTGTTTTAAGCTTAACCCTTGTTATTGCAGGATCCACATGACAGATGACATCGACTCTGGACCTTCTATGGCTCACTTCGACTTTGATTGCCCGATCTATCAAGCCGAAGAAGAGATTGATGAAGACGAAGACCTTCCTGAAGAGTTGGCCCGCTTGTTGAAACAAGAGGAGAAAGTTATTCTGCCTCATGAAGAGGAGATCGAGATCGTAAATCTGGGTTCTGAAGAACTCGTCAGAAACGTCAGGATAGGGGCTGCACTGCAGAGTGATGTCAAGCAGAGAGTAGTCGAGATGCTGAGAGAGTATAGTGACGTCTTTGCTTGGTCATACGAAGATATGCCTGGACTTGATACGGACATCATGGTCCACCACTTGCCACTGCGAGAAGATTGTCCTCCCGTTAAGCAGAAGCTTAGGAGGACGAGACCAGATATGGTCATTAAGATCAAAGAAGAAGTGCAAAAACAGCTTGATGCTGGCTTCTTAGCGGTCACTACTTACCCTCTGTGGGTCGCCAACATAGTGCCTGTACCGAAAAAGGACGGTAAGGTACGCATGTGCGTCGATTATCGGGATTTGAATAGGGCGACCCTTAAAGATGATTTCCCGCTGCCTCATATCGATGTGTTGGTCGACAACACAGCCCAGTTCTCCGTGTTTTCGTTCATGGATGGCTTCTCCGGTTACAATCAGATCAAGATGGCGCCGGAGGACATGGAGAAAACGACGTTTATCACTCCCTGGGGAAGATTTTGCTATAAGGTAATGCCTTTCGGTCTGAAGAACGCAGGGGCCACTTGCCAACGGGCTATGGTAACTTTGTTTCATGGCATGATTCATCATGAGATTGAAATATATGTTGATGACATGATTGCGAAGTCCCAAACGGAGGAGGGACATCTGGTCAATTTGCAGAAGCTTTTTGAGAGGCTTAGGAAGTTCAGGTTGAGGCTGAATCCTAACAAATGTACTTTCGGAGTACGGTCCGGAAAGTTACTGGGGTTTATCGTGAGCAAAAGAGGCATCGAGGTTGATCCTGCGAAAATAAAAGCCATACAAGAAATGCCAGTGCCAAAAACAGAAAAAGAAGTTCGTGGTTTCTTGGGCAGAATAAACTACATTGCAAGGTTTATCTCTCAGCTCACGGCCACGTGTGAACCGATGTTCAAGCTTTTAAAGAAAGATCAGGCGATTATCTGGAATGAGGATTGCCAAAAGGCATTCGACAAGATAAAGCAGTATCTTCAGGAACCTCCAATCTTGATACCCCCAGTGGCTGGACGGCCATTAATCATGTACTTGACAGTTCTTGAGAATAGTATGGGGTGTGTTCTCGGTCAGCACGACGAGACAAGCAGAAAGAAGCATGCCATTTACTACTTGAGTAAAAAGTTCACTGACTGTGAATCTCGTTACTCGATGCTGGAGAAGACGTGTTGTGCACTAGCCTGGGCTGCCAAACGTTTACGACAGTACATGCTCAATCAAACCACTATGCTAATTTCGAAGATGGATCCGATCAAGTACGTCTTCGAGAAGCAAGCGCTTTCGGGCAGGATTGCCAGATGGCAAATGGTGTTGACGGAATATGATGTTCAATACGTTTCCCAGAAGGCCATCAAGGGAAGCGTATTGTCTGATTACCTTACCGAGCAGCCGAACGAGGATTACCAGTCGATGAAATTTGAATTCCCTAATGAGGATATCATGTTTCTCAAAGCGAAGGATTGCGATGAACCGTTGCCCGACGAGGGGCCAGATAGGAAGTCCCAGTGGAAATTGATATTTGATGGGGCGGTTAATTCCTATGGAAGTGGCATTGGGGCGATCATCACGACTCCCCACGGATCCCACATCACGTTTACTGCAAGACTGGCGTTTCCAGTCACCAACAATGAAGCGGAGTACGAAGCATGCATCATGGGTCTAGAAGAGGCAATTGATTTTAGAATCAAGAACGTAGACGTATATGGTGACTCGGCGCTTGTGATCAACCAGATTAAAGGGGAGTAGGAGACTCGTCAATTGAATTTGGTGTCGTACATGAATTATGCCAGAAGGCTACTTCCGTTCTTTGATCGAGTGGAACTCCATCATGTGCCCAGGGCTGAAAATCAGATGGCTGATGCCTTAGCCACGTTGACTTCGATGTATAAAGTCAATTTTTGGAATGAAGCTCCAAGAATTGTCTTTTCTCGTCTTGATAGACCTGCATTCGTCTTTGCGATCGAGGAAGTCGCCGACGGCAATCCATGGTTCCATGACATCCAGACTTTCCTTATGACTAAGGAGTATCCTGCGGGAGCGTCAACCCAGGATAAGAAGACTCTGAGGAGGCTATCTGGAAATTTTTATCTCAATCCTGATGGAGTTTTGTATGAAAGAAACCACGATCTCGTGCTACTCAGATGTGTAGATGAGAAAGAAGCGAGTTTGCTCATGGAAGAAGTCCATGAAGGCACATTTGGTACGCACGCCGGCGGGCATGCCATGACGAGAAAGATCCTGAGAGCAGGATACTACTGGCTGACGATGGAATCAGATTGCTTTAGATTCGCGAAGAGATGTCATAAATGCCAGATTTATGCTGATAAAGTTCATGTGCCGCCGTTCCCGTTAAATGTCGTCTCCTCCCCATGGTCGTTCTTCATGTGGGGCATCGACATGATAGGCAAGATCGAGCCTAGTGCATCTAACGGTCATCGCTTCATTCTAGTAGCTATCGACTACTTCACCAAGTGGGTGGAGGCAGCCTCGTACGCTAATGTGACCAAGCAGGTGGTGGCTAAATTCATAAAGAGGGATATCATCTGTCGTTACAGAATTCCTGAGCGGATCATTACCGATAATGGTTCAAATCTGAATAACAAGATGATGAAGGAGCTGTGCCAGAGTTTCAAGATTGAACACCACAACTCATCTCCTTACCGGCCGAAGATGAATGGCGCCGTTGAAGCGGCCAATAAGAACATCAAGAAGATTGTTCAGAAGATGGTTGTGACCTACAAAGATTGGCACGAGATGCTGCCATTTGCATTGCACGGCTATCGTACGATGGTACGTACGTCAACCGGGGCAACTCCTTTCTCCTTAGTGTATGGTATAAAAGCTGCCCTATCGTTAGAAGTGAAGATCCCTTCTTTACGAGTTTTGGTTGATGTGAAACTCGACGAGGCAGAATGGATTACGAACCGACTGAACCAACTCAGCCTGATGGACGAGAAGAGGTTAGTATCAATTGCGCATGGTCGTTTATACCAAAGCCGAATGAAGAAAGCTTATGATAAGAAGGTGCGTCCTAGAAGCTTTCAGACGGGTGATCTCGTCCTGAAGAAGATTCTTCCTCCACACTCCGATCACCGGGGCAAGTGGACTCTGAATTACGAAGGTCCGTATGTCGTCAGCAAGGTCTTCTCGGGAGGAGCTTTGTTATTATCCACGATGGATGGTGAAGATTTTGCATCCCCGGTGAACGCGGACGTAGTTAAAAAATACTTTGCTTGAAAGCGACCCGCTGGACAGTAAAAAGAGAGTCCAGGCAAAAAAGGGGCATCCCGGCGAACCATAAAAAAGGAAAAAGGTTCGGGCAAAAATTAGGGATATAAATTGAAAAAATGTACACCCGCAAAGTCGAAAACCCGGATGGGCGACTCTGGCAAAAAAGGGTATCCCGGTGAACTGAAAACCCGCAAAGGACGGTTCACGCAAAAGTTAGGGATTTGAAGAAGCAAATGATTGCATTCCGCGTGTGGACTTTCATTGTTTAGTGGTTTGGAAGACCTGAGGGTCGTTTATCTGAATCAATCTCTTCTGAAGCTGAAGCGTCGGAGAAGTATCGAAGTCGAGTGGGTCATAGAGGGATCAACTCATGGTGTTCGTCTACGCCTCGTTACCGACATTTGTATATACTGATGTATATTTATGTTTTATTTTTGCGCGGCTTCCTCATCCCAGGAGCTTGCATCCGTTGTAAAACATTTTTACCCATTCAGGGGTTCGTTATCAATAAAATGTATACTATTCAGCAATTCTGTTTGCCTATTTAGCATTTATTTATTTTGTTTGCGCAAAAGAACGCCGATGTTTTCGATAAAATGCGCATACATAAACTTACTGGCCTAGGCCACTGATTGTTGAAACAGTAAATTACTTGAACGTTGTCACGAGATAATAACCTTGATAGGTCCCTTTGAGAAGGGTATCTTGTCTGTTTGTTTGTGTTGTTACAGGTGTAGCATGTACCAGACAGTGCGCCGTGCGCATCCCCAAGCAGGATGATTCCTCCTTCACCAGCAAAGTTCAGTAGCCTCTCCCCGCAGAGTCTGAACATGAGATTGTGAGCATTGATATGTCTCCCCGGGTAGAGAAGATTCTCTCCCCAATCAGATGCATCCTGAAGGAACGTCATCTCCTCAGCTGAGTCATTCACTGAAGTGTGCAGCAACTAATGGTTCAAGACTGAAGTCTCCAGCGGAATTGAGTTTCCCACAGAGTCGTACTCTCCCCAGCAAGCAGAATGATTTCTTCTTCCTCAGCTAAGTCTGCAGATCCCCAAGAGAGCCGAGTCCTTGGAAGCCGCTCAGGCCATGATTGGTTTTCCCCAGTGGAATGTCGAATAGCTGATGCCATATTTCCCCACCAGAGTCGTTATCTCTAGGGAAGTAGCCGTGAAGGCCGTGCAGTTTATTCCCGCGATTGACATTGCTTTCCCTCAGCAGGTCCAGGTTCTCGTAGAGCTTCGTTCCCCGGCAGCAGTCAACTGAAGTTCACTTCCCCACAGCGTCCAATCGAGATTGGCTTGACCTTGTTCTCCTCGGCAGGATGATTCCTCCCCCTATCTGAGTGGCTCTTTCTCCTTGACAGGAAGATTCTCCCTTCAGCATTTATTTTGCTGACGGGATCGCATCATTTTGCATGACTGCATAGCATTTATCATAAACGCGTAGCATTTCCACCGTGTGGAGCATTGCGCCATTGCCGAAGCATATGCATAATAAGCATGATCTAGGTTGTTACCGTTCTTGTTTTGCAGGTGTTCCGCCACAGAATTGATTGCTCAAGATGATTCTTGAATTCTCCCCAACAAGTCGCTTGCTCAAGATGATTCTTGAATTCCCCAGCAAGGTCGTTCGCTTAAGATGATTCTTAAAATCCCCAGTGCAATCGCCAGAGTTGGTTGCTCAAGTTGATGCTTAGAGTCCCCGGCAGAGTGTCCGCTCAGGATGATTCCTGAAAGCTCCCGCATAGTTATCGGTTCAGGATGATTCTTGAAGTCCCCGGCGGAGTTACTTGGCCAAGATGATTCTTGAAGTCCTCAGCAGAGTTGACTCATCCAGAATGATTCCTGGATCCCCGAAGCAGAGTTACTTGATAGTTCTCCAGAATCCCCAGCGGAGGTGCGTCATCCCCAGCAGGTTTCTGAACAGCGAAGTTGAAACTTCCCCTGAAGACTTGATGATTGAAGTCCGACCGTGTTAACGAAGCAGTTCTCTCGGCTGATGCGGAGTGCCTGATGGCAGAAGTTGGATATCCCCAATTGGTTCATGATTGACCAAGAATTCTATTCCTGACTTACTGATGAAGTCCGGCTGACGCCCAAACGTTCTCTTTGAATGCCCGACGGCATGATTAACTTGATTGTTGACCTGATGAGTCCCGAGGAATCTTGATGCCTGATGGCATGATCGACCATGTATTACCGGTTACCGTGCGACCCATTCTCCAGCTAGTTGCCGTGCAACTAATATTTCAGTTTTCGAAGATTTGTTCCCATCGGAGTACCGTGCACTTGTGCAGTTGGCAAATTTCTGGGTTTGTTGGTATTCAACCGTCTCTCACCTCGATTGGTTGAGAGCCGTTCGCTTCTCACCCAGTCAGATCCAAGCCATTTGAATAGGGGCAGCTGTTGCACCCCAAAATTTGACCAACATTTCTTTACCTAGCTTGTGTTACATCTCATTCACATTAGCATTATCATTTGCATTTCATTGACATGTGTGCAGGAGATCAAGAGGTATGATTATCAATTAAAAGCACCACAAGACTTTGAAGCTAGCCAAGAAGGTTATTCAAGTGTGCAAGGGTTGATATCCTTGTCAGAGAAGTTAAGAGATCCTCAGAGAGATTGGTTGAAACCAAGGATGTGTGCCTCCTAACTTGAGAGTTGTGGGAGCTCCTCAGATGATTCTAAAGCTATGAGGATGGACTTGAAGCTTTGAGAGAGAATATGAGATGTATTGAAAGCCATCATGAAGCCTAGAGAGGTCATTGTGCAAGGTTAAGAAGCCTCAGCCATGAGTGGTGCAATTAGGGTTTGACTGGGTCAACCCTAGGTCAACTGATGATTTGGAGAGGGTTGAGACCTAATCCAAGAGCCATGTGATCATGGATTGATGCATTGAGATGCTATAAGGATGATTCCAAGGTCAACTTATCATGATTGAGGAGTTTGAGAATTTTCAAGCTAGGGTTTCTAAGGCTTGACAGTGTAAAATCCCCTAGTTTGACCCCTATCTTCAAGGCAGTTTAGCTCAAGATGTGATTGTCATCTCATCTTACCCCCAACATGAATGTTGTATAGATTGTTCTTAGCTTTAATTTTAGTACTAGAAGTCCTTGATAGGATTTGTAGAGCTCACGTTATGACTTTGACAAGTTACAGGGCATCTGAGGTATGTGAATCTGGGGCCTTGAAAGTCACCCAACTTGCATCCAACTTTTGCCCAAGAAGGATGATTACTATGAACTTTTGGTCAACATGAATGTTGTTCCTTATCTTCTTAGCTTTCTATAGAGTACTAGAAGTCCTTGATAGGATTTGTAGAACTCAAGTTATGGCTTTGACAAGTCAAGGGCATTTTGGTCATTTGGAGATTATAGGTCATTTCAAGCATAAGGCCATAACTCCTATTTCCAAGCTTCAAATGGAAAAATATTCAACATAAAACTTGCTTAAAATGATGTTTTAAGGCTATTAAGGAGTTCATGAGATGTTAAAAAGGCTTGTAGCAAAAAATGGTAAAAATGACCTAAAATAGAGGCATAAGTTAAATAAGTCAAAGTTGGAAATTGAAATTTCCAAGCTACACATCCAAACCATGGCATGTAATAGGTCATTTTGACTCTAGAAAACATTTTAGAAACAATGGTTCAGCCACATTTTTTATTTGAGGCTTGGATCATGGATTTGCTTTGGAAAATGGTTGCTTGCATATTAAGGTACATATGCAAAACACAAGGAAACTCAATGTACAAGATAGCTAAGTATCTTAACACCTCCTATATCTCATCTAAGGAGATTTTCAAGTCAAAACAAGTTTCTGCAAGAGGCATAGCATGAGATGATACATGAGATGGATGGAAATCAAAAACTCATGGCATGAGAATCCCAAATTCTCATTGGATGATTCCATAAGGTTCTGGATGGGTCTGAACCATCCTATATAGTGATTAGAACTTGCTCAGATGCAAGGTTGGTGAGAGATTAGAGAGGAGAGTGAGATAGCCATTTCAATTTCTTCCATTGCAAGTTGAAATCAAATTCCACATTCCACACCATTTCCATTGCTTCTTTCAATCCCAACACCTTCCATTGATCACACTGAATGTGTGCATACCAAATTGAGGGCAAGATCATGAATAATTGAGGAGATAGCTTTTGGATTTTGGAGGCTGCAAGTCACAATCGGGTTTGGAGATTCAGGCTTTCTTGGTCAAATCTTTTGCAAACAGAAGCTTTATCATCAATCAAGGAAGGTTTCTGAAGAGTTTGAGAGGTTGAAGTGAAGCTTTGCCCTATCTGATAATCAAGATTTGACAAGTTTGTAACTTTTCTTCTACACCATAATTTAAGCATAATTAGTTAGAATTGTTAGGTTAGAATGGTTAGAGACAAGTAGGAGATGGATTCTGGGAAGTTTGAGATCAATTGGTGAAGTTTGAGTTAGTGACACCATTTTTGTTTTGATCAAGAACACGAGATATAGTGAAGCATAGCATGAGTTTAATAGCAAGATTTAACCAGTGTGAGGTGGTGATCATTCTGAGGTAATCAATTTCAAGAATAGTCAAAGTTAAAGTTTGAGCTTAGTTTTGATCTTGGATCGGGTTTAGAGATTGAGGGCATTTCAATTGATTCCAAGGCTATGGTTGTGATCAGCATTGAATTTAGAATGGATTAGGATTTTGAACCATGGATTTTGGTTGAGTTTGGATAGAGTTCGAGTTAGGGATTTGAGCTATGCAACTGTGGAGCTTTCCCTCCACTTCCATGGCTGAAGGAAGAAGATAAAGACGTGGCCGTTGGATGAGGCAAGACTCAGTGACTGGGACTTGGATCGTGTGGCTGAGATTCAATTTCGCGTTTGAAGAGGAAATCTGAAGACAATGAAACGAGGCGTTTCATTAAACTGAGGTTTTGGGCTTTTGTGATGAGATTGATATCCCCACCCCCTTTCATGGCCCATTTGCATTTTGAACTAATTTCCTTTACTTATTGCACCGTATGCTTTTCTTTTTCTTTATAATTTCTGAATTGATTTTCTGATTAAAAACTGGGCCTAGCGCATTTGTTGTTTGTACCCCCATTTAGGGCCCATCTGGATATTGAACTGTATGGCATTGCTATCTGCACCAATGTTTTCATATTTTAATTTCTTTTTCTCCATTTTATTTTAATCTTTGAAAAATCATATTAAATAGAAAAATGCTGATTTTTGTATGGGGATTTTTTCTCCTATTTCATGTTAATGTCTAGAAAATTATAAAATCAAAATACTTGCATTTCATGCATTTTTAATATTTTTTGTGTATTTTCTCTTTTAATAGCTTTTAATTCCTTTTATGTTGATGCATATATTTGTAGAATTTTGTTTAGCTAGTTCCCTTTGAATTTTTAGGCCATTCTTTTTAGGATAGTTAGATTAGGACTTTAGCTCCCCTCTGGATTTATTCCATAATTTTGTGATTAATTTTTGATTAGTTTTTATTAGATGACTTTAGGTTGTATAGAATTAGGTCAATCCTCAACATAGGTCCACAATAACACTAGAATTTTAGGTTTCTAGGTCAAGTTAGATATTGGGACATATAGGGTATTAAGGGTAGGTATATAGGATCCCCTAGAAATTATATTAGATTTTAATATAATAGTATACTATTTTTGATTGATTTTTGTAGTTGATGGTTGTTTGTGTTGCCCTTGTGGGCTTGTATTTTGTTTTGCCTTGCTTTGTGGGTTTTTGCTTGGCTTGGTGGGCTTGGTCTTGCTTTGTGGAGCATGGAGGAGCATAGTAGAAGACTTGAAGATTGAAGAAAGAGCTTGAGAGCTTGGAGCCTTGCTTGTTTTGGTGTTGACAGAAGAGTCGCCACCTTTCGTTATTTATCCCTCAGAGCGGGAAAGGAAACGATCGGAAAAACCTGACGAATAAGGGTAAGACAAGGTCATCGCAACCATTGTCTGGGTTCGGGAGTCGGTTACGCAAGGGGAAGGTATTAGCACCCCTCACGTCCGTCGTACTCGACGGGATCCTCGCTTGTTTGTTTACTTGGACGGGTTGGTTATAATCTATCTACCTATCAAGGCTGGCTGAAAAAAGAAACGAAAAATGACTCGGCAAAGCGTCGCACTTTATGCCTACGTATTCCCGTCTGGAACGAGAAATCAGAGTCAACGTAGTTCGGCTAACTACGGGTGAAGGTTGCTCGCTAGGATATCGCATCCTATGCCTACGTACTTTCATCTGGTATGAAAGATCAGAGCAAACGTAGTTCGGCTAACTACGGGTTATCTCCTGAAAGAAATGCTTTTTATTGTGTTTGCGATCTCAACTGTACTAGAGACTATGACCTGAGAGTGAATGCGTCGCATGTCACCCAAAGGGTACCATACTAAACATCCATCCTCAGATGGCTTAAGGCTTGCAACGTACGAAAGAAATCATTCATGATTACCGTATCTTAAACTGCTTCGAGATGAGAAGAGAACAGGCCCAACTAGGAGGGAGACTATCGAGTCCTACTGTTATCATGCCATGGATTCATCCTATGGTTGAGGTTTGAACAGGGAACTCCTAGATGTTGTCATGCATACGTTTCGACCTAAAAGTCTATCATCAAATCCTTATCAAAGGAAATGAGAGTCCTAAGGGATCATGTCAATGATACACCAAAACAGACAAAAGCATCAGCTTTAACAGTAAAATGCATGCAATGCAAGTGAGGGAGGAAATGTGTGTGGGGCTTCAGCCTCCACAAGCTCGTCTCGACCTCAAGCCAGTCATGAAATAACAGTAATCATACTGAAAAATAAACAACATGCTATCAAGCAGTATACAGATAAAAGATGAAGTGCCATCAGGCAAACAAAATACACTTGAGAAAGAATCATCTACTCTCTACTCCTAACCCTAACACAGAATCCTGATCAAATCTAAGCAAAGCCCTAAAGCAAAACCTAACCAAAAGAAATCAATCCCAGTCTTCAAGCTTCAGAACAAGCTTACCAAAGAAAGGGAGCTAAGTAAGCAGACTCATAGTGTCTTCCTCAGGAAAGCACCAGGAGGTGTATACTCAGGAATCATATCCTATGTGGCTCAACCACTGTGATCAGTTTACATTCCTCCTCAGGAGAAACTAAACTCACAAGCAGGCTCCAACATCACTGGATACTTAGGAAATCCTATCTGAACTAGTGGAACTAAGTGAATAGACTCATAGGACCTTCCTCAGGAAAGTACTAGGAGGCTTCCACTTAGGAGTTGTATCCCATGTGGCTCAACAACATGTGATCAGTTTACATTCCTCCTCAGGAGAAATTAAACTCACAAGTTGGCTCCAACATCATTGGATACTTGAGAAATCCTAGATAAACTAATGGAACTAAATGAATAGACCCATAGGACCTTCCTCAGGAAAGTACTAGGAGGCTTTCACTTAGGAGTTGTATCCCATGTGGCTCAACAACATGTGATCAGTTTACATTCCTCCTCAGGAGAAATTAAACTCACAAGTTGGCTCCAACATCATTGGATACTTAAGAAAGAGGTGAGAAGAAAGAATGAAAGTCATTCATAGTGCCTTCCTCAGGAAAGTACCATGAACTCCCTTCAAACTTCAGGATCTCAAACCTCACAGACAGGGAACAAGCCAAGCTCTGGGTCTCTAAGTCTTGATCTACAATCTTCACTTCATCATGCTCTCCAACAAGGTCTTCAAGACAACACAAGCCCCATAACCAATTCCCCAAAATAAACCCCAGAGATGAACAGATAACCACAGGACAGACAAAATCAATAGGCAACTTCAGAAAATACCTAAAAATACTAAACCAAGGGGGAAAAATCTATCAATTATTCACAAGGGTCTACAATATCTATCCATAACATCCATATGGGCCTCTACCCAAAAATCAAGACAAAACTATCTAAATAAAATGGATTTCTTCACCTAAGCACAACCTAAACCCTAATTAGGATACCCTAAATCTACCCTAATTAAACTAATCAAAATTCTAACCTAAAAATCTAGAATAAATCCTATGGGGAACTATGATTCATCATCTAATTACACAAAAAAGAATGGATTAAAAAGACTAAAGGAAGGTCCTAAAACAATTCTTGCAAAATGAGGTATCAACTAAAAGAAAGAAAATACACTATATTAAAGATAATACCACTAAAAATTCTACATTAAAAATAAAATTCCATTTTTATTTTTATATTTTTCTACACAAAATTATCTTAACATAGAAAAAAGAATGAACAAAAAGGAGTTATTTTTCATTTACTTATGAATTTTTAAAAACAAGAAAAATATTAAAAGAAATAAAAAGAATTTAAAACAATATAAAAGGGAGGGGGGGTGGAAATAGGAATACACGCCAGTTCAATTTATTTGGGCCAGATGAAGGGTGGGGTGCGAATAGAAGGGATAGGCCCAGGCGCGTTACTAAGTGAAACGACTGCGTTTCATTCTTTTAAATTTTTCCCTCCGTTTTTCTGAGCGATCTGGGCCGTGCGATGGGATTACAATGTCAAACTTGGGGACTAATCCAACGGACAACCGTCATCGTCCCAAATGACTCTAGGGTTTTGCAGAAAACCCTTCCTCCATGCACTAATGTTCTAGCAACTCGTTCTCACTCGTCCCTCAACCAATCACCACGATCCAAAGAGCAAAGTCAACCCTCTCAATGCCCTCTACAAGATCATGGGCTCAGTTCCTCTTGAAAATCCCTCTACAACAAAAACCGATAACCAGAAGTTCTGGGCGCCATGAATCGCACCTGAGATGAATACCAAGGAAACTTGCTAAAACCTACCCTATTGTAATCTATGCGCCATGTTGAGCAATCTAAACACAAGAACCAGGATTGTAGCGCCCTAAATCAAGAGTTCTATGCCAAGACAATTTCACTGCCCTAACCCTAACATTCACCAGTGGCTCCAACAGTTCTCATACATGATCTATTATCCTAACCTAGCATTTCTAAACTAAAAACATACACTAACATGGCATAAATAGGAGTGCTCGAGTGAAACTTCATACCTTGAGTTCTTGGTGAAACAGCTATGAATTCTTGCACTTCAAGGCTTGCAATGCTTCAAGACTGATCCTTGTGATATGTAGATCTTTCTGTATGCAAAAAACTTGAGGGAGAGAGCTTGTATTATGAGGTCCAATTCTGATATGGATTCTTGCAACTTCAATGATACACCATCAAATCTCCATGGATGAGCCCCTGAACCTTCTTGCATACACTCACCAAGCTCACAGGATCATGAATGGAAAAGAAGAATGAGTTGATTTGCAGCTGTATGAGCAATTGCCTTCTTACTTGCACTTGATGCTACCAAGCAATTCTCCACTTTTTCACTCTAGAGTCACCAACCCCTTGCCATAATGGACTCACCTCAATATATAGAGAATGGATGGAATGGTCTAGAAGCTTTTGGAATGATCTTGGAGACTTCTAGAAACTTCAAGTATATCTCATGCTATGGCATTTTACTATCTCATGATATCTCCTTTAATCCCTCCTTAAACACTTCTGAAATTCTCATTCCATGAGTTATTGAAGAGAATATGAGCTCACATGCTGATTCCTTGCACTTCCCTTACATTCTACTATGGTACCTTAATATGCAAGTAATGAATTTCCAAAGTAAGTCCCATTTTGGAGCCTCAATTCAAAATTATATTTAAACCAATGTTCTCAAAATGATGTTTCCAATCAAAATGATATATTGGATGACCTATTTTGGATTTGTGGATCTTCCAAACCAATTTTCAAATTCAACTTTTCAAACTTATATGCCATTTTTAGTTCATTTTTGACCAATCATGCAAATCCATGCTATGGGCTTTTCCAACAATTCATGACCTTCTTTCTAGACTTAAAATCCCATTTTGAACAACTTTCATGTTTTGAGTTTTTCCATTTGAGGCTTGGAAATAGGAGATATGGCCTTTGCTTAAAAATGACCTATAACTGACAAATGACCAAAATACCCCTGGTTTGTTCAAACCATAAGTTGAGTTCCACAAATCCTATCAAGGACTTCTACCACTCAAATTAAAGCTAAGAAGATTCCCTTCAACATTCATGTTGACCAAGATATCATTGGAATCATCCTACTAGGGCAAAAGTTGTCTGCAAGTTGGGTGACTTTCAAGGACCCAGATTCACACACCTCTACTGACCTGTAATTTGTCAAAACCATAACTTGAGCTCTGTAACTCCTATCAAGGACTTCCACCACTAAAATTAAAGCTAAGAACAAGCTCTAAAACATTCATGTTGTGGGGAGGATGAGATATCAATCAATTCTAGAGCTAAAACTGCCTGGAAGATAGGGATCAAATTAGGGTTTTTTCACTGGCAATCCTTGGGGACCCTGACTTGAAACTTCTCAAACTCCTCACTCATGATGAGTTGGCCTAGGAATCATCTTTATATCATCTCTATGCATCATTCCATGATCTCATGGCCCTTGTATTGGGTCTCAACCTTCCCCAAATCTTCAGTTATCCTAGGGTTGACCCAGTCAAAACCCTAATTCTATCATTCATGGTTGAATCTTCTGAACTCCTGCCTAATGACCTCTCTGGGCTTCATGAAGGCTATCAAGACATCTCATAGGCTTTCCCAAAACATCAAGTTCATTCTCAAAGTCTCAGAATCATCTGAGGGGCACCCACAACTCTCAAGCTATGAAGCACACAACCCTGGTTTCAATCCACTTCCTCTGAGGATCTCTTGAACTTTCTGATGAAGGTATCCACTTTCAAACACTCAATGAATAAATAATTGTTGGTCAAATTTTGGGGTGCAACAGCTGCCCCTATTCAAACGGCTTGAACCTGACTGGGTGAGAAGCGAACGGCTCTCAACCAATCAAGGTACGAGACAGTTGAATATCGGTAAACCCGAAAATTTGCCAACTGCACGAGCATACAGTACTCTGCGGGGAACAAATCTTTGAATACTGCAGCACTAGCTGCTCAACGACTAGCTGGAGAAATATCGACCTGACATCACCGTCAGACAATCAAAATACCCTGCATCACCGCTGGAGAACTAAATCTGACATCACCGTCGGACGATCGAAGTACCCTGCGTCACCGCTGGAGAACTAAATCTGACATCACCGTCGGACGATCGAAGTACCCTGCGTCACCGCTGGAGAACTAAATCTGACATCACCGTCGGACGATCGAAGTACCCTGCGTCACCGCTGGAGAACTAAACCTGACATCACCGTCGGACGATCGAAGTACCCTGCGTCACCGCTGGAGAACTAAACCTGACATCACCGTCGGACGATCGAAGTACCCTGCGTCACCGCTGGAGAACTAAACCTGACATCACCGTCGGACGATCGAAGTACCCTGCGTCACCGCTGGAGAACTAAATCTGACATCACCGTCGGACGATCGAAGTACCCTGCGTCACCGCTGGAGAACTAAATCTGACATCACCGTCGGACGATCGAAGTACCCTGCGTCACCACTGGAGAAACATCTTCGACTTCAGTCAGAAGAAATATCATTCACTTGATCGCAATCAATCATCACCTCAGGATAACTGACTTGGTCTTCAGACCCACACGAATCACTCTGTTATATCTACAAACTCTGGAACCTTGTCTTCAGCCACCCGTTGATTCATCAACACGGAAATCTGAACTCACAGGAACCTTCTGATATCGCTTTCAGGCGCTTATGAAATCCATCTTCAGATTAGACATCATTGTTGGAGAAGACATATCACGCTGTTGAGGACTTCAAGAATCATCTTTGAACAAACCGGTCCGTCGGGCATCTTCAAGAATCGTCCTGAACTGATAACCTTTCTGGAGCAAACATTCTTGTTGGGTATTCCAGGAATCTTCCGGGGCAACTCTTACTGGGGACGCTATTGGGGAGCTCAAGTATCATCCTGAGCAAACCATTCGGGAAGCTGCACCGAGATCTTAAGAATCACCTTAAGCATATGACTCTGCTGAGGGATTCGAGGATCATCTCGAACTGAAGACTTCGCTGGGAGTCTCAGAAATTGTCTTGAGCGAGCGCCCGCGGGGATTACACCGGGGTCTTTAAGAATCATCTCAAAAGCGACCTTGTTGGGGAGAATATCAGGAATTGTCCCGAGTAACTGGTCTCTTGGTGGTATACCTGTACAACAAGGATGATGATGACCTAGATCATGCTTATGATGCATATTCTTCTGCGCTATGCCCCACACGGTGGGAATGATATGCGTTTATGCTACATGTCGTGCAATCATGCGCAATGCTATGCAGCGTTTAAATGCTATGCAGTCATGCACAATGATGCGATCCCGTCCGCAAAATAAATGCCGAAGGGGGAAATCCTCCTGTCAAGGAGAAAGAACCACTCAGGTAGAGGAATCATCCTGCTGAGGAGAACGTGAACACGCCAATATCAATCAGGCTCTGTCTGGGGAATTGATCTTCCGCGAACTGCTGCAGGGGAACAACTTCAGCTGACTGCTACAGGGGACGAAGCTCTACGAGAACTTGGATCTGCTGATATCAATCGCGAGAATGAACTGCGCGGCCGTCTCGACTACTCTTCTGGGGATGACCACTCTGAGGGGAACCAACTTCAGCTGCTCAACACTCCACTGGGGAAAAACCAATCATGATCTGATCAACTTCCAAGGATTCAGATCTCTTGGACATCTGCAAACTCGGCTGAGGAAGGAGAAATCATTCTGCTTCGATGGAGAGAGTGCGATTCTGGGGAAACACAACACTAGCTGCCCCACGCTCTGCTGGGGAAAATTGATCATGATCTGATCAACTTCCAAGGATTCTGCTTTTCTGCGGACTCAGCCGGGGAGGGAAATCATTCTACTTCACTAGAGAGTACGACTCTGATGAGGAATTCGATTCCACTGGGGAAAAAAGAATCATCTGACTTCGGGGGAGAGTACAACTCTGCGGGGGAATACAACATCAGCCGTTCCAATACTTTATTGGGGAAGAGGGAATCGTCCCACTTCAGGAGAGAATACGGATCTGGTGGGGAATCTCAATTCCGCTGGAGACCTTAGTCTGGCACCCTCAGTTACTGCATCCTTCGGCATACGAACAGCCTCCTGCGTAACCTGCACTTGTGACCCGGTGTGGGGGAGACACCTGCTTCGGTGACTTTACTGGGGGCACCCGAACACTCCTCTGAAATCTGCACTTGTGACCCGGTGCTGGGGAAGACACCATTCTTCGGTGCTTGACTCAGCTGATGAGGTGACATTCCTTCAGGATGCGTCTTCTTGGGGAGGAGAATCGTCTCTGCCCGGGGAAGACATATCAATGCTCACTATTCTGATTCTGATTCTACGGAGGAGAGACTACTGAACTCTGCTGGGGAAGGAGGACTCATCCTGCTTCGGGGATACGCACGACACATCTTCTGGCAAGTGCTACACCTGCAACAACACAAACAAACAGACAGGATACCCTCCTCAACGGGGCCTATCCAGGTTATCATCTCGTGACAATATTCAGTTAATTAATCGTTTCAACAATCAATGGGCCTAGGCCCGCAAGTTTATGTATGCGCATTTTATCAAAAAAACACATCGGCGTTCTCATTCGCAAACAAAACAGATAAATGCTAAACAATCAAGTAGAATTGCTGAATAATGTGCATTTTATTGATGATGAACCCCTGAACGGGCAAAAATGTTTTACAACAGAGGCAAGCTCCTGGAATGAGGAAGCCGCGCAAAAAAAAGAAAACATAAATGTACATCAGTATATACAAATGTCGGCAATTGAGGCGTAGACGAACACCATGAGTTGATCCCTCTAAGACCCACTCGACTTCGATACTTCTCCGACGCTTCAGCTTCGGAAGAGATTGATTCAGATGAACGGCCCTCAGGTCTTCCGAACCACTAAACAATGAAAGTCCGTACGCGGAACGCAGTCATTTGCTTATTCAAATCCCTAACTTTTGCGTGAACCGCCCTTTACGGGTTTTCAGTTCACCGGGATACCCTTTTTTGCCGAAGCCGCCCAGTGTAGGTTTTCGACTTCGCGGGTGTACATTTTTTCGATATATCCCTAATTTTTGCCCGAACCTTTTATTCTGTTTTTAGTTCGCCGGGATGCCCCTTTTCTGCCTGGACTCTTTCTCTTTTGTCCAGCGGGTCTCTTTCAAGCAAAGTATTTTTTAACTGCGTCCGCGTTCACCAGGGATGCAAAATCTTCACCATCCATCGTGGATAACAACAAAGCTCCTCCTGAGAAGACCTTGCTGACGACATACGGCCCTTCGTAATTCGGAGTCCATTTGCCCCGGTGATCGAAATGTGGCGGAAGAATCTTCTTCAGGACGAGATCACCCGTCTGAAAGCTTCTGGGACGCACCTTCTTGTCATAAGCTTTCTTCATTCGGCTTTGGTACAGGCGACCGAATGCAATCGATGCTAACCTCTTCTCGTCCATCAGGCTGAGCTGGTTCAAGCGATTCGTAATCCATTCTGCCTCGTCAAGTTTTACATCAACCAAAACTCGCAAAGAGGGAATCTCCACTTCTAACGGCAGGACAACTTCCATACCGTACACCAAGGAGAAAGGAGTTGCCCCTGTCGACGTACGCACCGTAGTACGATAACCGTGCAAGGAAAACGGCAGCATCTCGTGCCAATCTTTATACGTCACAACCATCTTCTGAATAATCTTCTTGATGTTCTTGTTGGCCGCTTCAACAGCGCCATTCATCTTCGGCCGGTAGGGAGATGAGTTGTGGTGTTCAATCTTGAAGCTCTGGCACAGCTCCTTCATCATCTTATTATTCAAGTTCGAACCATTATCAGTAATGATCCGCTCGGGAATTCCATAGCGACAGATGATGTCCCTCTTTATGAATTTAGCTACCACTTGCTTGGTCACATTAGCGTACGAGGCTGCCTCCACCCATTTGGTGAAGTAGTCGATAGCTACCAAAATAAAGCGATGACCATTGGATGCAGTGGGCTCGATCTTGCCTATCATGTCGATGCCCCACATGGAGAACGGCCAAGGGGAGGACATGACATTCAATGGGCACGGCGGCACGTGAACTTTATTAGCATAAATCTGGCATTTGTGACATTTCTTCGCGAACCTGAAGCAATCCGACTCCATAGTCAGCCAGTAATATCCTGCTCTCAGGATCTTTCTCGTCATGGCATGCCCGCCGGCGTGCGTACCAAATGTGCCCTCATGGACTTCTTCCATGAGCATACTTGCTTCTTTCCCATCCACACATCTGAGTAGCACGAGATCGTGGTTTCTCTTATACAGCACTCCATCAGGGTTGAGGTAAAAGTTTCCAGATAGCCTCCTTAGAGTCTTCTTATCCTGGGTTGACGCACCCGCAGGATACTCCTTGGTCATAAGGAAGGTCTGGATGTCGTGGAACCATGGCTTGCCGTCAGTGGCATCATCGATTGCGAACACAAACGCTGGTCTATCAAGACGCGAAAGTACAATTCTTGGAGCCTCATTCCAATAATTGACTTTATACATTGAAGCCAGCGTGGCTAAAGCATCAGCCATTTGATTTTCAGCCCGGGGTACATGATGAAGTTCTACTCGGTCAAAGAACGGAAGCAGCCTCCTGGCATAATTCATGTACGGCACTAAATTTGCTTGACGAGTTTCCCACTCTCCTTTGATCTGATTGATTACGAGTGCTGAGTCACCATATATGTCTAGATTCTTGATTCTCAAATCAATTGCCTCTTCTAGACCCATAATACATGCTTCATACTCGGCTTCATTGTTGGTAACTGGAAATGTCAGTCTCGCAGTAAACGGGATGTGGGATCCGTGAGGAGTCGTGATGATAGCCCCGATACCACTCCCATAGGAATTAACCGCTCCGTCGAATATCAACTTCCACTGAGACTTCCTATCTGGCCCCTCATCGGGCAATGGCTCATCGCAATCTTTTGCTTTGAGAAACATAATGTCCTCGTCAGGGAATTCGAACTTCATCGGCTGATAGTCTTTGATTGGATGTTCGGCAAGGTAATCAGACAATACGCTTCCCTTGATGGCTTTCTGGGAGACGTACTGAATATCATATTCTGTTAACACCATCTGCCACCTGGCAATCCTGCCCGAAAGAGCCTGCTTCTCGAAGACGTACTTGATCGGATCCATCTTCGATATTAGCATAGTGGTGTGATTGAGCATATACTGTCGTAGACGTTTGGCAGCCCAAGCTAATGCACAACACGTCTTCTCCAGCATCGAGTATCGAGATTCACACTCAGTGAACTTTTTACTCAAATAATAAATGGCATGCTCTTTTCTGCCCGTCTCGTCGTGCTGACCGAGAACACACCCCATACTATTCTCCAGAACCGTCAGGTACATGATTAATGGCCGTCCAGCCACTGGGGGTATCAAGATTGGAGGTTCTTGAAGATACTGCTTTATCTTATCGAATGCCTTCTGGCAATCCTCATTCCAAGTAATCGCCTGATTTTTCTTTAACAGCTTGAACATCGGTTCACAAGTGGCCGTGAGCTGAGAGATAAACCTCGCAATGTAGTTTATTCGGCCCAGGAAACCACGAACTTCCTTCTCTGTTTTCGGCGCTGGCATTTCTTGGATAGCTTTTATCTTCGCAGGATCAACTTCAATACCTCGTTCACTAACGATAAACCCCAATAACTTTCCGGACCGCACTCCGAAAGTGCACTTGTTAGGATTCAGCCTCAGCCTGAACTTCCTAAGCCTCTCAAACAGATTGACCAGATGTTCCTCCTCCGTTTGGGACTTTGCAATCATGTCATCAACATAGACCTCGATCTCATGATGAATCATATCATGAAACAAAGTTACCATTGCTCGCTGGTAAGTGGCCCCTGCGTTCTTCAGACCGAAGGGCATTACCTTGTAGCAGAATGTGCCCCAGGGGGTAATAAACGTTGTTTTCTCCATGTCCTCCGGTGCCATCTTAATCTGATTGTAACCGGAGAAGCCATCCATGAATGAAAACACGGAAAACTGGGCTGTATTGTCGACCAACACGTCGATATGAGGCAACGGGAAATCATCCTTAGGGCTCGCCCTATTCAAATCCCGATAATCGACGCACATGCGTACCTTACCGTCCTTCTTCGGTACAGGCACTATGTTGGCGACCCACGGAGGGTAAGTGGTAACGGCTAGAAATCCTGCGTCCAACTGCTTCTGGACCTCTTCTTTGATTTTTACAGCCATGTCTGGTCTCGTCCTCCTGAGCTTCTGCTTGACTGGAGGGCAATCTTCTCGCAACGGCAAGCGATGAACCACGATATCAGTGTCAAGTCCGGGCATATCCTCATATGACCAAGCAAAGACGTCACTATACTCTCGAAGCATCTCGACCAGTCTATGCTTGACATCATTCTGCAGCGCAGCCCCAACTCTGACATTTCTGACGAGCTCCTCAGAACCCAGATTTATGATCTTAATATCCTCCTCGTGAGGCAGAATAACCTTCTCCTCTTGTCTCAACAAGCGGGCCAACTCTTCCGGAAGGTCTTCGTCTTCATCAATCTCATCCTCGGCTTGATAGATCGGGAAATCAAAGTCGTAGTGAGCCGTAGAGGGTCCAGAGTCGATGTCATCTGTTACGTGGATCCTGCAATAACAAGGGTTAAGTTTAAAGCAAGAATATGCAGGTTAGCACGAACCTCGTTGCCATTTTGCTGTTTTTCGAAATAAACATAAAACAGGAATAACAGAGAACACAATATTTGATTACGAAGAAAACGCCTTTTATTTATTAACAAAATGCATGCACATAATCCAACAAGGCCCTGACAGTAAAACCACTATGCCCCGGGCAGGACATAGGGTTGTACAAAGATTGTAAAAAGCAAATCATTACTCTTCACTTGTCAGCTTGATAATCTCCTTGATGGTCCAGTTGTGGAGGTGCTCGCCTGGCTTGCTCGGTTGAATCCAGGCGTCAAGATCGCAATCACTGTCTCCGCTGTCCTCCGACACAGTGTTGATGCTCTCGAAAATTACTCCCCCCTTGGTGAATAAGATCGGCCCTTTCCCACGAGACGAACTGCCAGAAGAAGATGAAGCTTCAGCTCCAAGAGAATACCCTAATCCAAACTTATCCTGTTTGATTGGTATATCCAAGACATGCCCCCAGCCTGAGGTGGAACCGGCTTCGACAACGGCCCTAGCTTCCTTAAACGAGGAGAGGTTCAACTCTTGCTTCTCTGCAACAACGGGAGCTACCTCCTTCACCCTGACGGTTTCAAATGCTTGGCAAAGAGTCTCATGGATCTCACCATCCATTTCGACGTATTTAAAGGACGACAGGTGGCTCACCATGATATCCTCTTCACCACAGACGGTCACTATGCTGCCCCCAACAGCATATTTAAGCTTCTGATGCAGCGTGGACGTCACGGCACCGGCAGAATGGATCCACGGCCGACCTAAGAGGCAACTATAGGCGGGCATGATATCCATGATATAGAATACCGTATTGAACGTCTCTGGACCAACTTGAATTGGCAGGGTCAACTCCCTGAAGACGTGGCGCTTGGTCCCATCAAAGGCTTTCACGACCAGATCGCTAGGCGTGCACAGCAGTCCACGGGTATTCAACTTCATCAGTTCTTTTTTCGGAAGCACATTAAGCGAGGAGCCCGTATCCACTAGGACATGTGACATAATCGTGCCTCTGCACTCTATTGAGACGTGCAAGGCGCTATTGTGATCTCTTCCCTTAGGAGTCAGCTCCAGATCTGTAAATCCCAGCCCATTACCCGCATTAACATGGGCCACCACCTCCTCGAGTTGATTTACTGATATCTCCTGCGGCACGTATGCAGCATTCAATACTTTCAGCAAGGCGTTGCGATGCGCCTCAGAGCAAAGTAACAAGTTAAGAATCGAGATCTTTGACGGAGTCTGATGAAGATGATCTACAATTTTGTAGTCACTCTTCTTGATTAGTCGCATGAACTCTTCAGCATCTTTAACCAGCAAATCTTTCTCTGCCCCTGCAGGGACCTTTTCAACAGCTTTACCTTTACCTTTATCCACAGCGTCAGCTCGGACCACTTTCTCTGCTGCAACCTCTGCTGGTGCGAACACTCTTCCGCTTCTAGTGATACCACTGACTTCGGTAAAATTCTGCGCAGTCGATCCGAATGGCTCAAGCTCTATCTTCTGACCATTACAATAAACTTCGGTGCCATAATGCCATGGAACGGCATTGGTACTCTCGAATGGGATTGGTCCGGCCCTGGTGATGGTGATAGAAGGCGGACGAGGCGCAGAAATAGTAATAGGGTGACGAGGAATAGTAATGGTAGCAACTTCATCTGCCTGCTTCAGCACGACTTCCCCTGATGCACTCTCAACGCTCCGGCTGAATTGCAAAATACCCTCGGACATCAGACTTTGGATACCCTCGATCAGCTGCTCACACCCATCAGGAAGTGTAGCACAAGCCATACATAACTCTCCACATCCAGGAAAGAAGCCCTTCTTTAGCAACTTAGCCTTAACAAAACTCAACGGTGTCTTCAAATCTTTGACATCGGTCAGCAAGTCTGAACTCTCCTCAGTGATAACAGCATTCACTCCGCCCCCCTTATGATGAGGCATTGGATTTTTGGTGACGTTGGGCACGTTGTCAGAAAAGTTGATAACCTTGGCGTCCACCAAGTCCTGGACTTTGTGCTTAAAAGCTTTACAATTCTCAACCATATGGCCAGGTGCCCCCGAGTGAAATTCACAAGTAGCATTGGCATCATACCCCGGTGGTGGTGCCCCTGTTAAGGGAGCCATTGCCCTTTCTCCTAGCATTAGTGACAGCACTGGCATCTCCCTCTCGACGCTTGCCAGTATAGGGTTTCTTGCTAGCTCCTCCAGCTGAGGATGATTCGCCCTGAATTTTTCCAATCTTTATACCGTTCTCAACATGCTCTCCCAGAGTGATGAGGGCCGAGAATGTTTCAGACATGCCACTGACCATCTTTTCATAATAGATTCCAGGAAGGGTAGCCACGAACATTTGCACTAGCTCACGCTCAACCATGGGCGGTTGAACCCGAGCAGCCAATTCACGCCACCGCTGGGCGTACTCTTTGAAGCTTTCATTGTTCCGCTGTGAGAGGTTCTGAAGCTGAACTCGGTTGGGAGCCAAGTCGCTATTATATTGATAGTGGAGAACAAACGCTTCTGCAAGATCTTTCCAGGTGCGCACAGCAGCGGGCTCCAAACCCATATACCATTCGAGCGATGGACCGGAAAGACTATCCTGAAAGAAGTGCATCAGCAGCTTCTCATCGTCAGAATAAGCGGACATCTTTCTATAATAAGATCGGAGGTGAACACGGGGACAAGTAGTACCCTTATACTTCTCAAAGGTAGGCACCTTGAACTTGTAAGGTACTTTAAAGTCAGCAATCAACCCGAGTTTGGACATGTCAACGCCCAATGTATTCTGATTTTCTATGTCTCTCATCTTGTCTTCCAGCGCCTTGAACCTGAGTCGAGCTTCAGCAGTCAACTCTGCCTCTACACCTCTTTGAGAGAATATGTCATCTTGATGGTCCTCCAGCCACGGTTGAGGCACCACCAGATTTCCTGCACCAACATTTCCGTTGACCGGTCCTATGTTAACATTGGCTCCCAAGCTACCATTGCTGGCGCCTGCCGCATTGAGTCCGAGATTAGTCATAAGATTGCCGTTAGCACTGCCGTTGCCCCCGGCAGCAGGGACAACGTTCTGTGGAGTATCCCCTGGAGGAGGAGTGGGCACGGCCCCGCCGTGATGTATTCCATTACTGTCAACCCTAGAGATGAGAGGTTGAACCAAAGTACGAAGTTGGTCTTGCCCATTCGCAACTACTTGCATCAGCTCCATAAAACGATCCATCCGTTCACGAAGCTCTTGAACATCTGACTGTACCTGGTCCATTATCCTTGTCTGATTGGCGCGAGTTGAGTAGCGGTGGATGAGTCTTTGATCAATCCTGGAGATCGAAAGCAGCTCGGAACCTGAGTACCTGAAAAAACCTTGTCAACATCAAAGGTTAGGAAAGGTAACAGAATGTATGTCATGCAAAATGCTCTATGCAGATGTATGCGTGTGTCTGTGTGCTTGAGAGATTATCCCCCGATCCTGGCACCTATTGACAATAATAAGGAGAGGAATCCAGACCCAATCATGGAAATAGTAACCTCACATAGCAATAGTCAGATTCGACACAACAAGGACCGAGAACTCGTACGCATCAGTCTTCCTGAGAGAGGTTGCAGTAGCACAGTAAGAGGCGAGAGACCCTGGATCGGGGAACCGGTACCTGTCACAGACACACGCCAATGGAATGCGAATGATTATGCAAGCTAATGCAAAATGCAGGCATGCAACAATATATCCAGGTGGCTGCTGTGGAGATTCGGTGTCAACAGTCACTGATGAGAAGGAAACCCCGGTGTAAACCCCACTTATCTGATCTGCCGTGAATAACCATCTGATAGGATCGAGATCAAAATTCTGCTCTGACAAGCATAAGTGCCTGATAATAAGGACCCCGGGTGCAAGATCAAGGAACATCTGTTGATGAAGTCTTCAGACCCCAAATCAAAAATCTGCCCTGTCGAGAACAAACACACAGCTGCTGATGAGATCTTCAGACCCCACTCAAAACCTGCTCTGTCCGGAACAAACCTCTGGCGATAATACACTGGTCAAAGCCTGCTCTATCAAGAACAGACAAACACCCGATGATAAGATCCTCTGATTAAACCCTTGCTCTATCAAGAACATATCTGCAACTGAGAACCCAACATAACTGATTCACTGTCAAGAAAACCAGGTGGTCTGGAGGTCAAAGTTTCCTGCGATATCCCAACCCCACTCACAGGTATGGACCTAATCCACGGACAAAGGTACGGCATCCTATGCGGTCATCAGCGTCACAGACTTTCATGAGTGACGATGCGATTCCCAGAAGGAGTGGCATCATCAAGTCATGAAGAGGCCTCTCTTAGCTGACTTCCAAATGATCGGTCCCCAGAGTCGACAATCCTCACGTATGGACTCCCCTCAGATCCTCAGGACCGGAAAGGAGCACCTCTGCAAGAATCTCGTCTGAGCGCAGATTTTCGTAGGGAACTGTGCCTGCTCAGCAGACAGGTTCGTCTACTACTTCTCCGCAACTATATCTAGGTGTATACTCAAAGCCCAGGTCCGGCTTTTCACTCACAGTAACATCCCTCTCCCACAGCAGCACAGATAATCATATCAAACTGGAAATAAAATGCGGGAAGTAAAGTGCGGGAAGTAAAAATGCGATAAATAAACGCAACCCAACAGGCAAACACACAAACGATAGGATTGACTTGCGTAGGGGATGGGAAACGGTCCCAGCATAAGGGATGGGAAAAGTCCCTAGATGCTATAGTCCCCAGCAGAGTCGCCAGCTGTCGCTTGCGCGAAAATAAGGTGCCGGCATGACAGAAGAGTCGCCACCTTTCGTTATTTATCCCTCAGAGCGGGAAAGGAAACGATCGGAAAAACCTGACGAATAAGGGTAAGACAAGGTCATCGCAACCATTGTCTGGGTTCGGGAGTCGGTTACGCAAGGGGAAGGTATTAGCACCCCTCACGTCCGTCGTACTCGACGGGATCCTCGCTTGTTTGTTTACTTGGACGGGTTGGTTATAATCTATCTACCTATCAAGGCTGGCTGAAAAAAGAAACGAAAAATGACTCGGCAAAGCGTCGCACTTTATGCCTACGTATTCCCGTCTGGAACGAGAAATCAGAGTCAACGTAGTTCGGCTAACTACGGGTGAAGGTTGCTCGCTAGGATATCGCATCCTATGCCTACGTACTTTCATCTGGTATGAAAGATCAGAGCAAACGTAGTTCGGCTAACTACGGGTTATCTCCTGAAAGAAATGCTTTTTATTGTGTTTGCGATCTCAACTGTACTAGAGACTATGACCTGAGAGTGAATGCGTCGCATGTCACCCAAAGGGTACCATACTAAACATCCATCCTCAGATGGCTTAAGGCTTGCAACGTACGAAAGAAATCATTCATGATTACCGTATCTTAAACTGCTTCGAGATGAGAAGAGAACAGGCCCAACTAGGAGGGAGACTATCGAGTCCTACTGTTATCATGCCATGGATTCATCCTATGGTTGAGGTTTGAACAGGGAACTCCTAGATGTTGTCATGCATACGTTTCGACCTAAAAGTCTATCATCAAATCCTTATCAAAGGAAATGAGAGTCCTAAGGGATCATGTCAATGATACACCAAAACAGACAAAAGCATCAGCTTTAACAGTAAAATGCATGCAATGCAAGTGAGGGAGGAAATGTGTGTGGGGCTTCAGCCTCCACAAGCTCGTCTCGACCTCAAGCCAGTCATGAAATAACAGTAATCATACTGAAAAATAAACAACATGCTATCAAGCAGTATACAGATAAAAGATGAAGTGCCATCAGGCAAACAAAATACACTTGAGAAAGAATCATCTACTCTCTACTCCTAACCCTAACACAGAATCCTGATCAAATCTAAGCAAAGCCCTAAAGCAAAACCTAACCAAAAGAAATCAATCCCAGTCTTCAAGCTTCAGAACAAGCTTACCAAAGAAAGGGAGCTAAGTAAGCAGACTCATAGTGTCTTCCTCAGGAAAGCACCAGGAGGTGTATACTCAGGAATCATATCCTATGTGGCTCAACCACTGTGATCAGTTTACATTCCTCCTCAGGAGAAACTAAACTCACAAGCAGGCTCCAACATCACTGGATACTTAGGAAATCCTATCTGAACTAGTGGAACTAAGTGAATAGACTCATAGGACCTTCCTCAGGAAAGTACTAGGAGGCTTCCACTTAGGAGTTGTATCCCATGTGGCTCAACAACATGTGATCAGTTTACATTCCTCCTCAGGAGAAATTAAACTCACAAGTTGGCTCCAACATCATTGGATACTTGAGAAATCCTAGATAAACTAATGGAACTAAATGAATAGACCCATAGGACCTTCCTCAGGAAAGTACTAGGAGGCTTTCACTTAGGAGTTGTATCCCATGTGGCTCAACAACATGTGATCAGTTTACATTCCTCCTCAGGAGAAATTAAACTCACAAGTTGGCTCCAACATCATTGGATACTTAAGAAAGAGGTGAGAAGAAAGAATGAAAGTCATTCATAGTGCCTTCCTCAGGAAAGTACCATGAACTCCCTTCAAACTTCAGGATCTCAAACCTCACAGACAGGGAACAAGCCAAGCTCTGGGTCTCTAAGTCTTGATCTACAATCTTCACTTCATCATGCTTTCCAACAAGGTCTTCAAGACAACACAAGCCCCACAACCAATTCCCCAAAATAAACCCCAGAGATGAACAGATAACCACAGGACAGACAAAATCAATAGGCAACTTCAGAAAATACCTAAAAATACTAAACCAAGGGGGAAAAATCTATCAATTATTCACAAGGGTCTACAATATCTATCCATAACATCCATATGGGCCTCTACCCAAAAATCAAGACAAAACTATCTAAATAAAATGGATTTCTTCACCTAAGCACAACCTAAACCCTAATTAGGATACCCTAAATCTACCCTAATTAAACTAATCAAAATTCTAACCTAAAAATCTAGAATAAATCCTATGGGGAACTATGATTCATCATCTAATTACACAAAAAATAATGGATTAAAAAGACTAAAGGAAGGTCCTAAAACAATTCTTGCAAAATGAGGTATCAACTAAAAGAAAGAAAATACACTATATTAAAGAAAATACCACTAAAAATTCTACATTAAAAATAAAATTCCATTTTTATTTTTATATTTTTCTACACAAAATTATCTTAACATAGAAAAAAGAATGAACAAAAAGGAGTTATTTTTCATTTACTTATGAATTTTTAAAAACAAGAAAAATATTAAAAGAAATAAAAAGAATTTAAAACAATATAAAAGGGAGGGGGGTGGAAATAGGAATACACGCCAGTTCAATTTATTTGGGCCAGATGAAGGGTGGGGTGCAAATAGAAGGGATAGGCCCAGGCGCGTTACTAAGTGAAACGACTGCGTTTCATTCTTTTAAATTTTTCCCTCCGTTTTTCTGAGCGATCTGGGCCGTGCGATGGGATTACAATGTCAAACTTGGGGACTAATCCAACGGACAACCGTCATCGTCCCAAATGACTCTAGGGTTTTGCAGAAAACCCTTCCTCCATGCACTAATGTTCTAGCAACTCGTTCTCACTCGTCCCTCAACCAATCACCACGATCCAAAGAGCAAAATCAACCCTCTCAATGCCCTCTACAAGATCATGGGCTCAGTTCCTCTTGAAAATCCCTCTACAACAAAAACCGATAACCAGAAGTTCTGGGCGCCATGAATCGCACCTGAGATGAATACCAAGGAAACTTGCTAAAACCTACCCTATTGTAATCTATGCACCATGTTGAGCAATCTAACCACAAGAACCAGGATTGTAGCGCCCTAAATCAAGAGTTCTATGCCAAGACAATTTCACTGCCCTAACCCTAACATTCACCAGTGGCTCCAACAGTTCTCATACATGATCTATTATCCTAACCTAGCATTTCTAAACTAAAAACATACACTAACATGGCATAAATAGGAGTGCTCGAGTGAAACTTCATACCTTGAGTTCTTGGTGAAACAGCTATGAATTCTTGCACTTCAAGGCTTGCAATGCTTCAAGACTGATCCTTGTGATATGTAGATCTTTCTGTATGCAAAAAACTTGAGGGAGAGAGCTTGTATTATGAGGTCCAATTCTGATATGGATTCTTGCAACTTCAATGATACACCATCAAATCTCCATGGATGAGCCCCTGAACCTTCTTGCATACACTCACCAAGCTCACAGGATCATGAATGGAGAAGAAGAATGAGTTGATTTGCAGCTGTATGAGCAATTGCCTTCTTACTTGCACTTGAAGCTACCAAGAAATTCTCCACTTTTTCACTCTAGAGTCACCAACCCCTTGCCATAATGGACTCACCTCAATATATAGAGAATGGATGGAATGGTCTAGAAGCTTTTGGAATGATCTTGGAGACTTCTAGAAACTTCAAGTATATCTCATGCTATGGCATTTTACTATCTCATGATATCTCCTTTAATCCCTCCTTAAACACTTCTGAAATTCTCATTCCATGAGTTATTGAAGAGAATATGAGCTCACATGCTGATTCCTTGCACTTCCCTTACATTCTACTATGGTACCTTAATATGCAAGTAATGAATTTCCAAAGTAAGTCCCATTTTGGAGCCTCAATTCAAAATTCTATTTAAACCAATGTTCTCAAAATGATGTTTCCAATCAAAATGATATATTGGATGACCTATTTTGGATTTGTGGATCTTCCAAACCAATTTTCAAATTCAACTTTTCAAACTTATATGCCATTTTTAGTTCATTTTTGACCAATCATGCAAATCCATGCTATGGGCTTTTCCAACAATTCATGACCTTCTTTCTAGACTTAAAATCCCATTTTGAACAACTTTCATGTTTTGAGTTTTTCCATTTGAGGCTTGGAAATAGGAGATATGTCCTTTGCTTAAAAATGACCTATAACTGACAAATGACCAAAATACCCCTAGTTTGTTCAAACCATAAGTTGAGTTCCACAAATCCTATCAAGGACTTCTACCACTCAAATTAAAGCTAATAAGATGCCCTTCAACATTCATGTTGACCAAGAGATCATTGGAATCATCCTACTATGGCAAAAGTTGTCTGCAAGTTGGGTGACTTTCAAGGACCCAGATTCACACACCTCTACTGACCTGTAATTTGTCAAAACCATAACTTGAGCTCTGTAACTCCTATCAAGGACTTCCACCACTCAAATTAAAGCTAAGAACAAGCTCTAAAACATTCATGTTGTGGGGAGGATGAGATATCAATCAATTCTAGAGCTAAAACTGCCTGGAAGATAGGGATCAAATTAGGGTTTTTTCACTGGCAATCCTTGGGGACCCTGACTTGAAACTTCTCAAACTCCTCACTCATGATGAGTTGGCCTAGGAATCATCTTTATATCATCTCTATGCATCATTCCATGATCTCATGGCCCTTGTATTGGGTCTCAACCTTCCCCAAATCTTCAGTTATCCTAGGGTTGACCCAGTCAAAACCCTAATTCTATCATTCATGGTTGAATCTTCTGAACTCCTGCCTAATGACCTCTCTGGGCTTCATGAAGGCTATCAAGACATCTCATAGGCTTTACCAAAACATCAAGTTCATTCTCAAAGTCTCAGAATCATCTGAGGGGCACCCACAACTCTCAAGCTATGAAGCACACAACCCTGGTTTCAATCCACTTCCTCTGAGGATCTCTTGAACTTTCTGATGAAGGTATCCACTTTCAAACACTCAATGAATAAATAATTGTTGGTCAAATTTTGGGGTGCAACAGTATCTTTCACCTCCATTCTTCCCCATGATTCAAGGTCCTTCCATGGTATTCACCTCACTCCTTTGGAGGGATAAGTGATGGTACCTAGGAAGTAGAACTTTTGAGGGAACCATTCCTTTGATGTTAAACCCTTATAGGTCACCTTTGGTGGTCAATAAGCAGTTTAATATCCTAGCTTATCCAGTTAAGTGATTTCTTTAGGTTTGAGTATCTTGAGAGATGTTGGGCTTGAGTGTGAAGATGAAGACTTCATTGAAGAGTATGGAAGAGGATGACTCCTTGAGCAATACCATTGCAGCTGAAGCTTGAAGAGCTTGAAGAGCAAGTTGATACTTGAAGACCCCTTGAAGATCCAAAGAAGACTGAATGAAGAGCTGAGGCTTAAAGATTGAAGGATGAAGTTGACACTTCTAAGTGATTAAAGACTATTCTGAGAAGCTGAAGCTTGTAGGAAGAGAAGACCAAGTTGAGACTGGTAAAGCAAAGAGAGCTGAAGCTTGAAGACTAAGTTGATACTTATGAAGAGGATTCAATTGAGATTGAGTGCAGAGCTGAAGCTTGAGGAACAGAGGATAAGTTGATACTTACTTTGAAGCTTGGAGATCCTGAAGGAATCAAGTTGATACTTGTGGTTAAGAGTGAAGCCTGAAGGTGGAACTGATTGAGGAGCTGAAGCTTAGAGAAGAGAGAATAAGTTGAAACTTATGTTGAAGGGTTGAAACCTGGAGAAGCAAATTGATATTTGTCAAGAGTGATGGAGGTCTGAAGACTGAGTTGCTGTTAGAAGAGCTGAAGCTTGGAGTTAAGAGAGGAGTTGATCTGTTCTCTTGTCTGTTTCTTTTCTGTATTGTTGATGTGCCTTGTTTGACTTGCTTGATGCATTAGAATAAGTCCATATCTAGACTAGATTTAAGCTAGGAGCATGATTGCACTAGAGGTTGAGTTGCTCCCTCTGCTTGTATTGTTACTGTATGGCTTTGCTTGCGGGTATTCGGTAGAGCCCTGCTCCCTTGCCCATGTGGTTTGTTTTGCTTGATAGCATGATTTTATTTCTTCTATATGATTGCAGTTTATTATATTTTGCTTGATAGCATGTTATTTTCTGTATGATTACTGTTATTCATTCTGGCTTGAGGTTGAGACGAGCTTGTGGAGGCTGCTGCCCCACACACATTTCCTTCCTCACTTGCATTGCATGTGTAACACCCCCTTTCTATACCCCCAAAATAAACAATTAATTTATTTAGGCACAAATTTAAAATTTCATCAGAGTACATTTGCCACGTGGCATAAAAGGGAAATATCACATTATCATAAAAAATTCCAACACATACAACACCTGCTCAAACGGATATGCAACAACAGGGTAGCACCCACAAGAAATATTTAGAACAAGGCGGAAATATCCAAATATTCCATAATTCTCCAAAACATATGTTCATATATACAGTTATCATTCATCATGTTTACGAAACATATCATCCGCAGATACATACACAGATGTATCACAAAAAAAAACGAATCAAAATAATTCCTATCTACCCGGTGCTACATATCAGAGCCGACTGACCAAAAAGGGAAGAAGCCACGCTTCACAAAAATACCTCCAGCAATCTAATCTGCAATGCCTCATAGAGCATTAAAAGAAACAACAGAAGGGTGAGAAACGATATCATAATAACAATGCATACAAACATATATATATATATATATATATACATAATATCCAATATACGTCTTTCGCATTCTCACCACAACTCACCTCGTCATACCTTACATCGCAATGTATTCTCATTATCTATTTACAAATAGAACACCATGCATATACAATATGCATCAACAATGTTTACATCAGTTCATAAACACACAAAACATACATATTCATATATTCACACATACATGTGTCTTCAAGCATACCAATCATGCCAATCATCAGAAATTCATATAAGCATTTACAATTATGTTTATTCACCATACACCATGCAAGATGTCAACATGCAACTCATAGAGACCGACACACGACTCTATGCAGATGCAAATGCGGTACCGACTCATTTCAGCAGGTTCAATTGAAGAACCAAATAACCATCGCTCACACCCCACATGGGCACACGAGGTTCTGCAGATTCTATGCGGAATCAAAATAACCATCGTAACATACGAGGTTCTGCAAATCCAATGAGGGATCAATAATTAACCATCGCTCACACCCCACAAGGGCACACGAGGTTCTGCAGATTCACCGAGGAATCAATAATTAACCATCGCTCACACCCCACAAGGGCACACGAGGTTCTGCAGATTCATCGAGGAATCAATCGACACAAGAATGCATACCATGATGCTTCACATGCAACATGACTCATGACACTCTTGAAATGCACACATGTTTACAAACATACTCATGCATTCTACACATTCATCGCATATATTCATACAAACATCATAGATTTTTAATCAAGCTAAACAATGCACATAATTGCCCAAACGGACACAATTCATAATCTAGGATTCACGCCATACGGCTACCCACAGGACATCACAAACCAGCATATAAGCTATTAAATCAAAGAAGGGTCGATTGCCACCGAAACCCCAAGCCACGATAGCACCACGCAACAGGGAAAATTCATCCTGCTACGTTCGCTACACGCTCGCCTAGCGAGCTGCTAGCGAGCGTTCGCTACCTCCTCGCCTAGCGAACTGCTAGCGAGCAAGAACAGAGGCTACAGACCTCGTTCGCTACCCCGTTCGCCACAGCGAACCTCCAGCGAGCTCCTCGCTACTCCCTGCGCAGCCAGCGAGGGACATCAGGATCTCACTGTCCCATGTCTGGGACCGTTCGCTGCACGCTCGCCTAGCGAGCTGCTAGCGAGTCGTTCGCTGCGTGCTCGCCTAGCGAGCTGCTAGCGAGTCGCCTGCGAACAACAACATTCAGTTCTGCTCTAGCACCTCCAAACTCGCCAAAATCACCCGATTAAATCCAAAGTTGTTCCAGTAGCCTTAGTCTAACATATATCGTCTAACCTACATCATCTAATCACGATTCTAACCGTTAAACAACGATTCCTTTCGATTAAACCAAATTCAACCTAAAATGGAAAGTGTAGAAAAACTACCAACAATCCAAAACAATCCAACAAAATCATACATGATTATACACATTGATAGAATAATAAAGTTTCACACCCTTACCCGATCAATCGAAAGCTTTGGTGATGATTTCTTGAAGTTCTAGGTTTTCCTCTTCTTTTCTCTCCACTTTCTCTTCTCCTCCTTCTTTCTCTTGTTTTTCTTTCTATGTTACTATATTCTTTTCTTTTCCTCTCTCATCTCATATTTCTATTTCTTTCCTCTCAAATTCTTTCCACACACTAATTAATCAATTCTCACAAAAATATCCACTTAGCATAATCACTAATGCCCAAAATACCCTCCAACCTATTTTTACCCGAAACACTCAAAATCGGTAAAAAGAGAAAATAGCATAATATGTACACATAACATATTAAACACATAAATCCTATATTTAAAACAATAATTCAATCAATTAAATTAAAAGGACTCAAAATAAAGGAAATCGGAATCGGGGCGTTACAACTCTCCCCCACTTAGGAATTTTCGTCCTCGAAAATATTACCTGATTCGAACAGCTCAGGATGCGACTCACGCATCTTACTCTCCAACTCCCAAGTCATATTGCCTTCCGCAACACCTCCCCATGCTACTTTTACAAGCGAAAAATCCTTGCCTCTTAGGTTCTTAACTTCGCAGTCCAAAATCGTAACCGGTAAAACCTCAACCGTAAGATTATCTCTTACCTCCACCTCATCCATAGGAATCACATGTGACGGATCTGGAACATACTTCCGAAGTTGCGAAACATGGAACACATCATGCAAATTCGAAAGACTCGGAGGCAACGCCACACGATAAGCCACTGCACCAACTCGTGCAATAATTTGATACGGACCAATAAAACGAGAAGTCAACTTCTTCGACTTCAAAGCACGACCCACACCCGTAACCGGTGTAACTCTCAAAAACACATGGTCACCTTCTTGAAATTCAAGATCCTTCCTTCTCTTGTCATGATAACTCTTTTGCCTATTCTGAGAAGCTTTCATCTTCTCCCGAATAAACTTCACCTTCTCCGTCGTTTGTTGTACCATCTCCAGTCCAACTACCGATCTCTCTCCGGTTTCATGCCAACACAAAGGTGTTCGACATCTCCGACCATACAAAGCCTCAAAGGGTGCCATACCAATACTTGCATGAAAACTGTTGTTGTAAGTGAACTCGATCAATGCCAGAAAGCTATCCCAAACACCACCTTGCTCGAGCACACAAGCACGCAACAAGTCCTCCAACGATTAAATCGTCCTCTCAGTTTGGCCATCCGTCTGCGGATGATACGCCGAACTCAATCTCAACTTAGAAACTAAAGCCTTTTTCAAACCTTCCCAAAATCTCGAAGTAAATCTAGGATCTCTATCCGACACGATACTCTTGGGAACTCCATGCAACTTCACAATCACCCGAACATAAATCTCGGCTAACTTTTCCAAAGGATAACTAATATCAATCGGAATAAAGTGAGCAGATTTAGTAAGCCTATCAACAATCACCCAAATAGCATTGTGACCTCTTTGCGTATTTGGTAAACCCGTAACAAAATACATTGATATACTATCCCATTTCCATTCCGGAATATCCAACGGTTGGATCAAACCGCTAGGCTTCTGATGTTCCACCTTAGACTTCTGGCAAGTCAAACACGAATACACAAACCGAGTTACATCCCTCTTCAATCCGGACCACCAAAATATTTTCTTCAAATCTTGATACATCTTATTCGCACCCGGATGAATACTCAATTTACTCCGGTGTCCTTCCTCCAATATCATCTTTCTCAAATCCACATCGTCGGGAATACAAATACGACCACAGAATTTCAAAACTCCAAAATTATCAACTTTAAAGTCCTCATTCTCATTCATCATCAATTCCACAAATTTCAAATCCAACTTTTGCTTTTCACGAACGGTAGCTAGAAAATCATTCGTAACATACAACATACCAAGTTTCACACTTCTCAGCGTCATTTCACAAACCAAACTCAAATCTCTAAAACTCTCCAAAAGTTCCCATTCTCTTACCATCAATGTAGACATATGCACTAACTTCCGGCTCAAAGCATCGACTACAACATTTGCCTTACCCGGATGGTAATTCAAACCAAAGTCATAATCCTTCAAAAACTCTAACCACCTCCTTTGCCTCATATTCAATTCCTTTTGTTCAAATAAATACTTCAAACTCTTGTGGTCGCTAAAAAATTCAAATCTCGCACCATAGAGATAATGCCTCCAAATTTTCAAAACAAAGACCACGGCTGCCAATTCCAAATCGTGCGTGGGATAATTCTTCTCATGCACTCTCAATTGCCTTGAAGCATAAGCCACAACTTTATCGTCTTGCATCAAAACACCACCCAAACCGGACAAAGAAGCATCACAATAAACCACAAACGATTCCGTCGGATTTGGCAAAATCAAAACTGGCGTCGTTGTCAACCGTCTCTTAAGTTCAACAAAACTCTTCTCACAATTAATGTCCCAAACAAAAGTCTTTCCCTTACAAGTCAACGGAGTCAACGGAAGTGCCAACTTCGAAAATCCCTCAATAAACCTCCGATAATAACCGGCCAAGCCCAAAAAGCTTCGGATCTCCGTAACCGACTTAGGAGCCTCCCATTGCATCACCGCATCAATCTTGGACGGATCAACACAAATACCATTACCAGAAATAACATGCCCAAGAAAACTCACTTCCGATAACCAAAACTCGCACTTGGATAACTTAGCATACAATTGCTTCTCCTTCAAAACTTGCAACACAACCCGCAAATGCTCTTCATGCTCTTCTTGGGACTTAGAGTAAATCAAAATGTCGTCAATAAACACAACTACAAAATGATCCAACTGCTCATGAAAGATACGATTCATATATTCCATAAACACACCCGGCGCATTAGAAACTCCGAATGGCATCACAGAAAATTCATAATGACCATACCGTGTCCTAAAAGCCGTCTTTTGAATATCTTCTCCTTTAACACGAATCTGGTGATAACCTGACCTCAAATCAATCTTACTAAAAACACGGGCACCAACCAATTGGTCCATCAAATCATCAATTCTAGGAAACGGATACTTATTCTTAATAGTCACCTTGTTCAACTGCCGATAATCAATACACAACCGCATGCTCCCATCTTTCTTCTTTACCAACAATACCGGCGCACCCCAAGGAGAAACACTCGGCCTAACAAATCTCTTTTCTAATAAATCATTCAATTGTCTCTTCAACTCTACCAACTCCGATGCCGACATACGATACGGTGCCATCGAAATTGGTCTAGTACCGGGAACTAGATCAATCGAAAACTCAACTTCCCTTTCCGGCGGTACATCCGTAATGTCCTCCAGAAATACTTCTGGAAAGTCACATACCACTGGAACCAAATCCAATTCAACCTTATTCTCTACCGACAACGACGCAAACAAACAGAACACTTGAGCTTCATCCGCCAAAAGTTTCTTCAACTCTTTACTGGATAGAAAACTCTCTTCCTCCTCATCTCCCAAAGATGGAAACCTTACCAACTTGTGATAACAATCAATACAAACTCTATTGTACTGCAACCAATTCATACCCAAAATCACATCTAATCCTTCTAATGGCAAACACACCAAGTCCATAATAAAGTCCTTACCATACATGGTTAAGGGACAACTCAAACATACCGAAGACGTAGTTACCAACCCCGAAGCGGGCGTCTCAATAACCATATCACCACTACAAGAAGAAAAATACAAATCCAAACGCTTAGCGCACTCGAAAGAAATAAACGAATGAGTCGCTCCGGTATCGATAATAGCAACTAAAGGCATATTATTAATAAAGCATGTACCTTTAATCAACTGATCCGCATTAGTAGTGTCTGCACCCGCTAATGCAAATACCTTCCCGCTTGACGAAGCTTGCTTTGCCTTAGTACACTTCGTACTAATATGACCAACCTCCCCACAGTTAAAACACTTAATCACATTCCTTCTACATTCAGTTTTAGCATGACCGAGACCACCACAGTTAGCACACTTTTCCCCAGCCTTCTTACACTCAAAAGATTTGTGCCCCTCTTCGCCGCACCTATAGCACTTAATGGGACCAGAACCTCCTCCTCCGGATTTCTTGACAAAGTGTTCCCTATGCTTGCCTTTATCAGCAGGCGTCACATAAGGCCCACTCCTTACTGGTTGCTTCCCTCGCCTCTCATTCAAACTCTTATAGTGAGTAGAACGAGCCCTACTATCCTCTTCGAAAATTCTACAGCATTCGGTTAAGTCCGAAAATCTTCGAATCCTTTGATATCCCACAGCTTGCTTGATCTCCGGGCGCAAGCCGTTCTCGTACTTAATACACTTGGAAAATTCCGCCATCACCGCATCATAGTGAGGATGGAATTTCACCAACTCCGTAAACTTAGCCGTGTAGTCGACCACGGACATGTTCCCTTGTTTCAATTCTAGAAACTCCATCTCCTTCTTTCCCTTCACACTCTCCGGATAATACTTCCTCAAAAATTCAGTGCGGAACAAATCCCAAGTTATTTCCTCATCATCAACTTCAAGAATTTGTCTTATGCCGACCCACCAGTCATCGGCTTCTTCTCTCAGCATGTGAGACCCAAGTCTCACCTTGTTCCTCTCAGCGTAATTCATAACTCTGAAGATCCTCTCGACTTCCTTCAGCCAAATTTGAGCACCGTCCGGATCAAACCTTCCTTTGAACACCGGCGACTGATTCTTTCTAAACTCATCGTTAGCATTCACATTCGGCGCGCCCTGCACCGCTCGAGCCATAGCCTCCAATGCCGCAACCATAGCGTTGTCATTACGACCAACCATATTCAGATTATTCCCAAAAATAACAACAAGGTCAAACAACCGTTCAACCAACAAAACAGCGAGACAGATACAACTGACTCAACACTGGCTCTGATACCACTTAATGTAACACCCCCTTTCTATACCCCCAAAATAAAAAATTAATTCATTTAGGTACAAATTTAAAATTTCATCAGAGTACATTTGCCACGTGGCATAAAAGGGAAATACCACATTATCATAAAAAAATCCAACACATACAACACCTGCTCAAACGGATATGCAACAACAGGGTAGCACCCACAAGAAATATTTAGAACAAGGCGGAAATATCCAAATATTCCATAATTCTCCAAAACATATGTTCACATATACAGTTATCATTCATCATGTTTACAAAACATATCATCCGCAGATACATACACAGATGTATCACAAAAAAAAAATGAATCAAAATAATTCATATCTACCCGGTGCTACATATCAGAGCCGACCGACCAAAAAGGGAAGAAGCCACGCTTCACAAAAATACCTTCAGCAATCTAATCTGCAATGCCTCATAGAGCATTAAAAGAAACAACAGAAGGGTGAGAAACGATATCATAATAACAATGCATACAAACATATATATATATATATATACATAATATCCAATATACGTCTTTCGCATTCTCACCATAACTCACCTCTTCATACCGTACATCGCAATGTATTCTCATTATCTATTTACAAATAGAACACCATGCATATACAATATGCATCAACAATGTTTACATCAGTTCATAAACACACAAAACATACATATTCATATATTCACACATACATGTGTCTTCAAGCATACCAATCATGTCAATCATCAGCAATTCATATAAGCATTTACAATTATGTTTATTCACCATACACCATGCAAGATGTCAACATGCAACTCATAGAGACCGACACACGACTCTATGCAGATGCAAATGCGGTACCGACTCATTTCAGCAGGTTCAATTGAAGAACCAAATAACCATCGCTCACACCCCACATGGGCACACGAGGTTTTGCAGATTCTACGCAGAATCAAAATAATCATCGTAACATACGAGGTTCTGCAAATCCACCGAGGGATCAATAATTAACCATCGTTCACACCCCACAAGGGCACACGAGGTTCTGCAGATTCACCGAGGAATCAATAATTAACCATCGCTCACACCCCACAAGGGCACACGAGGTTCTGCAGATTCACCGAGGAATCAATCGACACAAGAATGCATACCATGATGCTTCACATGCAACATGACTCATGACACTCTTGAAATGCACACATGTTTACAAACATACTCATGCATTCTACACATTCATCGCATATATTCATACAAACATCATAGATTTTTAATCAAGCTAAACAATGCACATAATTGCCCAAACGGCCACAATTCATAATCTAGGATTCACGCCATACGGCTACCCACAGCACATCACAAACCAGCATATAAGCTATTAAATCAAAGAAGGGTCGATCGCCACCGAAACCCCAAGCCACGACAGCACCACGCAACAGGGAAAATTCATCCTGCTACGTTCGCTACACGCTCGCCTAGCGAGCTGCTAGCGAGCGTTCGCTACCTCCTCGCCTAGCGAACTGCTAGCGAGCAAGAACAGAGGCTACAGACCTCGTTCGCTACCCCGTTCGCCACAGCGAACCTCCAGCGAGCTCCTCTCTACTCCCTGCGCAGCCAGCGAGGGACATCAGGATCTCACTGTCCCAAGTCTGGGACCGTTCGCTGCACGCTCGCCTAGCGAGCTGCTAGCGAGTCGTTCGCTGCGTGCTCGCCTAGCGAGCTGGTAGCGAGTCGCCTGCAAACAGCAACATTCAGTTCTGCTCTAGCACCTCCAAACTCGCCAAAATCACCCGATTAAATCCAAAGTTGTTCCAGTAGCCTTAGTCTAACATATATCGTCTAACCTACATCATCTAATCACGATTCTAACCGTTAAATAACGATTCCTTTCGATTAAACCAAATTCAACCTAAAATGGAAAGTGTAGAAAAACTACCAACAATCCAAAACAATCCAACAAAATCATACATGATTATACACATTGATAGAATAATAAAGTTTCACACCCTTACCCGATCAATCGAAAGCTTTGGTGATCATTTCTTGAAGTTCTAGGTTTTCCTATTCTTTTCTCTCCACTTTCTCTTCTCCTCTTTCTTTCTCTTGTTTTTCTTTCTATGTTACTATATTCTTTTCTTTTCCTCTCTCATCTCATATTTCTATTTCTTTCCTCTCAAATTCTTTCCACACACTAATTAATCAATTCTCACAAAAATATCCACTTAGCATAATCACTAATGCCCAAAATACCCTCCAACCTATTTTTACCCGAAACACTCAAAATCGGTAAAAAGAGAAAATAGCATAATATGTACACATAACATATTAAACACATAAATCATATATTTAAAATAATAATTCAATCAATTAAATTAAAAGGACTCAAAATAAAGGAAATCGAAATCGGGGCGTTACAACTCTCCCCCACTTAGGAATTTTCGTCCTCGAAAATATTACCTGATTCGAACAGCTCAGGATGCGACTCACGCATCTTACTCTCCAACTCCCAAGTCATATTGTCTTCCGCAACACCTCCCCGTGCTACTTTTACAAGCGAAAAATCCTTGCCTCTTAGGTTCTTAACTTCGCGGTCCAAAATCGTAACCGGTAAAACCTCAACCGTAAGATTATCTCTTACCTCCACCTCATCCATAGGAATCACATGTGACGGATCTGGAACATACTTCCGAAGTTGCGAAACATGGAACACATCATGCAAATTCGAAAGACTCGGAGGCAACGCCACACGATAAGCCACTGCACCAACTCGTGCAATAATTTGATACGGACCAATAAAACGAGAAGTCAACTTCTTCGACTTCAAAGCACGACCCACACCCGTAACCGGTGTAACTCTCAAAAACACATGGTCACCTTCTTGAAATTCAAGATCCTTCCTTCTCTTGTCATGATAACTCTTTTGCCTATTCTGAGAAGCTTTCATCTTCTCCCGAATAAACTTCACCTTCTCCGTCGTTTGTTGTACCAACTCCAGTCCAACTACCAATCTCTCTCCGGTTTCATGCCAACACAAAGGTGTTCGACATCTCCGACCATACAAAGCCTCAAAGGGTGCCATACCAATACTTGCATGAAAATTGTTGTTGTAAGTGAACTCGATCAATGCCAGAAAGCTATCCCAAACACCACCTTGCTCGAGCACACAAGCACGTAACAAGTCCTCCAACGATTGAATCGTCCTCTCAGTTTGGCCATCCGTCTGCGGATGATACGCCGAACTCAATCTCAACTTAGAACCTAAAGCCTTTTGCAAACCTTCCCAAAATCTCGAAGTAAATCTAGGATCTCTATCCGACATGATACTCTTGGGAACTCCATGCAACTTCACAATCACCCGAACATAAATCTCGGCTAACTTTTCCAAAGGATAACTAATATCAATCGGAATAAAGTGAGCAGATTTAGTAAGCCTATCAACAATCACCCAAATAGCATTGTGACCTCTTTGCGTATTTGGTAAACCCGTAACAAAATCCATTGATATACTATCCCATTTCCATTCCAGAATATCCAACGGTTGCATCAAACCGCTAGGCTTCTGATGTTCCACCTTAGACTTCTGGCAAGTCAAACACGAATACACAAACCGAGCTACATCCCTCTTCAATCCGGACCACCAAAAGATTTTCTTCAAATCTTGATACATCTTATTCGCACCCAGATGAATACTCAATTTACTCCGGTGTCCTTCCTCCAATATCATCTTTCTCAAATCCACATCGTCGGGAATACAAATACGACCACGAAATTTCAAAACTCCAAAATTATCAACTTTAAAGTCCTCATTCTCATTCATCATCAATTCCACAAATTTCAAATCTAACTTTTGCTTTTCACGAACGGTAGCTAGAAAATCATTCGTAACATACAACATACCAAGTTTCACACTTCTCAGCGTCATTTCACAAACCAAACTCAAATCTCTAAAACTCTCCAAAAGTTCTCATTCTCTTACCATCAATGTAGACATATGCACTAACTTCCGGCTCAAAGCATCGGCTACAACATTTGCCTTACCCGGATGGTAATTCAAACCAAAGTCATAATCCTTCAAAAACTCTAACCACCTCCTTTGCCTCATATTCAATTCCTTTTGTTCAAATAAATACTTCAAACTCTTGTGGTCGCTAAAAACTTCAAACCTCGCACCATAGAGATAATGCCTCCAAATTTTCAAAACAAAGAACATGGCCGCCAATTCCAAATCGTGCGTGGGATAATTCTTCTCATGCACTCTCAATTGCCTTGAAGCACAAGCCACAACTTTACCGTCTTGCATCAAAGCCCTGCTCCCTTGCCCACGTGGTTTGTTTTGCTTGATAGCATGATTTTATTTCTTCTGTATGATTGCAGTTTATTATATTTTGCTTGATAACATGTTATTTTCTGTATGATTACTGTTATTCATTCTGGCTTGAGGTTGAGACGAGCTTGTGGAGGCTGCTGCCCCACACACATTTCCTCCCTCACTTGCATTGCATGTATTTTACAGTTGTGTACTGTTTACTGTTTAAGCTGATACTTTGTCTGTTTCTGTGTATCATTGATATGATCCCTTAGGAATCTCATCTCCTTTGATAAGGAAATGATGATAGAACTTTAGGTCGAAACCTATGTATGATAACTTCTAGGAGTTCCCTGTTTCAAACCTCAACCATAGGATGAATCCTTGGCATGACAACAGTAGGACTTGATAGTCTCCCCGTAGTTGAGCCTGTTATCTTCTCATCTCAAAACAGTTTAAGATACAGTAATCATGAATGATTTCTTTCGTACGTTACGAGCCTTAAGCTATCTGAGAAAGGATTGTGGGAGAGTTTCTTTTCCGCAGTCTGGATGTCTAGTATGGCACCCTTTGGGTGACATGCGACGCGTTCACTCTCAGGTCATAGTCTTTAGTGCGGTTGAAATTGCAAACACAATAAAAAACACTTCTTCCGTAAAAGACAGAAAACAAACTTCAAACCTTTTTGCCCCGTGGGCCCATAATTCAAAGGAAGCTTTTCTGAAGAAAAGAGTGTCGTTAAACTTCAGCGCCAACGCAAACAGGCTTTGTCCCTAACTGCTGGAACTGCTGTTTAACCCTACTCGATAAAACAGATGAATCTGAATCCCCATAAGGCGTAGTATCCCGAACCATGTAAGCTCTGATCTCTCATACCTGTTGAGAGTACGTAGGCATAATACTGATGTATTGGCGAGCTACCTTCCCCGTAACCCGTAGTAGGTCGAACTACGTTGACTCTGATTTCTCATTCTCTGATGAGAATACGTAGGCATAAAGCGCGACGCTTTGCCGAGTCATTTTTCTTTTTTGTTTAAGCCAGCCTTGATAGGTAGATAGATAAACCAACTCGTCCAGTAAACACAACAAGCGTGGATCCCGTCGAGTACGACGGACGTGAGGGTGCTAATACCTTCCCCTTGCGTAACCGACTCCCGAACCCAGACAACGGTTGCAATGACCTTGTCTTACCTTTTTCGTCAGGTTTTTCCGATCGTTTCCTTTCCCGCTCCGAGGGATAAATAACGAAAGGTGGCGACTCTTCTGTTTTGCCGGCACCTTATTTTCGCAGAAGCGACACCGTGGTGACCCTTAACGGAGACATCGAGGCCGCCCGGAGGTGTTTTGAGGCCGCGCTGAAAGGTTTAGACTCCATCGCTCCAACGACCAAGAGGACAACTCCAATCGTAGCGCCAAAAGGCAAACCAAAGAAGCTGGTCGGATCCGTGGACCTCGACAGTTGCTTCACCGAGGAGCACGATCCCGAAATAAAGACCAGCAAGGACAACGGGCAGACCACCCACCCAGCACGACCCATCCCGAACGGAGAGTTCGAAATCATCACACTCGGGGAAGACACGAGCAGAACCGTGAAGATTGGCGTCGGACTCCCAGACCTCGCGAAAAGACAGCTCCAAGCCTGCCTCCGCGAGAACGCTGACCTCTTCTCCTGGAGCGCCGCAGAAATGCCCGGACTCGACCCCGAGGTCGCCTGCCACCAGCTGTCCATCAGCCCGACCGCGAAGGCCGTTGTGCAACGTAGGCGTCGACAGTCCCCCGAAAAATCGGTAGCAACCGAGAAAGCTGTAAAAGACCTCCTAGAGGCAAATTTTATTTCGGAAGCCCGGTATTCAACTTGGTTGTCCAATGTTGTACTCGTTAAAAAGAATAATGAAAAATGGCGCATGTGTGTTGACTATACTGATCTCAATCGGGCATGTCCTAAGGACGCCTACCCACTCCCTAACATCGACAAGCTCGTTGACAACTCCGCGGGCTTCAGGCTCTTGTCCTTCATGGACGCATACTCGGGGTACAACCAGATCCCGATGGCCGAGCACGATAAACAGAGCACGACCTTCATGACGGCGTCAGGCAACTACTACTATAACGTAATGCCCTTCGGCCTAAAGAACGCCGGGGCCACGTACTAACGGATGATGAACAGTGTCTTCCAAGACGAAATCGGCGACATGCTCGAGTATACATGGACGACATGATCGTCAAATCTTGCACAGAGGACGACCACACGGCCCACCTCAGGAAGGTCTTCGAGACCGCAAGGACATGCCGAATGCGCTTCAATCCGGAGAAATGCACCTTCGGTGTCCGCGGCGGTAAGTTCCTCGGCTACTACTTGACCGAACGGGGGATCGAGGCCAATCCAGACAAATGCCGCGCCTTCTCAGATATCACCACGCCCACCACGAAGAAGTCCATCCAATCCCTTAACGGCGTGCTCACCTCCCTTTCCCGGTTCATTGCCAAGTCCGCCCAGCACGCCCTCCCCTTCTTCAAACTACTCAGGAAGGAAACCACGTTCGAATGGACAGACGAATGCGAGCAAGCCCTCTGCCACCTCAAACGCATCTTGTCCGAACCACCAATACTGATACGTCCTGTGACGGGCGAACCCCTATACCTATATCTGGCCGTGGCTAACAAAGTCGTTAGCGGCGTCCTCGTCAGCGAAGCCGGGGAGGGCCAAAAACCCATCTACTTTACTAGCAAAGCCCTCCATGGCCCCGAAGTCCGATACCAGCTGATCGAGAAGGTCGCCCTCGCCCTCATCACCGCAGCACGACGGCTTCGACATTACTTCCTAGCACACACCATCATGCTCCGCACCGATCATCCCATCCGCCAGCTCCTCGACCGTCCCGACATGGCCGGACGCATGCTGAAATGGTCATTATAACTGTCTGAGTTTGACATCACCTACGAGGGCCGGCACGCCATCAAAGCTCAAGCCCTGGCAGACTTCATCGTCGAGATGACCCCGTCACCCGATCCCACCACCAGGAGCCACATTTGGACCATTTTCGTGGACGACTCCTCCAACTCCACGGGAAGCGGCGCCGACATCGTCCTCGACAACGACGAGGGCACCCTCATCGAAGTCTCCCTCATGCTAACCTTCCCGACGACTAATAACTAAGTCGAATACGAAGCATTTCTAGCCGGACTCCGCTTGGCATCTGACCTCGGGGCCAGAGACATCCGAATCTACACAGATTCCCAGCTAGTCGCTTCGCAAGTACGAGGAGAATATCAAGCAAAGAACGACAACCGCGCCGAGTACTTAGCACTTATCACCGAAAAACTGCAAGGTTTCGACTCATCGGAGATTCAGCACGTCCCGCGCAAGCAGAACACCCGCGGCAACATCCTATCCAAGTTGGCAAGCACCAAAAAGCGAAGAGGCTACAAGTCGGTCATCCAAGAAGTCTTGTCGCAACCGAGCACCAACGCGACCACTACCCTTCTCGACATCAACACCATCGGGGATACTGACTGCTGGATGACCCCACTCCACGCCTACCTCAGCACCGACCACCTTCCGGCCGACCCTAAAGAAGCTAGCACAACCAGACGACGAGCCTGCTCGTACGTTCTCCTCGAAGGAAGGCTGTATCGCGGGGGCTTCGCGATCCCACTCCTCAAATACACAGATAAATCCCAGAGCGCAACCGTCTTAGAAGAAATCCACGAGGGCATCAACGCACAGCACCTCGGAGGAAGATCCCTAGCGCGAAAGGCTCTACGAGAAGGCTACTACTGGCCCTCGATGCAATCGGACGCGAAGGAACATGCCAAACGATGTGACAAATGCTAAAGACACGGGGACATGCACCTCGCCCCTCCAGCCGAACTCACATCCCTCTCCTCCCCGTGGTCGTTCGCCTGGTGGGGGATGGACATCCTCGGACCCTTCACCTTAGGGTCTTATCAGAACAAATACCTCATCGTGGGCGTCGACTACTTCACCAAATGGATCGAAGCCGAAGCTCTGGCCAAAATCACAGCCCACAACATACTCCGATTCTATAAACGAAACATCCTCGTAAGATTCAGGGTCCCACTTGCCATTGTCACCGACAACGGCACACAATTCACGGACAAAAACTTCTGCGACTTTGTCACCAAGCTCGGAACCAAACACCACTTCACCTCGGTCGAGCACCCCCAGACAAACGGCCAGGCAGAATCCGCGAACAGGGTCATCCTCAGGGGATTCAAACAATGACTCAGTGACGTAAAGCGAGCATGGGTCGAAGAGCTCCACAGCGTCCTTTGGGCGTACCGCACCACTCCCCACTCAACCACGAGGGAAACCCCATTTCGCCTCACGTATGGAACTGAAGCCGTGATACCGGTCGAAATACGCTAACCATCCAGACGAATGGAAGCTCCCCTGGACACCGACGACAACGACGGCGCCCTACGAGAAGAGCTCGACCTCATCGAAGAAATTCGCTCAGGAGCAGCCCTCCGAGAAGCCCGACTGAAACAACAAGTAGCACTTCGCCACAACACCAAAGTCCTAAAACGCGACTTTCAAAATGGCGACTTAGTCCTGCGCAGAAACCAGAAAGATTCACACGAGGTAAAATTGGCTGCAAATTGGGAAGGCCCCTACTGTGTCCGCGACAAGACGGAGCACGGGGCCTATTACCTTGAAAACCTGCACGGTATACAACTAGCTCGACCATGGAACGCCGCGAAACTTAAGCGGTACTACAGTTAAAACACTTCCCGCGACGATCCATCGTCCCGGTCACTGGGGGGCGACATGGTACCACCGCACTCCCACGCGTCCACTAACGACCAGAGAAAAGCAAGCCCTGCCTCTTGTGTGCGCGGGCAAAAGGCCTTGCTCGGTGGGGAACACCTCGACCGAGACTTCCCACCGTTGTACCAAAACCGGCAAGACGACCAGCTCGCGATGGGACGTCCACGCTGTTGCACCCTAAAATTTGCCCAACCTTATTCACTTGGTTTATGTTTCAATATCATTAGCATTTGCATATAGAGTCATGTACATAGGTTACTCATCTGCATAACATAAGCATAGCAAGTCATTCAGCAGGGGAACAATCATTATTCTCATCTCTAGAGACCTATCAAGAGGTTATTATCCAAATTCAATACCATTCAAGTCACCAGAAAGAATTTGAAAGCTGGGAAGTCAATGGATCAAGCATTGCATCCATCTCTTATCTGAGGGTCTCTGAGGATCAACAAGAAGTTGGGAGCTGTGGGTTGAGCATGGAGAGTATGTGGACATCATGGGAGACTTAGAAAGTCATTTGGATAAGAAGACAAGTCATTGGTATAGTCACAAGAGTTGTGGATGAAGACAGTCAACTAGGGTTTCATCTGGGTCAACCCTGGGTCAACTCTAGGTCAATTGACTGATTGAAAGGCATTGAGGGCTATTGAGGAGATGTGGGGTTTATCATTTGACATGAAGAATAAGGATATGTTGTTATGCTAAGAAGAATTCAAGAGAAATCAAGGAGAAGAGGAGTTTCTAAATTAGGGTTTCTATGTAAAATCCCCTAGTTTAGGTCAAATTCCCAAGCAAGATAAGTCAAAATGCAAGCTTCAAATGGATCCTTGGCCAACATGAAACTTGTAGAGGATCTCAATACCTTTAATTTGAGTGGTGGAAGGAATCAAGGAGATTTATAGAATTCAAGTTATGGTCCTTGCAAGTTACAGGTCATCTGAGGTATCTGAACTTTTGTCTGTGAAAGTGACTTGACTTCTAAGCTATTTTTACCCCTCAAGGAGATTTCAAATGAATTTCTGGTCAACATAAGAGTTGTTCCTAATTGTCTTAGATTTCTAGAATGGTATGGTATGCCTTCATATGATTTGTGGAACTCTACTTATGGTCTTGGAAAGCAAAGGGTATTTTGGTCATCTAGTGATTACACGTCATCCTTAGCCTATGCCTAAAACTCATACAAGGGAGCTTCAAATGAAAAACTTCCCAACATCAAAGTTGCTCAAAATGTCATTTTAAGTCAATAAAAGAAGCCATGAAAGTTTGGAAATGTATGGAATGAGACTTGCCCAAAGTTGGTGAAAAATGACCTAAAAAAGGCATATAACTTGAAAAAGTTCAAGTTGGAAAATGGTTTGAGAGATCTACAAGTCCAATATGGGTCATCCAATATACCAAATTGATTCCCAACATCATTTTAAAGACATTGGTTCAGCCACATGTTTGAGTTTAGGCTTAAAAATTGGACTTCCTTTGTAAAGTTGTTTCTTGCATCATAAGGCAACATGGTAAAACTTAACACAAGGCAAGGAAAAGCTTGGTTTTTCATACATACACTCCTAATATCTCATGAAAGGAGATTTTAACTTAAATTTACCCAAGGTGCAAGCATGATATGAGATGACTCAAGATACCATCAAATGATAAAGTCATGAAAGTTCCACAAGTTTCTAGATCCCTCTAGGACCAATCTAGAAGCTTCTCATTCTGTTAATCCTCACCTACATAAGGAAATGAAGCCATTTGTGCATTGGTTGGTGATTCTTTGAGCTTGCAAACACTACTTTGATTCCTTCACTCCCATTTGCATTTTCTCTTCAAACTCCATTGAAACTTCATCAATCATCTCAATTTTTGTTATCATTATCATCCACCATTATCATAGAGTAATTGGCAAAGGAAATTGAAGGGAATTCGTGGCTGGTTAGGGTGATCCAAGTTTACACTCCAACTTACATGAAGAGGGGGATAAGGTGATTCAAGAAGATTGAGCCACAACCATTGCAAACAGTAGAAAGCACACCATTGGAGGAGCATCTAGAAGCCATTACAAGTCTTGAATTGCAGCACAACTACACCTACCATCATCACTTGCAAGGTAAGCATTTCCCTTCGAATCTCCCTATTTATCCAGTTATAGATTATATGGTTAGGATAAAGGTGCTTAGAGACCATAGGGGATTGAATTCTGAGAATTATGGAGACTTCTATGAAGTTCCATGGCAGGTCACCATTTCTTTAAGTTCCAAGAACAAGTTGTGCATTAGGTTGTAATTGATATGATATAGCATAAAATGATGAGGGTAACATATAGAGCAACTGTAGATCATTAGGATTGAGTTCTAGCAAGGTTGATGTCAGAAGAGCATGGTGAAACCCTAGCTTTCGTGCCCTCTGTTTGGGATCTACAAGGAGAGTTAGCAAAAACTAAGACCAAGCATGGATTCCTTGTGATTAGTAGATCATTTTAGGGTTTTGAATTTTTCATTTTCATCACGTGATCATGGAGAACGATCTGGTTGAATTTTCGTGCATGGAGGCTGTTTTACTGAAACCCTAATGGTTGGAGGAAGACAATGGCCAATGGCCCTTGGATCTGATGAGAAAGCTTGACTTGACCAAGGATCTAACGCTCCACATTCAATCTGAGTTTTGGAGGCAAATTTCAAAAGAATGAAACGATGCGTTTCATTAACGTGTACTGATGGGACGTTTCTGTTATCTGCACCCCCACTCTTGCTGGGCCCAACGTGTATCCATTATTTTTCTTACTTTTCCTACCCCCTGCCTTTATTTCATTTTAATTTCTTTTCATTTTCATGCATTTTCAAAAAATCATAATAAATCATAGATTTCATATTTTTTAATGGTTCTTTTTGCATTAATTTCTTAAAGATGTCTAGAAAATTATAAAAAATAAAAAATGCATTTTATTTTTTATTTGATATTTTTCCCATATTTTCCAAATAAATGCCTATTTTAGGTGTTTCATTTCATACATGATTTTGTTAATTTTTGTTCTAATAGTTGCTTTAATATTTTTCACCCATTCTTTTTAGGTTGATTAATAGACATTGTTAGCTTGTATATCCAATTTAGTTCATATTTTTAGGAAGTGATTTTAAGTGTTTAGTTTAGGTGTGAACAACATGAACAAAATTAGGGTTTTAAATCAACTTAGGTGAGATAGTTTAATTCTTTTAGGAAATTTTCATTTGATTTTTGGGGTATGGACTATAGGGGTTATGGGTATAGGATAGATCCCCTTAGAAATCACTAGGATTCCCCTACTGCTATTAGTATATGCTGCTATATTTGATTGATTGGTGTGGTGTGCCCTCTGGGGATTATTGATTTGTCTGTGTGGGTATTGGGATTGTCTGGGGATTGGGGGAGCTGAAGACTTGTGATGATGGAGCCATTGGAGATCCAGAGTTTGAAGACCAACTTCCAGAGTTGATGAGGAGATTCCTGCCAGTAGCTGTTGAGGAGATTAGGGTTTAGGAGCTAGGCAGAGCTCTAGATTAGAAAGCTTGATTCTCAAACATGGAAGGCCTTGACTGCCTCCATTCCTCTCTGTGATACAAAGTCTCTCTAAGACACTCACCCCCTTCCTTTGGAAGACTTGATGCTACTGTCTAAGGGATAGAACTCTTGAGAGAAAATGTCTTATGTGTTAGTAGCAGTTGGTTTGCCACCCTTGGTGGTCAACTAAGTGCTTAACACCCAATTCACTCTTGTGATTGATCCCTCAGCTTGGAGGAGAGGACTTGAAGAAAAGCCATTGTAGGCTGAAGATTGATGATCAGGACCTTGCTGGAAGGCTGTGGAGATGGAGATGGATGCTTGCTGAAGCTTGAAGTCAGATGTTATTCCATAGCTGCTGATGCTGTTTATTTTTCTGCTGTATTTCATTCTTGATGTATTGATTGGTTTTCTGGACTGTATTGTTTGCTGTTTAACCTGTTGGGTTGAAAGTGAATCCTGTTCACTTTTGCCTATTGTTTTCTAGGTTCGAGGTTGAGTGGGACTCCCTTGCCTCGCTTGTATTGCTGCATCCATGCATTTTACCGCTTTACTGTATATATCTGCTATTGTTTCTGTTTCCGTCTATTCCCTTAGGATCTCTGTTTCTCTCTGCGCAAGAGAGGAGCATGATAGACATTAGGTCTTAACCCATGCATGATAACATTAGGTTAGCTTGATTCCCTTCGCAACCGTAGGTTAGAGTGCTGTCTCTCCTTTCTCAAAAACAAACAGAAAAACACAATAAGATTTCAAACACAATAAAAGACACTTCTTCCGTAAAAGAATGTGAACTCATCAAGACGTCATTTTGTCCGCCGGGACTGTTAATCAGAAAAAACCTTTTTCAGAAGGAATAAAATCAACCAAGACAAGCTTGTGTCTTTCGTGGCCCGAACTACGTTTGCTCTGATCTTCCATGCTGTGTGGAAGTACGTAGGCATAGGATGTGATGTCCTAGCGAGCAACCTTCCCCTCCTTTCCCGTAGGTAGGCGAACTACGTTGACTCTGATTTCTCATTCCAGATGGGAATACGTAGGCATAAAGTGCGATACTTTGCCGAGTCATTTTATTTTCATTTTATTTTTCTTTTAACCCCTAACCTATAGAGTAGATAGAAATAATAATCCATACCCGAAAACAAGCGTGGATCCCGTCGAGTACGACGGACGTGAGGGGTGCTAATACCTTCCCCTTGCGTAACCGACTCCCGAATCCAGGTTTTGGTTGCGACGACCATACCTTTCCCGTGTTGTGCGAGGTTTACTCTGAGCGTTTCCTTTCCCTCCCGTGGGATAAATAACGCACGGTGGCGACTCTTCTGTTCAGCCGGCGCCGATTTTCGCAGTAGCGACAGCTGGCGACTCTGCTGGGGATCCAACGTCCCCTGGCTGCTAAGGACTGCGATAGTTCTTACGCATTTGGGATCCAACGTCCCTTAAGAGAGTCAATCCTAACGCTTGTTTTCCCGTCGAGGATTTTGTATGAATTTATATTTCTGACCTTTATTTTCAGCATTATATATATTAATTATTATCGCTGTATTGGGGTGTGACGGGTGTTCTGATACTGAGTGAGAAGCCGGACCTGGGCTTGAGTGCACCTAGAATTAGAGTAGAGATTAGTTGGCGCCCGCTTGCTTTGGTGTCCCGCGAAATCTACACTCAGACGAGGTTCCTCTGGTTGGCCTCTTGCCCCTTCCTTTGGTTGGCGTGGGTTGCTGGTTAGTTGAATTGTCGACTCTGGGGACCGATCATTTGGAAGTTGGCTAAGTGAGGCCTCTTCAGGATTTGATGATGCCACTCCTTATGGGAATCGTATCATCAACCCTGAAAGTCTGTGACGCCGACGACCGCATAGGATGCCATACGTTTGTCAGTTACTAGGACATCCACCTGTGAGAGGGTTTGGGGCTATGCAGGTAACTAGACCTCCAGATACCGGTTATTTCTTGATCAGAGTTCCTGGGTATTTATGGAGAGTTATGAGGTCTGTCAGAGACCATTTGGAGATGTGCTATGAGGTCTGTCAGAGACCAGTTGGATAGTTCCGAGGTCTGTCAGAGACCAGTTGGAGATGTGATTTGAGGTCTACCAGAGACCAGTTGGAGTTATGGTTCGAGGTCTGTCAGAGACCATTGTTGGAGCTTTGTGTTAGGTCTATCTGAGACCAGGGTTTGAGGCCTTCTAGAGAATCTATCTGAGACTTCTTGATATGGTTCAGGCTATTCAGCTACGGCAGTTGGTCCCCGTTGCATGTTACTTGCGTTGCATTTGTTTGCATACTCATCATCATTGCATCCCACTAACGTGTGTCTGTACTGCAGGTGCATTTGCATTTCCCTAGTTCTAGTGTCCGGACTTCTGAGTGATCAGTCATGGCCAGCTTAAGAAGGACAGTTGCTTACAAATTGCCTACTCCTGATGTTGTTCCCCTGCTGGGGTTGATCTCTCTGGCTGATGAGGAGGTTCGTAGGAGCTTCAGAATGAGCTATGGAAGACTATTGAGATTGGTGCGCAAACCCACGGAGATAGAGCTAGATGGGCTGTACGCTTTGATGCAATTCTATGATCCCGCATTGAGATGTTTTACATTTGCTGATTTCATTATGGGGCCTACCATTGAGGAGTATGTGGAGTTTACTGAATTACCCGTGCAGAACCAGGTTCCATTCATTCATTCTGGCGTTAAGCCCAAGCCGGAAGACTTGGCAAAAGCTTTGCATGTGGAGGCTTCTGAACTGCTGACTACTGTTTCCCGTGGAGTGCCAGGCTTCTCGCTCCAGTTCTTGATTGGTAAAGCCCAAGAGTACGCTAAGAGCGGGTGTTGGATTGCCTTCAATGCTGTGCTGGCTCTGTGCATTTACGGCATAATATTGTTTCCCAATGTACCGGATTTTGTGGACTTCGATGCCTTCTACTTGTTTGCCGCTGGTAATCCTGTACCGACCATGCTCGGAGATTTCTACCACTCTCTGCATTACAAGAATGAGAAGGGAAGAGGAAAGAATGTTCATTTCTGTGTACCATTGTTGGATATGTGATTTAAAAGCCACCTTCCCATGAAGGGATCTTTTGTGAAGAGTGCAACCACAGCTAGCTGGTCAGAGCGCCTGATGAGGCTATCTTCCGAAGACGTCGAGTGGTTTGATAGGGATCTGTTGGGATCTGAGCTTATATTCAGTTGTTCTGGGTACCCTAATGTGCCGCTGATTGGAAGAAAAGGGTGTATCAACTACAACCCTTCTTTGTTCGTCCGTCAGTTCGGGTATGCGCTGAAGAACCCTCCAAAAGAGGAAGAAGTACAGGAATCTCTGTACTTCACCGGAGATTTGAAGGGGGAGTTATTGGCCAAGTTGCAGCATGCCTGGACACGTATTAACCGAAGAGGGAAGCCGTTGCTAGGGAAGAACGACTGTCAGGCCTATGCACCTTACAGGGTTTGGATCCAGGAGAGAGCAAGTCAGTTGCGGATGCCATTTCCAAATGCACCAGTTCTCGTTCCTATTCCGGTAGCAGAGCCAACTACTGTTTCTAGGGAGGCCTACGAGCAAGTTGTGAAAGAAAAAGAAGCCTTGATGAAGATCAACGAAGGGTTAGAGCAGGAGCTAGCCCAGATACGCAGCAAGAAAAACAAGGTCGTCCATGCTTTCCAACAGCAGATTGAGCTAATGAACAGATTAGGGGCTGAGTTGACTGAGGAGAGGAAGAAGCGCGAACGTCTGGGGCAAGAGTTCAGAAGCTCCCATGACATGCTGGAATCCAAAAAGAAGGCGCTCGACGCAGCACACCGAGAGATCTCTTCTTGCAATAAGACCTGGAATGCCACGCTCACCAACAATAAGAAGAGGGAAGATAAGTTGAAGCAGCAAATTTCCGACCTTGAAGAGCAGTTGAAGTCCAGCATCAAGAAGTGTGAAGAAGAAGTGATGACCCGGTACAGTCTCCAGAACGCACTAAACAAGGCCATCAAAGGCAGAGATGAAGCTGTGTCTCAGACGCGTAAACTAGAGGATCGCTTCGGAGAGGGGGCATGGGAAGAAACTGCTGAAGACGTGCGGTGTGTTCTTAAGAAAAGAAACCAACTTGTTGAAGGGCTACTGGATCGACCAAGCCATCCGGAGACCAAGAAGCTGCTAGAAGAGTACCAGACTTATGGGAGGATTTAATCATTTCATGTAGTAACTTGTATGCTTTATTTGCATAGTGCTGACCATCACCAGGATTGTTGGTTGAGGTCATGCTTTCTCTTTGTACTCCCAGTGACATTGTATTCTTGGCTTATTGGTTTCTCTGCAATATATGAGGCTTTCTGTGATTCAGCTCCGATCTTTATATTGTTAGCACTGTCACTGCACCGGCACCTTCACACTAGAATCGGGGAATGAATTTCCCTAATGCACAGACACACATTGCATTGCATTCATATTCATATTGCATTACGGGTAATCTTTGGATGGTGTCTTATTTCCTGCTCTGTACCAGGTACTTTTCAGGATTGCAAATCAGCACCCGCACCGCTATTCCACTCGCACCAACTGTCGAAGAATCATGGATCAAATGCAGAACGAGATGCAAGATGTGCGCGAGAAGCTAGCTCTCTTTATGCAGACCATGGAAGCTATTGCAAAAGGTCAGGAGAATTTGCAAGCCATGGTCCAACCTCTGTTGGCCCGAAATGCTGGTCACGGTAACGAGGATCATCAGTCTGTGCGAGTCGATACTGTTCATGGAGACGGCACTCCCACACCAGTGGCTCCACCTGTAGTCAATATACCTGCTGCTAATGTCAACAACGCTACCGCTGCTGGAAACGGTAACGTCGGAGTTGGGAACGAGACTGCTGTCCATAACGTTGGGCTTGGTGATGTCAATTTGGGTGATAATATGGGAGGCAACGGCTTCGACAATACTGGATTCGGGTTAACCGATCAGGGATTCGATAACGCTGGGAAATATGGTTTCAATGCTCAAGGCTTTGGGCAAGATGGTTATGGTGTGACCAATCAGGGTTACGGAGGTTTCGGAAATGGAAACGGCGCTGGGTTAATGGCTTTTGGGCCTGCTGGAGGTGTTCAAGGGTACGGCAACAGAGGCCGAGGCCCAGTGATGAATCAGATCAGAGTGATGAATCAGATCAGGGTTGGCCGTAATAATGGATATGATGGGTATGGAGCTGGGAATGGTGTGTGGCAAGAAGATCAGCAGGAGGACGCTTTCTCCGGCGGAGGTTTCGAAGGGCCGATGGATGACTCCCAGAAGATCAGAATGCTAGAAGAGCAGATGAGGGGAGTCTTGAACCAAAGTGCTGTGGGCTTGGACATGGCAACAATGGGTCTGGTACCTGGCTTGAGGGTGCCAATCAAATTCAAAGCTCCTACGTTTGATAAGTATAAAGGGGACACATGTCCGAAGGTGCACGTGCGGGCTTATTACAGAAAGATGTCTGCATATTCAACTGATGAGAGAATGCTAATGCATTTCTTTCAAGATAGTTTGTCAGGCCCTTCCCTAGAGTGGTACATGGGGTTGGAGCCAACCAATATCAAGACATGGAAGCAGTTGGCAGAGGCATTTGTAGCTCACTACAAGTATAACAGCGACTTGGCGCCCAATCGGGTCCAATTGACAGGGCTGTCGCAGAGGAAGGGGGAGAGCTTTAAAGAGTACGCGCAAAGGTGGCGCGATATGGCTGCCAGGGTCCGTCCTCCTTTAGAAGACAAGGAAATGAATGACATGTTCGTCGGCACATTCACAGGCTTGTTTCATGACATGCTGTTTCATACATCTCTGGCCAGTTTTTCAGACCTAATTCTGATGGGAGAAAAGATTGAACGTAACATTAAGCAAGGAAAATTCCAGGCTGAGGAACCAACTGCATCTGGCAGTAATAGGAAGGCTTTTGGTGGGCCCCGTCAGGGCGAGGCAAGCGCAGTATTTGGAGGCCGAGGCAGGGGACGAAACCAATATCATCAGCCGCAGCAGGTGGCGAGCGTTACTATCCCGTATCAGCAACAACCACTTCAACCACAACAACCGTCTCAGCAGCAGCCAATGCATCAGCAGCAACAGCCTCAGCAGGGTGCGCAGCAGGCTCAGCGAAGATTCCAGGGTGGTAAACCAAGAAGAGTGTTTGAGAAGCCTCCCTCAACATATGCAGATTTGTTGCAGACGCTGTTGGGTCTAAATCTGGTAGAGAAAAGAACTCTGGCACCGATAACGGGAACTCCTCCGTATGGTTATGATGCAAGCAGGCACTGTGAGTTTCATTCTGGGGCTCCGGGCCACGATATAGAGGGTTGCCATGCTTTTAAGCATGTTGTGCAGGATCTTTTGGACAATAAGACTATCAGTTTCGGAACGGCAGGTCCGAATATAGTGCAGAAACCCATGCCTAATCATGGGGCGAACGCCATTCTGACTGAGGAAGGGTTGAATCTGATTATGAATGTCGACGATTTAAAGACGCCGCTGAGCGAGATAAAAAGCAGATTGTTGCAAGGGGGTGTTTATCCAGGATGTGACGAGTATTGCTTAGAATGCTGGACCCTAGCTGGGGGGTGTGATGATTTGAAGAAAGGCATTCAGGCTTTAATTGATGGAGGCACATTGCAGTTTGACCGAGCAGCAACCGAAGAGCCTGCAGGGGCGGTAGCAGATGATCAGAATGATGTGGCCACTGTAATGATTCCTCGAAAGACAATTACTATTGCAGCACCGGTCCAGCGACCACCGATCACCATAACTAAGGCCGGACCGATCCCGTACGAGAACACAAAAGCAGTCACATGGTCATATGGGTTGGAGGTGTATTGTGACGGGATAAAGATTGATGTTCATAAGCAGCCAGCCGAGACTGTGGACAATGTTGTTGGTTCAGGAGGGATGACAAGGAGTGGTAGGATCTTTATATCACCTGAAGTAGAGGCCGAAAGACTAGCAAAAGGAAAAGGGAAGGTGGTTGAGAATGTCCCAGTGCAAGCAAGCGAAAAAGAAGCGGCATCGAAAGACGTAGAAGAGTTCATGCGCTTGATTCGAAAAAGTGATTATAAGATTGTAGAGCATCTGCAACAGACGCCTTCCAAAATATCTATCCTGTCATTGCTACTATGTTCTGAAGCTCACAGAAATGCTTTGTTGAAAGTCCTGGATACTTCCTTTGTACCCCAAGACGTCTCCGTGAATCAGCTGGAAGGAGTGTTGGCACATGTAAATGCAGACCACAGTCTGGGCTTTACCGAATTCGACTTGACCCCGAAAGGGAGAGATCATAATATGGCGCTGCACATATCTGTCGAATGTAGAGGATCAGTAATGTCGCATGTATTGGTCGACACCGGATCGTCTCTAAATGTGATGCCTAAGAAAGCGATGATGAAGCTGGATGTCAGAGGAATCCTGTGCACGCCCAGTGACTTGGTAGTTAGAGCATTTGATGGCACGCGAAGAACAGTCTTTGGATCGATCACATTGCCCCTGCAAGTAGGGCCAGAGGTGTTTGCAACCGAGTTTTATATCATGGATATACAACCTGCATATAGCTGCCTGCTCGGAAGACCCTAGATCCATGGGGCTGGGGCAGTCACGTCCACCCTGCATCAGAAGATAAAATATATGGTCGGAGACAGCGTAGTCACCGTATGCGAAGAAGAAGACATCCTGGTCAGCCATCTGTCGTCATTTAAATATGTGGAGGTCGACGGAGAGATCCACGAAACACCCTGCCAGGCATTTGAAGGGTTGTGTATCAAGGATAAAGGTCCCGGGTCGAGCAAAGTGTCAGAGATAGCCGTCTCGTCGTATAAAGAAGCTCAAGCTCTGGTGGAGGCAGAAGAAACAAAGGGCTGGGGCAAAGTGCTGGATATTCCTGTAAAGATGGACCGGTTCGGGCTGGGATACCAACCGTCGTCGTCAACCCCCGCTGTGGGAGCACCCCATTTCGGAGGGCCAATAACCATCTCTGCCAGTGGAGTATGTCATGAAACCATCAACGTTGTTTCGGAGTCCGACGAAGGAGACAGCGACTGTGATATGGATGCCTGGATTCAGCCAAGCACGCCAGGACAGGGACTGTGCAACTGGTCTATTCAGGAGCTTGTTCCTGTGACTCTTAAACAGTAATGCTTTGCTTTATTAATTGTTGAATAATCTGATGTCTTGCCCGGGGCATCAGGATTTGCTTAGGGCTGTGTTGTTATGAACATTGCGTGTTAATCAGTAAATAAATGGCGTTTTTTTATGTGCAAATACTGTAATCTCTATCTTTCTTGTTTTATATTTTTCAATAAAATGGCAACGCGGTTATTCGCTTTATACGCATTTTGAAGCACTTAACCATTCCTTTTGCAGGATAACATTTTCAGATGACATCCTTGAACTACCTATGACTCGTCCCGACTTTGAGCATCCGGTATTTCAGGCCGAAGAAGAGGTTGTCGAAGATAGTGACGTTCCTGAAGAACTGTCTTGGTTGGTGAAGCAAGAGGAAAGAGCCATGCTGCCTCACGACGAGGTCATCGAAATTATCAACTTAGGGTCGGAAGGGGTTGAGAAGAATATTCGTATCGGGGCCGCACTGCAGGGTGATATCAAGCGAAGACTGGTTGAAATGCTCCGAGAGTATAGTGATGTATTCGCTTGGTCGTATGAAGATATGCCAGGGCTCGATACAGATATGGTGGTGCACCGTCTGCCACTGAAAGAAGATTGCCCGCCGGTCAAACAAAAGCTTCGCAGAACTCGACCAGATATGGCGGTGAAGATCAAAGAGGAAGTTCAAAAACAGTGGGACGCTGGTTTCCTGGCTGTGACAAAATATCCCTCATGGGTTGCTAACATCGTACCAGTGCCAAAGAAAGATGGCAAGGTTCGAATGTGCGTGGATTATAGAGATTTGAATAAAGCAAGCCCAAAAGACGATTTTCCACTTCCCCATATCGATGTGCTAGTTGATAATACTGCTCAATACTTCGTATTCTCCTTCATGGATGGCTTTTTAGGCTACAACCAGATTAAAATGGCGCCAGAGGATATGGAGAAGACCACTTTCATAACGCCTTGGGGAACATTTTGTTACAAAGTGATGCCCTTTGGTTTGAAAAATGCTGGGGCAACATATCAGCGTGCGATGACAACTCTTTTTCATGACATGATGCATAAAGAGATCGAAGTTTATGTTGACGATATGATTGCCAAATCCCAGACGGAGGAAGAGCATCTGGTGAATCTGCTGAAGCTATTTAAAAGGCTTAGGAAGTTCAGGCTGAGACTGAACCCTAACAAATGCACCTTCGGGGTGAGATCGGGTAAGCTGCTGAGGTTTATTGTAAGCGAAAGAGGAATAGAGGTCGATCCTGCTAAAATAAAAGCGATTCAAGAAATGTCGACGCCTAAAACAGAGAAAGAGGTACGCGGGTTTTTAGGGAGGTTGAACTACATCGCCCGGTTCATATCTCACCTAACTACTACGTGTGAACCATTATTCAAGCTGTTAAAGAAAGATCAAGCTGTAACGTGGAACGAAAATTGTCAAAAGGCGTTCGATAAAATAAAGCAGTATTTGCAGGAGCCTCCTATTTTAATACCCCCAGTGGCAGGGAGACCTTTGATCATGTATTTGACGGTTCTTGAGGGAAGCATGGGTTGTGTTCTTGGTCAACATGACGAGACAGGAAGAAAAGAGCATGCGATCTACTACTTGAGTAAGAAATTTACAGAGTGTGAATCTCGATACTCAATGCTTGAGAAAACTTGTTGCGCGCTAGCCTGGGCCGCCAAGCGTCTGAGACAATACATGCTGAATCATACAACCATGCTCATCTCGAAGATGGATCCTATCAAATATGTATTCGAGAAGCAGGCGTTGTCAGGGAGAATTGCCCGTTGGCAGATGGTCTTGACTGAATATGACATCCAATACGTCTCGCAAAAGGCTATAAAGGGGAGTGTGTTGTCTGAGTATCTGGCGGAGCAGCCTATTGAAGATTATCAATCGATGAGGTTTGATTTTCCTGACGAGGATATCATGTACCTAAAGATGAAAGATTATGAAGAGCCGTTGCCAGACGAAGGACCAGAGTTGGGTTCCAAATGGAAGATGATATTTGACGGAGCTGTGAATGCTTACGGTAGCGGAATAGGGGCAATCATCACTACGCCACACGGGTCGCACATCCCGTTTACTGCCCGATTGACCTTTCCAGTTACCAATAATGAGGCCGAATACGAAGCTTGTATAATGGGGCTTGAAGAAGCCATTGATTTACGAATCAAGAATTTAGACGTATACGGAGACTCAGCTCTGGTGGTGAATCAGATCAAAGGGGAATGGGAGACACGTCAGCCCAACTTGATACATTACATGAATTATGCGAGGAGATTGCTGCCTTTCTTCGACAAGGTTGAGTTGCATCATGTGCCGCGGGCCGAGAATCAAATGGCTGACGCCCTGGCCACTTTGTCTTCCATGTACAAAGTCAACTTCTGGAACGATGCCCCAAGAATCATTATCTCTCGGCTTGACAGGCCAGCTTACGTATTTGCTATCGATGAAGCATCGACGACAAACCATGGTATTTCGATATCCTTAATTTTCTGAAGAATAAAGAGTATCCAGCTGGGGCATCCAGTCAAGATCAGAAGACTCTCAGGAGATTAGCGGGTAACTTCTATTTGAATCCAGATGGGGTCTTATACAAAAGAAACCACGATTTGGTGCTGTTGCGTTGTGTAGACGAAAGAGAGGTGAAGCTGCTCATGGAGGAAATACACGAAGGTACCTTTGGAACGCATGCTGGTGGGCATGCTATGACGAGAAAGCTGCTGAGGGCAGGTTATTTTTGGCTGACTATGGAAACTGACTGTTTCAAGTTCGCAAGGAAGTGCCACAAGTGCCAAATCTATGCTGATAAGATCCATGTGCCTCCGAGTCCTCTGAATGTGATGTCATCGCCATGGCCATTCTCGATGTGGGGAATCGATATGATTGGAAAGATCGAGCCGACGGCTTCTAACGGGCATCGGTTCATCCTGATAGCAATTGATTATTTCACCAAGTGGGTGGAGGCGGTGTCATACGCAAATGTAACGAAGCAAGTGGTGGCTAGATTCATCAAGAGAGATATCATTTGTCGATATGGGATCCCCGAACGGATAATCACGGACAACGGTTCAAACCTGAACAACAAAATGATGAAGGAGCTCTGTCATAATTTCAAGATCGAACATCACAACTCCTCCCCTTACCGACCCAAGATGAATGGCGTTGTTGAGGCGGCCAATAAGAATATCAAGAAGATCGTTCAGAAAATGGTGGTGACCTATAAGGATTGACACGAGATGCTACCTTTCGCTTTGCACGGTTATCGTACGACGATACGCACATCAACCGGGGCAACCCCGTTCTCGTTAGTATACGGAATGGAAGCGGTATTGCCATTGGAAGTTGAGATCCCTTCTCTGAGGGTATTGCGAGACGTTCAGCTAGACGAGGCAGAATGGGTGAAAGACAGGTTGAACCAATTGAGTTTGATGGACGAGAAGAGGCTAGCTTCTCTAGCATATGGTCGTTTGTACCAGAGCCGAATGAAGAAAGCATATGACAAGAAGATACATCCGCGAAGCTTTCAGACGGGCGACCTTGTGTTGAAAAGGATTCTCCCGCCGCAAGCAGATCACAGGGGCAAGTGGACCCCCAACTACGAAGGGCCATACGTTGTCAGGAAAGTCTTTTCAGGAGGGGCTTTATTGTTGTCTACCATGGACGGTGAAGACTTCACGTCACCTGTGAATTCGGACGCAGTTAAAAAATACTTTGCTTAAAATAGACCCGCTGGACAGAAAAAAGAGAGTCCAGGCAAAAATGGGGCATCCTGGAGAACCAAAAACAGAATGAAAGGTTCGGGCAAAAGTTAGGGATAAAATTGAAAAAATGTACACCCGCGAAGTTGAAAAACTACACTGGGCGGCTTCGGAAAAAAAGGGTATCCCGGTGAACTGAAAACCCGTAAAGGGCGGTTCATGCAAAAGTTAGGGATTTAAGAAGCAAATGACTGCGGTCCGAATTTGATATTGCAGGGAGCATCAATGCGGGAGAATACCTGAGGGGTCAATTATCAGATACAAGCTCTTCGGAAGTGTGGATACCGGGAAAGCATTAGAGTCGGGCGAGTCATAGGAGGATCAGTTGGTGGTGTTCGTTTGCATCCCGTTGCCGACATGTGTACAAAACTTAATTTGTCAAAATATTTATGCTTCCTGTGTATACTTGTGTATTTGCTTTGCGTAGCTTCCTCTTTTTAGGAGTTACATCCCGTGTACAAAACTCCGCCCATTCAGGGGCCCAATCAATAAAATATGTTATTCAGTGCTTGATGCTGGTTCTTTACTGTTTTGTGCATGATAAAACGCCTAAGTTCATTGAAACTAGCATGTGTATAACATCACTGGCCCTTGCCAACAATTGCTAAAGCTTTGAATTAACTGAAAATAACGTCACTAACCTGAATCGATTTGGTTGCATAGGCTTGTCTTGTCTTGTTTGTGTTGTTGCAAGTTGCATAGCCGTATGAAGAAGATAACCAAAAGATTGCAATAACGAAAGACTCGGCCCGCACGCAGGTCATGCATGTTCTTCCTGAAGAAGGATCGAATTCCCCAGCTAGTTGCAGCTTAGCCGAAGGACATGCTCCAGCAAAGCCATTCATCCTTAGTAGAGTTTGGCGATTCCAAGATTATGAGGCGGTATTCAGACAGTGCATCTCGAGCAGAGGGGTTTAGTCTCAGAAGATTAATATTTCGGGTTGATGAGCTGTATTCAGACAATTTACCTTCCCCCGCAGGGTCATTTACTCTCCCCCAGCGGAGTTCTTTTTCCAACCAGTGTCTTCATTCCTCCCAGTGGAATTCAAAGATTAAGACTATCCCCGGAAGAGTTGGTGTGGGTCTTGACATTTATTCTGTCAGAATACCGCGTGATATCCGTTCACTTTCCAACAGAAGTTCGATCATCCCAGGCGCATCTGCCATTCTTATATTCCCAGCAGGGTGTTATTTCAGTGAGGTGTTTGGTTCGAGTTCCCAATTTTCCAGCTGAGTCGACTTCACTCTCCCAGCATTTATTTTGCTGGGATAGTTCTATAGCATCTGGCTATCCCCAGCGGAGTTGGCATTATTTTCAGCATTTATTTTGCTGAAGCAGTTTCTGTACCCAGCAGTTCGGGACTGCATTTGCATTGGCATATAGTGTCATATTGGCATCGGCATATAGGGTCGTACTTGCATCCACCAAATAAAAGCGTAGCATTTCCATGTCGAATGGAGCATTGCATCATTGTCAAACGCATGCATTTTTGAAACATAAACTCGGTTGGCTGACCTTTTGTTTCAAGTATTGTTTCTCTTGCAGGTAGAGAGAGCCCTTGCTCAGGTGAATCAATAAAACATTCAGGATCTCGACGTGAGACATTCGACGAAGTGTCATCTTTGGCACTACCCACCACAGAGTCAGCAGGATAAATTTCTCTTTGCCCCTAAGCTGAATTACTTATTTCCCTGCCAGGGTTTCTTGTTGAAGTGTCTCTAGTCCGACCAGCGGATTGTTTCCTTCAAGGTTGTTGTTACGTCAGCATTAAAAGGCTTCATGAACCAGAACTTCAGAGGCTACCGCCAGTTATCAGAACAGGCCTCCGGTAGTTTGGTTTCCAAATATCCCCAGTAGAGTCAGCCTCAAAGTGGCTGTAACGTCAGTGATAAGAAGTTGCGGACCAATGGAAGGATGAGTCCTAACGTGGACAATTTCTTGACAGGTTTTCTTCGTGCTAGAAAAGTGGAGTCCTAACGTGGACAGTTTTCTTTCCTCGGGCTGATGGGAGGCGCTAGTCCTAACGTGGGCAGGTTCGATTTCTCAGAATTGATGGAATGTGGAGTCCTAACGTGGCCATTTCTTCCAGTTTGACGGTATGTGCTAGTCCTAACGTGGACAGCTTCGAGTTCTCGGTATTGATTGAGTGTAGGGTCCTGACGTGGACAAGTTTATCCTTCTTCGTGTCGTGGGCAGAGTATGAGTCCTGACGTGGACACAGTCTTATTTCCCCAGCAAGTCAAAGACGCGCAAGTCCTGACGTGGACAAGTTTATTTCTTCAGCAGGTTGAGATATGGGTCCTAACGTGGACAAGTTTTATTTTATCAGTAAGTCAAGAGGCGAGTCCTGACGTGGACAAATCAAGACGAAACGAGAGTCCTTACGTGGACAGGTCTATTCCTTGCGTGGAAAGAGAAGTTGTTTCCTTACGTGGAAAAATTTAGTCCTGATGTGGACAGATCAAGAATTTTATTCCTTACGGGGAAGAAGAGTGATTTCCTTACGTGGAAAGAAGACGAATTCCTTGCGTGGAAAGATGGGAGTCCTTACGTGGACAAATCAGAAAGAGTTTCCTAACGTGGAAAGATTGTGGTTTCCTTACATGGAAAGATGATATATTCCTTACGTGGAAAGATTGAGTCCTCACGTGGACACTTCAAGTGGGAGTCCTGGCGTTGACAGATCAAGGTTTGATTCCTAACGTGGAAAGATTAGAGTCCTTACGTGGATATATCAAGAGCATTCCTTACGTGGAAGAAAAGCAGTTTCCTTACGTGGAAAGACGAGTTTATTCCTTACGTGGAAAGATTGGGTCCCTACGCGGACATATCAAGATTGATTCCTGACGTGGAAAGATAGAGGTATTCCTAACGTGGAAAAGGTTGATTCCTTACGTGGAATAGAAGAGTTGATTCCTAACGTGGAAAGAAGGTGTATTCCCAACACGGAAAGTGTAGTCCTAACGCGGACAGATCCAGACGAAGTCTTAGTCCTAACGTGGACGGTGTTATTCCTAACGTGGAACGGTTATTCCATACGTGGAAGGACAAATAATCCCCAGCACGGTCGCTACGAGATCCATGGGTTGTCGTAACAGTCAGATTCAGCTGATGAACGTCGTTCCTCAAGCAGTGGCGCAGTTTATTTCTGCGGTTGGCAAATTTCTGGGTTCTTAGTATTCAACCGTCTCGTACCGCGAATGTCTGAAGGCTCCGGGCTCTTCATCCAATCGGGTCCAAGTCGCTTGAATAGGGGCAGCTGTTGCACCCTAAAATTTGCCCAACCTTATTCATTTGGTTTATGTTTCAATATCATTAGCATTTGCATATAGAGTCATGTACATAGGTTACTCATCTGCATAGCATAAGCATAGCAAGTCATTCAGCAGGGGACCAATCATTATTCTCATCTCTAGAGACCTATCAAGAGGTTATTATCCAAATTCAATACCATTCAAGTCACCAGAAAGAATTTGAAAGCTGGGAAGTCAATGGATCAAGCATTGCATCCATCTCTTATCTGAGGGTCTCTGAGGATCAACAAGAAGTTGGGAGCTGTGGGTTGAGCATGGAGAGTATGTGGACATCATGGGAGACTTAGAAAGTCATTTGGAGAAGAAGACAAGTCATTGGTATAGTCACAAGAGTTGTGGATGAAGACAGTCAACTAGGGTTTCATCTGGGTCAACCCTGGGTCAACTCTAGGTCAATTGACTGATTGAAAGGCATTGAGGGCTATTGAGGAGATGTGGGGTTTATAATTTGACATGAAGAATAAGGATATGTTGTTATGCTAAGAAGAATTCAAGAGAAATCAAGGAGAAGAGGAGTTTCTAAATTAGGGTTTCTATGTAAAATCCCCTAGTTTAGGTCAAATTCCCAAGCAAGATGAGTCAAAATGCAAGCTTCAAATGGATCCTTGGCCAACATGAAACTTGTAGAGGATCTCAATACCTTTAATTTTAGTGGTGGAAGGCATCAAGTAGATTTATAGAATTCAAGTTATGGTCCTTGCAAGTTACAGGTCATCTGAGGTATCTGAACTTTTGTCTGTGAAAGTGACTTGACTTCTAAGCTATTTTTACCCCTCAAGGAGATTTCAAATGAATTTCTGGTCAACATAAGAGTTGTTCCTCATTGTCTTATATTTCTAGAATGGTATGGTATGCCTTCATATGATTTGTGGAACTCTACTTATGGTCTTGGAAAGCAAAGGGTATTTTGGTCATCTGGTGATTACAGGTCATCCTTAGCCTATGCCTAAAACTCATACAAGGGAGCTTCAAATGAAAAACTTCCCAACATAAAAGTTGCTCAAAATGTCATTTTAAGTCAAGAAAAGAAGCCATGAAAGTTTGGAAATGTATGGAATGAGACTTGCCCAAAGTTGGTGAAAAATGACCTAAAAAAGGCATATAACTTGAAAAAGTTCAAGTTGGAAAATGGTTTGAGAGATCTACAAGTCCAATATGGGTCATCCAATATACCAAATTGATTCCCAACATCATTTTAAATACATTGGTTCAGCCACATTTTTGAGTTTAGGCTTAAAAATTGGACTTCCTTTGTAAAGTTGTTTCTTGCATCATAAGGCAACATGGTAAAACTTAACACAAGGCAAGGAAAAGCTTGGTTTTTCATACATACACTCATGAAAGGAGATTTTAACTTAAATTTACCCAAGGTGCAAGCATGATATGAGATGACTCAAGATACCATCAAATGATAAAGTCATGAAAGTTCCACAAGTTTCTAGATCCCTCTAGGACCAATCTAGAAGCTTCTCATTCTGTTAATCCTCACCTACATAAGGAAATGAAGCCATTTGTGCATTGGTTGGTGATTCTTTGAGCTTGCAAACACTACTTTGATTCCTTCACTCCCATTTGCATTTTCTCTTCAAACTCCATTGAAACTTCATCAATCATCTCAATTTCTGTTATCATTATCATCCACCATTATCATAGAGTAATTGGCAAAGGAAATTGAAGGGAATTCGTGGCTGGTTAGGGTGATCCAAGTTTACACTCCAACTTACATGAAGAGGGGGATAAGGTGATTCAAGAAGATTGAGCCACAACCATTGCAAACAGTAGAAAGCACACCATTGGAGGAGCATCTAGAAGCCATTACAAGTCTTGAATTGCAGCACAACTACACCTACCATCATCACTTGTAAGGTAAGCATTTCCCTTCGAATATCCCTATTTATCCAGTTATAGATCATATGGTTAGGATAAAGGTGCTTAGAGACCATAGGGGATTGAATTCTGAGAATTATGGAGACTTCTATGAAGTTCCATGGCAGGTCACCATTTCTTTAAGTTCCAAGAACAAGTTGTGCATTAGGTTGTAATTGATATGATATAGCATAGAATGATGAGGGTAGCATATAGAGCAACTGTAGATCATTAGGATTGAGTTCTAGCAAGGTTGATGTCAGAAGAGCATGGTGAAACCCTAGCTTTCGTGCCCTCTATTTGGGATCTACAAGGAGAGTTAGCAAAAACTAAGACCAAGCATGGATTCCTTGTGATTAGTAGATCATTTTAGGGTTTTGAATTTTTTATTTTCATCACGTGATCATGGAGAACGATCTGGTTGAATTTTCGTGCATGGAGGCTGTTTTACTGAAACCCTAATGGTTGGAGGAAGACGATGGCCAATGGCCCTTGGATCTGATGAGAAAGCTTGACTTGACCAAGGATCTAACGCTCCACATTCAATCTGAGTTTTGGAGGCAAATTTCAAAAGAATGAAACGATGCGTTTCATTAACGTGTACTGATGGGTCGTTTCTGTTATCTGCACCCCCACTCTTGCTGGGCCCAACGTGTATCCATTATTTTTCTTACTTTTCCTACCCCCTGCCTTTATTTCATTTTAATTTCTTTTCATTTTCATGCATTTTCAAAAAATCATAATAAATCATAGATTTCATATTTTTTAATGGTTCTTTTTGCATTAATTTCTTAAAGATGTCTAGAAAATTATAAAAAATAAAAATTGCATTTTATTTTTTATTTGATATTTTTCCCATATTTTCCAAATAAATGCCTATTTTAGGTGTTTCATTTCATACATGATTTTGTTAATTTTTGTTCTAATAGTTGCTTTAATATTTTTCACCCATTCTTTTTAGGTTGATTAGTAGACATTGTTAGCTTGTATATCCAATTTAGTTCATATTTTTAGGAAGTGATTTTAAGTGTTTAGTTTAGGTGTGAACAACATGAACAAAATTAGGGTTTTAAATCAACTTAGGTGAGATAGTTTAATTCTTTTAGGAAATTTTCATTTGATTTTTGGGGTATAGACTATAGGGGTTATGGGTATAGGATAGATCCCCTTAGAAATCACTAGGATTCCCCTACTGCTATTAGTATATGCTGCTATATTTGATTGATTGGTGTGGTGTGCCCTCTGGGGATTATTGATTTGTCTGTGTGGGTATTGGGATTGTCTGGGGATTGGGGGAGCTGAAGACTTGTGATGATGGAGCCATTGGAGATCCAGAGTTTGAAGACCAACTTCCAGAGTTGATGAGGAGATTCCTGCCAGTAGCTGTTGAGGAGATTAGGGTTTAGGAGCTAGGCAGAGCTCTAGATTAGAAAGCTTGATTCTCAAACATGGAAGGCCTTGACTGCCTCCATTCCTCTCTGTGATACAGAGTCTCTCTAAGACACTCACCCCCTTCCTTTGGAAGGCTTGGTGCTACTGTCTAAGGGATAGAACTCTTGAGAGAAAATGTCTTATGTGTTAGTAGCAGTTGGTTTGCCACCCTTGGTGGTCAACTAAGTGCTTAACACCCAATTCACTCTTGTGATTGATCCCTCAGCTTGGAGGAGAGGACTTGAAGAAAAGCATTGTAGGCTGAAGATTGATGATCAGGACCTTGCTGGAAGGCTGTGGAGATGGAGATGGATGCTTGCTGAAGCTTGAAGTCAGATGTTGTTCCATAGCTGCTGATGCTGTTTATTTTTCTGCTGTATTTCATTCTTGATGTATTGATTGGTTTTCTGGACTGTATTGTTTGCTGTTTAACCTGTTGGGTTGAAAGTGAATCCTGTTCACTTTTGCCTATTGTTTTCTAGGTTCGAGGTTGAGTGGGACTCCCTTGCCTCGCTTGTATTGCTGCATCCATGCATTTTACCGCTTTACTGTATATATCTGCTATTGTTTCTGTTTCCGTCTATTCCCTTAGGATCTCTGTTTCTCTCTGCGCAAGAGAGGAGCATGATAGACATTAGGTCTTAACCCATGCATGATAACATTAGGTTAACTTGATTCCCTTTGCAACCGTAGGTTAGAGTGCTGTCTCTCCTTTCTCAAAAACAAACAGAAAAACACAATAAGATTTCAAACACAATAAAAGAAACTTCTTCCGTAAAAGAATGTGAACTCATCAAGACGTCATTTTGTCCGCCGGGACTGTTAATCAGAAAAAACCTTTTTCAGAAGGAATAAAATCAACCAAGACAAGCTTGTGTCTTCCGTGGCCCGAACTACGTTTGCTCTGATCTTCCATGCTGTGTGGAAGTACGTAGGCATAGGATGCGATGTCCTAGCGAGCAACCTTCCCCTCCTTTCCCGTAGGTAGGCGAACTACGTTGACTCTGATTTCTCATTCCAGATGGGAATACGTAGGCATAAAGTGCGATACTTTGCCGAGTCATTTTATTTTCATTTTATTTTTCTTTTAACCCCTAACCTATAGAGTAGATAGAAATAATAATCCATACCCGAAAACAAGCGTGGATCCCGTCGAGTACGACGGACGTGAGGGGTGCTAATACCTTCCCCTTGCGTAACCGACTCCCGAATCCAGGTTTTGGTTGCGACGACCATACCTTTCCCGTGTTGTGAGAGGTTTACTCTGAGCGTTTCCTTTCCCTCCCGTGGGATAAATAACGCACGGTGGCGACTCTTCTGTTCAGCCGACGCCGATTTTCGCAGTAGCGACACACGCCACGGGGAGAACTACCCTCGAAATGGTCAGGCCACACCGCCGGCCAAACCGACCAATTCTCCTCACCGCCGGTAACAAGTTTGTCGAGCTAACACCCGGACGGGCCTGAAAAGCATACCAATACGTGCATATCAAACATAATTCAAGCAAACAAATAAATGCAAAAATAAGACGAGCATAAACATCGTGCAAATACCGAGCGCATACTTAGAAAATTCTCAAAAGATATATTAAACAAAAGCGGGCACCAACCCAGTAGTCAATATTACACGAACGGGGGCACGCAGGCCCAACAAAGGAAAACAAGTTACAAAATATCGGCACACAGGCCAAGACACTACGAGCACGCAGGCCCGGGAAACCTATACAACCTCGCCCTCCTGCTCAGCAACCACGTGGCCAGCGTCGGAAACGACAAGCTCGGGGTCAACCACCTTCTCGTCGACAATCTCATGATATGGCCCGATCCCTTCCACGATCAACGCGACGCCGAGGTTGACAACTTGGATCTGCGCAACAACGCTCTTGAACCCAACCTCGATAGCATCCAAACAATCGCCTTCCAACACCCGAATCCGGGCGACCAAATCAGCACGCGTGATCAACCACTGGTCCTCCTCAGTCTCGTCCTCGGCCGGACAAAGTGCGTTGTCCAGGACTTCCATGCGAACTTTCAGCGCCTGCACCTCGGCCACTGCCGCCCCCAGCTTCTCCTCCATCGAGGTCACCTTCTCCTCAGCACCCTCCACTCGCTTGCGCTGGTCAGCAGCGTCTTTCCGACTCTTCTCCAGCTCCTCGGTAAGCTTGGCCAGGCGCGACTGCATGAAGGTAAGGCCCCCCTGCAATTTGGACAGCTCAGCAACAGAGCAACCCTCCTCGTTCAGGACAAGGGCCGTCGTGAACGTCTGTATCATCGCGGCCAAATCCTCCGCCAGGATACGTCGACGAGACTCTCGATCGGCTTCACGAACAACCTTCACTTCCCCAACAGAGACGGTAGGAGACCGGGCCCCGTGAAAATAGCCCGGATGCTGATGGCACGGCGGAACGACATATCCCTCCTCGGCCGAACCGGTCGTTAGATCAATCAAGCCGCTGGGCTCCTTAGATCTCGGCCTCTTCGCAGCTCCCTGAGACGTAGGAGACTGGCTCTCCTGGGGAGAAGAAGACGAACTCTGGCCTCCCGGCGCCATGGCCTCCTGCCCAACCAGTTGACTCACTCGCATCTTTGGGACCGCGGCGACCCTTGAGGCGCGCAGCTTCTTCACCCGCTCCTCGATGAAAGACATGTTCGCTGCAAAAACAAACAAAGAGTTAGCAACGGACAAAACATACGATCACAAGAAAGAAGAAACGTCCCTACCTAGATATTCCAGAGCGTCCGCCCCCGTGGCGCAACCGAGCAGGGTCTTCGTGTTAATCAGCCTTTTCTTCGTCCGCACGTTCCCCTGCGCGTCGAGGATGTACCGACCGTCGGGCGTCACCAGTTTCGATGGGGGAAGATCCCGCACAAAGGCCACTATTTTCAGATAGGCGGCCATATCCCTCTCGTCGAGAGTCCCAGCAACCACGATGTACCGGTCAGTACCACGGTTGAAGTGCTCCGAGGTCCACAATAAATGTACCTTGGGGAGCCACACAAGGAACCGCTGGCCGTCTACCATCCGCTCTCCCTCGGTAAAAAGAGTATCCGAGCCTTCCTGGGTGATCGGTTTCACGAGGAAGAATCGACCCTTGAAATCTCGAACAGAATCGATGTACGTCTTGAAGAGCTTGGTCGGCTGCTTAAACGAGACCCATCCTTGACGGTCGTTCATCGACTGGCGTTGCAGGTGGAAGATGCGAAAAAACAAGGGCACAGTGGCCTCCACCTCGAGATAAAAGCACACCACCTCGAACGCGCGGATAAAGGCCAGAGCGTTAGGATGCAACTGGAATGGGGCCAAGCGTAACCAGTCGAAAAGGCCCAAATGGAAAGCGGAGAACGGCAATCGGAGCCGGGCCTCTTTGAAGTAGAACTCGTGCATGGGAAACATCCGCCGCCCATATCTCGAGTAGATGCGACGATACTCCTTCGGGCGATACACCTGCCAGTGTTGCGGCTCCCCTTCGTGCGTATCCTCCACGGTAGCGTAGACATCGGACGCGTCGAGCACGAAGCAAGAGGGGGTGGACAACGGCTCTTCAGCCACCTACTCTTCGACGGGGAGGACCCGCTCGTCGAAATCCGGGACCTCGGGTTCATTATCTTCGACCATCGTCCCCGGTATCAAGGCTGACATGCACACCTGAAAAGCAGAGGACAATGGTGAATTCAATAGCCAAGATCAAATCCACCCTTCCACCGCAGGTCAAGTGAAAGGGCGACAACGACGGGAGAACGACGAGCGCGCGGTCGCTCCCCGAGGGACGCTCCCCGCCGCTCCTCCATGGGGCGTTCAAAGGCTAACCTATCACCCCTCCCCGGGGTACTCATCGGGAAAGGCACGCGTCCCTGAGGCATTCATCGGAGAAAGCCCCCGTCCTCGGGGCATTCATCGAAACAACCAAACCTCCTCGGGGCATTCATCCAAACTAACCCAAAAAACCGCCAGATACGGCGGAACTCGCGTCTCTCCTCGGGGCATTCATCATGCCCCGACCACAGACCCTAATCAAACGGCGGAAATAAAAGGAGAAAAGAGAGAAACTCACTTGTGACGGCGGCGAACGGGAGGAAGAACTAACGGCGCGATGGCGATCCACAACAACGACGGATGAGGAGGAATCTCAGAGTTTCGCAGGTAAGACAGCAAGGTGGAAAGTAAAAAAATGAGCGGGGACCCCCACATTTATAACCCGGTGCGGAACTCAAAGCGACACTAGGCTTTTGAGTGTCCTAGGGTAGCCACCCTACTACCCACTCAACGTGCGACACGTGGTGGTAAACTGACGGTCGCGTCCCTTCATATACCTTTGCCCCGCTCTCCCCAAGACAAGAAGACCCTCGCGCATGCATGCATTCCACCGGGCACAAAACCGACGAGCCACCCGCCTCGATACCTCTTTTCCCGAAGCAACGACCTTAAGTCCTCGCTCTTTCGCCACAGAGCTTCGACTTGGGGGGTCCTGTTCTAGTCTGGGCCCAGCCTCGCGGTCCAGCCCAATAACGCACAAGGCCCATTAAGCGGAATGGCCTGACCGGGCACACACCCCCTAGGACGGGCAGGATACGCTCCCCGCCGAGCGGGACGACACGTCTCGAAGCGTCCTCGGCGCCCCCCCTTTTTAGTCGAACAGAACGCCCTCCGCGGGCGATCTTCCCCGTGCCATCGGGCAAGACCCCATGGCTCTTCCGCGCCCTCGCGTGCTCCCCTCCGCGGGCAGAACTCGCTCCCCTGTCGGGCAGGACTCACTCCCTTGTCGGGGAGGACTACGTGTCCTTCACACGTTCTCCACGTGTTCCCCTCCGCGGGGACACGTCATCAACCAACTGCCCACCTCCGAAAGAGCAGGTCAAACCCACTTTCCGGAGATCAAGGAGCAGTTGGACTAGGGAGAAGACCACGTCCTGGTCTTCACTACGCCACGCAAGCCCTAGCAGTCACCTGGGTTGGGCCTGGCAATCCAGCCCAATGCAAGTGACCGTTGGCCCAGCGCTGGGGTCTCTCTATAAATACCCTCTTCCACAAGAGGGTCAGGTAATTCACATCTTGCCCTTCTCTGTACTTTGCTCTCGCTCTGCCCAACTCATTACTTTGGCATCAGAGTGTTTTGCAGGTACACCCTCCTTTCTCCTCCTCATCATCGGTGAACAGGTAGCAGTCCAACAGCGTGTGGCCAGCCCGTGATCCTCTTCTGATCAGGTCAGATCAATATTAAATACAAAATCTCATTTAAATTTTTACGTGTGTGCATTAAAACAGCGGACAGACGGGCACGCGAGTGCCCGTCTGGACACTAGTAATAATAACGTTTTTAAGGACTAAAACCATCGTTTGAAGTGATCATCTAAAAATATCAATTACTATAAAAAAAAGGATTTAAAGTAATCAATTGTTCAAATAATCTTTTTAAATGGTATAAACATGACAACCTAGATAATTATCTTAATGAACAAACTTTATTTTAATACTTTATTTACACCTTTTTCTACCCTAATAATTTATTAGTCTATTATGTAAACAAAAACTAGGGATTGTTATTCTCATCCTAAGTGATAAAGAGCTATTCTATAAAAAATTTAAAATTGCTCTTCACTAATCTAGTAATCATTTCATATACACCAAATCTCTTTTTTGTTATTTAAATATGTGTATTTATATGTTGATGGTTTCGTTTTTAGGAATTAAGAAAGTACTAGCAGTGAGCTTCATTGACTTTATTCCCAAAGTTGAATGAGATTTTGAAGGAATTTATTATGGGAATTTATTAATCCATCCTATATGTTACTTAGATACTTCGTGAAAATACTTAAATGTTCTCAGATTTCGGAGATGAATCTCTGAACGCACCTTGAAACGTTAAATGAACTGGAGATACATCTCGGTAACAATTTAAAACATACCCTGCATCACAATTATAAGTTATTTTACAATTACATTGTACTAGAGATGTATCTCCGTTTATTTTATGGAGATACATCTTTGTAACATATCATAATAGTGCATATTATGTTTTGTTTATGTTTATTCAGATGAAGATTTATAAATGTTATGTACCATGTTATGTAACGAGATTTAAACCATACAACCAATATGCAAAAAAGGACGTATATAAATTCAAATGGTCCAAAAATGACATATATAAATAAAGTCAAAAACAACGATAAAGTAACATGAGATAAAAATAAAATATAATCCATAATGAATCCAAAGTATAACTATTACATACTACTGCACTATTGTGTATCTCGGACTATATCTCATTTGCCTTCTCTGGTTGTTCGGCCTTCAATACCCTCATCATCCTTCGTTGTCTCCGATACATCAATGCCTCTCGTGCCTCTGTCATGATAGCATCAAGGAACTGCCTCTCATCAGATCCATCATGGAAGATACCTCTGTCAATACATGTATGTGCAATTTCCATTATGCAATGACATCTAGGAAAGACATCATGAGCATGATCTAACTATGTCTGCTCCTCCTCTAGTATCTCCTAATGAGCCAGCCTCAGTGACTCTTCTAGATCAGTTTGTACTATGTACGAATGTGACACCCTGAAGAGTCACCTGATGTACTCGTCGATATAGCTTCATTCCCTCTCATCTATGATACATCGTGCATCCTCTGGTACCAGATGACTCTCTTAATCATCAAACATGGCATCCGTATATCTATGTATCAAAGTAAGAGGAGCAGAGAGAACAAGATGTCTAGGAATGATCTGAGTGTATCCTAACTATCGCATCACACTATTGCGCAGATGAAGAGCAGTGAGACATGATTCACAAGCCAACCATCTCGAGTATAGCACTATGTCATCAAGAGGTTGTATCTCATGGTGATTAACATAGTTTTTTAAGTGCATGTCCTCGACAACCAAAAGATCAAAATACACTCTAAACAACTCTATTGTCTGGTTTCCTCTGAGTGGGGAAAATGCAGTAGCACCAATCATATTTTCAGTGTAATTCGGTACACCTACCCTATCATAGATGCGCGGGAAGTGTTGGAGGATTTAAGTTAGAAAGGTTTGGAAAACACGATTCATCAGTAATGGCATTGCAAAGCTAAAATGGAAATGATACAGAAACATTAAAAGACCAATAAATATTACCATAAGTAGTGTGATGTTGCCACTGACCTGCTTTGTCTTCCACCTACAACTCTCTGATAACTTCGAGTACAAGTAGACCAAACAAGTGGCTCCCAGTTGTACTCATGGATCCGCTCGAAGTCCTCGAAGTACTGTAGGTATATAAGATTTGTATAAGTGGCACTCTTGTCCATAAAAATTGCAGCGCCAACAAAATATAGCAGATATGCTCTCATAGCATACGCTACATGGTGCCACACCTGCTCCTTATCACCTATAGCCTAATGTGCTCTAAAGAGCTCATTTGTATATACCTTTTTCAGAAATTCAAACCTAGCATCATCTTCTCTGGTTCTATCCAACTCCATCATCTCATTCATTGTGTCAACTTCCAAATAGTCTACCAGCATCTCGAGTGCCTCGTCTTTGGTAATCCTCCCATGATCTATAAGTTTCCCTCTGTTTACTTGGAAATTTGGTGAACAAATGAAGTTTTTATTGATACTTAAGGGATTAAACTTGAAAGTATCCCGAAATATATTTGCGTGCATTTGAAACTTTGAACATGTTGTTGTTGTCAAATCGAAGTGTAATGTTTGAAGAATAACAACATGAAATTTAACAAGACTTGGAATATAAGGTTTTGAAGACAAAAATGACTAAAATCAAAATGTACAAACAAAAGATGAAATGAAAAAAAGATCGAAATGTAAGTGAATGCGAGAAAAGACTTGAATTTAAAAATGCTTGAAACTCATAAATGTGGAACGTATACGTACATTTCCCTCACTCATTTATCAATTACGTAGATACTTTGAGTATATAGAAATTTGAGTACAATTGTAGACCCCTAAAATGTAAGCACGCGTCTCTTTATATACTAGTCTAAAATAACTGCCTACAAACGGTCGACTAAGTCTATCACGACACGTTTCGGTTGCATACAACCATTTCTTCGACGAGACTCCACGTGTCTTCAAATAACTGCTTACTTCAATTAAATTCCCACTCTTTTAACACCATTCAAATATATTAACTACTTTTATTGGTCATTAGGAATTGACTTAACTATGTCGGAATCACTAGGATCAATAATGCTGAGACAACACACTCTATAGTACTTTCCACATACGGTGCCCAAGTTGACATTGTTTCCATTGTAATGATGAACTACAACCTTATCCAATATAGCATAATATTCAATCAGGCAACAACTGATCAGAATACTTAAAAATTTCACTAAGTCCCTATACTCTAACAATGTTCTTCAATCTCTAGCTATTTCGACCAACATCACCATGTATAAGTTTTGACGTTAAATCAACGTTTGACTTCTAATTGACTACATTCAATTTCAACTTCACACATGGCATACTGATTGTTTTCACTTGCCATTTATAGTTATGTCAAAAAATCCAAGGTAAGAAATTGCCCCCTAAAATGCCATGTGTTGACTTGGATAAGAAAAGAGAAACGTGTCATTTTTTTCTTTCGTATTTTTCGACACCATTCTCACTTATTCACTAACATCACTGTCATCATTACCCCTTTTACAGTGCATTGTAATTTTCAATGAGATGTGTTCAGAATCTCATCATCACTCTTATTTCCTAGGAAGTTATGGTTGTGCACGTCTGCTGTAACTACTCCACTCATGTTCCACTTTGTAACCCATGAGAACACTTCAGAATCTCTATGTGGATGCCATGTGTCCAACTTTAGGCAAGCAACGAAACACCTATAAGTACCCAACTTCAAATTCTTTCTCTTCTTCTTCATTTCATCCATTTCTATAACTTTCGCACGTAGAGAAAAACCTTTCAATTTTTTCAAAAATCTTTGTTTTTATCAATGGCAACCACTAAGACAATGCCTTCCAAGTCTGACACAGGAAAGAACCTAATAGCCTTCACAATCCCACCAGATGACGATGAAAAAGGAAGAGATTTCATCTCTGAACCTCCGCTGTCAAAAGAAAAAATCTTTATATGGGAAAAATAGGTACTCGTCCCCTTCTCTCTGTCTAACAAACTCTTTGCTTTCTTAGGACCATTTTTTACTACAAGGTCAAACGGTGGGAAAGTTACACGCTTTTTCCTAGGTTACTCAGTCACCATGCCTTTAGCGTTTGAACAACACTCCCTCGACTTGTCCTTCATGTACAAACCTGCATGCGTTTTCTGATCTGCACCACTTACTAAGAGCAAAAAGTACATAGCCTAGCTCGACAAGGCTCAACCTTAAAGGAAAAAAATGGCAAGACCTAGACATTTACGACATAACTAAAATTTATAGGACTGACCCTAGGTATAACCTAGCCATGTTGCTGGCATCAATCTTCTTTTGGGAAGGATCGACCAACACTTTCCAATTTCCTTGTGGCATGTTAACACCGACCTTGTTCAACGTGGCAACCATCACAGGTTTAAATCCCTTAGGCAAAACTATCACTCCGAATTTAGAAACCAACAATTAAATTACCATTGAATGATTTAGTTTTAAAAACTTCATTATTTAAAACCATGATAAGAAGAACGCTGAAGTCTCCAACTAGGAACATATAACCTTTTTAACTCTATGGATTTCATGATTCATTGAACCTGCCTTGCTTTATTTCTCAACTTGTACCAACTCTATGTGAAGTTCATATCATGTTCATGCCTTTGCAAACAAGTCAACATGATTAAAGCTTACATTTCATGCAATGCCCAAAATCACTTCATGTTGGCATGTTGGATCAAAGTTTTTCCTTATGAATGAAGATCCAAACATGCTGAATTTGCTACCAAATTGAAGATCTCGTGGCATGGAACAAGTTTCTAGTTGATTATGATCTAAAAAGGTGCTTGAAATATGGCCAAAAGGTGGATCAAAATCGTGCAACACAAAATGATCCATAACTTGGTGCAATTCTGGTTTGAACAAACAACTCTACCATGATCACTTCCTATTTTTGAAACTTCATGCTCAAGCAAAAGAAATTTATACTCTTGGTACCATTGGAAAGAGGACATGATATACTAATTCTTTCATGTTGATCACTTGATGAAAATCAACATGCATCATGGAGAAAACTGACCATCAAAATTGGTTTTTTCAAATGTTTGACACTTAGAAAGAATTCTAAGTATTTGACAATTTTCACAATTTTGAAATCTCAACTTTGATCATTCATAACTTCTATTTCTTGTGAGCTTTTGATCCAATTCTTCCATATTGTTGAAATATGTAATGTCATCTTTAAGTACATCCCTTGGGCATGAAAAATGGTTGTTTGAATTGATCATAAAGTGGTCATAAAGTCATGCACTTGTTAAGGTGAAAAACTTAGAAAAAGTTCTAAGTGTTTTGGATTTTCACACAACTTAAAATCTCAACTTTGATCATCCATAACTTCCATCTCAAGAAAGTTTTTGCCTTGTGATTTTCATCGACTTGTAGTATCAAATGCCTTCTTCAAATGCAATCCACAAATGCTTCAATTGGATGCTAGAGGAAGAAGTTATGATCTTGGAAAATAGGTCACTTGCTCATGCATTTCTATAACTTAGAAAAATTCCAAAACCCTAATTTTATAACTTTGGTTCTCTTTCTTGATTTTCTTGATTAATGATGATCCAACTCAATTGTTTTCCATATTTTCATGATTATTGACTTGAGGAAGTCATGTTTGACCAAAAAATTCAAAAGTCAAACTTTGACTTTGATCAAATGTTTACTTTGTATCAGATGAATTCAAATCTTGCACTTGTCAATGAATCAAACTTCTTGAGCTAATTGCATCATATGATTGGACTCCAAAGATGTATTTGAGGGTCTTGAATCATGTTTCAAAGTATGAGTTCATGTTTTGGTCAAAAAGTCAATATCCAGTTGACTTTGACAAAAACCCTAACTTGGCGCACTTGAGGAATTGAGACTTGATGATTTTGAATTGATGCAATCTCAAACTTGATTGTTAATGAAGGAAAACCTTGATCCATGAGTGGAATAGTTGAGATGTTGATGAACACACCAAACCTTTGACTGATCAACCACTTGGTCTTCTTGATGCTATGCACATGATGCAACTAAATGGTGGAATCTAGGGGTATGACAGTTATTTATTCCATGATTCAGTTTTATGGCATGTTGATTCATCTCGAGAGTCGTCATGACGATATGTGTTTATCTTAGTGATTGTTATCATATCTCAAATTAGCTAAATATTAGAAAGCAAAAAGGATACAAATATGTAAAGTAAAACAATTCAAAAAAAAATCGGAATAAATACCTCTAAAGAAAGAAATGCTCAAGATGCCTCTAACTTCAGCATTAGTGTTGCATTTGATCAAATCGATATTTGGAAGAAACTCATGAATTTTAATAATAAAAGAAACATTTCTTAAATTGACCATTAATATTTTTTAGAATACATGAATCTTGAATAGAGAAGAAAAATGACTTTTGATTAATGAATTTTCTGAATATTAAGTATAAATTAGAGCTAATATTGCATGGATCATACAAATTTTATTCTCAAACTGCAAAAGGCTCCTCCCTCGTCAAATATGAAGGTGAGAAAATTACTTAGAAGGGGGGTTGAATAAGTATGACAAATAATCAAAGATATAAACACAGTTATTTTTATCCTGGTTCGTTGAACTCAACTACTCCAGTCCACCCTCTCAAGAGTGATTTGCCTTTCTCAGTCAAGGACTTAATCCACTATTTAATAAAACATATTACAATAGTAACACCTAAGAACAACTGTTATTAGTCTTCTCAAGAGCTACTGATCCCAACTGGATCCTCTTAAGGAAAACCTTTTACAATCAATGTAAAACTATTACAAGAGTAAGAATGCTTCTAAGAAGCTGTTATCACAACTGTGATATTTCTCTTAAGTTTAAGAACAATGTTACAGCAAAATAAAATATATGAGCTTTGAGAGATTTGCTTTTGATAAGAGATTTTTGCAAGTGGTTCGTTACTGAAGAAGATGGAGTGAACTTCTTTATATAGGCACATAGATCCATGAAGTCTGTGATATTTCTCTCAACGTTGAAGACTGTGCTGAAAAGTCTGGAGCCTTTTGTCTTTACATTGGAGGCTGTGCTGAAAAAGCCTGATGCCTTTTGTCTTCACTTTGCAGAAACTTTCCTTAGAATGGAATGCACAGATAAAACCTTTTTGTCTGTGTTCTTGTGTCTAGCACAAAAGAGGAAAGAGCTGTTGAGATATGCCAACGTACATATTCAAATCTTCTTCACTAAATAAGTTCAGCTATCAACATTAAAGTCTGGATCTTCAGAATCTCCAGAGTAGAGATCTTCTGGATCTTCAGAGTCCTGGGATGTTCTTCAGATTGTGCTGAATCAGAGTATGTACAGCTTGTGTGCTTGAGCGTGTAATTCTGTCATAGCAGAGTCTTCTATATCAGATTCTCAATACTTATGCAGCGCAGTATCTTCAGAGTCTTCTGATGACTAAGCTTCTGATCTCTCAGATTCTTCTATTCTTTAGAGGCTTATGCTTCAAAATCTTTAGTAAATAACACTCAGATTCTTCTTGAGGCAGCATTCAGATCTTCATTTAAGATGCTCTTGAACCTTTGAAGCCTTTCATAATATCATTGTTCAGTTCCAAATTTGCTCTTTAAGAATATTTTCTTTAGTACCTGTAGCAAACAGTCTAGAACAAATTTAGAGTATATAATTCTTGAATACAAAATTCATAAGTGTTATCATCAAAACATAGAGATATTACTAAGAAACAATCTGTGTTCTTACAATCTCCCCCTTTTTGATGATGACAAAACATGAGAAAATTTGTTCAGTAAAAAAAATATGAATTATAACTCCCCCTGAGATTAACAATCTCCCCCTGAAATAAATACTCTAATAGAAGAAAACACTTCCCTTTTTGATTAAGTATATTTCAGATTCAGAGCCTGATGCAAGAGGTTTGACTTTCAGAGTCAAATGTTGATACCAGATAATTAAGACTTTCTTCAGTCAGAGCGCCTGGTTATCATCTTGCTTGAATTATCTTTTCTGGTTGGAAAAGTCTCAGGGTAGCTTCAATGAATTATGTCAGATATATCAATGTAATCTGAGAGACTTAAATTCAAAGTAAGTTAATAAAATGTCTGAATTTCAGTTTTAGTAATTGCTTATAGTTTGAACAATCAGATTCTCTTTTTCTCCCCCTTTTTGTCATAATCAAAAAGATTTTTAAAGACATAAAGATACAGAAGAAAAGAAGAATATAGAAGCAAAAAACATCAACATGCAATTAAACATACCAAAGTTCACAATCAAACAGGCAGATGCCAAAACGCATAACATAACAATAAGAAAACAACAAAAACAATAACATGTGCAAAAAACGACAAATAAAACTAAGTCTGGCGTGAGGCAATAAGGGTCAGAAGCTCTGTCATTTTGGCAGTTGACTCTTCTTGCTTAGACATCCAGGTCTTGATCTCATCAGTTGTCTTCTCTTGCTTGATCATCCAATCTTTTATTTCCTTAACATCATTTACAAGCTCTGTGACCACAGATGAAGAAGGAGCAGCAGGGTTCTCTTTAGATTGGTTCTCTTCAGAAGCTTGTTCAACCATTTCAGATTCAAGAACCTCTGGAGGAGCAGCTTCCAAAAGTAACACAGGAGGAGGAGGAGGCATGTTCATCAGATTTACCTTGATTAATTCTGCAAACTTAGTCTTAGCAAGCTTAGAGCATTTAGCTCTAACTTTTAAAGCAGCTTTGTTGAACATCCAGATGAAACGCTTCCAAGCAGCATTTGAAACAGTTGGATCCAAACTTGACATGCACACATCCTTAACACGAGTATATTCAGAATCTATCTCCTTTTTGAAGATTTCAAACATAGCATTAACACATGATCCTAGATCTGACTGTTCAGACTGTTCAGAGGGATTAGGATTAGGAGTGTTAACAGGAGTAGGTTCAGATGGTTGTGGTTGAGGTGATGTTGGTTGAGATGTTTGGATGTCAGATTGAGGGAGTTCAGATGGTTGAGGAATGGTTTGTGTTTCAGATGGATTGGTTTCAGATGGTTGAGGGATGGTTTGGGTTTCAGATGTTTGAGTTTCAGATGGTTGAATTTCAGATGGTTGAATTTCAGATGGTTGTGGTTGAGGTGGAGAGTTTGGTGGAGTATGAAACATGGAAATGTTAAGATTTTCCTTCATAGCACTTTTAGAACGTGCTTGTTTGAGTGACTCTGGTTCAAAATCAGATGATTCACAATCAGAAGATTCATCTGAGTGAACAGATGTTGAAGAAATTATTATTGATTGATTGAGGGGTTCTATATCCAAAATATTGTCAGAAAGATTTGGATCTTCTGATGGAATTGGTTGTTCAGAGTGTTCAGTTTGAACAGTCTCTGGTTGGTTTGGTTCTGAGATGATTATTTCTGGTTGGAGAATCTCTAATTGGGGATTATCTGGTTGTGACATTGCTGGTTGTGGAATTTCTGTTTGAGGAATTTCCAGTTGAATTGTTTCTGTTTGTGGAATTTCAGGTTGAATTGATTGAGTTTGTGGAAATTCTGATTGAAGTGTTTGAGGTTGTGGAATTTATGTTTGAATTGTTTGAGGGGGTTCAGATATAATATGAGGTTGGGGTTCAAAGGGAATTGGTACAGAAAATGGTTGTGAATGTACTGGTTCAGATGAGGGTGGTTCAGATAAAGGATTTGCAGATTGTTTGGGTTTTGAAGTTCTTTGTCTAAGGTTTAGAGAGAGTTGTGGTGATGAAAGGGGTGAATGAACAACAGGTGTAGGATCAGATGTTAATACCTGATGAATAGTGTCTCTAATCTCTTCCAGAGTGGCATCTCTAGAACTGATTCTGACTTTCTTTACTCCTTTCTTCTTCTTCCTTGGAACTTCAGATACTTTCCTTTTCTTCTGAACCGGTCCTTCTTCAGCTTTCCTCTTACTACGCCTTTCCTTCATCAGATTGGGCATTTCTTCTCCTTGTTTCTGAACAAGATTAGCAGGTAGAGAAATTCCTTCCTTTAGACACTCTGCAATGTAAGTCCAGACAAATTCCTTTGGTTCATCTGCACTGAACATTGGAAAGTCTTCTAAGGGTATCCTTCTGCCATGGACCTCCTCAGAGTTTATCTTCCTTAGTTTTCCATTCAGTTCTGAAATGATTTTCATCCTTTTCAGATTGAGTCCATTTATCTCAGATCCAATGATGTATGACAGATCTTCTGTTATCTTTGCATCTGTCAGATGCTTTACCAGCTTGTTTTCAACAAGGATGTCTGAAATCAGTCTTCCCAGAGGTATCCAAGTTCTAACTTTCCCAGCTTTAGCTCTGACCTCTTCTCTAGTCTCTTTGACATGAGTCAGAAGATGATTGAAGATCAGATAGGGAAGATCCACCTTAACATTCTGGCTGATGCAGTACATGAAATACAGATGTTCTGAACTCACATAGTCTGGTGAGTTGGATGACTTTCTGTGAAAGATTGTACTCATAAATATCTTTGCCCAGATCCTATAGATAGGTTTCAGATCTTTAACCTTACTTGTTGGTGTCCCAGCTACAGTGATTTCTTCATATACCTTAGCCATATCAATACGTGAAGAAGCAAGGTTTGAAACTCCATCAGATTCTGTATAACTGAACAGTTGCCTGATCAGTTTCTCAGTAATCACTATCTCCTTCCCAAGGACAGATGAGTGAATAAACTTAGGACCAGCGCTAGCGTGAATCCAGAATTCCTTTACAAGAGTTGGGTACACAGGACCCATCAATCTCTCAGTATTTCTCCCAGCCTTGAGCTTTAATGGCAGGTGTTAGGTCAAACCCATTTTCCTTTAATGATTCAAGATCAACGAATCTCTCACACAGAACCTCAAGATCTACTACTGGAGTAAATAGGGTGCGTTCTGGTTTCTTGTACATTATAGTTTTGTTGGAGATTTCAGCAGCATTTGATGTAGAAGCCATTGATGAAGAAGAAGATCTTGATTTGGGTTTAGGGTTTTGGTAGAGTTTGAAGAGTAAGCAGAAATGCATGAGTGTAGAGAATGTGAAAAGTGTGAAAATAGTGTGATAGGTGGTATTTATAGAGAACCAAAGAATCAAGCATTGGGCACATCAAAAGACACATACGCACGTTTGTACAACATTTAATGAAAGTAATCATTTCACATTAAAATTATGACAACTGGGGGGGAAAACCAAGAAAAGTGAGATTTTCAAAGCAATACCTCAAACGTCAATTCAGTTGAGCACTCCATCATTTCAGATACTGAGTGACACATGTTTGCTTTGTATGTGCATTTGATGTCTCTCAAGAAATGAAACGTTTCCAACTTTCAGATCTTCTGAATTTGTTAGTTCAGAGTTTCACACAAATAAATTAATTAAAGATAAATGAACAATTAGTCATATGAAATACTTCAGATCATTAAACATTTTGCATCTGAGAAGTTGCCTCTGATAAATATTACTCCAGACAAAAATCCATACAAATATTTTTCAGAATGAACTTAAATCTATCTTCAGCAAGGGGTTTTGTGAAAATATCAGCCCATTGATGATCTGTATCAACAAAGGCTAGATTGATTACACCCTTCTGAACATAGTCTCTGATGAAGTGATGTTTAATTTCTATATGTTTAGCCTTAGAATGCAAGATTGGATTTTTTGACAAACATATAGCAGAAGTATTATCATAGAAGATAGAAAGATTACTCTCATAGATCTGATAATCTTCTAACTGACTCTTCATCAGAGCATCTGCGTACAACATCCAGCAGCAGCAATGTATTCTGCCTTTGTAGTTGATAGTGCAATAGTGGGTTGCTTCTTGCTGTACCATGAGATCAGATGACTTCCAAGAAACTGACAGCTTCCAGAAGTGCTTTTACGTTCAACTCTGTCTCCAGCATAATCAACATCACAGAATCCAACTAATGAAAATTCATCAGATCTTCTGTAACACAGACCCATGTTAGTAGTACCTTTCAGATACCTTAGAATCCTCTTAACAGCTGTTAAGTGTGATTCTCTAGGATCTGATTGGAATCTTGCACATAAGCAGACACTAAACAGAATATCTGGTCTAGAAGTAGTCAAGTATAGAAGAGATCCTATCATACCTCTGTAGAGTTTCTGATCTACCTTCTTACTTACCTCTTCCTTACCTAGAGTACTTGTAGGGTGCATTGGAGTCTTTATCATTTTACTATCAACCATGTTGAACTTCTTCAGAAGCTCTTTAACATATTTGGTTTGATGTATGTAGGTGCACTCTGGAGTCTGGTTGACTTGGATTCCCAAAAAGAATCTCAATTCTCCCATCATGCTCATTTCAAACTCTGCCTGCATACATTTAGCAAACTCCTTTCCAAGCATAATATTTGTTGATCCAAAAATAATATCATCTACATAAATTTGACAAATCAACAAATCTTTCTTAACAGTTTTACAGAATAAAGTTGTATCCACTTTTCCTCTGATAAAGTTTTTCTTCAGAAGGAAATTGCTCAACCTCTCATACCAAGCTCTGGGAGCTTGTTTTAAGCCATAAAGAGATTTCTTTAGTTTAAAAACATGATCTGGAAAGTTTTCACTTTCAAAACCAGGAGGTTGATGGACATATACTTCCTCTTCTATAATACCATTAAGAAAGGCACTTTTAACATCCATCTGATACAGAGTAATGTTATTCTGTGCAGCAAATGAAATAAGAAGGCGTATAGATTCTAACCTTGCCACTGGAGCATATGTCTCAGTGTAATCAATACCTTCTTGTTGACTGTATCCTTAAGCAACCAACCTTGCCTTATTCCTTTCAACTTCTCCCTTTTCATTCAACTTATTCCTGAAGACCCATTTTGTTCCAATAACATTGAATCCTTTAGGTCTAAGAACCAGATCCCAAACTTCATTTCTGGTGAATTGATTTAGCTCTTCTTGCATGGCAATAATCCATTCATTATCTTTCAGAGCCTCATCCACAGATGTTGGTTCAATTATTGACACTAAGCCAAACAATGAAGATTCAGATGTTCTGAGATAGGATCTTGTCCTGATTGGATCATCTTTCTTTCCAATAATCACGTCTTCTGGATGAGATGCCTTGATTTTGGAAGAAGATCCTCTGATATTTGATCTTTCAGAAATGTGTAAGTTGTCCAATTGAGAAGATAGGGGAATAGCATCTGGAGTTGCTTCAGATTCCTTTTCTTTAGCCTTTTCTGCCTCTGATCCTTCAGAGTCTGTGAGAATCACTTCTCTATCTGCAGAATTCTCAAACTGCTTTGCCTTTTCAGAGCCAAGCTTATCATCAAATCTTACATGAATAGATTCTTCCACAATCTGTGTTTCAGTATTAAATACTCTGTAGCCTTTAGAGCGTTCAGAATAACCAAGCATGAAACACTTCTGTGCTTTGGAATCAAACTTGTTAAGATTTTCTTTAGTGTTAAGTATATAACAAGTACATCCAAAAGGATGAAAATATGAAATGTTAGGCTTTCTGTTCTTCCACAGTTCATATGGAGTCTTTTTCAAAAGAGGTCTTACAAACACTCTGTTCTGAATGTAACAAGCTGTGTTGATTGCTTCTGCCCAAAAGTGTTTTGCCAGATTTGTCTCATTGATCATGGTTCTGGCCATTTCTTGCAGAGTCCTGTTTTTCCTCTCTACAACCCCATTTTGTTGTGGAGTTCTAGGACAGGAAAAATCATGAGCAATGCCATTTTCAGAAAAATATTTTTCAAAATATTTATTTTCAAATTCACCCCCATGATCACTTCTGACTTTTATAATTTTGAAATTTTTTTCAATCTGGACTTGCTTGCAGAAGTCAAAGAACACAGAATGTGACTCATCCTTGTGTTTTAAGAACTTTACCCATGTCCATCTACTATAGTCATCAACAATGACTAATCCATACTTCTTGCCTCTGATGGATGCAGTTTTCACTGGTCCAAACAGATCAATATGAAGTAGTTCTAGTGGTTTGGAAGTAGAAACAACATTTTTTGATTTAAAAGATGTTTTTGAAAACTTCCCTTTTTGGCATGCTTCACAAAGAGCATCTGAAGTGAACTTCAGATTAGGAAGTCCTCTGACAAGATTAAGTTTATTAATCTGAGATATACGTCTCATATTAATATGGCCCAATCTTCTGTGCCAGACCCATTGCTCTTCATTAACAGACAAGAGGCATTTAACATTTTGAACTTTAAGTTCTGAAAGATTTATTTTATAAATGTTGTTTTTCCTCTTACCACTAAATAGGATAGAGCCATCCTTTTGACATATAGCTTTACAACATTTTTGATTAAAGGTAATATCATAACCATTGTCACTTAATTGACTTATGGACAATAAGTTATGTTTTAGGCCTTCAACAAGTAAAACATTAGTTATAGAGGGAAGTTTACCATTTCCAATAGTGCCAGATCCAATGATCTTGCCTTTCTGGTTCCCTTCAAACTTCACGTCACCTCCAGATCTAAGTTCCAGGCTTTGGAACATAGACCTTTCTCCTGTCATGTGTCGTGAGCATCCAGAGTCCAGGTACCATGACTGGCGTCCGAATCTTGCTGCTAAGAACATCTGCAACAGGGATTATTTTGTTCTTAGGTACCCAGATCTTCTTGGGTCCTTTAGGGTTAGTTGGTTTGTAGGTTTGTCTAAACTTCTATTTTTCAACATAATGTTTATTCTGACTTGCCTTGGGTTTAAACACATAAGTATTCTTCTCAGAGCTTGTGTGTTTAATGTCATTTAAGTGACCAAACTTAAATTGAGAGCACAGAGGTGTCTTCTTGATGAAAAGTTTGTCAACAGATTTTGGATTACTTCCAGAGGAAGATTCATATCCAATACCTCTTCTGTTATTCCCACTAACACCATAGATCATAGAAGCCATCTTGCTTCTGTCTATGCTCTTAGTAAGGAATCTCTGAAAGCTAGATTCATATTTTTCTAAAATGTTTTCACATGACTTAGTCTCAGATTCAGATTCTTGTTGAGTTGTTTCAAAGTCACTTTTGATTTTCAGATTAATTTCTTTTTGCTCAACAAGTTCTGTCTTCAGAAGATCAATCTCAGATTCAAGACTGCTTTTCAGCTTCTTGTATTTGAGTTTGATATTGTTATAACTTTTCAGAACTTCTGATAAAACTTTTATCAGTTCTTCTTTAGTAAGTTTAGCCATTACCTCTTCAGCGTCATCGTCAGATTCAGAATCTGATTCATATCCTGAGGTTCCTTCCTCCTGATCTTCTGTGCTGGCCATCAGTGCAACATTGGCACATTCTTCTTCTGATTCAGAAGATGATTCAGATTCATCTGAGTCATCCCATGTTGCCATCAAAACCTTCTTCTTTTTGTCAACCTTCTTCTTAGGTTTTTCTCTTTGAAGTTTGGGGCAATCATTCTTATAATGCCCAGGTTCTTTGCACTCATAGCATACAACTTCTTTCTTGCCAGATCTTCTGTGCCCAAAAGATTCCTTTCTATGATCAGATTTTCTGAAGTTGTTGAACTTCTTTCCCTTGTGCTTCCAGAGCCTTTTGATCCTTCTGGACAGCATGGATAATTCATCTTCTTCTTCAGAAGAAGATTCTTCAGAGCTTTCTTCAATAACCTGCAAAGCTTTAGCAGATTTATTAGATTTTAAAGCAACAGATTTACCTTTTTCTTTCTTCTGAGGTTCATCTTCCTCAAGCTCAATTTCATGGCTCCTAAGTGAGCTGATGAGTTCCTCTAAAGAGATCTTGTTCAGATCTTTAGCCATCTTCAAGGCAGTCACCATTGGTCTCCATCTGGTAGGTAGACTTCTGATGATTTTCTTTACATGATCTGATGTAGAGTATCCCTTGTCCAGAACCTTTAGACCAGCTGTAAGGATCTGGAATCTAGAAAACATAGTTTCTATATTTTCAGATTCTTCCATTTTGAACGCTTCATACTTCTGTATAAGCGCCAGAGCCTTGGTCTCCTTCACTTGAGAATTTCCTTCATGAGTCATTTTAAGTGACTCAAACATTCCATGAGCTGATTCTCTGTTAGTAATCTTTTCATACTCAGTATGAGAGATTGCATTAAGCAATATTGTCCTAGCCTTATGGTGATTTTTGAAATCCTTCTTCTGGGCTTCTGTCATTGATTTTCTGTCAACTTTCTTGCCATCCTCATTTGTAGGATGTTCATAGCCATCAATAACCAAGTCCCACAAATCAGCATCATACCCCAGGAAGAAACTTTCTATCCTGTCCTTCCAGTAATCAAATTTTTCTCCATCAAACATGGGAGGCTTTGTGCTGATTCTATCCCCTTCATATTTGTTACAGTTGGATGTAGATGTGTCACCCATAATGACAAACAGATATTTATCAAAGTAACTTTTCTCACTGGATCTTTACTGACACGGTTAAGTGGTAGCACACGCAGAACCGGAGCTCTGATGCCAACTGAAGGTGAGAAAATTACTTAGAAGGGGGGTTGAATAAGTATGACAAATAATCAAAGATATAAACACAGTTATTTTTATCCTGGTTCGTTGAACTCAACTACTCCAGTCCACCCTCTCAAGAGTGATTTTCCTTTCTCAGTCAAGGACTTAATCCACTATTTAATCAAACAGATTACAATAGTAACACCTAAGAACAACTGTTCTTAGTCTTCTCAAGAGCTACTGATCCCAACTGGATCCTCTTAAGGAAAACCTTTTACAATCAATGTAAAACTATTACAAGAGTAAGAATGCTTCTAAGAAGCTGTTATCACAACTGTGATATTTCTCTTAAGTTTAAGAACAATGTTACAACAAAATAAAATATATGAGCTTTGAGAGATTTGCTTTTGATAAGAGATTTTTGCAAGTGGTTCGTTACTGAAGAAGATGGAGTGGACTTCTTTATATAGGCACATAGATCCATGAAGTCTGTGATATTTCTCTCAACGTTGAAGACTGTGCTGAAAAGCCTGGAGCCTTTTGTCTTTACATTGTAGGCTGTGCTGAAAAAGCCTGATGCCTTTTGTCTTCACTTTGCAGAAACTTTCCTTAGAATGTAATGCACAAATAAAACCTTTTTGTCTGTGTTCTTGTGTCTAGCACAAAAGAGGAAAAAGCTGTTGAGATATGCCAACGTACATATTCAAATCTTCTTCACTAAATAAGTTCAGCTATCAACATTAGAGTCTGGATCTTCAGAATCTCTAGAGTAGAGATCTTCTGGATCTTCAGAGTCCTGGGATGTTCTTCAGATTGTGCTGAATCAGAGTATGTACAGCTTGTGTGCTTGAGCGTGTAATTCTGTCAGAGCAGAGTCTTCTATATCAGATTCTCAATACTTATGCAGCGCAGTATCTTCAGAGTCTTCTGATGACTAAGCTTCTGATCTCTCAGAGTCTTCTATTCTTTAGAGGCTTCTGCTTCAGAATCTTTAGTAAATAGCACTCAGATTCTTCTTGAGGCAGCGTTCAGATCTTCATTTAAGATGCTCTTGAACCTTTGAATCCTTTCATAATATCATTGTTCAGGTCCAAATTTGCTCTTTAAGAATATTTTCTTTAGTACCTGTAGCAAACAGTCTAGAACAAATTTAGAGTATATAATTCTTGAATACAAAATTCATAAGTGTTATCATCAAAACAGAGATATTACTAAGAAACAATCTGTGTTCTTACAAAATAGTCCAAAATAAATATGCACAAAACAAATTACGCCAAAAACTTAATGAGACCGAGATCACTAACAAATCAAAAAAATAAAATAAATCAAATAATCGATGGAAATACCAACAAAACCCTATAAAGAAATTCCAAAATTTGCAATCATAACAAATTATCAATTGATTCAATATATTTTTGACAAAGAATTACATATATTGACCAATTAACAACCATGTTCTAGAAATATATCATCAACTACAAGTTTGACCATTAAGAGTTTCCAAACAAAAACATATTTAAAATGTGGGATTGTATAACATCCCTAGTTTACATGATTATCCATAAGCTTACAAAATAAATAGACATCTTTAGAAGTAAGAATGTTAGAATTATACCCCATCAGTTTTATGAAATTTGGTCAGTTGAGCATGAATATGAACACTTTTTTACTCTGGTTGAGATATTAATCAAGAAAACATTACTAACTTATCATTTTTAATCGGTTTACTGGAAGGACCTTCCAATTAACACACGACAAAGGCAAAGATAAGGGCAGAGTTGTCCTTTCCGAAACAATTAATCTTCTGTGTAAATAAGATTTAAAGGAATGGAAGAGAATGGTGGGACTATGGAAGTGACTTGTACTTGACTCCCAAAGTAGTTGTCTCTAAAACAGCAAGAGTAAAGACAGAAAATTATCAACACTACCACTCTGAGCACTACTCTACTCTCCCAACCATATCACTATTCAACCACTCCAAACGATTCTCTTCTCTCTCCTACAACTTCAATTCGAATGCTTTGTTTTATTATCTCATTCTTCCCTCGCTCTTAAACATATAGGGCTATTTTTGGAATTTCCAATCTTTTCATGGATCCAGCGCCAATAATCAACGCTGCTCCCAACACGCTGTCGTTTCACCCACCGGAGATCTGGCAGTTCCCACCCTCGACAACACCGCAGTTCGAGCATGGTTTCGGAGCTTTCGCAACGGAAGTTCCCGGTAGAGAATTGGTTGGTTCTGAGCTCAGACTTCCGAACCGTGGCCGGAAAAGGCGCGACACGGAGGAGGATTCTGTTAAAGGCGTTTCCACCAGCAACGACGTGGTAATTTCTCATTCCAATATACGATAAAGTTTGTGTTATAGTAAGTGGTTAGGTTTCAATTGCATAATGAACTTCGGTTAAAGTCTAATTAAAGGGTTACTGCAAGATGTAGGAGTTGATTTTCCTTTAAAATTTAAGGGTTAAGACAAAAAAAAAAATTAATGTGCAATTCAGTACTATAATATGAAAAATGGATAGGTTTCTTGCAAATTGATGAAAGAATTATTTTATTTTGGTTGGAATGAAACTCGAGTTTTGTTATTGGAGTTGAGGTAGTGAATTTGGGTTTGTGCAGAATGGTGATGGTGGTGATGATGGAAAAAGGATTAAGACATCATGGAAGAGTAAAGATGAGGAAGTAGTAGGAGACGAAAACAGTTCAGGAAAGCATGCGGAAAAAATTACGGAAGAGCCACATCCTAAGCAAGATTTTATTCATGTTCGAGCTAGAAGGGGTCAAGCTACTGATAGCCACAGTCTTGCCGAAAGAGTATTTTCCTACTCCTTAATTCTCACTAACTGCCCCTTTTAATTTTGTTATTATTGTATGTATCGATAATAGTATATCTCGAGATTAGCGATTTGGATAAAAGTATTGTTTTGGATAATGGATAAAACATTATGGCTGAAGTTGATTCATGTAGTTGACCCCACGTACCGGGATAAGGCTTGGTGATTGTTGTTGTTGTTGTTGTATGTATTGATAAGAATAGATTATAGAATTTGATCCTGGAAAACACTGTTTGCTTGTGTTGTTTTCTTCTTTTTCCTTTGTAAAGTTGACAACTTAGATTCAATAGGCTGAAATTGTCAATAAGTTGAGAACTTCAAAAGGACCAAATTCGTATATAAGTAAAAAATACTCATATTTGGTAGTCTTGAATACAAGTAAATTTAAATACTTGAGTTATATTTATCGGTGATAGAATTAGAGTTTGACCTAACTCAATCCTACAAAATTGGTTGGTAAGGTGAGAGGTGCCACTCTATAAATCCTTTGTAGATTGTATCTTTAACCAATGTGGGACTTGAGTTTTTTCCAATAATCGATATCATTTTTTAAAAACCTTCTAAACTAGTAGAAGTGTTTAGAAAGACTCTTTCTCATAAAAGGCAGTTTTGACTTTTGAGAATGTACATATTTTTATGACATCAAGAAGATTAATTACAGTTAACTAAATTTTTTAATCATTGAATAATTGATGTATCTAGTATATATATAGTCAAAATACTTCATTTATTCAATTCAATGAATCTAAAAAGTTAAAATTTGCTTATGATAGAGAATGGAGAGAGTATGAGGTAGGTACTTTTGTTCTGCATATAATTGAGATCAAAATGAGTATTTGTTCAATATTGTTTTAGTTTTAGGTAACTTTTGTGTATTTATTTCTAAGGATCTTTTTCTTAACTGTGATAGTTGTTATTTAGGGGCTGGCACGATGACTCAACTATAGGGCGTGTCATGCTATCTGAAAATTCCCTTTAAATATTAAGTTAGGAAAATGAAACTGTTATGGAAATGGGAGGAAATATTGAATTATTGGATATTATGCAATTGGAGTTATTGACTTAGTTTTCTAATGAAATACCGGTGGACACTGACAGGCTAGAAGAGAAAAGATTAGTGAAAGGATGAAAACTCTTCAAGATTTAGTCCCTGGTTGCAACAAGGTATGGTTATCTTACTGGCTGTAGAGTTTTGTCTTTGCTCTCACCACATTTTTAGGTGTATAACTATAACACAAAAGTAAGCATAAAGGAAGAAGAATAAAAGGTGTTGCTTTTCATATGAAAAAAAAAGAACAAAATCATCCGTGAATATTTTGTTTGTAAATCTCTGATAAAGATTAGTTGATAGTATCTTATATTCCTTATGGCTGGTTGATTTGTTTTTTTATTATGCAGGTTATTGGGAAAGCATTGGTCCTTGATGAGATAATCAATTATATCCAATCACTTCATCACCAAGTAGAGGTGTGAATTATTTATCTGATGTTGTCACTCTTTATTATCAAAATACAATTATAGTTTACTTCTGAGTATTGTAATTTTAAATATTCATCACAGTTTTTGTCGATGAAGCTGGAAGCAGTAAATTCAAGATTGACACCTGGTATTGAAGTGTTTCCTCCTAAAGTTGTAAGTATTTAACACCATCCTTACATTTTGACATTGAATTCTATATTTCTAAAATCCAAATATCTTGAAAGTTGGTTTTATCCATTTTATTTATATCATGTCCATTGGCGAGTTGAGTATAACTGCACTAGTTATAAATCTTTAAAACCTTGTTATGCTTACAGAAAGTGCATTTTAAGTGGAAAAGAAATCAACAACACAAAGAAACGGTTTTAGTTTTTTCCATTAAACGATTGAGAACTAAAGTCACTCCAAAATATTTTAGTGACCAAAATGCACATAGCATAAATTAGAGGGTTTAAAAGTGTAATTAAGTCTCCACATTTTAAGCTAAATCTATCTCCATTCTCACGAGAGATTAACTTGTGTTTCAGTTTGATCAGCAAACATATGAAACAACCCCCATACCATTTGTTTCACAAGCTACAAGAGAGTACAGCCGGGGTTCATCACCAGAGTGGTTACATATGCAGGTGGGAGGTGGTTTTGAAAGGTCGACGTAATCTTAAAATTTCAGCAGTTGGTATGCAAATAGCAATTTTATTGTCTACTTCAGAGCTCCCATAAATCATATACTCAAGGTATAAAAGTCGACATGAACACTACTTGATTCCTTTTTCTAAACCACACTGTCGCTACGGTTAGTATTTATGTAAGCAACACCATTTGTAAGTGTGTTGGATATGAATTCATTTACAGAAGATGTAGCTCAGTGGACTATAGGCTTTATATGCTGGCATTCTTCATAACTTTAAAATTATCATTGTTGTTGTAAGAGAATGATGCTTGTTCTTAATACATATTGGTTATATATTGTATATTGGTCTCAACATTCATTTTTGTAGATTCAACATGGTTTTTTGTTTGTGAAGTTATGTTGAAAAAGTTGAAAATTTTGATGGTTATGATTCTCGTGACTCGTGAGCATGAATTAAATATTGTCATAACAAATTTTAAAGAAAATGAATTGGTATTAGAAGATTAGTTTTTGAATTTCTTAAGTGAGAATGTTCTTTATTGTCTAAATTTAAGTTGCAAATATCTTTCTTGTTTAAGCTTTTATAATTTGATTGTGTCAACTCAAGCTTAGATAGAAGTTTTGGTAGTGGAAGACTTCGATCAAGATTATAAGGAAGCAAAGATGGTTGCATGGCAACTCTGATGTGTCCATATTCAGGAACTCAAGCCATTTTATTTTTCTTCTATTTTTATTGATTACAAATACCAACTTATCGTTAGGGTTTAAGGTGCCACCATGGTTTATCTAAAATAGATTTTTATTTTTCTTCTATTTTTATTGATTACAAATACCAACTTATCGTTAGGGTTTAAGGTGCCACCATGGTTTATCTAAAATAGATTTTGAAAAATTGTCATCAAAGAAATTATTTAGTCAAGTTGTGGATTAGTTTATTCTTTTTTAAGATGTTTTGCGACACTATTTAAATTTGAGCATTTAACTTCCTCACTTGAACTTGACACCTACCAAAATCATTTCACTCACTTTTCAAATTTATAAGATCCATGTGCGAATCTCAAATATGGGGCAATAATGAAAATTGAGTAACAACGTTAAAAATTTGGAAAACAATACTTTTATTATCGTAAATGACATAATTTCTGGGATTTTGTATTGCAAATTTTAAAATTTTCGATATTAATTCTAACATTTTAATCGGAAATTTCAAAAATTTTGATACAAAATCCCATGAAAATTTTCAGTAGTTATAAAATTTTTGTTTTTTACTGGAAATTTCAAAGTTTTCCGATAGTTCTAAAAACTGTCTTTTATCGGAAATTTTAGAATTTCTGGTAATTATAAAACTTTGTTTTTTTTATCGAAAATTCTAAGTTTCCGGTGGTTGCTAATTTTTCTTTAATGTTTCCTTTTTTTGCAGTGAAATACAGAGGCAGAGACGACACTATTGCAGACAAAGCTACTGATAGAGCGACAAATCAGGTTAGGGCTGCTGAGGTTGAGTCTTTTCAGATACGGGATGAACGAGTGGTTCCAATCGGTTCACACCGGAAACAGTTGTCTGAGCAGGGTCAATTTCGCGCACCTTGTAGTACTCAACGCTGACATGTACGATCAGTTGAGCAGCTCAGAGATGAGGTGGAAGATGAGGTGGGAGTGCCAGATGCTGTTGTTCTAGACGAGGTTGTTGTTGGGGAGGTTGTTTAGGAGGTTGTTGTTGATGAGGTGGTTACTGAAGTGGTTGAGTCAGATATTGTTGTTGTTGATATGGTCTCATCTGTTACTGCTGACACAGAGGTTATAGCTCCTTCGACCGAACTCTCTATGCATTCTGACGAAGGATTTCTTGGAGGTAGAGCTGTCAAAATGGGCTACCCAACCCTAAACGGGCTGATCCTGGTGGGCTCAGGTTTTTAGGGTTGAGCCAAAAAATTCATTTCTAATTTAGACTCGAAAATTACTACCCCGAATCCGACTCTAGATGGACTTCGGGCTACCCCCTAAACAGACTCTTTTTAATAAAAAATTAAAATAAAAATGTCATAATATTTATTATAAACAAACTTAAAAATTATATTATTTTAAGCATAATATATTTTGAAGTACTATATTATCTTTTATAAATACTATAATGTGCTTTTAAATACAATACATGTCTAAATTGTATAAAATAATACTCGAATATTTAACATAAGAGAAACTAATAGAATACGAGAAAAGAGTGTTGATTATATTAATGCATAGTATTTAAAAGAGAAAGATTGAATAAGATATATATAAAATTTAGTGAGGTGAGAAAAATCAATGTGTTATTTTGGAGTAAGACAATATAAATATTAATATATTTTTTTAAAATTTATAGCGATGTGGGTCTAATGGGCTACCCACGGCCCATATGGGCTAACCCTAATGGGTAGTTGACTTTTTAGGGCTGGGATGAAAAAGTCGTGAAAAATATGGACTCTAATTTTAAGGCCCAAACCCTATAATTTTTCGGGTCTAGTGAGTCAGCCCATTTTGACAGCTCTACCTGGAGAACCCATTGACCAGTCGGTGTATACTGAGTATGCTGACCATGTGGCGATACGACTATGACAATGAGAGATATACATCTTTTATGTTTAACTTTAATTTGTTTATTATTGTGCCATGAAAGCTAACTGCTATTTTTTTTATATTTGTTTGTCACATAATCGTTCTACACTGAAGATGACATCACATTTGTCGAAGTTGAAGGACTTCCTGAAGATTCTGATTGCTGAGCAGGTCAGCCAGATTGTACGGGAGTTCGAGCTCCTTTATTTTGCCCACTGCTCCCTCACCATCTTGACGCTCCATTACTTACTGTGTTTGTTAAGAGATGGCACAAGGAGACATCTTCCGTTTGGGGAGATGACTATCAGTCTAGATGATGTCTCTTCATTGTTCCATCTCCCCATCGACGACAAATTCTGGACGATCTTGTTTTTAGCATGTTGCTTGTATGTATGACTGCTGCACAAGATTAAGGAGTTTCTGAGGCAGCCATGCAGAAGGAGTTTGGCATCAACAGGGGTGCTCACCTTCGTATGTCTTGGCTTCGGAAGACGACGAACTAGTAGCCGCTGGAAGTTATGAGGATGCCGCTAGGGTGTGCATGCTACATCTAATAACATGTATTCACTTTGCAGATAAGTCAGGTGTTTATATCAACTCCCGATACGTGTGTCTGTTCAGTAGCCTCGAGGTTAGCAGTTGGATTTGAGAGTGTGTTGCGTTGACCATTTTGTATACAACACTTTGAATGTTGATATTATTTGACACCAGACAACTTGCTGGTTATTTGAGTCTGTTACAGGTATACTTGAAATTATTATTTATTGTTGATTTCTTGTTTGATTGTTTCGAATAACATTTCTTATTTATCATTCGTTGTGTTTGTGCTTTAATATCAGTGTTAGATATACGAGCATTTCCCTACCATATGTGATAGAATAGTGCAACATTTCTCAGTGGGGGCCCCACGAGCAGGGAGATGGAAAGGCAGGCAGTCACATCTCGATAGTGTTGATGAGTACAAGAGGAATCTCGATGCGCTGATTGTAGATGATGTCATCTAGACATCATACACTATGAGTTCACTATGAGTTCGAGGAGTCTATATTATATTCAGGTTATATGTGGTGGGAGACCATGGTTGCTAGACACTTGCTTGAGAGGTGTCTACGACAGTATGGTTATGTTCATAGTATCCCACGACCAATTTCGGATATACCATCGGGCATTGGTTGGTGGTTTCAGAGTAACTTCATCAGCTCGGGTCGTGCCATTAAAGATTGAACAGTTACGGTTCAGCACCCTTTGCAGTGTGAGGATGGTTACTTAAAGTGGTACCTCACTATATTACACCCTTGCATCATCCCACTTGTTGAGAATACAAGTGATGTTGGGTCTTCTGATGCTAGGGTATTTGTTGATGATGTGTTGCTGCCGCTTCCTACAGTTGATGTCGATGATCAGCAGCGCCTCCAGATGATTGCATTTATTATGGATAACCTCATAGGTTTAATAAACCCATATGGCAAGGTTTATACTAAACTATCTTTGGCTGCACATAGCCTTTGGGGACCTATTTAGACATCTTTTATATATTATGTATTATTTGTATGTTACCCAGACATCTTCAACATAACCTTTTATTAGATAATATTTTTTGATCTCCCATTGATGCAACATCAACATTAACTAACATTTGACAATGAATTACATAACTTAATCATAACTTAAAAACAATAATAAATTAGAAAACCTAGACACTACCAGATGATTCTGGACAATTCATCATCTTAATTATGTCGTTGACGAACCCTTAAATCTTAGCATCTAACTCGATCGTCCCCTTTGTTATCCTACGATGAAATGATCTCCACATATCCTTTACATCTTCATCGGTCTTCAACGCAACAAAGTTGTATTTTACCCTCCCGTCATATCAATCCAATCTTCACGAAACTCGATCTTTCTCACCTTTCTGTTTTTGGTATCATCCAACAATTCATTCAACTTGAACGTCAGGATTGTGATAGATGTAATGCCATCTGATATGAAGATCAGTCATAATAATTTTTCATTTGAAAAGAAATTCAAATAATTCTTTAAAAAGAATTCAATAATTATTATTTGATCAATAGAATAATTTTTCAAACAAAAAAATTTAAATATTTTTTAAAGAAAATCTAAAATTTAAAATTAATAATCTCTCAACTCAAATTAAGAGAAATTAGAAAAAGGGTTGAGTCTATGGATTAAAGGATTGGGAATCAATCTTTTTGGGAGACATTTTGTGTAGTTACGGACAGAAAATGTAGTTCTATGTATGAGCTTGGCTCTATAGACATTAGGATATTTATCCGTTTGCAACTATTTTTCATTTACACGAATAATACACCGCTTTTTAAACATTTGTGCATTTTTATCTATTTCTTCCGGTAAGTTGCGGTGGTACGGGTACACAATACTATGCAGGCCAAAACATATCTTTTCTGCCCCACTCTGTTGAGCTATCTCAACAAACAATCGACTATCCAGGCCAAAACATATGTCTTCTTATCCTATATTTGTTATTTAATAATAATAATTTATAAACCGAAGGGATTGAGAATAGAACAGGATAAAAACAAAATGTAATAGAGATTTTTTGAGAAAAAAAAATCAAAAGATTTGATGTAATATTATGAAATGAAAATTTCATCATATTTTATTCAATTCCATCTATTATTTATAAATCCATACAATCAAAATTTGTTATTTACTACATTTTATTCCAGTCTCATCACTAATTACACCTACAAGTTCATGCCTAAGTTATCCAATTAAAATTGTAAAAGTTGAAACTTCAACTTCTATAGAGAGCCGATGCCCATTTTTCAAATTTAAGTCAAAAAGTAGAATTTTGTTTCCTCAAAATGCCATAAACATTGCCACTAGTTTGAATAAATAAATAAAAACAAAAAAATAAAACAAAGTTCAATTCTTCTAATATTCTTAACTTCTAGATTTATTAGTCACTAATAATCTTCTTTGCACAAGGGTGAAAAGTATTTTAAGAGATGTCACAAAAATACATTTGATAAATAGATTGTTCTAATAAATTATATGATAAACTGTTATTACATAGAGAAAATAACTTATCTAAAGGCAAATGTCTTTCACTAAGTCCACAAGAGATCCCCAAATCAGTTTATGTAGATAACAAGTAGGGTTCATATCGTTTATATGATTCAGAAGTTGAGAAGATGAATACAAAATCATGTAAATTGCGTAACTGTATTATAATTTTGTTAGTATATTAAGTAATTACAATAACTAAATAATTGAAAATCCTTGTATTTATGACTTATTGTGTAAATCACATCCTTTAGTGTGTAATTTAGACACCTCAATACCAAGGGTGCTTTTTTCAGCTGAACCGAATAAAATATGTACCTAAAGAAAAATCCATATGGAAACTACCATCAAACAAAATTTACAGAAAAGGTTTAGGCTACAGCACCAAATGAATTGTCCCCTTGGTTGAAACTATTCCCACTGGACTGGAAGTGAGAAGCTGCTGCCAATATTACACGCAGGATCAGAATTGCAGCAAATACAGTGCCGCCAATGTTGCAGATAACCTGCAATTCATATTCAATATTCAGTTATTCACCAATTGATGTTAGTTACTACTAGTACTTCATATTTCATAATGCATTTTCCAGTTATAAAGCAAAGAACTTTTGTGAAGAAAGAACTACAAAATTCCGGAACCAAACTTCAGGTTTTCGCGCTTATAACTTCTATGATCCCAAATTCATGTGAGTTAGCATATACTACACAAATATCTCAAACTTCACATTGTTTCAAACTACACATATTATCTCCTCCCACACAACTTGCCCGGACACTACCCGGGATCCATGATAGTATGAGAATCTACGAAGGTGTGCAATGTGCACGGAGCATAAGCAATGTGCAAATAATATTTCAATCCTTGTGTGCCAATACTAGTATGACAATACTATGATTTAGATAACAACAACAACAACAACCAAGTCTTGTTTCACTAAGTGGAGTCGGCTACATGGATCAACTTCCGCCATAATGTTCTATTCAGGATCATGCTTCTATCCAAGTTGTAAATCTTGAGATCTTTCTTAATAATTTTTCTTATAGTTTTTTTAGGTCTTCCTCTACCTCTTCTAGCATCATCCATTTTCTCTACTCTCCTTACCACAAAATCTACATATCTTTTGTCGACATATCCAAATCACATAAATCTATGATTTAGAGAGCACTGGGAGAAATATTCCGTCCTATACGTTTCTTGGTTTTGAAACCATTGTGGAACACGGCGATGAATGGAGTACATTTTATGATTTTATCCCTAGAAACTATAGAAAAAAATATTATCTGCACGCATTTTATCACGAGACCTCTCTTCCATCTCTTATTCACATCATGAAATGCTTGGTTACATTCAGTTGTGTTCATAAAAAGCAAAATGTTCATGAAGATAACTATAAAAGTGAAGTAAAACAAACTGAGGTTTCGAGTCTTTAGACTAGCCATAAACTCTTCATTAAGCCACACAATATTGTAGAACCAATAAATACCTCAAGAAGTGCTTTGACAACAGAAAGCGAAGCAAGTAGCAGAGTCCCATCAACAGCAAAAGAAACCTGAATTCCCCCGTCAACATAAAAAGCAAAAAGAGAAATCAGTCAATGAAACATTGAAAGATAAATTCCAGTGCCTAAAGGGAAACTAAGCCACATTCCACAATCATAAATAACTGCATGCTAGATTCATCTTAAATTAACTTCAATGCTAAATTAACTTTTTTCTTATCAATTATATTAACAGAGACACCAGAAATACGACACCGACACTGAGACATCGGCACCAGGAAAACTTACAAGCTGAGGAGAAAACACTGATGGCAAAACAGAACGAGAAGCCTTTTTAGCCTTTCTAGACATCTTCTTAAACATACTCTGCAAGAATTTAATCAACAAATCAACGCTACTCTCTGCATCATCTTCATCACTATCATCTTCAATTCCATCATATCTCCCAAAAACACCATCCATCTCATATGGTTCTCCTCCTCCACTTGAGTTATTCAGCTACAAATCACAGATAGTGTAAAGATATGAATAGAATTTCAACTAATTGTTGAGTTAAACTTTTATGAATCGTATCATGTGTTTATATATACCTTGCTATTGCAATTGATGGTTGTGAGATTTGAACGACGGTTGTGGATGAGTTTAGAAGTGAAGGGTTGGTGGTGAAGAATGTGGACATTGTTTGATGAGAAGTGGCGAAGGGTGGAGCGTGGAGAGCGCGTGGGATTGATCAACTGGGTTATTGTTCCTGTAGATGTTGTTGCTGCCATTTGAGACTGAAAATTGAAGATTTTGTTTTGATAAATCGTTGATATTTTTTTGGCTTTTTGGTGTCTGATGATGGGCTTTAGTATTAACCCGACCCAGGCTCAGCTAGAAGATTAGATTTTGGGAATTTCTTAAGTGAAAATTCTAAAATGTATATAGATTTTGAAGATATATCTTCAGACGCATCTGATTTTGATTTAATGTTAAAATGTTTCAGAGATAAATCTTTAAATTTATTTTGGAGATGTATCTCTATAAGATATTGAAGCTTAAATCGCGCAAGAATCATTTTCCTTCCTCATTTTTAAAAAAAACACAAAGTTTGCTCTAACTCTTTCAAAGTGTTTTCTCTCAACCAACTATCAAATCAAACAATTATGCTCATAGGTTCTTCAATCAACAACAAGTGCATCAGAGACATCATCAAAGTGTGAGATAAACTCTAAATTTGTAAGTTTTTTGATGTTTTGAATTTTTTTTGAATTTTTGTGTAAATGAGTAGAAATTGATGATTAAGGCAATAAATAAGTAGAACTTGCATGAATGATAATTTAGACGTAGTGTAAAACATGTTTGTTGGCTGAAAAAGATGATCAAACTATTATTTTAAGTGTTTGCATGTCTGCATTGCCTCCATTGACGCACCTGAGGTGTTGCAAAATTTTTTGAATATGCATCTCCAGAATTTTTCAACGTTTAAGTTTTCCAGTAACCGGAAATGCATCTCTGAAATTAGCAATTTGTTTTATATTTTGTTTTTCTTACTTTTAGTGTTGCTTGCTTGCACCAATTGTCTAATTTACTTTTACGTACATGCATTATGTCTGATAGACACGATAGACTGGTGTCATACCCCAATTTTGACCTTGAATCGCCGAATCAATATAGTTATCATGACATCTACATCATTTGCATAGCATAACATGTATCTCATCATGCATAATGCCCAAATTATCAGTCAGAATAAACTGTTGAATTTACAAGCGAATCGCTCAAACTAAAAGTCAACTGTGCGTAAATCAGTGGACGAAAAGTTTCAAAATTGAACTTGCAATCATCAGTTATATTAATCTACGTTTCACATGGTTTAACTTGGCGTGCTCGTTTTAATTTTTCTACTATTTTTCGGTCGCATTTTGATCCGTTTGAGTCTTTTAACCGGAGAAAATTTATTTCAAAAGTTGACCAAACATTGTATTTTTCCGAGTCGTTTATTTCGCTCTGATCATTTTAACGCATTCCTTTTATTTTTTCGAGTACTTCAATACCAGATTGTTTATTCGTTTTTAACCGATTTTATTTTAATTTTTAGTTAATTAATGTTAATCGGATTTTTATTTAGATTTATTTAAATAGTTTTTATTTTTATTTCTTTTATCACTTTTTTTTTAAAATAATATAAAATTTTGTTTTTATTTCTCTTTTTGGAAACACTTATTAAGTTTGGAAATGTTCATATTTTTTATTACTTCATTTTGGAAAGGCATGTATGTAATGCATTGCATGGAGACCTATTACACATCAGGACAAAGACCTCAGATACCAAGAAAGAGAATTCATTTTTTCATCTTCTTCCTACAAAACACGCCAGACACACATCCCACACACCTCCTACATACTAACCTCAAACCTTAACCACAACAATTTTATATACTTTTCCAAATCTCCAAACTTAAGATCTCACAACCACACTCAATAAAATAATCACCAACATACTACATTAAAATAACAACTCATAACACCACCTTAAAACTGGCCCAACCTCATTCTCTTCATTCATCACCTTTAAACCAAAATAACACCCTCAATCAACTTCTCATCCATGAAAACCTCCAAAAAACGGATCCAATCTCTACTTTTCATCAACCAAACAATGTATGAAATCTCCCTGAACATGACTCACTACCCTGCCACCTCCACCAAACTCCTCCGCGACCCTCGTCGTTCTCTTCCATCACTCACGACAACAATAATTTCAGCGCACCGCCTGCTGCAACAACAACAACACCGCGACAACTTCAATGTTTCGATTAGTTCCGATAAACGCAGTAGTAGTAAAGCTTGTTGGTAACGTTTCGTTCAAGTCTCTTTGTGTATTATTGTTAATTTATCGCGTTGTTTGATTTGAGTTTGACATTTTTTTCATCGCATTGAGCTTTGTGTTTTGTTCAAGCTTGTATTCTAAGTTCTGTTACTACTGTATTGTTTGGGCATCTTGTTTTCAAATCCTGTTAATGTCCTTGTACTTGGAGTTTGTTTGTTGAGAGTTCAAAAAAGCTTGCATTTAAGAAGGGAAGTGGTTGTTGAGCATGAACTGTGTTCTTGTTTGTGTGTGAAGAATGGAATCAATGAAAGAGAGCATGAGAGCATAGAGAAATTCACGTGTGAGAAGCATGAGGGCGAGAGAGAGTGACATGAGAGAAAGCATGAGAAGTTCACGAGTGAAGAAATTGATGAAAGGTTTTTGTCATTTCCTTTTTTCATGATACAGCAAAACGAGAGAGAGAGAGAGATTTTGATTTGTTGTGTTTTTTCTCCTTCTTCGTGTCTGACATGTGTCAGGATGTAGTTGGGGAAAATGTGTTTTAATTGTGAAAACATACTCTCTCTTCCATCCATGTTTGAAGATTGTTTTTTTTTTCTTCCTAATCTTTTTTCTTTTTCTTTACCTTGGTAATTAGAGTGGAAGATGGGTCTTCATTATTTAGTAGAACCTCTATTCTAACATGCACCATTCTTTTTTTTTTTCCTTTCTTTTTTTATCCTATTATTGTTTTAATTTAGATGACTAATCTATTAGTCACTTATAATTAAGTTAATTAGTTAAAAAATTAGTTATTTCTTGGACTATTACTTTTTTTTATTATAAATTATAGTCAATTAATTGTATATTTAAAGTAATCTGGTTAATTATTAATTTTATTGTGTTTGGATTATTTAATTAATTAATATCTCTATCCATGTTCATATCACATGTGTAAATAATTTCACCCTAGCTTCCTTGGCATTCTTAATCAATTTCAAAACAATTTCAAACCCTTTTTATGGCTCACTAAATTCACTAACCATTTTCTCAATCAAAACCTCAAAATACCTAAAAGTACTCAAACACTCCTCATTAATAAAGATGAAAAGGAGTGGAGTGTAGTTAACGTCTCTCGAGAAGGAGGACGTGAGATATAGTTCTCGACTGTCTGAGCTCTCTCATCAATTCAAAACACCTCAGCACATCAAATTTTATTTTTCCCGCCGCCGTGCGATCCTAAATTTTTTTCATAAACGTGAGATAATTTGTCTTGAGACGACGCAAAACATTACTTTGTCCAAAAACTATTTGAGTTGAGATAAGATGCGTTTCCCGCGAATGTTGATTTCTAAATCCATTCTGTTGTGATGCAAACGTCTGCTCCTCGCCTATTTTGGGTAAAACATTATTTTCTGTCGAATGAGACTAAATATCTTTCGCTAAAATCGACCAACAAACAAATCTCTTTGTACCCAAAACTACGGATGCTCTAATATTTTATTTCACAATGAGAATAAGTAGGCAGAAGGGCCCCAATCCTTGGCGATCAACCTTTTTCATATTTCACCTCAATCCTTGGTGAACAACCTTTTTCTTTTTTCACCCTAATCCTTGGCGAGCAACCTTTTTTCTTTTTTTACTGTAGTCTCCGAACTACGAATGCTCTGATTTTCTCATTGAACTATGAGGATACGTAGGCACGAGAATGCAAAGTCTTGTCGATCCCCCTAGTAATAAAAAACCCTTAGGTCCCTTTTCTCTTTTCTTTTTCCCTTTTAATAAGTTGAGAAACCTAACATTTTTTAACAAACACTACTACGCACAATTAACCTAACGGTTTCCGTTAAGTACAACAAACGTGATGGGGTGCTAATACATTCTCCTTGCGTAACCGACTCCCAAACTCAAATATTGATTGCGATTAGGACTGTTTTCGGTCCGGAACAGTCCGGGTATCCAAGGTCCCGAGAGTTGGACCAAAACCCTAACTGGATAAACCGGGACCGGACCAGAACAATATTTGTTAATTTTTTGGACCGAAACCGATCTGGTACGTTCGGGTAAACTGAGACCAGACCAGATAATGGATGATTTGTTAATGGAGAACCGAGACCAGACCGATAGTTTTCGGTCCGGGTATCTAGACCACTCGAATTAGAGAGGAAAAATAAAATAAAATATTTTAATTTCAAAATTCACAATAAATTTCCATTACATTAATTTTCCAGTTTGACATTACATTTTAAATACCATTCACATAATCACATCACATGTTCAAAGAGAAGTTAATGTGAAAAATTAAACCTTGTTTAAACATAAGTTATGAAACTTATGTTTTGAAAAACACACAAAATATCATTACATTTGTTAATGATGCCTCAGAATAATCTCATCATTGACACTAAAATTATATATGCTCAAGTTGTTATTGGCGAAGAAGCGACAGCCGGATCCTCACCAAAATGATATGTTAAAGGTTCATCTTGTGGTTCTTCAAGCTGCAAAAGTAAAAAGGAAAACTTTATAAGCACCACAAATATAAAAGAAAAAGCCATATAAATATTCAATTAAAATAGATCATAAGCAAAAGTTACTTACAATACCAGCAGTGCATCCCTTTTTAATTCCATATTTCTCCTTCACCCAATTGATAGGCCTAAAATATACTATTTATTTGACTCGATTTCACGCACGTTATTTAGTATTTTATTTCCACTTTCTTGTATTATGCCTTTGTTTTGTTTCTTTTTCATGTTTTTGTATTTTCAAAGCTACTCGAGAAGAAGTGAAGAAAAACGAGCTAAAAACCCTACTTTCTGAGGAATTGTACACATGGCTTCCACCATGGCAGGCGCCATAGGGGATGTCACACATTGGATAGAAGCCAACTATTGACAACTGCCATGTCTCCCACTCCTTTCCACCCTAGTTCATGTGGCGGACGCCACCTTCACACGGTCATTTCCCTCCCAAAAGGAGTTGGGGGGCATTCTTGTCTTTACATGTACTTTTCTACCACTATAAATAGAAGAGTTCTGTTTCATTTCAAATCATCCAAGCTTAGAGAACAGAACTCAAGCCATAAATTTCACCTATTGTAAAGTGATAAACTTCTCACATCGAGGGGTTATCACACTGTGTAATTGAGTCTGTAATCAAGTTTGGAGCACTTGGGTAGAAGTTAATCCTGCCGCCATTTTATTTCAGTCTTTTTACTTCCAGCTGTACAAGATTTTAAAGCCTCTCATTTAGAGCAGATTTTTGTCTATTTATTACCTTTTATTTATTTACCCGCCTTTATTTCCCGCACCCTTTATTTCTCGCACCACACTTTATTTATTTACTTACCCACACTTTATTTACTCGCATTTGTTTACCATATCCGGCTAAATCTTAAGGGCTAGGATGCGAGGATTATAGTTATAATTAGTATTCCACACGGTTGTCGGTAGAATTACTTAGGGGTTGTTTTAACTTTTAACACTTATTTTCTGTACTTAAAATTTGTTGGGTAAGATCGAAAGTCGTCCAACCTTTAGATGAATTTGGTTAGTTTTGACTGTTCCAAGGAAGCGAAAGCGCTTGGCTCAGTCAATTAGGGATCTTTAATGTTTAAGAAAATCGATTTTAAAACTGTTTTTGGACGCGTTTATGGATTTAAAGTCCGGTTCGCAAGAACCTCTTTTTGTTAGAAAGTCCAGGTTAAAATAATTTTCGACTAAGTCAAGAAACTATATTTCATAAAAAATAGGTTTATTAATCCTAACGCAATGCACACCTTTTTATAAGTGACAATAAGAGGGGTCGATTAGGGATAAACTCGGTTCTGAATACGCAAAAGCGACAATTCCTGTTAAATTAGTTCTTTTCATGAGTAGAAAATATTACCCCATAAGGAATCCTATATGTACACATCTGGAATATTACGTAGCTATATGAATTACATCTATGCCTGTTGCTTTATTATTAAATTTATTTTCACACTTTACTTTTATTTTGCACAACCCAATCTTTTATTTGGTTTGCCTTAGATAAACACCATAACAATAGTAATTGATAGATTGGCGTTTAGTCTCTGTGGGATCGATAATCTTTTATATTACTTTGACGCTATTCGTACACTTGCGAATCGCCCATCAAGTTTTTGGCGCCATTGCCGGGAACCAATTACGTCAAAATTTCGTACCCTATTGTCACACCGTCTAGACTAAGGCTATACCCACCGGTCAATGCGAAGAACTCACAACACCAGTACCCTTATAGATCCTTTAGAGGAACCTGAATGTTACACTCACGCTCGTATCTTATTTCATAGAATTAAGAGAGCTATGAACGTAGACCGACCCAAAGACACCTTAAGGATTTCGCCCAACCATCTAATGACGAACCTAGCTCTAGTATTATGAACCCCAATATTCCTGCTCACAATTTCGAGCTAAAGCCATCCCTATTACAATTTGTGCAACAAAACCAGTTCGCGGGACTTCCTACCGAGAACCCGAACCAACATTTAAAAACTTTTATCCAACTAGCTAACACTTTTAAAACTAATGGTGCTACCCCTGAGGCGATTAGGCTAAGATTATTCCTTTTTTCCCTTAGAGACAAAGCCCTTACATGGTTAGATTCCCTTCCAGCCAATTCTATAACAACTTGGGAAGACCTTAGGAGAGTTTTCCTCACTAGATATTTCCCCCGAGCAAAACAGCTATTCTTAGGAACTAGATAACCAGATTTACCCAAAACCAAGGTGAATCTCTCTTCGAGGCTTGGGAAAGATATAAAGACCTATTGAGAATATGTCCACACCATGCCCTAGAATCATGGCTAATCATTCACACCTTCTATAATGGACTTCACTATAACACAAAGATGACCATCGACGCCGCTGGAGGTGGCGCCCTAATGAATAAACCTTACCCTGAAGCTTGCGCTCTGTAATACCCCAAAATTTGCCCTGAGATTCAGTCGAATCATCTCGCATTCCATTGCATTTTTTTGCATTTGCATTTAACCTGTCATTAACAAATTTGTGTAGTTGGGTTGATCTCGCAGGGAAAATCTCCTTGTACGCAATTCAGGCGGTGAAGAGTAAGATGGTCATTTGTTTGCTGTCAAGTTACGAATTTCTGAGCTGTAGTCAGGAAATTTGAGCCATTTGATATTGTGATGCAAGTCAGGGCCGAGTGTAGTTGGATTGGTTTGAGCGAGGAGGATTTGAACTGTTCAATTTAAATCGATTCAAGTTATTGGATGGAAGTTAGTCAGAGGTTATGATCATTTGAGTTTAATCAGACAGTTCGGATTTATTCGGATAAGGTTTCCTTTGAATTGCCAGAGAATTTAATCGGAAGTTATGTCGGAGACGAGATTAAGCGGATAAATTGGATGAATTTTGAATTAATAGGAGAAAATAGAATTTTAGTGGTATTTTCATCTCATTTTAAAATCAAAAATAATAAAAATAATTTTTATTTTATTTTTGTAATTTTTCATTTTTATTTCATTTCTTTCAATTTCAGGTCGTTTTTAAATCAATCTAATTTTATTTTTAGATTAATTGCATTTTTAATCAATCATATTTCATTTTTTGTTTAAAATCAATTTCATTCCATTTTTTTTATCAATTTCATTTTTTAATTTTGTTTTCTGTTCACTTACATCAAATTTTATTTCATTCTTAAATTTTTATTCTCATTGTTAAATTGATTTTTATTTCATTTTTAATATGGGGTTTTTATTTCATTTTTATCAACAAAATGATAATAGTAGTTTTATTTCATTTTTATAATGTTATTTCATAATAATATATAAAAAAGGGATAACTTTATTATAATAATTTTAATTTACATTTATAGTATCCAAAAATAAATAAATAAAATTTTAAAAAAAATATAATTACATTTTTCTAAAAAAACTCCTAATTTATCCTAATTGGCTTCGTCCCGATTCTGAGTTTCCGATTATCTTCTTCAAACCTGCAAAATAAACAAACGACATTTTATCGGTTAGAATTTTTATCCGATACCCTCAGAGAATATTCATAATTGGGTATGTCGGGAGGGTAACGGATTACTCTAAAACCGGCTCCCGACTTTAGTTTCGACCAAAAGCTAAAACCGGCAGCATTTTGTTCTATTTAAGGTAACCAGAGAGAGCGAGAGATAAAAGTACTTATCCAGAAAAGTGCTTATTAAAAAAGCGCTTATTTGAAAAAGTGCTTATTTCACAAAAATTGGATTTTCGGTCAAGCACAGCTCAAACAGCATGTCCACCAAAACCATCAGGCCCATGGATCAAACTAGAGCTTCCTGAAAAAATGATATTAACCAACAAACAGCTCAACAACAAACGTAACAAACGGATCCAACATGCGCGCACAAATCACAACGGACTTGCTAGAACGCAACACAAAATAATTTCGGGAAAAATCATTAAATAAACTCAGTCAATACCAAGCAACCTAAATGCAGAAAATACGGTAACGAAGCATCACAAATCCGGCGTACAAATCGTGGCTCCAAACTCAGAACCATATCAAGAATCATAAATTCAACAATATAAAAAGGATCAAAAGTATCATTCGAGGGTATCCAAAAAACCCTACGAAAACCAAAGGCAGCAGAGGTTTAGAAGGATTTCAGGAATCCATCATCATCACCTCGAGTAGAAAGAAGAAGGAAAAAGTGAAAGCGGCGCAACCGAAATGGCGGTTCAGAGAAGCACTTTGCTTCCTCATCATCGCCATCCGAAAGGTTCAGAGAAGCTTAGCTTCCTCATCATCACCAATCTCGATCAGAAGCGGCGGCGGAAGCGTTGAAGCTTCAACACCGACCAAGCTCCCAACGGCCAAACATCATCGTCCTCAGTTCTTACAGATCATCAGACAAGGAACCTTAAAGCCACCACCATCGTCACTCTCAGAGAAACCACTTTGAATTCACAGCAAGAAGGGTGAGTACTTTCTCTGTATTAATCTTTCATCACATTTTGCAGGATAAGAAGGGACAAAAGGGTAAATCACACATGCAAGCGGAAATGAAGAAGGAAAAAGTTTCGGATGTGCATCCATGGCCGCCGGCGACGGCGGTATGGGAAAGAAGAAAAAGATAAGGGTTGAAAACCCTAATGAAGCAAAGGGGTTACGTATATTCCCCCCTTTTGTGTTCCGTATTTATTCTTTATTTTATTATTTTTTTCCTTTCTATTTTTATAGTTTAGTTTGTTGTTTATTTATTTTATTAGTTTGATTTAGTAATAGTAATAATAACCTTCTTGTTTAAGTAATTTTTAGTTAAAGTCTAACGAATAAATTAAGTTGATTTAACAGTAAATTGGGAAAAATCACTTTTTTCTTAAAGTAAGACCTTGTTTAAAATCAAAACTCTATTTTCTTCATAAAAAATTTAAACTCTATTTTTTCATAAAAAAGTAAAAAAACTCTATTTTTTCATAAAAAGTTAAAAAAACTCTATCTTTTTTGATAAAAGGTTAGAAAACTTTTCTAAATAATTTTTTTTTTCTTTTCTTAAATAAGTCATAAATTTTTTTTTTTAGAACTTTAATGCTTGTAAAGTAAACAACAATTTTATTAGTTTTTAAACTCACATTTTTACTAACTTAGGATTAGAATCTATTTTATCAAGCCATTTTAGAAAAATTCAAATTAATTGTTCTCTTTTAAATAAAAAAATAAAAAATAAGGAGTTCCTAAGATTCCCGTTCAAGTGTCGTCCGACCAACTTATTTCCTATTCATGTCTGCTTACTACTTCCTGATTATTATTCATATTTCAATTTTTTTGGTTGTAATTATGCGAGGTCATCATCATAATTATTTATTCTGTCAATTTTTGGGATTTGTAATTTACGCGAGTGATCGTCGTGATGCTTTTGCTTTACCGCTTTCTTTATTTTCGTACTTTAATTCTGCCATATAATAACTCTTCATCATTTGCATCATTTACCGTTATGTCCCTTCCGAAGGATTAGGTCTCATAGTTTGACCGTTGAGTCAATAGTCCTAACCCTTTGAACATTTCACAACCCTAACTTGCCTAGGTGTCCCGCCGTGGACAAAAATACCCTTTACCCTAGCATTAGGTCAAAGAGTCGCCGTACTCTATTTTAGGGTTTCCTGTTGTGGAATACCTAATCTTAACCCTAATTTCAATTAACAAGTTCAACGTAGAAATAGGAGTTTTAAGACTCCACATAAGCGTCTCCTTAAGAAATGCTTATTCCCTCATGAAACCTTGACCACAGTCAAGAAGTTTCTAACCTCCCTTTCGAGGGAAACTATGATTACTCTGATTCCATTCCCTACCTAGGATACGTGGGCACGAGATGCGAATCTTGTCGAGTAAACTTAGGACTAACCCTTAGGTCTCTAGTCACTTTAACCCTTAGCTCAGTATATACTTCAAGCAAATAATTAAAGCAAATAGTAAACAATAAACAAAAGGTTCCTGTAGAGTACTACAGAAGTTTAGGGTGCTAATACCTTCCCTAAGCTTAACCAACCCCTTACCTAGGTCTCTCCCCGCATTGTTTACGATGCCAAAAAAAATAGGTTTTCCTTCTTTTGACCTTTTCCTTCGGAAAAATTAAAGTCAGTTGTGAATTAAAAATGTGATTCAAGCTAATTAATAGTTTGATATCCTATTTACACCGCAACAGAAAATGACGACTTCACTGGGGCCTGCTATAATTTTTAAGGGTTACCCCTACTTTGTTTTATTTTTTCTATTTGCTTCGTTATTTATTTTCTTGTATATAATATATTCATTGTACCTTGCTTGGGGGTATCTACATTGTTGTGAGATAAGTCCTACACCCGGACTTGAGTGATATTATTATAGGAAGGTGATATATTCGACGAGGCTTATAGGGATTGAGTCCCGACCAAGCTGACTTGAGAATCACCGCTCAGTTGGGACCCTTTTGAAAATGGTTCGGTTGAATGAGTAGTCTTGAAAAATTTTACTATTGTCGATTGGAGTCTATGATACTGGGGACCGTAGTACCTTAACACCACTCTGGCCTTATTTAGGACGTAGTGCGGGAACTATGAGGGAGTAGTCCCAAAATAGTTTCTACGCGATACTACACTCAAAAAAGGTTCTCTTGAGAATATTATTAACCACCGAGTCAGTCGGGAAATTGATAATATCCGAAGGATGGACTGATGACTTTGGGCACCGCTTTAGAACCCTTATTCTGCAGGTACAACTAACCTTAGTACATACCTTATGGGGATGGGTAGACCCTAACTCCTTGCACATACCTTTAACCTAGGACTTTGTACATGTGCATTGCATCCATAAAGCATCACATTGCATCACATTTCATGGAATTCAAACCTTATTGCAGGATACCATGGATTACAATAGAAGAAACACTGTGAAATATTCTCTTAAAAGTCTTAAGCTAGATGACCTAAGGAAGCTAGGATCTTTAGTCCAAGATCAAGAAGGATTCTGAAACCAGTATGGAAGGTCGTCATATCTGTTGGAACTTTAAGTGAAAGAAGGACTTCTTTCGGTTTTGCTACAGTTCTATGATCCAGACTACCATTGCTTCACATTCCCCGATTATCAGCTATTACATACTTTGGAAGAATATTCTCAGTTAGTAAGGTTGTCTATTTTGGATAAGACTCCTTTCCCTTTCTTGGAGAAAGACCCTAAAGAGAAAGATATTGCTAAAGCCACATGCTTGAAGGTATCTGAGATTAAGGACAATATGACTCATAAGGGTGAAGTCTTTGGGTTACCTACGAAGTTCCTAATGGAGAAAGCCCAATATTATATCGACCATTTGAGCACGCCTACCTTTGAAGCAATCCTCGCTTTGCTTATCTATGGAGTGCTGATGCTCCCTAGTTTCGAAGGATTCATTGACCTTAATGCCATTAAAATCTTCATGATGAAAAATCCAGTGCCGACTCTATTGGGTAACACCTATCATTCTATACATCTCCGAAATTTCCATGGTGGAGGGATGATTACATGTTGTGTGCCTTTATTGTACAAGTGGTTTATTTCGCACTTGCCTAAGTCTGGTCCTTTTTGGGATCGCACTAAAGGACGTTGGTCACAAAGGTATGGCCTTAACTCACTCGGATATTGATTGGTATAACCGTATGTATGATGGAATATTAATCATTAATGATTGTGGAGACTTCGCTAACATGCCTTTACTCGGTTTTAATGGAGGAATCAACTACAATCCATTCCTATCTCGCCGACAGTTAGGGTATCCCTTGAAGGAACCGCCTAAGAGTGTCTACGTGGAGAAAATCTTTTTCAAAGACAATAAAGAACTTCAAGATCAGATTATATCCGCTTGGCATCACTTGCATAGGAAAGGTCAAGAAAGTCTAGGAAAACCTAATTGTATGTCCATGGAACCATAGCTTTGTTGGGCCCGAGAAATAGCCATCAAGCTGAAGATGCCCTATCCTCGCCAAGATCCTTTTCCTCCCAGAAGGGAACCTATTCTAGTTTTCATGTTTGAGGCTGAAAAGTTGCAGATCGCTTTGAAAGAAGCACAACATGAGGCAGAAGCATGGAAGAAAAAATATCATGTTGTCGTCAGTGAGAACGAAGAACTCCTCAAGCAGCTCCAGTTGAAGAATGAAGAGGCTCTCCCCTATAAAAAGAGAAGAGTCTACGAGGATTTATTTTCCTCCGACTCTCCGCCTACTCGTTGAAGTGGTGGACTACACTTCCTTAGAGCTCCCGTAGCTTTTACTTAGCTATTTATTTTTAAGATTTTTTTAAGAATATTTATTTGTAATCCATTTTCAAATTAATAAATAAAATCCCATTGGTATTCCGCGATATTCGTAAATATTTGAATTCCATGAAATCTTTCATTCACATTTTGCATTTTAGCACCATATTTTGCATTACATGTGTCTCCCGATTTCTCATACTCGGTTCTCTCGCCTTCCAGTTTCGTCATCCTGAGTTCTCTGCATCAATACAACACTAGAGGCCAAGCTCAAAAAAGGATGGAAGAACAAGCTCAAGAGATGGATCGTGTCAATAACGAGCTCGGAGAGCTCCGAGGAAGGGTAGGACAGATTATGGAATTGCTCCAGGTTATCAATGCAAGGATGGATACTCAGCCTACTGTGGTCTCTGAGATTAACGCTACTGTTGCAGATCTTCCACCGATCGTTACTGTTGAGAATGCATATCCTTATGGGCTTCCACAAGGTTTCGTACCTCCTATTGTTTCATTAGTGCCACAAGTTGTTCCTGTTGTGCAACCAGTTCAGCAAGTTGTGCCTTTGGTTTTTGAACCTCCTCAAATAGTTCCTACTTTCGCACCAGCTACTGTTCACACTCGTGTACAACCCTATCTCAATGAGCCTGTTTATGAGATTCTTGATGATAATCATGAGGGAAGTGAGCGCCATGAAAGGCTTCGGGAGAATGTTGAAACTATTGAGAAGAGATCGAGGAAGATGGAAGGGGACCAGATCTTTGGTCCTGCTGCCAGAGATGTCTGTTTGGTTTCCGGCCTAGTAATTCCGCCAAAGTTCAAAACTCCGAACTTCGATTGCTATGAAGGCACTACGTGTCCTAAAAATCATTTGATTATGTACTACCGCAGGATGGCTGCCCACGTGGAAAATGATAAGTTAATGTTTCATTGTTTCCAAGACAGTCTGAAGGGTGCTTCCTCCAAATGGTATCTGACTTTGGATCAGTCTCGCATCAGGTCTTTTTAGGATTTATCCGATGCTTTTATTAAACACTATAAGTACAACATGGACTTGGCTCCCGACAGGAGACAGCTGTTGAGTATGACTCAGAAGAGTTCTGAGACCTTTAAAGCATATGCTCAGAGATGGAGGGAAATTGCTTCTTAGGTCGAACCTCCATTGACTGATAAGGAACTAGCTGATTGGTTTGTTGACACCGTTCGTCCCGAATTCTACGAGAGGATGGTGGGTAGTATGACTACGAATTTTGCTGACATTGTTGTTGTTGGGGTAAAGGTTGAATTGGCTATGAAGAGTGGAAAAATGTCGAGTGGTCATGGAAGTTCAAGCTCAAAGGATCAAGCTAAGAAGTCTTCTTTCAATTCTCAGAAAAAGAAGGAAGGTGAGACCCACGCTGTATCTTCAGGTAAAAGAAGAAGTCAACAGTATCAATATCCACCGCAGTATGCTCAACCGCAGGGTTACCCAATTCAGTATGTTCCACCGCCGTATGTGGCTGCTGTTGCACCGTCTTTTAATCAACAAGCTCAACAAGCGCCTGCTTATCAGCCTATGCAACAGGCTCCTGGTTATCCGCCTCCGATTTATCCTCCTCCTATGTATCAACAAGCGCCCAACATTCCTACCACTCAGCAACCGAGGAATCAGGCACCTCGTCAAAACGCTCCGAATAGGAGACAATACAAGCCTTGTCCGCCGATTCCCATGATGTTCACCGAGTTGTATCCTTACTTAGTACAACGAGGTTTAATTACCACCCGAGCTTTGGGTCCGCCTCCAAATCTGTTGCCAACCAACTACAACACCGCCACTCATTGTTTATTTCATGAGGGTGTGCCCGGTCACGATTTGGAAAACTGTTATGCTCTGAAAAACATTGTCCGAGATTTGATGGAAAAAAAGATTTTATCCTTTGACGACCGTCAACCAAATGTAAAAAGAAACCCTCTGCCTAACCATGGGGCTGTTAATTCCATTGATGATTCGTCCGAAGAAAATTTTATTCTTGATGTAGCTCAGATCAATACTCTCCTCAAGGTATTCCATTCGAAGTTGTTTGAAGTTGGTTTAGTATCTACCTCGCATGCTGACTGTGCAAGTTGTGAGGGTCATGCTAAGAGTTGTGTTATGGTTCAGAAGGATGTTCATAAATTGATCGACAATGGTTTTCTGCAAGTGGTTAACAAGGTGAAGAGGGATGGAGTTGTCGCGATTGAGCCTATCTTCAACTTGCCAGAACCGAAGGTTAAGGTGCCCGTGTTTAACCTGCTAGGGGCAAGTTCTGCCAAGCCAGTGTTCAATGTATCGAAGCCAGTTGCTCCAACGGTAGATCAGCTGAAACCAATAATTATTCAGAAACCGAGTCTGTTCCCTTTGAATGATCCTAAAGTTGTACCCTGGAAATATGACGTGACCATGGTTGACAAAGAATCTGGGAAGGTCATTCCGAGGGAAGAAGTGAAGACTGATAGTGAAACTGTGACCAACATAGTTGGGGCAAGCAGGATGGCTCGCAGTGGTCACGTTTATACTCTTCGTTTCAATGAGGCTCCGCCTAAGGAAACGACTACCACTACTGTTGTGCCTGTCAAAGACAAAGAGGCAACCACTAATGATGAAGATGCTGAATTCTAAAGGATCATCAGGAAGAGTGACTACAAAGTTATTGATCAGCTTCACCAGACTCCTTCGAAGATCTCTATTTTATCTCTGCTGTTGAGTTCACCCGCTCATAGGGCTGCTTTGCAAAAGGTATTGACTCAAGCTCATGTCGCCCAAGACATTACTACCGGTCAGTTTGATAGTGTGATCGCCAATATTACCGCCTGTAATACTCTCAGCTTCAGCAATGAAGAGCTACCGAAAGAGGGTCCGAATCACAACCGTGCTTTGCATATATCAGTGAAGCGTCAAGAGGATAATTTAGCAAGGGTACTTGTGGATACCGATTCATCTTTGAACGTCCTACCCAAGAGAGTCTTAGCAAGTTGGCTTATAAAGAGACTATGGTGAAGCCTACATCGTTGATTGTCAAGGCTTTTGATGGTTCTCGTAGAGCTGTGATTGGAGAAGTGGAACTTCCGATTCTGATTGGTCCGCATGTTTTCAATATCACTTTCCAAGTCATGGATATCAATCCCAATTACAGCTGTCTACTTGGAAGACCTTGGATCCATGCCGCTGGGGCAGCAACTTCTACTTTTCATCAGAAGATGAAGTTTGTGGTTGACGACAAGCTAGTTATTATACATGGTGAGGAGAATTTGATGGTCAGTAATTTATCGTCATTCCGTTATATTGAGGCTGATGAAGACGCTTTGGAAACTTCTTTCCAAGCACTTGAGATCACCAATGCCGTGTTAGTGGAACTCGAAGAGACTGTGGAGGGCCAAAGTAATCCATCTTTTGCATCCTTGAAGAGTACCAGATCAACAATCGACAGGGGCATTCCTGAAGGTTGGGGAGAGGTAATTAACGTCAAGACCAAGACTGATCGCCACGGGTTGGGTTACATACCAACTCATGATAAAGCTTCTACAACTGTTGAAGGGCGTGATGACGAGAAAACGCATCGATTATATCGCTAGATTTCATTGACGTTTTATCGCGCATTCACCGTTTTAACACTCGATTTCTCGAGTTTTTCTTACTATTTTGCAGGTACATCGTTATGTGAAGCCGAATCATGAATTAAGAGAAAAGGAACAAAAGAGACCACAAGGAGATGAAGAAAGGCAGAAGCCTGCAAAAAGACTGCATAATTTGTTGCAGCCACGATCGTTACAAGGGTGTCACGACCGTGACACCCCAATTTGGGCCATCACGACCGTAAGGGAGTGGTCACGACCGTGACAACTAAAATCCTCAAATTACGAACGTGAAGACTTTGTCACGTCCGTGACAAGGATAAAACTTGGTTTTGACTCAGACTACGTCAAGGCACCACTTGAAGACCACTTCTCCTCTTATTTCTCCTCAAGGCAGCACGTGAAGACCACTTCTCCCATTTTTGTTGCCACGTTCCAGCATTTCCTCAACAACTTCAGCAAGGCCCATGCAACAAAGGACCAAGACTCCAGCCCATTAAAGACTCTATAAATAGTACAAGCTTTGTGAAATCAAGGACAAACTTCATTATCCAAAATTCCTGCGGAAGCTCTGCCGAACTACCTTACGAACCAGCATTTCCATTCCAGCATTATTTTATTTTCTGTCTCGTTTTTATTTGTATCCAAACCAACCGCATAACAATTTCCAACATCAGGAAATTGTTATACATTTATTTGTTCTAAACCTTCAGCAATCGTTATTTTTAATTTCCGCCTACTCCAAGCTTTCCGGTCTGTGGAAGAAGGAGTCTGCTCAAATATTTGTTAATCAGGTTTTTCAATTTATTGCAATTTAATTTAATTATAATGTCTATTTATTTTTCTGCCATGAGTAAGTTATTATTTAATTCTCTGTCTGGTTCAACCTCGATGAGTAGCTAAACACCTTAGGGCGGTATGTAGTTATAACAAACTTAACCGGTAAAATATAACCATAGGCTGAAAATAATTAATCACTTAACATTCTGGCCGATACTTTTTAATTGAAATAGACCTTTTCGTTACGAGAGTAAGAAAAGGGTATTAGGTTGGGTCAAGACCATGAGAGTGTGAGATTTTAATCAGATAGCTAAAGTTAGGCATTTAAGTTAAACACAGCGAGAGCGCTTTAAGATAAATTAGAATTATTTAGTTTCCAAAAATTACCTCTAAACACTTATGGGCTAGCGAGAGCAGGCATAGGGCTTTAGGGATAAGATCTGATATAAGACCACGAGAGTGTGAGTTGAGGGTATTTAAACTAGTAATCTCTACCGAATAGATTAAGTGAACATCTTTATAAGCCTAGGTTAGATTGACCCACCTAAGTTAGTATAATTACATACCGACCGCCTTAGTATCACTTTATTATAAACTTAAATCTAATTCCGCCTTTAATAGTCTTAAAAACCAACAACAATCGTGACAACCATTCGCCTTAGCTAAACTAGAAGTTCATCTAGCACTAAGTAACAATAGAATCCCTGTGGATCGATAATCTTAAATATTACTTCGATAGGCTGTGCACTTGCAGTAAGATACCGCTAGACGCATAAGTAGACACGTCTTTAGCCCATCAGGGCGTCCGAAGTTTTTTCAAGAAGTGTTTGTCAGCGAAGGTTTTCAAGTTAATGCCATCAGTGACTATGATGAAGATGAAGATCTGAGCAACCTGGTATTCAAGAGCGATGCAGCTTTGAGCAACTGGGAGGCTATAGAGATTCCTGTTATTTTTCCCGTTTCAAAGTAATTTAACATTTTCATTTGTGTTTTCACATCTATAGCTCTGCCCAAGGCTATTGGATTGCTTTGTAGGTCCACCTCATTTTAAAAAAAATATTAATAAATGCATTTTGTTCTACTTCCGATTTGTTCCACTAGCGTTTTTCGTTTTCACCTTTTTAAAATGAAATTGACAATCTTTTCAAAAACTGCAAAATAAAGCATTCCCACTCTCTTGCATTTTCATTGAACATTTAATAAAATAAGCCTTTCAACATGCAGTTACATTACAACCCTTGTTGAATCCAACGACTATACTGTTACTCCTGACTGGGATTCACCCATTTATCAAGCTGAAGATGGGGGTGAAAAATATTTTGAAGTACCCGCCGAACTGACAAAATTGGTTGAGTACGAGTATACAGAACTTCAACCGCATAAGGAGCAGGTAGAGTTGATTAATCTCAGCACAGATGAAGAGAAGAGAGAGGTCAAGGTTGGTGAAGTGCTTGAGCCTGAGGCCAAGCAGATATTGGTCAAACTGTTGAAGGATTATGTTGACGTGTTTGCATGGTCGTATCAAGATATGCCCGATTTAGACACAAATATTGTAGTTCATAAGTTACCACTTAAGCCAGAATGTCCGCCTGTCAAGCAAAAACTTCGAAGACGAGACCTGACATGACTTTGAAGATTAGATATGAGGTTAAGAAACAGTTGGATGCAGGATTCCTTGCAGTTGCGAAGTATCCTGATTGGGTTGCCAACATTGTTCCAGTGCCCAAAAAGGACGGTAAGGTCAGAATTTGTGTAGATTACAGGGATCTGAACAAAGCTAGTCTGAAAGACGATTTCCCTTTGCCTCATATTGATACACTTGTTGATAATACAACTAGTTTTGCAGTTTTCTCATTTATGGATGGTTTCTCCGGTTATAATCAGATTAAGATGGATCCTGCCGACAGAGAAAAGACTACATTCATTACTCCTTGGGGAACCTTCTGTTATAAAGTTATGCCTTTCGGTTTAAAGAAAGCAGGGGCAACATATCAGCGCGCCATAACAACTCTCTTTCACGACATGATGCACAAAGAGATCAAAGTGTATGTGGATGATATGATTGCCAAATCTCGGAACAAAGAGGAACATTTGGATTATCTGTTGAAACTGTTTGAACGACTCAGGAAGTATCAGTTGAAACTAAATCCTGCTAAATGTACTTTTGGTGTTAGATCCGGAAAGCTACTTGGTTTCATTGTTAGCCAACAAGGAATCGAGGTAGACCCTGATAAAGTTCGAGCTATTCAAGACATGCCTGCTCCGCGGACTGAAACCCAGGTCAGAGGTTTTCTTGGACACTTGAACTACATCTCCAGGTTCATCTCTAATTTGACTGCTACTTGTGAACCGATATTCAAGTTACTCTGCAAGGGTCAGACAGTAGATTGGAATCCTGATTGTTAGCATGCGTTTGAAAAGATTAAATATTACATGCAAGAGCCTCCTATCTTAATTCCTCCTGTTCCCGGAAGACCACTATTCATGTATCTTACTGTTCTGGAGAAGTCTATGGGTTGTGTACTTGGGCAACACGATGAGACTGGACGAAAGGAACATGCCATATACTATCTAAGCAAGAAGTTTACTGATTGTGAGAACAGATACTCACTTTTAGAGAAGACTTGTTGTGCGCTAGAATGGGCTGCTAGGCGTCTTAGATAATACATGATTTGTCATACTACCTTGTTGATTTCGAAGATGCATCCAATAAAGTACATTTTCGAAAAGCCTGCTCAGATTGGAAGAATTTCCCGTTGGCACATCTTGTTATCAGAATATGACATCCAATACGTACCTCAGAAAGCTATCAAAGGATGTATCTTGTCAGATTATCTTGCATACCAGCCAGTCAAAGATTACGAGCCTCTAAATTTCGACTTTCTTGATGAAGACATTATGTGGGTAAAAGATTATGAAGAGCCAGGCCCCGAGCCGGGTCTCTGGTGGAAGATGATGTTTGATGGTTCCTCAAATTATAATGGGCATGGCATAGGCGCCGTTTTGATGAATCCAAAAGGTGGCTATACCCCATTTACAGCAAGGTTAGATTTTGAATGCATGAACAATATCGCCGAATATGAAGCATGCATCCTTGGCCTTGAAGCAGCTATTGACCTCCGAATCAAGCTTCTGGAAGTAAGTGGAGATTCATCTCTGGTTATCTATCAAGTGAAAGGGGAATGGGAAACTAAGAATGAGAAGCTAGTCCCTTATAGAGCCTACATTGTTGAGTTAATTAAGTACTTTGATGATATCAAGTTCGAACATGTTCCGAGGTCTGAGTATCATATTGCTGACACCTTAGCCATACTAGCATCCATGTGGAAGGTCAGATTTATCAATGAAGCGCCACTCATTCGAATCAAATGTAGAATTGAACCCGCATATTGTCTGGTGATTGAAGAAGATGAGACTGATGAAAAGCCTTGGTTTCATGACATCAAAAATTATTTGCTCACGCAAGAGTATCTAGCAGATGCTTCTCATCTTGACAAAAGGAATTTGAGAAGACTGACATCTAAGTTCTTAATCAGCAATGATGTGCTATACAAACGAAATCACGACATGGTTTTGCTTAGATGTGTTGATAGACGTGAAGCAGACATGTTACTTCAAGAGATTCATGATGGGACCTTTGGAACTCATGCCAACGGTTATGCTATGTCCAAGAAGATCTTGAGGGATGAGTATTACTGGTTAACCATGGAATCAGATTGCATCCAATATGCCAGGAAATGTCACAACTTCCAGGTCTATGCCGATAAAATGCATGTACCTCCGGAACCGTTGAATGTTCTGACTTCACCATGACCTTTCTCAATGTGGGGCATTGACATGATTGGGGCAATTGAGCCAAAAGCTTCTAACGGTCACCGATTCATTCTAGTTGCCATTGATTACTTCACCAAGTGGGTAGAAGCCACTTCATATGCCAACGTAGCCAAGCAGGTTGTTGCCCACTTCATCAAAAAAGAAATTATCTGCCGCTATGGAACTCTAAGTCGAATCATAACTGACAATGGTACCAATCTGAATAACAAGACTACGAAAGAGTTGTGTGACAGTTTCAAGATTGCACATCACAATTCTTCGCCGTACCGTCCTAAGATGAATGGAGCCATTGAAGCCACGAATAAAAATATCAAGAAGATCCTGCAAAAGATGGTCAAGACTTACAAGGATTGGCATGAGATGTTACCATTCGCTTTGCATGGATACAGAACTACAGTCCGAACTTCAACAGGGGAAACCCCTTTCTCATTGGTATATGGAATGAACTCCGTACTCCCCATTGAAGTTGAGCTACCTTCCTTAGGGTATTGAGGGAAGCCAAGCTAGATGAAGCCGAGTGGGTTCAAGACAGATTTGACCAGCTGAATCTCATCGACGAGAAGCGTTTGACAGCTATGTGCCATGGTTAGTTATACCAGAAACGGATGAAGAAAGCCTTCGAAAAGAAAGCCCGAGTCCGTGAGTTTCGACAAAGAGAACTTGTACTCAAGAAGATCTTGCCAGTTCATAAAGACATACGCGAGAAATGGATGCCCAATTATGACGGCCCATTCGTTGTTAAGACAGTCTTCTCCGGAGGATCGCTAATTCTTACAACAATGGATGGTGAAGAGCTCGTACATCCTGTAAATTCCGATGTAGTCCAAAAATATTATGCCTAAAGAAAAACAAAAAATATATATATAGCTCGCTAAGTTGAAAACCCGAAAGGGCGACTTAGGCAAAAATGAGCATCCCGGTGGATTGAAAACCTGAAAGGGCGGTCCAGGCAAAAATTAGGGACAAAGGCATTTCACTACATCGGATGGCACCAAACATTGCAGATACATTTTACCGGCGGGATCCATTCTAACCCAATCATTCTTGTCAGAAGCAGGATGTTTGGGTAGTCTTAGTTATTAGGGCCCGTAGGTCGTTGAATTTAATGTAACCTTTCCCATATTGCCAATTTCAAATTGTAATTTTCCATGGAGCTACGCCTTTAGCAAGCTACCATTCTTCAATAAAATTTACCTTTTGCTATTCAATTTCCTTGTTCATATTATCTCTATTTCATTTTTTGTTATGCAAAATGCCATCTGTTAATAAACTTTTGAAAGAGAAAGGTGTTTTTCAAAACTTTAAAACTATTCTCTTGAAAATGCTTTTGAAAAATAAAAGTTGCTTTGACTTGTGGAAATCTCTGAAGGATCTCTTCGTTCCTCGGTGAGTCTCATTGTTGCATAGGCACTTTAAATCATTACCAACAGTCCCCATCGAAACTATAAGCTGACAACACTTTGGACCGAGCCGGTAATTTCCCAGACAGCAGAGATCTTACTAGCATCTTCCCAATGATAGTCCCTAGCGAGACTATAATCTGATAACACTTTTGGGATCCATTTGATAAATCCTCAATGACTCTCAAGACTGGAGAGATATCCCCGATATCCTCCTAGTGATATCTGTTCTAGAAGACCCATTCGTAGTGGAATTATCTGTTCCTCAATGAAATTGCCTTACCTTCCTCAGGAATATTCCCCAGGAGACTGTTATATTCTCCCCGAGAAGTCAAGATATTGTTCCCAGGAACGTCTGTTGATTTCTCCCCAATGAGTCTGACGAATTCTCCTAAGGGAAGTTTGATATACTTTATCCCCCAGTTGGATGTACTTTTCCCCCAGGAAACCGAGGTGCTATTCCCAAGAAGTTGTTGCACTTCTCTCCATAAAGACGCCTAGCTCCACATCTTCCCCACGAAGCGAATATTTATTTTATCCCTGGAAGTCGCTGATCCTAAGATTCTCTTTGGCTGATTATGATTCATGATAGCAATCCCTCTAGTGAAGTCATGGCAAGCATACTCCCCGGTGAAGTCGTATTGAATCCCCATGTGGAAGTCGTGATATTTTCTCCTCAGGGAAGTTAGAACTTTGAAGCCAGATTCAGTTCTGCCACTGACTCTTCCTATCCTCTGATAGATGTAGTGTTGCAGAGGTCGCCGGGTATTCCTGTCGAGATGTTTATTTCATCTCATGTCTCCTCTCTCGTCTGTTTTGTTAGCATATGCATAAGCCTAAGCATTACATACTCCTTTCATTTCATTTCCATACGAGTTGACATACGCACTTGCATGTTTGCTCTTTGTCGTCGTCTTCGTCGTCGTCTTTGTCGTTACCACTGAGTAACTGGGTTGGTCCGCTCTCTCCAAGTAGATCGTCAGTCCTAAGTATAAAATACTATTTGTTTCTAGCTAATCCCCACCGAGTTCAATCCTCGTGGACGAGGGTTATTTCTGTTATCTTTCCGCGCCAGGATAAGATAATCCCCATTTGAGTTCATTTCCTCAATGGGTCGTGTTTGACAGTTCTCTCTAGCCCCATTCTAGATCGAACTTCGGTCCCGTCGGTCGCCGAACCTACCTGGACGTGCATTTATTTTACACTATCTTTCAAGAAAAGTAGTTACAATCCTTTGCAGATATGCGACAGTTCTCAGCCGAGAAGCTTATCACTACATTGCACAGCAGACAAGCAACAGTTCTCTGCCGAGAAGCTTATCATCACACTATAATTGTCATTACAATACATCTTACAACAACCGGTATGCGGCTGTTCTTACCCGAGAAACCTATAATCATTATCACATTACACTTTACAGTTTATCATTACACTCTACAATTGATTTTCTCGTACAAGAAGCTCATCATTACACTTTGTGATCTCGATATTATCATCATCACAACTCTCTTTACAATTTACATTACATGTTACCACCTCTACAAGTAATGCTCATCAGAGAAGCTTATCCTTGCTACTCTTACAAATAAGTGGTATTTTTCGCCTGAGAAGGTTATCCTATCTTCGTCATGAGGAGCAGCAAGTGGCCATCTCCATCGAGAAGCTGGTTTCCATTTCCTTTTCACCTTGAAGTGCGAGGAGGTTTGAACTGAATCATGTTCAGGGTGCCGACCTTGAAGTATGAAGAAGTTCATTTTATCCTTTGGTAAAAGAAGGAGCTGAATCATGTTCAGGGCGTCGACCCTGAAGTATGAAGAAGTTCATTTTATCCTTTAGTAAAAGAAGAATCCGAATCGTATTCCGAGTGTAGACCCTAGATATGAAGAGGTTTATTTATTAGATGAGCAACAGTCCCTCCAGCGGAGCTTATCAATTGACCATATTATCATAGATAAGCAACAGTCTCCTTATTTGAGAGCTTATCCAGTTTGGCATATAAGTCCCTTCCAATGATAAGTAATAGTTCTCTCTCAAGAAGCTTATCAGGGCATTTCCCATTAAAGTCCATTTATTGTGGTATACAGCCGGTTTTTACCCTGTATATTTTTTACGGATTCTTGAAAATTCCGTTCGATCCCGTCATGAGGAAGTTTCCAGAAAGCTTGGATGTTATTATTTGCTTAATGCTCCAACATTCTGTTTACTTGATCCTACAACCGTGCGGATCCAATTTTACCTTTATCCTAGAGTATCGGCTGGTCACGCTTGAACCAGTTGAACAATTACTCCTGGATATTCCCCGGTGGAGGCCGTCTCGCCGGTGCCATCTCGATTTGAGGACCCCGTTATTACTATTTCTCTCTAAGGGGACAATTGGTCGTGCCAGTATCATGTTGGCCATCACTTTAGAATTCCTCAGTGTCGCGTTGTTTCCCCAGTGCGTCGTTTGCCCCAGTATGTTTGTTCGTTGCGTCGGTCCCCTATGTCATCGTGTAGTCTGCATCCTTGCATTTATCATTCCAACATACGTATCATACTCGAGTCATGGCATTGTCAACATTATAGTCTGTTTGTTTTGTCCATAGAATTGCATACCACTGCTCTAAGGGCAAAATTTTCGGTTATCTATATTTAAATCCCTCCACCATGATTTCTCGAGTCTCTGTCACTCAAATCATCCGGTGAAGCTATTTAAATAGGGGCAACTGCAATACCCTAAATTTTGCCCTGAGATTCAGTCGAATTGTCTCGCATTCCATTGCATTTTTTTGCATTTGCATTTAACCATTCATTAACAAATTTGTGTAGTTGGGTTGATCTCGCAGGAAAAATCTCCTTGTACGCAATTCAGGCGGTGAAGGGTAAGATAGTCATTTGTTTGTAGCCCGCTGTCAATTTACGAATTTTTGAGCTATAGTCAGGAAATTTGAGCCATTTGATATTGTGATGCGAGTCAGAGCCGAGTGTAGTTGGATTGGTTTGAGCGAGGAGGATTTGAACTGTTCAATTTAAATCGATTCAAGTTATTGGATGGAAGTTAGTCGGAGGTTATGATCATTTGAGTTTAATCAGATAGTTTGGATTTATTCGGATAAGGTTTCCTTTGAATTGCCAGAGGATTTAATCGAAAGTTATGTCAGAGACGAGATTAAGCGGATAAATTGGATGAATTTTGAATTAATAGGAGAAAATAGAATTTTAGTGGTATTTTCATCTCATTTTAAAATAAAAAATAAAAAAAATATTTTTTATTTCATTTTTGTAATTTTTCATTTTTATTTCATTTCTTTCAATTTCAGGTCGTTTTTAAATCAATCTAATTCCATTTTTAGATTAATTGCATTTTTAATCAATCATATTTCATATTTTGTTTAAAATCAATTTCATTCCATTTTTTTTTATCAATTTCATTTTTTAATTTTGTTTTCATTTCACTTACATCAAATTTTATTTCATTCTTAAATTTTTATTCTCATTGTTAAATTGATTTTTATTTCATTTTTAATATGGGGTTTTTATTTCATTTTTATCAACAAAATGATAATAGTAGTTTTATTTCATTTTTATAATGTTATTTCATGATAATATATAAAAAGGGATAACTTTATTATAATAATTTTAACTTACATTTATAGTATCCAAAAATAAATAAATAAAATTTTAAAAAAAATATAATTACATCTTTCTAAAAAAGCTCCTAATTTATCCTAATTGCCTTCGTCCCGATTTCGAGTTTCCAATTATCTTCTTCAAACCTGAAAAATAAACAAACGACATTTTATCAGTTAGAATTTTTATCCGATACCCTCAGAGAATGTTCATCATTGGGTATGTCGGAAGGGTAACGGATTACTCCGAAACCGGCTCCCGACTTTACTTCCAACTAAAAGCTAAAACCGACAACATTTTGTTCTATTTGAGGCAACCAGAGAGAGAGCGAAAGATAAAAGTGCTTATCCAGAAAAGTGCTTATTGAAAAAGCGCTTATTTGAAAAAGTGCTTATTTCACAAAAATTGGATTTTCGGCCAAGCAAAGCTCAAACAACATGTCCACCAAAACCATCAGGCCCATGGATCAAACTAGAGCTTCCTGAAAAAACGAAATTAACCAACAAACAACTCAACCACAAACGTAACAATTGGATCCGACATGCGCGCACAAATCACAACGGACTTGCTAGAACGCAGCACAAAATAATTTCCAGAAAAATCATTCAATAAACTCAGTCAATACCAAGCAGCCCAAATTTTAGAAAATACGGTAACGAAGCATCACAAATCCAGCGTACAAATCGCGGCTCCAAAACTCAGAACCATATCAAGAATCATAAACTCAGCAATATAAAAAGGATCAAAAGTATCATTCGAGGGTATCCAAAAAACCCTATGAAAACCAAAGGCGATGAAGGTTCAGAAAGATTTCAGAAATCCATCATCATCACCTCGAGTCGAAAGAAGAAGGAAAAAGTGAAAGCGGCGCAACCGAAACGGAGGTTCAGAGAAGCGCTTTGCTTCCTCATCATCACCATCCGAAAGGTTCAAAGAAGCTTAGCTTCCTCATCATCACCAATCCCGATCGGAAGCGGTGGCGGAAGCGTTGAAGCTTCAACGCCGGCCAAGCTCCCAATTGCCAAACATCATTGTCCTCAGTTCTTACACATCATCGGATAAGGAACCTTAAAGCCACCACCACCGTCACTCTCAGAGAAACCACTTTGAACTCATAGCAAGAAGGGTGAGTACTTTCTCTGTATTAATCTTTCATCATATTTTGCAGGATAAGAAGGGGACAAAAGGGTAAATCACGCATGCAAGCGAAAATGAAGATGGAAAAAGCTTCGGATGTGCATCCATGGCCGCCGCCGGCGGCGATATGGAAAGAAGAAAAAGGTAAGGGTTGAAAACCCTAATGAAGCAAAGGGGCTACATATATTCCCCCTTTTTGTGTTCCCTATTTATTCTTTATTTTATTATTTTTTTCCTTTCTATTTTTATAGTTTAGTTTGTTGTTTATTTTTTTATTAGTTTGATTTAGTAATAGTAATAATAACCTTCTTGTTTAAATAATTTTTAGTTAAAGTCTAACGAATAGAATTAAGTTGATTTAACAGTAAATTGGGAAAAATCACTTTTTTCTTAAAGTAAGACCTTGTTTAAAATAAAAATTCTATTTTCTTCATAAAAAATTTAAACTCTATTTTTTCATAAAAAGTTAAAAAATTCTATTTTTTCATAAAAAGTAAAAGAACTCTATTTTTTTGATAAAAAGTTAAAAAAACTCTATTTTTTTTCATAAAAAGTTAAAAAAAAACTCTATCTTTTTTCATAAAAGGTTAGAAAACTTTTCTAAATCAAAAAAACATTTCTTTTCTTAAATAAGACATACATTTTTTTTTTAAACTTTAATGCTTGTAAAGTAAACAACAATTTTATTAGTTTTTAAATTCACATTTTTAGTAACTTAGGATTATAATCTATTTTATGAAGCCATTTTAGAAAAATTCAAATTAATTATTCTCTTTTAAATAAAAAAATAAAAAATAAGGAGTTCCTAAGTTTCCCGTTCAAGTGTCGTCTGACCAGCGTATTTCCTATTCATGTCTCCTTACTACTTCCTGATTATTATTCATATTTCAATTTTTTTGGTTGTAATTATGCGAGGCCATCGTCACAATTATTTATTCTGTCAATTTTTGGGATTTGTAATTTACGCGAGTGATCGTCGCAATGCTTTACCGCTTTCTTTATTTTCGTACTTTAATTCTTCCATATAATAACTCTTCGTCATTTGCATCATTTACCGTTATGTTCCTTCCGAAGGATTAGGTCTCACAGTTTAACCGCGGAGTCAATAGTCCTAACCCTTTGAACATTTCACAACCCTAATTTGCCTAGGTGTCCCGCCGTGGACAAAAATACCTTTTACCCTAGCATTAGGTCAAAGATTCGTCGTACTCTGCTTTAGGGTTTTCCGCCGTGGAATACCTAATCTTAACCCTAATTTCAATTAACAAGTTCAACGTAGAAATAGGAGTTTTAAGACTCCACGTAAGCGTCTCCTTAAGAAATACTTATTCCCACATGAAACCTTGACCACAGTCAAGAAGTTTCTAACCTCCCTTTCAAGGGGAACTATGATTACTCTGATTCTATTTCCTACCCAGGATACGTAGGCACGAGATGCGAATCTTGCCGAGTAAACTTAGGACTAACCCTTAAGTCTCTAGTCACTTTAACCCTTAGCTCCGTATATACTTCAAGCAAATAATTAAAGCAAATAGTACACAATAAACAAAAGGTTCCTGTAGAGTACTACAGAAGTTTAGGGTGCTAATACCTTCCCTAAGCTTAACCAACCCCTTACCTAGGTCTCTCCCCGCATTGTTGACGATGCAAAAAAATAGGTTTTCCTTCTTTTAACCTTTTCCTTCGATTAAATCAAAGTCGTTTTTGAATTAAAAATATGATTCAAGCTAATTAATAGTTTGATATCCTATTTCAACTGCAACACGCTCTCATCGAGGATATGTGTAACACCCCCGTCTATACCCCCAAATAAAACAAATAAACATTTATGCACATTTTAAAATTCATCAGAGTATGATTTAAAATATGGTATAAAAGAAGTATGTCACATCATCACCAATAAAACACTCAACACCTGCTCTATAAAAATATGCAACAGTGGGGTAGTTTTCAAAGTAGAGGGACTTAGTCCTTAAACCCACGTCTCAATATTTAAAAGTAAAGCGGAAGAATAAAACATTTGAACTACTTCAAAACATTTGATCACATAAATACATATTATCCAGTTGTTCATCAATCATTCATGTTACAAAACATCATCAACTGATACTTTATAAATGTATCACAAAAGAATGCTATACAAGCCTAACTACCCGGTGTTACATAATCAAAGCAGTCCGACTCAAAAGAATGAAGCTATACTTCACAAAAGAAACCTCCCGCAACCTAATCTGCAATGCCTCATAGAGCATTATAAAACAACAGAAGGGTGAGAAATATTACCATAATAATCAATGCATAAGATTATATATATACAAGTAACAATTACATATAATCCACATTGCTCACCATAATTCATTTCAACCATTATACACACCACAACATAAGAGTAACAAACATGGATAATCACCCAACACATTTCATCATGCATACATCTATAATTCTCAATTCAATACTTCACATAAAGGTAAACTTTCATTCAACATTACACATTGATCATGTGACTCAATGCAACTTAATGCAACTCATGTCATGTGGTACCGACACTTGTTATCATTTTTCAGTTTTTACACTTAAACCGGGTCCACCCTTCTAGACCGATAACAACAAAGCCCGTCCCCTAGGCTTCAAACCCACCGTTCTAGGTTTGGGACAAGCCACTAGTCTCCACGAAACTAGCAAACATTGCCTCTTGACTAAATGATGCATGTGCAATCAACTAACAAAAATGCACTTAAGACCGTTCCCGCATCTTAATCCCATGCATTCAAATAATTCATCCCTTCAAGAATTACAACATGATTGCACACACAACATATTCATAACAATTCAAGGCATTCACATTCAATACCATCATCCCATTCATCAAAACAATGCACACATATCTAGGATATGTTCCCATGCATTACATACATTAGCATACAACAATATGCATTCACATACTTATTAGACAATACACACATATTCACTAATATGTTCTCATGTATTCCTAATCAATATAAGTAATATACATATCACAATCTAGGATTCACGCCCAAAGGCTACCCACAGCTCATCACATTAGTACACAAACTATTCATATCACATTGGATTAACATAATTGAACCAAGCAAATAATCATTGGATGGATAAAACAGAAAAGAAACAATGATGTCCTGCTCGCCACCCTTCGCCTGGCGAAGCCATTGTCGAATGCTCGCTGGGACCTTCGCCTGGCGAACTCGCCAGCGAATAAAAGTCAGTAGCTACTGACTTGATTCACTACCCTTCGCTGATGTACTCGCCTGGTTAACCTTCGTCACCCACCTTCTCCTGGCAAACTTGCCAGCAAAGACCACTGGGAGTTTTCTATAATTATTCGCCAGCTATTCGCTGGGCGTCGCCTTCACTCGCCTGGCGAGAGCCAGTGAACCTTCGATATCAGAACCCTCATTCTGTCCCAAAACTTCTACCCTCCAAAAATCGACCGATTCCCACCGAACCAATTCTAGTAATCTTAATCCCACATCACCCGACTATTCTATGGCATTATTTTCAGTTTCTAACCGATTAAACCATGATTCTACCGATTAAATCCATTTTGCCCTAGCTTGAAAAATGGTGGAAACTCACAACAAAACCCAACCCACACATACATAACCACATACATTGACTAAATAATAATGTTTCTCACCCTTACCTTGATTGGATTGAAGCTTGAAGTTGATTCTTGATGATTTCTCCAAGTTTCCCTCTTCTCTTCTCTTTTCTCCTCTTTCTCTATTCTTTCTCTTCTATTTTCTTTCTATCCAATTCTTTCCACTTATCCCTTATATACTTCTATTATTTTCTTTCCTTCCCATTTCTCTCTTCAATTATCTACCAAATAAATCCAATTAATCCAAATCATTAAGATTAATTCCAATAAATCAATTAATTAACATAATTAATTAATTAATGAAATTTGGGCTGTTCCAACCCTCCCCCACTTTAGGAATTTTCGTCCTCGAAAATGTTACCTGGTTCAAACAGTTCTGGATAAGACTCCCTCATTTGGCTCTCCAGTTCCCAAGTCACATTTCCACCGGTCGGTCCTCCCCAAGCGACCTTCACCAAAGAAATATCTTTGCCTCGAAGTTGCTTCAAATTTCGATCCTCTATCCGCATAGGTGATGCCTCCACAATTAGGTTATCTCTCACCTGCACATCATCTGCTTGGACTACATGAGACGGATCCGCAATGTATTTCCTCAACTGAGATACATGGAACATATCATGGAGATTAGCAAGCGACGGCGGTAAGGTCACAGGATAGGCCACTTCTCCTATCCTCTGCAAAATTTGATAAGGACTAATGAAACACAGCGTCAACTTACGCGACTTCAATGCCCTACCAACACCAGTCATTGGAGTAACCCGAAGAAACACATGATCTCCCTCTTGAAATTCAAGTGCCTTCCTCCTATTGTCATGATAACTCTTCTGACGACTTTGAGAAATCCTCATCTTTTCTTGAATCATCTTAATCTTGTCTGTAGTCTGCTGAACTATCTCGGGTCCAACTACAAAACTCTCTCTGGACTCATGCCAACACAGTGGCGTCCTACACCGCCTACCATACAATGCTTCGAACGGTGCCATACCAATGCTCGAATAAAAACTATTGTTGTAAGTAAATTCAATCAAAGGCAAGTAGCTACCCCAAGCTCCTCCTTTCTCCAATACACAAGCTCGCAAAAGATCCTCAAGTGATTGAATAGTTCTCTCAGTCTGACCATCTGTCTGAGGATGATAAGCTGAACTCAAACGCAACTTCGTACCCAAAGCACTTTGCAAGCTCTCCCAAAATCTCGAAGTAAACCTCAGATCCCTATCCGACACAATACTAGACGGAATACCATGCAAACTGACAATCCTCTCGATGTATAGCTTTGCCAATTTCTCCAACGGATAATCCATTCGCATAGGAATAAAGTGAGCAAATTTAGTCAATCTATCCACAATAACCCAAATAGCTTCAAAATTACCCGGCGTCCTAGGTAATCCAGACACAAAGTCCATAGAAATGCTATCCCATTTCCACTCAGGAATAAACAACGGTTGCATCAAACCCGATGATTTCTGATGCTCAATCTTCGACTTCTGACAAGTCAAACAAGAATACACAAATTCGGCAATATCCTTCTTCATACGAGGCCACCAAAATATTTTCCTCAAATCTTGATACATCTTAGTAGCACCCGGATGAATACTCAATCCGCTACGATGTCCTTCCTCAAGAATACTCTTTCTCAGTTCATCAAGATCCGGGACACAAACTCTATCCCGACACCTTATAATACCATTCTCATCAATCCGAAAATCACCACCTTGGCCTTGGTTGATCAAAGTCAACCGATCAACTAAACTCAAATCAGATTTCTGTCCTTCTCGAATTTCGTCCAGAATACCACTCGTAAGCTTCAACATTCCAAGCTTAACCCCATACGAAGTCTCCTCACACACCAAACTCAAATCACGAAATTGCTCAATCAATTCCAACTCTTTCACCATCATCATTGACATGTGCAACGATTTCTGACTCAACGCATCCGCTACCACATTCGCTTTACCCGGATGGTAATTCAACCCAAAATCATAATCCTTCAAAAGCTCTAACCACCTTCTTTGCCTAGCATTCAATTCCTTTTGATCAAAGAGATACTTCAAACTCTTGTGATCACTAAACACTTCAAATCTCGCACCAAACAAATAATGCCTCCAAAGTTTAAGCACAAACACGACGACGGCCAACTCTAAGTCATGCGTTAGATAATTCTTCTCATGCACTTTGAGTTGCCTCGAAGCATAGGCTACAACTTGATTATTCTGCATCAACACACCTCCCAAGCCCATCAAAGAAGCATCACAATACACAACAAACGACTCTTCCGGATTTGGAAAAATCAGAACAGGGGCTGTCGTCAATCTTCTCTTAAGTTCCTGAAAACTCTCTTCACACTTGGAATCCCAAACAAAAGCTTAACCCTTCCTAGTCAATTGCGTCAATGGTAACGATAACTTAGCAGATCCTTCAATGAACTTACGATTATAACCCGCTAAACCAAGAAAACTTCTAATCTCAAAAACTGATTTCGGAGTCTCCCATTGCGATACCGCTTCAACCTTCGATGGATCAACCGCAATACCTTCACTTGAAATCACATGACCAAGGAAACTCACTTCTTTCAACCAAAATTCACACTTAGAAAGTTTCGCATACAACTGCTTCTCTTTCAACACAGCTAACACAATTTTCAAATGTTCGGCATGCTCCTCTTCATTCTTCGAGTAGACCAAAATGTCATCAATAAACACCACAACGAACTTGTCCAAATAAGGATGGAAAATCCTATTCATGTATTCCATAAATACACCTGGTGCATTAGTCACACCAAATGGCATTACAGAATACTCATAGTGTCCATACCTCGTTCTAAAAGCAGTCTTCTGAATATCCTAAGCTTTCACACGAATCTGATGATACCCAGACCTTAAATCTATTTTACTAAACACACTTGCACCAACCAACTGATCCATCAGATCATCAATCCTCGGAAGTGGATACTTGTTCTTGATAGTCACCTTGTTCAACTGTCTGTAATCCACACAGAGTCTCATAGAACCTTCTTTCTTCTTGACCAACAACACCAGTGCACCCCACGGCGACACACTCGAACGAATAAACCTCTTCTTAAGCAAATCTTCAAGTTGACTCTTCAACTCTTTCAATTCCGATGCGGATATACGATATGGAGCCATCGATATCGGACTGGTTCCAGGAATCAGGTTAATCGAAAACTCCACTTCTCGTTCCGGCGGTAAATCCCTTATCTCATCAGGAAAAACTTCCGGAAAATCACGGATGACTGGTAAGGCATCAATTTCCTCACTTCTACCAATACTCAAAGTTGCCATCAACGTAAATACCCTTGCACCATCTCACACTGATTTTTTCACTTGCTTAGCAGTCATAAACAAATTCCCTTCATCACCCGGTTCAGGAAAAATAACCGTTTTATCAAAATAGTTAATATAAACACGATTGAATTTTAACCAATTCATTCCCAGAATGACATCAAGTTGATCTAAGTGAAGACACACTAAATCAACCCCAAAGTCTCTACCGAAAATACTTAAAAGGCAATTCAAACACACATACGGTGTAGTTGCCGAACCCATAGCAGGAGTATCAATAACCATGCCACCACCAATAACAGACATCTCAAGATTCAACCTTCTAACACACTCCAGAGAAATAAAAGAATGCGTAGCTCCAATATCAATTATAGAGATCAAAGTCATACCATTAATAAAACACGTACCTCTGATCAAGCGATCATCACTAGCAGTCGCAGATCCAGATAGAGCGAACACTTTTCCGCTCCCTTGATTCTTCTTCGGCTTATCACATTTGGTACTAATGTGCCCTTGCTCACCACAATTGTAGCAAGTCACACCCGTACTGCTCCTGCACTCAAGAGCCTTGTGGCCTGGCTTGCCACACTTGAAACACGTCTTCTCAACACTTTTGCATTCCGGAGCATGGTGTCCCTCTTCACTGAACCTATAACATCTCACCGGAGTAGAAACTCCCCCACTTGGTTTCTTACCGAACCCAACCCTTTGTTTCCCCTTTTCAGCGGGAGTCACGTAAGGTTTTCCTCTGAATTGGCTCTTTCCTTTCTTATCACTTAGGCTCTTGTAGTGGCTAGACCAAGCCCTACTATCCTCATCATAAATCCAACTTTTGTTTACCAACTCAGAAAATCGCCGAATTTCCTGATAACCAATAGCTTGCTTGATCTCAGGCCTCAAGCCATTCACAAATTTGAGACACTTAGATCTCTCAGCATTAACAGTGTTGTAGTGAGGACAAAACTTGATCAACTCCTCAAATCTTGCCGCATACTCAGCTACCGTTGAATTACCTTACTTCAGCTCAAGGAATTCAATCTCTTTCTTTCCGCGCACATCTTCTGGAAAATACTTCTCCAGAAATGTCTCCCTAAAAAGATTCCAAGTAATCACAATCTCATCCTCTTCAAATCTTTGGCGAGTATTACCCCACCAGTCCTCGGCTTCCTCTTCGAGCATATGAGTTCCGAACTGCACCTTCTGTGCGTCCGAACAATTCATAACCCGAAAAATCTTCTCAATAGCTTTCAACCAAATTTGTGCTTTGTCAGGCTCGTGGGTTCCCTTGAACGTCGGTGGATTATTCCTTTGGAACCTTCCCAAAGCACTGAATTCATCGTCAGCATTATTCCCCCCATTCACGTTGGCCTGAGGATTCTGTCTAATTGCCCCAGCTAATCTCGTCAAAGCCTCCGCAATTGCTTCGTCATTCCTACCTGCAACCATCTTACTGAATTCCAACAATAGAACCACGTAAGAACACGAATATCGATAGTGTAACACACACACATATCAATATACACGGAGAACAACACACTAATAACTTGGCCGGACGGACCGACCTGCTCTGATACCACTTAATGTAACACCCCCTTCTATACCCCCAAATAAAACAAATAAACATTTATGCACATTTTAAAATTCATCAGAGTATGATTTAAAATATGGTATAAAAGAAGTATGTCACATCATCACCAATAAAACACTCAACACCTGCTCTATAAAAATATGCAATAGTGGGGTAGTTTTCAAAGTAGAGGGACTTAGTCCTTAAACCCAAGTCTCAATATTTAAAATTAAAGCGGAAGAATAAAACATTTGAATTACTTCAAAACATTTGATCACATAAATACATATTATCCAGTTGTTCATCAATCATTCATGATACAAAACATCATCAACTGATACATCACAAATGTATCATAAAAGAATGCTATACAAGCCTAACTACCCGGTGTTACATAATCAAAGCAGTCCGACTCAAAAGAATGAAGCTATACTTCACAAAAGAAACCTCCCGCAACCTAATCTGCAATGCCTCATAGAGCATTATAAAACAACAGAAGGGTGAGAAATATTACCATAATAATCAATGCATAAGATTATATATGTACAAGTAACAATTACATATAATCCACATTTCTCACCACAATTCATTTCAACCATTATACACATCACAACATAAGAGTAACAAACATGGATAATCACCTAACACATTTCATCATGCATACATCCATAATTCTCAATTCAATACTTCACATAAAGGTAAACTTTCATTCAACATTACACATTAATCATGTGACTCAATGCAACTCAATGCAACTCATGCCATGTGGTACCAACACTTGTTATCATTTTTCGGTTTTTACACTTAAACCGGGTCCACCCTTCTAGACCGATAACAACAAAGCCCGTCCCCTAGGCTTCAAACCTACCCTTCTAGGTTTGGGACAAGCCACTAGTCTCCACGAAACTAGCAAACATTGCCTCTTGACTAAATGATGCATATGCAATCAACTAACAAAAATGCACTTAAGACTGTTCCCGCATCTTAATCCCATGCATTAAAATAATTCATCCCTTCAAGAATTACAACATGATTGCACACACAACATATTCATAACAATTCAAGGCATTCACATTCAATACCATCATCCCATTCATCAAAACAATGCACACATATCCATGATATGTTCCCATGCATTACATACATTAGCATACAACAATATGCATTCACATACTTATTAGACAATACACACATATTCACTAATATGTTCTCATGTATTCCTAATCAATATAAATAATATACATATCACAATCTAGGATTCACGCCCAAAGGCTACCCACAGCTCATCACAATAGTACACAAATTATTCATATCACATAGGATTAACATAATTGAACCAAGAAAGTAATCATTGGATGGATAAAACAGAAAAGAAACAATGTTGTCTTGCTCGCCACCCTTCGCCCGGCGAATGCTCACTGAGACCTTCGCCTGGCGAACTCGCCAGCGAACAAAAGTCAGTAGCTACTGACTTGATTCGCTATCCTTCGCTGATGTACTCGCCTGGAGAACCTTCGTCACTCATCTTCGCCTGGCGAACTTGCCAGCGAAGACCACTGGGAGTTTTCTTGAATTATTCGCCAGCTATTCGCTGGGCTTCGCCCGGCGAAGCTTCGCCTTCACTCGCCTGGCGAGAGCCAGCGAACCTGCGATATCAGAACCCTCATTCTGTCCCAAAACTTCTACCCTCCAAAAATCAACCGATTCCCACCGAACCAGTTCCAGTAATCTTAATCCCACATCACCCGACTATTCTACAGCATTATTTTCAGTTTCTAACTGATTAAACCACGATTCTACCGATTAAATCCATTTTGCCCTAGCTTGAAAAATGGTGGAAACTCACAACAAAACCCAACCCACACATACATAACCACATACATTGACTAGATAATAATGTTTCTCACCCTTACCTTGATTGGATTGAAGCTTGAAGTTGATTCTTGATGATTTCTCCAAGTTTCCCTCTTCTTTTCTCTTTTCTCCTCTTTCTCTATTCTTTCTCTTCTATTTTCTTTCTATCCAATTCTTTCCACTTATCCCTTATATACTTCTATTATTTTCTTTCCTTCCCATTTATCTCTTCAATTATCTACTAAATAAATCCAATTAATCCAAATCATTAAGATTAATTCCAATAAATCAATTAATTAACATAATTAATTAATTAATGAAATTTGGGCTGTTACAATATGGCTCAAAACCATTGTCAATGGGGGATAGAGCAAGCGACGGTGAAAAAGAAAGAAGCCCAAGGAGGAATACATGAGATAAGTTCTATAGACATGATGCAAGCCAAAATGGACGCTTTAGACCTTAAAGTAGAACATATGTATGTGAAACCAGTAGCTGCAGCAGCAGTTTCAATTGAGTGCGAATAATGTGGTACTCAAGGACACCAATCGGCAGAATGCAATCTGCTGAACGGAACTCATTCAGGAGAGGTCAACTATACCCAAGGAAACCCATTTTCAAACACCTACAACCCTGGATGGAAGAATCACTCACACTTTTCCTACAAAAATAACAACCCTATCCAAAACCCTGCACCCCTGAGACTGTCTGGTTATTAAGCTCAAAGACAAAACCCGCCTATACAAGTTGTACAACCTAAGCCGAACCTTGAGAAAATCATGGAAAACTTTATTACGGCTCAGACCCAGCAAAACAAAGAATTCCTAAGCCAGAACATTCATGTGAATGAATTGATTACCCATTTTGGAACCAAAGTAGACCAAATAGTCACCCACAATAAGATGCTTGAAACCCAGATATCTCAAATAGCTTTAAAACAAGCTCCTGAGACTACACCCGGAGGACAGTTCCCTGGTCAACCTCAATAGAATCCCCGAGGGCAAGCCAACACAATCACCTTATGGAGTGGGACCACTTACGATGAACCAGTTAACCTGATATTGAGAGAACCCAAGACTCCTAAAGAAAGTGTGGTACCCAAGAGCAAAGTAGAAGAACTAGTAGGATCTGAAAAGCAGAAGGATAAGGACAAAACTAACGAACCACCACCACCATATAAACCTCTCATACCCTATACACAAAGACTAAAACAAACCAAGATCAGTAACCAATATCAGAAATTTATCAAAGTCATAGAGAAACTTCATGTGGAAATCCCTTTCACATAAGCCATCACCCAAATACCGTCATATGTAAAATTCCTCAAAGACATCCTTACCAATAAACGTAGACTTGACGATCCAAAACCCTTAGAATGCAATTCCATTTCCGAAAATAAACTTGCCAAGAAGGAGAAAGATCCTGGAAATTTCTCCATACCTTGTATTTTGGGAAGTCATGTCATCAATAAATCTTTTCAAGATTTAGGAGCTAGCGTAAGCCTTATGCCCCTGGCAGTTTTTGAAAGATTAAAACTAGGAGAATTACAACCTACGAAGATGTCACTTCAATTAGCCGACATATCCGTCAAGTATCTGGTTGGCATATTGGAAGACGTCCCTGTTAGGATCGGTCAGTTATTTATTCCGACCGATTTTGTTGTCATGGACATTAAAGAAGATGATGACATTCCAATCCTTCTAGGCAGACCATTCTTATCAACCGCTGGAGCCATAATAGATGTCAAGAGAGGGAAGTTGATTTTTGAGGTTGGTGACTGTCATACGCCAAATTTGTCCTACCTATGTATATAAGTTTCATTTTTGTACATTCATCCACTAACCATGATTCAAAAATATATATATAGAAAAGAGTATGTTTGTTTCTGCTTGTTGTTCAAAATTGGATCCAAAGTGACGTAGGCAAATTTGACATGTCTGGAGGGATCAGGTTCTCATATGGTACTAAGGTCTTTATATTGCTCAAATTCTGGGCGAGCGTGGGGTCAAGGTGAAGATTTCGTTTTTAAAGATAAATCAAATCAAAGTGTTGTGCAAAGTTCAGGTCTATTTGATAAAGTCAAGCTATAAGAGACCCAAAAGTTAAGGCATTCAGTTTCAGTGCGTTTTTTGGATTCAATCAAAAGTTATCCATTTTTGGAGAAGGCTTTCAAGGTTCGTTCAGTTTCTTCACGTGGTCAATGTAGAGAGAATTCAAATGCAAATTGTGTGAAGGATTGATCATACATGATCACTTGTTGGAAGTTAGCTTTGTCATTTCAAGGGTGAGTTTATTGGATTATGTTATTCAAAGGGGAGGATTAATTATGGTGAATCTTCTTTAAGAGGCGTTTCGATGTCGGTTCAAATAAAGTGTTATTATGTCTTAATGACGGGTTGTGTTTCACGTCGGTTTCTAAACCTTGTATTTAAACTAGTTGGCTCATGGGATTAACTCTGTTATGTGGTAGAGATCATAAGTTCCAATGTTCACGTTAAGAGATGCACAGGTTTATTCATGAATTGTAAAATATGTGCATAAGACTAAGCCAAACAGTGAAAAAACTTTGGTATCATTAACTGTAATTTCAAGTTTCTATGAATATATACAAGGTACAACATAATTTCAATCTCATCCCAAAAAGTGAAATGTCATGTTCGCTTATTATGAAAAGGGGTCAGCAATGTGAGGAAGATTATTCTTTCATCCGCGACATGTTAGGAAGAAGGTGAAACAGTAAGTTCTTGGAATAAGCCCGCAGTCCCAACGCAGTGCCAAGCCTCGAACCGGATACACCAACCTACCTGCAACAATACACACAGAAAGAGAGTAAGATTCAGAGTTTGATGCAATGTCTTTGATTAACTTGCTCCGATCATAAACACGCAGTCTTTTCTTCATTATCAACAAACACTCCTTCGGTTTACCAATGTTTTAGGTCCTCCACATTCGGACATCCAAACAGTGTTAATCCAATATTCAAAGCACAATGCAAAATCGATACTTAAGACTTCTTCCCAACTTGATGTTTCTCAAATGAGATGGGCATCTAAAGCTTGCACGGCCACTACCTGCATGACTAGACAAGAAAACCAGTTATGGCATTGCAATTGAGTCAATGTTGTTTAAACTACAAAGCATGACATATACCTCGAAGCAATGTTCGACGTGCAAACTCTTGCCAAACACAGACCCATTTTCATGACGTTTTTCACTGAGAGAACTAAGAAAGGTCATCACTGATACAATAATCCCTTCATGTCTCAAGCTTTACTTTATCATCCCTTTCAAGCATGACTTCAACACAAGAATCAAATGTATGTAAAATCTAAAGAAGAAAAAGAAGAGAAAAAAACATGAAGTGAAATACCAGTTGCAACATTCGTTTAGACAAAAGTAATTTGATGTCGTTCCGTACGCCGTACGCGATGCCCTTTATTTGTCACAAACAATCCGCAACGCACTCACCGAAATTGTGCAGCCAATACGCACACCAGCTCTGAGGAATTCACGCAGCACACCCATCAAGCCAAGTAACTTGCAGCAAATGCATACTGGTTGATTCTTTTGAAGTCTCGACAAAACTTTCACGCAACAAGCCGTTACGCATCCCAGCTCATAATTCCTCACACAATACAAGCCAATCATCATACCTGTTTCTTTCTTGCGGTGACAAATACCAAAAATAATTCCTGTAAAAATATCAGAACAATTACTACCAATGAGTTATTTGTTCCAAGCACTCTAAGTCCAAGCAAAACCAATATTGAAAATATATAAAAGTGGACAAGATTAGAACCGGTCGCAACAGCAGCTATAGCATGTCCTGCCGGATAAGAAAAGTCTCAACACATTTCTTCACTGGTTTTCGAATGGGATTGCGGGATAAGATTAGAACTGTTGTGTACGGCAAACCGAAGCCACGCGAATTTTTGTACGCCGGCATTTCAGTCACTAACCTGCAGGATGATGTAATGCTTCAATCAATACATCAAGCTATAAAAATAAGGAATGAAGAGAAATCAATCACGGGTGATGAGGGATATGATAAGGGAGTACTTGGAGGAAATCAAGCTGGCTGTAGGTGTTGAGAACCCTGTCAGTATTTCTGAAGACAGTCTGATGCCTCCACCTAAAATGCCTTCTAGTCATGCCATTCCTATGGAGGCCAATGACTAAAGAAAAGTTTGTGATGAATCACCTGCATTGACAATCAGAAACCCAGGTTACCATGAGCAACAATTTCACACAAATTTATTCTGACAAAAGCAAAGTTGTACATGATGCTACTTCTAGAAATTACGAACAACATAAACAAAGATATCATAGGAGTCATCATAATGGAGGAGATCATGCTGAGCTACACGAGCATAGAGTTCATCACAATGAACAAGAACTATGAAGAACTTAATTCGCCATGCTGACCAGAACGGTGAAAGCATTATACAGTGGGAAAGCTGAGCATTGTTATTTATATGACAAAGCTCTGAAGTAAATGTAAAAAAGGAAAATAGAAAACAATTGTACCTGCTGCACAAAGTGGCTTCACAACATGTACAACGAAACCAAGTGCCTCCACACGACAACAACTTGCGGTATATCAATGTCTTCTGCCAGTCTCCAATGTGTCAGTCGCGGCTCTACCCTTCAAGTGACTTTGCTCGCGCACATGACCTGCATCTCCAGCCAGCTATCATATACACATAGCTTGTAAATCATGACAACAACATATCAGGTCAAACAACTTGCCATTGAGTCATCACACAACATAGCCCCAAAATTCTTCAAATTTAACACCGCAACTATGCCGCAACATGAGCTGCAAAACGTTCCACGCAAACCAGTTGGCAGAAGTGTCCCAAACAGCAGGCTCAAGGAAATTTGATTGAAAGTAAGAAGTCTTCTCTAAAAATTGTCGTAGCTTGTATCGCCCAACATCCGTCTTGCTGTTACAAGTACCTTCATCCTTCAAAATCTCTTACTCTTTTCCAAAGGCCACCACCTGCATGAATAGATAAGAGAATTAGTTACAGCGCGACATTTGAGCCAATGTTGCTTAAGCTGCAAGGCATGACATGTGCCTCAAAGCAATATTCAAAATCAGCTTCACGCAAGGACATAACGGCAATATAGAAATGAAAACTTGCCACGTCATGACACGACAAATAGAAGTTATGCAGAAATGACAAATAACATCCAGCAAAGGATTGAAAAGAGGACTCACCATTTTACCTCAAGGTTGGCACGAGAATTCCGCTATGTGGTTCACGTACAGCCAAAATAAAGAGAGCATACAATCTACTGCAAATTGTGGTTGCGGCATCCCGCAGGTCTTCAACCAGCTCATACCGCAATACAATACCTTGCGAACAAACCACACCAGTCGCATCAGTACGCAGGGAAGTGCCAAGCCTTAGATATCATGGTCATGCACACACAAAAGCTCACGTAAATATTTCAAACTGTAGTAATGAGATGGAAAAGCAAAACACGCCCTCAACCATGACCTGTCCAGAAAGTGACAAAATTTACAAACCAACACACAGCAGAAAAAATTGTCATACAAAACAGCTCAGCAAAGAATTAGGTCACACACAAGTTGCAAAAGGACAAAACAACAACAAAAATTTCAGGGGTACATACCATTTTTCACAGAGCTCGTACCATTTCACAACACACCACTCATTTCCATTTCTACCCTCAATCCTCCCTACACTCTCTCCATTTAAAATGGTGTAAAAAAAAACCCTAGCAGCCATTGAGAAACCCTCACCTTCATCTCTTCTTCAATATCAGAAATCCAATCCCCATCTCCTTAACCTTCATCAAATCCTTGAGCACCATAAATGTTCTTCGGATTTCTCAACAAAACCCTTCAGAACCTCCCCAAAATCGAAACCGATACACATCTCTTCATTATTCTTCAACTTCATAACCTTCAAAGCATTTTCAACCCACATTCATAAAACCAAATCCTTCAACTCTTGACTGTGTATCGAGCCATAACCCCCTTTCTGGTTTCAAAATCAAATAAAAAAAATATAACTTTTCCACCATTTCTCAACACGACTCAACCTTCATCTCTAAACCGAAGGAAAATCCCAAACTCTTTCCTCCATTAACATATATCTTTAACCTTCAGCAAACCCAAACTTCAACCTTAAATCAAACAATCCCAACCGTAACCCCAACCTCCTCTTCTTCAACTCAGTTTTAAACCCATAACCATTCGATCCCCCTCCAAGTTTCTTCAAACCTGTTCACCTTCAACAACTTCTCACTCATTAACAACAAAAGCCAAAACAGAAAACCAGAAGGAGATGAAGAAGAATATCGAAATAAATGGAAACAGAGTGAACCCGATTCAAGGATGCAAACCTGATATTCTAATTGAAACAGAGAGCGAGAAATAGATTATAGGACCTTCGAACAACGGCAAGCCAAACTTGAATTGCGGACCACACCACTAAATTGAGCAAATCAGTGAGAAGAAGGAGACGGAGTCGATTCGCAGAGAGAGGGACGTTCATAGTTGTTCGGTGAGGGCTGGTTCTGATTTTTTATTGTTTTTAATTTGCTTTTGTTTAAAAAAAAGGGGATATGTTGTTGTTGTTTGGGTCGGGCCTATATTGCTTGTCAAATAAACCCCTTATTTCCTTTTAAATTTTGTTTAAGATTTTTAAGATTGTGGTAATATTTTAAGCCAATTTTTATTGAGTTTTTTTTAATTATTAATTAAAAATCATGATGTTAATATTTTCATTTTAATCTCATTTTTCATTTAAGATTTCTTTCGTAAATAATGTTGGATAAATTTTCATTTACTTTCCATTTTCGATTTTCATTCATTTTCTTTTCAATGTTTTTATGGTCGATGACGATACCCCGAGTTATAATTTGTCAAATTATTGACAGATAATAACAAAACCCGAGACCATTTCTTTTCAAAACTTTCATTTTCGTTTTTATCCACTTTTTTCTTATTCCCTAGTCAATGATGACTTTAATGACTATTATCGGTCAAATTATTGATAGATGATAGTTCAGTCAAAACTATGTCATTTTCGCTTCAAATCATTTTTTAAACATTTTCCTCGAAAAAACTCCAAAAGAGGGAGATTCTTGAAATCTAGCATTTCTTGGATCTTCGAGTGAATAATTCTCGAGGCACGCTCTTGAGTTGTTATTCATTCAATCTTTTGATTTTCTCAAACACATTCTCAACGTCTTTTTTCGATTAAAACTCCGAAAGAAGGAGATTCTTGGAGTCTAGCATTCCTTGAATTTTCGAGTGAGTAGTTCTCGAGGCACGCCCTTTGAGTCGTTATTCACTCAACCTTTCGACTTTTTCAAATATTAGTCATTTTCAAACATTCTCCTAAGTCGAATGCTCATACGCATTCGCAACCCACATTTCGTACATTTCATTCACAACTCCTCATGGTTTCGATATTAGGGGCACCCTCAGGGACTAATATCGTTTTCTCACAATCCTAACCCTTGACACGTCGTCAAGTCGGTTTCATTTTCAAACAAATCCTCGATACGTTGTCGAGCTACTTCAAAACAACTTCCTTTTGGCCTCGCATGCCATCTTTCGATTCGATCTTTTCACATACGTTTTTTAAACTTACGAAAGAGGGATGTTCTTAGAATCTAGCATTCTTTGAATATTCGAATGAGAAACTCTCGAGGCGCGCCCTTGAGTTGTTATTAATTCATTCTTTCGATTTTAAAACATCCAACTCTTTATCTCCAACTTATTCAGTCAATTTCCGAAAGAACTGAGTTCTTGGAATCTCGCATTCTTTGAATTCTTGAGTGACAAGCTCTTGAGGCGCACTTTTGGGTTGCTTGTCAATCACTCTTTCGTCTCTTTCTCAAACTTCCAATCTATTCAACCTCACCTTTTCGTGGTTGTTACCACGAACTACAGACGCTCTGATTCTTTATTCATTCTTGAATATAAGATACGTAGGCACAAGATTGCGATGATCTTGGCGAGCACAATTCCCTTCATCTTCCACTTCCCCTATCCTTTCCCGTAGTCGAACTATGACGCTCTGATTTCTCATTCCAGTCCGAATGAGCATACGTAGGCACAAGGTCCCCAATCCTTGGCGAGCACCCTATCCTCCAACCACCCATCTCTCCCTAGCGTCTTTAACATTCTAACCTACCAATTCGCCTTTAACAACGAGAAGAAAACAAGTAAACCTAAACAACACTCCCCACAATTACCTTAAGAGGTTCCCGTCGAGTACGACGGACGTGAGGGGTGCTAATACCTTCCCCTCACGTAACCGACTCCCGAACCCGGAACTTGGTTGCGACAACCCTGTTCCTATCCTTTCGTTTTTTAAGAGGTTTTCTCGATATTTTCCTCTCCCGTTTATTTGGAAAAAATAAAGTTCGGTGGCGACTCTGTCGAACCGCATTTCCGCGCCTTTCGCGCGAGGGTCGTTTCTCGGAAATGTCTCCGTGATTTTTCGAGGTGCGACAGTGACGAAAAGATAGAATTCATTCTGTCAAAGTTTCTTATGGCACCAATATTAGGAGATGCATGTTATGCCATAGACATCATCGATGAATGCGTTAGAGAGCTAGAATTAGAAGAAACCATCAGACTACCTTCAACCTTCATAAAGGAGGACGATGGATTTATAGGACCCTACATTGATGATAACCTGTACGAATGTTTATCCCTTACCCCAGATCCTATACCTTGCCTTAAAAAACCAGCTTTAGAACTTAAGGAACTACCTAAGAATCTAAGATACAAGTTCTTGATCGAAGAAATGAACCACCCAGTTATAGTCAGTGCTACCTTAAACCAAGGAGAAATGGACCAACTCTTATTTGTCTTACGCAAATATCCCTCTGCCTTAGGATATAACATCTCTGATATAAAAGGTATAAGTCCATCCGTGTGCATGCACCGGATCTCACTCGAGGAAGACTCAAAACCCTCTAGAGAACATCAGAGAAGGATAAACCCTATAATGAGCGATGTTGTAAAGAAGGAAGTTCTCAAGTTACTAGAAGCAGGTATAATTTATCAGATCTCAGATAGCAAGTGGCTAAGCCCTGTGCAAGTGGTACCTAAGAAGGGAGGCATCACAGTCGTGCAGAACGAGAAAGGAGAACATGTAGCTAAATGGATAGAAGGAGGATGGCGTATGTGCATAGATTATAGGAAATTAAACAAAGCTACTAGGAAAGACCATTTTCCCTTACCATTTATAGACCAAATGCTGGAACGTTTGGCCAGACACTCCTATTTTTTCTACCTGGATGGATATTCAGGATTTTTCCAAATCCCCATACATCCAGAAGACCAAGAGAAAACTACCTTTACATGCCCTTATGGAACTTTCGCCTACAGGCGAATGCCTTTCGGTCTCTGTAACGCACCTGCTACTTTCTAACGTTGCATGATGGCGACCTTCGCAGATTACCTAGATGGAATCATGGAAGTATTCATGGATGATTTCTCGGTATGCGGTCTTGATTTCAACAATTGTCTCGCAAACCTCGAGAAGATCCTGAAAAGATGTGTTGACGTCAACCTAGTGTTGAACTGGGAGAAATGTCACTTTATGGTCACCGAAGGTACAGTTTTGGAACATATAGTTTTCGAGAGAGGTATCGAAGTAGATAAAGCCAAAATAGAAGTGATTAAAAACCTTAAACCCCCTAACACTGTCAGAGTAGTCCGAAGTTTTCTTGGACACGCTGGTTTCTATCGGTGTTTTATTAAAGACTTCTCTAAAATAACCAAACCTTTAACTGGACTCCTAGTGAAAGATGTCGAGTTTAACTATGACGAAAAATGCCTTGAAGCATTTAACTTTCTAAAATAAGCCTTGATCTCGACATCCATCATTCAACCTCCAGATTGGGACCAACCGTTCGAAATCATGTGTGATGCTAGTGACTATGCTATAGGAGCTGTTCTAGGGCAAAGAAAGGATAAGAAATTACATGTTATATACTATTCCAGTAGAACCCTAGATGCTGCTCAGCTTAACTACGCTACCACCGAGAAAGAACTTCTTACCGTAGTTTTCTCTATGGATAAGTTTCGATCCTATCTGATAAGAGCCAAAATCATAGTTTATACAGATCATGCTGCCATCCGTTACTTATTGAGCAAGAAGGATGCCAAACCTAGGTTACTTCGATGGATCCTCCTGTTACAAGAGTTTGATCTGGATATTAGAGACAAGAAAGGCACGAAAAATGTAGTTGCCGACCATCTTTCTAGGCTCGAGTATCTAAAACCAGACCCACTCCCCATTAACGATGATTTCACCTATGTCAGGTTAATCTCTAGGATAGAAACCATAGAAGAAAGCAACCTAGAACCTTCTAAGAATCCTGAGAGATCTCTGGCAGTAAGCAATGTACCTTGGTACGCAAATTTTGTAAATTACCTAGTTGTCGACATTATACCCCCTAATCTTGATTACCAGCAGAGAAAGAAGTTCTTTAGCGATGTAAGACACTTCTATTGGGACGAGCCACTCCTTTTTAAGAGGGGCACAAACGATATTTTTCGCCGTTGCGTCCCAGAAGAAGAAGTACGAAAGATAATAGAACACTGCCACTCTGCACCTTATGGAGGACACTCTAGCACATCCAAAACTCATGCCAAGATTCTTAGAACAGGCCTGTTTTGACCAACAATGTAGCGTGATATACACACCTATATAGCCAAATGTGATCAGTGCCAGCGCACTGGAAACATCTCAAGACGTGATGAAATGCCTTTGAGGAACATTCAAGAGGTAAAACTCTTTCATGTTTGGGGTATAGACTTTATGGGTCCATTTTCGTCTTCCTTAGGAAATAAGTACATCTTAGTTGCAGTTGATTACATGTCTAAATGGATCGAGGCCATAGCCTCCCCTACCAAAGACACACGTGTAGTCATTAAGCTATATAAGAATTACATATTCCCTAGATTCGGAACTTCCCGTCTTGTTATCAGCGATGGTGGATCACATTTCATATCAAGAATCTTCGAAGTTTTTTTTACGAAAATATGGAGTCAAGCATAGGATAGCAACACCTTATCACCCACAGACTAGTGGCCAAGTAGAAGTATCCAATAGAGAAATAAAACAAATCTTAGAAAAGACGGTTTCTATATCAAGAAAAGATTGGTCTCAAAAGTAGCAAGATGCATTATGGGCCTATAGAACCGCCTTCAAAACCTCTATTGGAACAACCCCTTACCAACTAGTCTATGGAAAATCTTGTCATCTCCCTTCTGAATTAGAACACAGGGCCTATTGGGCCATAAAAACCCTAAACTTTGACTATTTAATTGTTGGACAAAACTGCATCCTTGATTTCCATAAACTAGAAGAACTCCGCCAATCCGCCTATGAAAATGCAATTATATATAAAGAAAGAACCAAGGCCTAGCACGATAAAAAGATCGTAAAGAAATATTTTCATGTAGGAGACCCTGTTCTCCTGTTCAACTCTAGATTACGACTCTTTCCTGGAAAGCTCCGTTCAAGGTGGACAGGTCCTTTTACAGTTACTAAAGTTTTACAATCAGAAGCAGTCGAGATCCGGAACCAGTCATGTAGCCCATTCGTTGTAAATGGACAGAGATTAAAACTCTACGAAGGAGGAGACATTCCCGAAGACTACTCCAACCATACCTTGATTGATCCACCATTACCTACTTCAGACATATAGGTTTTGTTCGTCAAGCTAACAACGTTAAACAAGCGCTGCCTGGGAGGAAACCCATGGTTTTTTTTATCTTTCATCCTTTTCATTATTTATTTTATTTTATGCTGTTTTCTTTTAAGTGTCAACTAACGGTCTATGATGATTGTGCTTTCAGGTTTTCTGAGTTTTAAACCCGGAGAAAGACAACGGAAAATCCTCGACAAACTGCAAAACCGGGACATCGCTTCGACACGGTACGTGGATGATAACTGTCTGTATTCTTTGGGTATCTACCATAGCGTTTATCACTTATTAGACGTTCTAGGACTACATGAGATATTTGCTAGACATGATCCTACTTTTGAGCGGCTGACCAGGGAATTCTTGAGTTCCATGATTTATGTTGTCAGACCCGACACTGCTAGTACCGTCAACACTGTACAGTTTCAGATGTTTAATTTGGAATATGCTTTTAGTACTGATGAACTCGCCGAGAGGCTAGGACTGCCTTTTGGTGCGGGTGCTATTTGTGAAACACCTCTGGATTCTGAATGGTCTGTGGAGGCATTTTCTTTCTGGCACAGGTTGTCAAATTTCACTATTTCATCTTTCGAAGGGATACTTGCCTCCAGGATCCATAACCCGGCCATCCGCGTGTTTCGCTACATACTAGCCTGTACTGTTTTTGGCCGGGAGAATTCTAACAAGGTAAATGCAAAAGAGTTACTATTCTTGCAGGGGTGCCTTACAAATAGGATATTTAACGTGGTTCCGTTCATGATTGCCCATATGAATGCCTCTATTAAGAGCACTGGGACCATTGCCTTAGGAGGACTTATTACATCCATTGCAAAGGCTCTGAACCTAAATGTTGCGATATCCACTTTAGAACCCCTTCCTCCTTGCACAATTAATTTGAAAATTTTGAAAGATATGAAACTGTGCAAGGTCAGGAAGGAAGGGGGCTTCGAGCTTATGATACACGGGAGGGCTATCCCATTTGTTGTTTTGCCTTGCACTAGACGCACGGATGTGACTCTCGAGGGAAACTGGACCTATAATTTAGATGCTCCACCCATTACAGGCCCAGTACCCCTAAATATTCCAGTTGGTGACGGTGATGATACTGATGCCGAGTATGACCGGAGAGAGCGATCTCCCGATCATCCTATACCGCCTCACCATGTACCACATACACACACTGCACCGTCTTCCTCTTACCATTCTGCAGGTACCGCTCCTGGCTTTTATATATCTGAGCAGATGTGGCGAGAATAATTAGCCAGAGAGGAGAGACGCGACAACTTGCTCACCACCATTCAACAACGATTATCTGAGAATATGAGATTCATGCAAGAGTCTCAGAAGCAGATGAGCCAGTCCATGCAAAGCATTATGCAATCTCAAGCTGCTCTGACCACCCGATTTGACGCGTTCGAAGCTTCTCAGACCGATCATCGTCGTAGTAGATCACACCGTCCTAGGTACTTACCGCACATTGGCGGCAACACTGGCAGCATGCCTTAGGCACCTCAGGTACCTCGTCCCTTGCTTATTTTGAAACATTGGGGACAATGTTCAATTTAAGTATGGGAGGAGACTTTATTTATTTTCCCACTTTATCTCGCATTTTTATTTCTTTTATCGCCTTCTAGTTTATTTCCCGTCTTATTTTTCTTTTTCGTTTTTTTAGAACATACTTGTGCTTAATAAGTCATTCTATAATATACCTTTACTCCATCATTTTACTCCCTTATTACTTTTCCCCACCCAATTTTTTTGACAAATAGTGTACTATCCTGAAAAGTTTTTAGGCTTTGAGGCAAGGTCATGTTAGGATGCAGATGATTTGGAAAAATTCTCTTTGAAACATCGATATCACTATAACACCTTAAGCTTCACAAATGCAGAAATCAACCCTGATACCCTGCCTACCCTGGCCTTAATAGAATATCTATAATAAGTTCTTAGTAGTTTATCCTAGCAGTCAGCTCCGGCCAAAGCGTTATCTAAGTGAAGGCTCGATGAAAATAAGTGAATGATGTCTGCTAAAAATGAAATAATTGCAACTCGGGTATAGGTAACCCTCACAAGGTCATTTAACCCAAAAAATTTTAAATTCAAAGAAAGAAAAAAATGATAAAGACAAAACAAAACAAAAATACCTTCCCATTGTCAGTTGGTTCAGAGGTATTTGGTACTAAACTCGGTAGGGCAGATTACGATCCGATCCCCCGCAGCTGCAAGTGGGCCAATAAAAGGGGTTACACCACTTTGTGCACCAGAACCCCATGCTTAGATCATAATCACTAACCGGTCACTTCACCATAATTTCGTACGGATAACGGGCCTAATGTGATTGCACCAGAATGAAAAGGACTCAAAAGGAGATTTGAAAGTAGGCCTAGGTACAATAGGGTAATATGGATTGATTTATGTAAGAGCGAAGCTTATGTCCGGTTTTACGGAGAAGTGTCATTTCGATACCCATGGTTTATTGAGTCATCACCTATCGCTTTATCCCAGCCTGAACTTATAAGACCTTTTTGCCCAGATCATTTATGGATATCGCCCTGTTCTGTCATGATGTTTTGCTTGAGGACAAGCAAAGGTTTTAGTGTGGGAGAATTTGATAGGCCTAAAATATACTGTTTATTTGACTCGATTTTGCGCATGTTATTTAGTATTTTATTTTCGTTTTCTTGTATTATGCCTTTTTTTTGTTTCTTTTTTAGGTTTTTGTATTTTCAAAGCTACTCGAGAAGAAATGAAGAAAAACGAGCTTAAAACCCTACTTTCTGAGGAATTGTACACATGGCTTCCACCATGGCAGGCGCCATAGGAGATGCCACACATTGGATAGAAGCCAACTGCTGACAACGGCCACGTCTCCCACTCCTTTCCACCCTAGTTCATGTGGCGGGCGCCACCTTCACATGGCCATTTCCCTCCCAAAAGGAGTTGGGGAGCATTCCTGTCTTTACTTGTACTTTCCTACCACTATAAATAGAAGAGTTTTGTTTCATTTCAAATCATCCAAGCTTAGAGAACAAAACTCAAGCCATAAATTTCACCTATTGTAAAGTGATAAACTTCTCACATCGAGGGGTTATCACACTGTGTAATCGAGTCTGTAATCAAGTTTGGAGCACTTGGGTAGAAGTTAATTCTGTCGCCATTTTATTTCAGTCTTTTTACTTCCAGTTGTACACGATTTTAAAGCCTCTCATTTAGAGCAGGTTTTTGTCTATTTATTACCTTTTATTTATTTACCCGCCTTTATTTCCCGCACCCTTTATTTCCCACACCGTTTATTTCTCGCACCGCACTTTATTTATTTACTTACACGCACTTTATTTACTTGCATTTGTTTACCATGTCCGGCTAAATCTTAAGGGCTAGGATGCGAGGATTATAGTTATAATTAGTATTTCACACGGTTTTCGGTAGAATTACTTAGGAGTTGTTTTAACTTTTAACACTTATTTTCTGTACTTAAAATCTGTTGGGTAAGATCGAAATTCGTCCAACCTTTAGATAAATTTGGTTAGTTTTGACTGTTCCAAGGAAGCGAAAGTGCTTGGCTCAGTCAATTAGGGATATTTAATGTTTAAGAAAACCGATTTTAAAACTGTTTTCGGACGCGTTTATGGATTTAAAGTCCGGTTTGCAAGAACCTCTTTTTGGTAAAAGTTTCAGGTTAAAATACTTTTTGACTAAGTCAAGAAACTATATTTCTTAAAATTAGGTTTATTAATGCTAACGCAATGCGCACCTTTTTATAAGTGACAATAAAAGGGGTCGATTAGGGATAAACTCGATTCTGAATACGCGAAAGCGACAGTTCCCGTTAAATTAGTTCTTTTCATGAGTAGAAAATATTACCCCATAAGGAATCCTATATGTACACATCTGGAATACTACGTAGCTATATGAATTGGATCTATGCATGTTGCTTTATTATTGAATTTATTTTCGCACTTTACTTTTATTTCGCACAACCCAATCCATTATTTGATTTGCCTTAGTTAAACACCGTAACAATAGTAATCGATAGATTTATGTTTGGTCTATGTGGGATCAATAATCTTTTATATTACTTTGACACTATTCGTGCACTTGCGAATCGCCCATCACCAATCACCCCTACAAAGTACCATTTCAACTGTCTTAGTTTTCATAGAAAATTGTTTCGGATCAATAACCCTTTTACCAGCACTAAAAGTTTCTTTTAAAGCAACAATTGTAACTGGAACATTTAGGATATCCTTTTCCAATTTACTAAGAACATTATACTTGGCTTCATTCCCCACCCACCATGTTAAAACATCAAACATAGCTTTAGGGGGAACTTTCAAGGGATGCTCCTCAAGATATAATTCAAGATCAGATTTTGAATTAGTATTACCAACAACAGTTTCTAAAAACATCTCAAAACTCCTCATTCCCAACCTAGAACTAGATCATACTTCTGGAGTTTCAGATACATGGACATTCTCATCATTGGTTCCATAGGTATATTAACATAATTGGAAGAGATGCTTTAAGTTGGTTGCCAACTCTTGTTCATAGGCAGTGGCTTGAGTAGGATTTGGATACAAGAAGGGATATACCCATTTGATGAAGATCATTTTATGCCTATTTGAACAAGTAGAGTTGTTAACCAACTTAAATTCATCTATACCTATTTGTATAATTTATTTTCAACATGTTTGGCCTCAGAATTTTATTTCATCACAGACAACTAAAGTCACAAAGAGGTAACAGAATTGGCCTTAGACAAAACTAAAGTCATAAGGAGGTAACATAATTGGCCTCAGAGACTACTATAATCATATCAAGCAGATCAAACAGAATTCATCATAGGCACAATTAAATCATAACTCACAAGGGAACATAATTTAATCCTAGGCACAATTGAGTCAGAACTCACAAGGTAATATAATTGAATCATTTCACAAGCAGATCAAACAGAATTGGCCTCAGATCAAACAAAATTCATCATAAGCATAATTTCATCACAACTTACAACAAGGCAACAAATTCATCATAGGCACAATTTCATCACAACTTACAACAATGCAACAAAATTCACCATATAATACATATGAACAATTGATCAAACAAAATTCACAAGTTCAGACATTAGTAGCCTCAAATACTATTTCATGGGCAAGAGAATTCATCATAGGCCAAGGTTTAATCACAAGTCAACAAACCAAGCAGAATAGTGTCGCGGTGAAAATCGGATGTCAAATTATTAATTAATTTGAATCTTAATTCATTGGTTCACCACCGGTCTTTAATTTACCCAAAGGAAGGGAAAAAGATCGATTACCCACAATGCAATGCAAATGGAAAAGCTAGAGTTTAAGGCTTGGGGGTTGGTTAAACTTAGGGAAGGTGCTAGCATCCTAAGTTTCTGTAGTACTCTACAAGAACCTCTTGTTTTATGTGTTTATTGCTAAGGGTTATCTGCTTAAGGGTAAAAGATCTAGTGGTTTATTTCTAAGTATACTCGTCAAGACGTTGCATCTTGTGCCTACATATCCTGACGCGAATGGAATCAGAGCATTTGTAGTTCCCCTAAAAGGGTTTGAGGAACCATTGACTGTTGGTCAAAGTTCCAAAGGGAAAGGGTTTTGTTGATTGATTGATTCTAGGAGAAAAGACGAGTCATCATCTTAAGGGAGAACACTCGACTTAACCACCACAACTTGTAGGAGACGGTCTTTGCATCATCTTGAGAGAAGGGCTCAAACACTCGGATTGTCGACGAGTATGCCACTATCTCCCTCAAGCGGAAAAGATCTTATATCTCACGATTGTAATGTTATGGGGCAGGAGAATTACATCTCAACTGTCAAGATGGCTAACGTCTTATTCTCTTGTATGGAGAATAGTTTGAATTGAGTTGAAATGGTTTATCTAAGTTATAAGAGATAAAAGAAAAAGGTCATCCTTATAGTGTAGGATCTAAGCCTAAGCTGATCAACTTAAGGATTCAAGGATCAAGTGGGGAGAATGATGCATATGAGGTGCAATACGCACAAACTGTTAAGTCATGCGTAGGCTCTTCCTTTGGACGTACAATGCGATAAAATAAAGACAATGATAAATAAATCCAAACACATAGATACAAATGCTTAAATCAAGAAAACGCGAGATCGGGGAAGATTGTGAGCGGGGTTGTGAATCTGAATTAAATCAGGGGCCAGAACGCGAAGGTGTCATGAGCGCGGGCGCGTTGATTATGCCTTAGGCGAATTGATTTTAAGAAAAGTTACTTGATTATTTTTAGTGAGATTAAATTAAATTATAAAATGAATTAGATTTTCAAAGAAAAGTGATTTATTAGAAAAAAACGTGACTTATTAAATAAAATGAGTTTTGGTTATTATTAATACATACACGCAAGTTATTATGAAATAGATTTCTTTGTTAAGAAAAAAGAACAAGATATTATTAAAATAAAAAAGGATTAAATTGATTAATTAATGAGGTGAATAAAATAAATTTAAATTATTAAATAAATAGTAAACTAAATAGTTTAATTAAGTTAACAAAGAAAAATGATTAATTTAAAAAAGGTTAATTTATTAAAAGGTTAATTTTAAAAAAAAAAGATTCATTAGTTCATTTTTTTAAAGAAAACGGTTGATTATAGATTAATATAGTGGTTAATTAATTGGTTAAAAAAATTGATGATTATTAATTAAAAAAAAGATTAATTAAAGGTTAATGGGTTAATTGGTGATTAATTAGAGGTTAATTAAGGAGTGGGGCGGACGATCCAGTGGTGTGGGTGTAGTGGGTTACCGTGAGGGAGCGATCTCGGGCCGTGGACCACGGATAGGCAAAGGGATCGAATGGCAGGTGATGGGGGCGCATGATAGCATCGTGGACTCGCGCACCTGGGAATACACAATATAAAACAAAAATCTGAAAAAAAACCTAAAAACCCAATTCCCTTTCCTCTCTTCCGCCGTTTGCTCTATCGACTCTCCATCCTCCATCCGCCGTTCTTCCTCCAATCTCTCCCCACTCTCTCTATTCTTTTTCCTTCTTCGTTGCGAGTTTCTCTCTTCTTCCTCTTCTACTCTCGATTCTCCTTCTTACCTCTGTCTTCTCCGATCTTCCGATCTCCTACATAAAACAAACAAAAATTAACAGATTATCAATGTTAGTCAAAAACAACTCATGGTTTCTCGGATTTCGCAGGGGTTTCGTTGCAATGAGAGATGAAAGACGGTGGCTCGCGATGGAGTTTTCTAGCGATGTGCACAAAGGTTCAGATCGTGATTTCGTGGTGGAAGAAAAAGAAAAGATAAGTTCTTTGACTTTCCCCTTCACAAATTTTTAGGGTTTTTCTTGATTTGGGATTTTTGCGAATGGCTGTCTGTTCTCTCTGTCGTTGACTGTTCTGTCCCTTTTTATAGCTTTCACAAATTCTGCTAATCAGAACTTCAGATTGATTTCAAATTGTATGCCCTTTTGAATCGTGAATTGCTTAAGTTATGTAACCTCGCTCGTTTGAAGTAAATGAATAAGAGCTTTTTATTTAAAACCTATATTCACAATAATCTAGGAACTCCATATTGCGGCTTCAAAGTCGTGATCTTAGGTTGGCATCCAATCCATGAAAATCTTCTAAACCTTGTCTTTCGAAATGTGGATGTAAAAAAAAAAGTATTTAGCATGCTGCTGTGACGATATTTCTTGTGTTTTGTAAATCTCGGATTTTCAAAGATAAATCTCAAATGTTCCAAAATGACCTTTCCCTAAATAGTGTCCTTAGACTCTCAACCTCCTTTGACTTTGAATGCACTTTGATTATAGGATTATGTTGTACTTGGCGATTTCAAAGAAAAAAACATACTTGATCCCCAAAATAAACTGAGTTGGGAACATAACCTGGACTGAGAAACTGAAGACAACATGAAATCTAGATACGAGCCCCCTATAGCTTATAAATCAAATAAAATTGGTATCAAGTAGATTAGAAACATTCCTTGAAGGTATCCCAACATCATGGTCTTAAAATCAATTTGAAATAAATCTTTTACCTAGAGACTGATTTAGTGTGTCCCTCAGCCAAACTTGGCATTCTTGAATCCATCCTTCAAGAATGCTTGGTATCAACACAAAATTAGTCTTAAAACCGTTGAGTTGTATTTTGGATCGGAAATCGGAGGTCATGTCTCAGAACTTTGGCTGTGAAAATGAACATCTTCCATTAGAATTTAAGACAACTGTACAAAATTGTTAGTCGGAGCAAACAAACAGGCCAAAACCATAAAGATAATTTGTAAGAAAAAGCAAAAGGAGGTGGGGTCTTAAGGTAAAAAATTAGGGTGTGACAAATAGTAGCTACCTAATGTACAATGCAACAGAAACTTAATTAACTATCTACTTGTAAGTTGTACATACTCTGGCTCTGAAAACTCTGATCTGGGTCAATTGGAAGGGTTTCCCCCATCACCAACATAGTTGTATTTTGATTAGTAGTAGTGTTTTGAGTAGTAGTTGTATTTTGAGTAGTGTTGTCAGTTGGAAGTGGAATTGGAAGTTCCAAATCAATCATCTCACCAATATCGATATTTCCTCCATCCATTGTCTCCTCTTCCCCAATCCCATCAAGCAACATGTTAATATCAATAAGGTCATCCGTGGTTGGAGTCAACGAAGAATATTGAAAAGATATGGCATAAAATTCAATATCAATCAAACAATAATGTAATGTAATATGAAATATGAACAAAACTGAGTAACACAATACAATCTTTATTAAGAACAGAAGACAAGCAATTATTATTAGGCCAAAATACAACCTCAGCAACACAAATTACACAATACAACCTCAATTCAAAACCCTAGGCCAAACCCTAACAAAGAACAAAACTCAACAATAAAATCAAATACTCAAACATTTTTTTATCAAAACTCAAGCAATATAAACAACAAATCAAATACTCAAACAATTTAGGTCAAAAATTTTGTTCAAAATTGAAACAGGGTCACGGGAGAATCCAAAATCCCAACATTTCATGTCAAAATTTAGGTCAAAATTGATATCAGGTGATCGGTCACTTGTTCTACTTGGTTTCCGTTAGTTATTCGGCAAAAATTCCATTTAATCGATAACACTGTGAGTTGTTTCTTTGTCTTTTCCTTTTATTGTTTATGTTTTCACAGTTTGTCAATTTAAGTTGTTGTAGTTTAAATTTATGTTAAATAAGACATTTTTGAAGTCATGGTCTGGTAGTGTTGGTGATTTCAGGTCCACGGAAATAATCAGAGGAAGAAATGCTAAGTTGACTGAGTTCGAGAGGATTTTTATCAAAATCAAAGGCCTGACACGGCTCGTGTCAGGATGGGAAGAGAAGAGCAAAAGTAAAGGAGAAACCAGGGGGCTGACACGGCCTGTGTCAGCATGCCTGTAGGTTGTATTTTGGAGATTCCTGACAGTTTCCCAACACGGGTGCCCGTGTCAGCTGACACGGCCCGTGTTGGGTGGGGCGACCATATTTTTGATGTTTTTGAATTTTGGCCAGTGTGACCGCATGAAAGGTAATTTGGACTTTGCGCATGGAAAATATTGACCTGATACTATTAAGACGTGATTTCAGAAAGAGAAAAGGGACTTTTGGATCGTACGAAGAAAATACAACAGAAATTAGGAAGCTCTGGAGAATTGGAAAGACGAGGAGATTTTCATGATTGGAATAAATTGAAGATCAACTTTATTCCCCAAGTCTTGTAATGTCTCTATTTTATATGTTGTTTTTGTTGAATACTATGCATAGCTAAACCCCCCATTACAAGGGGGTGCCCTTGAATTGTTTTGTAATGAACATCTGTTGAATTACTCAATGAGATTTTGTTTCTTGCCTTAATATTTTTGTTATGCAAATTGTTTAAACTTTTAAGATCGTACAAATTGGGAATGATTTACGATTTGGGATTTGGCCTGAAAAACCGATCGATCATTTTGTATAATACATTACAGTAAATATCGCCTATGAATAAGGATATTCTGTAATGATTTTAAGAAACCTTTTTCAGAATTATTGCTTGATGTCCTTCCTTGACTACTAAGGAATTAGGGTCAAGGAAGAATATCAAAAAATTTTCAGTTAAGGAATTGAAGAAAAATACTTTTGAGGTTCAATAAAAATTAAGGTTTTGAGGCATGTCTTGTTGATAGTACTCCAGGGTTCGTACTAAGCAATTCATACACTTCCCCTAGCATATTTTCTCATATTCGTTAAATTAATTTTATCATTATGCTTTTTCTTTTTAAAAACCCCAAACAAAACCCAAAGGATATTTTGTTTGATTGAAATAACCTCTGTACTTAAAAAATTGCACGCAGTCCTCGAGAGATCGATTATGGGAAAACCCCAATTATTACTACATCGGTAAAAGTTAGTACACTTCTAATTTACCAGTCAAGTTTTTGGCGCCGTTGCCGGGGATTGCCAAAATTTTAAGCACCTTGTTAGTTCAATTAGAATTTTGTCACTCTGTGACTAAAATTTTAAGTTTATTTTTCTGATTATATTTTTTGTTATTACTAATAATTTTCTAACCTGTATATGCGAGGTAAGACCTCAACTTTATTTTCTTTTGACTCAGAACCTGAAAGATTGCTACACGCCAGACATAGAAAAGATAAGCTTGAAACACTGCCAGCTTCAAACTCAGGAACAAAAATTTCAGAGAACGAAGAAGAAGTTGTGATTCATTCCGAGCATACAGATTCGGGCACAGTTACAGAGCCCGAAATAGTCATCATGAACAGAGATCAACCTCCAGCCGAAAGACTTATGGGATATTACAGAAGGCAACATGCTCAAACAGGGCGTTTGACTATAGTAAATCAACCAGTGACTATTGCACACTCAGCTACATGCATCAACCATCCGACAGCTTCAGAGTAGAGCTTTCTCGGGGAGAATCAATGAAGATGCGAATAAATATCTTCAAAAGTTTCTAACTATGAGCACCTCATTAAAGATTGAGGGGCATTCTAATGAAGCAAAGAAGTTGGTTATGTTTCCTTTCACCTTATCTGATGAAGCCGAAAAATGGTTTTATTCTTTACCTTCAGGGAGTATTAACACTTGGCAAGAGATGGAGACAACATTTCTGAATGAATACTTTCCTACATCTATCTATATCAGAAAAAAATACGACATTGTTAATTTTAAACAGAAGGAGGGAGAGTCAATTGGAGGTGCTTACAAACGGTTCAAGAGGTGTTTGGTTGCATGCCCGACTCATAATATGGATGCAACTGAACAAATGCATAATTTTGTAAATGGTCTAAAAATGAAGACTAAGAAACTCATTCATACAGCAGCCGGTGGTTCAACTAATTTTCCAACAGCCACCGTAATCAAAAGAATTATTGAAGCTATCGCTGCAAATGAGCACTTAGAATTGTGTGACCGGAGTGTAAGTCAACTGGAGAAGGCCATTTATTTGAAACTTACTGAGCAAGTGGCAAAGATGGAAGATCAAATTTTAGCAGAAGTGGAAAGAAGGTTAAAGAATATGAATCTTGATACTCAAACTATGGCACAAGTCCAACCGGTTCAAGCAGTGAATTGCGAAATTTGTGGGGGTCCTCACTTCACTATGCACTGTGTTACAACTGCAAAACAGATTAGGGAAATAAATTTTTTGAAGCAGAAAAATCCCTACTCCAATACTTATAATCCAGGTTAGAAAAATCATCCAAACTTCGCATGGAAAGATCAACAAGGGAATGCTCCTAAACAAAGTCAAGCTCCATACCAACAACAATACCAACCTCATCAGCAATAGTATCAACCACAACAGCAATAACCTTACCAACAACAATATCAACCACAACAACAACATGTACAAAAGAAAGCAAATTAGGAAATTACCATTGAAAAGATGTCCGCTCAAAGCTCTCAATTCCAAGAAGAAATAAGGATTAATCTGAGGAACACAGGTGCTTCTATAAAGAATCTTGAAGTACAAATGAGTCAAATAGCACAACAATTGTCAGGATCTCAAACACCAGGTGCTCTTCCAAGTGCTGTAACACCCTATTTAAAATATTTAGTCATTTTTGTGTGTTGTGATGTGTGTTGGTGTAATGTCCTTAATTAAGGGTATGAGGTTAGGAGTAAGGGATAAAGGTGACCTTAGTTGGGGTACTGTGGACCTAGATAAAGGAGTAAGTTAATTATGATATCGAGAGCATTATAGTGATTAATATTATTCCAACTATTCTTAATAATAATGTTAATGAGATTATTATTATTATTATTATTATTATTATTATTATTATTATTATTATTATTATTATTATTATTATTATTATTATTATTATTATTCATATTAATAATATTATTTAGTGGAATATTATTATTAGTGGGAGAATATTATTATTATTATTATAGGATTTAAATAATAAAATAAGAAATAAGGGATTAAAGGAAATAGAGAAGTTTTTTGGGGAAAGAGAATTAGAACACCATAAACTGTCAGAGAAAGGTTTTGGGAGAAAAAGTGAGAAGAAGAACAAGGAGGAAGAGAAGGAGGCTAGGGCTGTCAATCCTTCAAGATTCTTCAATGATTGAGCAATTAATCGAGGTAAGGGGGGAGAATGGATTTCAATATGGGTGAATTAACATGAGAGGGTAGTGAGAGGTTCTTTCTCTCATAGGAATTATGTGTTCTTGAGGATTCTTGATCTAATTTTCGTAGCATGATAAATTCCATAAAATTGTTGTTGTTCTTGAATGATTATGGTATGGGGAGTACTGCTTCTCATAGTTTTCTATGTATACCTTTCGGTATGTTGTGGTGATGTAAGGTTTAGGGATTTGGGTAAATATGTAGAAATGAATGTGTTATATCATTATTAGTACGGTGCTCTAAGGTTTCCCTAAGGTTTAGAGATTTGGGTTAATTGTGGGAAATAGGGAGGTAACCGTAAGAATATGAGGTTATGACCAAATGGCCAAATGATATGTATCGTTGAATATTAATATAGAAAAAACTTATGGAAAATTGAACCTTTGTGGCCAAAAACTTAGATCGTTATATGTCTACCCATATGGGATAGAATATTTGATATTTGAAATTACGATGCCTTCAGAGCAATTGTAAAGAAATTGACGGTAGACCCTAGAGGTTAGTGGCTAGTATTCTTGACCCTTTGAGTGTAAAGTTGGGAAATAATGATCTTTGCCTTCGTGGCCAAAATCTTGGAGTGTGATATGTTTGACCCTATAGGAATAGGAATATTCAAATGTGGGTAACTATGAAGTACTCAGAGCAATTGCGGGAAATAGTGTTTTATGTGTTGCAAATGTTGCCAGATGAGCATAATAAACCATAGAAGTTATGTCGTTATTGCCGTATAACCTTAGGAATGTTTTAGTGATGTTTTGGGTGCTTTGAGTAAGTGATTCGCAAGAATAATTGAGTGAAAACCAGTTTCGGAGCGTAACAGCATCTTTCTGTCCGTCACGACTGTTCATGTTTTCGGTAGAAATTGTTTTGGACGTAACTTTGGATCCGTAAGTCCGTTTTGATCCCCGTTCGAAGCGTTGGAAAGCTAATGGATAGAGCTATAACATAGGATAGATAATGGAATTGTTTTTCCAATATTTTTATATCTAATTATGTTCGAGAAGTCAATTGTGTATATGTTTTAGTAACGAATCATGTTCTAGTTCAATGATGTCTTGGTGTTTTGATAGATGTGGGCCAAAATGGTCGAATGTGGACAATCTTGTGCGATTGTGGTAATTCTCGAGAGGATTACGGTGGGCGGATGACTCGTGTGGATCAAGATTGATCGTGAATTATGCATGATGTGTTACATTGCATAATTGTGTTGACATGCATTTCATATCATGTGTCTTGTGGAGATGGCTAGGTGGGAATCCATGATGGGTGCCTAGTTTCATCCGGACTTCATTGTGGAAGTTGTTGTGGAGATAAGTTGTAGTTCAGAGGAACGTATATACGACTTATCCGGATTTCGACGGGAATCGGGTTCTAGTGTGAACCGTATGAGATTGTGTTGGTACCACATGCATTGTGTCGAGTCAGTGAGTCGCATTGCATTATTATAATTGAATGTGGGCTATTAGTGCCAAGTGATTGAGGTGGCACGTGTATGTGCGTTATTTGTGCTTATTTTATGTGTGGTGTATAACTACTCCTTAGCATGTGTATTTCATCGTTTATTTATTGAATGTAGTTCTCACCCCTTTTTGCTGTTGTGTCTGTGCTCTCTTGGGAGTATAGGTGACCAGGTACCTGAGTAGTGCTTGGAGTGTGTTACTATTTGATCGAGTCTTAGGAGTCGCTCTGATACGTAACATGGGATGACGGGATTACGTTGTTAGTTGACTACTTTATTTGTTTATTGTTACGTATCTTCATTTATTGGACTTATGTTGTATGACCTCGTGTCGAGGAGAATTATATTGGAGAATTGATTTGTATTCCGCTTCTTACTTGTAAACTAAATAATATTGATTATTTTAATGAAGTGAAGTGACTTAGTGTGATATCCCACTGTGCTGGAGAACTCTGATGAATTTCATGAATTGTTTCTATATATTTATTATATTACGCGTACGGGGTAAAGTGGGGTGTTACAAGTGCAACTGTGACGAATCCTAGGGATCACAAGAGTGTGAATGTGACCACAAGAAGTGGAAAATCTAAGGGAATTCCCCAGAAAAATTCTGAAGAAGAAGATCAGTTGCCTTAAGTTGATTTAGAGATCAAATAAAACGAGGTAGTTGATGAAGAAATGGTGGCACCTGAACCAATTGTTAAAGAAAAAACCATCATTGAGCCCAAACCAATTAAGCTTCCTTATCCTCAGAGAAACAAGAAGAAAGGGCTGCAAGAGATAAATTTTGAAAAATTTCTCGAAATGTTTAAAAAGCTTGAACTCAATATCCCATTTTTGGAGGAACTCGAGCAAATGCCAACCTATGCCAAGTTCATTAAGGATATCATCTCAAAGAAGCGAACCACCGATATGGAACCGATTATTCTAACCGAAACTTTTAGTGCTATTTTGCAGGGTCTAAAGATTCCGGTAAAGAAGAAAGATCGAGGTGCCGTTACTATCCCATGCACTATTGGAGATAGATCGTTCAATAGAACTCTTATTGATTTGGGCGCAAGTATTAGTCTCATGCCGTTATCTATCTACAAAAAGTTGGGAATTGGTAAGGTGCAAGATACAAGAATGACACTTCAATTTGCTGACCACTTTGTGAAGCGACCGTATGGGGTAGTGGAGGATGTTTTGATTAAGATTGGAAGATTTGTGTTTCCGATAGGTTTTGTTATACTAGAGATGCCGGAAGATGAGTATATTCCCCTTATACTTGGAAGACCATTTTTAGAGACGGGTAGAGTGTTGATAGACATGGAAGGGGGTATGATGACATTGAAGGTTTATGATGAAGAGTTAAAGATTGATGTGAGAAACAATATGAAGCACAAAAATGATTTTTGCACAAGCAGTAACATAGAAGTGCTTGACGAAGTGGTTACCAATGAGACTCTTGAAGGTGTATCTTTCTCACCTTTAGAAAAAGTTTTGAGTATGTCTATTTTTGAACCAAATGAAACAGTTGATGAAAGAGAGGTGGAAGTGTTAGCCATGATGGAAGAACAACCCCCTTTGAAAGGATCTCGATCACACCGGTGGGAAGATTTAAGACAACCTCAGATTATGGAAGGGAATGAAGAGACAAAAAAGAGTACAGAGTTGAAACAACTTCCTGAAAACCTTAAGTATGTTTTCCTTGACACTGACGGTAAATACCCAGCCATTATAAGCTCTAACCTTAAAAAGATCCAAGAAGACAAGTTGGTCATTGTTCTTAAAAGATATAAGAATGATATTGGGTGGGCTATTAAGGATCTGAAAGGTATTAGTCCCACGGTGTGCATGCACAAAATTCTCATGGAAGATGATTATAAGCCAGTAATGCAACCTCAAACAAGACTTAATCTGGCCATGAAAGAGGTGATCAGAAAAGAAGTTGTGAAGTTGTTAGATGCAGGTCTTATCTACCCTATATCCGACAGCTCTTGGGTGAGTCCAATTCATGTGGTACCAAAGAAAGGGGGTACGACCGTCATCAAAAATGAGAAAAACCAGTTGATCTCGACAAGAACGGTAACAGGTTGGTGAGTATGTATTGATTATAGAAGAATAAATCTTTCTACAAGGAAATAACATTTCCCTTTGCCATTCATTGATCAAATGTTAGAAAGGTTAGCTGGTCATGATTATTATTTTTTCCTTGACGGTTACTCCGGGTACAACCAAATTGCCGTGGCACCTGAAGATCAAGAGAAGACGACTTTTACATGCCCGTATGGTATTTTTGCTTATAGAAGAATGCCATTTGGGGTTATGTAATGCTCCTGCCATATTTCAGAGATGCATGACTTCCATTTTCGCTGATATGTTGGAAAAACATATGGAAGTCTTCATGGATGATTTCTCGATGTTTGGCTATTCTTTTGATAACTGTTTAACTAACCTTTCTCCTGTTTTACAAAGATGTCAGGAAAGCAACTTAATCCTCAACTGGGAGAAGTGCCACTTCATGGTACGTGAAGGAATAGTCTCGGGTCACAAAATTTTCACAAATGAATCGAAGTGGACCAAGCCAAAGTTGAAGTAATATCAAAACTCCCACCTCCATTGAACGAAAAAGGTATAAGAAGTTTCTTGCGCCATGCAGGTTTCTACCGCCGGTTCATAAGAGGCTTCTCAAAAATAGCCAAACCTCTAACCAGTCTTTTGGTTAAGGATAAGGATTTTGACTTTGATGAAAAGTGTGCCGAAGCGTTTGAAAAATTGAAGAATAAATTAGTTTCGGAACCGATTGTGATTGCCCCCGATTGGTCTTTTCCATTTGAGATCATGCGTGATGCTAGTGACATTGCAGTAGGGGCTGTTTTAGGACAACGAAGAGATAAATTATTGCATGTTATTTACTATGCTAGTCATGTGTTGAACCCCACACAGATGAACTACGCGACTACCGAAAAGGAGTTGTTAGCAGTAACTTATTCCTTTGATAAATTCAGGCAATATCTGTTGGGTTCGAAAGTTATTGTATATACTGACCATGCTGCTTTAAAGTACTTGTTTACTAAACAGGATTCGAAGCCAAGGCTCTTAAGGTGGATTATACTCTTGAAGGAGTTTGATGTGGAGATTTGTGACAAGAGAGGATGTGAAAACATTGTTGCTGATCATTTATTTCGAATGTCACCAATTGAAGAAACTGAGGACAATCACCCAATAAAGGATGAGTTTACTGACGAACACATCCTCGCTGTTATTGGTGTTCCCTGGTTTGCAGATTATGTGAATTATCTGGTAGGCGGTATCATCCCTGACGATTTTGATGCTAACAAAAAGAAAATTTTTTTACATGATTGCAAGTTCTCTCTGTGGGATGGTCCGTTCTTGTATAAAATAAGCCTAGATGGATTGATCAGGAGATGTGTTCCTGAAGTCGAGCAGAGGAATGTTCTTGAAGCATGTCATAACTCAGATTATGGGGGGCATTTCAGTGGTGACCGAACCACAGTGAAAGTTCTTCAATCAATGTTATATTGGTCGTCATTGTTCAAAGATGCCCAAGACATAGTCAAAGAATGTGACAAGTGTCAACGGGTGGGAAATATCTCAAAGAAAAATCAGATGCCACAAAATTCCATGATGGAAGTTGAGTTATTTGATGTTTGGGGCATCGACTTTATGAGCCCATTTCCACCATCCTTTGGTAAAAATTATATTTTGGTAGCAATTGACTATATCTCGAAGAAGGTAGAAGCAATGGCTCTACCAACTAAGGATGCTAAAGTAGTGATCAAGTTCTTGAAAGATAACATCTTTTCTCAGTTTGGAGTACCAATGGCTCTTATAAGTGACGAGGGAACTCACTTTCTGAATCATCTCATGGAAAGGCTGCTCTTGAAATACAATGTGAAGCACAAAATAGCTACTCCCTACCATCCACAAACCAATGGGCAAGTAGAGGTGTCGAATCGACAACTCAAATAGATCCTAGAAAAGATAGTGTGTTCCTCTTGCAAGGATTGGGCAGTGAAGTTGGAAGATGCTCTGTGGGTGTACCGTACTGCTTTTAAAACGCCCATTGGTATGTCACCGTACCAACTAGTTTATAGGAAAGCATGTCATCTACCACTCGAGTTGGAACACAAGGCATTGTGGGCCTCAAAATTCCTTAATTTGGATCTTACCAAAGCAGGAGACTCTAGAATCCTCAAACTCCATGAGTTAGAAGAATTCTGAAATCGGGAGTATGAAAATGCCAAGATTTACAAAGATCAAACGAAGAAATGGCATGATCAAAGGATTCAAAAGAAAGATTTTTGGGAAGGGCAGTTGGTGCTATTATACAATTCCAGGTTGAAACTTTTTCCTGGAAAACTGAAGTCTAAATGGTCGAGACCTTTCATTGTACACAAGGTGTTTCCCCATGGAGCGATAGAATTGAAAAATCAAGCAAATGGGGATATATTTAAAGTTATTAGCCAGAGACTAAAACCCTACTATAATGGTCAAGAAAGGGAGAGAAGTGATGTTGTTCATCTTACAGGATAAGATGAATAATCGTCGAGCCATGCGATGTTAAACGAAGCGCTTCGTGGGAGGCAACTCACGCGTTTTTATTCTAATGTTTTTTTCTCTCATTTTTGATAGGTTTTGGCGACTTGCAGTGCTCTCACAGAAATGGAGAGGTCACCCCTAAGAGTGGTATTTTGGAGAAACAGGATGCATAATCATATATGATTGGGATATGTCAGAAAAAGTCGGGAAAAAAAATAGATAAACGCGAAAAAACACGGGCCTGACACGGCCACCCGTGTCAGCTGACATGGCCACCCGTGTCAGGAAGGCACCCCAACATTAATTTTAGAGGTAAAATAGGGGCCTGACATAGCCACCCATGTCATCTGACATGACCCGTGTCTGGAAGGCACCCCAACATTGATTTTGGAGGTAAAATAGTGGGTTGACATGGCCGCCCGTGTCAGCCCCACTGGGAGCAACACATTGGAAGCTGAAAATCAGCAGGCTGACACGACCGCCCGTGTCAGCCCTGCTGAGTGAGAAAATTTTGAATTTTCCTCTCCCTCTTGGTGGGACCCACGCGATTAAACCCACTTTATTTCACTGTCTCTTCAGATTTTTCACCTTCTCTCTCATTTAACCTTCATCTTCTCCCTTTAAACCTATAACCTCCATTACCAAACTTCAAAAAGCTTCAACCTTTTCAATTTCCACGCATAAAAACCCCATACTCCCTTCACAAAAATCGTTCACCCCATCATTCTCGACACTTCCCCGATAATTTTTTTTTACTAATGCTAATTTCTCTCTCTCTCTCTCTCTCTCTCTCTCTCTCTCTCTCTCTCTCTGATTTTCAGGTACAAAACTAAAATGCCTTCAAGACGGGTTGTTAGAGGAAAGCAAACGGACAGCGAAACCACAAGGGCAAGGAAACGCGCAAGTCGGATGCCGAACGCACACGACATAATGTTTGAACATCCCAAACACGAGAAGAGGTACGCATGTCATGTGAAACGTAAGATTACACCAACCAGGTATATGGGCAATACCACTCTATCTGAATTAGGCCTAAACATCGAAATCGATATAATGTTTCATAGTCTCGGCATGTTAGAATTCATGCATTTAGAAGCCCCAACGTTTGAACGCATCACGTTGGAGTTTTTAAGTACAATTGAATTCCATTTGGAAAAAATATGGACCGACACTATGAAATATTTCTTTGGAACGATGAAATTTATACTGTTTAATGCTGACTATGAGCTCAATGTGGAAGAGCTGAGAGGTATCCTCCGACTTCCACTGTATGGCCCAGGTGCTGTCCCAAAGACTTTTGATGTGAAAGCATTATGGACAGTAATTACGGGTAGTACTGAGTATGTTTCGAAAGGTGCAAAAGCATCTGGTATTCAGAACCCTTGTTTCAGGTATGCATAAAAAGTCTTAGCATACACTATTTTCGGGAGGGGAGATAGTACAGGAGTGGCCATGCAACGAGAGTTGTTCTTCCTGCATGCTAAGGCCAACTCAGAGATGGTAAGTGGTGTCGCTTTTGCAGCGGATTATTTGAGGCGAGTAGGACGGGTGACTCAAGGAGCAATATTTGTGGGGGGCATGATAACCCAGATAGCCAATCACTTTGGCTATGACCCTGCTGAGTTATGTGACACACCGGTGTCAGGTAAAAATAGGCTCGATCTGGCGGCCCTAGTTCAACAGGGTATAATTTCGATTACTCCTAATTATTATGTTATAATGAGTCGTAACAGGTTAGTTATTGCCCTCCCTGCTCCTGATAGAGTCAGTATTTCTGACCCAAATAATTGGATTTATGGCAATACCGTCTATGATGAGGACAAGCATCATCCTGACCCTTTTGCTATAGGTGAACCAGAAGAAGAAGACACGTCTGAATTTGAATAGTCTGTTCCTCTTCAGGAGGAACACGTGTATACTGGTGCAGGAAGCTCGTCTACTGCTGATGACAACTGGTCGTGGGTGCATGGAGAAATTGGACACCTCAGGGCTGAGCAAACCCGTCAAACCGAGGAGCAAGTTCACCAAGGGGCGCAACATGATGCAGCAATTGATGTTGCGCTTTCCTCCTCCTCAATGAGGCCCTGTGAGTCCACTCTCGTACGTGTTCTAAAACATTGAGGTCAATGTTTGGTTCTAGTGTGGGGGGTTTTTATTGTATTTTATTTTAATTTTTTTAATTATGTTATTTGAGTTTCATTTTGTTGTCCTTTACTTTGATTTATTGTGTGTTCTTTGTGTTACAGATAGATGGGATTTGACCGGATGAATGATGAAAGAGTAGTTAGAGGATGAAAGACTTAAACCTAGACTAGCTACTTAGGCACCTTGGAAGTTGATATAACCAAAAACAATTGTCAGACGCAGCTTGAGGACACCGAACCGAGAATGAAAGGTTGACTTAAACCAGAAAAGAAGCAGCATTACATGAGAAGTGCTTTGGAACCTGTAAGTTGTACCCAACATGGTGAGCGCACAATAAGCCAAATATTACATCATCATGAGAGTGAATCAGGTATGGCTTTATCACTTTGAATTTGCATACATTCTACTCACAGAGCACTGCATGAGAACAAACACTAAGACATTCTTTTTGTTTGAACCCTGAGCCTTTCTAGCCTTCCCTACATTATGTTTATCCGTTGCTACCCCCTTTCGAGCATAAATCCTATTGTTTGTAATAACCACCACCATTAACCCATAGCCAAACACTCCCCACCCTGCTCGACATACGTGTTGCAGTTGTTGAACTTATGCTAATTCTAAGCTTGGGGTAGTACGCCTACAATAAGAAAGGCAAGTGTGAGGAGAAAAAAAGAGAAATATGTATATCATAAGGAACAAAATGTGAAGACACCAACATGTCTTTATAAAAAAAAGAAAGAAGAAAAGAAAAAAAAGAGAGAGCACTTGCCTACGCGTCGATAAGTCGCAAATAAATGGCATGATGGAACCCCCTTGGTAGTAATGCAAGCACATAAAAGAAATAACAACATCACGAATGTTGAGCCGAAAAAACTGTTGTGTACCCGTTTCATTGTTTATCCCACCATACCTCAGCTCCGTTATAACCCTAAGACCTTAAAAGTGTGTGTAATCTGTCTGTGTGATGAATGTAGAATTTATTCAAATTTAAGAGTTGGTATTGCATATGCTGAATTTTGAGTGAAAAAACGCTTTAACCCAGAGAGAATTGGTGAGAAGTGTGAAAAGCTTGCAGGTAAAGAAGTACTTTGATATGGAAGTGCAACGGATAGCTGGGATCGGGAAACTAGACACTTGACAATAAGGTGAAAAACAAGTTGCGAAAGACATTGGTTGTATTGTGGTAAGAAAGAATTTTAGGGTGACCTTGTTTTATCTTATTGCTTGAGGACAAGCAACGAGTTAAGTTTGGGGTTGTGATCGGTCACCTGTTCTACTTGGTTTCCATCAGTTATTCGACAAAAATTCCATTTAATCAATAACACTATGAGTTCTTTCTTTGTCATTTTCCTTTTATTGTTTATGTTTTCACAGTCTGTTTGTTTAAGTTGTTGTGGTTTAAATTTATGTTAAATAAGACATTTTTGAAGTCTTGGTCTGGTAGTGTTGGTGATTTCAGGTCCATGGAAGTAATTAGAGGAAGAAATGCAAAGTCAACTGAGTTCGGGAGGATTTTCATCAAAATCAGAGGCCTGACACGGGTGCCCGTGTCACCTGACACGACCCGTTCCAGGATGGGAAGAGAAGAGCAAAAGTAAAAGAGCAACCAGGGGGCTGACACGGGTGCCCATGTCAGCTGACACAACCCGTGTCAGCATGCCTGTAGGTTGCATTTTGGAGATTCCTGACAGTGTCTTAATATGGGTGACCGTGTCAGCTGACACGACCCGTGTTGGGTGGGGCGACCATATTTCTGATGTTTTTGAATTCTGGCCAGTGTGACTGCATGAAGGGTAATTTGGACTTTGCGCATGGAAAAGATTGATCTGATACTATTAAGACATGATTTCGGAAAGAGAAAGGGGACTTTTGGATTGTACGAAGAAAATACAACATAAATTGGGAAGCTCTTGAGAATTGGGAAGACGAGGAGATTTTCATGATCGGAAGAAATTGAAGATCAACTTTATTCCCTAAGTCTTGTAATGTTTCTATTTTATATGTTGTTTTTGTTGAATACTATGCATAGCTAAACCCCCCATTGCTAGGAGGTGTCCCTGAATTGTTTCGTAATGAACATTTGTTGAATTACTCAATGATATTTTGTTTCTTGCCTTAATATTTTTGTTATGCAAATTGTTTAAACTTTTAAGATCGTACAAATTGGGAACGATTTACGATTAGGGATTTGGCCTAAAAAACTGATCGATCATTTTGTATAATACATTATAATAAATATCGCCTAGGAATAGGGATATTCTGTAATGATTGTAAGAAATCTTTGTCAGAACTACTGCTTGATGTCCTTCCTTGACTGCTAAGGAATTAGGGTCAAGGAAGAATATCAAAGGTTTTTCAGTAAAGGAATTGAAGAAAAATACTTTTGAGGTTCAATAAAAATTAAGGTTTTGAGGCATGTCTCGTTGATAGTACTCCAGGGTTCATACTAAGAAATTCTTTCACTTCCCCTAATATATTTTCTCATATTCGTTAAATTAATTTTATCATTCTGCTTTTTCTTTTAAAAAAACCCCAAACAAATTCCCAAGGATATTTTGTTTAATTGAAATAACTTCTATACTTGAAAAATTGCACGCAGTCCTCGAGAGATCGATTCTGGGAAAACCCCAATTATTACTACATCGGTAAAAGTTAGTACACTTGCTAATTTACCGGTCACCAGGTAGAGAACTATTCAATAACTCAAACATGCAAACATTGTAAACAATATTACAACAGAAATAAAAAAGAATAGAGTTTGGATACATTACACGATTGTTGTAGGATTGAATAATTCACACTAAGCATCTAACAAAAATGATTCAAACAAATAACACTCATGAAAGTAAACATTATGACTTGATTGGAAGGAAGACGAAGCCTTAAGGGAGAGAGGTGAAACAAAAGAGGAAGAGTGTGAGAGACGAGAGAGAGGAAAAAAAATGAGGAAATGAAATTTTTTTAGAATTTATATCAAGGCTTACCGGGTACCTGTTGGATAATTGGTCCGGTTCTTCAGTCTGGATACAGATTAAAATTATATTCATTACCAGACCAAGAGACTTTTCGGCCGATCCAATGGTCCGGTTCCAATGGACCGGTTCTCAGGTGGTTTTTCGGTTCTATAGGTCCAAAAATAGCCCTAGTTGCGATGACCATATCCTTTCCTTTATTTTAGGGGTTTTATTCAATATTTTCCTTTTCCTTCTATGGGAATAAATAAAGATCGGCAGAGACTCTGTTAAGTCCATCCCGCAGGCGTGCAATTGCGCTTCGCGAGGTCATTCTTATTTTTCGAGGTACGACAAATGGCGAATCTGCTGGGGAATCTCCCATCCCTAAGTGAGTCAAGCCTACTTAGGTTTTTATGCGTGTTTATATTTTTTTTATTTGTTTGGCTTTTCTTTTATCTTACGTTTATTATTGTTATATTGTGATTGGATCATTGATACTTGGATTTCTGATTGCAACCTTGAGGGAAAGGCTCTATACCCGAGCTTTGAGTAAAAACATAAGATAGGATGATGGTTGAGTAGTGTGGGTCCGTGAGATTTAGATCTCGTTAGGGTCGACATGAGAACCTCACTTAGAGTAGATCTTTTGAGAATATTGACGCCCGACATGTAGTTATCATTGGCCTTGATGTTTGCATAAGGATTCATTACTCTAAGAACCTTTGTAGACCCTTAAACCCTAGGCATATTAGGATAGATGGTCGTGTAGTACGGGACCCCTGAGAGGTAGATCTCGAAGGGTCAGTACGAAGATCTCACTCACAGTAGATTCTCTCGATGGAGTTAAGGCTCGGAATGTAGTTTCCGTTGACAACAAACAATCGTTTGAACTCATGACTCTGAGAACCTTGTCTAGAACCAATGTTGACGGTTATGTAGTGCGCCCCCCTGAGAGGTAGATCTCGAAGGGTCGATACGAAGATCTCATCCAGAATAGATTCATTTGATGGAGTGGACAACTGACATGTAGTTGTCGTAGGTGGAAAACATTCATATGAATCTATGATTCTGGGGTCCCTTGTAACCTTAGGTCGTGCCTAGTGAGAACCTGTTTTTGGTTTATCAATAAGATTCATCTGTACCTCAGACCATTGAACCCATGTACCTAAAAAGAAAATAAAAAATGCATGGCATCACATTGCATCCATTCACCTATCATTGCATTTACATTCATCAACAGGCATTACATATCATTCCAAAAAACACATTTATCCTATTCCATAACCAGCAAGGTGATTTCTGACACGCATTTGGAATGAAAGGCCATGTCTCAAGAGATGATATATGGGTTAAGGAAAGGTTAAGAAGTGTTGAAAGAGGAAATCAGTATTCTGAAGAGACAAATGACTTGGGTATTAGAAACCCTGCAAGCCTTGTTGAAAAAAGAGGGTCACCATGTACCCGTTGCTGCAACCGAAAGAGCTACTACTTCACATCCATTCAGTGTTACCCCAATTCAAGGGTAAATCCACGTGGCAATTCCTCATCTCCCAACATATGGTCGTCTCTCAGGATGTCATCTTCAGCCTTTAAATGCCAAGATCAGACAACAACATCCTATGGGTATTCCTCTTCAAGATCCCCAAAGGAGGAATTGGAATAAGAGTCAGAATTAGAACAAGAGGAAAAAAGCTCACGATGAATTGATTCTTGTTCCGCTTATTAAGCTCGACCCGCATCTGATCCAAAATTCATTGATAACTCCTCGACCTTTCACGCCTGTGCCGACACTATATCCACCATGGTACAAGTCAAATGCAACATGTGAATTCTATAAAGGGGATGAAGGACACGACCCGAATACTTGTTTTACGTTGGAAGCCTTAGTACAAAATCTAATCCACAATAATAGTTTGGTATTTGAAGAAGACCATCCAGAGGTTGAATGCATATACTATACTAGAATCGTGGGGCAACCCATCAAGGAATGCAAGAGTTTTAAGCTCATATTGCAAAGTTTGTTAGAGTCACTAGCACCCCAGAAAGGAAGGTCGGATGCAGATATCATGATTTTCGAGACCGATAGTAAGAAGGGTAAGGGATGTCTGAAACCTCTTAAGATTTTAAACCGCAAGGAACAAGTCACATGTGTGGCTAATGGGGCATCGTTATTTTCTCACGAGAGAATTGAGATACCATCTTGGAATTCCAATGTCACAACACATGCCAGCAGAAACAAAGAAGAAGAAGGAAGTGGATCTAGAAAGGCTGCATTCGGTAATGAGGTGGAAAGGAAAGAAGTCATAAGCTCTCATGCTATTTCCAACAAGCAGGCAGAACTCATCCTTGGGGTGGTTTAAAATAACGACCACGACTAAGACCCCTTCAGCACCAACAAGCACATGTAGTGTTATCTTATCAACATCCAAGAGCTCAGGCTCCTCGCCCACAGGGTGTTCCCAACCAGTTTAAGAGACCAAGGGTTAGCCCTCTTATTAATCCCATTTCTATGACATACACTGAGCTCTACCATTCTTTATTAAAAAGGGGACTAGTGGTTATGTGGCCTCCAGGACCTCTGCCTGATCCTATACCTCCATGGTTTAATCCAAATGCTCACTATCCTTTTCATAAAGGTCCTCATGGACATGATTTGGAAGATTGTCATACTCTGAAATATAGGGTGCAAGATTTGGTTGACATGAAGATTTTTTTTTTTATTTCAAAGATAAGGCTCCGAATGGTGGAAATGATATTCTTCTGATACAGAGAGTGTGAAGAAGGAATCATGTTTAAAGAAGTCAATTCCCTAAAGTTGGCAATCTTTTGACTATTTTAGAATTTCCTTTTGTAATTTCTTTGCATGTTGATTGTGTATTTACTTTTAAGAATTTTTGTTCTCTTTAAATGGTAATATTAATGAAGTGATCATGCATTTTATGAATCAACCCACTCGTATTCACTCGCTTTATTTCATTTTTATGTCAAAAAACAAAAAATAATTCTCCCATCCATTTTTCAAATTGTTTGTTTCAACAAAGATTTGAGGGAGGATGATGTAAAACCAAATACCTATAATTGTTGTTAGTATGCTTTCAATTAAAAATTTGTCGATGATGTAAGACATTGTTTCAAATCCCCAAACACCGGAGAGATGAAAAGTTAGTCCCTAGTCAACCACTTTGAGCCTAGAAGTTGGTGTTTCTTTCATAATTAAAAAGCTTAATCTTAACTTGGGGCAGGGTAGTTGTGTTTAGATAATTTGACTATGCATTCGATCTTCAAGAGAATTTGTCCATCTGTACACCATTCCAAAGTGGTTCAACCACATGTCATCTTTCGCATACACCACAAAGTGTCAAAGAAGTCGTGAAAATCCAAGAGGAATTATATTGGTTGATCCTCATCAACCAATAAAATGGAAGTCATAACCATTTAGAAAAATATAAAAAATGAATGAAAATAAAGCCTGCTAAGTTGAATACCACAAAAACAACTTAAGCAAAAATCAGGGCATCCCGGTGGACAGAAAGCTTCAAAAAAGCGGTCCAGGAAAAAATTAGGGATAGTAAAAAAAATTAACTAAAAGAGGTAATCGAAATCCTCATATAAACAACAACAAAAAAAAAAACGAGGTGACTTCCATTTCAAGAAAATATTGAATACTCATATGTACCATAACACCTCAAACTCTCTTGGAAGTAGAATGCATGTGTTAATTAACTGAACGTAGGGGCAAGCCATCTCAATGTTATGTTATAAAAAGTTGTTTCAAACTCCTTTTGAGGTAAATTCCTTCAAAGACCCAACAGACTGAGGCAAGAGAACTGCCGAAGGGAAAATCCTCTCCATTTTTTCAAGTTGTTCAAGTTGCTCAAGCAATAGGACTTTGAGTTTGAAATAAGTGTCGGGAAATCATGCTGGAAACTACCTCCCATCAAGATTACTTTTCCCTCGACAAGAAACCATGTTGCAAAAGACTTCCTTTCATCCATTACCCACCACAGGGGAAACTTTGGAGACCTTTGAGTCATTGCATAAATCATTGTCATGTAGTAATCAAGTTTTTCTGCTCTAGCATCAAGTCAGACATATCATCACATTCATCTGGCATATTCTCATAGCATGAAAATCAAACATATGCAATAAAATACAAATTCTTATTGGCACACATACATCCATTGATCAGTCATTTCATGCATCATTACTTGTGTGGTATACCCAGAAGTGTGGGGCATTACACAGAGTAACCATGACATAAAATGCACATCAGAGCATATTCAATTATAAGCAAAACATGAACCATGTCACATCCACATATGAAGATAACCATTGTTACTACAATCAACTACTTTGTGCTTGTAAGCAGAATCTTGGCAGTAGATTCCTTGGTTAATCTCGACAAAATATTTCCCAATTAAACCTCTACAACAGGTATTTTTCTCAGTGAATCTCGACAGTAGATTCTCTGTTTGATCTCGGCAGTAGACTTCCTGGTTAATCTCGACAGAAGATTTCCAATAGACCTTGGCAGTAGGTATACCTCTCTTTAAAAGTGAATCTCGATAGTAGATTCCCTTGCTGATCTCAACAGAAAATTCCCCAGTAGACCTCGGCAGAAAGTATTTCCCCACAGAATCTCGCTAGTAGATTCCCTGGTTGATTTCGACAGAAGATTTCCTGATAGGCCTCAGTAGTATGTATTTTCTCAACAAAAATCTCGGCAGTAGGTATCTCCTAGTGAGTCTCGACAGTAGACTCCCTAATGAGTTTTCATTTTAATCTCCCCCAAGGAACCTCAACATTAGTTTTCCATGGTGGAACTTCTTTAGAAGATTATTCTCGAAGAGCATGCAAGCGGTCAAAGTAGTTGATCATATCTCTCCCCCATTGATTTCTCCTTGCATTTCTATTCACCCATAAAGGTATCTTGCGAAGCCTCGTTTCATGTCATTTCATGAATGTTAGTATTTTCATATTAAGAGATGACATAAAACATTGGTTCCTCCACAAACTATTTGAGTTGAGATAAGAGGCGTTTCTCACGAATGTTGATTTGTAAATTCATTCTGTCGTGATGCAAACGTACGCTCCTCACCTGTTTTAAGTAAATCAACGTTTTTTGTCGAATGCGACTGAGTATCTTTCACTAAAATCAACCAACAAAAAAATATGTTTGTACCTAGAACTATGGACAATCTAATTTCTCATTTCACAATGAGAATACGTAGGCACAAGGGCCCTAATCCTTGGTGAGCAACCTTTTTCTTTTTTCACCTCAATCCTTGGCGAGCAACCTTTTTTCTTTTTACGCTGTAGTCCCTGAACTACGAATCCTCTGATTTCCTCATTGCACTTTGAGGATACGTAAGCATGAGATTGCAAAGTCTTGTCGAGCCCCTAGTAATAAAAAACCCTTAGGCCCATTTTCTCTTTCCTTTTTCCCTTTTAATAAGTTGAGAAGCCTAAATTTTTTTAATAAACACTAGCATGCACAACTAACCTAACGATATCCATTGAGTATAACGAACGTGAGAGGGTGCTAATACCTTCCCCTTGAATAACTGACTCTCTAACTCAGATATTGGTTGCAATGACCATATCCTTTCCTTTATTTTAGGGATTTTATTTGATATTTTCCCTTTCCCTCCATGGGAATAAATAAAGATCGGTGGTGAATCTGTTAAGTCCATCCCGCGAGTGTGCAATTGCGCTTCGTGAGATTGTTCTCATTTTTTGAGGTACGAAAACTATGGGATGTGAGGATTGTACAACATGCAACAGTGCAACGGGAGAAGAGTCAAGTTTCAGAGGCTCCTATTCATTTTGGCCATGCGGAGACATCTACTTTTGGGGCTCATACTACTCCTCATGCTTCTCTATCTTCTTCTTCTCATAGGAGTTGAGTTTCACCTACCTACACATCACTCCCTCCTTTCACCTGCAGGTGCCAAGTTTCACCTATTCAAGCGCCATAGGTACCCGAGTCACTAGTGGTGCCAAAGACACCAATTCCTCCTCCAACTAATGATGCTACTGAATCAGTGCCATCTTTGGATGGCGAGGTTGTTGAGGATATTGAGCCAGAGGCATTTGGAGGAGGCCCTCTAGACTTGTCACTATTGCATATGTACCTAGACCATACTGCCAGACATATCTGGGACGGAGAGGTGACATTAGTTGAAATCATTATTTTTATTTTACGTTTATTATTATATTACAAGTTCTTGACATTGATTTATTTTTCTACAGAACAGTGATCCGTTGAAGATTATTAACCATAGGTAGAAGATTACTGGTTTGCCTCAATCGAATGAGGAGTGGTTTCATGCAACTTTATCCATATCTGGGATGAAGGAATTCTGCATGATCGATTATATTATCATCAACCACGGGATGCTTAATGCATTTGTGAAGAGATGGCACACTTAGACCTCGTCATTTCATCTTCTGCTTGGTGAGATGTCTATCACACTCGACGGTGTGTTATATTTGCCACATCTTCTGATCAAGGGGGAACTTCTAGATCATGAGAGTATTAGAAAAGACAGAGCATTCAAGTTACATTAGACTATCTGGGAGTTAACCCAGAAGATGCGATGTTAGAGATAGAGAGAACCAGATGGTCTCAAGCTAGGTTTGAATTCCTGAAAATGGTATAAATAGATGAGATCGGTAAAGCACAACAAGCTAGAGGGGATGACTAGCTGTTGGGTCTCTATAGAGCATATGTTATGAGAACATACCTGTTATATTTGGTTGGCACTTAGATTTTTATAGACAATAGTACCATTTATAAAGATGTCGTCTACCTACGACATTTTAAGAACTTCAAGCAGATCCAAGAGTACAACTGAGGGGTCACTTGTTTGGTCTACTTGTACTTGAAGTAATCAAAGGATCGTAGGTGGAAGATGAAGCAGGTCACAGGAAGTATCACACTACTGACGGTAATTTTCATTATATATTTTCAATGCCTTTACTGATGATTTGTGTGTTCCAACACTTTTCAGGCTTGGATCCTCTAAGACTTTCTGCACATCTATAGCTGGGCAGGTGTACCAACTTACACTGAGGATATGTCACGTGTTACTGCATTTGTCCCTCTTAAAGGGAGACAGGAGACAGATTCATTCAGAGTGTATCTTGACCGCTTGGTTATCGATGACATGCACTTCAAAAACTATGTGGATCACCATGAGATGCAGACATTTGATGAGATAATGTTATACTTTGGCTGGTTGGCCTACGGATCACGTCTCATTGTTCCTCATCTGCCCGAGTGCATGATGCGGCAGTTCGACTATAGTTAGATCATTCCCAGACACCATATTATCTTTGTTTCTCTTGCTTTGACACGTAGACATATGGATGCCATGTTTAATGATTATGAGATTCATCTGGTATCAGAGGAGGCATGTAGTATGATAGCTGAAAGAGACTAGACCTACGTTGACGAGTACATCAGGTGGTTTTTCATGGTGTCACATCTCTGTATATGGTGCATGCTGTGACGCCCCGATTCTGAATTCCCATTAATTGTTGAGTCTTTTAATTTATTTAATTGATGTTTGTTTAAATTGAGAAATTATATATTGTTATTATGTGGTGTTTGCTTATTTTATCTATTTTACCGATTCGGAGAGTTTTCGGGGAATTAGAGTAAAAAGGGCATTTTAGACATTTAGCAATTTAGTGTGAGAATTGTTTGGTAAGTGTTGGAAAGAATTTGAGAGGAAAGAAATAGAGATAGAAATAGAATAAGAGAGGAAAAAGGAAGAAGATAGTAACATAAGAAGAAAAGCAAGAGAAAGAAAAGAGGAGAGGAGAAAGAGAAGAGAAAGTGGAGAGGAAAACCTAGAATCATCAAGGAATCATCACCAAAGCTTGCAATCGATCGGTAAGGGTGTGAAACTCCATCATCTCTTTAATGTATATGATTGTATGTGTATGTGTGTGGATTTTGTAGAGTTTCTACTCTTTTTCCACTTAGGTTAGAAGTTGGTTTTGTGAGTAGAATGAGGTTTTAATCGGTTAGAAATCGGATTAGACGATGTAGTTTAGTCGGGTGATGGTTGGGTTGTGCTACTGTGACCGGTTTGGATTTAATCAGTTGGTTGTGTGGAGTTTGGGCTTTGAGACAGCCATGGAAGTTCTGTCTTCGCAAGTTCGCCAGGCGAAAGGCAGCGAAGCTTCGCCAGCCGAAGCCCAGCGAGCTGTAGCGAAGCAAGTCAGAAGCTAATACCCTGTATTCGCTGGCGAGTTCGCCAGGCGAGTAGGTGGCGAGCCTCAGCGAGTAATTCCAGAATTGCTCCCAGTGGACTTCGCTGGGGAGTTCGCCAGGCGAAGGCCAGCGAGCATTCGCTGCGTGGCTTCGCCAGGCGAAGGTTGGCGAACCTGGCAGTGTTAATTGTTTTGCTGTTTGTTCATGGCATGATGTTTGGTTGATTCAATTATGATTAATACTTATATGAATGATTGATGTGTGAACTGTTTCAACATGTTGTGCTGTGGGTGGCCGAAAGGCGTGAATCCTAGATTGTAGAGCCGATTGTGAATCTTGATCGTTTGATAATGTTGTGCGTTTGCTCGAATTAGATAGAAATGCATTGATGGATTAATAGGTATGTAAACCTTGTGTGAAATGGTGTATAATGTGAATGCATAATGAATATATGTGATGTATGTGATAAATGCAATAAGTATGTTTGTGAACATAGTGTGCATTTTTGTGATTGATCCCGTGGAGGATTTGTAGAACCTCGTATGATACGATGGTTATATTTGATTCCTTGGAGAATCGGTTGCATTGTGTGATTCCTCGGAGAATCGGTCATAACATGTAATCCCGTGGAGGATTGGTTAGAGTATTTGATTCCGTGGAGAATCTGCTGAGTACTTGATCCCGTGGAGGATCTGCTGAATATTCGATTCCGTGGAGAATCTGATGAATATTTGATTCCGTGGAGAATCTGCTGAGTACTTGATCCCGTGGAGGATCTGCTGAATACTCGATTCCTTAGGGAATTTGTTTAATGAGTCGGTACCGCATTTGCATCTGCATAGAGTCGTGTGTCGGTCTCTATGAGTTGCATGAGTCATCTGTGTATGATGCATTGGTTGTGTGAATATAACTGTGTATGTTATATGTGATTTGTTTGGAGGAAATATAGTGAATGTTCATGTGTATGTGTAGAGACATGATTATTTGTATATGCTTAATGTGGTGAGAACATAATTTGAGTATAACTTGTATAATTATGGAGTTATGTATATATACAATTTTATGCATTAACTGTTATGATGTTGTTTCTCACCCTTCTGCTGTTTTCTAATGCTCTATGAGGCATTGCAGAGTAGGAAGCTGGAGGTTCTTTTTGTGAAGCGATGTCTTCATTCTTTTTGGTCAATGGCTCCGATATGTAACATCTGGGTAGTTAGGAAGTCTTTGACTCTTTTGGAGTTACATTTGTTTTGATTCTTTTGTGATACATATGTGTATGTATCTGTTGTGGATACGTTGTAAAACATGAATTAACTAATGGTTGTATATACTTTTATGAATGAGATCGATTCAATATTTGGATGTTTCCGCTTTATTCTAAATATTGAGATGTGGGTTACCCATTGTTGCATATCTATTTTGAGCAGGTATCGTATGTGTTTAATTTCATGATAATGTGATGCGCCTCTTTTATACCATGTTTTAATCAAACTCTGATGAAATAAATTTTCTATGTGCCTAATTGATTTATCTAATTTATTTGGGGTATAGAAAGGGGGTGTTACATTAAGTGGTATCAGAGCCAGTGTTGAGTCAGTCGTGTCTGTCTTGTTGTTGTGTTGGTTGAACGGTTGTTTAACCTTGTTGTTATTTTTGGGAATCCTCAGAATATGGCAGGTCGTAATGACAATGCTATGGCAGCGGCGTTAGAGGCTATGGCCAGAGCTGTGCAGGGTGCACCTAACGTGAATGCGAATGATGAGTTCAGGAAGAACCAACCACCGGTGTTTAAAGGGAGATTTGATCCGGATGGTGCTCAGATATGGTTAAAGGAAATTGAGAGAATTTTTAGGGTGATGGATTGTGCTGAAGGGAATAAGGTGAGACTAGGGACTCACATGCTGAGAGAAGAGGCCGATGACTGGTGGGTCAGCATGAGGCAAGTTCTTGAGGTCGACGACGAGGAGATTACGTGGGATTTATTTCGTGCTGAGTTTCTAAGGAAGTATTATCCCGAAAGTGTTAAAGGGAAGAGAGAAATGGAATTTCTGGAGTTGAAACAAGGTAATATGTCGGTGGTGGACTACACCGCTAAGTTTACTGAGTTAGTGAAGTTTCACCCTCACTATGATGCGGTTACGGCGGAATTTTCCAAATGTATCAAGTATGAGAATGGCTTGCGTCCGGAGATAAAGCAAGCGGTGGGTTATCAAAGGATACGAAGATTTTCGGATTTGACCGAGTGTTGTAGAATTTATGAAGAAGATAGTAGAGCTCGTTCTACTCATTATAAGGGTTTGAGCGAGAGGAGAGGGAAGCAGCAAGTACGAAGCGGACCCTATGTGACGCCTGCTGATAAGGGCAAACATAGGGGAAACTTTGATAGGAGACCCGAAGGAGGTTCCAGTGCGATCAAATGTTTTAAGTGTGGCGTGATGGGCCACAAGTCTTATGATTGTGGAAAGTTCAAGGCGAAGTGTTCCAACTGTGGACTCTTTGGTCATGATGCAGCAGAGTGTAGAAAGAATGCTGTGAAGTGTTTTAATTGTGGCGAGGTGGGTCACATTAGCCCAAATTGTACCAAACCGAAGCAAGCTCCGGCGGGCGGAAAAGTATTCGCATTAGCAGGTTCAGACGCCACTAATGCGGCAGATCGTTTGATTAAAGGTACATGCTTTATTAATGATATGCCTTTAGTTGCTATTATTGATACTGGAGCGACTCACTCGTTCATTTCTCTTGCGTGTGCTAAGCGGTTGGATTTGTGTATGGTTTCTTTGAGTAGTGGTATGGTTATTGGGACTCCCGCTTCGGGGTCGGTAACTACTTCTTTGGTGTGTACAAGTTGTCCTTTGACCATGTATGGTAAGGACTTCGTTATGGATTTAGTGTGTTTGCCGTTGGAAGGTTTGGACGTAATCTTGGGTATGAATTGGTTGCAATTTAATAGAGTTCATTTGGATTGCTATCACAAGTTAGTAAGGTTTCCTTCTTTGGAAGATGGTGAAAACGAGAGTTTTCTTTCCACTAAAGAGTTGAAGAAACTTTTAGCGGACGAAGCTCAGTTGTTTGGTTTGTTTGCATCGTTGTCGGTGGAGAGCAAAGTTGAGCTCGACGTGTTTCCTGTGGTTTGTGAATTTCCTGAAGTGTTTCCGGAAGATGTTGCGGATGTGCCGCCAAAGAGAGAGGTTGAATTTTCTATTGATCTAGTTCCGGGTACTAGACCGATTTCGATGGCCCCGTATCGGATGTCGGCATCGGAGTTGGTGGAATTGAAGAAGCAGTTGAATGATTTGTTGGATAAGAGATTTGTAAGACCAAGTGTTTCTCCTTGGGGTGCGCCGGTATTGTTGGTAAAGAAGAAGGATGGTAGTATGCGACTGTGTATTGATTATCGGCAGTTGAATAAGGTGACAATTAAGAACAAGTATCCGCTTCCAAGAATTGATGATTTGATGGATCAATTGGTTGGAGCCCATGTTTTTAGTAAGATTGATTTAAGATCCGGTTATCACCAGATTCGGGTTAAGGAAGAAGATATTTCGAAGACGGCTTTTAGAACACGATATGGTCACTACGAGTATACGGTGATGCCATTCGGAGTTTCTAATGCGCCGGGTGTTTTCATGGAATATATGAACCGTATCTTCCACGAGCAGTTGGATCGTTTTGTGGTGGTGTTTATCGATGACATTTTGATTTATTCTAAGTCTCGAGAGGAACACGAAGAACATTTAAGGATTGTGTTGCGGATTTTGAAAGAGAAGAAGTTGTATGCAAAGTTGTCTAAGTGTGAGTTTTGGTTGTCGAAGGTGAGTTTTCTTGGACATATTATTTCCGGCAATGGTATTAGTGTGGATCCATCCAAGATCGATGCGGTAATGCAATGGGAGACTCCAAGATCGGTTACGGAAATTCGAAGCTTTTTGGGCTTGGTCGGTTACTACCGGAGGTTTATCGAAGGATTTTCAAAGTTAGCACTTCCGTTAACGCAGTTGACTTGTAAAGGAAAGGCTTTTATTTGGGATGTTAATTGTGAAGAGAGTTTCATGGAATTAAAGAGAAGGTTAACGACAGCGCCAATTTTGATTTTTCCAAATCCTACGGAACCTTTTGTGGTTTGTTGCGATGCTTCTTTGTCAGGATTGGGTGGTGTATTGATGCAAGACGGGAAGGTCGTGGCGTATGCTTCTAGACAGTTGAGAGTACATGAAAAGAATTATCCTACTCATGATTTGGAGTTAGCAGCCGTGGTGTTCGTTTTGAAAATTTGGAGGCACTATCTTTATGGTGCAAGATTTGAAGTTTTTAGCGATCACAAGAGTTTGAAGTACTTGTTTGATCAGAAGGAATTGAATATGAGGCAAAGGAGATGGCTAGAACTTTTGAAGGACTATGATTTTGGTTTAAATTATCATCCGGGTAAGGCGAATGTGGTAGCAGATGCCTTAAGTCGGAAGTCGTTGCACGTGTCTACTTTGATGGTTAGAGAGTGGGAACTCTTGGAGAACTTTAGAGATTTGAGTTTGGTTTGTGAGTTAACACCGAGTAGTGTGAAGCTTGGTATGTTGCATGTCACGAATGATTTCCTTACTACAGTGTGTGAAAAGCAAAAGTTGGATTTGAAATTTGTGGATTTGATGATGAATGGAAATGAAGATTTCAACGTTGATGAATTAGGAGTTTTGAGGTTTCGAGGTCGTATTTGTATTCCCGATGACGCGGATTTGAAAAAGATGATATTGGAAGAGGGACATCGGAGTAACTTAAGTATTCATCCGGGAGCGAATAAGATGTATCAGGATTTGAAGAAGATCTTTTGGTGGTCTGGATTGAAAAGCGATGTTGCTCGTTTTGTGTACTCGTGTTTGACTTGTCAGAAGTCTAAGGTGGAGCATCAGAAGCCTAGTGGATTGATGCAACCGTTGGATATTCCGGAATGGAAATGGGATAGTATATCGATGGATTTTGTTACGGGATTGCCGAATACGCAAAGAGGACATAATGCTATTTGGGTGATTGTTGATAGGCTTACTAAACCGGCTCACTTTATTCCGATTGATATTGCTTATTCTTTGGAAAGGTTAGCCGAGATTTATGTTGGCACTATTGTGAAGCTTCATGGAGTTCCTAAGAGTATTGTGTCGGATAGAGATCCTAGATTTACTTCAAGATTTTGGGAGAGTTTGCAAGGTGCTTTGGGTTCTAAGTTGAGATTGAGTTCGGCATATCATCCGCAAACGGATGGTCAAACCGAGAGGACGATTCAATCGTTAGAAGATCTGTTGCGTGCTTGTGTGCTTGAACAAGGTGGTGCATGGGACAGTTATTTAGCGTTGATTGAGTTCACCTATAATAACAGTTTCCATTCGAGTATCGGTATGGCACCATTTGAGGCTTTATATGGACGGAGATGTCGAACACCTCTGTGTTGGCATGAGACGGGTGAAAGGTCGGTAGTTGGTCCTGAAATGGTACAGCAAACGACGGAAAAGGTGAAATTTATTCGGGAAAAGATGAGAGCTTCTCAGAATAGACAGAAAAGTTATCATGATAAAAGGAGAAAGGATCTCGAGTTTCAAGAGGGAGACCATGTGTTTTTGAGAGTTACACCAGTTACGGGTGTGGGTCGTGCCTTGAAGTCGAGAAAGTTGACTTCTCGTTTTATTGGTCCGTATCAGATTGTCGCACGGGTTGGTGCTGTGGCGTATCGTGTGGCGTTGCCTCCGAACCTTTCGAATTTACATGATGTATTCCATGTCTCGCAACTTCGGAAGTATGTTCCGGATCCGTCACATGTGATCCCAATGGATGAAGTTGAAGTAAGAGATAACCTTACAGTTGAAGTTTTACCGGTTAGTATTTTGGACCGTGAAGTTAAGAAACTGAGAGGCAAGGATATTGCGCTTGTGAAAGTGTCCTGGGGAGGTGCCGCGGAAGGCAACATGACTTGGGAATTGGAGAGCAAGATGCGAGAATCGCATCCGGAGTTGTTTGAATCAGGTGATATTTTCGAGGACGAAAATTTCTAAAGTGGGGGAGAGTTGTGACGCCCCGATTCTGAATTCCCATTAATTGTTGAGTCTTTTAATTTATTTAATTGATGTTTGTTTAAATTGAGAAATTATATATTGTTATTATGTGGTGTTTTCTTATTTTATCTATTTTACCGATTCGGAGAGTTTTCGGGGAATTAGAGTAAAAAGGGCATTTTAGACATTTAGCAATTTAGTGTGAGAATTGTTTGGTAAGTGTTGGAAAGAATTTGAGAGGAAATAAATAGAGATAGAAATAGAATAAGAGAGGAAAAAGGAAGAAGATAGTAACATAAGAAGAAAAGCAAGAGAAAGAAAAGAGGAGAGGAGAAAGAGAAGAGAAAGTGGAGAGGAAAACCTAGAATCATCAAGGAATCATCACCAAAGCTTGCAATCGATCGGTAAGGGTGTGAAACTCCATCATCTCTTTAATGTATATGATTGTATGTGTATGTGTGTGGATTTTGTAGAGTTTCTACTCTTTTTCCACTTAGGTTAGAAGTTGGTTTTGTGAGTAGAATGAGGTTTTAATCGGTTAGAAATCGGATTAGACGATGTAGTTTAGTCGGGTGATGGTTGGGTTGTGCTACTGTGACCGGTTTGGATTTAATCAGTTGGTTGTGTGGAGTTTGGGCTTTGAGACAGCCATGGAAGTTCTGTCTTCGCAAGTTCGCCAGGCGAAAGGCAGCGAAGCTTCGCCAGGCGAAGCCCAGCGAGCTGTAGCGAAGCAAGTCAGAAGCTAATACCCTGTATTCGCTGGCGAGTTCGCCAGGCGAGTAGGTAGCGAGCCTCAGCGAGTAATTCCAGAATTGCTCCCAGTGGACTTCGCTGGGGAGTTCGCCAGGCGAAGGCCAGCGAGCATTCGCTGCGTGGCTTCGCCAGGCGAAGGTTGGCGAACCTGGCAGTGTTAATTGTTTTGCTGTTTGTTCATGGCATGATGTTTGGTTGATTCAATTATGATTAATACTTATATGAATGATTGATGTGTGAACTGTTTCAACATGTTGTGCTGTGGGTGGCCGAAAGGCGTGAATCCTAGATTGTAGAGCCGATTGTGAATCTTGATCGTTTGATAATGTTGTGCGTTTGCTCGAATTAGATAGAAATGCATTGATGGATTAATAGGTATGTAAACCTTGTGTGAAATGGTGTATAATGTGAATGCATAATGAATATATGTGATGTATGTGATAAATGCAATAAGTATGTTTGTGAACATAGTGTGCATTTTTGTGATTGATCCCGTGGAGGATTTGTAGAACCTCGTATGATACGATGGTTATATTTGATTCCTTGGAGAATCGGTTGCATTGTGTGATTCCTCGGAGAATCGGTCATAACATGTAATCCCGTGGAGGATTGGTTAGAGTATTTGATTCCGTGGAGAATCTGCTGAGTACTTGATCCCGTGGAGGATCTGCTGAATATTCGATTCCGTGGAGAATCTGATGAATATTTGATTCCGTGGAGAATCTGCTGAGTACTTGATCCCGTGGAGGATCTGCTGAATACTCGATTCCTTAGGGAATTTGTTTAATGAGTCGGTACCGCATTTGCATCTGCATAGAGTCGTGTGTCGGTCTCTATGAGTTGCATGAGTCATCTGTGTATGATGCATTGGTTGTGTGAATATAACTGTGTATGTTATATGTGATTTGTTTGGAGGAAATATAGTGAATGTTCATGTGTATGTGTAGAGACATGATTATTTGTATATGCTTAATGTGGTGAGAACATAATTTGAGTATAACTTGTATAATTATGGAGTTATGTATATATACAATTTTATGCATTAACTGTTATGATGTTGTTTCTCACCCTTCTGCTGTTTTCTAATGCTCTATGAGGCATTGCAGAGTAGGAAGCTGGAGGTTCTTTTTGTGAAGCGATGTCTTCATTCTTTTTGGTCAATGGCTCCGATATGTAACATCTGGGTAGTTAGGAAGTCTTTGACTCTTTTGGAGTTACATTTGTTTTGATTCTTTTGTGATACATATGTGTATGTATCTGTTGTGGATACGTTGTAAAACATGAATTAACTGATGGTTGTATATACTTTTATGAATGAGATCGATTCAATATTTGGATGTTTCCGCTTTATTCTAAATATTGAGATGTGGGTTACCCATTGTTGCATATCTATTTTGAGCAGGTATCGTATGTGTTTAATTTCATGATAATGTGATGCGTCTCTTTTATACCATGTTTTAATCAAACTCTGATGAAATAAATTTTCTATGTGCCTAATTGATTTATCTAATTTATTTGGGGTATAGAAAGGGGGTGTTACACATGCTGCTTTAGGAGATCCACCGAGGCTAGCTTATCAGGATTTACTAAAGGAGGAGTATACATAATTAGATCATGCTGAGGATGTCTTGCCTAGATGCCTTCGCATAGTGGAGATCGCGCAGGTAAGCATTGCCATAGGTATCTTCCCTGATGGTCTGATGCGAGGCATGTCCTATATGCCATCATGACGGAGGCCTGAGAGGCATTGATACACTGGAGAGAGCACCAGAGGACGGGGAGTAGTGGAGGCTGAGGAGCCATATGAGCCATATGATATGTAGTTTGACATACACAATAATGTAGTAGTATATAGTAGTTGTACATTGGATTCATTATGGATTTTATTTTATTCTAAGTTCATGCTACTTTATTATGTATTTCGACTTTATTTATATACGTCATTCTTCGACCATCTAGATCTATATTCGTCATTTTTTGCATATCAATTGTATGGTTTAAAACTCGTCACATAACATGATACATAACATTTATAAATTCTCACCTGAATAAACATAAATAAAACATAGCATGCACTGTTATGATATGTTACAGAGATGCATCTCTGGAATAATAAACGTATAAAATGCCTTCAAGGTGGGATGCATGGTGTCTGCTTTAAAATATTATGGAGATGCATATGTAGGATCTGATAGGCATTTTGGGTTTTCCATAGGGTGTTTTCTCATCCCATTGGGTGGGATAAGAAATTCCCTTAGATTTTAGGGAATTTCTTATCCACCCTATGAGGTAGAAAAACACTCTATAGAAAACTCAAAATGACCCTGTTATTTTGGAGATGCATCTTCGAACGCACCCTTCCACCACCTTATGACGCATCAAATGAGTGCCACCCCAGAGAAACAAAATTTTATTCTGGAGATGCATCTTGGACTATTTCAACAAATATATTGATATTTGAGTAGGTCAAGGGAAATTCTGGAGATGCATCTCCGAAATAAGAGAATATGGTGGTATCAGAGATACATCTCTAAAACCTCCACTGATACAAGATATAATTTTTGAGGTCCATATTTTACTACAACTACTATAAATATAGGCTTTTATATCATGTCTTATACAAACAAAAAATGTCGGAAATGTCAAAAATGAACATCATCTGGTATGTCACAAATGTATCATTTTCTAGCACGACCTTGCGCGAGAGTTTAAGATCAATTAGTACACCCCTTTTTGCAGATCTACAATACGAAGTGCAGAATCTCCTACCTTACGAAGATAATTAAAAACATGTGAAGCTCAAGTACTCGTCAATTAACAATGAAGACAAGATTGAGTTCAACAGTTATAAGCTCAAGACGGTAGCAAATGTAAGGGCTATGTGTAATACATTTTTCCGTTTTGAAACAAAAGTTCCGATCAATGCGAAAGCGACAATTTCAAGATCGGCCTAAGATGTTATGAAGATGTTATGAAGATGCTTGAATGGGTTATCGTTGCAAGTTTGTTGGGGTTTAAAGCTTTGCAACCGAGCCGTGACATGTCGTTTGTTGTTGCTGATGATGATTCGAGAGTGACGTCGGAACACATAAAGATATGGGTCTGTAGTGTGAAAACGAGATTGAGCGTTGAATTTTTGGTTGTTGTTGAAGGTGTTGACGTGTTGAAACAAGCAACAGTGTAAATGGTGGAAATTTGGTGAGTGAGGTATGCGGTGGAGAAAGAAGAATCTGTGAAGGTGTTGTTTGTGGAGGTAAAGGTTCAATAATGGTGGCTTATGTTTGGCGTGATGAAATGAAGGAGAAGAGTAATGGTGATGGAAAGTCAAAGAGGAAGAGTTACATCTTTTTATTTTCTAGTGAGTGGGGAAAATATCCTCTATTGTCGTGGGCCTCCCAAAATGGAATTAATAGTGTGAGTGGGTGTACATGATTCCGTTGAGCTGTCACGTGGAGTAATGGCATGTGGTCCGAAAATTGAAACGAAGGTCCATCCACGACCTACAACTGGCCGCATCTGAGAGTGGGTGGAGAGACAGTACTGATCCAAACTTGGAGAGCAAGATTTTCACAAATTTTTAACTTCTTCCCTTTTTTTATCATTTATAGAATATTTAGAAACCAAATTAAATAAAAAACATAAAAGCAAATTAATTAAAATTAAATTAAACTAAAACTAAACTGAAAGTCTAAATAATTTTAATTAATTATGCTAATGATTATGATTGAAAAATAAAAAAAAACATATCTATTACAAATAAAAGTTAGACGCGAAAGTGATCGAAAAAATTAAACAAGTGCACTAAAATGATCAGCGCGAAATAACGACTCAGAAAAATATAGCGTTTGGTTAGATTTAAAAATAAATTAGGACCGGTAAAATGCATCAGACTGATCGAAATGTGACTGAAAAATCATCGAAAAATAAGACGAGCACGTTAGGTTAAACCATGTGAAAAGTAGGTCAATATCACTGACGTCTGCAAGCTTAAATTCGGAACTTCTCAACCATTAATTTTTTAAATATTTGAGAGTTAATTCAATCAGTCTGTCTGTATTTCCAAGGAATTTCATCTAGCTGATATTTTAGACATTGTTCATGCTAAAAAAACAAGTTAGACTATGCAGGAGATGCAAAAATAAATAAAAAAAGTCAGACAAATGAAAATTTGAAAAAGGTAGGACAAATTTGGGGCATGACACCTATGAACTATGAATTGGTCATTAAAAAATATATCATATCTTTTCAAAAAAGTTCTTGCACGAAACATAGACTGAAGCAAAATGACTTATATGATATATGGAGTAATCAAAATGGAAAAAGAGGTCTCGGTTTTGTGCCACTAAAAAACTCTAGGGTCAATGAAACAAAAAGCTATATACTCTCATTTTACTTATGGGCACACACATGATTATTCTGCAGAAAAACCTCGGGTTAAGAAAAACTCCAGGAGAACTAACAAAAATGGACCCAAAAAGATATGGGTACCTAAAGATAAAATATTATATGTTGCATACATCCTTAATAGTCAAGTTGAAATACCAATCTTGGTACCTAGACTCTAGATGCTCACGTCACATGACGGGAAGAAGACATATGTTCTAAAGTATGGAACTTAATCCTAGAGGAAACATTGGTTTCGGAGGCAATTAGAAGGGTAAGATAATTGGCTCTGGAACTGTTGGTAATGGATATCTCCATTCTATTAATAATGTTTTAGTAGTTAAATCATTAATGCATAAAATTTTGTCTATAAGTCAGTTAAGCGTCAATGGTTATGATATTATCTTTAATAAAAAATCATGCAAAGCTGTTAGTCAGAAGGATGGCTTTGTTTTATTCAATGGCAAGATGAAAAATAACATTTACAGAATTAGAATTTCTAATTTAGAAAATCAAAATCTTAAATACCTCATGTCTCTAAACGAAGAGAAATGGACTTGGCATAGCCAGTTAGTCCATGTTAGCATGAGAAAAATGTCAAAGATAAAAAAGCTGAACTTAGTCAGAGGCCATATAAATCTGAACTTTGCTTCAGATACTCTTCGTGAAGCATGTCAGAAAGGAAAACTTTCAAAAACTTCTTTCAAAACTAATAATTTTGTTTCAACCTCTAGGCCTTTGGAGCTTTTGCACATTAACTTATTTGGGCAAGGGAAAACAACCTCTATTAATGGAAAACAAATATTTTTTAGTTATTGTTGACGACTATAGCAGGTTGACATGGGTAAAGTTTCTAAAACAAAAGGATGAGTCACACTCTGTGTTTGCTACCTTTTACTCCCAAGTGCAAAATGAAAGACTTTAAAACTGCTAAAGTCAAGTCAGAAGTGATCATGGTGGAGAATTTGAAAACAAAAACTTTGAATTTTTTTATAATGAAAATGGCATTTCCCATGATTTCTCTTGCCATAGAAATCCTCAGCAGAATGGTGTTGTAGAAAGGAAAAATTGCACATTACGATAAATGGATATAACCATGATTAATGAAATTAATGTTGCAAATCACTTATGGGCAAAAGCAGTTAACAAAACGTGTTACATTCAGAACTTGATCTTAATGAGACATATTCTGGGCAAGACTCCCTATGAATTGTGGAAGAATAGACCACCCAACATTTCATATTTTAGTTATTTTGGTTGTTCATGTTTATTTTAAATACCATAGAGAACTTGAAAAAGTTTGACTCCAAAGAACAAAAATGTATCATGTTAGGATACTATGAACACTCGAAAGGCTACCGAGTGTATAACAATGAAACAAGATTTGTTGAGGAATCAATTCATGTTAAGTTTGATGATAAGTTTGACCTTGAAAAGACAAAACTAGTTGAAAAGTTTACAAATTTGGATATTAGCTACTTAGATGCTGAAGGTAAGGAATCTGAAGTGAAAGACTCTAAAGGCACTCAACACAAAATTGCTTCTAATGTTGACATACCAACGCCTCTTAGGAAACATAGGCAAAGATCTTCACATCCTGAGGAATTGATTATGGAAGATAAGGTACAACCCATCATAAAAAAATTCTCATTTAAACCATCTGAAAAAATGCTTCTGGGATTTGTGTTCTTTATAAAACATCCTTCCATTGATGAAGCACTTATGGATACAGACTGAATTCTGGCAATGGAAGAAGAATTAAACCAATTCTCCATAAACAATGTATGCGATCTTGTGCCAAGACCAAAAGGAAATCATGTTATTGGAACTAAATAGGTTTTCATAAATAAGTTGGATGAACAAAGATAAGTGGTAAGTGTCGCTACTCAAAAAATGCAACGACGAAGAGGCGAGAATGAAAAGACAGAAGAGTCACCGTCAAACTTTATTCATCCCAAATTGGGAAGGGGAAACATCGAGAAAACCCCAAGAAAGAAACATATAAGATAGTCTCGCAACCAAGAGAACAGGTTCGGAAGCCGGTTATACGAAGGGAAGGTATTAGCACCCCTCGCATCCATCGTACTCGATGGGAACCATTTGTTTGTCTACATGTGAAGGTATCTGCTAAAAATTATTGCTATAAAGAGTGTTCCAAGGGATAAAGAGAAAGGTTAGAAATAGATAAAAGAGAAATAACAGGGAAGAAGAGAGACTCGGTAGGACTTCGCGATCCTATGCCTACGTATTCTCAACGAGCATGAGAAAGTCAGAGTCAACGTAGTTCGGGAAACTACGGGTGATGGGGGGAAGGTTGCTCGCCAAGACATTGCTGTCTTGTGCCTATGTATCCTCATCTGGTATGAGAAATCAGAGCAAACATAGTTCGAGAAACTACGGGTAACTGGTGTTTTTGTGGATGACGTTAGTGTGCGCATTCTAGCAGTTAGGTGTTTTGCAATTATCTCTCCTTTCTAACAAGAAGGAATTGACTATACTTAAACCTTTATAATAGTGGCCAGGTTAGAGTCTATTGGTCTTATAATTTATTTTGCTATAAATCATAACATCATTTTATATTAAATGGATGTTAAAAGTGAATTTCTGAATTGGTACATTATAGAGGAAGTTTATGTACATAAACCTCCTGGTTTTGAAAATCAAAAAGACTAAGCAATTTTATTTTGAAAAATAATTTTACAAGAGGGAAATTTAACACAACTTTGTTTTGTAAAGCATTCAAAATTGATATTTTAATTATGCAAATTTACTTTGATGCTACTATTTTTGGCTCAGTTAATGCTATTATTTGCAAGGAATTTTCTAAGTCTATGCAGGAAAAATTTGAGATGAGTCTGATGGGAGAATTAAAGTTCTTTCTGGGGAATCAAATCAACCAAAGTTCAGAAAGAACATACATCCATCAGAGCAAGTACACAAGGGAACTTTTTAAGAAGTTTGACTTGTTAGAGTGCAAACCAAATAAGACTCCAATGCACCCAACGTGCATTTTGGAGAAGGATTAAAGCAAGTAGGTATAACAAAAGGTATATATATGTATGATTGGTTCTCTTTTATAATTGACCGCTTCTAGGCCTAATATTCTTGTGCAACCATTCTCAAAAAATGCAACGACGGAGAGGCGAAAAAGGAAGACAGAAAAGTCGCCACCGAACTTTATTTATCCCATGAGGGGAAGGGAAACCATCAAGAAAACCCTAAGAAAGGAACGAATAAGATGGTCTCGCAACCAAAAGAACGGGTTCAGAAGCCGGTTATGCGAAGGGAAGGTATTAGCACCCCTCGCATCCATCGTACTCGATGGGAGCCGTTTGTTTGTCTATGTGTGAAGGTATTTGCTAAAGATATTGATTTTAAGAGTGTTCCAAAGGGAGAGAGAAAGACTAGAAATAAGGGAAAGAGAAGGTGACAGAGGGAGGAGAGACTCGATAGGACATCTCCGTCCTATGCCTATGTATTCTAAACAGATATGAAAAAGTCAGAGTCAACGTAGTTTAGGAAACTACGGGTAATGGGGGGGGGGGGGGAAGGTTGCTCGCCAAGACATTCGGTGGCGACTTTTCTTGTTAATTATATTATTTGAAAGGAATTTTCTAAGTCTATGCAGGAAAAATTTGAGATGAGTCTGATGGGAGAATTAAAGTTCTTTCTGGGGAATCAAATCAACCAAAGTTCAGAAAGAATATACATCCATCAAAGCAAGTACACAAGGGAACTTTTTAAGAAGTTTGACTTGTTAGAGTGCAAACCAAATAAGACTCCAATGCATCCAACGTGCATTTTGAAGAAGGATTAAAGCAAGCAGGTATAACAAAAGGTATATATATGTATGATTGGCTCTCTTTTATAATTGACCGCTTCTAGGCCTAATATTCTTTTTAGTGTATGCTTATGTGCTAGAGGATCTTTAGATATCTAAAAGGTATTACTAACCTAGAGAATCCCACTTAATAGTTGTTAAGAGGACCTTTAGATATCTAAGTTGTATTACTAACCCTGGATTGATTTATAGAAAACCCAAAGAGTACAAGTTAGTATGTTATTGTGATGTTGACTATGCTAGAGACAAACTAGAAAGGAAGAGCACGAGTGGAAGTTGTCAGCTTCTTGGTGATAATCTTATTTCTTGGTCCAACAAGAGACAATCAACAATAGAATTATCAATAACAAAAGCTAAATATATTTTAGCATCTGAATGTATCACTCAGATACTCTGGATGAAAAGTCATCTACAAGACTATCAACTTTATGACAGTAACATTCTTTTTCTCTGTGATAATATTTTTGTAATTTTTTTATCTAAGAATCCTATTCTTCACTCCAGAGAAAAACTCATTGAAATCAAACATCATTTCATAAGATATTATGTTCAAAAGGGTATCATCAATTTAAAATTTATAGATACAGACTATCAATGAGTTGATATCTTCATAAAACCCCTTGCTAAAGATAAATTTGTCTTTATTCTATTAAATTTGAAAATGGAACTTTGTCCAAAATAAAACAAATGTGTGTAGACTCTGGAGAATCAAAATAAGACTCTGAGATAACTTGACTCTGAACCAGCTAGCCCTCTGAAGTTATAAGGCTATTTGAATTAAAAGGTCCAATGTCAGAACCCGTATGGGATTTTCTATCTTCTAGACTCTGAGTTTTTGAAATTAATGGTGGAAATCAATCATTGGTTGTGTGTCTCAAAAGTAAGACATAAATGTCTTACGTTTAGCCATTTGAACATTTGAAATGACCCATTGGGATCCTATATTTCTTGGATAAAGAGAAAATTATTTCATTCGTCTCCATTGTTAGTTTACGTGTGTTTTCATAATTTATTAATTATTACTTTCTTTATTTAAACCTATGATGCACTCACTTCTCACACACAACTCTACCATTCTTCACAACCCACACTTGAAACCTTTCATATTCAAAACTCTCTACAACCTAAAACTCGGATGACTTCTCAGCAAGTGTACCAATAATGTCACAATAATAAGAAGATCGAAACAACAAGGACTATGTTCAAACAAGACAATGATTTGTGCAAATTGAAATAAAAATAGTAAAAAAGGGGGGTTTTGCAAGTTTCGGTGCAAAAAGTAAATAAACGAGAAAACAAGATCATGAAAGCGGTCAGGATGTGTTTTAGAATCCCATTTATCCCTCTTATTGATATTGTTAGACGGTAGGCTTGTATCTAGAGCGGGGTGAATAGATCACAAATTTAAAACCATAACTTTTGGCAAAATTTTGTTTTAAAAAATTTAGGGCACAACAGAAACAATACGAATCGAATCGTCTAACCAAACCTACTATCAGAAAGCCTAGATATATGTAACGAAAATTGATGGAATGATAATGAACACAAATTGTTTAACGACCGTTAATTCACGGATCAATCAAATGTGAATCTATTCATAACGATTATTTCCAATGAACACAAAGTGATTGAAATAATTAAAGACAATTTATCAAACACTTTGTGTGCGATCGATCACGTTGACAAATTCAATTTTTTTGTTGATGTTAAAATCCATTCACAATCAAAGTGATTATGATTATATCAATAACAACACTTTAAAAGATAGTTGAAAAAACTTTCCAATCAAATTAACCGAAACAACAACGATATCGATAATTTGCAAGAACAACAATTAAAGAAATAGAGAAATAAAGAGAAAGACACACAAATATCTGTTTAGGCATTTCCCCAATCGGTCTCGCTATAGGTATGTATGCCCTCAATCCAAAATCGAATTGAGATACTTGCAATTAACCTTATCATTATAAAAATGTTCATACAAGAGGTGAAGAACTCTAACCCCACAAACCCTATGCTTTGTTGTTGATTAAACCAATTCCAAACCCTTGATTAAAGCTTGACCAAGTCACCAACAATGCAGCTACAATCCATCGATTTTCCTAAACACGCACTTGTTGAACCCAAGATTCCTAAACACAATTCACTGTCTCGCGCTACTTCCTTGAAAGGAAACCCCATTTTCCCAAGGCCTTCACTCGCTCGAATCCGTGTTGACGTGATCTTTTCCAAAACCTTCAAATTCTAATGATCTTGAAGGAAAACCCGACCTTGGTTTTCTTATTTGAAACACACAAAGATCCCAACCCAATATTCTCGGTTACACCAACCTAATTGAACATTATCAACCCTAATCTAGATGGTCACCCAATCAAAAAATGATTATGTGTAGTTCAATTGTGTGTATGCATAAAATAAAGGTTAAAGACGATGGGAATGCTTTGTAATATGGTTTCGTTTAGGTAATTCACTAGTACCTTACTAGTACCATGCTAGAAAAAGCTGCATATATGAGTATATATATATATATATATATATATATATATATATATATATATATATATATATATATATATATATATATATATATATATATATATATATATATATATATATATATATATATATATATATATATATATATATATATATATATATATATATATATATATATATATATATATATATATATATATATATATATATATATATATATGTGTGTGTGTGTGTGTGTGTGTGTGTGTGTGTGTGTGTGTGTGTGTGTGTGTGTGTGTGAAAATAGGTAAAGAGGATGCAATAAAAATAAGATGAAAAACAAAATTTTAAGTTTTTGAAAGCTACAGGTCGGCCTATAAAAGCAATAGGTCGGCCTGCCAAGGTGTTCAGGTCGGGCTGAGTGAGGCAAGATATGGGAAGAGCCTATAGGCTTTAATATTGATGTGTGGGAGCCGACTTGAAATTCTATGTGTCGGCCTATACTGAAGCAAAATCTTCTATAGGTAGGCCTGGAATTCTATGTGTCGGCCTATATTAAAGCAAAAGCTTCTATAGGCCGGACTACAATTGTATGTGTCAGCCTATGCAACAACGTTCACACATAAAACTTAGTTTTCGATGTATGAAGCATGCTTAGACATTTTCAAAACCATTTGTATGCATTCTAAGGCTAAAATGATCAATGCATATTTAAACTTTGGTTGATATCGCCCAACATACAAAAACGCTAAGACACTCTCCTAGTTTTGACATCATTCAAAATATGCCTAGATTGAAGAATGCACTCACAGATGTACGATGCCTTGTATGAATGGTCTTACCATTATAATCTCAATGTGAATTAACAAAACCGTTATAGTCAGTACCCCAAAAAATAACTCAGTGGCAACTACTCAGAGTTTTCTATCCCTAGTCCGCTAGCGTAAGTAGTGTTAGGCGATGTACAGACCGTTAATTTCGTATGCCACTACTCAGGGTCTTATATCCCTATTTAACCAGTGTTAGGAAATGTACATACCGTTAATTCTGTATGCCACTACTCAGGGTCTTCTATCCCTATTTAACCAGTGTAAGTAGAACAATTTCCTTAGTTCTAACACATAGGCTACAGGTTAGGAATCCCTATGTGTCTAGCAAGAGATTAATAGAGTATCTCAAATAAAAAGTATTAAGCATAAGCAACAACTGAATAAAATTATAATTCAAAGGATTCATACAAAGTCAAACCAACATATAAGGCTAACAAGTTTGAATAAGGTTCTTCATCACAAAACCTAACGTAAGATAATTTAGCTACACATCATTCAGAAAAGAATACCACAATCAATAGATGAAAATAACATGAGAAATCTCTTGAAGTGATGGCCTCCAATGGCTTCAAATGCTCTAAAAATATCCTTATGTTCTCCCAAATTTGTTCCCTAACCTCCCACTTTCTTAACCCTTGAAAATGTGTCAAAATTCCCTTTAAAAGCAGTCAGAACAGGTCAAAAATGCGTCAGAAAAAGGCTCGTCGAGCGCATGATGCTTTCCATCGTGCACATGATATTTCATACACTGTATCATGCATGTGATACTTTCCATTGCATGCACGTTTATTCTGAAATGTAGATAACTTTCATAGCTTCATTTTGCAAAAACCGGGCGTTAAAACGTGTTACAAAACTTCAGATATGGTCAATTTACTGAACATGCGTCAAGATGAATTACGCTGAAAATTGTTGTTTCTTCACAATTTCTTGGCTTTGCTCTATTTCTTCAACTTCTTCATTTTCTTCAGACTTCTTCATATTTAGATAATCTTTAATTTGAGATTTCATCAAATTCATTGCAAATACTCATAAAAACCATGTAATGACAAAGTGTCATCACAACCCCAAACTTGAATTGTTGCTTGTCCTCAAGTAACTCGCCTACAACTCGCATTTCAAATAGAAAAACAAATTGCAATAATAACGAATGAAAATTACCAATTATGTTAATTGATCATCATCCTAGTTCCCGACTTCAATCAAGAAAATTTAGAAAAGTTCTTCCAGCACAACAAGTACTCAATATATCTCTCAGCTCACTAATTTTTCACTCGAATTGACATGGTAATCAAACAAACAATGTAAAAAAGTATTTTATCATAAGTTTGTAAAATTTCTAATAAAATCAATCAAAGTCATCTAAACACACACTTTTGGAGGTCTTTAAAAGTTGTAATGGGGCTTATGTCATGGTAGGATAATTTAGGATAATATGCTTAAACCCTTGGAGTTAGGTACCTAATTTTCCTTATTTTATCATATTACTTTTCATATCAACTCTTGCTTGATTGCTTTGGTACCAGATATTAACATTTTATGGTCCTAAACATTGTTTTTCTCATTTTTTTGAAGAAGTCTCTTTGACTTCTTGATTTTCCTCATTTTTGTTTTTGAATTTTTGAATTTTTTGACCAAAATCTCTAGTACACCAACCCCAAGCGTAAACTTTACTCACTTCGAAGAGCAACCCCAAACCTATTCTTTTGAATATGCCCAAGGAACTAAGTTTTCTACCTAACTCCAAAGAGAGGGTGGAAAGATTTAATTTTTCAAGTCAATATGCTAATTATTGTGGCTATGTCACCGAAGGAATTGGATTTGGCCGAAAGTGGTTAGAAAAGGATATAAATATGTTATACAGGTTAGTTTGAAAAGGCTCAGAGTTTACCACAAACAAGTGCCTCAGTGTATTTATCAAACCAATAGATTAAATCAGAAAAAATGAAAATTATAGAAAATAGCAATTGTACGAATACTCTCATAAAAAGGAAAAGTAAACAATGGAATATTTGGCTCAAGCCTTACTAGTTGAGGTATCTGGAGATTGAGTACAAGGTAGTTGGGTGTTCCTTTCTTCCTCAACTCTCAATCTGCAAGGAACTTTCTCGACGATCACCTTTGTTTCTGACGATGCTTATGGTTCATCTGTTCACTACTATTAAAGTAATTTTGTAAATCCGAAAGAAACAGCAACAACAAACTTGTCTATTAAAGACAAACATAAATTTATTGGTACATAAAAGAACCAAGTATTGTAGCTAATACTTTAGATTGACTTGAGAGATGACTTGCTGGATGTAAAAGGGAATTGCATAAATTAATACTAATTAAAAAAACTCCAAATTAACATGTCATAAGAGCAAAAAAAGTCTTGCATGTCTTACATGACTATCTTGACCTCGCATACAAAATAAAATGATGAATACCTTAGTAGCGCTGCACTAGTTACAGAATTTAAACAAAAATAAAACTAAAAAGAGAAAAAAAATAGGAAAGAAAATTTAAGAAGAAACAAAATTAACTAACTACAAAAAAATATTTACAATTGAAAAGAAAAATGAAAATAAAAACAAAATTAAATGTTACACAAGTGTTTCCTTATTGCAATCCATAGTCCCCAGCAACGGCGCCAAAAACTTGATGACTTCTCGACAAGTGTACCGATAATTCCGCAGTAATAAAAAGATCGAACCCCAAGGACTATATTCGAACAAGACAATGATTTGTGCAAATTGAAATAAAAATAGTAAAAGGGGTTTGCAAGTTTCAGTGTAAAAAGTAAATAAACGAGAAAACAAGATCACGAAAGCGGTCAGGTTGTGTTTAGAATCCCCATATCCTCTCTTGTTAATGTATGATGCTTTGTATGAATTGTCTTATCCTTATAATCTCATGGTGAATTAACAAAATTGTTATAACTAGTCCCTATCATACCCCAAAATATTCCTACCTGTATAACTTCCATCTATACATCCACCCACTAACCATCATTTAGAAAATCCAAAGGTATGTTGCTTTTTCTTGCTCAGCATGTCACAAGGGTGAATTGAATTGAATAGAGTTTCATTTGAAGGAGGTCAAGTCATGGGTATGTGACATGGATTGAAGTTCATCTGGTTGTGGCCTAACTTTAGTCAGGCATGTTTGTTTCTTGATTGAAACCATGATGAGTATGATTTTAAGTGGTGTATGTTTGAATTTTCAGTCAAGTTTGTTTTGGTGTCAAGTCAGCTCAAATATGATTTGAATCGTGTTCATTAGGGTTTGTGCCAATTCAAGACAGTTGTGTATGGATCAAGCTATCAGTATTCCGTCAATGATTGGTTCTTTTGAATTAAGGTTTTATGTAACGTATTGAGATCCATGTGACATGTCATTCCAATGCATTTGTTGCTCATTTGTTTCATGGTGAAAGATTCATTTTTATCAATACAAGTGGCAGAGTTCAGATAAACTAATGTTGATTCAAAGCTCTAATTCATTCAAAGTTCAAAGATTAATTCAGTGGTGGATTCATTTTGATATGAGATTCTGATTCATTCCAATTCCAAGATGGATTCATAATCAGTTTTATTTCTCAATATCAGTCCAAGATAACGATTCAAACAAGGGAAGAATTTGGTTTATTAGATTTATGGGTTAACTCAGGAAATTCATTCGATTCGTGCAAGCATTATGTCATTCAAGTTTAATCGAGGCTGCAATGCGATTCAAGAATTGGATTGTGAAGGTGCATATTATATTGTTATTTTCGGTTTTAACCTACAAGGTCACAAGCCCTAAACCATTTCTTTCTATAAACCCATCTTGCAATAACTGGAGGGTCCATTACACAAAAATCAGAAAAAGCCCGCAAAATAAAGAAAAGGAACATTACAAAGATCTTACAAAAAAAATCCATACCAAAAAGAACATATACAATAAAGCCCATGAGGTGTTTTTTTGAGTCATCACGCCAAACAAGAGTACAAAGAAAAAAACAACAAGGACACTAAAGAGACTGCAACAAAACTAGGTGGTACATGATATAATTTGGGTGACTCTACACAATAACCTACAAGAATATGCCAAATCTTGCAGCCAAGCCACGATTTATGGTAGCACTAGGCAAAATTGTCAACAACACGATTTGTAGTGCCCCAACAATTCTCGAATCGTCACTCATATCAACACACATACAAATCCATCTGATCCCCACATTGCCGTAGAGAAGCTTTTATGCAATGTACATCCTAACCGTTAACTCTATGCCACCAATTTACAGCTCACAAATCTCATCATCAATTGCGTATCTACCCTCCAAATTCCTATAAAACTAACCAAAAACATACACTAGATGGGGGGTGGGAATCCAAAACAACTCCACAAAATATCCTCCAAATACAATCTTCACCTCAACCAAAACCAACCCCTTTCCTGCAAAATTCACAACAACAAAAAACATTGCTTAAAACCCTCGATAATCTTCATCAATATACATCATAAATAAATCATTTTCAGATGAAATCAGAGGTCAGAAATTGAAAATGAACCACATGAAATCAAAAGCAAACCGTGAAGCTAACCATATGAACCTATGCCGCAGCTGATCAAGTTGAAATCAGAGTCGAACACAAAAAGGAGAGTGAATTAATGCTTGATTGTGTTATCCATGGATGTTCTTCATAGTTTTTTTTCATTCTTCTTGTTGGTTTTCATTCTTTTAAAAAAAATTGTTGGTTCTCTGTTATTGGTAGTAGGTTTAATTAAAAAGGGGATTCTTTGTTTTTTTTCTTCCAAACGCGTGTGTTGACTTGTCACCAAAATGTTGTGGCTTGTTCTATAAATAAATGATCAGGTTTGGATCCATTACCGGGCTGGGCCCATTTTGTTTTTTTTTTGTTTTTGTTTTTGTTCGATAGCCATATTGGATGAATGGGCTTTGGTTAAGCCCATGATGATTCCACTTTTATTCACCCACCTATTTCTTGAACACCCCCCCTCTCATCTTCTTTTGTTTTTCTTTTAGTGATTTTAGTGTGAGGTTTTTTTTAATCTTAATTACTTTACTAAATGAGTTGATATTTATTATTAAATCTAAATCATTCTCAATTTTATTTTATATATCTCTTTTTATTCATGATTACTTGGATTTCGCCTTTGATTTGTAGTCACACTTTATTTTGGTCGATGACGAAACAAAAAAAAGTCGCCACTAGTCAAATTATTAATAAATGGTGACGAATCTGAGACCATTTCCTTTTTCTCTTTTCATTTTATTCATTTCTCTTTTTATCTCGATTTTAGTGTTATTTATCGATCGATGAAGTCTTTACATTTGTAAACGTCGACTTATCGAAGTCGATAACCTTCATTATGTCAAATCTGTGGAAAATGACCATTTGGGTCATTTCTATACTTTAAGATTGTGATAGGATACCTTCGATTAATTGATAGGAGTTTATGATTAAGACGAGATCATTTGTTTTTTGGTCCGTGCGACACGATTACATTGGAGAATGATCCTCAATATCATTTTTGTATCTTGTTTTTAGCACGAAAATCAACTTGCGTGATCTTCTATATTTCGAATTTCGTCATAAATCGAGCTACGACGGCTTAACGCTACATTTCATCCCGATTCAATTCACAAATTGACTAACCACTAACTTTACTTTTTGTCAATATAGAATTGTTTATTTTCAGTCAAATATACCATTGATTTAATTTCAGTCAATTATATCTTGATTTATATTATCTTGTTCATATACTTGTTAATATTTATCTTAATTATATTATTGTGAATATTATCTCTATTATATTAATATATATCTTGCCATATTATTTATATTGTGCACATTCATTTTGTTCATCTCCTATTCATATTCTATTCGAAAAGACTTAACAATTATCGAAACCTAAAAGCCTAAATGTGAATTGTTGATTACTTGTCCGAGCAATGAATTATTGTACGTTGTCAGAAACCATAGCATATCATCGTGGTTTCGATATTGGGGGAACCCTCAACGACTAGTATCGTTTCTTACAACCTAACCCTTGACTCGTCGTCAAGCCGGTTCCATTTTCAATCAAATCCTCGACTCGTCGTCGAGCCATTTTCAAACCAATTTCTATTCCACCATGCTTTTGCACGCAAGTATAAGTCAAAACCTTGATCCAACGTCAAGTGGTATTTTAAATCATATTGTAAGTCGAGTGTCTTTTCCTCGCAGTCCACCTCTTTTCGCAACGTATTCGATTCTATCTTTTACAAACGCTTTTCTTAAACAAATAACAAAAGAATAATATTCCTTGAGTCTAGCATTCATCGAATCTTCGGACGAATGGCTCTTGAGGCGCACGCTTTGGGTTATCGTTCATTTATTCTTTCATCTTAAAATACCTAATCTATATTCAAACATTTTCGTAATCAAACTTACGAAAGAAGGATGTTCTTGGAGTCCAGCATTCCTTGAATCTTCAAATGAGTAGCTCTTGAGGCATGCCCCTTGAATTATTATTCATTCAATCTTTTGAATTCAAAAGATTCAACTCGTTCTCAAAACCTTTTCTAATCAATTCCCGAAAGAACTGAGTTCTTGGAACCTCACATTCCTTGAATTGTTGAATGACAGCTCTCGAGGCACGCCCCTTGGGTTGTTTGTTAGTTAATCTTTCGTTTCTCAACCAAACTTCAAACCTAATTCAATCTCTCATCCTTTTTGTGGTCGTCTCTAGGAACTATGAACACTCTGATTCTTCATTCTCTTCTGAATGTAAGATATGTAGGAACAAGATTACAATGATCTTGGCGAGCACAATGCCTCCATCTTCCTTGTCCCCCTATTGTTCCCGTAGTCAAACTACGACGCTCTGATTTCGCATTCTCGTCCGAATGAGCATACGTAGGCACAAGGGCCCCAATCCTTGGCGAGCACCCTATCCTCTAACCACCCATTTCCTTTTAGTGTCTTTATCTTTCTATCCTACCGATTCATATTTATCATTAAGAAGAAAACAAGCAAGCTTAGATAACGCCCATCGCAAATCACCCTAAGAGGTTCCCGCTGAGTATAATGGACATGAGGGGTGCTAATACCTTCCCCTTGCGTAACCGATTCCCAAACCCGGAACATCGGTTGCAACGACCATGTTTCTGTCCTTTCTTTCTAAAAGGTTTTCTCAATATTTTCCTTTCCCGTTTCGTTGGGATAAATAAAGTTCGGCGGCCACTCCGTCGAACCGCATTCCGCGCCTTTTACGCGAGGGTCATATTGTTCGAATGAATTTTTTAGGTGTGACAGCTGGCGACTCTGCTGAGGACATTTGCTCTATGCAAAAGAGAGTCGAGCCTATCTTGGGGTTTTGTGAAGAGAGTTATCTTCATTCGATTGTTTTTCTTCTCGTTTATGTATTTTGTTCTCTTGTGAAGAGAGTTACCTGTAAGGTTTCTTTGTGCAGAGACTGCGGTTACCTACCTGTTACAGTGAATAGCTGCAGAATTGCTCAAACACGTGATCCTGTGATCCTGTATCTTGCATCTTGCATTTACATACATATCTTTGCATTGCATTACATCTATTGTGCATCTTGCATTTTCTTTCTTTCAGCAGAATATCATTTCTCCTTCCTTCATCTCCAGTAAATCAAGTTGATTCCTCGACACCAGTACGCAACCAGAGCCAATACAAGACGGATGATAGAGCAGATTCAACAAGAGAAAATTGCCTTCAGAGAAGAGTTGGACTCCATCAAGGGAAAGATTGACCAAATTCTTGAAGCCCTCCTTACAGCCAGAAAGGAAGAAGAGCTACGTGAAGCTGCTATCGTCAACAACAATGGTCAGGTACAAGGGTCTATCTCAAGGCTCTCAGTTCCCGTATCCAACCCCTATGGGATGCTAATGAAATTCACTACCACCTCTGAAGGAACCACTTCTCAACCAATCCCAGTACCTGGAGTTACTGTTGGAGCCATCCTGCAAGCCCAACCCATGGTTGTTCATATCCCCACTCCTCATGCTGAAGATAATCTATTGGACCAGTATGACAATGTTTAAAACTATCATGCTGCTATTCCCATTGTCAGTCCTGTTGCTTCCCAGGATTCAGAAGCTATCAAAATGTGTCACGATCTAGCTGAGAAACTTCGAGTCATGAAAGGACACAATTCAAATTCTCTCAGTGCTCTAAAATTATGCTTGGTTCCTGATGTTATCATTCCTCCCAAGTTCAAAGCGCCTGAATTCTCAAAGTACAAAGGTCTCAGCTGCCCGAACATTCATCTGAAGATGTACTGTCGTAATTTGGCTGCTTATGCTAGAGATGAAAAGCTAATGATTGATTGCTTCCAAGACAGTTTGTCTGGGGCATCACTCGAATGGTATATGCAGATGGAGCGTAACAGTGTACGTACTTGAGCTGAGCTAGCAGATGCTTTTGTAAAACAATACAAGTACAACACCGACCTTGCTCCGAACCATACTCAACTTTAGAGTATGGCTCAGAATGATAGTGAATCCTTCAAGGAGTATGCACAACGATGGAGAGAGCTATCTGCAAGGGTGCACCCACCTCTTGTTGACCGTGAACTGATTGACATATTTATGGGTACCTTGCAAGGCCGATATTATGAAAAGTTGATCGGTAGTGTTTCTGTTGGATTCTCTGACTTGGTGATCATCGGTGAGAGAATTGAAGAGGGTCTGAAAAGTGGAAAAATCCAAGGAAGTTCTAGTTTCCAGGCTGGTGCCAAGAAACCTTTCATTGGATACAAGAAGAAAGAGGGCAAAACAAATGTCGTCTCTGTGCAGAAAGAGAAAGCTCCTCAACAAACTCCCGCTCTTATGCCTTATCAAATCCTTTACTACCCGTATCCGTATGTTGCTGCTGCACAATACACTCCAATGCCTTACCCGCCATCCATTTAAGCTGTTCAAGCTCAAATTCCACAACAACAGGCTCCTCAACAACAGTCATACAATCAACAAGAGTACCAATACCTTCCTCAACATCAACAACTGCAAGGTGCTCAACAACAACAAGGTGCTCGTCAATAGAGTCAACCCAATCAGCAGAGGACATGGAAGCCAAATAGAGTTTTTGATCGTCTAAAAATGTCATATGCTAATATCTTTGCTCAGTTACTGGAGAAAAAGTCCATCGTTCTGAGAGATTTAGCTCCCCCAATTGTCATTCCTGCCGACTATGATGCAAATGCCCATTGTGAGTTTCATAAGGGCGCTCCAGGCCATACAATTGAGATCTGCAGAGCTTTCAAGCACAAGGTTTAAGACATGATTGATATGAATGCTATCAACTTCAATGGGAAGACTCCAAACGTTATCAACAATCCAATGTTGCCGCCAAGCTAGTTCTAGCATCAGTCAAATCAAATCCAGTCAAGTCAAGTTTATTTCCTCGAAGAAGGCAGTCATGTTGCCTTTTCATTATTTGCTTTCTTGTATTTGTGTGTTTAAGTACTGCATGTTTTGAACATTTCTATTTGTATTTGGTTTTGATTAATGTATTGTCTATGCATGTTTTGAAATAATTATGTCGTATTCACTCATTATTTTCACTTATCACGAATCACGGACACATATTTTGTTCACTTCACTCTTTATTAACTGTTGTTTAGCATGATTTGAGGAAGGATGATGAAAATGAAATACCCATAATTGCAAACTGTATGCTTTTAGACAGAATCTCGTTAATGATGTACATGCCTTGTTTCAATTCCCAAACACTGAAGATACAAGAAGATAATCCTTAGTTAACCACTTCTAGCCTAGAAGTTGCAGTTTCCTTCGGATATTCAAACTTTTACACTCAACCTGGGGCAGGGTAGTGTTCAGTTAATCCAATTACGCACTCGAATCACAAAGAGAAAATTCCAAAGACATGACAATTGTTTCTCAAATGGCCCATAACTGGGCAGTCACAATTCTCCAACAAAAATCAAAAGCCTACTAAGTCAAGCACCTCAAAAGGGACTTAGGAAAAAATCAAGGCTATCTCGATGGGCTCGACAAGTAAAATCAGTCCATGCAAAAGTTAGGAATCAAAAACAAAAACAAAAACAAAGGGGCCTCTGAAACCCTCAACAAAACAAGATAAGATCCGGTGACCACCAAATCAAAATAAAAGGGTCGCTAACATCCATAAAAAAGGGTGACTTCCATTTCAAGCATACCTTGAATCATCAAGCTTATATCGTCAAGACAAGTATGTGCGAAATTAACTGAACGTAGGACTGGAGATCATTACGAAGAAGGGGTGGGTACAAATCTGTTTTTAGCCTGATAACCTTTGTTTCATAACCGTGAACCATACCACGTTACAACCCTCAAAAAACCTAATTGAGGCGATGTTTATTCTAAAAACATACTATTACAAGGTTGCGTAAACTGACTCCTCACATATTTGCTAATCATCAGCATTGGTGTCTTTATCCTTATTATATCTTGTGCACCAACAAATTAGCACAACGTCTGGATTAACAATCCATTCGTCTCTCACTATCACGACACTTTCAATAAATGACACTTTTTCAAAAATTGCATGAACTTTGCATTAAGATTACCATTTGTGAATGTATAATTTTAACTGCGAATCAGTGCTAGACATCAAAGACACTCCAACAAAGGGAAAGCGAGGAAGAACTTAAGTTTCAGTGGCTGACACAAAGCAAATTTACTTCAAAACCTACAGGCTAGAGAAAATCACTCAACAGCTTGATCAGGGGCAAGTCATCTCAAAAGCATCAAAGTCCAACTTCAACTTCGGAATTGATTAATCTGAGGCATACCATTAACATGTTCAGACTGGGGCAAAACTAGGTCACCCTGACCATCAAGCAGAATTATGACCGTCTCTGAAGCAAGTTCACAAGAAACTACCAAGTACTCAGACTTGGGGCATCAAGAGCATCTCCATCTGCTTCAATCATGGAATCATAGCAAATTGCATGTCGAGGAAATAAATCCCTCCCACCACCTAAAGTTCAATCTGCATTGGCAACTAGCAAAAGTCCGTCGTGCTGGCACCTGCATATCCAATTACCCATCTGCATCATACGTATTGCATTCGATATCATAAGCATTATTTACATCATATGCATACCCCAAACCTATCATACCTCCCCAGCACTTGCATCTTCACGCGTCAGCATTTGCATTTGCATTTCCATTAGATATGGAACATTCTCAACATCAAGCATCCGCATATGCAAGCCAAGGTACATTATCAATCTCGAGATTTCCAAGACCGTATTCAGCCCAGTCAGGGGCATTTCTTTCAAGACTGTGGGTGTTCCTCACGAGATTGTATCAACTTTGTGGTTGACTAGTTTTCCAAGACCGCATTCAGCCCAGTCAGGGGAATTTCTTTCAAAACTGTAGGTGTTCCCCACAAGATTGTATCAACCTTGTGGTTGACCAGTTTTCCAAGACGATCTTCAGCCCAGTCAGGGGCAGTTTATTCAAGGTCGTGGGCGCTCCCCACGAAGTTTTTTCAACCTTGTGGTTGATGAGATTTCAAAAGCAGGATCCAGCCTAGTCAGGGGCATGTTATTCAAGACCGTGGGTGCTCCCCACGAAGTTGGTTCAACCTTATGGTTGATAAGAACTTCAAGAGAAAAAATTTAGCCCAGCCAGAGGTATCTTCTTCAAATCCGTGAGCGTTCCTCACGAAGATGTTCAGCCTTTTATTGAACAAGGCAGAGATTTAAAGCAAAACTCAGCCCAGTCAGGGGCATTTTTTCAAGTTCATGGGCGTTCCTCATGAAGTTATTTCAACCTCTGGTGTGTCAAAGTTGTCATCTCCAAGCAAGTTAGTGGGCGTTCCTCATTGAGTGGTGTTCTCAACCTTTTGTTGCTGAAGTTGGCGTCCCCGGCTTAACCAGTGGCATTTCTCCGAGTCATTGGGCGTTTCCCATTGATTTTTTCAATTCAACCTTCCTCTTGGGCGTTCCCCAGTGTGTTGCCTCCTTTTAACCTTTTGTTGACAAGGATGGTGTTCTTCAGTGACTTCTTTACTTCAACTTTTCATTGACATCCTCAGATAAAGCCTCACTCATCATATCTCTCGCAAGCTTGACTTTTTGTCAATTTCCTCACTATCATCCTTTTGAGGATAGCCGAACTTCGTCAGTTCAACCTAGCCTGCATCCTTTTGGTGTTGGCAGCCTTCAAATTCGGGAAGTTCCTATCATCCTTTTGGTGGTAGTAACCTCTGTGTGTGTTTCGCTCTATCCTCCTTTTGGTGATGGGACTGTCATCCTTTTGGTTCCAGATTGTGCGAGTGTTCCCTACATCCTTTTGGTGTCAAGGTTGGTTGTGTTTCGCTCCATCATCCTTTTGGCGATGGGTCTGTCATCCTTTTGGTGCCAGATTGTGCGAGTGTTCCCTTACATCCTTTTGGTGTTAGGGTTGTGTGTGTTTCGCTCTATCATCCTTTTGGTGATGGGTTTGTCATCCTTTTGGTGCTAGATTGTGCGAGTGTTCCCCTACATCCTTTTGGTGTCAGGGTTGTATGTGTGTCGCTCTATCATCTTTTTGGTGATGGATCTGTCATCCTTTTGGTGTTAGATTGTGCGAGTGTTCCCTACATCCTTTTGGTGTCAAGGCTGGGTGTGTTTCACTCTATCATCCTTTTGGTGATGGGTCTATCATCCTTTTGCTTCCAGATTGTGCGAGTGTTCCCTACATCCTTTTGGTGTCAGGGATGTGTGTGTTTCGCTCTATCATCCTTTTGGTGATGAGTCTGTCATCCTTTTGCTCCCAGATTGTGCGAGTGTTCCCTTACATCCTTTTAGTGTCAGGGTTGTGTGTATTTCGCTCTATCATCCTTTTGGTGATGAGTATGTCATCCTTTTGGTGCTAGATTGTGCGAGTGTTCCCCAACATCCTTTTGGTGTCTGGGCTGTGTGTGTTTCACTCTATCATCCTTTTGGTGATGAGTCTGTCATCCTTTTGGTTCCAGATTGTGCGAATGTTCCCCTACATCCTTTTGGTTTCAGGGTTGTGTGTGTTTCACTCTATCATCCTTTTGGTGATGGGTCTGTCATCCTTTTGGTGCTAGATTGTGCGAGTGTTCCCCTACATCCTTTTGGTGTCAGGGATGTGTGTGTTTTGCTGTATCATCCTTTTGGTGATGGTACTGTCATCCTTTTGGTTCCAGATTGTGGGAGTGTTCCCTTACATCCTTTTGGTGTCGGGGTTGTGTGTGTTTCACTCTATCATCCTTTTGGTGATGGGTCTGTCATCCTTTTGGTGCCAGATTGTGGAGTGTTCCCTTACATCCTTTTGGTGTCAGGCCTGTGTATGTTTCGCTCTATCATCCTTTCGGTGATAGGTCTTCCATCCTTTTGGTTCCATATTGTGCGAGTGTTCTCCATTATCCTTTTGGTAATGAACCCCTACATCCTTTTGGTGTCAGGGGTGCTTGTGTGTGTATCAACTATCATCCTTTTGGTGACAGGTCTGCCATACTTTTGGTGTCAGATTGTTTCAGTTATCACCTATTTGGTGATAATGAAATTTACAATTCACTCAGTGGTTACTCAAGGGTTGAAATTGGTTTGTTATTTCACTTTCCAAATGCCTTCTTTCTTTTCAGACAAATTCAGGGTTTTCTTCATATCTAATTGTCTTCTACCTCAAAAGAATGAACGACGTAACATTTCATCTTACTCGGTTTAAGCCAATTAGATAGGGGTGTCATACCCCAAATTTGTCCTACCTGTATAACTTCCATCTATACATCCACCCACTAACCATCATTTAGAAAATCCAAAGATATGTTGCTTTTGCTTGCTCAGCATGTCACAAGGGTGAATTGAATTGAACAGAGTTTCATTTGAAGGAGGTCAAGTCATGGGTATGTGACATGGATTGAAGTTCATCTGGTTGTGGCCTAACTTTAGTCAGTCAAGTCTGTTTCTTGATTGAAACCATGATGGGTATGATTTCAAGTGGTGTATGTTTGGATTTTTAGTCAGGGTTGTTTTGGTGTCAAGTCGGCTCAGATATGATTTGATTTGTGTTCATTAGGGTTTGTGCCAATTCAAGACAGTTGTGTATGGATCAAGCTATCAGTATTCCGCCAATGATTGGTTCTTTTGAATTAAGGTTTTATGTAACATATTGAGATCCATGTGACATGTCATTCCAATGCATTTGTTGCTCATTTGTTTCATGGTGAAAGAGTCATTTTTATTAGTACAAGGGGCAGAGTTCAGATAAACTCATGTTGATTCAAAGCTCTAATTCATTCAAAGTTCAAAGATTAATTCAGCAATGGATTCATTTTGATCTGAGATTCTGATTCATTCCAATTCCAAGATGGATTCATAATTAGTTTTATTTCTTCATATCAGTCCAAGATAACTATTCAAACAAGGGAAGAATTTGGTTTATTAGATTTATGGATTAGCTCAGGAAGTTCATTCGATTCGTGCAAGCATTATGTTATTCAAGTTTAATCGAGGTTGCAATGTGATTCAAGAATTGGATTGTGGAGGTGCATATTATATGTTATTTTCGGTTACAGGTTTTAACCTGCAAGGTCGCAAGCCCATAACCATTTCTTTCTATAAACCCATCTTGCAATAATTGGAGGGTCCATTACACAAAAATCAGAAAAGGCCCACAAAATAAAGAAAAGGAACATTACAAAGATCTTACAAAAAAATCCATATCAAAAAGAAAATATATAATAAAGTCGATGAGGTGTTTTTTTGAGTCATCACGCCAAACAAGAGTACAAAGAAAAAAAACAACAAGGACACTAAAGATACTGCAGCAAAACTAGGTGGTACATGGCATAATTTGGATGACTCTACACAACAACAACCTGCAAGAATATGCCAAATCTTCCAACCAAGCAACGGAACTGAGTTAACGAATTACGGTAGCACTAGGCAAAATTGTCAACAACACGATTTGTAGTGCCTCAACAATTCTCGAACCGTCACTCACACCAACACGCATACAGATCCATCTGATCCCCACACTGTCGCAGATAAGCTTTTATGCGATGTACATCCTAACCGTTAACTCTATGCCATCAATTTACAACTCACAAATCTCATCATCAATTTCGTATCTACCCTCTAAATTCCTATAAAACGAACCAAAAACATACACTAGACGGGGGGTGGGAATCCAAAACAATGCCATAAAATCTCCTCCAAATACAACCTTCACCCCAACCAAAACCAACCCCTTTCCTGCAAAATTCACAAAAAAAACATTGCTTAAAACCCTCGATGTTCTTCATCAATATACACCATAAATCAATCATTTTCAAATGAAATCAGAGGTCAGAAATTGAAAACGAACCACACGAAATCAAAAGCAAATCGTGAAACTAACCATACGAACATGGGCCGCAGCTGATTAAGTTAAAATCAGAGTCTAACGCAAAAAGGAGAGTGAATTATTTTTGTGTAGAAGGTTACAACGAGATCAATGCTTGATTGTGTTATCCATGGATGTTCTTCATTTTTTTTCCATTCTTCTTGTTGGTTTTCATTTTTTAAAAAAATGTTGGTTCTCTATTATTGGTAGTAGGTTGAATTAAAAAGGGGATTCTTCATTTTTTTCCCAAACGCGTGTGTTTCTTATCACCAAAATGTTGTGGCTTGTTCTAAAAATAAATGATCAGGTTTGGATCCATTACCGGGTTGGGACCATTTTATTTTGTTTTTTTTTTGTGTTTTTGTTCGACAACCATATTGGACGAATGGACTTTGGTTAAGCCCATGATGATTCCAATTTTTTTCACCCACCTATTTCTTGAACACCCCCCCTCTCATCTTCTTTTGTTTTTCTTTTAGTGATTTTAGTGTGAGGTATTTTTTATCTTAACTACTTTACCAAATGAGTTGATATTTATTATTATTTCTAAATCATTCTCGATTTTATTTTATATATCTCTTTTTATTCATGATTCACTTGGATTTCGCCTTTGATTTGTATTCACACTTCATTTTGGTCGATGACGAAACCAAAAAAGTCGCCACTAGTCAAATTATTGATAAATAGTGACGAATCCGAGACCATTTCCTTTTTCTCTTTTCATTTTCTTCATTTCTCTTTTTATCTTGATTTTATTGTCATTTATCGATCGATTAAGTCTTTACATTTGTAAACGTCAATTTATCGAAGTCAATAACCTTCATTATGTCAAATCTGTGGAAAATGACCATTTGGGTCATTTTCTATACTTTGGGGTCGTGATAGGCTACCTTCGATTAATCGACATGAGTTTATGATTAAGACGAGATCATTTTCTTTTTGGTCCGTGCCACATGATTACATTGAAGAATGATCCTCAATATCATTTCTCTATTTTGTTTTTAGCACGAAAAAACTTGCGCGACCTCCTATAGTTCGACTTTCGTCATAAGTCGAGCTACGACGGTTTAGCGCTACATTTCATCCCGATTCAATTCACAAATTGACTAACTACTAAATTTACTTTCCGTCAATATACAATTGTTTTATTTTTAGTCAAATATACCCTTGATTTAATTTCAGTCAATTATATGTCGATTTATATTATCTTGTTCATATACTTGTTAATATTTATCTTGATTATATTATTGTGAATATTATCTTGATTATATTGATATATATCTTGTCATATTATTCATATTTCCATATTATTCATATTGTACATATTCATTTTTTTCATCTCCTTTTCATATTCTATTCGAAAACACTTAACAATTATCGAAACCTAAAAGCCTAAATGTGGATTGTTGGTTACTTGTCCAAGCAACGAATTATTGTACTTTGTCAGAAACCTTTAGCTTGGAGTTTTGTCCGACTTTTGCTCAAGGCATAGTTTAGAACACCTCGCACACAGACGTCTTTCTCTTGGGCTCCCTTACAATGAAATCTTTTATTTCGTGCAATCCCGTGTAACTCACATGTATCCCTCTCCCATTTTGATGTACGCATTCGTATTCTTTGATTGTGGTTTATCTTCTTGGAGCACCCTTAGGGACTAGTATAGATTAAACTATTTTTAAACTAATTCTCGATTCGTCATCGAGCCATTTTCAAACACCCCTCTTAAGCTGAGTGCTCATACGTATTCTCCATCAACCTATCGCACACACTTTTGCATATCATCGTGGTTTCGATATTGGGGGAACCCTCAGGGACTAGTATCGTTTCTCATAACCTAACCCTTGACTCATCGTCAATCCGGTTCCATTTTCAATCAAAACCTAGACTCTTCGTCGATCCATTTTCAAACCAATTTCTATTCCACCATGTTGCACCCTAAAATTTGCCCAACCTTATTCACTTGGTTTATGTTTCAATATCATTAGCATTTGCATATAGAGTCATGTACATAGTCTAATCATCTGCATAGCATAAGCATAGCAAGTCATACAACAGGGGGACCAATCATTATTCTCATCTCTAGAAGCCTATCAAGAGGTTATTATCCCAATTCAATCTCATTCAAGTCATCAGGAAAGAATTTGAAAGCAAAGAGTTCAGCAGATCAAGCCTTGAGTCCATCTCCTAGCTGAGGGTATCTGAGGGTCAACAAGAGGGTTGTAAGCTGTGAGTTGAAGGCATGGAGAGTATCTAGACATTATGAGAGACTTAGAAAGTCATTTAAAGAAGGAGACAAGTCATTGATGAGAGCACAAGAGCTACAGTTGAAGGCAGTCAACTAGGGTTTCATCTGGGTCAACCCTAGGTCAACCCTAGGTCAATTGACTGATTTAAGGGGCATTAAGGGCTATTGGAGAGATGGGGGGTTCATCATTTGACATATAAAGAAGGATATGGAGATATGCCAAGAAGAATTCAAGAGAAATCAAGGAGAAGAGGAGTTTCTAAATTAGGGTTTCCGTGTAAAATCCCCTAGTTTAGGTCAAATTTCCAAGCAAGATAAGTCAAAATGCTAGCTTCAAATGGCTTCTTGGCCAACATGAAACTTGTAGAGGATCTCAAGACCTTTAATTTGAGTGGTGGAAGACATCAAGGAGATTTATAGAACTCAAGTTATGGTCCTTGCAAGTTACAGGTCATCTGAGGTATCTGAAATTTTGTCTGTGAAAGTGACTTGACTTCCAAGCAATTTTTACCCCTCAAGGAGATTTCAAATGAATTCTTGGTCAACATAAGAATTGTTCCTCATTGTCTTAGCTTTCTAGAATGGTATAGCATGCCCTCATATGATGTGTGGAACTCAACTTATGGTCTTGGCAAGCAAAGGGTATTTTGGGCATTTGTGAATTACAGGTCATTTTAACCTATGTCCAAAACTCATACAAGGAGGCCTCAAATGGAAAAACTTACAACATCAAACTTTCTCCAAATGTGATTTTAAGTCTAGAAAGAAGGTCACAAATTGTTGGAAAAGCTCATAACATGAAGTTGCATGATTGGTTCAAATTTGAACTAAAATGGCTTATAATTTGAATAAAGTCAAAGTGAAAAATGGTTTGGGAGATTTATGAGTCCAAATGGAGACTTCCAATATATGATTTTGAATGGAAAAGACATTCTAAAGACAATGGTTCAAGCACTTTTTTGAGTTTAGTGGAAGATTTCAAAGTTATCCTTGGTTACTTGCATTTTAAGAAACATAGCCAAAATGAATCAAAGTTGGAAGGCAAGGGAATGTGTAAGAGGGATCTAGAAGTTACCATTGAACACTATATATTCATGAAATGAGAAATGAGCAAGGGTTGGATTCATTTTTCACCAAGAATTTCCCAAATTCTCTCATTCTTTCTCATTGCATTTTCACTTCAATTCCTCAAATTCTTCACCAATCACCATCAAAATCAATTTCATCATACTGATTCATCATCATAGATCAGAATTCAACCAAGAACCAGGTGTGATCAATCCATTTTCGAGCACTATAATCATCAACATCAAAATTGCAATTTCAAGTGGATAGCACAATTCAAGTCAAGAATCATCCAGGTGTTGCATACAGAATCGAGCATTGAGTTTGTAGATCAAGATCCAAGCCTCAAAAGCCTCAGATCCATAAGTTTCATCATCATCCACAAGCTTTCACACCAGGTGCATTTTCTCTGCCACAGCTTGATTCAGTTAGTTTAGCATAGATTTGTTAGTTTAGATATGATGTAGGATGTTAGTAGAGCAATTAGGATGAGTTTGGAGTAGTTTGGTGATGATTGTTAGCAGGTGTACCAAACTGTTAGGACTTAGAACTTGCAGCATAGTGCATTATAATCTTAGGTTGTTAGCGCAGGATGATCACCATTATGCATAGAGTAGATTAGTATAGGTTTGGTTGAGAATTGTTGTGATGCATCTCAGTGTATTTTCATGGAGTCAGAATTTGGTCTCGATCGGGTTTATTGATTGGCTGAGTTTCAAAGCAAACAAAGACCATAGACGTATAGAGGGAGAGATTTAGAGTAAGTTTCATGTTTATATCGTGGCGTTTCATGGCCTGGAGAGAGAGAACTGAGAGCTTGAACTTGGACGTTCATGGCATGCGCGTGAGGGTTTCAGAAACCCTAGATGAATCAAGTGAGGAAGACGAAATCTTGAGCGTCCAATTCGTGTGGACTTTTGACCTCAGAAGCCAATCGTGTGGCTCTTATTTGATTCAGATTTTGGAGGGAAGAGTGGTGCCCTAAACGCACCGTTTCATTAATTGAAACGGGCGGGCCTAAGTGAGTGATATCCCCACCCCCCAGCTATCAGGCCCAATCAATTTGAACGTGAATCTGTTTCTGAACGCACCCCCAGCTTGTGTTTTTATTTTCTTTAATGCTGACTGGTTCTGGGCCTAATGCCAATGTGCTACGCACACCCCCCCGTTTGCTGGCCCACTGGATTTTGAACTGAGCGTGTTTTCTATTCTAACCCCCCCTCTCATTTTAATTCAATTTAATTTTTTAATTCCACTTTAATTTTTACCAACTTTGAAAATTCATAATAAATAGATAAAAAATCATTTTTAACTCATTCTTTTTACATCATTTTCATTAGAATGTGTAGAAAATTGTCATTAAATAAAATTGCATTTTTATTTTTATTTCATATTTTTTCCATATTTTCTAAATAAATGACATTTTAAGTAGTTCCATCTCATGCATGATTTTAGTAATTTTTGTTCTATTAAATGCTTTAATATTTTTTGTTCATTTTTTTTAGGTTGTTTAGATTAGATATTGAACTTGTAGAAACAATTTAGTTCCCATTTTTAGGAATTAATTTTAGGTGCTTAATGTAGGCTTGAACAACATGAACAAATTAGGGTTTTTAGGTGATGACTTAGGAAGTTTGATTCTTTCCCTTAGGACTTAGGGTTTGAATAGTTTAGCTATGGGACTATAGGGGCTATGGGTAGTTATTAGATCCCCTTAGAAAAGTCAGGATTCCCCTACTGCTATTAATGCTCTGTTATATCTGATTGACTGGTGTGGTGTGCCCTCTGGGGATTATTGCTTGCTTGTTTGGGTATTGGGATTGTCTGGGGACTTGGGGAAGCTGAAGACTTGTGAAGATGAAGACCATTGGAGATCCAGAGATTGAAGATCAACTGCTAGAGTTGGAGAGGAGGTTCTTGCTAGCAGCTGCTGAGGAGACTAGGGTTTAGGAGCTAGGCAGAGCTCTAGATTAGAAAGCTTGTTTCTCAAACATGGAATGCCTTGTCTGCATCCATCCTTTCTCTATGATTCAAAGTCTCTTTCAAATATCCACCTCCTTCCTTTGGAAGGATCAGTGAATATATTTGAAAGATAGAACTTTTGAGAGGAAACTTTCTGTTTAATGTTAACAGTTGATGAACCACCCTTGGTAGGTAATTAACTGTCTAACATTCATTCACTCTTGTGACTAATCCCTCATCCTGGAGGTTTGAGCTTGAAGAAAAGCCATGGCAGATAGAAGACAGATGATCAAAGCCCTTGCCTGAAGGCCATGAAGATGGAGATTAATGCTTGTTGAAGCCTGTAACTGATTGGAGATTACTTGAAGCTAGATGGTGATGCAGAGCTGCTGATGCTGTTTCTTTTGCTGTTGTATTTTATTGTTGATGTATTGATTGGTTTTCTGGACTGTATTGTTTGCTGTTTACCCTGTTGGGTTGAAAGTGAAGTCTGTTCACTTTTGCCTATTGTTTTCTAGGTTCGAGGTTGAGTGGGACTCCCTTGCCTCGCTTGTACTGTTGCGTCCATGCATTTTACTGCTTTACTGTATATATCTGATATTGTTTCTGTTTCCGCCTATCCCGTAGGATCTCTGTTTCTCTCTGTGCAAGAGAGGAGCATGATAGACACTAGGTCTTAACCCATGCATGATAACATTAGGTTAGTTTGTTTCCCTTCGCAACCGTAGGTTAGAGTTCTGTCTCTTTCTTTCTCAAAACAAACAGAAAAACACCATAAAGATTTCAAACACAATAAAAGACACTTCTTTCGTAAAAGAATGTGAACTCATCAAGACGTCATTTTTGTCCGCTGGGACTGTTAATCAGAAAACCCTTTTTCAGAAGGAATAAAATCAACCAAGACAGACTTGTGTCGTACGTAGCCCGAACTACGTTTGCTCTGATCTTTCATGCCGTGTGAAAGTACGTAGGCATAGGATGCGATATCCTAGCGAGCAACCTTCCCCTCCTTTCCAGTAGGTAGGCGAACTACGTTGACTCTGATTTCTTGTTCCAGACGGGAATACGTAGGCATAAAGTGCGATACTTTGCCGAGTCGTTTTTTATTTTCATTTTCTTTTCTTTTAACCCCAGACCTTTAGCGTAGATAGAATAACAATCCATACCCGAAAACAAGCGTGGATCCCGTCGAGTACGACGGACGTGAGGGGTGCTAATACCTTCCCCTTGCGTAACCGACTCCCGAATCCAGGTTTTGGTTGCGACGACCATACCTTTCCCGTGTTGTGCGAGGTTTACTCTGAGCGTTTCCTTTCCCTCCCGTGGGATAAATAACGCACGGTGGCGACTCTTCTGTTCAGCCGGCGCCGATTTTCGCAGTAGCGACAGCTGGCGACTCTGCTGGGGATCCAACGTCCCCTGGCTGCTAAGAACTGCGATGGTTCTTATGCATTTGGGATCCAACGTCCCTTGAGAGAGTCAATCCTAACGCTTGTTTTCCCGTCGAGGATTTTGTATGGAGTTATTGTATATTTCTAACCTTGTATTTTCAGCTTTGTATATTGATTATTATTGCTGTATTTGGGGTGTGACGGGTGTTCTGATATTGAGTGAGAAGCCGGACCTGGGCTTGAGTGCACCTAGAATTAGCGTAGAAAGTAGTGGGCGCGTGCCGGCTTTGCTTGCATTAGTGTCTCATGAAATCTACACTCGGACGAGGTTCTTCTGGTTGGCTTCTTTTTCTACCCTTTGGGTCGAAGGGGTTGTTGGTCAGCTGAATTGTCGACTCCGGGAACCGATCATTTGGAAGTTGGCTGAGTGAGGCCTCTTCAGGAATTGATGATGCCACTCCTTCTGGGAATCGTACCATCAACCCTGAAAGTCTGGGACGCCAACGACCGCATAGGATGCCGTACCTTGTGCCAGTTATAGGGCCACCCACCTGTGAGGGGATTTGGGGTTATGCAGGTAACCAGACCTTCAGATACCGGTTATTTCTTGATCAGAGATCCTGGTTATTTATGGAGAGTTATGAGGTCTGTCAGAGACCGTTTGGAGATGTGTTCTGAGGTCTGTCAGAGACCAATTAGAGATGTGATTTGAGGTCTACCAGAGACCAGTGGGAGTTATGGTTTGAGGTCCATCAGAGACCAGTAATGGAGCTTTGTTTTAGGTCTATCTGAGACCAGGGTTGAGGACTTCTGGAGGGTCTATCTGAGATTTCTTGATTGGGTTCAGGCTATTCAGCTACAGTTTTGGTCCCTGTTGCATGTTACTTGCATTGCATTGCCTGCATATCCATTACCATTTGCATTTCACTAACGTGTGTCTGTGCTGCAGGTGCATTTGCATTTCCCTAGTTCTAGTGCCCGGATTTCTGAGTATTGATTATGGCTGGTTTAAGGAAAACAGTTGCGTATAAGCTGCCTTCGCCTGATATTAATTCTTTGCTTGGTATGATATCTCTTGCTAATGAGGAGGTTAGGAGGAGCTTCAGAATGAGCCATGGGAGATTACTGAGATTAGTCTGTAAGCCCACTGCTGATGAGATGAACGGGCTATACACCTTGATGCAGTTCTATGACCCCGCATTGAGATGCTTTACTTTTGCTGACTTCATTCTAGGACCTACCATTGAGGAGTATGTGGAGTTTACTGAGCTTCCCGTGCAGAACAAGGTTCCCTTTATTCACTCTGCTGCTGAGCCCAAGTTGGAGGACTTAGCCAAAGCCTTGCATATGAACGCTGCAGATCTGTTATTGACTTCTTGGCTTGGGGTCTCAGGTTTCTCTCTTGATTTCTTAGTTGTCAAAGCTCAATAGTACGCCAAGAACGGTTGTTGGGTGGTTTTCAATGCTATTTTGGCTTTATGCATCTATGGAATTGTGCTGTTTCCTAACTTGCCCAACTTTGTGGATTTGGATGCTTTCTACCTGTTTGCTGCAGGCAACCCAGTGCCAACTTTGATTGGAGACTTCTATCATTCATTGCACTATAAGAACGAAAACCGAAGGGGAAAGGTCGTTTACTGCTGTGCTCCTCTGTTGAATATGTGGTTCAAGAGTCACCTTCCCATGAAGGGACCATTTGTAGACAGTGCAATCTCAGCCAGTTGGTCAGAACGCCTGATGAGGCTATATTCCGAAGACGTTGTATGGTTTGATCGAGATTTGTTGGGGTCTGAGCTCATCTTTAGTTGTTCTGGGTACCCTAATGTGCCGCTGATAGGAAGAAAAGGGTGTATCAATTACAACCCCTCTCTATTCATTCGTCAGTTCGGATATGCGCTGAAGAATCCACCTCAGGAGGAAGAAGTACAGGAATCTCTGTACTTCACCGGAGATGTGAAAGGGGAGTTATTAGCCAAGTTGCAACATGCCTGGACGCGTATTAACCGCAGAGGGAAGCCGTTGTTAGGGAAGAATGACTGTCAGGCCTATGCACCTTATAGAGTTTGGATTCAGGAGAGGTCTAGCCAGTTGAGGATGCCGTTTCCAGATGCACCAATTCTTGTTCCCGTTCCGGTAGAAGAGTCAACTACTGTTTCTAGGGAGGCCTACGAGCAAGTTGTGAAGGAAAAAGAAGCCTTGATGAAGGTCAACGAAGGGTTAGAGCAAGAGTTAGCCCAGGCACGCAGCGAGAAAAACAAGGCTGTATATGCTTTCCAGCAACAGATCGAGCTAGTAAACAGACTAGGGGCTGAGTTGACTGAAGAAAAGAAAAAGCGCGAACGTCTGGGGCAAGAGTTCAGAAGTTCCCATGACATGCTGGAAGCCAAAAAGAAGGCGCTCGACGCAGCACACCGAGAGATCTCTTCTTGCAATAAGACTTGGAATGCTACACTCACCAACAATAAGAAGAGGGAAGATAAGCTGAAGCAGCAAATTTCCGACCTCGAAGAGAAGTTGAAGTCTAGCATCAAGAAGTGTGAGGAAGAAGTGATGACCCGGTATAGTGTCCAACATGCACTGAACAAGGCAATCAAATCCAGAGATGAAGCAGTGTCTCAGAAGCGAAAGTTAGAAGATTGCTTCGGAGAAGCAACATGGGAAGAAACTGCTGAAGACGTACGCCGTGTCCTTAAGAGGAGAAACCAGCTTGTTGAAGGGCTGCTTGATCGACCAAGCCATCCGGAGACCAAGAAGTTGATAGAGGAGTACCAGACTTTTGGGAGGATTTGATCATCTCATGTAGTAACTTGTATGCTTTATTTGCATAGTGCTGACCATCACCAGGATTGTTGGTTGAGGTCATGCCTTCTTTGTATTCTCAGTGATATTGTACCCTGGGCTTATTGATTCTCCCTGCAATATATGAGGCTTTCTATGATTCAGCTCCGATATTCCTATTGTCAGCATTGTCACTGCACCGGCACCTTCGCACTAGAACTGGGGGAATGAACTTCCCTAATGCACAGACACATTGCATTGCATTCATATTCATATTGCATTACAGGTAATCTTTGGATGGTGTCTTATTTCCTGCTCTGTACCAGGTACTTACCAGGATTGCAGATCAACATCCGCACCGCTATTCTACACGCTCCAACTATCGAAAAATCATGGACCAAATGCAGAACGAGATGCAAGATGTGCGCGAGAAGCTCGCTCTCTTCATGCAGACCATGGAAGCTATAGCAAAAGGGCAGGAGAATTTGCAGGCCATGGTCCAGCCTTTGTTGGCCCGAAGCGCTGGTCATGGTAATGAAGATCATCAGTCTGTCCGGGTTGATACTGCTCATGGAGACGGCACTCCCACGCCAGTGGCTCCGCCCATAGTCAATATACCTGCTGCTAATGTCAACAACGCTACCGCTGCTGTGAACGGTAACGTCGGAGTTGGGAATGAAACTGCTGTCCATAATGCTGGGCTGGGTGATGTCAATTTGGGAGATAATCTAGGAGGCAATGGCTTTGTCAACACTGGGTTCGGATTCAACGATCAGGGATTCGATAACACTGGGAAGTATGGCTTTAATGCTCAAGGCTTTGGGCAAGATGGTTACGGTATGGTCAATCAGGGTTACGGAGGCCTTGGAAACGGAAACGGTACTGGATTTATGGCTTTTGGTCCTGCTGGAGGTGTTCAAGGGTACGGCAACAGAGGCCGAGGTCCGGGGATGAATCAGATCAGAGCTGGACGTAATAATGCATATGATGGGTACGGAGCTGGAAATGGTATGTGGCAAGAAGATCAGCAGGAGGACGCCTTCTCCGGAGGAGGTTTTGAAGGGCCGATGGATGATTCCCAAAAGATTAGAATGCTGGAAGAGCAGATGAAGGGAGTCCTAAACCAGAGTGCTGTGGGATTGGACATGGCAACAATGGGCTTGGTACCTGGCTTGAGGGTGCCAATTAAATTCAAAGCGCCTGCGTTCGACAAGTACAAAGGAGACACATGTCCGAAAGTGCATGTGCGAGCTTATTACAGAAAGATGTCTGCATACTCAACTGATGAAAGAATGCTAATGCATTTCTTTCAGGATAGTCTATCGGGCCCTTCCCTAGAGTGGTACATGGGGTTGGAGCCAACTGATATCAAGACGTGGAAGCAATTGGCGGAGGCGTTCGTAGCTCACTACAAGTATAACAGCGACCTGGCACCCAATCGGGTCCAGTTGGCCGGGCTTTCGTAGAAGAAGGGGGAGAGCTTTAAAGAGTACGCGCAAAGGTGGCGCGATATGGCTGCCAGGGTCCGTCCTCCTGTGGAAGATAAGGAAATGAATGATATGTTTGTCGGCACATTCACCGGGCTGTTTCATGACATGCTATTTCATACGTCTCTGGCCAGTTTTTCAGACCTGATTCTGATGGGAGAAAAGATTGAACGTAATATTAAGCAAGGAAAGTTCCAAGTCGAGGAATCAACTGCATCTGGCAGTAATAGGAAAGCTTATGGTGGGCGCCGTCAGGGCGAGGCAAGTGCGGTATTTGGAGGCCGAGGCCGAGGCCGAGGCAGGGGACGAGGTCAATATCGTCAGCCGCAGCAGGTGTCGAGTGTTACTATCCCATATCAACAACAACCACTCCAGCAACAACAACCGGTTCAGCAGCAACCAATGCCACAGCAGCAGCAGCCTCAGCAGGGGGCACAGCAGGCTCCACGAAGATTCCAGGGTAGTAAGCCGAGAAGAGTGTTTGAGAAGCCTCCCTCAACCTATGCCGATTTATTGCAGACATTGTTGGGATTGAATCTGGTAGAGAAAAGAACTCTGGCACCGATAACGGGAGCTCCCCCGTTTGGTTACGATGCGAGCAGGCACTGTGAGTTTCATTCTGGGGCTCCGGGTCACGATATAGAAGGTTGCCATGCTTTTAAGCACGTTGTGCAGGATCTTTTAGACAACAAGACTATCAACTTCGGAACGGCAGGTCCGAATATAGTCCAGAAACCCATGCCTAATCATGGGGCAAACGCCGTTCTGACTGAGGAAGGGTTGAATCTTATTATGAATGTTGAAGATTTAAAGACGCCGCTGAGCGAGATAAAGAGCCGACTGTTACAAGGAGGTGTTTACCCGGGATGTAACGAGTATTGCTTAGATTGTTGGACCCTAGCTGGGGGGTGTGAGGATTTGAAGAAAGGCATTCAGGCTTTGATTGATGAGGGCATATTGCAGTTTGATCGAGCGGCAACTGACGAGCCTGCAGGGGCAGTAGTGGATAATCGGAGTGATGTGGCCACGGTAACGATTCCTCGGAAGACGATCACTATTGCAGCACCAGCTCCGCGACCACCGATCACCATAACTAAGGCCGGGCCCATCCCGTACGAGAACACGAAAGCAGTCCCATGGTCATATGGGCTAGAGGTGTATTATGATGGGATAAAGATTGACGTTAACAAGCAGTCAGCGGAGATTGTAGATAATGTTGTTGGTTCAGGAGGCATGACGAGGAGCGGCAGGATCTTTATATCTCCTGAAGTGGAGGCTGAAAGGCTAGCGAAAGGAAAAGGGAAAGCGGTTGAGAATGTTCCGGTACAAGCAAATGAAAAAGAAGCAGCATCGAAGGATGTAGAAGAGTTCATGCGCTTGATTCGAAAAAGTGATTATAAGATTGTGGAGCATCTGCAGCAGACGCCGTCCAAAATATCTATCCTGTCATTGCTGTTGTGTTCGGAAGCTCACAGAAATGCTTTGCTGAAAGTCCTGGACACTTCTTTCGTACCTCAAGACGTCTCCGTGAATCAGCTGGAAGGAGTGCTGGCACATGTGAATGCAGGCCACAGCTTGGGCTTTACCGATTTTGACTTGACTCCGAAAGGGAGAGACCATAATATGGCATTACACGTATCTGTTGAGTGTAGAGGATCAGTAATGTCGCACGTATTGGTTGACACCGGATCATCTTTGAATGTGCTGCCCAAGAAGGCGATGATGAAGCTGGATGTTCGAGGAATTTTGTGTACACCCAGTGATTTGGTAGTCAGAGCGTTTGACGGCACGCGGAGAACAGTCTTCGGATCGATTACTTTGCCTCTGCAAGTGGGGCCGGAAGTATTTGCAACGGAGTTTTATATCATGGATATACAGCCTGCGTACAGCTGCTTGCTGGGAAGACCCTGGATTCATGGGGCAGGGGCAGTCACGTCTACCCTGCATCAGAAGTTAAAATATATGGTCGGGGACAGTGTAGTCACCGTGTGCGGAGAAGAAGACATCCTGGTCAGCCATCTATCTTCATTTAAATATGTGGAAGTCGACGGGGAGATCCACGAGACGCCATGCCAGGCATTCGAAGGTTTGCGCATCAAGGACAAAGGTCCCGGGCCGAGCAAAGTGCCAGAGATAGCCGTCTCATCGTATAAGGAAGCTCGAGCTCTAGTAGAAGCAGGAGAAGCCAAGGGCTGGGGCAAAGTGCTGGACATTCCTGTGAAAATGGACCGGTTCGGACTGGGGTACCAACCGTCGTCATCAACTCCTTCCGTGGGGGCCCCCCATTTCAGAAAGTCAATCATCATCTCTGCCAGTGGAGTATGTCATGAAACCGTCAATGCTGCTTCAGAGTCTGATGAAGGAGACAGCGACTGTGATATGGATGTCTGGATTCAGCCAAGCACGCCAGGACAAGGACTGTGCAACTGGTCTATTCAGGAGCTTGTTCCTGTGACTTTTAAACAGTAATGCTTTGCTTTATTAATTGTTGAATAATCTGATGTCTTGCCCGGGGCATCAGGATTTGCTTAGGGCTGTGTTGTTATAAACATTGCGTGTTAATCATTAAATAAATGGCGTTTTTTCATGTGCAAATACTGTAATCCCTGTCTTTCTTGTTTTATATTTTTCAATAAAATGGCAACGTGGTTATTCGCTTTACACGCATTTTGAAGCACTTAACCATTCCTTTTGCAGGATAACATTTTCAGATGACATCCTTGAACCACCTATGAATCGTCCCGACTTTGAGCACCCAGTGTTTCAGGCTGAAGAAGAGGTTGTCGAAGATAGCGACGTTCCTGAAGAACTGTCTTGGTTAGTGAAGCAAGAGGAAAGAGCCATTCTGCCTCACGACGAGGTTATCGAAATTATCAATTTGGGGTCGGAAGGGGTTGAGAAGAATATTCGTATCGGAGCCGCATTGCAGAGTGATATCAAGCGAAAACTGGTCGAAATGCTCCAAGAGTATAGTGATGTATTCGCTTGGTCATATGAAGATATGCCAGGGCTCGATACAGATATGGTCGTGCACCGCCTGCCACTGAAAGAAGATTGCCCGCCGGTCAAGCAAAAACTTCGCAGGACTCGACCAGATATGGCAATGAAGATCAAAGAGGAGGTTCAGAAACAGTGGGACGCTGGTTTCCTGGCTGTGACAAAGTATCCCTCATGGGTTGCCAACATCGTACCAGTGCCGAAGAAAGATGGCAAGGTTCGAATGTGCGTGGATTATCGAGATTTGAATAAAGCAAGCCCAAAAGACGATTTTCCGCTTCCTCACATTGACGTGTTAGTTGATAATACCGCTCAATACTCCGTATTCTCCTTCATGGATGGCTTTTCAGGCTATAATCAGATTAAAATGGCGCCAGAGGATATGGAGAAGACTACTTTTATAACGCCTTGGGGAACATTTTGCTACAAAGTGATGCCCTTTGGTTTGAAAAATGCTGGGGCAACATATCAGCGTGCGATGACGACTCTTTTCCATGACATGATGCATAAAGAGATCGAAGTTTATGTTGACGATATGATTGCCAAATCCCAGACGGAGGAAGAGCATCTGGTGAATCTGCTGAAGTTGTTTAAAAGACTTAGGAAGTTCAGGCTGAGGCTGAACCCTAATAAATGCACCTTCGGGGTGAGATCGGGTAAACTGCTGGGGTTTATCGTAAGCGAAAGAGGAATAGAGGTCGATCCTGCTAAAATAAAAGCGATTCAAGAAATGCCGACGCCTAAAACAGAGAAAGAGGTGCGCGGGTTTTTAGGGAGGTTGAACTACATCGCTCGGTTCATATCTCACCTAACGGCCACGTGTGAACCATTATTCAAGCTGTTGAAGAAAGATCAAGCTGTGACGTGGAACGAAAATTGTCAAAAGGCGTTCGATAAAATAAAGAAGTATCTGCAGGAGCCTCCTATTTTGATACCCCCAGTGGCAGGGAGACCCTTGATAATGTATCTGACGGTTCTTGAGGGAAGCATGGGTTGTGTTCTCGGTCAACACGACGAGACAGGGAGAAAAGAGCATGCGATCTATTACTTGAGTAAGAAATTTACAGACTGTGAATCTCGATACTCAATGCTGGAGAAAACTTGTTGCGCGCTAGCCTGGGCCGCCAAGCGTTTGAGGCAGTACATGCTGAATCATACAACCATGCTCATCTCGAAGATGGATCCTATCAAATATGTATTCGAAAAGCAGGCGTTGTCAGGTAGAATTGCCCGTTGGCAGATGGTCTTGACTGAATATGATATCCAATACGTCTCGCAAAAGGCTATAAAGGGGAGTGTGCTGTCTGAGTATCTGGCGGAGCAGCCTATTGAAGAGTACCAACCGATGAGGTTTGATTTTCCTGACGAGGATATCATGTACCTCAAGATGAAAGATTGTGAAGAACCGTTGCCAGACGAAGGACCAGAGTTGGGGTCCCAGTGGAAAATGATATTTGACGGAGCTGTGAATGCTTACGGCAGCGGAATAGGGGCAATTATCACTACGCCGCACGGGTCGCACATCCCGTTTACTGCCCGGTTGACCTTTGCCGTTACCAACAATGAGGCCGAATACGAAGCTTGTATAATGGGGCTCGAGGAAGCCATTGATTTGCGAATCAAACATCTAGACGTATACGGAGACTCAGCTCTGGTGGTGAATCAGATCAAAGGGGAATGGGAGACACGGCAGCCTAATTTGATACATTACATGAATTATGCAAGGAGATTGTTGCCTTTCTTTGACAAAGTTGAATTGCATCACGTACCGCGGGCAGAAAATCAAATGGCTGACGCCCTTGCCACTTTGTCTTCCATGTACAAGGTCAACTTCTGGAACGAAGCTCCCCAAATCACTATCTCTCGGTTGGACAGGCCAGCTTATGTATTTGCTATTGATGAAGCACCTGATGACAAACCGTGGTATTTCGATATCCTTAATTTCCTGAAGAATAAAGAGTATCCGGCTGGGGCATCCAGTCAAGATCAGAAGACTCTCAGGAGATTAGCGGGTAATTTCTACTTGAATCCGGATGGCGTCTTGTACAGAAGAAACCACGATTTGGTGTTGTTGCGTTGTGTAGACGAGAAAGAGGCAAAGCTTCTCATGGAGGAAATTCACGAAGGTGCCTTTGGTACGCATGCTGGTGGGCATGCCATGACGAGAAAGCTGCTGCGGGCAGGTTATTTTTGGCTGACCATGGAAACTGATTGTTTCAAGTTTGCGAGGAAGTGTCACAAGTGCCAAATCTATGCTGACAAGATACACGTGCCTCCGAGTCCTCTGAATGTGATGTCATCTCCATGGCCATTCTCGATGTGGGGAATCGATATGATTGGGAAGATCGAGCCGACGGCTTCTAACGGGCATCGGTTCATCCTAGTAGCAATCGATTATTTCACCAAGTGGGTGGAAGCGGCGTCCTACGCAAATGTAACGAAGCAAGTGGTGGCCAGATTCATCAAGAGAGATATCATTTGCCGATATGGGATTCCCGAGCGGATAATCACGGATAATGGTTCAAACCTGAACAACAAAATGATGAAGGAGCTCTGTCAGAATTTCAAGATCGAACATCACAACTCCTCCCCTTACCGACCCAAGATGAATGGCGCTGTCGAGGCGGCCAATAAGAATATCAAGAAAATTGTTCAGAAAATGGTGGTGACCTATAAGGATTGGCATGAGATGCTACCTTTTGCTTTGCACGGTTATCGTACGACGGTACGCACATCAACCGGGGCAACTCCTTTCTCGTTGGTATACGGAATGGAAGCGGTACTACCATTGGAAGTTGAGATCCCTTCTCTGAGGGTATTGCGAGACGTTCAGCTGGACGAGGCAGAATGGGTAACGAATAGATTGAACCAACTGAGTTTGATGGATGAGAAGAGGCTAGCTTCTCTGGCATATGGTCGTTTGTACCAAAGACGAATGAAGAAAGCGTACGACAAGAAGATACTTCCGCGAAGCTTTCAGACGGGCGACCTTGTGCTGAAAAGGATTCTCCCGCCGCAAGCAGATCACAGGGGCAAGTGGACCCCCAACTACGAAGGGCCATACGTTGTCAGTAAGGTCTTTTCAGGAGGAGCGTTGTTGTTGTCCACCATGGACGGAGAAGACTTTGCGTCACCTGTGAATTCGGACGCAGTTAAAAAATACTTTGCTTAAAATAGACCCGCTGGACAAAAAAAAAAAAAAAAGAGAGTCCAGGCAAAAATGGGGCATCCTGGCGAACCAAAAACAGAATGAAAGGTTCGGGCAAAAGTTAGGGATAAAATTGAAAAAATGTACACCCGCGAAGTTGAAAACCTACACTGGGCGGCTTCGGCAAAAAAAGGGTATCCCGGTGAACTGAAAACCCGTAAAGGGCGGTTCACGCAAAAGTTAGGGATTTGAAAAGCAAATGACTGCGGTCCGAATTTGATATTGCAATGAGCATCAATGCGGGAGAATATACTTGAGGGGTCGACTATCGGATACAGTCTCTTCAGAAAAATGGATACCGGGAAAGCATTAGAGTCGGATGAGTCATAAGAGGATCATTTCGTGGTGTTCGTCTGCATCCCGTTGCCGACATGTGTACAAAATTTAATTTGTCAAAATATTCATGCTTCTTGTGCATACTTATGTATTTGCTTTGCGTAGCTTCCTCTTTTCAGGAGTTACATCCCGTGTACAAAACTCCGCCCATTCAGGGGCCCAATCAATGAAAATATGTTATTCAGTACTTGATGCTGGTTCTTTACTGTTTTGTGCATGATAAAACGCCTAAGTTTATTGAAGCTAGCATGAATATAACATCACTGGCCCTTGCCAACGATTGTTAAAGCTTTGAATTAACTGAGTGTAACGTCACTAACCTGAATTGATTTGATTGCATAGGCTTGTCGTGTCTTGTTTGTGTTGTTGCAGGTTTAATAACCATACGAGGAGGATGATCAAAGATCGCGATAACGAAAGACTTAGTCCCCACGCAGGTCATGCATGTTCTTCCTGAAGAAGGATAGAATTCCCCAGCTAGCCGTAGTTTATCAAAAGGACGTGCTCTAGAAAAGTTATTCGTCCTCAGCAGAGTTTGGCGATTCCAAGATCGTAAGGCTGTATTTAGACAGGTTCATCTTTCCCCGCAGGGTCATGCACTCGCCCCCAGCGGAGTCAGTGGATTTTCCCCAAGAGAATCATCCCATCCCCAGCGGAATTCTCTTTGCAAGTGTTTTTCATTCCTTCCAGTGGAACTCGAAGAATGTGACTCTCCCAAGCAGAGTTGATGGTGGTTCCTATCATTTATTTTGTCAAGGATACTGTGTGATACCAGTTCACGTTCCAGCAGAAAGTCCGATCGTACCATGCGCATCTGCTATTCCCCAGCAAAGTTATATTCCCCAGCAGGGGGTCACCTCGACAAGGTGTTTGGTTTGAGTGCCCAATTTCCCAGCAGGGTTGACTTCACCCTTCCAGCATTTATTTTGCTGGAATAATTCTGTAGCATCTGGCTATCCCCGGCGGAGTCGGCATTATCCTTCCAGCATTTATTTTGCTGAAGCAGTTCCTGTATTTTAGCCGTTCATGTAGAGAGAGCTCTTGCTCAAATGAATTACCAGACACTCAGGATCTCGGCATGAGATATTCAATGATAATGTCAGTTTCGGCTGTATTCCCCGCAGAGTTACCAGGATAAGTTTCTCTTTATTCCCAAGCAGAATTAGTTGTCATCAGGGGTTCCATGAGTCAGAATTTCAGAGGCCACCGCTGGTTATCAGAGCAGGCGTTCGATAGTTTGGGTTTCCAGACATACCCAGTAGAGTCCGTCTCAAAGTCACTGTCACGTCAGTGCTAAGAAGTTTGTGGGTGTGGATCATTGGAGAACTAAGTCCTGACGCGGACAATTTACTCCTAGATTGACGAGATTTCTTCAGAAGTGGGCGTCCTAACGTGGACAGTTTTATTTCCCTGGATTGGTGAGTTGTGTTAGTCCTATCGTGGGCAGATTCAGTTTCTCGAAATTAGTGGAATGGGAGGTCATGACGGTGACAAAGGTAATTACTCTTTGTGTTGGTGCCCTGACGCGGACAGATCAGACAAGGATGTGAGTCCTTACGTGGACTAGTCTTATTTCCTCAGCGGGTCGAAGACGCCTGAGTCCTAACGTGGACAAATCAAGACGATATCGGTATCCTGACGTGGACAAATCAAAGAAATTATTATTCCTAACATGGAGAAATGGGTCCTGACGTGGACGATGTAGTCCTTACGCGGACATATCAAGTTGGATTCCTTACGTGGAAAGAGATCAGTCCTTACGTGGAAATATTGAAGTCCTTACGTGGACAGATTACGATGGCATTCCTTACGTGGAAAAATGTAGTCCTAACGCGGACAAATCGGAAAGAAGTTGGTATTCCTTACGTGGAAAAATCAGAGTCCTTACGTGGACGTATCAAGAGCATCCCTTGCGTGGAGGAAAAATGGTTTCCTTACGTGGGAAGACGAGTTTATTCCTTACGTGGAAGGATTGAGTCCTTACGCGGACATATCAAGCTGGATTCCTTACGTGGAAATGATAGCATTCCTGACGTGGAAAGATGTAGTCCTTACGCGGACATATCAGAGAGGATTCCTTACGGGGAAAGAGGTGATTCCTAACGTGGAAAGAGTGGAGTCCTTACGTGGACAGATTAAGAGTGGAGTCCTTACGTGGAAAAATGTAGTCCTGACGCGGACAAATCAAAAGGAGATTTATTCCTTACGGGGAAAAATTGGGGTCCTTACGTGGATAGATTCAAGATTCCTGACGTGGAAGAATAAGGTACCCCTTATGTGGAAAGCTGAGTCCTGACGTGGGCAGGTTCAGAACCAAAGTTGATTTCCTTACGAGGAAAGATTGGAGTCCTGACGCGGACATGTCAAGTGATATTGGAATCCTTACGTGGACAGATTGATATAGTTCTCCTTATGTGGAAAGAAGATTGCTTTCTAACGTGGAAAGATGAAAGGGTTAGTCCTGGCGTGGACAGATACAGAAGAAATGATTCCTGACGTGGACAGGTGTTACTCCTAACGTGGGCGATGTTATTCCTAACGTGGACAGGTGTTACTCCTAGCGTGAAAGAGTTTATTCCTAAATGTGGACGATTCAGTTTATGGAAATGCAGACGGATTATCCCCAGCGGAGTTGCCGGATGATAACAGCAAGTGGAGTCCTAACGTGGACCGGTTTTAGTTGAGATTTCTTCGTATTGATGACAGACAGAGTCCTAACGTGGACAAGCAAGCAATCTGTTATGACAAAATCCTTTTCAGAACGATGAAGACAATCCCCAGCACAGTCGCACGAGATCAGTGGGTTACTGTAACAGTCAGATTCAGCTGATGAATGTCGTTCCTCAAGCATGAGCGCAATTTAGTTTTGCGGTTGGCAAATTTCTGGTTTCACTAGTATTCAACCGTCTCGTACCGCGAATGTCTGAAGGCTCCGGGCTCTTCACCCAATCGGGTCCAAGCCGCTTGAATAGGGGCAGCTGTTGCACCCTAAAATTTGCCCAACCTTATTCACTTGGTTTATGTTTCAATATCATTAGCATTTGCATATAGAGTCATGTACATAGTCTAATCATCTGCATAGCATAAGCATAGCAAGTCATACAACAGGGGGACCAATCATTATTCTCATCTCTAGAAGCCTATCAAGAGGTTATTATCCCAATTCAATCTCATTCAAGTCATCAGGAAAGAATTTGAAAGCAAAGAGTTCAGCAGATCAAGCCTTGAGTCCATCTCCTAGCTGAGGGTATCTGAGGGTCAACAAGAGGGTTGTAAGCTGTGAGTTGAAGGCATGGAGAGTATCTAGACATTATGAGAGACTTAGAAAGTCATTTAAAGAAGGAGACAAGTCATTGATGAGAGCACAAGAGCTACAGTTGAAGGCAGTCAACTAGGGTTTCATCTGGGTCAACCCTAGGTCAACCCTAGGTCAATTGACTGATTTAAGGGGCATTAAGGGCTATTGGAGAGATGGGGGGTTCATCATTTGACATATAAAGAAGGATATGGAGATATGCCAAGAAGAATTCAAGAGAAATCAAGGAGAAGAGGAGTTTCTAAATTAGGGTTTCTGTGTAAAATCCCCTAGTTTAGGTCAAATTTCCAAGCAAGATAAGTCAAAATGCTAGCTTCAAATGGCTTCTTGGCCAACATGAAACTTGTAGAGGATCTCAAGACCTTTAATTTGAGTGGTGGAAGACATCAAGGAGATTTATAGAACTCAAGTTATGGTCCTTGCAAGTTACAGGTCATCTGAGGTATCTGAAATTTTGTCTGTGAAAGTGACTTGACTTCCAAGCAATTTTTACCCCTCAAGGAGATTTCAAATGAATTCTTGGTCAACATAAGAATTGTTCCTCATTGTCTTAGATTTCTAGAATGGTATAGAATGCCCTCATATGATGTGTGGAACTCAACTTATGGTCTTGGCAAGCAAAGGGTATTTTGGGCATTTGTGAATTACAGGTCATTTTAACCTATGTCCAAAACTCATACAAGGAGGCCTCAAATGGAAAAACTTACAACATCAAACTTGCTCCAAATGTGATTTTAAGTCTAGAAAGAAGGTCACAAATTGTTGGAAAAGCTCATAACATGAAGTTGCATGATTGGTCCAAATTTGAACTAAAATGGCTTATAATTTGAATAAAGTCAAAGTGAAAAATGGTTTGGGAGATTTATGAGTCCAAATGGAGACTTCCAATATATGATTTTGAATGGAAAAGACATTCTAAAGACAATAGTTCAAGCACTTTTTTGAGTTTAGTGGAAGATTTCAAAGTTATCCTTGGTTACTTGCATTTTAAGAAACATAGCCAAAATGAATCAAAGTTGGAAGGCAAGGGAATGTGTAAGAGGGATCTAGAAGTTACCATTGAACACTATATATTCATGAAATGAGAAATGAGCAAGGGTTGGATTCATTTTTCACCAAGAATTTCCCAAATTCTCTCATTCTTTCTCATTGCATTTTCACTTCAATTCCTCAAATTCTTCACCAATCACCATCAAAATCAATTTCATCATACTGATTCATCATCATAGATCAGAATTCAACCAAGAACCAGGTGTGATCAATCCATTTTCGAGCACTATAATCATCAACATCAAAATTGCAATTTCAAGTGGATAGCACAATTCAAGTCAAGAATCATCCAGGTGTTGCATACAGAATCGAGCATTGAGTTTGTAGATCAAGATCCAAGCCTCAAAAGCCTCAGATCCACAAGTTTCATCATCATCCACAAGCTTTCACACCAGGTGCATTTTCTCTGCCACAGCTTGATTCAGTTAGTTTAGCATAGATTTGTTAGTTTAGATATGATGTAGGATGTTAGTAGAGCAATTAGGATGAGTTTGGAGTAGTTTGGTGATGATTGTTAGCAGGTGTACCAAACTGTTAGGACTTAGAACTTGCAGCATAGTGCATTATAATCTTAGGTTGTTAGCGCAGGATGATCACCATTATGCATAGAGTAGATTAGTATAGGTTTGGTTGAGAATTGTTGTGATGCATCTCAGTGTATTTTCATGGAGTCAGAATTTGGTCTCGATCGGGTTTATTGATTGGCTGAGTTTCAAAGCAAACAAAGACCATAGACGTATAGAGGGAGAGATTTAGAGTAAGTTTCATGTTTATATCGTGGCGTTTCATGGCCTGGAGAGAGAGAACTGAGAGCTTGAACTTGGACGTTCATGGCATGCGCGTGAGGGTTTCAGAAACCCTAGATGAATCAAGTGAGGAAGACGAAATCTTGAGCGTCCAATTCGTGTGGACTTTTGACCTCAGAAGCCAATCGTGTGGCTCTTATTTGATTCAGATTTTGGAGGGAAGAGTGGTGCCCTAAACGCACCGTTTCATTAATTGAAACGGGCGGGCCTAAGTGAGTGATATCCCCACCCCCCAGCTATCAGGCCCAATCAATTTGAACGTGAATCTGTTTCTGAACGCACCCCCAGCTTGTGTTTTTATTTTCTTTAATGCTGACTGGTTCTGGGCCTAATGCCAATGTGCTACGCACACCCCCCCGTTTGCTGGCCCACTGGATTTTGAACTGAGCGTGTTTTCTATTCTAACCCCCCCTCTCATTTTAATTCAATTTAATTTTTTAATTCCACTTTAATTTTTACCAACTTTGAAAATTCATAATAAATAGATAAAAAATCATTTTTAACTCATTCTTTTTACATCATTTTCATTAGAATGTGTAGAAAATTGTCATTAAATAAAATTGCATTTTTATTTTTATTTCATATTTTTTCCATATTTTCTAAATAAATGACATTTTAAGTAGTTCCATCTCATGCATGATTTTAGTAATTTTTGTTCTATTAAATGCTTTAATATTTTTTGTTCATTTTTTTAGGTTGTTTAGATTAGATATTGAACTTGTAGAAACAATTTAGTTCCCATTTTTAGGAATTAATTTTAGGTGCTTAATGTAGGCTTGAACAACATGAACAAATTAGGGTTTTTAGGTGATGACTTAGGAAGTTTGATTCTTTCCCTTAGGACTTAGGGTTTGAATAGTTTAGCTATGGGACTATAGGGGCTATGGGTAGTTATTAGATCCCCTTAGAAAAGTCAGGATTCCCCTACTGCTATTAATGCTCTGTTATATCTGATTGACTGGTGTGGTGTGCCCTCTGGGGATTATTGCTTGCTTGTTTGGGTATTGGGATTGTCTGGGGACTTGGGGAAGCTGAAGACTTGTGAAGATGAAGACCATTGGAGATCCAGAGATTGAAGATCAACTGCTAGAGTTGGAGAGGAGGTTCTTGCTAGCAGCTGCTGAGGAGACTAGGGTTTAGGAGCTAGGCAGAGCTCTAGATTAGAAAGCTTGTTTCTCAAACATGGAATGCCTTGTCTGCATCCATCCTTTCTCTATGATTCAAAGTCTCTTTCAAATATCCACCTCCTTCCTTTGGAAGGATCAGTGAATATATTTGAAAGATAGAACTTTTGAGAGGAAACTTTCTGTTTAATGTTAACAGTTGATGAACCACCCTTGGTAGGTAATTAACTGTCTAACATTCATTCACTCTTGTGACTAATCCCTCATCCTGGAGGTTTGAGCTTGAAGAAAAGCCATGGCAGATAGAAGACAGATGATCAAAGCCCTTGCCTGAAGGCCATGAAGATGGAGATTAATGCTTGTTGAAGCCTGTAACTGATTGGAGATTACTTGAAGCTAGATGGTGATGCAGAGCTGCTGATGCTGTTTCTTTTGCTGTTGTATTTTATTGTTGATGTATTGATTGGTTTTCTGGACTGTATTGTTTGCTGTTTACCCTGTTGGGTTGAAAGTGAAGTCTGTTCACTTTTGCCTATTGTTTTCTAGGTTCGAGGTTGAGTGGGACTCCCTTGCCTCGCTTGTACTGTTGCGTCCATGCATTTTACTGCTTTACTGTATATATCTGATATTGTTTCTGTTTCCGCCTATCCCGTAGGATCTCTGTTTCTCTCTGTGCAAGAGAGGAGCATGATAGACACTAGGTCTTAACCCATGCATGATAACATTAGGTTAGTTTGTTTTTCTTTGCAACCGTAGGTTAGAGTTCTGTCTCTTTCTTTCTCAAAACAAACAGAAAAACACCATAAAGATTTCAAACACAATAAAAGACACTTCTTTCGTAAAAGAATGTGAACTCATCAAGACGTCATTTTTGTCCGCTGGGACTGTTAATCAGAAAACCCTTTTTCAGAAGGAATAAAATCAACCAAGACAGACTTGTGTCGTACGTAGCCCGAACTACGTTTGCTCTGATCTTTCATGCCGTGTGAAAGTACGTAGGCATAGGATGCGATATCCTAGCGAGCAACCTTCCCCTCCTTTCCAGTAGGTAGGCGAACTACGTTGACTCTGATTTCTTGTTCCAGACGGGAATACGTAGGCATAAAGTGCGATACTTTGCCGAGTCGTTTTTTATTTTCATTTTCTTTTCTTTTAACCCCAGACCTTTAGCGTAGATAGAATAACAATCCATACCCGAAAACAAGCGTGGATCCCGTCGAGTACGACGGACGTGAGGGGTGCTAATACCTTCCCCTTGCGTAACCGACTCCCGAATCCAGGTTTTGGTTGCGACGACCATACCTTTCCCGTGTTGTGCGAGGTTTACTCTGAGCGTTTCCTTTCCCTCCCGTGGGATAAATAACGCACGGTGGCGACTCTTCTGTTCAGCCGGCGCCGATTTTTGCAGTAGCGACACACCATGCTTTTGCACGCAAGTATAAGTCAAACCCTTGATCCAACATCAAGTGGTATTTTAAATCAAATTGTAAGTCGAGTTCCTTTGCCTTGCAATGCACCTCTTTTCGCAACGTATTCGATTCTATCCTTTATAAACGCTTTTCTTAAACAAATAATGAAAGAAGAAGATTCCTTAAGTCTTGCATTCATCGAGTCTTCAAATGAATGGCTCATGAGGCGCATGCTTTGGGTTGTCGTTCATTCACTCTTTCATCTTAAAATACATAATCTATATTCAAACATTTTCATAATCAAACTTACAAAAGAAGGATGTTCTTGGAATCCAGCATTCCTTGAATCTTCGAACGAGTAGCTCTCGAGGCACGCCCCTTGAATTTCTATTCATTCAATCTTTAGAATTCAAAACATTCAACCTGTTCTCAAAACCTTTTCTAATAAATTCCCGAAAGAACTGAGTTCTTGGAACCTCGCATTCCTTGAATTCTTGAATGACAACTCTCAAGGCACGCCCCTTGGGTTGTTTGTCAGTCAATCTTTCGTTTCTCAACCAAACTTCAAACTCAACTTCAAACCCAATTCAACCTCTCATCCTTTTCGTGGTCGTCTCCATGAACTACGAACACTCTGATTCTTCATTCTCGTCTGAATGTAAGATACACAGGTACAAGATTTCGATGATCTTGGCGAGCACAATGCCTCCATCTTTTGTTTCCCTCCTATCGTTCCTGTAGTCGAACTACGATGCTCTGATTTCTCATTCTCGTCTGAATGAGCATACGTAGGCACAAGGTCCCCAATCCTTGGCGAGCACCCTATCCTATAACCATCCATTTCCCTTTAGCGTCTTTACCTTTGTATCCTACCGATTCGTATTTATCATTGAGAAGAAAACAAGCAAGCATAGATAACTCCCATTGCAAATCACCCTAAGAGGTTCCCGTTGAGTACTACGGACGTGAGGGGTGATAGTACTTTCCCCTTGCGTAACCGACTCCCGAACCCGAAACATCGATTGCGACGACCATGTTCCTGTCCTTTCGTTCTAAAGGTTTTCTCGATATTTTCCTTTCTTGTTTCTTCGGGATAAATAAAATTCGGTGGCGACTCTGTCGAACCGCATTCCGCGCCTTTTGTGCGAGGGTCATATTGTTCGAATGAACTTTCGAGGTGCGATAGTCCCCCACAAAACAACTTAGTGACAACTACTCAGAGCTTTTTATCCTTAGTCCGCCAGCGTAAGCAGTGTTAGACGATGTACAGACTGTTAATTCCCTATGTTGCTAATCGGGATCTCCTATCCCTATACAACTAGTGTAAGTAGATTAGTTTCCCTAGTTCTAACACATAGGCTATGGGTCAGAAATCCCTATGTGTCTAACAACAGATTAAACGAGTATCTCAAATAAAAAGTATTAAGCATAAGCAACAACTGAATAAAATTATAATTAAAAGGATTCATACAAAGTTAAACCAACATATAATGCCAACAATATTGAATAAAGTTCATTATCACACAACCTAACCTAAGAATTTATCTACACATCATTTAGAAAAGAATCCCACAATTGATAAATGAAAATAACATGAGAAGTCCCTAGAAGAGATGGTCTCCAATGGCTTTAAATGCTATAAAAATCTACTTTTGTGCTCCCAAATTTGTGCCCTAACCTCCCACTTTCATAACCCTTGAAAATGTGGCAAAATCCCCTTTAAAAGCAGTCAGAATGGTTTAGAAACGTGTCAGAAAAAGGCTTATCGCACGCACAATTCTTTTCCATCGTGCACGTGATATTGCATGTAACACCCTCAATTTAATCGGAATATTTTAATTAATTATTTAATTGAGAACATTCATGTTCTGGTGAACTTCTGGTGGTTTTGTGAATATTGGAAAAATGTGCATTTTCGGGTATTTATTTGATTAATAGCATATAATATTAATTTATTAATGTTATTATTAATTAAATTGAATATAAGTGGATTAAGTTAAATTGGGCATTTGAGGGAGTCAGTGAGGGTAATGAGGGAAAAGCCCAATGTGTGAGGCCCAAGACTAAGTTAGACAAAATAGAGTTCTGAGAGGAAATTAGAATTCATTTGTGTTTAACGTGAAAGTTTGGTGGCCAGAGCTCTGAAGGAAAGGTTGGAGGCAGAAGGTCCTAAAGAGAAATCGTGAAAGCTGCGAACCGACTAAGGTATGGGGAGTATTTCCGTTCATGATTTTCCATGTATGCCTTTAGATGTGTTTATGGTGGATTTAGGATTTGAGGGATTCTGAGTTGAATTGGTAGAACTAAGGGAATCGATTATAGAACTCTGAGATTGTGGTTTATGGTATGAATCACTGAATATTAATGTGAGGAAGGAAACCTTAAGCCTTTGTGGCGAAAACCTTGGAGTGTGATAAGTTTGACCTTGTAGAATAGGAATATCTGAATGTGAGTAACTTTGATGCACTCAGAGCAATTGTAGGAAAATAGTGATTTAGGCATTGCAAATGTTGTCGGATTGGCCTAATGAACCATAGATTTTGTACCTTTATTGTCGTATAACCTTAGGGATGGTTTAGGGATACTTTGGGGGCATTGGGTAAATAATTCGTATGAGTTTTTGGGTAGGAATCAGTTCTGGTCGAAGCAGGTTTTGCTGTCATTGCGCTGTTCGCCTAGCAAGCATGCTAGCGAGCATTCGCCACAAGACTCGCCTAGTGAGCATTCGCTACTGACTCGACTAGCGAGCGAGCCAGCGAACATAGAAGAGTTCGCACAATTTGATCATTTTGCAGCGATGTCGTGATGTGTGATTCTGGGATTTATGGGGTAGATTACCATGAGTATGACAGTGGGTTTTGGGTGATATGTGCATGATGTTATGATGGTTCTATGATGTGTTGGTTGAATTAATGTGATGATATTACCATGACTTTTGGGTGAATTACATGATAACATGATGTTATAATGGTTTATGTGATTTATATGATGATGATGAATATAATGAATGATGATGCACCATATGCTGTTATTATGAGGATTATTGTGAAGTGTGCATCATGCATTCATGTGCATCCGGACTTCGGTTCAGGACCTCGATTTCTTTGGCTTCAATCCCATTGTGTGGATGTGAAGTATTTTGATGTGCTCCGGTTCTCAATGTAGAATCGATCCTATTGATGGTGATCTATGGAGGGTTGATGGCCCAGTGTCCATCGCACTGTGATGATTGGTACCACATGCATTGAGTTGTGTCGCATTGCATCTATGAGTCTTTTTGTATGAATTATGACTTTGTGGCCTTTGAGGCATATTTGAGAAATATGAATATGTTGAATATAATTATGATGCCTTTTATGCATTAATTGTTATACATTGATTATTATGAACTGTTTTACTCACCCTGCCAGTTTGAATGTGACCTCCACGTGGGTAACGTGCAGATGAGCCAGTTTAGCCGTGGACGCCGCCGAGGAGTCATTTGTGAAGTTTTTGAGTGTTTTAGTCTTTTGGTCAGCTTAGAGGGTGTTGCTCTGATATGTAACATCGGGTTGGGTTCCTTGAGTTGATTTTATACTGTTGAAGTTATTTTGATTAAATTCCATTTTTGAGGAAACTGTGATTTATGTTTTGAGTTCCGCTGTTTATGCTGTTTTGATGTATTTTTGGGAAAAGCCCGTAGTTACGGAGTATGGATCCTATATTGATGACTTTGAGAAATGTGCGCCCTTTTTTGGATTTTTAATGAGATTTAGTTATTCACTCTGATTCTTGTGTTTTCTTTGCCTTGAGAACTTTGGGGTAGGAAAAGGGTGTTATATTAGTGGTATCAGAGCAGGTCGGTCCGTCCGGCCAGGTGTTTATGGTGTTAGTCCTCTGTCCGTCGATAGTGTGAGAACACTATTGATGAGTTGTTTTCTTCTAACCTTGTTGGTGGTTGTAGATGGCAGGAAGGGATGATCGTGCTAATGATGATGCACTGAAATCACTTGCCCAAGTGATGGCTCAGAATGGTGGACCTCCAGATGAGTTTCGTGCTTTGGGAAAGTTTCATAGGAACAATCCGCCGACTTTTGTGGGCACTCATGATCCGGATGGTGTGCAGAAGTGGCTGAAAGTGATTGAGAAGATTTTTCGAGTTATGGCGTGCACCGATGCACAACAGGTACAGTTTGGTACGCATATGCTGGGAGAGGAAGCTGAGGACTGGTGGGATAATACTCGTCAGAGATTAGAAGATGATGGCATTGCAATAACTTGGACGGTGTTTAAAGAATAGTTTCTGAGAAAGTATTTTCCTGAAGATGTTCGGGGAAAGAAAGAGGTGGAGTTCCTTGAGCTGAAACAAGGTAATATGGTTGTGGCTGAGTATGCGGCGAAGTTTGAGTCCTTGGTCAAGTTATATCCATATTACAATCGTGCTGACGTAGAGATGTCAAAGTATCTCAAGTTTGAGAATGGGTTGAGGCCAGAGATTAAGTAGGGAATTGGTTATCAGCAGATTTGTCGGTTTTCGGAACTAGTGAACAAGAGAATAATTTATGATGAAGATAGCCGAGCTCGATCTACTCACTATAAGTAGCTGAGTGAGAAGAAAGAGAAAGGTCAGTTCAGGGGAAAACCGTATGTGACTTCTGGTGATAAAGGTGAAGCAGAAGGCTTATGATGGGAAAAAGCCAAGTGGGGGAGCGGCTAATGCTCCATGTAAGTGTTATAAGTATGGCGAGCAAGGCCACTGTGCTGAGAATTGTAAAGCGCTGAGGTGTCATCATTGTGGCAAGAGGGGTCATAAGTCTAGTGATTGCAAAGACGAAGCTTCGACTTGCTTCAACTGTGGAGAGAAGGGGCATATCAGTACCCAGTGTCAGCAGCCGAAGAAGACTGCTACTGCTGCTCAGACAAGTGGCAGAGTGTTTGCTTTGAGCAGTGCAGAAGAGGCCAAGACAGATAACTTGATTCGAGGTACTTGTTTTATTAATGATGTTGAATTGATTGCTATAGTTGATACTGGTGCTACTCATTCATTTATTTCGCTTGAATGCGCTAAGAGGTTGGATTTAAATTTGTCTGCTATGAGTGGGAGTATGGTTATTGATACCCTGGCTAATGGTTCTGTAACTACTGCTTTAGTCTGTTTGAGCTGCCCTTTGACTATTTATGATAGGAACTTTGTGATGGACTTGGTACGTCTACCTCTGAATCAAATTGATGTTATCCTTGGGATGAACTGGTTGGAGTACAACTATGTTCACATTGATTGTTATAGTAAGACTGTGAGATTTCCTGAGTTGGGCGACGTTGGAGAGCTAATGTTTGTATCTGCCAAGCAAGCAGAAGGACTCTTAGAAGATGAGGCTCAAATGTTTGCTTTATTTGCGTCGCTTCAAGTTGATTGTGAAGCAGTGGGCGTGGAGCTACCAGTTGTTCGGGAATTTCCAGAGGTGTTTCCAGACGACATGAGTGACTTACCTCCTGAGCGTGAGGTAGAGTTTACTATTGAGGTGATACCGGGCACTAGTCCTGTATCGATGGCTCCTTATCGGATGTCTGCATCTGAGTTAGGGGAATTGAAGGAACAGTTGGGAGATTTTCTTGAGAAGAAGTTTATTCAACCGAGTGTTTCTCCGTGGGGTGCTCCTGTGTTGTTGGTGAAGAAGAAAGATGGTAGTATGAGATTGTGTGTGGATACTTTGGGGGCATTGGGTAAATAATTCGTATGAGTTTTTGGGTAGGAATCAGTTATGGTCGAAGCAGGTTTTGCTGTCATCGCGATATTCGCCTAGCAAGCATACTAGCGAGCATTCGCCACAAGACTCGCCTAGCGAGCGAGCCAGCGAACATAGAAGAGTTCGCACAATTTGATCATTTTGCAGCGATATCGTGATGTGTGACTCTGGGATTAATGGGGGTAGATTACCATGAGTATGACAGTGGGTTTTGGGTGATATGTGCATGATGTTATGATGGTTCTATGATGTGTTGGTTGAATTAATGTGATGATATTACCATGACCTTAGGGTGAATTACATGATAACATGATGTTATGATGGTTTATTTGATATATATGATGATGATGAATATGATGAATGATGATGCACCATATGCTGTTATTATGAGGATTATTGTGAAGTGTGCATCATGCATTCATGTGCATCCAGACTTCGGTTCAGGACCTCGATTTCTTTGGCTTCAATCCCATTGTGTGGATGTGAAGTATTTTGATGTGCTCTGGTTCTCAATGTAGAATCGATCCTATTGATGGTGATCTATGGAGGGTTGATGGCCCAGTGTCCATCGCACTGTGATGATTGGTACCACATGCATTGAGTTATGTCGCATTGCATCTATGAGTCTTTTTGTATGAATTATGACTTTGTGGCCTTTGAGGAATATTTGAGAAATATGAATATGTTGAATATAATTATGATGCCGTTTATGCATTAATTGTTATACATTGATTATTATGAACTGTTTTACTCACCCTGCCTGTTTGAATGTGACCTCCACGTGGGTAACGTGCAGATGAGCCAGTTTAGTCGTGGACGCCGCCGAGGAGTCATTTATGAAGTTTTTGAGTGTTTTAGTATTTTGGTCAGCTTAGAGGGTGTTGCTCTGATATGTAACATCGGGTTGGGTTCCTTGAGTTGATTTTATACTGTTGAAGTTATTTTGATTAAATTCCCTTTTTGAGGAAACTGTGATTTATGTTTTGAGTTCCGCTGTTTATGCTGTTTTGATGTATTTTTGGGAAAAACCTGTAGTTACGGAGTATGGATCCTATATTGAAGACTTTGAGAAATGTTCGCCCTTTTTTGGATTTTTAATGAGATTTAGTTATTCACTCTGATTCTTGTGTTTTTTTTGCCTTAAGAACTTTGGGGTAGGAAAAGGGTGTTACATTAGTGGTATCAGAGCAGGTCGGTCCGTCCGGCCAGGTGTTTATGGTGTTAGTCCCCTGTCCGTCGATAGTGTGAGAACACTATTGATGAGTTGTTTTCTTCTAACCTTGTTGGTGGTTGTAGATGGCAGGAAGGGACGATCGTGCTATTGATGATGCACTGAAATCACTTGCCCAAGTGATGGCTCAGAATGGTGGACCTCCAGATGAGTTTCGTGCTTTGGGAAAGTTTCAGAGGAACAATCCGCCGACTTTTGTGGGCACTCATGATCCGGATGGTGCGCAGAAGTGGCTGAAAGTGATTGAGAAGATTTTTCGAGTTATGGCATGCACCGATGCACAACAGGTAGAGTTTGGTACGCATATGCTGGCAGAGGAAGCTAAGAACTGGTGGGATAATACTCGTCAGAGATTAGAAGATGATGGCATTGCAATAACTTGGACGGTGTTTAAAGAATAGTTTCTGAGAAAGTATTTTCCTGAAGATGTTCGGGGAAAGAAAGAGGTGGAGTTCCTTGAGCTGAAACAAGGTAATATGACTGTGGCTGAGTATGCAGCGAAGTTTGAGTCCTTGGTCGAGTTTTATCCATATTCCAACCGTGCTGACGTAGAGATGTCGATGTATCTCAAGTTTGAGAATGGGTTGAGGCCAGAGATTAAGTAGGGAATTGGGTATCAGCAGATTCGTCGGTTTTCGGAACTAGTGAACAAGAGAAGAATTTATGATGAAGATAGCCTAGCTAGATCTACTCACTATAAGTAGCTGAGTGAGCAGAAAGAGAAAGGTCAGTTCAGGGGAAAACCGTATGTGACTTCTGGTGATAAAGGGAAGCAGAAGGCTTCTGATGGGAAAAAGCCAAGTGGGGGAGCGGCTAATGCTCCAGGTAAGTGTTATAAGTATGGCGAGCAAAGCCACTGTGCTGAGAATTGTAAAGCGCTGAGGTGTCATCGTTGTGGCAAGAGGGGTCATAAGGCTAGTGATTGCAAAGACGAAGCTCCGACTTGCTTCAACTGTGGAGAGAAAGGGCATATCAGTAGCCAGTGTCAGCAGCCGAAGAAGACTGCTACTGCTGCTCAGACAAGTGGGAGAGTGTTTGCTTTGAGCGGTGCAGAAGAGGCCAAGACAGATAACTTGATTCGAGGTACTTGTTTTATTAATGATGTTGAATTGATTGCTATAGTTGATACTGGTGCTACTCATTCATTTATTTCGCTTGAATGTGCTAAGAGGTTGGATTTAAATTTGTCTGCTATGAGTGGGAGTATGGTTATTGATACCCTGGCTAATGGTTCTGTAACTACTGCTTTAGTCTGTTTGAGCTGCCCTTTGATATTTATGATAGGAATTTTGTGATGGACTTGGTCTGTCTACCTCTGAATCAAATTGATGTTATCCTTGGGATGAACTGGTTGGAGTACAACTATGTTCACATTGATTGTTATAGTAAGACTGTGAGATTTCCTGAGTTGGGCGACGTTGGATAGCTAATGTTTGTATCTGCCAAGCAAGCAGAAGGACTCTTAGAAGATGAGGCTCAGATGTTTGCTTTGTTTGCGTCGCTTCAAGTTGATTGTGAAGCAGTGGGCGTGGAGCTACCAGTTGTTCGGGAATTTCCAGAGGTGTTTCCAGATGACATGAGTGACTTACCTCCTGAACGTGAGTTAGACTTTACTATTGAGGTGATACCGGGCACTAGTCCCGTATCGATGGCTCCTTATCGGATGTCTGCATCTGAGTTAGGGGAATTGAAGGAACAGTTGGGAGATTTTCTTGAGAAGAAGTTTATTCAACCGAGTGTTTCTCCGTGGGGTGCTCCTGTGTTGTTGGTGAAGAAGAAAGATGGTAGTATGAGATTGTGTGTGGATACTTTGGGGGCATTGGGTAAATAATTCGTATGAGTTTTTGGGTCGGAATCAGTTATGGTCGAAGCAGGTTTTGCTGTCATCGTGTTATTCGCCTAGCAAGCATGCTAGCGAGCATTCGCCACAAGACTCGCCTAGCGAGAGAGCCAGCAAACATAGAAGAGTTCGCACAATTTGATCATTTTGCAGCGATGTCGTGATGTGTGACTTTGGGATTTATGGGGTAGATTACCATGAGTATGACAGTGGGTTTTGGGTGATATGTGCATGATGTTATGATGGTTCTATGATGTGTTGGTTGAATTAATGTGATGATATTACCATGACCTTTGGGTGAATTACATGATAACATGATGTTATGATGGTTTATTTGATTTATATGATAATGATGAATATGATGAATGATGATGCACCATATGCTGTTATTATGAGGATTATTGTGAAGTGTGCATCATGCATTCATGTGCATCCGGACTTCGGTTCAGGACCTCGATTTCTTTGGCTTCAATCCCATTGTGTGGATGTGAAGTATTTTGGATGTGCTCCAATTCTCAATGTAGAATCGATCCTATTGATGGTGATCTATGGAGGGTTGATGGCCCAGTGTCCATCGTGCTGTGATGATTGGTACCACATGCATTGAGTTGTGTCGCATTGCATCTATGAGTCTTTTTGTATGAATTATGACTTTGTGGCCTTTGAGGCATATTTGAGAAATATGAATATGTTGAATATAATTATGATGCCTTTTATGCATTAATTGTTATACATTGATTATTATGAACTGTTTTACTCACCCTGCCTGTTTGAATGTGACCTCCACGTGGGTAACTTGTAGATGAGCCAGTTTAGCCGTTGACGCCGCCGAGGAGTCATTTATGAAGTTTTTGAGTGTTTTAGTCTTTTGGTCAGCTTAGAGGGTGTTGCTCTGATATGTAACATCGGGTTGGGTTCCTTGAGTTGATTTTATACTGTTGAAGTTATTTTGATTAAATTCCCTTTTTGAGGAAACTGTGATTTATGTTTTGAGTTCCGCTGTTTATGTTGTTTTGATGTATTTTTGGGAAAAACCCGTAGTTACGGAGTATGGATCCTATATTGATGACTTTGAGAAATGTGCGCCCTTTTGTGGATTTTTAATGAGATTTAGTTATTCACTCTGATTCTTGTGTTTTCTTTGCCTTGAGAACTTTGTGGTAGGAAAAGGGTGTTACATTAGTGGTATCAGAGCAGGTCGGTCCGTCCGGCCAGGTGTTTATGGTGTTAGTCCCCTGTCTGTCGATAGTGTGAGAACACTATTGATGAGTTGTTTTCTTCTAACCTTGTTGGTGGTTGTAGATGGCAGGAAGGGATGATCGTGCTATTGATATTGTAGTGAAATCACTTGCCCAAGTGATGGCTCAGAATGGTGGACCTCCAGATGAGTTTCGTGCTTTGGGAAAGTTTCAGAGGAACAATCCGCCGACTTTTGTGGGCACTCATGATCCGGATGATGCACAGAAGTGGCTGAAAGTGATTGAGAAGATTTTTCGAGTTATGGCATGCACCGATGCACAGCAGGTAGAGTTTGGTACGCATATGCTGGCAGAGGAAGCTGAGGACTGGTGGGATAATATTCGTCAGAGATTAGAAGATGATGGCATTGCAATAACTTGGACGGTGTTTAAAGAATAGTTTCTGAGAAAGTATTTTCCTGAAGATGTTCGAGGAAAGAAAGAGGTGGAGTTCCTTGAGCTGAAACAAGGTAATATGACTGTGGCTGAGTATGCGGAGAAGTTTGAGTCCTTGGTCAAGTTTTATCCATATTCCAAACGTGCTGACGTACAGATGTCGAAGTATCTCAAGTTTGAGAATGGGTTGAGGCCAGAGATTAAGTAGGGAATTGGGTATCAGCAAATTCGTCGGTTTTTGGAACTAGTGAACAAGAGAAGAATTTATGATGAAGATAGCCGAGCTCGATCTACTCACTATAAGTAGCTGAGTGAGAAGAAAGAGAAAGGTCAGTTCAGGGGAAAACCGTATGTGACTTCTGGTGATAAAGGGAAGCAGAAGGCTTCTGATGGGAAAAAGCCATGTGGGGGAGCGACTAATGCTCCAGGTAAGTGTTATAAGTATGGCGAGCAAGGCCACTGTGCTGAGAATTGTAAAGCGCTAAGGTGTCATCGTTGTGGTAAGAGGGGTCATAAGGCTAGTGATTGCAAAGACGAAGCTCCGACTTGCTTCAACTGTGGAGAGAAAGGGCATATCAGTAGCCAGTGTCAGCAGCCGAAGAAGACTGCTACTGCTGCTCAGACAAGTGGGAGAGTGTTTTCTTTGAGCGGTGCAGAAGAGGCCAAGACAGATAACTTGATTCGAGGTACTTGTTTTATTAATGATGTTGAATTGATTGCTATAGTTGATACTGGTGCTACTCATTCATTTATTTCGCTTGAATGTGCTAAGAGGTTGGATTTAAATTTGTCTGCTATGAGTGGGAGTATGGTTATTGATACCCTGGCTAATGGTTCTGTAACTACTGCTTTAGTCTGTTTGAGCTGCCCTTTGACTATTTATGATAGGAATTTTATGATGGACTTGGTCTGTCTACCTCTGAATCAAATTGATGTTATCCTTGGGATGAACTGGTTGGAGTACAACTATGTTCACATTGATTGTTATAGTAAGACTGTGAGATTTCCTGAGTTGGGCGACGTTGGAGAGCTAATGTTTGTATCTGCCCAGCAAGTAGAAGGACTCTTAGAAGATGAGGCTCAGATGTTTGCTTTTTTGCGTCGCTTCAAGTTGATTGTGAAGCAGTGGGCATGGAGCTACCAGTTGTTCGGGAATTTCCAGTGGTGTTTCCAGACGACATGAGTGACTTACCTCCTGAGCGTGAGTTAGAGTTTACTATTGAGGTGATACCGGGCACTAGTCCTGTATTGATGGCTCCTTATCGGATGTCTGCATCTGAGTTAGGGGAATTGAAGGAACAGTTGGGAGATTTTCTTGAGAAGAAGTTTATTCAACCGAGTGTTTCTCCGTGGGGTGCTCCTGTGTTGTTGGTGAAGAAGAAAGATGGTAGTATGAGATTATGTGTGGATACTTTGGGGGCATTGGGTAAATAATTCGTATGAGTTTTTGGGTAGGAATCAGTTATGGTCGAAGCAGGTTTTGCTGTCATCGCGCTATTCGCCTAGCAAGCATGCTAGCGAGCGAGCCAGCGAACATATAAGAGTTCGCACAATTTGATCATTTTGCAGCGATGTCGTGATGTGTGATTATGGGATTTATGGGGTAGATTACCATGAGTATGACAGTGGGTTTTGGGTGATATGTGCATGATGTTATGATGGTTCTATGATGTGTTGGTTGAATTAATGCGATGATATTACCATGACCTTTGGGTGAATTACATGATAACATGATGTTATGATTGTTTATGTGATTTATATGATGATGATGAATATGATGAATGATGATGCACCATATGCTGTTATTATGAGGATTATTGTGAAGTGTGCATCATGCATTCATGTGCATCCGGACTTTGGTTCAGGACCTCGATTTCTTTGGCTTCAATCCCATTGTGTGGATGTGAAGTATTTTGATGTGCTCCGGTTCTCAATGTAGAATCGATCCTATTGATGGTGATCTATGGAGGGTTGATGGCCCAGTGTCCATTGCGCTGTGATGACTGGTACCACATGCATTGAGTTGTGTCGCATTGCATCTATGAGTCTTTTTTTATGAATTATGACTTTGTGGCCTTTGAGGCATATTTGAGAAATATGAATATGTTGAATATAATTATGTTTTTGTATTAATTGTTATACATTGATTATTATGAACTGTTTTACTCACCCTGCCTGTTTGAATGTTACCTCCACGTCGGTAACGTGCAGATGTGCCAGTTTAGCCGTGGACGCCGCCGAGGAGTCATTTATGAAGTTTTTGAGTGTTTTAGTCTTTTGGTCAGCTTAGAGGGTGTTGCTCTGATATGTAACATCGGGTTGGGTTCCTTGATTTGATTTTATACTGTTGAAGTTATTTTGATTAAATTCCCTTTTTGAGGAAAACTTTGATTTATGTTTTGAGTTTCGCTGTTTATGATGTTTTGATGTATTTTTGGGAAAAACTCGTAGTTACGGAGTATGGATCCTATATTGATGACTTTGAGAAATGTGCGCCCTTTTGTGGCTTTTTAATGAGATTTAGTTATTCACTTTGATTCTTGTGTTTTCTTTGCCTTGAGAACTTTGGGGTAGGAAAAGGGTGTTACATTGCACACGTTGTATCATGCGCACAATACTTTACATCATGCTCACAATTATTACGGAATGTATATATTGTCTTAGCTTTATTTTACAAAAAAATTGAGCGTCAAAACGAGTTACGGAACTCCAGATATGATCAATTTACTGGACATACATCAAGATGTAAATTGTGCTGAAAATTGATGTTTCTTCATAATTTATTCCCGATTTCTTGGATTTGCTCTATTTCTTTGACTTATTCATTTTCTTCATACTTAGCTCATCTTTAACTTGATAATTCATCTCAAATACTCATTAAAATCATGTAATGACAAACTATCATCAAACCCTAACCATGAATGATCTACAACAACAAGAGAAACTTCAACATTAACCTCAATAGGACACGACTGTGGTTTAAGGAATTCTTAAGATATTCATATCTACTCTGGTGACCGAGTTTGAAGTTTTCTGTGAATTCACAGTGGATTTCGAAAACTTGAAGCAAAATGGGTTTGACCTAACCAGTAATGTTGCTGCCCAGGGATATGAAGTTTACTTTAACAGGTTGAAAGGTCCATTATATCCTGCACTGGCAAAAGATTTTTGGATTCTTGCAAAGGCTACAGATGTTGAGATCACCTCTTGCATTTTGAGTGAAAAAATTCAAACCTCTGAAAAATTCATCGCCAAGCTGCTGAACCATGATGGATCTAGGAAGAGATGTTATCAAATGTTCACCAAAGGGGTAAAAATGAATGAAGTAGTTTCTACCATCTTCCAAGAAGGATAGAGTTCAGACACAAAGAATCTCCAACCAAGGATGAAGATTTGGGATAATATTCTTTTGGGGTGTATTCATCATCGTCCTTTTGGAAATTATGTTGACTACCATCCTTTCTAGAATTTCACCCCCGACATAAATCTTATTTAAATTTTTTGTGTGACTCTGACTATTTTTTTACTCTATTCTTCAATCTATAAAAGTTTATTTTCCTATCAATTTATATTTTTTGATTAATTACAATTGGGGAGAAAAAGAATATTTATTTGATATATCTTTAACCCATAATAAATCCCAAACATGCTATATTTGTATGCTTTTAATTATGGGAGATTTATTAACCCGAGTAATCAGATTTCTCATTGATAATTTTATCTTTGATAAAAACCAAGCTCTGAAACTCTTATGTTAACTAGGTGAAAGTTTTTTTTATCATGCTAACTTTTTTTTTATTATAAAAAATTTTCTACTCTCAATCTCCGGGGAAACTTACAAACCTCACTTTGAAGAAGCTGAGAATAATTTTGATAAGTATAAAACTCAAGGGGAGCTTACAACCTAACTTTGATGTTTTATATTTGTGATTATCCAAGTAAAAATTATTCATCAAAATACATGAATTTGTCATCATCAAAAAGGGGGAGATTGTTGGAATAAGTTTGGTTCTTCAACTAACCTTGAGTTTCGATGATAACAAAGGTTAATATGTATAAAGAACAAAATTGTACTCTAATAATCATGTTAAGTGAGTATATCATCAAAAAAAAATTTATGACTCTTAAGAAGTTAACTTTGGACTACCACACTTTGAACTATATACACACTTTGAAACAAAGGAAGAATCAAAGGCGTGTGTAAATGAAATTTAAGCTTCTGGATTACCAAGTCAACGCTTCTGTAATAGTTAATCTAGAGTAACTCTGATAATGACTATGAAATTTCAAACCTCTGAAGTCTCATAAGTCTAAACTCTATGACTCTGAAGTCTCATTTCACCAGATTCTGAAGACAGACTATGAACTCTACTCAAGCTTCATCAACTTAATACAAAGCCTCTTACTAGAAGTTAATAACCTAAATTAAACGACTTAAAGAATAACATGTGGAAAAAGTATTATCAGTACAAAAGCAAATATCCTTTTCATTACCCTAAAGATCGGGAAAATGACTGTACTATTCTACCAACGTCATTCCTCACGTCCCATCCTCACCTACTATCTGCTGCAAACGCCACTTTACTATTTTAGAAACAAGTGACATTCATACATCTATCATATTGAGGATATTCCAAATTCACCCTCCAACGGATCTATTCTCCATCTATATAAAGAGGTTTTGGAAGCTTGGAAACATCGAGTTGAACAACATCGGAAAATGCTCATACGTGTGAAAGAAAAAGAGAAGTGCTTTTACGCTAAGAAAACTATCACGCACATACACTTAGAATGATTTTATTGACTATACTTCTTAATTTTAATATTTTATTTTAACTTATGTATCTGGTTATTTTTAGAAGCAACTTGTAAACACAATCTTGTTTATTAACCTTTGGTTAAATTCCTTGAGAGACTAGGGTATAGTCCAGATTCTCAAGAAGTCTTAGACATGTTGTCCTTGAGTTTGTAATCAATTATTTGATTAGTGAATTAAGTCCATGTTGAGAAGGCGAAATCACTTTGGTGGGTGGACTGAACGTAGCTTAGTTACCAGCGAACCATGATAAAAATAATTGTGTCTTTTATCTTTGTTGAATATTTGTTATTTGTGTTCTTGGATTACGAAACAATCTCAATCTAGAAACCCAATTCAAACTCCCCCTTTCTTGTGTTTCTTGAACCTTCATTCTCCACCTGAATTTCTCCAATTTCCAGGGTGGATGTTAACTATTACACCATGATTCAAGCATGGATATATTAAACTTCTATCCAAGGGGGAGGAGGAGAAATTATTTGAGAAACATGGCTGATGATTGGGGAAGAAGGTGTTTCATCAGGTATTATGGAAGAACCCTTGCTTCTTTCTTTTGTGATATCTACAGAAAATACAATTTTCGATTTTGGTACCCATACCTCTGTGGGTTCTAACAATCTTTCTTTTACTTCATGCCTTAGTTCGATAGTAGTGTTTTGATTCATTCCAAAATTTAAGTCTAGGAAGAGTTTTGGATCTAACAAAACATGTTCTTAGCAGAGTCTTTGATTTCATTATCTTAGATTTATTTATTATCAAATATTTTGACTTTATAATCCTTGATTTTGAAACTTTTGACTAGCATAGATTCAGACGGTGTTTTCTATTAGAGGTTAGCATAAAATAAGTTTTCAGTACTGTCTGAGTATTTCTAGAATAAAAAGAACTGAAAGGTGTCTCAAGGAATTGTTCTTTAACACAAATTATATGATAGCCTTCAACTTCCTTAGGAGCCATGTATTCAATTAAGATATGATCTTGAGAAGTAGACCCCTTATTATCAAAACAAAATTTTCAAGAGATTTTTAGATCTTCTTTTAGATGACCAATCTCTAGCTTCATGATTCAAGCTTTTTTGTTAAAACAGCTTAAGAGATCATGAGCTCATCAAAAAAAATATTGAAGCAAGATAGATTTATAAGTTATCTCTTTCTCTTTAATATTTGATTTATACCTGGATTCAGATGGTTCTTCATAAGATGTAATGGCAAGTAGTTCCTAAATACTCTTTGCAACTCTTTCTGAATCCTCAACTTTGTCATTTTCATCAAGATATGCTTTGAAGATATTTGGCATTTTTTTGTATGGTAGCTTTTCTCCTTGATATGAAGATTGGAATAACAATTTGAAATGTGATTATTTATGAAGCTTATGAAGTTACTCTTTCCATCAACAGATTCCTCATTCCTTTTAGCCAGCTGAAAGAATCTTTTGATAAAGAAGGCCATTTCCTCATCATTAGACATTCCATATGAAATTTCTTTAATAGGCTTGAGGAAAGTTGATTTCTTTGACAGCTCATGTTCATCTAATTCCATTTCACTTCTTTGGAGATTGCTAATCAAAATTTCAAGGCTTAGCGTATTCAAAATTTTGGCTTCTTGAATAGCTGTGACTTTTGGTCTAAATATAGTAGGCAAACTTATCAAAATTTTCTTGGAGAGATTAGATGAAGTGTAACTTGTTAAGCACTTTCTGATTCCCTTCCTATTTCGATCACAAGTATTCAAAGATAGTCTTAGCAGTAGACTTATCAATGATTTTAATATACTCAGAAGGAGGTAGAGCATCTATCAGAATGCTTCTAACTCAAAGATGATTTTTGCAAAGCTTCTTTTGAGCTGGTGTGAGAGATTTTCTATCTTTGATAATACCAACACCATCAACTTCTAAATAGATACCTTCTTCAAGGATATACCATAGTTCTTCATTAAAACCCTTTATCAAGACAAATGATATATGAGTAAGCTCTGCTTTTCCACCATTCAAATTCAGCAAAGTCACCACTGAAGATTGGAGGATTAGAAGAGCAATAATTTTTCTTATGGTACTTGATTTCTTCTTAAAATATCTCCAGCATACATATTTTTCTATTTGGATCATTATTTGCACCAATGTTAAGTGTTATGCATAGACCATGCTCAGATGCCAACTGAAGGTGAAAAAATAAACAAGAAGGGGGGTTGAATTGTGTTCTCCAATTTGCGTTGCTTCTGAATAGAGTTCAAATTCTGATAACAAGTTGTAGTGGAATAATAATAGAAGCAAGTAAATGACAAATGAACACGCGGAGATTTAGCATGGTTCCTCCCAAACTGAGAGTAGTCTAGTGCCCTTGCAGCACAAGAGATTTTTTTTTTTACTATAATCAAACCATGATTATAATTGCTTATGCTCTCAAGCATAAGACTTTTCTTTGCTCATTCCTATAGCCTAAGACTTGCCTGCTCAATCAACATCTGATCAACACTTTCTACTTAGATCCTCAAATCCTAAGACTTTCCTACTTATACCCTCAAGTACAAGACTTCCTACTCAGACTCACTGCTTAAGACTTTCCTGCTTAAATTTCGCGAATCCAAGACTCCCTGCTTAAATCCCACAGATTCAAGACTTCCTGCTCAGACTCACAACCTAAGACTTTCTTGCTTATAACTACAGTCTAAGATTTCCTTGCTTAATTAACAATTTGATCAAGGCTTCAATGCTCAAACACATAATAAGAGACTTACTTGGTTCAAGCTCACATCAAGAGATTTTGATGCTCAAGCACATAGCAAGAGACTTTTTTCTAGACTACTAAACAACCTGTTTAGCATAATAGACACAAGGTGTACTTTATATATAAATAGAGGTACATTGCAATAACTATAATAAAGATCATAGAACTTAATATTTCTAAGATACTCATTGTTTAAGAAATCTTAAGGCTTTATACAATTTATAACAGATAACAGAAAACCCTGCATACTCGATGTTGTTGTTGATCTTGTTATTCTTCTATTTTGATATAAGCATGAAACACTCATTTTTTTGCTTAGCCCTATTTCATTTTGTTCCTTGTTAATTCTTTAAATTTAATCTTCAACTACTTAATTAAATAGTAGATACAAAAGAATATTCTTTGGAAGAGACAACTTTCACAAGTGTCTTTGTTACTCCATAGTACTAAGAGACGTTGAAGATAGATACATAAAAATATATTTATCCAGTATGTAACTTGTTTAACCGCAGGGTCTTCCTTGTGAGTTATACTATAGATTCTTTGAGAGTGGATATCCGTAAAGCATGTGAACTCTCCTAGAGCCATGTGAACATAAAATCTAGCTGACAAACTGATTTGACAATGTAGTTTGTTTTATGCAGTACATATCACTTAGCTTTGTCTATGATTCTGAATGATCACCAGAAGCTGATACATTCAATAAGTGTAGAGATAACATATTTATCTTTTAATACATTCAGCTTCAAAGTCTACACAATCATATATCATCCGACTTCACTTAAGAACGCCCTTCAGTTCTCAACCATCAGAAGCCAAGAACTCAGCTTCTCTCAAATGTGTCCTCTTAACAAATTCTGAGTAGATTCTCTTTAAGATTTGGAACCTGCATACTTAGAAGACACATTAGATAATTGTTCTTTCAATACTTTTTTATCATAAAAACCTAAAGGATACATGTCATAAACAAATCTTGTTTTAAAAATCTCCCTCTTTTTGATGATGACAAACATAGGTATTTAAGAACAATGTTGGACTATTTTTATTTACTTGGCAACATCAAATTATGAGGTTTGTGAGCTCCCTCTGATTCTAATAGTTTAAAGGTTGAGGTTTGTAAGCTCCCCTTAAGTTCTATATTCAAGAAAAATAAAATATATCTCCCGGGTAAACAAATAATTGTAATAACAAAATTTTAAAATATTTAAATTAAACAACATTTAAAATCTGAAGGGTTCAGATGATCTTTAAATACTTCTACATCTTTGTCATCCTTTTTCACATCAAAATGATTAAAATAAAATTCTAAAATAGAGAGAAGAAAACAAAATGAAATATTTCATAAATGCAAAACAGATCATTATTACTTGAGCAATTCCCATAGAAGAGAACTAAGTTATGTAATAGAGAACATTAAAAGCGTGTACAGTGCATTCTTAATAGTTATTTGTCGTAGCACTTCCAAAGATCAAGAAAGGATTTAATCCAACTGTTTGGTCTACCCATACTCCACTATAAAAGCAACAAAATCCTAAGTCTTTTTCATTAACATCTTTTTAGAACACTATGGAATCCACAACTAAAAGTACCAACATCTCTACAATAACAGTGATTTCAGAGGAAATCACAAGTCTGAAGACGCCAAGTCCACAAACTCCACATGGTTCTACAGCTTTTGAAGCAAGTTCTTCAACAATTGCATTAAAGCTTAAGAAGGGGACAATGAAGAAGAATAAGAACCAAACTATACTTGGGAAAACTTCATGGGTCTTAAGGCATTAGAAGAATTAGATTAATATTAATATCTCCATCCTTTGTGATCTTTTTTCCATGATTAATGAAAGCATTTGTTGACTACTATTATTTTGCATGAGTAAAATCTTTTACTTTCACCCTTTTTTATTTTCTGACATTTACATAAATGAAGTAAAAGGAAAATAGATTATTAAAAAGAAAGCAAGTATATGTTAAATGGAATTTACAGTTTTTCAAGAGAATCTTTATTAGGGCTAGATACTAGACATCACTTCCCAAGATTCAAGAGTTAAAAGATTAATTTGACCAATCAAAATAGAGACAAAAGGACTCAAGGTAACTGTTAGATGCCCAACTTTGCTTATTTGAGCTATCAAATGTGGGCATCTTTCACTCCTTTTTGTTAAGAAAGTGTTAAAAATCACTCTTGTTTTGGTTGGTTTGCAATATTATGTGAAAGTGTCTTGGTATCTTTGATTTGTGTGTTATTGTGCAGGAATTAGGCATGAAAGAGTGAATTTTAAGACACAAAGAAAGATGGCAAAGAAACTAAGACAACATGCAAACAACAACAACTTCGCTTAGCGAACTTGCTAGCGAAGCTGCCACCAAAACTTTACAAAGTTCGCTAGGCGGATCATGTAGCGAAGGCCAGGAATCCAAAACAGTAAGGAAAGGGCCATAAACTCGCTAGGTGAAGCAGGCAACGAAGAACTCGTTAGGCGAAGAGATAGTGAGTAGCCAGCGAACACCCCCAGACTTAAAATAACAAGGAAAGGGCCACAAATTCGCTAGGCAAAGTTCACAGCGAAGGCTTCGCTAGGCGAAAGATTGTTCGCACAACGAACTTTTGGAAACTTGTCCGGGGAGAGTTCACAGGACACAGGAACTTCAGGTGGCATTTTTTGTGTTCGCTAGGCGATCCATTTGTTTGCCTAGCGAACGTGACAGCTCAGCAGACCCTTCTATAAGTAGCATGAGCTACTTTTTGTAAAAATATCTAATTTCTTGTAATTGCTTTTGAGAGGATTTTTCTAACCTAAAAACCCATTCCTTCATTTTTCATCATCTCTTAGCAATATTTCACCAAAAGAAGGCGGACTCCTATCCAATCTTGATTATTCGACTCAGATGTTGATCAACCTTCTTCCAAAACTTGTTGCTCAAGCTATCTGCCGCTACTGCGAAAATCGGCGCCGGCTGAACAGAAGAGTCGCCACCGTGCGTTATTTATCCCACAGGAGGGAAAGGAAACGCTCAGAGTAAACCTCGCACAACACGGGAAAGGTATGGTCGTCGCAACCAAAACCTGGATTCGGGAGTCGGTTACGCAAGGGGAAGGTATTAGCACCCCTCACGTCCGTCGTACTCGACGGGATCCATGCTTGTTTTCGGGTATGGATTGTTATTCTATCTACTCTAAAGGTCAGGGGTTAAAAGAAAAGAAAATGAAAATAAAAATGACTCGGCAAAGTATCGCACTTTATGCCTACGTATTCCCGCCTGGAACGAGAAATCAGAGTCAACGTAGTTCGCCTACCTACGGGAAAGGAGGGGAAGGTTGCTCGCTAGGACATCACATCCTATGCCTACGTACTTTCATACAGCATGAAAGATCAGAGCAAACGTAGTTCGGGCCACGTACGACACAAGTCTGTCTTGGTTGATTTTATTCCTTCTGAAAAAGGTTTTTCTGATTAGCGGTCCAAGCGGACAAAAATGACATTTTGGTGAGTTCACATTCTTTTACGGAAGAAGTGTCTTTTATTGTGTTTGAAATCTTTATGTGTTTTTCTGTTTGTTTTGAGCGAGAAGAGACAGAACTCTAACCTACGGTTGCAAAGGGAATCAAACTAACCTAATGTTATCATGCATGGGTTAAGACCTAGTGTCTATCATGCTCCTCTCTTGCACAGAGAGAAACAGAGATCCTACGGGATAGGCAGAAACAGAAACAACAACTGATATATACAGTAAGACAGTAAAATGCATGGATGCAACAATACAAGCGAGGCAAGGGAGCCCCACTCAACCTCGAACCTGGAAAACAATAGGCAAAAGTGAACAGGCTTCACCTTCAACCCAGCAGGGTAAACAGCAAACAATACAGTCCAGAAAACCAATCAATACATCAAGAAATGAAATACAGCAAAAAGATAAACAACATCAGCAGCTCTGAATCAACATCTGGCTCCAAGTAACCTCCAATCAGCTACAGGCTTTAACCAGCATCAATCTCCATCTTCATGGCCTTCAGGCAAGGGCTTTGATCATCAGTCTTCTATCTGCAATGGCTTTTCTTCAAGCTCAAACCTCCAGGATGAGGGATCAGTCACAAGAGTGGATTGGGTGTTAAGCAATCAGTTGACTACCAAAGGTGGTGAACAGACTGCTTCTAACACAAAAGACATTTTCTCTCAAGAGTTCTATCTCTTAGACACTATCACCAAGCCTTCCAAAGGAAGGGGGTGAGTGTCTTAGAGAGACTCTGAATCACAGAGAAGAATGGATGCAGACAAGGCAATCCATGTTTGAGAAACAAACTTTCTAACCTAGAGCTCTGCCTAGCTCCTAAACCCTAGTCTCCTCAGCATCTGCTAGAAAGAATCTTCTCTTCAACTCTGGAAGTTGAACTTCAATCTCTGGATCTCCAATGGCTTCACCTTCTCAAGTCTTCAGCTCTCCCAAATCCCCAGACAATCCCAATACCCGCACATACAAGCAATAATCCCCTGAGGGCACACCACACCAGTCAATCAGATATATACAGCACATTAATAGCAGTAGGGGAATCCTGACTTTTCTAAGGGGATCTAATAACTACCCATAGCCCCTATAGTCCCATAGCTAAACTAATCAAACCCTAAGTCCTAAGGGAAATGAATCAAGCATCCTAAGTCATCACCTAAAACCCTAATTTTGTCCATGTTGTTCACACTTACACTAAGCACCTAAATTTAATTTCTAAAAATGGGAACTAAATTGAATCTACAAGTTTAATGTCTAACCTAAACAACCTAAAAAAAATGGGCAAAAAATATTGAAGCAATTAATAGAACAAAAAATAACAAAATTATGTATGAAATGAAATTATGTAAAATGTTATTTATTTAGAAAATATGGAAAAAATATCAAATAAAAAATAAAATGCCATTTTTATTTTTTATAATTTTCTTGACATCCTAAAGAAAAATATGCAAAAAGAATGAATTAAAAATGATGATTTTTCTATTTATTATGAATTTTTAAAAATGAATGAAAAATGAAAAGAAAATAAAAAAAGAAATATAAAGAAATAGCCAAAGGGGTGAGAATAGTAAGCAATTCATGTTCAGCGCGTTGGGCCTGCTAACTTGGGGGGTGCGAATAGCTGTCTGAGCCCAATCCCCCCAATAAGTGAAACGGTGCGTTTTAATTTTTAAATTTTCCCACCAGACTGAAGTTTAATCGTGGCCGTTGGATGATTCCCCCAAGTCAAAGGTCTAACCTCAATCGTATGGCCACCAACCCTTCTTCAACCTCCAGCCATTTAGGGTTTCAGAAACCCTTCCCATGCACGATACTTCCATCTCTTCATGCTCTCTCCACACGCCATGAAAACACACGATGTAAAAAGCAAAACTCCTCCATTTCTTTCCCTCTACAAGTCTCTGGCCATAGCTTCCATTAAAAATCAAACAATCAGCCAATTCGAAGAAGGTAACAGATGGAAACCACCATTAGTGCCTGATATGAAACCTCTCCAATTCTTCACAAAACTCATCCTAAGCTGATCTACACTTCCTCATAACCATAACATGCTATTCTACTAACATTTTTGTGCCTTAATCCAAGAGTTAAGAGCCTCAACAGAATTACTACCTCGTGTTCAAACTTCATGAAACTTCTCTAAAATCACCACAACCATTCATCTACCTATGCTTAACCGTTCTATGCTATCAAAACCCTGAGATTCTACCTAAACTAAGCAATTCGAACAGAATACAAACCTGGTATAATTCCTTGATACAGGTGCTGAGATCTTCAAATCAACTGCTTGTGATGAAGGGAATGTGATCAGTAGGCTTGGTGATTACTTCTGTATGCAACAAGTGTGGTTCTAAAGCTTTGAATTACTCACTTCCAAAGTTCATGCCTCTTGAATGATAATGGTGAATGATTCAATTCCTTCCTCAATTTGACAAAAGAAAGTATGGATTCTGATCCTTGTGAGATGATGATGAAGACTCAATCAAGAATGTTGAAGATTGGTGAGAAATTGAGGGAGTTTGAGAAGCTTATGCAAGAATGGGAAAATGAATGAAAATTGAGATTTTTTGACAAATGGGAGCACCAACCCTTGCATGAACCAGCTTGCATGAATATATAGATGGGATTAGAACTTCCTAGAAGCTTGGAGAAGTTTCCCTTACACTTTTCCCTTTCAATTTGGTTTATGTAACTTTCAATTCAAGCAACCATGAATAACTCTCAAATTATGACCTAAAATCAAAATTCCACTTTAGCCAATGTCTTTAAAATTCCCTTTCCATTCAAAATGACCTATAATTTTGCATCATTTGGCCAATATATGAAAAATCTCATTTTTTAAACCATTTTTCTTCATTAAATTCAACAATTTTGAAACCTTGTGCTATGAACTTTTCCAACCTCTCATGGTCACTTTTCTAGACTCAAAATGTCATTTGGAGCAAGTTTGATGTTGTAAGTTTTTCCATTTGAGGCCTCCTTGTATGAGTTTTGGACATAGGTCAAAATGACCTGTAATTCACAAATGACCAAAATACCCTTTGCTTGCCAAGACCATAAGTTGAGTTCCACACATCATATGAAGGCATACTATACCATTCTAGAAAGCTAAGACAATGAGGAACAATTATTATGTTGACCAGAAATCCATTTGAAATCTCCTTGAGGGGTAAAAGTTGCTTGGAAGTCAAGTCACTTTCACAGACAAAATTTCAGATACCTCAGATGACCTGTAACTTGCAAGGACCATAACTTGAGTTATATAAATCTCCTTGATGTATTCCACCACTCAAATTAAAGGTCTTGAGATCCTCTACAAGTTTCATGTTGGCCAAGGATCCATTTGAAGCTTGCATTTTGACTTATCTTGCTTGGAAACTTGACCTAAACTAGGGGATTTTACACAGAAACCCTAATTTAGAGACTCCTCTTCTCCTTGATTTCTCTTGAATTCTTCTTAGCATAACAACACATCCTTGTTCTCCATGCCAAATGATGAACCCCACATCCCTTCAATAGACCTGAATGCCCTTAAATCAATCAATTGACCTAGGGTTGACCTAGGGTTGACCCAGATGAAACCCTAGTTGACTGTCTTCAACTGCAATTCTTGTGATCCCATCAACAACTTGTTTTCTTCTCCAAATGACTTTCTAAGTCCTCCAAGATGTCTAGATACTCCCCATGCTCTCAATTCACAACTCATAATTCCCTTGTTGATCCTCAAACACCCTCAGTTAGGAGATATACCCAGTGCTTGATCCACTGAACTCCCTGCTTTCAAATTCTTTCTTGATGACTTGAATGAGATTGAATTAGGATAATAACCTCTGGATAGGCCTCTAGAGATGAGAATAATGCTTGATCCCCTGTTGAATGACTTGCTATGCTTATGCTATGCAGATGGTTAGGCTATGTACATGACTCTATATGCAAATGCTAATGATATTGAAACATAAACCAAGTGAATAAGGTTGGGCAAATTTTAGGGTGCAACACTATCATGGAAATGAGTGGCTAAATACCTCTCTTGTCAAGGTTAGGAGTAGTTAGTTCAGAATTTATGTATTCTTCTTGATCTTTTGTATGTGAACAAATGTTGTGATCAATATAGATGAAGTTATTTGCTACTCTTTGTACATTTATGGTTTGGATTGCTTTAGACATGAACTTTCCAAGTCTTGACCTAATTTCTTCATCTATCAACTATACAAATACTAGACATAGATTTGAAAGTTGATATCCGCTTCGTATCGATCTTAATGACTATTGTTTCGAGTGTTATTTAGAGAGATAATTTAACGGTTGAAATAATAGCATTCACGAAATCGCTTTAGAGATGAACGTTATTGCGAGGATATGCAGTTATGTTGGTTAAAACTTCGTTTACATATTTGATTGATTAGATACGTTTAGGACAGACTAGCAAACCCTAATCTTGACATGCTTTTATCAAACTTATACCGACTTTTATTACGCTTTATTTCTTGCAAACTTTTGTTACGAAAATTGAAACCATTATAAAAACCCCTTTCTTAAATCATTAAACCGTTGAACGGCAAGTATTTATATTCTCATCAATCCATGTGGATACGATAAAATACTACCACAAAATACTTTCTAACAAATTGGCACCGTTGTCGGGGATTGTTAGTAGAATATTGCAAGCATTGCAATAGTTTAGTGATTTTAAGATTTTTGTATTATGAATCTCTTATCTTCGTAATTCTTTGTGCTTTTTAATTTGCGTAGTTCGTGTGCAGAATTCGTTTATGCGTGGACAAGTTTGGCCAGAAAACCTTCTTTTCAATCCTGAGACTGAGAGAACCGCTCAGCGTACCAATAGCCACACAAGGCGAAGACGGCAACAAGCTATTGAAAGACAAGAGCACGGAGAATCTTCTTCATCCACTCCACCTAATTCACCAATTATGGCAACACCACCACCACCTCCACCTCCAGTCTCCGTTCCATGCACGAGCAGTCCAAGACACACTGCTCAGTTCACGCGTAATCTTCAAAATGGAAGACAAACCGAGATGAAGACGGGAATCTTTGCACTTATCTATCAAAATCCTTTCACGAGATTAGATCATGAGGATCCGTTCACACATTTTCAAAATTCTATGAGATTGCGGGTGCAACAGGAGCAACCTAAGTTGACGAAGAGTCATTGTTTAGAAGGTTATTTCCTTATTCCTTGATTGGGAAAGCGAAGGAGTGGTATCTTGATCAATCTACAACAATCATGAAGGATTGGAATCTATTGAAAGAGAAGTTTCTTGAACGGTTCTTTCCACATAACCGTTTCATGGAAGCAAAAACTGCGATAGCTGTGTTTTCACAAGGAACAAGTGAATCCATCAACGAAGCTTGGGAGAGATTCAAGTCTATGTTGAGAAAATGCAAAGGACACGGTTTTGACGAACTCACTCAAGTTCATATTTTCCGCAATGGTCTCCTTTTGGTTCACAAGACCTTATTGGATGCTATGGCGGGGGGTTCTTTGATGTCAAAAAGTGTCGAAGATGCAATTGCAGTTATTGACAAGATGGAACTTAATGATCACCAAGGGAATCATAACCGTGGAGTAGCTCAACAAAAACCAAGCGTGCTCGAGTTAGGTACGAATGATGCTATTCTTGCTCAAAACAAACTTCTTACGCAACAAGTGGAGCTTTTGACCCAACAAATGTCAAAGCTTCCACAACAAATCAAAGAGATGCAAGAAGTTCCTACTCAAGTTCAAGTGGCGAGTTGCGAATTATGTAAAGGTGACCATCCTACCGGATATTGTCCTTCCATTTTGGAAGAAGCCAATTATGCCAGAAATCAAAATCAAGGATACCAACAAAGACCACCTTATCAACAAGCAAATCAAGGTTATCAAAGACCTAACCAAGGGTACCAAAAACCTTGTAGGCCGCAAGAAGCCGGAACTTCAAACCATCAATAATATCAAAATTACACTCGATCTTCACAAACTCAAAGTGCACCGTCAAAGATGGAGGAAGCTCTTACTCGATTCATGAAAATGTCAATGTCAAATCAAAAGAACACTGATGCGGCTATTAAGAATTTGGAGACACAAGTGGGCCAATTATCCAAACAATTGGCCAATCAACAAAAAGGGCCTTTCACGGCTACCGCTACTCCAAATCCTAAGGAGCATTGCAAGGCGATTCTCACAAGAAGTGGTAGAGAAATTTACATGGGAGTGGGTGAGGAGATAGTGGCGGAGGAAGTTGTAGTTGAAAAAGAAATTGAAAATGTTGAGAAAGAAGTAGAAAAAATGATGAGGGAGATTTAGTTGAAAATGAGAAAGTGAAAAAAAAAGTGAGGAAGGAGAGAGAAGTAAGAGAGAAGAAAGAGTGAAAAAGTCGAGAAAAGGAAAAGAGCAAGTGAACACTATACCGATTCAAAATTTTCCTTATCCGCATGCTCCAACAAGGAAAGACAATGCTAGACACTATGCTCGATTTATGGACATATTCAAACAATTGGAAATTAATATTCCATTTTCCGAAACATTGGAGCAAATGCCAAAGTATGCTAAATTCATGAAGGACATTCTCACGAAGAAGAAGCGGTATACAGATCAAGAAACGATCATGGTGAATGCTAGTTATAGCGCAATTATTCAACGTACTCTCCCGAGGAAAGAAAGTGATCCAGGACGAGTCACTTTGCCCATCACAATTGGAAATACTTACGTTGGCAAAGGGTTGATTGATTTGGGCTCTAGTATCAATTTGATACCCTTATCTATTGTAAAGCGGTTGGGATACATGGAGTTAAAATCTACTCAAATGACGTTGCAACTTGCCGACAAATCTACCACTCGCCCTCATGGTGTAGCCAAAGTTGTGTTGGTGAAGGTTGATAAATTTGTGTTCCCAATTTACTTTGTGGTAATTGATATGGAAGGAGATGAATACTCTCCCTCGATTCTTGGTCGACCTTTTATGAAGACCGCGCGCATGGCGATTGATATGGATGATGGTATAATGAAAGTTAGAGTTCTTGATGAGGAGATTTGCTTCAATATTTTTGAAGCCATGAAGCTTTCTAAGGACAAAACCGATTGTTTTAGAATTGATGCAACGGAAGTGGCAATTGAAGAAGTCAAAGAGTTATTGCAAGTTCCCACACCATTACAACAAGTTCTTACTAATGCTCTTTCAAAAGTCTATGAAGAAGAAGAACGGGAAATTGAAACGTGTTTGCGGGAACTTGAAGAACTAGAGGAAATTCAACCTTTGAAAGAAAGGGTGGAAAATTTGAAAAAAGAGAACAATGAGGAAGGCAAGCTTGAGTTGAAGTTGTTACCATCTCATCTTAAGTATGTTTTCCTTGATAAAGAGAAGAACAAGCCGGTGATCATAAGTTCGGAGTTAACCATGGATGAAGAAAGAAAATTAATTGTTGTGTTGAAGAAAAATCAAGAGGAAATGGGTTGCACTCTTTCCGACTTGAAAGGTATAAGTCCTTCCTATTGTATGCATCGAATATTCATGGAGGAAGATTTCAAGCCAGTAGCTCAACCACAAAGAAGATTGAATCCTACTATGAAAGAAGTGGTGAGGAAAGAAGTTGTTAAAATGTTGGATGCCGACATGATTTATCCTATTTTCGATGGTTCGTGGGTTAGTCCAGTTCAAGTGGTGCCGAAGAAAGGTGGAATGACGGTTGTCCGTAATGAGAAGAATGAGTTGATTCCAACAAAAACTGTAACGGGGTGGAGAATGTGTATCGACTACCGTAGGCTCAATCAAGCTATAAGAAAAGATCACTTTCCTCTTCCTTTCATGGATCAAATGCTCGAGAGACTTTCCGGTCAAGAATATTATTGCTTTTTGGATGGATACTCCAGGTATAATCAAATCATTGTCAACCCGGAGGATCATGAAAAAATGGCTTTCACTTGTTCTTTCGGAATTTTTGCTTATAGGAGGATGTCGTTTGGTTTGTGTAAAGCATCGGCGACTTTTCAAAGGTGTATGCAAGCTATATTCTCGGACTTGATTGAGAAGACGATCGAGGTGTTTATGGATGATTTCTCAGTTTTTGGACCGTCATTTGAACTTTGTTTGAAAAATCTTGATGTTGTCTTGGAGAGGTGTGTGGATACTAATCTAGTGCTTAATTGGGAGAAATTCAACTTCATGGTTACGGAAGGCATTGTGCTCGGGCACAAAGTGTCTTCAAAGGGACTTGAAGTTGATAAGGCTAAGGTGGAAGTGATTGAAAAGTTGCCGTCACCTCTGAATGTGAAGGGAATTCGAAGTTTTCTGGGTCATGTAGGATTCTACCGAAGATTCATCATAGACTTTGAGAAGATACCAAAACCATTGAGCAACCTGCTCAATAAAGATAAGTCTTTTCTTTTTGATGAATCTTGTATGACAACTTTTGATTCTTTGAAACAAAGCCTAATAACTGCACCCATAATCGTCGCACCAAACTGGAAAAATGATTTTGAACTTATGTGTGAAGCAAGCGATTATGCGGTTGGTGCCGTGTTAGGACAAAGAAAGACCAAAATTTTCCATGCAATACATTATGCAAGCAAGGTTCTTAACGAGGCTCAAATTAATTATGCAACAACTGAAAAGGAATTGCTTGCTATAGTGTATGCATTAGAAAATTTTAGGTCTTATTTGATTGGATCCAAAGTTTTGGTGTACACCGATCATGCAGTGATCAAGTATCTGCTTACCAAACCGGATTCCAAATAACGGTTAATTCGTTGGATTCTTTTACTTCAAGAATTTGATCTTGAAATTCGTAATAAAAAAGGGTCCAAGAATTGGGTAGCAGATCACTTGCCCCGACTTGTGAATGATGAAGTCACAAAGCATGAGAAAGAGGTGAGGGAAGAGTTCCCTGATGAAAAATTGTATATGGTGAAGGTTAGACCTTGGTTCGTCGATATGGCTAACCATAAAGCCACCGGGTTAATGCCGGAAGGTCTAACTAGTCACCAGAGAAAAAAAAAATTGTCTGACGCTAAGTACTTTGTGTGGGATGAGCCACATCTTTTCAAACTTGATGTCAATAACATTTTGCGGAGATGTGTTTCTGAGGAGGAAGTCAAAGATATCGTATGGCATTGTTACAACTCTCTGTATGGAGGTCATTTTAACAATACGAGAACGGCCGCTAAAGTCCTCCAATCGGGATTTTATAGGTCGTCCTTGTTCAAAGATGCGTACACGCACACAAAAAGTTGTGGCAAATGTCAGAGGATCGTTGGAATAACACAAAAAAATGAAATGCCACTGCAAAGCATGATTGAAGTCGAGGTTTTTGATTGTTGAGGCATTGGTTTTGTTGGTCCATTTCCACCGTTGTTTGGAAATGAGTACATTCTTGTTGCGGTGGACTACGTCTCCAAATGGGTGGAAGCCATAGCTAGCGCTAAGGCAGACGGGAAAACCGTAATAAATTTTTTGAAAAAGAACATATTTTCTCGCTTCGGTACTCCAAGAGTGTTATATAAGTGACGGTGGTTTGCACTTTTGTAACACTCAGTTAGCCAAAGCCTTGGAGCAGTATGGTGTGCATCACAAAGTTGAAACACCATACCATCCGCAAGCTAACGGACAAGCAGAGGTATCGAACCGAGAGATTAAAAAAAAATTGGAAAAAACTGTGTCTACCTCATGGAAGGATTGGTCGAGCAAGCTTGACGATGCCTTGTGAGCCTATCGGACCGCTTTCAAAGCTCTGATTGGTCTCACACCGTTTAAAATGGTCTATGAAAAAAACTGTCACCTTCCGGTTGAATTGGAGCATAAAGCCTTTTGGGCATTGAAGTTGCTAAATTTTGAACATAACTTGAATGGCGAAAAAATAAAAAGCCAACTTCATGAGTTGGAAGAAATTCGCCTTCAAGCTTATGAGTCAAACAAAATTTACAAGGACCGAGTGAAGGGGTATCATGATAAAAAAATTGTGACCAAGAGATTTGAGGTAGGACAATCGGTGTTGTTATTCAATTTGAGGTTGAGATTGTTTCCCAGAAAGTTAAAGTCTAAGTGGTCGGGTCCCTCTCGAATTCGCGACATTTTGAGTTCTGGGGCAATTATTATTTAAGACATCAAAACCAACGAGAATTGGACGGTCAATGGCCAGTGGTTGAAGATTTATCTAGGTGGTGATTTCAAACGAGACACCACCTCTGTGCCTTTCTGCGATCCGTGATCGCAACGGACCGTCGAGCTCCAACGACGTTAAACAAAGCGCTTGTTGGGAGGCACCCCAACATTGTAAGTATTTATTGTTTTTGTTGTGTAAATAGTGTGCTTGATGTGGTGGACCTTGGCTGAAATGTGTTGTGCATTGCTATATTTAAAAACCAAAACCTGTCATGTTCGCTAGCACCTTCGCTAGGCGAAGACAGTAACGAACATGTTCGCTAGGACGTTCGCTAGGCGAATAGAGCAAAACAGGCTGTGTTATTTTGTTTCAGTGGGCCACCTAATTGGGTCCAAAACCGTTTTCTTGTTAGTCTGAAGTTTGTTTAGGGTTTCCACTGCACTCTCATGCTCACCACACTTCACTCTCACTAACTTAGCATTTGTGCCTCCTTGCAAACCCTAGATCTCTTCTCACTGCCTCAGACAACCCAATCACCCTCTTCAATCAGGTATGTCTCTGTTCTATTCTTTTTTTCTGTGTTTAGAATGTTTAGTGCGTGAGAACAGGCCATTTGGGCTGGTATGGATGAGTAACATATATGTAATTTAGGGTTGAATGTTGGTGTAGAATTGTTCTTAAGATGACAATTATTGTGGTTTATGAATTAGGATAGAAAGAACTTGGTTTGTCTGGATTTTGACTGAAAACAGTGGGAGAATTCAAAAATCCGCAACCTTCGCTAGGTGAACCTGTAGCGAGTATTCGTTGGGTCTTTGCTGAAGTTTGCAGCGAACGTGACAGAATTTTGTTTTCTGCTCTAATTGCTAATTTTTTGTGTGGATGGTTTTGTTTCTCTTCTGTGTTGTGTTTGCAGATGGCATCCAGGTCTATTGCGTCTAAAAATAGGAAAGCTGGAAGCACCTCTCTTCCTCAACCGATATAGTACGACACCGAAAGATTTGTGGGTCCGAAATAAGCCGCTCGCTATATGGCTTTGGAGAAGCGCAAATATCTGCCTGAAAAGAGGTTTCTTATTCATCCAGAGGGAGAGTACAAAACTTTTGTCGGGCTCATCCATAGCAAAAAATGGGACGTATTGGTGACTCCTATTGATTGTTACAACATCGAGGTTGTGTAGGAGTTTTATTACGCTAACACACTTCTGAATGATGATGAGCCTTTTTCTTGGACAATACAGGTAGCAGGATGACCATTGAGTTTTGATAGGGATGCCATCAATAAGGTGCTTGGAGGACCTCTTAACTTGGGTAAGGATGAAATTGATGAGTACCACCGTGATTTAAGACTTCATAGGAACACTGATGTCATTTCTGACGCTATATTGATGGAGGGTAAAACGGTAGAGCTGAACCCATATGGGGTTCCAAGGAGGTATTACTGAGAGGACATGAAACCTCTTCCTCAGTTGGTGTTGATGTTGATTCTGACAAACATCAAACGGAAATCTCACACGTCAACAGTGTTGATCCCAGTGGCACACTTGGTCCACTCCATTCTAACCAATGTGCAGATCAACGTGGCTAGGATCATTGCTGATGAGCTGAAGTTCGTAGTGGAGAGTGGCCTGAAAGCGGGGGCACGAGTTAATTTCCCCCTTGCTTCCCCCTATCTCATTATGGCCTTATGTGTTCAGGCAAGGGTACGATTACCTTCCCATATACAGGTGACTATTCCGGCCGCGATCGATGACCGATACATGGACAAGTATTTCTGACCTAAGAACTTCAGAGCTAGTACAGTTGCTACAGATACCGGGGCTACTAATGGTCCTGGTGTTACTTTTTCACAGGGTTTTGATCCATTCCAGCAGGCTGTTTGCAACTACAACTGGGATTAGATGGCGGAAACTCAGTGTGCCATGATCGATATTCATGATTCTATGCAGGTACTTCAGCTGCAATGTTGTGACCCTTCTATGGAGTGCACTATCATGATGCGTGAGCAGTTCATGCAACACGCGATCTGGCCTAAGGTCAGGCCTATTTTTGGAGAGTGGTCGGGTGCCTCTGTTCCTGGTTATGGTGGCACTGAGGTGGATGCTGCTGATGATGAGGATGATGCTGATGATGGTTCTGATTCTGATTCCGAGAGTGTGGAAGAGACCGAGTCCGAAGAGGACTGATTTTATGATCTTTTGATTTTATTGTTTTGGTATTTCAGATATTTTGTTTTGATACTTCAGATATTTGGGTTGTGTACTATTTTGGGGTGTTTTTTTCCCCAGGCACATTTTATTTTGTTGAAGTAATGTTAAGTTTTTATGTTTAAAATAGTTTGTTTTTTTAGTGATTGTTAATATTTTCTAGTTGTTGAGCTTTCTAAACTTCTAGATTGGTTGCTCTCTGGAAAGAAGTATCCAATGAAGGTGCATCCAAGTTTGGATGGTAATGATAATAATAAACAAGCTAATAAAGTTAAGGCACATGGTTACCTTTGGTTAGAATTTTAGAATGTATTAGAACTTTAATCTTGTTGTAATTGAATATTGTTCTTTTGGCAACATTGTTGAATGAATGGTTCACCTAGGACTTAGAACCACAAATCGTGAGGAAACCTCCATTGTACACTAAATTCTAGATTCTAATAAACTGTGTTGATTCATTTGATTCATGCTTTGTCTTTTATTATTATGAATTTGTGGAAACAATTAGAAATGATCAAGGCGTTTGTTTCTTATCGAGCACAACCAATTCCAAATGTAACTTACCTGCGAGCAGAGAGTATTCGTAAACCCCTTGAGCCTAAACAGTATGAATCTCAGCTCGAAATTGTGCGAGATTCCAAAAAAAAATTTCTTAAACCCCTGAATTTTATGTTAATTGTTCTTTTTGCATTAAAAAGTTAAGAGCATTCACTTGAGGGTTGAGTAAAAGATCAGTTGGGGAGAATGGAAATGAAAATTGGTAGGTTGCCACAACTCTTGAAAAATCAAGCAAGCATTGAAAAAATAATATTTGTTATGTGAATATGAATGTAAAAAAAAGAGAAAAAGAATGCTTGCTTGGAAGAAAAATAGTGAAAAACAAAAATAAGTTGTGAAATAAGAGTATGGAAGGTTTCAAATGAGAACAAGTGGAATGAAGTTGGGATGTATGAATAACTTGTACAGTGAATGTCTCTTTGCCATAGGCAATTTCGTTTCAATGGCCTTAGATATGTCCCCTGTTTGTAAACCCGACCAAGCTACAACCGGAAAAGACCTTAGTGATCTTCTTGCTTCCATATTTTCATTTATAATTGTTAGAGACTATATGAATTGAATTGATTTTGGCATTGTTTGTTAGAGATGAAATTGTCCCGGCGGTTGCAAACGCGTAATTTCTTCAATCCTTATTCGAATAGGAGAGATAGGGTGATTCATTCAGGATAACATTGTTGTTGATTGATATATGTTTTGCATTGTTTTAAGACTTTAGTTCTTGTATGTTGTTATATTCTAACCATTGGGAACTTGTGTCTGGTTGCATTCCTTGCATTTGAGCCATTTAATCCGATTTTGGAGAAATCTTTTTCTTGAGCAAATCCTCTTGTTTCAACAAGAGGCATACTTTGCTTGAGGGCAAGCAAAAATCTATTTGAGGAAAGTTGTTAGATGCCCAACTTTGCTTATTTAAGCTATCAAATGTGGACATCTTTCACTCCTTTTTGTCAAGAAAGTGTTAAAAATCACTCTTGCTTTGGTTGGTTTGCAACATTATGTGAAAGTGTCTTGGTACCTTTGATTTGTGTGTTATTGTGCAGGAATTAGGCATGAAAGAGTGAAAATTAAGACACAAAGAAAGTTGGCAAAGAAACCAAGACAGCATGCAAACAACAACAAGTTCGCTAGGCGAACTTGCTAGCGAAGCTGCCACCAAAACTTCACAAAGTTCGATAGGTGAACTATGTAGCGAAGGCAAGGAATCCAAAACAGTAAGGAAAGGGCCATAAACTCGCTAGGCGAAGGAGGCAGCGAAAAACTCGCTAGGCGAAGAGATAACGAGTAGCCAGCGAACACCCCCAGACTTAAAGCAGCAAGCAAACGGCCACAAATTTACTTGGCAAAGTTCACAACGAAGGCTTCCCTAGGCGAAGGATTGTTCGCACAACGAACTTTTGGAAACTTGTCTGGGGAGAGTTCATAGGACACAGGCACTTCAGGTGGCATTTTTGGTGTTCGCTAGGCGAACCATTTCTTCGCCTAGCAAACATGACAACTCAGCAGACCCTTCTATAAGTAGCATGAGCTACGTTTTGTAAAAATATATAATTTCTTGTAATTTCTTTTGAGAGGATTTTTCTGACCTAAAAACCCATTCCTTCATTTCTCATCATCTCTTAGCAATATTTCACCAAAAGAAGGTGGATTCCCATCCAATCTCGATTATTCGACTCGGATGTTGATCAACCTTCTTCCGAAACTTGTTGCTCAAGCTATCATGGAAATGAGTGGCTAAATACCTCTCTTGTCAAGGTTAGTAGTAGTTAGTTCAGAATTTATGTATTCTTCTTGATCTTTTGTATGTAAACAATGTTGTGATCAATATAGATGAAGTTATTTGCTACTCTTTGTACATTTATGGTTTGGATTGCTTTAGACATGAACTTTCCAAGTCTTGACCTAATTTCTTCACCTATCAACTATACAAATACTAGACATAAATTTGAAAGTTGATATCCACTTTGTATCGATCTTAATGACTATTGTTTTGAGTGTTATTTAGAGAAATCATTTAACGGTCGAAATAATAGCATTCACGAAATCGCTTTAGAGATGAACGTTTTTGCAAGGATACGCGGTTATGTTGGTTAAAACTTCATTCACATATTTGATTGATTAGATACGTTTAGGACGGACTAGTGAACCCTAATCTTGACTTGCTTTTATCAAACTTAGACCGACTTTTATTCCGCTTTACTTCTTGCAAACTTTTGTTACGAAAATTGAAACCATTCTAAAAAACCCCTTTCTTAAATCATTAAACCGTTGAACGACAAGCATTTATATTCTCATCAATCCCTGTGGATACAATAAAACACTACCACACAATACTTTCTAACAGTAACATATGAATAAACTCTATAAAACGACTAGCATATTATCCATCCAAATCACTTAATCTTTAAAACTCAAAAATGTATAAGCTGAAATAAATACGGATTCCAAAGAGATTTTAGAAAGACAGCATCGCTAAGAGCAGCAACTCAGGAAAATGAGAAGAATGTAGCAACTGAAGAGTCTTCAAGCAAGCAGAGTTCTTTAGAGGAACATACAACAATAAAAACCTTTGTTGAGACATGTAAAAGGAAAGGAACTTCTAATCAAAATGCATAAATCACTAGAAGAAGGAGACTATTGAGTTTTCAAAGGAAGATTAGGAGGACTACTTGAACAATCTAGAGATGTCAGATGATCTTAGGGATTACCTTAGAACACATCCAAATGTCTAGTAAGTTCTTAACAGAGATGTAAAACTACCAATCTAGAATGTTGTTTGTTTCTATTGTTTAATCCTAATTTTATGATTCTCTAAACAACACAGGATATGCACATATAATAGTTAAAATAACACAAAAACATAAACAATTTTTATTAAAATAACAAATTACTTAATACAAGATGATAACAGTTAACAATATATATTGCAGATAACCAACATTAAAACCTCTATAGATAGCTTCAAACTTATCTCTATAGATTTTAGAAGAATCATCCTCTAATGTTATGACAACTCCTTTGTTGGATTAATAGCTCAGAAAGAACTCATCCATAAGGAGTGAAGAATGATTTTCCCTTGTGAAAGGATGAAAGATTCCTTTTTAGATGGTCAAAGATAATTTGAGGTAGATTAATCTGTATGTCTGAATTGATAAGAAGTAGCAAATCTTTTTCAATAGAATCCACAAGGTCTAGATCCTTATCTTTAGGTAGCAAAATTGAGTTCAGAATCTGGTTCTAAACAATTGCATCAGGACAAAGATTTGAGACCTGAGAAGGTTTGATGGACCTACAAATGTACATCAAGTAGAAAGATAGTATTCACAAACAAGATTACTTGGGATTTCTCAAATCTTCTCACAGTTGGTTACATTATCAATCGTCTTAGAGGTTGGTGTTATAGAAACACCATAAACCCTGGAAAGGATAGCATACTCAATATTTAGCTGAACAATGGATGCATTGACCCAAAATTCTTTGACAAGATTTGGATAAGTAAAACCACAGAGCATTTCAAAGTATCCATTCCAACCTTGTTCAGAAATAGTCTTCCAGAAGTTAAAATCTATCTTAAATAGCTCTTCAAAATCCATAAACTTTTCATTGATGACAACTAGTTGATTCGGTGAAGAATTTACTAGAGAATTCATCTCAGGTTTGGTTTGATCAACACAAATAAAAAGAATATAAAGAAAGAACTAAACAAGATTATAGACACGGAAGAATAAGAATCTTATCAGAAGGGTAGAAAAGGTGACATGAAATGTTGTTACACAAATACAAGGGATAAAGACTATATATGTAATAAAAAGAAAAACATTACCCAAGATTTCTTACCTAGCAAATTTCTTGAACACACTAGATGATTGTCAACTTTATGGAATTTAAGTAAGACAAGGATTTAAAAGAATTTTTTTTACTTGAATTGCTTATCAGAAGCAAGGATTCCTTTTCTGAATCTCATAGACTAACAATTTTCAAAAGGTATCTGTAATCAGAGTCTAGTAGGATTAGACTTCGGGTGACACATATTTTGTTAGTCATCAATCTTTGATATTCCATTCAAAGTTAAGCATTTTCTCTTTGAAATTAAACTTTAGTTTTTCAGATAGATGTGCTTGATTCATGAATGTTGAATTGGTTTTTCTGGCTACTAGTTAGTAGAAATATTATCACAAAAAGTGAGAATATTGTTTCCATAAGCATGATCATCTTCTAGTTAATGACTTATTAAGTATAGTCAAGTACAACATAGTTTATTTTTAAATATTTCTAGAGATTCTTTTATTATCAGTAAAAAGAACTTCTCTAGAGATCTAACAGATGCTTTGTATTCACTCATACTTAAATAGTTCATTGAGCCAAGGAGTTTGCAAAGTAAAGAACTAAACATACCTTGTTTTTTAGTTTTTCTTGGTCAAGCTTCAGGCTAGTATTCAGATTTGACCATTGAATCTGAACTCTAACTTAAGTGGATCATGAGTCAATGGTTCTTATACCAGTGATTCCACTTCTCCAAACTCCACACTTTTTGTATCTATCAGCTTTTGAGTTTGGTGTGTAGGATTTGTGTAGTGTCTCTATGGGTCATAAACTGTTAATTCTAACATGCTTTCTTTTACTTCATGCCTTAGTATGATAGTAGTTCCTTGATTCATTCCAAAACTTAAGTCTAGGATGAGTTTTGGCTCTAACAAAACCTCTTCTTAGCAGAGTCTTTGCTTTTATTATCTTAGATTCATCTATTATCAAATCTTTTGACTATATAATCCTTGATTTTGAAATTTCTGAATAGCATAGATTCAGATGGTGTTTCTATTAGAGGTAAGCATAAAATAAGTTTTCAACACTGTTTGTGTATTGCCAAAATAACAAGAATTGAAAGGTTTCCAAGGAATTATTCTTTAATACAAATTCTATGATAGCCTTCAACTTCCTTAGAAGCCATGGAGTCACTTAAGATTTGATCTTGAGAAGTATACTCCTTATTAACAAAATAAAATTTTCAAGAGACTTGATTTTCTCTTGAATATTTTTAGATCTTCTTTAAGATGATCAACGTCTAGCTTCATGATTCCAGCTTGTTTGTTAAAACAACTTAAGAGATCATGATCTCATAAAAAAATATTGAAGCAAGATACGTTTAGAAGTTATCTCTTTCTCTTCAACATTTGATTGATTCCTGGATTCAGATGCTCTTTTCTATAATGCTTCATCAGGATATGCCAGAATGTTATAATTGAAGCAACTTTTTTTGAATCCTTAACTTTGTCAGCTTCATCAGGATATGCTTTAAAGCTCTTTGACATTTTTTTTGTCTGGTAGATTTTCTCCTTGCTCTGAAGATTGGGATAATCAGTTGAAATTTGATTATTTCTGAAGTTCTGAAGTTATTCTTTTCATCAACAAATTTCTCATTGCTTTTAGCCAGCTGAAAGAATCTTTTGATAAGGAAGGCAATTTCTTCATCATTAGACATTCCATAGGAATTTCTTTAACTGGCTTGAGGAAAGTTGATTTCTTTGACAAATCATCTTCATCTAATCCCATTTCATCTCTTTGAATATTGCTAATCACACTTTTAAGACTCAACATATTCAAATTTTTGGCTTTTTGAATAAATGTGACTTTTGTTCTGAATATAGTAGGCAGACTTAAAATTTTCTTGGAAAGATTAGATGAAGTGTAACTTGTTAAGCTCTTACTGATTCCTTTCATATTTAGAACACAAGGACTCAAATATAGTCTTACAATAGACTTATAGATGATTTTGATATACTTAGAAGGAGGTAGAGAATCTATCAGAATGCTTCTAACTCAAAGATGATTTCTATAAAGCTTCTTCTGAGTTGGTGTGAGATATTTTCTATCTTTGATCATCCCAACATCATCAACTTTTATAGTGATACCTTCTTCAAGGATATCTCATAATTCTTCATCAAATTTTTTTATCAAGACCAATGATATATGAGTAAGCTTTGCTTTTCTACCATTCAAATTCAGCGAAGTCACCACTGAAGAAGGGAGGATTAGAAGAGCAATAATTTTTTCCATGTGGTACTTGATTTCTTCTTAAAAAATCTTCAGCAGACATATTTTTCTCTTTGGAACATTATTTGTACCACTATTAAGTGTTATGCACAGACCAAGCTCTGATGCCAACTGAAGGTGAGAAAAATACACAAAAGGGGGGTAGAATTGTGTTCTCCAATTTGTGTTGCTTTTGAATAGGGTTCAGATTCTAAACAACCTGTTCATATTCTAATAACAAGTTGCAGCGGAATAATAACAGAAGCAAGTAAATGACAAATGAACAAACATTGATTTATCCTAGTTTCTCCAATCTGAGAGTAGTACAATCCCCTTGCAGCATAACAGATTTTTCACTATGATCAAACCATGATTAAAATTTCTTATGCCCTCGAGCGTAAGACTTTTCTTTGCTCAGACCTACAACTTAAGACTTGCTTACACAATTAGCACCTGATCAAAACTTCTTGCTTAGATCCTTAGATCCTAAGACTTTCCTGCTTATACCCTCAAGTAGAAGACTTCCTGCTCATAATCATAGACTAAACAATTTCCTTATTATAATCCACGAATCCAAGACTTCTTGCTTAAATTCCATGGATTCAAGATGTCCTACTCGGACTCAGAGCCTAAGATTTTCTTGCTTAGATTCCAAGAATCCATGACTTTCCTGCTTAGACATACAATCCAAGACTCCTTTACTTAATCAATAATTTGATCAAGTATTCAATGCTCAAGCATATAACAGGAAAATTACTTGGCTCAAGCTCACAACAAGAGACTTTGATGCTCAAGCACATATCAAGAGACTTTCTTTCTAAACTACTAAATAACATGTTTAGTAGAATAGACAACAAGGTGTAATTGATATACAATCAGAGGTACAAGGCAATAACTATAATAAAGATCATAGCACTTAAGATTTCTAAGATATTCATTGTTTAAGAAATATTAAGGCTTTGTATAATTTACAACAGATAATAGAAACTCTGCATACTCGATGTTGTTGATCTTGTTATTCTTCCATTTTGTGCTTGGCCTTCTTTCTATTTGTTCCTTGTTAATTCTTAAAATTGAATATTTAGCTACTCAAATAGCATATACAAAAGAATATTCGTTAGAAGAGATTGCTTGCACAAATGTCTTGGTTACTCCATAATGCTAAGAGACATTGAAGATAAATATACAAAAAGATCTTTATCGATTGTGTAACTAGTTTAACCGTAGCATCTTCCTTGTGAGTTGTACTATAGATCTGTTAAGAGTGAATATCCGTAAAGCATGTCAACTCTCCTTGATCCATGTGTATGCAAACTCTAGATGACAAGCTGATTTGACAATGTAGCCTACTTTATGCAATACATATCACTTAGCTTTGTCTATGGTTCCGAATGGTCACCAAAAACTGATACATTCAATAAAAGTAGAGATAACATATTGCTCTTCTGATACATTCAGCTTCAAATTCTACACAATCATATATCATCAAACTTCACTTAAGAATGTCCTTCAGTTCTGAACTATCAGAAGTCAAGAACTCAGCTTCTCTCAAATGTGTTCTCTTAACATATTCTGAGTAGATTCTCTTTAAGCTTTGGAACCTGCATACTTAGAACACACATTAGATAACACCATTGTTCTTTCAATACTTTGTTATCATCAAAAACCCCTAAGATATATGTGATGAACAAATCTTGTTCTAACACACGTCTCTCAATGCTTGACCAAACGCACCTTCACGAAAGAAGGTAAAAATAATCCTCAATATACTGGGTTCCACCAAATCTCCTGAAATATCCTTACCGACTTTCTTGGTCGAAATTGACATTGTTGCCATGTTTGAAATGTATGGTAAACATGACTAATGCAGGTACAACAAAACAAGCGAGCTCGACTAATCTTTATGCCCTTATGAAATAATGAAAGAAAATGTGGACTTCAAGCTCAAAAGAAGGATCAATCTAACATGCATAATTAATATCAATAACGAAATTTCTTGAGACTGGATTAATGGCAAGTTGAAATGCTCCTGAGAAGCAATAATAGAAAAACAAAACAATCTCTTCACAGGTAGCTGATGACATGTTATTATTGCATGTTATTTAGCAAGAAAAATCGGAAAAATCAGACTTAAAATGAGCAAGTTAGAAGCAAAAGTGTGGAAAATGAGAAAAAACACGCTGAAGCTACTAGAATTCACGCACCCACGCCACCTCATATTGCAACTGTGTTTCTTTCATCATTGCTTAACCGCCTGCTTTGCTCCTCAGGAAAAAATGAAAGAGAAAAGGGTTCAATTTCTTAGAGAGAAAAGTGACGTATTTCAATGATATCTTCGAGTTTTTCACATAGTGCATGATCTTACCACACCACCACCACCATTGGATTCCTTATGAAAAATACACAATTTACTTTTTTGTTTCACTTAATATCATTAAGTTTTGAGCAATTTATGACGCTTTATGCAAATCTTTCTAGATTATGTGCAAGTTGCCTTGAGTTTTTACCCTACTTTACCCCATTTTGGACCCCATTTTCAAAAGTGCATAACTTCTTTGGATTTTATCATTTTGATACCATTATTTTTTCTAAATGCTTCTTGATATGTCTAGTTTCAATTTATGGAGTAATAATTCAAGAATTTTTATTTTTGGAACACTTTGGCTCACATGAATGACATGACCCTTTTTAGGGTTTTTCATTTGTTTTCATGAGTTTCTTTGGCTTTGTACTTGATCTTCCTTGTATGTTTGATCATGGATGAATCACTTTTGGATGTGTAAAATATTTGTATGTTTAAAAACATTTGGTTCCTTGCTTTACCATGCTTATTCTTGCCTTTGTAAATGCTTGAGTATGAAAACCATGCCTTGAAACTTTTGGTTGACTTGTAACATGCTTCTTAATGTTGTAACCTTTTGAACATGAATCATTAACTTCATCTTACTTGTCTATGTGTATTTTTAGAACCATAACATGTTTAGAGTTTGATTATTTCCTTTGTAAATGCATGAATGTGAATGTGTGTATTGGAACTTCTCTATGAATCTTTGTATCTGTTCTTGATGTTGTGACCTCATGAACATGCCCCTCATACCCCATATTGCTTGTTTATATGCCTTGTAAGAGCCATAATATGTTTAGGTTTCACTCTTATCTTGGTTGTTACCATGAATCTTGTTCATTTTCCCCCTTGTGAAGTTTGAATCCATGCTTGAACTGTTGTCACTCTTCTTACTTATCCATGATTGATTATCATCAATATGCCTTAAAAATGATTGAATATTGTTAAATTTATCTTTTTTTGATTCACATTCCAAGTTATAACTTGTATTAATGAGTTTTATTCATTTACCATTGATGAACTTGTTGTTGTCACACATGTTTCACGTTTGCTTTTGTTGGTTGTTACCTTCATAATCTTTGAACTTTGCCATGATAAGTAATGTCTTGACTTATGCTTGATGCTTGAAATGTTAGGTATTGTAAGAACCTTTATCACCATCCCCTTTTAAATGTTGTAACATCTTTTCCTACCTTTGGTTATAACCATTTGGTTTGATTCTTTCATTGTTATTCTTGCCCCATGTTGTTACATGCTTGTCCTAAATCTTTCTTGGTTGTTACCATGCTCTTTATATATTCATCAAGTTTGAATGAATGCTTGTGCATGTTTTAACTTTGTTAAGTTCCCCCAAGTGATGGAACTTGTTAGTTCCCATCTAGTTGCCTTGTTATTCTCTTATTCCAAAGGAAAGTCTCTCTATTGACTTCACAATCATAGATAGCTCTTTACCCATCCCCTTGACTTGGCTAAGTCATTAGGTCCTTTAACTTAGTTAAGTTAGAACCTATACCCATTAGACTTTGCTTTGAGTTTAGAAGACATACCCCTTGTTAAGAGTATCATTCAATTATAACTTTAAGATAGATGTTAACTCTATGTAAGGATCATTGTTATGATCACTTACTCCCCTTTTGGCTTTTGTCAAAGTTAATCTCTTTAAGTGATAATTTAGATCTACAGAGTTTTGTTAAACTCTACACAAACATTGTTATGTTTGTTCCCCATGGAGTCTTGACCATAGTCAAATACCCCTTAAAATTAGTGAGGAGAACTACGGTTGCTCTGATTCCATCCTATTCAGGATACGTAGGCATAAGATGTGATATCTTTGCAAGCAAACTTAGAGCCATCCTTAGGTATTAACCTAGAGCTTTACCCTATCCTCAATCCAATAACCATATCAAACAACTTAGATAATTTAACATACACACACACACAAAAGGTTCCTGTAGAGTACTACAGATGTATAGGATGTGAAATACCTACCCTAGGCATAACCAACCCCTGATCCTCGAATCTTTAGCGTTGTTGTTACATCGTGTAAAAGGTCTTTTCATTATTTTCCTTTGGATAAATCAAAGCTCGGTGGTGAATTTCAATGAATTAAGATTCAAGTTAATTGATCAGTGCATATTAATGCACAATCCTCTATGTTTGTACTTATGCATTTTCATAGTTGATTTTGCTTAATTTCTTATTTTGTTGTGTTTTCATAATCTAGTTTATTTCTACCTGTCGCACCCTAATTTTTGACCATAAGATTCCCCACTTTTTTTTGCGTTTTTTCGTTTTTCTATTGTTATTTAACTTTATTTTTTTTATATTTATTGTTTTACGACCAACAAGCGTGTATAGACGCAGTAATGTCAAGTGTAGACCCTCACAGTCAAAGACTTCAAGGCATAAACATTTGAGGCCCAGTATGACTCTCGTGGGTAGCTACATCAAAAATTGTATCATTATTTTCGAAGGTTATCTCAGGGCATGTTTCGCGTACTAAGTGTCGACATTATCTGAACCTTTTTCTTATTCATGAGACTAGAACATCATCTAAGTTCTTGAGGAGAAATTTGGAACATTCTTAGCGGTGGTTTATGGTCAATTTGTTTTGAGATGTTAAGTTTGCACGAGATCTTAAACCAAGTCTTAGCAAGGAGCACTTTAAAGGAATTAATGAATCATGATCTCTACAAATCTAAACACCCAATCTCCCGGCTATGTTAAAATTCGTTCAAATTACCATTTATCCATGTGTTTTACTTGCAAAGAGTTTGTTTCATCATGAGTGAGATTAGTTCACATCAAGAACCTCATCATGATTGAGGGAGTGATTTACTTGTTATTGATGATTAAGTTATTAAGGAGCTCATGTTGAAGTGCCTTTTTCCAGAATTTGACTGAGGAAAAGCAATTATTACTACGTATCACTCTATTGCACGTGAGCATTAATATTACAATAACAGAAAATTCAACAACTAAGTAATTCAACAAGGGGATATTTGATTTCATAGTCCACTGTTTTATTCTATCTGCGTTTCGCCAAGAGGGATATAAAAGGACTGAATTAGTACATGGATAATTAAGGACATAATTTACAAGATGTTTAATGTGCAGGGATTCATGAATTTCGACCAAAGTAAACAGTACAGTGTTATTCAGATAACTATGTCATATCTTTTTCGTCATCTTGGGTAAGTGCCCATCATACAATCAAAGATTGTAGTACATTGGAAATGACAAAGAACTATAACTACAATCTATCCATATATGACTAAGCTGCTGCCCCGTGGGGTTTTCTCCATGAACACCCGAGAATTATCCGACTCAGCCACGAACCGGCTCCCGGCAATGTTAATCTTCAAGACATCTGCTCCCCTGCAAGAAAGAGGAGAAGAGTATAAGCAGCAGCAACGTTTTCTTTCAGACGCGTAACAAAATTTCGGAGTAGTTAACGCGGAAACTTGCAGCGATGTATGTAAAAGATTAGCCGACAAGCATGATGAGAAAGAAATCGGTAAGGAAGGAAGTGAAGATTAATCATTTCCCTGCTACAGCAAGAGCAGTCAAATCCTCTCAGTATTCGTATGCAACCAGCCACGGTAGAAGATTCACGGCAGGAGTTTGTTCAATATCACCGAACCAACCTCTCCGTAAGCTAGAAAATGGCCGCTGTTTCTGTTAGCCTGCTATGAGAACATTATCAGTATGAAGATAGATACACGATGTGATGTTCTAGATCATGGTTTGAAGAGCTTACCCGGAGGCCAGAGGATCTTTGAGGCAGAACTTCGGAAGGTTTCAAGGCATTGGAAATGTGTGAGCCTACAAGGTTTAAGAGCTTTTGACAGTCAAGCATCAACGTAAAAAGCCTTTTCTATAATGACGATAAGAGCAATTCAAAGGTTTTCCATTTGATCAAAAGAGACTTTCCTGAAATTTCTGATAGGCCATTCCAACTTCTCAAGCTTCCGGTTACTCCGATATTGCCGCAAGAACTTGTCTCGTTGGTTATAGAGATTTTGATGCTAGAACCCCAAGTTGTGCACCTTATCAGCTTGAGGACCTGAGGAATACCATGTAAAACCGTAAAAGGGTGAAGGTATAGTGAAAATAAAAATGAACATAACATCTTTTTTGAAGGAGCTGAATTTCCACGGTTGCAACAGTCCAGCAGTAGTAGCACGCAACCTGTCCGGCACAGTCTGGCCAACGAGGCACACGGGCGGAAACCTGCTAAGCAACTTAAGTCGTGTTACACACTTGGAATTGTCGGTAGCATGACGAAATTAAGACTTCACTTACTTTTAATACTCTTGAACGACCCGTCTTACAAATAAGACAAAGTGCCTTTACACGAAATGCCTCAAGGTGCTTCTAGTAAAAGGCTGGAAAACCAATTCCTACAAGAAATCCTTTACTCAACATTGCCACCGGAGCCGCCTGAATCTCTCTTCCTTAAGAACAACAAGGCAGGGTCTTTGATCCGCTTGTCAACATAAACTCCATCACCTCGGTATCGCCGATTTCTTCGACCCTGCTCCGGGATTCACTTCAACAAACTAACATAACAGCAAGGTTTGAATCCCCTCCCACCGTCATAGCCATCTACCAAGCTCTGCCTCTGCATAAACAAATCCATGTTAGACATGAATCGAAGAATGGGATAGAATCAAGAGCTTTAATTTCTAGATAGAGCATGTTTTATCTGAAAGAGGAAACTCATTAATCATCGTAAAAACGGTTATCAGCATGCCAAATCGAAAACAACAAGAAATCAAGGCATTCAAGGACTTCCAAAACAAGACCAGACACGTTCATATAAAGAAGGAAATATGTTGTTGAAAACTTTCCATAACCAAAGACCTACAATCAACAATGAATGTTCAATCAAATCTTATCCCAGCTGAAATTGGAAATGAATCGCAGCATCAAACATAATCAACAAAAATGGAAACATATTATAGTCATTATCACACAAGTCTGAAATTGGGAAGTGATTTAAGGCTTATGATGAACACCAGTATATAACAAAGGGGGATACGCAGTAATCTACACACAAAAAAGAAACGAAAACCCTAACATACGAAATCATCCGCACAAAATCCACAACAAAACAGGGGACAATCCACAAATTCCACAGAACTCCCCCAAAAAACCCAATATTCAAAGAAACCCACAAAATCATTTCACGGCAAAACAAACCCTAACTCACCACAGCCAAAACCCCAAATCGTAAAAAAACCCACAAAATGTAAAGAAAAAAGAAGCTTATCTATTCAATTGTCGAACCCTTCAAAAGAACCCTCCATTGCGAACCGCGAAATCACCAGAAGCCGCCTTCACCATCGCCTTCGCCGTGAACCTTTTTTTTATCCGCCGACACCCCCGGAAAGTCATCGGCGAAGCCGCCTTCGTCACTATCATGGGTAACACGTTCTCCATTTAGCATTGCCAAGTCAGAATTCATGTTTGGTTTTTTTTTGTGTGAATATTTGACAGGCCGTGAGAAATTGAAGATGAGGCGAGGAAGGGGTTCGAAATAGGTGAAAAGAATGAAGAAGAACGAGACAGAGGAAAGACCAGAGAGATGGGAGAAAGAGAAGGAACAACGACGGAGAAAGTGAGAATCGCGTGAGAAGAAGAGCAAAGATGGAGAGAGAGGAGTTGATTTAGGATTTAGGGTTTTCCTCTGTTGTTTTAATTCTTTTGTTGTAAAATAATCACACAACACACCCACACACATACGATGCACCCTCGGTTCACAGCCACACGATCACTATCAGACCACGATCAGGCGTCTCAAATTGCACCTCACCATACACCCTCGTAAACCTATCATACCAGATCACACGCCCTTCCCCTTAATCACCTTATTAACCCTAATTAACCTAATTATCACTTATTAAACTAATTAATTAACCATATTTTAATCATTTGTCTAATCAACCGTTTTAATATTTAATTTAATGACCTGTTTAGTTTTAACTATTTTTCTCCAATTTAAATTAATCTTTTAATTAAACACTTTTTTATTTAATTAATTCACTTGCTATTTATTTCCATTTACTAATTAATCTTTTCATCCATTTAAATGACGCTTTTAATAATTTGAACATTTACCTAATAAAACTATTTCATTTAATTTAAAATCTACTTAATAATATTAAATAAAAACTTTTTTCTTAAGGCCATTTTATCCAACAAATTTTATTTTAAAGCGATATCAATTGAAGAACTATTTTATTTAATAGGAAAACATTTTATAATTTAATTAATTTTTATTTATTAATAATAATAACCTTTTATTTAATTTAATTGTTATTTAATAATAATAACTATAATATTAAAAAAATAAATAAATAATAAATAGATCCACTTACAACTTAAAATCATGATTAAAGTTGTTGGAACTTTTTCTCATTTACTAAAATTTATTTTAATAAGTCCTCATTCAATTAAAATTATCCTATTTAAAATCTAATCAATTTATAATTTTAAAACTAATATAATTAATATAATCTTTTTTATAAAAAAAAAAACAATCTCATCGAATAATATAAATAAATCTCCTCGCCTAAATAAATCAACCCTCTAATTTTCTCAAATTAAAATCAACTCAACAATCCTTTTAAAAATCGACTCGACTAAAAAATAAATCAACTTCGCATAAAAATCAATCGTGCACGCCTCCGCACATTCACATTATTCACAACTCACACTTTCACACACCTTAGCGCTTTCATGCGTGTGCTTTATTCATTTCTGCAATTTATTTTACAGCAATTTACATTATCGCAATTTATATTCTCGCATCGCATTCCGTCCAAAGGAAAAAACCTACACATAAGTCAACACTGGTGTGCAGTGCATTTACATTTGCATCATTCTCCCCACATGATCCTTGATCCCATTCAAGTTGATCGCTTAAGATAGATCCTACCCCATAGGAAGAACCTTGTCTTTTTATCTTTACAACTTAGACAAACATTCAACAACTCAACATTCAAAATTCAAACACATTAGAGAAAGATGTCAATCATCTTAAGTGAGATAGAATCTCCACCCCACAACAATACAATCAAACATGTAGGGACTTTGTCTTAAGAGAGATAAAGGTGTACCTCGTTGATCCCTATCCGAGTACGTAAGTCCTTTTCTTAAGACGATGCAAAGTCTATTTTCCTACAACCTGTGGCGGTTACATCTCCCTTAAAATGAAAATACATCTCTTCTCCTAAACCTAATCAATCAACTACCCTAAACCCGTAGGAACTTTGACCACAGTCAAAGAACTCCTCAAACCCTTTAGGGGAACTACAGATACTCTGATTCCACTCCCGTAAGGATATGTAGGCATAAGATGCGACATCTTATCGAGTATACCTAGAAATAAACCCCTAGGTCTTTCAACCATTAAGCAGATAAACACTTAGCAATAAACAAACATAAAACAAGAGGTTCCTGTAGAGTACTACAGAAACTTAGGATGCTAGTACCTTCCCTAAGTTTAACTGACCCCCGAACCTAAAACTCTCTAAACCTTGCATTTGCATTGCATCGTGGGTATTTCGATCTTTATCCCTTCCTTTGGAGAAATCAAAGTTCGGTTGCAAAATGAATTAAAGATTCAAACTAATCAATAGTTTGGTATCCAAATCTCACCGCGACAGAAATGGCGACTTCACTGGGGACTGTCAGTGGGTCTCCCTATCTTCTTTATATATTTGTTTATTTGCTTACTTGTTTACCTGCTTATTTGTTTGTGTTCTTTATTTCTTTGGGTTGATACCTTTGAGTGGTGAGACAAAGTCCTACACCCGGACTTGAGTGAACTTAAGATAGGATAGTGATATGTTCAAAGAGGCTTATAGGGGGTAGAATCCCGACCAAGCTGACTTGAAAATCACGCTCAATTGAGGCCCTCTCGAAAGATGTATTGTTGAACGAGTATTTAATCGTGAAAACATGCACTACATTCGATGTTGGAGCCTATGATATTGAGGACCATAGTTACCTTAACCCCACTTTGACCTTTATTAGGATGTAGTGCGGGGCTATGAGGGGGTACCCCCAGAAATAGTGCTACGCGATGCTACACTCGAAAGAAGTTCTCTTGAGAATATTATTAACCCCCGAGTACTTGGGAAGTTGATAATATCCGAAAGATGGGCTAATGACTTTGGGAACCTCATTAGAACCTTGTTCTACAGGTACAATCAACCTTTAGTCCACAACCTTTGGGAATGGGTATACCTTTGGCTCCATGCTCGTTGCAAACCTAGGGTCCCCCTTGTTTGTTTACCTTTGTGTCCTTGAGTGCATACTTGTGTTTGTTGCATTCATGTAGCATCATACTACATTAGGTTTCATGGGATTCCTAGTTTATTTATAAACATTATAGAAACCAATAAGGATTAAAAAAAAAATATTTTGGAAAATTCTTTTAAGAGTCCTAACTTGGATGACCTAAGGAAGTCAAGGACACTAATTGAAGAATCAAGAAACTCAAAAGGACAAATACAAGAGGCTTCCCGTATTATTGAAGATCCATAGAAGTTCAAAAGACCTTCATCCATATTGAAGATCCAAGTGAACAAGGAATCTCCCCTTACTTCCGACAAGGAGAGATGGAGGATTTATTTTCCTCTATCAAATTAATCTTCAAATATTGATCATGGACAACTTATCTTCAAGAAAGTCCAACTAGAAGAACAAATCAACAAGCATGATGAAGGACTTCCTTAGGGCTTTATTTAGCTTTTATTTAGCTATTATGTTGGGACTCTTATAAGAATATTCACTTGTAATCCAATATAAAATAAAAAATAAAAAATATATCAAAAATAAGTAAATAAATTTTCTTTGGTATTCTATAACGTTTATAAAAACTTGAGTTCCATGAAACCTTTCATTTCTGCATTCTTGCATTGGTATCCTTCATGCATACACATGTGTCTCTCCTCTTATGTGGCTCATTCGGTCTTCTATCTTTGTCTCTCAGCCGACATCTCCACCATTTGACCAAGCTTGGAGTATTACTAAAGGATAGTAAAGAGAACGAAGGGTATGGATTCCATGACTGGCTTCAAAGTTGTGACAAATCCATTATTTGATCTTCCCTCTGACGACAATGTTCAACAAGTGGATGTTCCTACACAACCTCGGCCTGTGCAAGACAACCTGGTTGCTCAAGCTTCCCAGCCTCTACAGAATTTACCAAATCTTCAGAATGTTCTTACTAAGATGAAGATGGACGATCCTAGACTTATAGCAATGGCGAAAGAATTATGTGATTTTAAAGAACAGTTGAAAATAGTGAAAGAAGCGAATGCATCTGACCTTGGTGCTCGTGACCTATGTCTGGTTCCAGGTGTAATCATTCCTCCAAAGTTCAAGATGCCTACCTTTGAAGTTTACAAAGGTGTTAGTTGTCCAAGATACCATTTGACAATGTTTTGTCGAAAGATGGCTGCTTATGTTGACGATGACGAATTGATGATGCACTCCTTTCAAGAAAGTTTATCTGGGGCATCCTTGGTATGGTACATGAAGCTACAAAGGAATCGAATCCAGTCTTGGAGAAATTTAGCTGATGCTTTTGTGAAGCAATACAATTACAATTTGGATATCACTCCAGACAATGATCAACTAGAAGGAATGAGTAAGAATAATGATGAATCTTTCAGGAAATATGCTCAACGATGGAAAGAGTTGGCAGCCCAAGTTCGTCCACCACTTCCAGAGAAAGATTTAACCAAGATGTTTCTAAGAACACTGCCAGACTCTTATTATGTTAGGATGGTAGGCATTGTGCCATTAGATTTCTCCAAAATTGTGGAAGTTGGAGTAAACATTGAGAATGCACTCAAAAGTGGAAGAATTCAAGATAACTTGAATGGCCAAGCTAATGAAGAATTTCCAATTGATGATTCCCTAGAGGAAAGAAGAGTTAATGTTAATGCAGTCTGGGATTCTTCTCAAATCCTGCCGGTTCCAGAACCTTATCCTCAACATCAGTATGAAGCGTCGGCTCAGCGCAGACGACGACTACCTCATAAACGAAGATTAATTTCTCCAGATCAGCATCAAAATCGACAGGTTCGAGGACGGTTTCAGAATCAAAAGATACCTCTGAATACTCCGAAAGAGGAAACTCGATGGTTTGACCTTATCCCAATGACTTACAGTCAGTTATGGTCTCATTTTGCTATAAACTCGGTGATGACACCCAAAAAGACTAGAATCATGAAGTCTCATCCACCGTGGTTCAACTCGAACGCCAGCTGTGAATTTTATGATGGAGTGTTGGGACATTCGATTGAAGAATGCAAGGTCTTTCAAGAGAAAGTTCAAGAAATGATTGATAATGAAGTGCTAACCTTCAAAAGAGGAATCCCGATCGTGAATGGAGCGCCGTTATGTTGATCACCTATTCACTTTCGTTTGCTTATGTGTTTTATTTCTTTGATTAAAAGCATAATTGGCATGTAAGAACATGTTATTTTGAATAAGTAGTGCAATAAGTGTTTGTCTTGAAGAAATCCATTCGTTTTACTCTTAAAATTTTCTTCATAATTTTATAATGCCAACTTTTACCCAATCTTTTTCACTTTGGTGAAGAATTGGAAGGAGGATGACAAAGTAAAACGCAAAGCCTCCTGATGTATGCTTTTGAATAAACCTACTGATGATGTAAGGCATTGTTTCAAACCTCCTAAACACCATAGACATAAGGAAGTTAAATCCTTTCTAACCCTTTCCAACATCATTTTAAACCTGGGGCAGGAAATTTTTCAGTCAGCTCGGTTGAACACTTAAAACCTTTCAAAGAAAGTGAACATTTTTTAAAATGGGCGGGTACGTAAGCTTTGACCCTTATTTCCTTTGTTTTACCAATCGTAAATTAAGCCCATATACAACCTTCAAAGTCCTAATTGAAGTAAGGTTTAGTTCGAAAGCATACTCGAGGGGATATTATTTCCTGACTCCTTGAGCTATGCTCAAATTAAATCGGCTTTATAAATAATTTTAATTTATATCCTAACTAGTGGTTTCGATCACAAGTTATTTCGATATCTCTTTTCAAAAAAAAAACTTCAAGACAAACGTGTTGCATTACCCGTTTCGAAAATTAACATTTCTGACTTGCTAAATGCGCTTGACATCTTAGAAATATTATATACGAACGTTGATGGATTTGAAGACTTTGCCAACCTAGGGCAAGTTATTTTTTTAAGAGGTCTGATCCGTACCAGTCTTGGCTGACCCAGTTATACCGCCAATCAGGGGGAGTTACGTCGAGATTCGATGAATCTCTCTAGAGAGTTTGAAAACAGTGGGGCATTTGGACATCATGTTTTCTATAAAATCCTCTCGAGATGTTTTTCTCTTAAGCCAGGCGACTTGGGGCATTTGAAGTTTGAAGCGGAGTGGATGTTTAGGAAGCTCAACCCCGACATGTTCAACAACCATGATGACCCAGGATATTTATTTTATCCTCTATGAAACTTCAGTTTGGGTGCTTCCGTCTATAACTTCATACAACCTTTCAGACTTATCAAGATGTTACATCCCCAAGTGGATTGATCTCTACTCCCCCAAGAGAAGCTTGTGAAGCTCTGAAACAGGATGGTGATCCCATATTTGGTTCTCCATCTATCCCCAGTGGCACTTCTATCTGTGAAGATTGGTCGAGATGTTTATCCCGGGATGTTTATTTCATCTCTGGTCACCTCTTTCTGTTTGTCTTGTCAGCATGAGCATACGCATAGCATATAAGTAGGCAGCATAGCATGTGCATTTCTTTGCATTCTTTGTTTTTGCTTTATTCCATCGCTTTGGCTATAGTTATCCCTAGGTATTTGGGTGTGTCTTATCCCTCCAAAATATATTTGTCGACCCTAGGCAGAAAAAGCATAATGTTTTATTTTCCTCATGAAGTTCGATCCTCGTGGAAGACGGTTGTTTTAGTTGAAATCCCATTTGAATTCATACCTCAATGGTCGAGTCTTATTTGACAATTTCTCTTCAGATATTTCCTGAATTGAACTTCGGTCCTTGACAATCACATCGTGGACATCTCCAACCTTTTGAACATGGGTCAAGTGTGCATTTATTTTGCACCCTATTCCCCAGGAAGAATATTCATGAAGACAGACATTTCTTCAACATTTTTTTTCTCTCTCGAACATCTACATTTGGACTATAACAATCTCTTTATTTGAACAACTCGTTTTGATCAAGATCTTATTCAAAATGACAAACGACAGTTTTCACAAGACAATTCATTTACCCTCAGTGGGTCCTTCAACATTATTGATTCAACAGAGAAGACAGTTACAGACATTTCTCTTCATTTGAGAATTCGCATATTTTTACAACAACAAAGGTACTCCCCAGGAATATATTCCCCAGCGAGTTCATCACACAAGTTTACTTCCGTCAAGTGACATCTCCCCAGGGAAGTCGAAGAAGTTTATCACATTAGTCTCTTTATTTAAGAAGACATACTTTACAATTCAACCGGCTCACATATCTCCTGAAGATCCCCGGTGAAGTTTTACAATCTCAATTACATCTACAAGTTCAACATCTACAACAACATTTACAATCTACAAAGTTCTACAATTTACAACGACATTTACATCAACATTTACAGTCTACAACGACAACTACAAACTACAACGATTCTACAATCTACAAAGTTTTCAACATTTCGAGTAGAGACTGAGACCAGCTCATGGTTCCCCTACTATGACGCTCGGGGTGTTTTTTCATCCTTTTCAACAATCATTCGAACATCTTACATTTCCTGGTTAATCTCGGCAGTAGATTTCCAGAAGACCTCGGCAGTAGGTAGTCCCATTTTATTTCCTGGTTAATCTCGGCAGTAGATTTCCAGAAGACCTCGGCAGTAGGTATCTCAATTTCGTTTCCTGGTTAACCTCGGCAGTAGGTATCTCAATTTCGTTTCCTGGTTAATCTCGGCAGTAGATTCCCAGAAGACCTCAGCAGTAGGTAGTTCTATTTCATTTCCTGGATAATCTCGGCAGTAGGTTTTCAGAAGACTTCGTCAGAAATATTTCTCCAACAGACTTCAACACAGAATCTCGGCAGTAGATTCCTTACAGATTTTCACAGTACATGCTTTGGCAAAAGTATTCTCAATTACAGATACCCGTCTCGACAGTAGACTTCTCCAGCTGATATCTCGAATCAATTACATTTGACATATACAGTAGATTCCTCAAGAGGATTTCTCTTCCAAGTTTCTTCGCAATTTTTATAGATGCCTTTTGATTGTCAATTGTCAACCTTTCCCCCGTGGAATCTCGCTTGGTTGAGCCTTTCTTCTCGTGTGTTATGTCTAATTTCTCCCCTGTGGCATCTTGTCTCCACATGACCTTCTGTCTTGCATTTTCATATCATCGCATATCATATGCATTTGGTGGCTTCTTAAGGCCAAAAATCCGTGCAATGTTTGTATTTAAGTCCCTCCTATCTCGTCGAGACAAAGATTTCAACCTTCATATCTCCGGATAGAAGTAACTTAAATAGGGGCATCTGTCGCACCCTAATTTTTGACCATAAGATTCCCCACTTTTTTTTTTTGCGTTTTTTCGTTTTTCTATTGTTATTTAACTTTATTTTTTTTATATTTATTGTTTTATGACCAACAAGCGTGTACAAACGCAATAATGTCAAGTGTAGACCCTCACAGTCAAAGACTTCAAGGCATAAACATTTGAGGCCCAGTATGACTCTCGTGGGTAGCTACATCACAAGTTGTATCATTATTTTCGAACGTTATCTCAGGGCATGTTTCGCGTACTAAGTGTCGACATTATCTAAACCTTTTTCTTATTCATGAGGCTAGAACATCATCTAAGTTCTTGAGGAGAAATTTGGAACGTTCTTAGCGGTGGTTTATGGTCAATTTGTTTTGAGATGTTAAGTTTGCACGAGATCTTAAACCAAGTCTTAGCAAGGAGCACTTTAAAGGAATTAATGAATCATGATCTCTACAAATCTAAACACCCAATCTCCCAGCTATGTTAAAATTCGTCCAAATTACCATTTATCCATGAGTTTTACTTGCAAAGAGTTTGTTTCATCATGAGTGAGATTGGTTCACATCAAGAACCTCATCATGATTGAGGGAGTGATTTACTTGTTATTGATGACTAAGTTATTAAGGAGCTCATGTTGAAGTGCCTTTTTCCAGAATTTGACTGAGGAAAAGCAATTATTACTACGTATCACTCTATTGCACGTGAGCATTAATATTACAATAACAGAAAATTCAACAACTAAGTAATTCAACAAGGGGATATTTGATTTCATAGTCCACTGTTTTATTCTATCTGCGTTTTGCCAAGAGGAATATAAAAGGACTAAATTAGTACATGGATAATTAAGGACATAATTTACAAGATGTTTAATGTGCAGGGATTCATGAATTTCGACCAAAGTAAATAGTACAGTGTTATTCAGATAACTATGTCATATATTTTTCGTCATCTTGGGTAAGTGCCCATCATACAATCAAAGATTGTAGTACATTGGAAATGACAAAGAACTACAACTACAATCTATCCATATATGACTATGTTGCTGCCCCGTGGGGTTTTCTCCATGAACACCCGAGAATTAGCCGACTCAGCCACGAACCGGCTCCCGGCAATGTTAATCTTCAAGACATCTGCTCCCCTGCAAGAAAGAGGAGAAGAGTATAAGCAGCAGCAGCGTTTTCTTTCAGACGCGTAACAAAATTTCGGAGTAGTTAACGCGGAAACCTGCAGCGATGTATGTAAAAGATTAGCCGACAAGCATGATGAGAAAGAAATCGGTAAGGAAGGAAGTGAAGATTAATCATTTCCCTGCTACAGCAAGAGCAGTCAAATCCTCTCAGTATTCGTATGCAACCAGCCTCGGTAGAAGATTCACGGCATGAGTTTGTTCAATATCACCGAACCAACCTCTCCGTAAGCTAGAAAATGGTTGCTGTTTCTGTTAGCCTGCTATGAGAACATTATCAGTATGAAGACAGATACACGATGTGATGTTCTAGATCATGGTTTGAAGAGCTTACCCGGAGGCCAGAGGATCTTTGAGGCAGAACTTTGGAAGGTTTCAAGGCATTGGAAATGTGTGAGCCTACAAGGTTTAAGAGCTTTTGACAGTCAAGCATCAACATAAAAAGCCTTTTCTATAATGACGATAAGAGAAATTCAAAGGTTTTCCATTTGATCAAAAGAGACTTTCCTGAAATTTCTGATAGGCCATTCCAACTTCTCAAGCTTCCGGTTACTCCGATATTGCCGCAAGAACTTGTCTCGTTGGTTATAGAGATTTTGATGCTAGAACCCCAAGTTGTGCACCTTATCAGCTTGAGGACCTGAGGAATACCATGTAAAACCGTAAAAGGGTGAAGGTATAGTGAAAAGAAAAATGAACATAACATATTTTTTGAAGGAGCTAAATTACCACGGTTACAACAGTAGTAGCACGCAACCTGTCCGGCACAGGCTGGCCAACGAGGCACACGGGCAGAAACCTGCTAAGCAACTTAAGTCGTGTTACACACTTGGAATCGTCGGTAGCATGACGAAATTAAGACTTCACTTACTTTTAATACTCTTGAACGACCCGTCTTACAAATAAGACAAAGTGCCTTTACACGAAATGCCTCAGGGTGCTTCTAGTAAAAGGCTGGAAAATCAATTCCTACAAGAAATCCTTTACTCAACATTGCCACCGGAGCCGCCTGAATCGCTCTTCCTTAAGAATAACAAGGCAGGGTCTTTGATCCGCTTGTCAACATAAACTCCATCACCTCGGTATCGCCAATTTCTTCGACCCTGCTCCGGGATCCACTTCAACAAACTAACATAACAGCAAGGTTTGAATCCCCTCCCACCGTCATAGCCATCTACCAAGCTCTGCCTCTGCATAAACAAATCTGTGTTAGACATGAATCGAAGAATGGGATAGAATCAAGAGCTTTAATTTCTAGACAGAGCATGTTTTATCTGAAAGAGGAAACTCATTAATCATCATAGAAACGGTTATCAGCATGCCAAATCGAAAACAACAAGAAATCAAGGCATTCAAGGACTTCTAAAACAAGACCAGACACGTTCATATAAAGAAGGAAATATGTTGTTGAAAACTTTCCATAACCAAAGACCTACAATCAACAATGAATGTTCAATCAAATCTTATCCCAGTTGAAATTGGAAATGAATCGCAGCATCAAACATAATCAACAAAAATGGAAACATATTATAGTCATTATCACACAAGTCTGAAATTGGGAAGTGATTTAAGGCTTATGATGAACACCAGTATATAACAAAGGGGGATACGCAGTAATCTACACACAAAAAAGAAACGAAAATCCTAACATATGAAATCATCCGCACAAAATCCACAACAAAACAGGGGACAATCCATAAATTCCACAGAACTCCCCCCAAAAACCCAATATTCAAAGAAACCCACAAAATCATTTCACGGCAAAACAAACTCTAACTCACCACAGCCAAAACCCCAAATCATAAAAAACCCACAAAATGTAATGAAAAAAGAAGCTTATCTGTTCAATTGTCGAACCCTTCAAAAGAACCCTCCGTTGCGAACCGCGGAATCACCAGAAGCCGCCTTCACTATCGCCTTCGCCGCGAACCTTTTTTTTATCCGCCGACACCACTGCGAAGTCATCAGCGAAGCCGCCTTCGTCACTATCATGGGTAACACGTTCTCCATTTAGCATTGCCAAGTCAGAATTGATGTTTGGTTTTTTTTTGTCTGAATATTTGACAGGCCGTGAGAAATTGAAGATGGGGCGAGGAAGGGGTTCGAAATAGGTGAGAAGAATGAAGAAGAACGAGACAGAGGAAAGACCAGAGAGATGGGAGAAAGAGAAGGAACAACGACGGAGAAAGTGAGAATCACGTGAGAAGAAGAGCAAAGATGGAGAGAGAGGAGTTGATTTAGGATTTAGGGTTTTCCTCTATTGTTTTAATTCTTTTGTTGTAAAATAATCACACACAACACACCCACACACATACGATGCACCCTCTGTTCACAGCCACACGATCACTATCAGACCACGATCAGGCGTCTCAAATTGCACCTCACCGTACACCCTCGTAAACTTATCATACCAGATCACACGCCTTTCCCCTTAATCACCTTATTAACCCTAATTAACCTAATTATCACTTATTAAACTAATTAATTAACCATATTTTAATCATTTGTCTAATCAACCGTTTTAATATTTAATTTAATGACCTGTTTAGTTTTAACTATTTTTCTCCAATTTAAATTAATCTTTTAATTAAACACTTTTTTATTTAATTAATTCACTTGCTATTTATTTCCATTTACTAATTAATCTTTTCATCCATTTAAATGACCCTTTTAATAATTTGACCATTTACCTAATAAAACTATTTCATTTAATTTAAAATCTACTTAATAATATTAAATAAAAACTTTTTTCTTAAGGTCATTTTATCCAACAAATTTTATTTTAAAGCGATAGCAATTGAAGAACTATTTTATTTAATAGGAAAACATTTTATAATTTAATTAACTTTTATTTATTAATAATAATAACCTTTTATTTAATTTAATTGTTATTTAATAATAATAACTATAATATTAAAAAAATATAATAATAAATAGATCCACTTACAACTTAAAATCATGATTAAAGTTGTTGTAACTTTTTCTCATTTACTAAAATTTATTTTAATAAGTCCTCATTCAATTAAAATTATTCTATTTAAAATCTAATCAATTTATAATTTTAAAACTAATATAATTAATATAATCTTTTTTATAAAAAAAAAAAACAATCTCATCGAATAATATAAATAAATCTCCTCGCCTAAATAAATCAACCCTCTAATTTTCTCAAATTAAAATCAACTCAACAATCCCTTTAAAAATCGACTCGACTAAAAAATAAATCAACTTCGCATAAAAATCAATCGCGCACGCCTCCGCACATTCACATTATTCACAATTCACACTTTCACACACTTTAGCGCTTTCATGCGTGTGCTTTATTCATTTCTGCAATTTATTTTACAGCAATTTACATTATCGCAATTTATATTCTCGCATCGCATTCCATCCAAAGGAAAAAACCTACACATAAGTCCACACTGGTGTGTAGTGCATTCACATTTGCATCATTCTCCCCACATGATCCTTGATCCCATTCATGTTGATCGCTTAAGATAGATCCTACCCCATAGGAAGGACCTTGTCTTTTTATCTTTACAACTTAGACAAACATTCAACAACTCAACATTCAAAATTCAAACACATTAGAGAAAGATGTCAATCATCTTAAGTGAGATGGAATCTCCACCCCACAACAATACAATCAAACATGTAGGGACTTTGCCTTAATAGAGATAAAGGTGTACCTCGTTGATCCCTATCCGAGTACGTAAGTCATTTTCTTAAGACGATGCAAAGATTATTTTCCTACAACCTGTGGCGGTTACATCTCCCTTAAAATGAAAATACATCTCTTCTCCTAAACCTAATCAATCAACTACCCTAAACCCGTAGGAACTTTGACCACAGTCAAAGAACTCCTCAAACCCTTTAGGGGAACTATAGATACTCTGATTCCACTCCCGTAAGGATATGTAGGCATAAGATGCGACATCTTATCGAGTATACCTAGAAATAAACCCCTAGGTCTTTCAACCATTAAGCAGATAAACACTTAGCAATAAACAAACATAAAACAAGAGGTTCCTGTAGAGTACTAAAGAAACTTAGGATGCTAGTACCTTCCCTAAGTTTAACCGACCCCCGAACCTAAAACTCTCTAAACCTTGCATTTGCATTGCATCGTGGGTATTTCGATCTTTATCCCTTCCTTTGGACAAATCAAAGTTCGGTTGCAAAATGAATTAAAGATTCAAACTAATCAATAGTTTGGTATCCAAATTTCACCGTGACACTACCTTTATTTAATTTTTGTATTTTATTTTCAGCAATTGCAGCCTTCACAGGAAAATTCATAACTAATTCTAAACAAATCGGATCGAGGCATTCTAATATGCGTTGGAAAGCTGAGAGAAAGAGCTACAACTTTCATGTTGAAGTCACAAGCTGATTTGGACTGTAGTATAGTTTAATAATTTGTTGAAGTTACAACATTAGAAATTTATTTGAGTTTTGGGTCATGTTTTGGGCCTGGGTTATGTTTTCGACCCAGTTGGGTTATGAACAGGATCCCTTGTTTTTCTTTTTAACCAGAGGGACCTAATTTTACTGTTCATCATCACTACTCATGAGAAAAATTGTGCGCTTGTAAAACTCATGGAACTAATCCCTTCTGGACGGATTCATTGTACTCAAGTTTCAAACTTTGAGATTGTTATGATATTTACAATTTAATTTCGATTCCTTTCAACTATATCGTGTGATTGTTGTTTGCTTAATTTGATTATCATACAATATGTTTGATTTAATTTGATTGATCTGTGTTCCTATTTTAATCGTAGATTAACTCTGCTTAATTGTTAATTTGCGCTATCTTTTACCGTATGCTTCATCCGGCAATAGGAACATATTTCTCACGATATCAATCACGCTTGTTGACTGATATTATCATCAAATAGGATAGAAGATCCGCTTGGGAAATTGTAATTTTATCAGTCGGTGATTAGTAAGAACCAAGGCAGTGGATCCGTTACTATAATCACTTATTTTAGTAATCAATTATTTTAAGTGTTTTTTCTTCATCAGAAACCTAACCCCCCCCCCCCCCCCTTTGTAAAATAGGAAGACTAATTCAAATAAGAATCCTTGTGAGAACGATATTTCGAGTTACTGTCGCTGTACTGCATTTTTATAAAAACACTCGTTTCGGTGTCAGTTTATTTTTTTGAACTTATTTTGATCGATTCCCTTCTTTGTGTTCGTTTTTTACTTTTAGGGACATTGTTGGCATTTTGAATATTGTTGCTGCATTGTTGTGCATTAGTCCTGGAAACTAGGTCATCTTGTTCTGATCTTGTTGCTTTTGACTCTGAAGTAGAGAGAACCTTGCACACACGATGTAGAACAGTCTAGGCTACCACTAGCTCACCATCCATAATTGAGTCTGAGTCTGACTATCTGCATAACTTGTTTGCTTTGGATAATGAACTTGATTTTGAAATGGCTGATAATAGAACCTTAAGGAAATTAGCTGCTCCTGATGTGAATTATAACGACTTGTGTATTGATTATGATGTTGATGTTGTTCATTTTGAATTAAAATCGGGTTTAATACACTTGTTGCCCAAGTTTAGTGGTCTTGCAGGTGAAGATCCTCACAAACATTTGAAAGAATTTCAAGTAGTGTGTTCTACGCCATTGAAGCCTGAAGGGATCACTGAAGATCACATCAATCTTCGAGCTTTTCCTTTTTCATTGCAGGGTGCAGTAAAGGATTTGATATATTCCCTCGAGCCAAATTCAATTGCAAGCTGGAATGCTCTGAAAAAAGTGTTCCTAGAGAGATACTTCCCTGCCTCCAGAGCTGCCTCGATAAGAAAGGACATGTGTGGTATTAGACAGGGTAATGAGTCACTCATCGAGTATTGGGAGAGGTTCAAGAAGTTGGTATCTAGCTGCCCTCAACACCATATCACAGAGCAACTACTCATCCATTACTTTTATGAGGGGTTGTCACCGATAGACAAGAACATTCTTGATGCTGCTAGTGGTGGAGCACTAGTCGATAAAACTCCAGTTGCTGCCAAGGCTCTGATCGGGAACATGTCGCTTAACTCCTAACAGTTTGCAACGAGAGAAAATTCTGTTCCGATGAAAGCTGTGAACGAGATTCACATCTCTTCTCATGTTGCTCATTCCGATAAAGCCTTAGAAAATTAAATGAGTGAGCTGAAGAACTTAGTGCAACAGTTGTTAGTGGTAGGCAAGACTCAAGCAGCCCATCAAACCCAAATAGCAAGATTATGTGGTATTTGTACTTCTCCTGATTATCCTACTAATACGTGTCCTATTCTTCAAGATGAAACTTCTACTGAAGCACCTCAAGCATATGTTGCAGCCCTGTATCATCAAGGTAACAACCAAAACAGGTACAACAACACTCCTGACCTGTCCACCAACAAATACCATCCCAGTTGGAGGAACCATCCCAACCTTCGATATGGAACCCACAAACCAACTAACAACGTAACCCACCTCAAGCGGTTGCCCCTGCACCTTCCGGATCTTCTTTAGCGGAATTTGTTAAACAAATGGCCGTCAACAACCTTCAGTTCCAACAAAGGACCGATGCTAGCATCCAGACCTTGAACACACAGATGGGACAACTTGCTACTCAAATAAATACCATGCAATCTCACGGGTCGAACCAACTTCCAGCCTAAACAGTTGTCAATCCAAATGGTCCTAACGCTAATGTAAGTGCAGTTTCTTTGAGATCCGGAAAAGTTACAAAACCAGCCCCTGAAAAAAAATAAAAAAATCATCGAGGTAACTTTTAAACTTTCTCCTTCTGAACCTCCTCCAGCTCAACTTTCTTCTCCTTCTTCTGTTGTGGTCGAAACTGAAAAAAATAAAGAAAAAGAGTATGTACCACCAGTCCCCTTCCCACATAGAGTTCTGAAAAATAAAAGAATTGAGGAGGGAGATAAAGAAAGAGAGATATTAGATGTTTTCCGAAAATTTGCAATAAACATTCCGTTACTAGATGTGATTAAGCAGGTTCCTAAGTATGCTAAGTTTCTAAAGGATTTGTGCACCAACAAGAGGAGGATTAAGGGAAGTGAAAAAATCAACTTGGGAAGAAACATTTCTGCTTTTATTCAGCCCAACTCTTCATCTGAAAAGGTTGTAGGCGAGCAAAATGTTTCAGCCCTCACCACTCAGGTCTTGCCACAAAAGCAGAAGGATCCAAGAAATTTTGCTATTCCTTGTACCATCGGGGATAGTAAATTTGAGAATTGTATGCTTGATTTGGGAGCAGGCATTAATGTTATGCCTACTTCTGTTTATAATAACCTTTGTCTTGGTCCTTTGCAACATACAGGTTTAATCATTCAATTGGCGAACAAGAGCAACGCTCGCCCCACAGACGTAGTCGAAGATGTTCTTGTTCAAGTTAACAATTTGATTTTTCCTGTAGATTTTTATATTCTAGACATCGAAGGCGAAACAAAGTCCAGCAGAGCCCCCGTCATCTTAGGTAGACTGTTCATGAAAACGACAAAAACGAAAATTGATGTTGACGATGGAACCATGTCCATGGAGTTTAGTGAAATTGTCGCAAAATTTAACATTTTTGATGCCATGAAACATCCTTTAAAGGAGCACTCTATTTTTCGTATTGAGCTGATTTCTGAATTAGTTTATGACACTTGCTCTGAATTATTTTCTCTTGATTTTCCATCTTTATCTGGATTTGATGATGTTTACTCATGTTCTGATTGTACTGACACTAACGCGTGTGTTGTATGTGCTGAGATTAATGCTGCTTTGCAGGCTGATATGTTTCCTACATGTGAAGTTGTTGTCGATGAAGCTGTTTTTGCAGCTGATGCTCTTGACATCCCGGCTTCCCCGAACACTCCATCTACCGAGCAGCCCCCGTCCTTAGAGCTAAAAGAGCTCCCTGAGAACATGAAATATGCTTACTTGGAGAGTAACGAAAAACTCCCTGTTATTATTTCTTCTAACCTTAATTTCGATCAAGAACACAAGCTTTTGCATGTTTTGAAGAAACACAAGAAGGCAATCGGGTGGACATTAGCTGACCTTCCAGGTATTAGTCCATTGATGTGCATGCACAGGATTCTACTTGAGGATGGATCCAAAATAGTAAGGCATCCCCAAAGGAGGCTTAATCCTTTGATTCTTGATGTTGTTAAGAAAGAGGTAACCAAACTCTTGCAAGCAGGTATCATTTATCCTATCTCTGACAGTAAGTGGGTGAGCCCAGTGCAGGTTATACCTAAGAAATCGGGACTTACAGTGGTCAAAAATGAAAAGAATGAACTTGTTCCAACTAGAGTTCAAAATAGTTGGAGAGTTTGTATTGATTACAGGAGATTGAACCAGGCTACGAGAAAGGATTATTTTCCTTTACCATTCATTGACCAAATTCTTGAGCGGCTAACTGGTAAATCACATTATTGTTTTCTTGATGGTTTTTCAGGTTATTTTCATATTCATATTGCACCGGAAGATCAAGAGAAGACCACTTTTACTTGTCCCTTCGGTACTTTTGCTTACAGGAGGATGCCTTTTGGTCTTTGCAACGCTCCTGGCACTTTCCAGCGATGCATGATTAGCATTTTTGCTAATTTTATTGAAAATTGCATGGAAGTTTTTATGGATGATTTCACTGTTTATGGTTCTTCTTTTGATGCATGTTTGAGTAGTCTGAATATGGTTTTAGAAAGATGCATCAAGACTATCATTGTTTTAAATTATGAAAAATTCCATTTTATGGTTGAGCAGGGAATCATTCTTGGTCACATAATTTCTGAAAAAGGAATTTCTGTTGACCCTGCTAAGATTGATGTGATTTCTACACTGCCTTACCCTTCTTGCGTTCGTGAGATTCGTTCTTTTCTTGGTCATGCAGGTTTTTATAGGCGCTTCATTAAAGATTTCAGCAAGATAGCTCTTCCGCTGTCAAACTTGTTGAAGAACGATGTCACTTTCCACATCGATGACAAATGCAAACAAGCATTTGACTTCTTGAAGAAAGCATTAACCTCTGCTCCCATAATCCACCCCCTGACTGGACCCTCCCTTTTGAGCTTATGTGTGATGCTTCTAATTATTTTGTTGGGGCTTTCCTTGCACAAAGAGTTGACAAGGTTGCCCGTGTTATTTACTATGCTTCTAGGACTTTAGATTCTGCACAGTCAAATTACACTACCACTGAAAAAGAACTTCTAGCTATTGTTTTTTCTCTTGATAAATTCAGATCTTATTTGCTAGGTTCCAACGTTGTTGTTTTCACTGACCATGCAGCTTTAAAGTACTTGTTGAAGATGTCGAATGCAAAACCAAGATTGATTCGGTGGATGTTGTTGCTCCAAGAGTTTAATGTAGAGATTAAAGACAAAAGTGGAGTTGAGAACTTAGTGGCTGACCACTTGAGCAGGATAGATAGAGATGAAGATCCTTTTCCTATTCAAGATGACTTTCCTGATGAGCATCTTTTTCTTTTGCATGGGATTACACCTTGGTTTGCTGACATTGTTAATTTTCTTATTGCTGGTGTTTTTCCTGCAGGTGCATCTAGATCACAGATTCATAAACTCAAGAGTGATGCCAAATATTATGTTTGGGATGATCCATACCGTTGGAAGTTTGGTAGTGATCAGGTGATTAGAATATGTGTTCCCGACTATGAGATTGAATCCATTTTAAAATTTTCTCATGCATCTCAAGTCGGAGGACACTTTGGCCCTCAAAGAACTGCAAGATAAGTCCTGGACTCAGGTTTCTATTGGCCAACTATTTTTAAGGATGCCTATGAGACTTATCGCACTTGTAAATAGTGCCAGATAGCAGGTACAAACATCACTCGCAAGAGTGAAATGCCTCATCAGCCTATGTTTTTCTATGAAGTATTTGATGTATGGGGAATCGACTTCATGGGTCCTTTTCCTGTATCATTTGGGTTCCTTTACATTTTACTTGTTGTTGATTATGTTTCAAAGTGGGTGGAAGCTATCCCCACTAGGACTAATGATTCTAGAGTTGTTGCAGATTTTGTCAAGTCTAATATCTTTTGCAAGTTTGAAATACCGCGAGCTATCATCAGTGACCAAGGCACTCATTTTTGTAACCGCACCATGGAATCCTTGCTCCGGAAGTATGAAGTTGTGCACAGAGTCTCTACTGCATATAACCCACAAACTAATGGGCAAGCTGAGATCTCAAACAGGGAGATCAAACAGGTTTTAGAGAAAATGGTGCAGCCAAACAGGAAGGATTGGAGTCGTCGTCTAGAAGACGCACTTTGGGCTCAAAGAACAACTTTCAAGATACCCATTGGGATGTCTCCTTATCAACTTGTTTTTGGTAAAACATGTCATCTTCCTGTTGAGATAGAACACTGTGCTTATTGGGCGGTGAAAATTTGTAATTTGGAGATGCAACAAGCAGGTATTGAAAAAAACTCCAATTACAACAGCTGGAAGAGCCTAGATTAGAGGCTTATGAAAGCTCTAGAGTTTATAAAGAGAAAACTAAGCACTTCCATGATAAAATGATTTCTAGGAAAGAGTTTTCTGTGGGCCAACAGGTTTTATTGTTTAACTCCTGCCTTAAGCTTATGGCTGGGAAACTTCGATCCAAGTGGATTGGCCCCTTTGTTGTTACTAATGTTTTCCCTCGTGGTGCAGTAGAAATTAAAAGTGCAGGTACTGACAAAGTTTTTGAGGTTAACGGGAAGCGTCTGAAGTTATTTTATGGAAGTTTGGTGCCTGAAGATGTCAGCATAGATGAGCTTTCTTTGGAAGCGCCTAACTACACTGCAACTTGATCAGGGAGTCTTTCTTTCCATCTCTCTACTTTATTAGTAATGTCCTTTCATTGAGGGTAATGCTTAGTTAAGTGTGGGGGAGGGAATAGTTTGTTTTGTTTGTTTTCAGTCATAAATAAAATAAAATAAAATAAATAAAACAAATTGCATCTTCTTCAAAGTTTTAGGCTATAGACTCATTTGAGATTAGTTTGCGGAGACTTGGGAAAAATTCACAAGATCGGTATCGTCTTAACACCGTAAGTCTCCTGCATATGAAAATTGATTTGAATTTTTATTATGTTTTAGCCTTAAATTCCCATTCTCTGACAGCTTTTGAGTAGTTCATTTCAGCAGTCGGCACCATCTCACACGCACTCTACGCAGGGAAGTCGATGAATATAAGTGAGTGTTTCGAAAATGAAAAATAATAATAATAATAATATTAGAAAAAATCAAGGGAATGCACCTTCGAAGTTTGGTAAGACTCGTTGTAGTTGGTTCAGCGGTTTCTGGTGCTGAACTTGGTAGGACGGATTACGGTCCGATCCCCCGCAACTACCACTGAGTAAGCAAAGGGTTATGCCACGCAAGTACCAAAACCCCATGCAAAAAGGTTCAGAGTCACTAACCGGTCTCCTTGATATGAGTGTGTGGAGATAACAGGCTTAATGTGATTGCACCTGAATGAAAAAGAGAAAAAAGAAGGATGAGTAAGTTAGGCTTTAACATAATAACATGATTCGAGTTGATTTGTGTATTCAGGAGGTTTATGACTGCAAAATTATGGATTAAGTGTTCTTACGATGTCCTTAGTGTGCAAGATCAGTACCTATCGATGCAATCTTAACCGGAGAAGAGTTTGTAGTCTGGAATGAGTAACTGATGATGCTGTTGTGTTTCTTTTGATTTTAATTTTGCTCGAAGTGCAAAAGTTCAAGTGTGGAGGAATTTTATCAGTGCATATTAATGCACAATCCTCTATGTTTGTACTTATGCATTTCCATAGTTTATTTTGCTTAATTTCTTATTTTGTTGTGTTTTCTTAATCTAGATTATTTCTGCCTTTATTTAATTTTCGTATTTTATTTTTAGCAATTACAGCCTTCACAGGAAAATTCATAACTAATTCTACAAAAATCAGATCGAGGCATTCTAACATGCATTGGAAAGATGAGAGAAAGAGCTACAACGTTCATGTTGAAGCCAGAATCTGATTCGGACTGTAGCATAGTTGAATCATTCGTTGAAGTTACAACGTTAGAAATTTGTTTGAGTTTTGGGTCATGTTTTGGGCCTGGGTTATGTTTTCGACTCAGTTGGGTTATGAACCGGATCCCTTGTTTTTATTTTTAACCAGAGGGACCTTGTTTTACTGTTCATCATCACTATTCACGAGAAAAATTGTGCGCTTGTAAAACTCATGGAGAACTAATCCCTTCTGGACGGATTCACTGTACTCAGGTTTCAAACTTTGAGATTGTTATGATATTTACAATTTAATTTCGATTCCTTTCATTTATATTGTGTGATTGTTGTTTGCTTAATTTGATTATCATACAATATGTTTAATTTGATTTTATTGATCTTTGATCCTAATTTTAATCGTAGATTAACTCTGCTTAATTGTTATATTGCGCTATCTTTTACTGTATGCTTCATTCGATGATAGGAACATGTTTCTCACAATATCAATCATGCTTGCTGACTGATATTGTCATCAAATAGGATAGAAGATCCGCTTGGGAAATTTTAATTTTATTAGTCGATGATTAGTAAGAACCGAGGCAGTGGATCCGTTACTATAATCACTTATTTCAGTAATCAATTATTTTAAGTGGTTTTTCTTCATCAGAAACCTAAACCCACCCCCCATTTGTAAAATCGGAAGATTAATTCAAATAAGAATCCTTGTGAGAATGATATTTCGAGTTACTGTCGCTGTACTGCATTTTTACAAAAACACTCGTTTTGATCCGCGCGCGACAACAGATCATTAATCAATAGCTTGACATTGGATTCTCATCGCAACAGAAATGGCGACTTCACTGGGGATTTTATATCGTGCTTGAGGGTTTATCCCACTTTGTGTGTTTGTAAGCTATATCTCTATATCTTTGCCTATACCTGTATATTTATGAATATATAACTGTTTGGTTTTCATTGGGTCTCTGGGTGATATCTTGAGTGGAGAGATAAGTCCTAACCCGGACTTGAGTGTACATATGATAGGATGTGGTATGATTAATAATTGACTGTTGGGAGTAGTCCTAACATGCTTGACATATGATGTAACCACGCTCATTTGAGACCTCCTTGAGATAATTAATGGTGCATGAGTAGTCATGCATTTCATTAGTTGTTTCAACCTGAGAGTCCATAAAACTGAGGACCTTTAGTTACCCACTTACCTCACTTAGCCTTTTTAGGACATAGTGTGGAGACTATGAAGAAGTAGTCCTGAAATAGTTGTTATGCGATACTACACTCAGACGAGTCTATCCCGAGAATATTTTTGACCCACGCAAGTAGTCATGTTGGTTGATAATATCTAAGGGATTTACCTATGACTCTGGGAACTCTTGATAGAACCCGATCTATAGGTACAATAAAAACCTTAGTACATGTCCTCTGGGAGGGTATACCCTGGCTTCATGCTTATAACCCTAAACCTAGGACCTTTGCTTGTTAGCATTTACATGTGTGTGATGTGTGTGCATCATATCATCATGTCATCATAGCATCTCATCTTGGTGCACTGGTTTTGTAAAACTCAGTCATTTTCTTTTTGCGAAACCCTAGTTATCATGGATTTTGGGAAAAGAAACACTAAGAAATATAACTTCAAGAAATGTGATACATTGGAGTTGAGAAAGCTAGGAACAATGGTATTTGAAGACTTTGGGAAGACGTAAGCTTCTGAGCATTGTAAAGACTAGAATAGAAGAAGGGGTTCTCAACACCTTGGTTCAATTCTACAATCTGTTGTACCACTGTTTCACCTTCCTAGATTATCAGTTGATGCTAACATTAGAAGAGTATTCCTACTTCATCGGACTTCCTGTGAAAGATAAGAAACCTTTCAGTGGTTTAGAGAAACTACCATCGTCGAAGGAAATTGTTGACATACTCCATCTAGAAGTATCTGAAGTCAAAGCCAATCATACTTCAAAAAATGGGGTCAAGGGTTTTCACTATGCTTACTTGTTAAAGAAAGATACTTACCTTGCCAAGGAAGGTAGTATGGACGCGTTCGAAGCAATGTTGGCTCTACTAATATATGGTTTGGTATTGTTCCCAGAGATAGAAGAATTTGTCAATTCAACTGCCATCGCAATATTCTTGAATGGTAACCTAGTGCCCACCCTGTTAGGTGACGCTTATCATTCTATTCATCACAGGACTCTTCAAGGTAAAGGAACTATTAGTTGTTGTGCACCCTTGTTATACAGATGGTTTGTCAATCATCTACCAAGAACATATGCTTTCAAAGAAAACCCCAATGGTTGGAGATGGTCTCAAAGGATTATGTCTCTAACGCAAGCTGACATTCATTGGTAGGATCCTGCCTACGACCGAGGAGTCTACATTGATAGTTGTGATAATTTTTCGAATGTACCACTATTGGGAGTACAAGAGAGAGTCAACTACAATCCTACCTTGGCCAGACATAAATTCGAATTCCCCATGAAGGATAAGCCTAACAACATCCTATTGGATGGTTTCTTCTACCTCAACGTCGAATGTAACAGCCCAAATTTCATTAAATAATTAATTGTAGTAATTAATTGATTTAGTGGGATTTTTATTAATGTTGGAAATTAATTTTTATTAATTGGTATGGATAGAAATTGAGAAGGAAATTGGGAGGAAAGAAAATAAAAGGAAATATATAAAAGAGGAAGAAAGAAAAAGAAAAGGGAGAAAAACATTTGGAGAGAAAGAGGAAAGAAGAAGAAAGGAGAGAAAGAGAAGAGAAGAAGAGGAAAAGTGGAAATCATCAAGAACCAACATCAAAGCTCCGATTAATCGAGGTAAGGGTGAGAAAAATTGCTATTTAATCATTGTATGATGTTATGTATGTTGGGTTGGGGTTTTGGTAGAGTTTTCATCACTTTCCAATTAGGGCAAATGTTGGATTAATCGGTAGAATGATGATTTAATCGGTTGAAACTGAGCAATAATGCCGTAGAATAGTCGGGTAACATGTATGGATGCTGTTTATACTGATTTGGATGTGTAAGAGAGGGTTGATGGTGGAATGGTGAAGGAGAAGACAGAATGAAATTCTGTTCTGCGCAGGTTCGCTGGCTCTCGCCAGGCGAGCGAAGGCGAAGCTTCGCCAGGAGAAGCCTAGCGAATACTGGCGAATAATTATGATTAAGTCCCAGTGGACTTTGCTGGCGAGTTCGCCAGGCGAAGTTGGATAGCGAAGGTGCTGGCGAGTGGTGGCGAATGAAGTCAGTAGCTACTGACTTGGGCTCGCTGGGGAGTTTCGCCAGGCGAAGCCTAGCGAGTGTTCGCTGAGAGAGTTCGCCATGCGAAGGCCAGGCGAAGGTTCGCTGCGAGGGTTCGCCAGGCGAATGAAGGCGAATGTGACAGCATTCTTCTTTTGCTGTGTTGCTCATGTGGTGATTGTTTGATTGATTCGCATAGGTTAATACCTCTATGATATGATATAGATATGATCTATTGTGATGATGTGTACTGTGGGTAGCCTCCGGGCGTGAATCCTAGTTGAGGTGCGATGCGTATTAATTATGATAAATAGAAATACATGTGAACATAATGATGATTATGTGTGTATTAATTGATGAGTTTGTGAATGGTTGATTGTTGTGTACAATTATGTAAGGGGTATGCATGAGAACATTTTGAATATGTGTGCATAACTTATAATTGTATGATTGGTATTGCGATGTGAATACCTTGAATTGTTGTGATAATTAGAGATACATGGGAATACAATGAGGAATGTATGTGTATCGTCTAATGAATTGTGAGTGCATATATGTATGCGATTGTTGTGTGAATGCATGGGAACATATCGTGAATATGTGTGCATCGTTAATAATTGTGAGGGATGCATGGGAACATATCGTGGATATGTGTGCATCGTTAATAATTGTGAGGGATGCATGGGAACATATCGTGGATATGTGCGCATCGTTAATAATTGTGAGGGATGCATGGGAACATATCATGGATATGTGTGCATCGTTAATAATTATGAGGGATGCATGGGAACATATCGTGGATATGTGTGCATCGTTAATAATTGTGAGGGATGCATGGGAACATATCGTGGATATGTGTGCATCGTTAATAGTTGTGAGAAATGCATGGGAACATATTGTGGATATGTGTGCCTCGTTAATAATTGTGAGGGATGCATGGGAACATATCGTGGATATGTGTGCATCGTTAATAGTTGTGAGAAATGCATGGGAACATATCGTGGATATGTGTGCATTGTTTGATGACGTGATAATAGCATAAATGTCATGGATATATGAAATATGCTTGTGAATATAATGGGTTTTGGATGATTAGGGAATATGTATGAAGGGATATGTTTGGGTATGTTCATATTTGTTGAATATGGTAAATATAACTATGAAATGAATTTGTGGTGAGAAACGTAGAATGCAATTATATGATACCTGTATATATATAATCTTATGCATTGATTATTATGGTTATATTTCTCACCCTTTTGCTGTTTTATAATGCTCTATGAGGCATTGCAGATTAGGATGCTGGAGTCCTTTTGTGAAGTTAGTCTTCATTCTTTTGAGTCTGCTGCTCTGATATGTAACACCGGGTAGTTAGACTAGTATAGTCATTCTTTTGTGATACGTTGCGATGTATCAGCTTATGTGGTTTTGTAAATCTAACTGATATGATATATTAATTTGGATAGCTTATGTGTACGTGGATTAATATTTTGAAAACGTTCGAATGATTTTATCTTCTGCTTAAATTGAAAATGTTACATATTTTATGGAGCAAAATGTTAAAGTGTTTTATTGGTGAAGTTGTGACATTCTTCTTTTATACCTTATTTTAAAACTTTTACTCTGATGAATTTGTATATGCTTAAATGTTTTATATGCATTTATTTGGGGTATAGAAGGGGGTGTTACAATAGTGGTATCAGAGCAGGTCGGTCCGTCCGGCCAAGTTGTTAGAGTGTTTTCTTCCTGTGTGTTATTGATATGCGTGTGTTGCATTATCAATATTGGTTGTTCTTACGTAGTTCTGTTGTTGGAATTAGTAAGATGGTTGCAGGGAGGAACGATGAAGCGATTGCGAAGGCATTGACGAGATTGGCGGGGGCAATTGGGCATAATCATCCGGCCAATGTGAATGTGAGGAATCATGCTGATGATGGATTCCGTGCTTTGGGGAAATTCCAAAAGAATAACCCTCCGGTCTTCAAGGGAACTCATGAACCGGACAAGGCACAAATTTGGTTGAAAGCTGTGGAAAAGATTTTTCGAGTTATGAATTGCTCGGATGCACAGAAGGTGCAGTTTGGGACTCATATGCTCGAAGAAGAAGCTGAAGATTGGTGGGGTAACACTCGCCAAAGATTTGAGGAAGATGATATTGTGATTACGTGGGATTTGTTTAGAGAAACCTTTCTGGAGAGGTATTTTCCAGAGGATGTGCGAGGAAAGAAAGAGATCGAATTTCTTGAGTTGAAGCAAGGTAATTCGACGATTGCTGAGTATGCGGCGAAATTTGAGGAGTTGATCAAATTTTGTCCTCACTATAATACTGGTAATGCTGAGAGGTCTAAGTGCCTCAAGTTTGTAAACGGTTTGAGACCCGAGATTAGACAAGCTATTGGGTACCAGGAAATTAGACGGTTTTCTGAGTTGGTTAACAAGAGCAGAATCTATGATGAAGACAGTAGGGCTCGGTCTAGCCACTACAAGAGTTTAAGTGATAAGAAAGGAAAAGGTCAATTCAGAGGAAAACCTTATGTGACTCCTGCAGACAAAGGGAAGCAGAGAATGGGTTATGGCAAGAGGCCAAGTGGGGGAGTTTCTACTCCGATGAAGTGTTATAGGTGCGGTGAAGAGGGACACCGTGCTTCGGAATGCAAGAGTGTTGAGAAGGCGTGTTTTAAGTGTGGCAAGCCAGGCCACAAAGCCCTTGAATCCAGAAGCGGTGCAAATGTGACTTGCTACAACTGTGGCGAGCAAGGACACATTAGTACCAAATGCGATAAGCCGAAGAAGAATCAAGGGAGCGGGAAAGTGTTCGCTCTATCTGGATCTGAGACTGCTAGTGACGATCGCTTGATCAGAGGTACGTGTTTTATTAATGGTATACCTTTGATCGCTATAATTGATACCGGAGCTACGCATTCTTTTATTTCTTTGGATTGTGTTAGAAGGTTGAATCTTGAGTTGTCTGTGATTGGTGGCGGTATGGTGATTGATACTCCTGCTATGGGTTCGGTAACTACACCGTATGTTTGCTTGAATTGCCCGTTGAGTATTTTCGGTAGAGATTTTGGGATTGATTTAGTGTGTCTTCATTTAGATCAACTGGATGTCATTCTTGGAATGAATTGGTTAAAATTCAATCGTGTGTATATTAACTGTTTTGACAAAACGGTTATTTTTCCCGATTCGGATGTTGAAAGGGATTTGTTTATGACGAGGAAACAAGTGAAGGAATCGGTACAAGATGGGGCTAAGGTATTTATGCTTATGGAAACTTTGAGGACTAGTGAAAGTGAAGAGATCGATGCCTTGCCCATTGTTAGAGATTTTCCGGAAGTATTCCCTGATGAGATAAAGGATTTACCGCCGGAGCGAGAAGTGGAGGTTTCGATAGATTTAATTCCTGGAACTAGTCTGATATCGATGGCTCCATATCGTATGTCGGCCTCGGAGTTAAAAGAGTTGAAGAGTCAACTTGAGAATTTGCTTGAAAAGAGGTTTATTCGTCCGAGCGTGTCACCGTGGGGTGCACCGGTGTTGTTCGTTAAGAAGAAAGAGGGTTCTATGAGGCTCTGTGTGGATTAAAGACAGTTGAACAAGGTGACTATTAAGAATAAGTATCCACTTCCAAGGATTGATGATCTGATGGATCAGTTGGTTGGTGCAAGCGTGTTCAACAAGATCGATTTGAGATCTGGGTATCATCAGATTCGCGTGAAAGCTGAGGATATTCAGAAGACTGCTTTTAGAACGAGGTATGGACACTATGAGTATTCCGTGATGCCATTTGGTGTGACTAATGCACCAGGTGTATTTATGGAGTACATGAATAGGATTTTCCATCCTTATTTGGATAAGTTTGTGGTTGTATTTATCGACGACATCTTAGTTTATTCGAAGAGCGAAGGAGAGCATGCCGAGCATCTGAAGATTGTGTTATCTGTGCTGAGAGAGAAGCAGTTGTTCGCGAAGCTTTCTAAGTGTGAATTTTGGTTGAAGGAAGTTAGTTTCCTTGGGCATGTGATTTCTAGTAGTGGTATTGCGGTTGATCCGTCGAAGGTGGAATCGGTGTCGCAATGGGAGACTCCGAAGTCAGTTTTTGAGATCAGAAGTTTTCTTGGTTTAGCCGGTTATTATCGGAAGTTTATTGAAGGATTTGCTAAGTTATCGTTACCGTTGACACAGTTGACTAAGAAGGGTCAAGCCTTTGTTTGGGACGCCAAGTGTGAAGCGAGTTTTCAAGAACTTAAGCGAAGGTTGACGACAGCTCCTGTTTTGATTCTGCCAAATCCAGAAGAACCATTCGTTGTGTATTGTGATGCTTCTTTGATGGGTTTAGGAGGTGTGTTGATGCAGAATAACCAAGTTGTAGCTTATGCTTCGAGACAACTCAAAGTGCATGAGAAGAATTATCCGACGCATGACTTAGAGTTGGCCGCCGTTGTGTTCGTGTTGAAACTTTGGAGGCATTATTTATTTGGCGCAAGATTTGAAGTGTTTAGTGACCACAAGAGTTTGAGATATCTCTTTGATCAAAAGGAATTGAATGTGAGACAAAGAAGATGGCTTGAACTTTTGAAGGATTATGATTTTGGCTTGAATTACCATCCGGGTAAATCGAATGTAGTAGCGGATGCATTGAGTCGGAAATCATTGCATATGTCGGCGTTGATGGTGAAAGAGTTAGAATTGGTCGAGCAATTTCGAGATTTAAGTTTGGTATGTGAGAGAACTTCTTTTGGATTCAAGTTGGGTATGTTAAAGCTTACGAGTGGTATTTTGGACGAAATTCGAGAAGGACAGAAATCGGATTTGAGCTTAGTTGATCGGTTGACTTTAATCAACCAAGGCCAAGGTGGTGATTTTCGGATTGATGAGAATGGTATTATGAGATGTCGGGATCGAGTTTGTGTTCCGAACATGGTTGAGCTTAAGAAGAGCATCCTTGAGGAAGGACATCGTAGCGGATTGAGTATTCATCCGGGTGCTACTAAGATGTATCAGGATTTGAGGAAAGTATTTTGGTGGCCTAGTATGAAGAAGGATATCGCGGAATTTGTATATTCTTGTTTGACTTGCCAGAAGTCAAAGATTGAGCATCAGAAGCCATCGGGTTTGATGAAGCCGTTGTTTATTCCTGAGTGGAAATGGGATAGTATCTCCATGGATTTTGTATCGGGTTTGCCGAGGACGCCGAGTAATTTTGAGGCTATTTGGGTTATCGTGGATAGATTGACTAAATCTGCTCACTTTATTCCTATGCGTATGGATTACCCTTTGGAGAAGTTGGCTAAGTTGTATATTGAGAGGATTGTGTGTTTGCATGGTATTCCGTCGAGTATTGTTTCGGATAGAGATCTGAGGTTCACTTTGAGATTTTGGGAGAGCCTGCAGAGTGTTTTGGGTACTAAGTTGCGTTTGAGTTCAACATATCATCCTCAGACTGATGGTCAGACGGAGAGGACGATTCAGTCGCTTGAAGATCTTTTGAGAGCTTGTGTATTGGAAAAAGGAGGAGCTTGGGATAGCTACTTGCCTTTGATTGAGTTTACCTACAACAACAGTTTCCATTCGAGTATTGGTATGGCACCATTTGAGGCGTTGTATGGTAGGCGGTGTAGGACACCATTGTGTTGGTTCGAATCCGGAGAGAGTTCTGTTGTTGGACCCGAGTTAGTTCAACAGACCACTGATAAGATCAGGATGATTCAAGAGAAGATGAGAATTACTCAGAGTCGTCAGAAGAGTTATTATGACAAGAGGAGGAAGGCACTTGAATTTCAAGAAGGAGATCATGTGTTTCTTCGGGTCACTCCGATGAAAGGTGTTGGTAGGGCACTGAAGTCGCGCAAGTTGTCGCCGCGTTTCATTGGTCCTTATCAGATTTTGCAAAGGATAGGAGAAGTGGCCTATCGTGTGGCTTTACCACCGTCGCTTGCTAATCTTCACGACGTATTCCATGTATCTCAGTTGAGGAAATACATTGCGGATCCGTCTCATGTAGTCCAAATAGATGATGTGCAGGTGAGAGATAACCTGACTGTTGAGACATCACCAATGCGGATTGAGGATCGGAAATTGAAGCAGCTTCGAGGTAAAGAGATTGCTTTAGTGAAGGTCGCTTGGGGAGGACCGGCTGGTGGAAATGTTACTTGGGAGCTTGAGAGTCGGATGAAGGAGTCTTATCCAGAACTGTTTGAATCAGGTAACATTTTCGAGGACGAAAATTCCTAAAGTGGGGGAGAGTTGTAACAGCCCAAATTTCATTAAATAATTAATTGTAGTAATTAATTGATTTCGTGGGATTTTTATTAATGTTGGAAATTAATTTTTATTAATTGGTATGGATAGAAATTGAGAAGGAAATTGGGAGGAAAGAAAATAAAAGGAAATATATAATAGAGGAAGAAAGAAAAAGAAAAGGGAGAAAAACATTTGGAGAGAAAGAGGAAAGAAGAAGAAAGGAGAGAAAGAGAAGAGAAGAAGAGGAAAAGTGGAAATCATCAAGAACCAACATCAAAGCTCTGATTAATCGAGGTAAGGGTGAGAAACATTGCTATTTAATCATTGTATGATGTTATGTATGTTGGGTTGGGGTTTTGGTAGAGTTTTCATCACTTTCCAATTAGGGCAAATGTTGGATTAATCGGTAGAATGATGATTTAATCGGTTGAAACTGAGCAATAATGCCGTAGAATAGTCGGGTAACATGTATGGATGCTGTTTATACTAATTTGGATGTGTAAGAGAGGGTTGATGGTGGAATGGTGAAGGAGAAGACAGAATGAAATTCTGTTCTGCGCAGGTTCGCTGGCTCTCGCCAGGCGAGCGAAGGCGAAGCTTCGCCAGGCGAAGCCTAGCGAATACTGGCGAATAATTATGATTAAGTCCCAATGGACTTTGCTGGCGAGTTCGCCAGGCGAAGTTGGATAGCGAAGGTTCGCCCAACGAAGGTGCTGGCGAGTGGTGGCGAATGAAGTCAGTAGCTACTGACTTGGGCTCGCTGGGGAGTTTCGCCTGGCGAAGCCTAGCGAGTGTTCGCTGAGAGAGTTCGCCAGGCGAAGGTCAGGCGAAGGTTCGCTGCGAGGGTTCGCCAGGCGAATGAAGGCGAATGTGACAGCATTCTTCTTTTGCTGTGTTGCTCATGTGGTGATTGTTTGATTGATTCGCATAGGTTAATACCTCTATGATATGATATAGATATGATCTATTGTGATGATGTGTATTGTGGGTAGCCTCCGGGCGTGAATCCTAGTTGAGGTGCGATGCGTATTAATTATGATAAATAGAAATACATGTGAACATAATGATGATTATGTGTGTATTAATTGATGAGTTTGTGAATGGTTGATTGTTGTGTACAATTATGTAAGGGGTGTGCATGAGAACATTTTGAATATGTGTGCATAACTTATAATTGTATGATTGGTATTGCGATGTGAATACCTTGAATTGTTGTGATAATTAGAGATACATGGGAATACAATGAGGAATGTATGTGTATCGTCTAATGAATTGTGAGTGCATATATGTATGCGATTGTTGTGTGAATGCATGGGAACATATCGTGGATATGTGTGCATCGTTAATAATTGTGAGGGATGCATGGGAACATATCATGGATATGTGTGCATCGTTAATAATTGTGAGGGATGCATGGGAACATATCGTGGATATGTGTGCATCGTTAATAATTGTGAGGGATGCATGGGAACATATCGTGGATATGTGTGCATTGTTAATAATTGTGAGGGATGCATGGGAACATATCTTGGATATGTGTGCATCGTTAATAATTGTGAGGGATGCATGGGAACATATCGTGGATATGTGTGCATCGTTAATAGTTGTGAGAAATGCATGGGAACATATCGTGGATATGTGTGCATCGTTAATAATTTTGAGGGATGCATGGGAACATATCGTGGATATGTGTGCATCGTTAATAGTTGTGAGAAATGCATGGGAACATATCGTGGATATGTGTGCATTGTTTGATGACGTGATAATAGCATAAATGTCATGGATATATGAAATATGCTTGTGAATATAATGAGTTTTGGATGATTAGGGAATATGTATGAAGGGATATGTTTGGGTATGTTCATATTTGTTGAATATGGTAAATATAACTATGAAATGAATTTGTGGTGAGAAACGTAGAATGCAATTATATGATACCTGTATATATATAATCTTATGCATTGATTATTATGGTTATATTTCTCACCCTTCTGCTGTTTTATAATGCTCTATGAGGCATTGTAGATTAGGATGCTGGAGTCCTTTTGTGAAGTTAGTCTTCATTCTTTTGAGTCTGCTGCTCTGATATGTAACACCGGGTAGTTAGACTAGTATAGTCATTCTTTTGTGATACATTGCGATGTATCAGCTTATGTGGTTTTGTAAATCTAACTGATATGATATATTAATTTGGATAGCTTATGTGTACGTGGATTAATATTTTGAAAACGTTCGAATGATTTTATCTTCCGCTTAAATTGAAAATGTTACATATTTTATGGAGCAAAATGTTAAAGTGTTTTATTGGTGAAGTTGTGACATTCTTCTTTTATACCTTATTCTAAAACTTTTACTCTGATGAATTTGTATATTCTTAAATGTTTTATATGCATTTACTTGGGGTATAGAAGGGGGTGTTACATCGAAGCAGAGGAAAACTTAAGAAACAGTACAATTGATGCTTGGAAGAACATTCAGAGAAAAATCAAAGCTGACCTTGGAAAGAGGAACTGTGTAGCTTTTGAGCCATTCACTCAGTGGGTCCAATCTAGAGCTCGTGATCTCAAGATGCCTTACCTTCCTGAGAAAAATATGCAGATTGTCATCGCGTCATCTTCTGCCATTCCCATTGAAAATATGGAAGAGTACCAAAAGGTTCTTGAAATAATAAAGCTTGAGAGAGATACTTGGGAAGACAAGTACCATACTCTTCTTGCTGAGATGACAGAATTGCAGAGAGAATCGCAAGACAAAGATGAGTTAATTGGCTGGCTCAAAAGACGCCTAACTGACAAAAATGTGACAAAGGAGAACTTATTTTTCTGTAGCGTCAAACCCACGCAGAGTACCCATGATTATTCAAACATCCCACCAAATTCTAGCGCTTGGAAGGGAATAGTAGACAAGTTGGTGATGGAGAATACTATGTTGAAAAGACTGAAAAGGACACGCGGATAGGATTCTTGTCAGATTTCCTAACCATAGGACCTAAGTCTTCTTCTCTGATGTAACCTCACATTTCTTGGGTTATATGTTAAAAGTTATAACTTTTCCAGACATAAATGAAATAAGGGTTTTACTTTAATTATCTTCTGAGTTTTGTAAAATCAGTTGTGTCTTTACATTGCATTCTGCATTTCGCTAACCAATCAAGGAGTTCAAAATTTGTTTTTTTGCATACATAGTGATGGATCAAAGAAACATGATTACATTCCCGAACCTGAGGTTAGACAACCTAAGGATCTTAAGGAGCCTCGTAAGGAATCCTGCTGCTTTTATAGCAAAATATGGGGACTTGTTACCTCTGCTGGATACACAAGTAAATGAAGAAATGCTACAAGCCCTTGTGAAGTTTTACGACTCGTTATACCATTGCTTCACATTCTCAGACTTTCAGCTACTTCCAACCTTGGAAGAATACTCCGAGCATCTGAAAATCCCTATGACTTTCACACCTAACTATCGAAGGGAGAAGAAACCAAATAGAAGAGATGTGGCTGAAGCTTTTCACCTAGAGCCCAATGACCTTTCAATCCAGTTGGATAATAGGGGTAAATTTACCAGAATGGAGGCAAGACCATTCATGGAGAGATATGAGTTCTATTATGACCGAGGAGATTTGGAAATCTTTGAAGATATATTGGCTTTCTTGATTTACGACTTATACCTGTTTCCTAGCAAACCCGAGTTCATCAGCCTGGAAGCCATCAAGCTATTTCTCTTCAGAAATCCAGTTCCCACTCTTTTGGCTGATACCTACTACACCATTCACCAGTGGAAAGTATCCAATCTCGGACAATTCTCCTGCTGCACAACACTCCTAAGCAAGTGGTTTATTTCACACTTGCCTAGGACATTCCCTCTATGGAAACTTCAAGGCAGTGATGCGTGGATTGGAAAATTGGTTACACTTTCTCATTACGACATCAGCCGGTATGACCTGACTCGCGAAGGAGTAGCCATGATACACGGCTGTGGAGAATTCCAAAATATATCGCTAATCGGCACCAGAGGGTACATGAAGTACAGTCCTATCTTAGCTCGTCATCAGCTAGGATACCCCACTGAGAAAGAACCAGAGCCAACCCAGCTAGAAACTTGCTTCTGTGAAAGGGATGATGATCCGAATCTTGAAGCATGAATTATCTATGCCTGGAGCCACCCTAAACTGCAAGGAATGGCTGCTATGGAAAATCCAAGTTGTCTTGTCTCAAAGGAATATCTCTTTTAGTCAAAAGTGATAGCATTGAAGATGTTCTATACTCAACCCTACGACATTACTCTGGAGCCAGAGAAGCTTTTGTCTAGAGGAGAATTGAAATTTTCCTTGGTGAAAGCTGAATGAGAGAATGCAGAACTTTGGGAGCTGCTCCGTTAGAGTCAGAAGAAGACACGACTGCTGTAGGGAGAGGGGTCATCCTGTAAGAAGATCCTTAATTGTTGATTTCCTTTTGTTGTTGTACCCCAAGCTTATGGGAATATGTAATCTTTCATTTCGTAAAATGATTGAAAAAGCTTCATTTATTAATGAAGAATTTATGCTGTAAAACTCTTTTATTAATGAAAGTTTTGTTAAGTTTTCATCATGTCGTTACGTGCTGATCCGTTAACTTTGTTCGTAAACAAACTTTTTGTTTCTCCTTGAATGTGTGGTTTGCATTAGCATCCTGCATTTCATCTTGCATCTCATTTTTGCATTTCATCGGCCCTACGACTTATCCCATGTACTGGTGCTATCAGAGAAAGAGAGGGAGTCACACTGAATACTCATCGGTACAACACAAGAGCCAACGCTTAGAAGAGAATGGCAGATCAAGACTTGAGATTTGATCATATCAACAACGATGTCGAAGGGCTATGCGGAGACGTTAGCCAAATCATGGAGGTCCTTCAGGTGATTAAGGCGAAGATGGAAACACAACCTACAGTAGTGTCTGAAATCAACACAATGACAGCAAATCCTCCTCCATTAGTAACTTCAGCGGAAGAACATCCTTTCAGGATTGCTAGAGATTTCATGCCTCCATACTGTGATGCTCAACTATTCAATCATCAGCTATATTCAAATCCACAGAGTGTTCCACTAATGACAGATTTTCAAAATCCCATTTACACTCAGGTCGGTGCTCAGGCACAAGTTCGACTAGTCTTCAACAATCATCAACCGATATTCGACGTACCTGACGGGTCTGAAACCGAAGATGAGAAGCATGAGAAACTACGGGTTGAAATGGACATAATGGCCAGAAGAATGAGGGCTATGGAAGGGAACAACATATTTGGGTCTGACGCCAAGGACACGTGCTTAGTCTCGGTCTTGGTATTTCCTCCCAAATTCGTAATGCCTACATTAGAAAAGTACAAAGGGGCAACCTGCCCAAAATTTCACCTGATCACGTACTGCCGACGTATGGCCCCATATATTGAGAACGACAAATTGTTGATACATTGCTTTCAAGACAGTCTCAAAGGCGCTTCTGCTAAGTGGTACTTAAGCATAGATCAATCTAAAATCCACTTCTTCCAAGATCTGTTTGATGCGTTCATTCAGCAGTACAAATATAGAATGGATCTCGCACCAGATCGGCGCCAGCTGCTTAGCATGACTCAAAAGAGTTCAGAATCCTTTAAAGAATACGCACAAAGATGGCGAGGGACCGCCGCCCAGATGGAACCTCCCCTAACAGAAAAAGAGTTGGCTGACTAGTTCATAGATACCGTCAAACCTGAATTCTATGAAAGAATGATCAGCAGCATCGCGACCAATTTTGTTGATATCGTGGTTATCGGTGTAAAGGTGGAAGCTGGTTTGAAAAACGGTAAGGTGACGAGTTCGGCCAGCACCAGCACAATAAAAAAGCCATCAGGAAACTTCCACAAGAATAAGGAAGGAGAGACTAACGTTATAATGTATGACAAGAAGGTTCAGCACAGAAGAAGCCGCCCGCAAAATCAACGGTTACCTCGTCTACAACCTCAGCAAAATTATCAACGCCAATAATATGTAGCTGCAGTCACGCTGGTGTTTCAACCCCGGATGAACCCACAAAATTTCCAGCCACTGGCGCCCAATACTTATCAACAAAGTCACAATAAGCAACTACTACCACAACAAAGAGTTCACCGATTGTGAGTCTCGATACTCAATGCTTGAAAAGACATGTTATACTTTAGCTTGGGCTGCCAAGCGCCACTGCCAGTATATGTTGAATCGTACAAATTGGTTGATATCCAAAATGGATCCAATCAAGTATATATTTGAAAAGCCTGCTTTAACTGGGAGGATTGCTCGTTGAAAATGTTGTTGTCAGAGTATGATATCGAGTACCGAACCCAAAAAGCGATAAAAGGAAGCGTTTTAACTGATCATTTGGCATACCAACTAATTGATGATTATCAACCTATCCGGTTTGATTTTCCTGATGAGGATGTGATGTATCTAAAGGTTAAATATTGTGAGGAACCATTATCTGAAGAAGGGTCTGAGCCTGGATCCCGATGCGGTTTAATTTTTTATGGAGCTGCTAATGAGTATGACAATGGTATTGGGGCAATTATTGTTAACCTTCATGGTTCTCATATTCCTTTCACTGCAAGGTTGGTGTTCACTTGCACAAATAATGCGGCAGAGTATGAAACATGTATTATGGGCTTGGAAGAAGCTATTGATTTAAGAATCAAGATCCTTGATGTATATGGAGATTCAGCCCTGGTGATTAATCAGATTAAAGGGGAGTGGGAGACACGTCAACCTAATTTGATTCCTTATCATGACTATGCAAGAAGGTTATCAACTTTCTTCAATAAGGTTGAGTTTCACCATATACCTAGAGTAGAGAATTTAATGGCAGATGCTTTAGCAACTTTATCCTCCATGATTGTGGTAAATCACTAGAATGATGTGCCAAAAATTAATGTGATGTATCTTGATAGACCAACTCATGTATTTACAGTTGAAGAGGTTGTTGATGATAAACCTTGGTATTATGATATTAAATGGTTTCTTCAGAATCAAGAGTACCCACTTGGGGCAACCAAGAAAGATAAGAAAACTTTGAGAAGATTGGCTGGTAGTTTCTTCTTGAATGATGATGTTTTGTATAAGAGAAATTATGACATGATCTTACTCAGATGTATAGACAAGTGTGAAGAAGACATGTTGGTGAAAGAAATTCATGAAGGATCCTTTTGTACCCATGCCAATGGACATGCAACGGCTAAGAAGATGTTAAGGGCAAGTTATTATTGGCTGACAATGGAATATGATTGTTGTAAATATGTGAAAAAGTGCCATAAATGCCATATTTATGCTAACAAAATTCATGTGCCTCCAAATCCTCTCAATGTTATCTCTTCTCCATAGCCTTTCTCCATGTGGGGCATTGATATGATTGGAATGATTGAGCCTAAAGCATCGAACGGACACCGTTTCAAATTGGTGTCTATTGACTATTTTACCAAGTGGGTCGAAGCGACATCATTTGCCAATGTGACCAAGCAAGTAGTGGTCCGGTTTATCAAGAACCAAATCATCCGTCGGTATGGTGTCTCGAGCAAGATTATCACTAATAATGGGTCAAATCTGAATAATAAGATGATGAAGGAATTATGCAATGAGTTTAAGATTGAGCATCATAATTCTTCTCCCTACAAACCCAAGATGATTGGGGTTGTTGAAGCTGATAATAAGAACATTAAAAAGATCATTCAAAAGATGGTTGTTACATATAAAGATTGGCATGATATGCTCCTTTTTACTCTGCATGGGTATCGTACATTTGTCCGCACTTCAACAGGGGTAACCCTTTTCTCTCTTGTTTATGTTATGGAAGCAGTGCTCTCGGTAGAGGTTGAAATCCCTTCTATGAGAGTTTTGATGGAAGCTGAATTATCTGAGGCTGAATGGTGTTTGAGTAGATACGAACAATTGAATCTAATTGAAGGAAAAAAATGACGGCCTTGTGTCATGACCAATTGTATCAACAGAGAATGAAAAAATCTTTTGATAGAAAGATTCGACCTCGTGTGTTCAGAGAAGGCGACCTCGTGCTAAAAAAGATCTCGACTTTTTCCACTGATTCTAGGGGCAAGTGGACTCCTAATTATGAAGGCTCGTATGTTGTTAAGAGAGCCTTCTCTGGAGGTGCATTAATTCTTACAAGTATGGATGGTGAATAGTTTACTCGTCCTATGAATGTCGATGCAATCAAGAAATACTTCACCTGAAATAATAAAAGAACAGCTCGCTAAGTTGAAACCCCAAAGGGTGGCTTAGGAAAAAATGAGCATCTCGGTGGATTGAAAACCTGAAAGGGTGGTCCATGCAAAAATTAGAGACAAAAAAAATAATTGTCCCGGTAGATCGAAAACCTGAGAAGGCAATATAGGCAAAATTTAGGGATCATGGCAAGTAAATGCATATAGCCGGTCTTGATCGTTTGAAGCAATTTTTCATATCAAGGACTTTACTCCAATCATCTTCAGCTGAAGTCTCAAGCACAGTTGGAATCCAAAGTTTCTAGGGAGAATAGTGGTCATTGTATTTTAATGTAGCCCTTTCTATTGTATTTACCATTTTTCAAACCTTGTAATGATCCATGGGGTTATGCCATTTGCAGACTACCATTATATCAATAAAATTTGGGCCTTTGTCCCTTTATTTTCAATTCTCAATTTGTTTCTGTTTGCGTAATTTCATTTTTATTTTTGATGATAATTTTTGAAACAAATGTGAATAATTGATTTAAAATTTTGGAAATTATAAAAACATTTTCCTTTGATTTATGAATATAAAAAGGAATATCAACAGTTATTCCAAGAATGGTAAAATCTCGAAGTGCAAAGCTTAGTGTTATCCTCAGTGGAGTTTGTTCTCATTGATATTCTCCTCATTAGATTTTGTTGATGTTTTCCTCAGCAGGGTTGGTTCTTACTCCTCTGGTAGAATTTATTGACAGCTCCTCAGTAGAGTTGTGTTGATGTTTCTCCAATAGAGTTTGTTAATATTTCCTTAGTAGAGTTTTATTCCTATAGATAACTAGACGAGTGTTGTTCGGTTTTCCCAGCTAAGTATTGATTCAAATCTTCTCCAACTGAGTATGTTTATTTCATCCAGCCAGGTTATAGTCAGGCGGTTGAGCAGCTTTTAGGTTCCACCTCTCCTTGATGTTAATGCCCACGTAGAGATTTGTCCTTGCTGGTTCCCGGGGGAGGTTATGCATTATTTACCTTATATGTTTCCCAAGGAAAGAGAAATGTTGATTTCTTCTAAGAAGTGTTGATATAGAAATCACCTGTTGGGTTTTCTCTCACCTGCGTTGAGTATTAATTCAAAATCCCCCACAGTTTGACCTTCTTGCAATGATGTTAACTTCTTATTCCCCGACAAGTCCAGGATGTTTCTCTCAGAGTTGGATAGTCCTTAGAGTTCTTTCTTGTATCCCCAGAAGAGTTGTATTATTCCTTAGTGGAGTTTATGTAGTTGTTTACATGATTTCAATCCCCAGCAGATCCATTATATTCCGCAGTAGATCTCTCCATCCTTTTGAAGCAGGTTTCGTATGAATTTTATTCTTATCCCCAGGATGAGTCAAGAAGATTTGGGTTGAAGTTCCTCTAACAGTTTATATTCTACCCTTGAAATAGAGTTCATGTTGTTATCCTCTTTGTGGATTACTAATTATCAAAGATTGATCTTTGGGTTTTCTACCTAAGCAGTATCTTTCTCTCCAAGCAGTATTTAAAGCCTTATAGTAGGATTTGTTTTCCTTTGGTGGCTTTTGCTTACCTCTTGCAGGATTTCTTTTGTTTATCCCTAGCAGGATCTCTATTAATGTCTCCAGCTTGTTGAGATTAGCCGAGTATTCAGTGGTCTTATGATATTTTGTTCACCCTCTGTTTATCTTTTTGTCTGTTTTGCCAGCATATTCATACTCATATGAATTGCATGTGCATTCATTTTTGTTGAGCATAACATGTTTTTGTTGTATTGTGCATCTTACGTTTTTCTTGCGTGTTTTCCCTTTCTCGGGTGTTGTTATCCCCGCGGAGTGCGTGTGTCCTCTTTCTTTTAGAATGTCGACCCTAAGTAGAAAATGTTTATCCTTTCTAATTTCCACTGAGTTTATGCCTCATGGAAGATGTTTGTTTTATCTTTCCTCTCTGTTGCAGTGAGAATCGTGATACCAAGCTATTGATTAACTTGAATCTAAATTCTTAAATTCATAACCGGACTTTAATTTATCCAAAGGAAAGGTCTAAAGAAAGAAAAAACCTTTTTCACAATGTTACAACAACGCTAAGAGATTCGGGGATCGGGGGTTGGTTATGCATAGGGTAGGTATTTCACATCCTAAACATCTGTAGTACTCTACAGGAACCTTTTGTTTGTTTGCATGCTAAGTTTGGTTAAATGTTTGCTTAGGGTTGAATTGGGTAAAAGGTGTAGGTAAAGACCTAAAGATAGTTTCTAAGCTTGCTCGCAAAGACGTCGCGTCCTCTGCCCACGTATCCTAACTAGGATAGAATCAGAGCAATCATAGTTCACCTTACTAGGGATGAAGAACACTTGATTATGATCAAGGTTCAAAGGGGAACAAACATATCCATGCTTGTGTAGAGTTTCACAAAACTCTCTAGATCTATGTTAAACACTCAAGAAAGGGGAGTAAGTAATCATTTCCATGATTTTTACATAGAGTTAACCAAACTCTATCCTAAAGTTCTACGTTGAAGAAACACTCCTAGTGTAGGTGGGTTTTCTAGACTTAAAGCAAAGTCTAATGGTTTAAATGTTCTAACTTAACTAAGCTAGGGTTAGGATGACTTCACAAAGTCAAGAGGGATAAATGAGATATCCAATGACACAAGGGTCAAGGGAGAGACTTTTCCTTTGGAAGGAGAGAGGGGAAGACAACTTGGATGAGAACTAGAAAGTTCCATCACTTGGGGGATGAAGTACTTAATAAAGCAAGATGAAATAAGATTAAGACAAGTAAGCGTGCATATTACAATAAGCAGATGCTTTAAATGATACCAAGGGTTACAACCAATAAATCATCTTAACAAAGATTGAGGGCTCATATTGACAAAGATTGGAACATGATGTAGGTTATTACTACATAAACAAATCACAATTTGAAGATGGGCAAGTCACAAATTCAGAACATAGCAAATATAACAACAATGCATAGACGATATCAAACACCGCTAAATCAGTTTAAACCTCATAATTTAGGATGAATAATCAAGTAAATTCATGGTAATAAGGTCCTATCATGCTATCAAACACAAAAGAAACAATCATCCACAAATCTCACAAGATAAATAAGCATGGTATAGAAGAATGTCAACAAAGACGCGAGGTAACGACCGACAAACAGAACAACTTCTAAATTGGCAAAAAGCAATATGATTATGAGCTAATTGAAATTTTATTTTATTAAATAAAACTAGAAATTATTATGAACATTTTGCAAAAAGAATGGATAGAAAATGATAAAAAAATAAGCAAGTTATGATTTTTTGAAGTTTGTTGAATAAAAAAGAAATAAAATGGCAAAAAGTGTCCTCCATGGGACTTGAACTCAGGACACAAGGGTAGAAGGTCATAAGGGGCGCATGGTTCTACCACTGGGGTGGCTATAAACCCGTGTATTTAGCCACCCCAATAAGTATATGAGGTATGTTCAAAGGATTCTGGGCAAGATAAAACAACGAAATGCCGAAATACGGTTTGATGCGTAACTCACTCAAAACTCAACCTTTTTTAGTGAAATTTTAGTCAAAACCACTTGGAATTTTATGAGGATCACGATGGTGTAATCCTTTTTCTCAAATTATGCATACATAATAAAAATCGAATGAACATGCCAATTGAAACTTGGAGATGCATTTTGATGACCACAGAGCACAACAGATGCAACCTTGATTAAAGAAGAGCATGAGCAAACCATAAACATGTTGCTAAATGAGTTCTGACAATAATTTCACTCAAAACATCATTGGAGCAAAAAAAGCATATGAGCTGCATTAGTTATAGCATGGTATTCTAGCATAAATCCAATACAGTGTTGTTCTTAAATTACTTAACACTAAATGCAGGTTTCACCTTATTGCAACAACTAGAGAAACATATGTGATGATAACAAGAGCTAACAAGCATAAAGTGAAACAAAACCAACAACCAGCCCATATGTTCATGGTTAAAAGTGATGGTTGAAACTTATCCAATCATGAGTTCCAAAACAAAGTTTAATGACAGCATGTGCTCATCAATTCATATTTGCAACAGGTCACACAAAGATCTTGCAAGGGACACTTGAAGCACTGATGAGAATTAAGAATTGAGAATTCAAAACAATAGTGGCCAGCAAGGTGTGTTATTCAATCAACATCATCAAAGTTTGAAATTCAACCTTGGCATAAGCTCACGCAGCCATACATGATAACTCTGCCTTCAACAATTTACACAAGCAAAACACAAAATCCTAACAAGTGCTACAAACTAGTTCTCCCTCAGACTGCCTGAGAGAAGTGTCCTCATGGATTAGCATGACAGATACAATCATGTATTGAGATTTGATGACAACAGTCAATTACTAATGACAGTGACAAGCTGGCTATTACCAAACCAAAAATCAGACCATGAACCCTTATATACCAGCTACCAAAACATCAAGCCACTGACAAATCTCAAAAAAAGAAGAAAAGGGAGCCTAAACTCTCAATACAACAACATGATTGAAGAGATTTTGTTGAGGAAAACAAACATCACACTTCAATATAATGGGATGCAAACAATAAAAACAGACTCCTGTCAAGAAGAAGCTGGAACTGGTAGGAGACAAGATTGAAAAAGTTTCTAGAATTTTAAAACAGGCCTTTGACAGTCTCAACATGGTTCCAACATCAAAGAAAAAAAATGACAGCCACTGAGCATATCATCAAATCAAAATGCAATAAGGTCTGAAGTTCAACTTATCATGAATTCACACAATCCTATAGTAACAACTTTCTCACCAGAGCATACTAATCAGGAATCCTACTGGTTTTAAGCTCTCTGTCTTTAACTAGCCTGCTTGTGATAACTCTCCCCAAAGCCTAGCAGCCTAAACAAAATAGGGTTCTGACATTATAATGTCAAGCCTAAATGGATACACTAATACAAAAAGTTACCACTCTAAGTATTCAAGATGACAGATCCAATGCTCCAACAGCAGTTCTAAACATCTAAAACCTGGCAGAAACTACACTTGAGTTACCAAACTCAGTCCTCATGCACAGACATTGGCAGCTGGTAGTTTCTCATCATAACAAAAAATCATCAAAGCACTCTACTTAAAAACAGCTAAAAGACCAAGGTTATGATATATCAGTTTATTCATGAGTTAGAGACAAACCACTAACTTACTCACAAAATGTTTTTAACAGCATCTACCTAATCTGACCAGAAAGTGTTGTATACTAGCAGGTCTTAGGTGAAATCTAGATGATCAAATGCAAACCTGGTGAGGACCTGAAATGTAAGACCTCACAACCGAATGGTGGCAACAAAAAACATCCAGACAAACTCTATGCCAAGTCATCAATAATTGATCACAAACCTGGTCTGAGTTCAAATAGTGATGGCTCCCTCAACCATAAACTCAACAAACAAAAAAACTACTTAATCTTATTACTCTAAACTTCCTAGGCTGCCTCAAGCAAAATGGCCATGCTTAGCAAACCTGAGGCTTTCACCAGATCTCCCTTATGCAACAAACTGACTGTACTGAACCAGCCCACAATTCATGACAACAATCCTAGTCACAACAACCTCCAAGACAAACTAGGTTAAGCTACCTTAAACCCTATTAATAGAAACAACTGCAGCAGTCTGGTTGCAAAATCATACCCTCTAAGAAGCTTAAAAACAAAACTGGTATACACTAGGCATGAGCTGACAAACTCAGCCTTTGCGAACAGCCTCCAGACCAAATGATCTACTTAAATTAATGCCCTACACAAATCAACCAGACCCTTACAAACCCTACACCTCACTAAGAATAATATGGCTTAAGAGTTTCTAACATTGAAATTAAGGAGTGGATTTGTAAACAGAAAAAACTACATAAGCTATTACCATAATGCAAATGCTGGTTGGATGATAAGCAAAGTGATAAAAACAGCACAGTTACCATTATTACCAAATCAAGATTCTTGTGCAAATTGTTCTATGCCTACACCATTGATTGAGGTTTTAAGAAACAGGATAATGCTCAAGCCAAATTCAAACCTACAGGCAACAGTACTTAATGAACTACACTTAAAACAAACTGGCTACAGCCCTCCCCTTCCTTTCTCAACTTAAGGTAATGCCAACAATGTAACCAGAAAAAAAAACAACAATGATGCTCATACAATGCAATGATAAACAAAAAAAACTGATCTCATCATGATATTGAAAGTTAACAAGTTCTGCAGTAATGGATTGACAGCATTAATACAATGATAAATTCAACACAATTCAACAGTCTAAACACAACTTATTACCAAAGCAAAAGGTTTAATTCCAACTGTCCTACTCTATACATGACATTGCCAAAGTCAAACATTAGCACACTCAAAGTATGCTTTTCATATGATTGTAGTTCAAAGGCAGCCAACATGACAACAGGTCTAACATGATAAACCAAACTTTCAAGTTCAAAAATCAAACATGTATTGATGACATTTATGAATATAAGGAAGGGGTTTATAAGTACTAACCTCTTGTAGATTCCTCTCAACTAGCTAACAGCACAAAGCAAGAATTCCCTCCTCTTTTGAGCCAACTTGTAGTCTCCTTCTTTTTTGAAGCAAAATGAAATCTTATGGACAGTTGAGGAAATGTACTTCACCACTAGTTTTCAATGCTTTGGACAGTTGTAATAAGATATAAGTGAGGTGTTTGGATGATTAAAACAACTGAAATAGACCTAGACCAAGATTTTGCAAGTTTTGAGGGTGGTGGTCAAACTTTCCTAGTGTGAAAGTTGACTTTTAGCAAAATGGTATTTTTTGGAGGTTTAAAGGTATAGACACCTTCTATATGATATTTAAGGATTGTATGGATGCTTTTTAGAGGTTTGGAAAGGATGGAATTGGTCTTGAGCAGAGTTTTGCTCAAGACAGTTTTTTTTGTAAAAAAATGGAAGTTTTGAAGATTTGGAGATTTCTTGATGAGTGAGAGGAGAGTGGGAGCTATGGTGTTATAATATTGCTCTGGTGTGTTTGAAGATGAAGGCGAGGCCTCTATTTATAGTGCAAGGAAAAGTGAGGGCAAGCCTTGATTATTTCCAACTTTGGAGGGAGTTTTGGAAGAAAATCCTTCCAAATCTTGTGGCAGCCATTTTCACATCAGCTCCAAGGCTCTATGCAAGCCAATAGCAGTTGGAAAGATGGGCTGAGGTGATTGGAGAAGGTCTATCCTGATAGGGAGTTGTTGTTGCCACAATGTTGGAGAAAAGTTTCTCTTTCCTCCTTTAAAATGATTATTTTATTTGCAACTTACTATCAACTTGTTTGGCTCATCATTTCAACCTCTCTTATGGTTTTCTCTTCACCTAAGCCTCTCATTATCAGCTTGTAACATGATCCAAGGGTTTAGAATGGTTAATGTTGTGAAAAGCTGATTTTGAGAAGTTTGGCCAAAGTGATTTCAAGTGTGACAGGCCCAACTTCCATGTACCATAACTCTTAGCTTACAAATCCTCTTGAGGAGTTCTTGTACTTTTTAGAAAGCCCTCATGTAGCTCTACAACTTTCATGTTTATAAAAACTTACAATTATATGTGCATCTTGGTTAAAAAAAACCCTTGAAGTTGACTGGAAAAATGGTTTGTATGGCCAGAACTTGTGAAATTTCACTAAGTCCTTTACTCTTGAAAAATGATTTTTGCTATAACTCCAATTCCATGCATTTTTTGAATGTGGACCAAAGTGGGACTTTTGTAGGGTTTGTCAAGACCTTTCAAACAAGCTTAGAACCACTTCAATCAGATGTGTGGTTAGGGAGTTAGGCTTTAGCCCCTTTCAAAACCCTAATTTCCCGACTTTTCGATTACTCCTCAACCCTTGATCCAATGGTCATGAAATTTTATGGGGAGGTGTAATATTATATAAGGAACATTTTTCATTCACACCTTGAAGTCAAATTCCTTATTGTTCGAGAGTTGACGTTTTGGTCAACCTTTCGATTGATCGGTGTCTACCGAGTCGCCCGTTGGTGATCCGGACATCTTGAGGACTTGAAACTCTTTGGATGGACTTTACTAAGCCATAGGAGCTTAATGGACCTTGATCCCACCATTTAAATACTCTTTGAATCAAAAGTCAAACTATAGTTGACTTTTTCTAATCGAAAACCCTAATCGGGTGTCTCAAATTGCACCGTTCTCAAACCCCGGGTGACCACCTCAAATTGCATTCATTCTTGGTCCAATGTATCATCCTTGATCTTGTTTGAAGTTGGATCAATCCAAAACATTGATTGATCAAACCATCGAAGCCTCGATTTTGACGGTACGGAACCTTGATTCATCAGCATCTTATCAAAGATAACCTGAAAATGGGTTAAGGTTAGTTAATCAAGCAAATATGATCCTACAATGATGATGAGGATCTAAGAGGTCAAAATTTGGGGTGCAACAGATGCCCCTATTTAAATATCTTCACTAGATGGCAATGAGAGATGACAATCCTCATGGAATCATAGTGAAAGGTATTTAAATATAGCAAACCAGAAATTTTGTCCCTTAGATCCGATGGTATGCAAAAGGACAAATGCTGAAATGTAATGAGTTCTAAATGGTGCTTTATGATGCTTGACTGCGAGACAGATGCAGACACACGAGGAAATATAAAAGAACGGCAATACAACGAGTAACCACTCACGAGGGACCCAACACATTGGGGAAAGATTCAAGGCAAAGTAAACAAGATAGTTCAAAAATGACTAAAGATGTTGTTCAAGGGAATCTTTCACACAGGGGACACAAATTCCACCAGGGCAGACACATCTTCATTGGGGAAAGGAGACACAAACCTCACTGGGGATAACCAGATGAGGAAACCCACAGGGGAAGAAGGCAATTCTTCACTGGGGAAACGAAAGAAAAGAAACGCAAATCTCACTGGGGAAAACCTTGTTGGGGAACCAATCCACTGAGGAAGCAAATCTTCACCGGGGAAAAGACGGAATGGAGACACGAATCTCACTGGGGATAACCAGATGAGAAATTCCCTATACCGAAGAGTTCAAACGCGATCTTCAAGAAAAGGTTAGAAACAAGACCGGACGTGCCGGGGAAACTAGTATCCACTAGTTCTCCGAGACTCGATTTGGAAAAGCAAAAGCTTCAACTGGGGAGACTAGTGACGACCAGAATAACTTCGAGCGATGCTAGTTTCCACTAGACTTACTAGGGATATGGTGACGACCAGATCAATAACGGTTTCCAAGAAGTGCTAAACAGTACCAGACTTCCTGGGGATATGGTAACAACCAAATCAAAGTTCCAATTATAATTGGGAATTCCAACAATGTTTTTAAAACAACAGGACTCTGGCTGGGGGAATTGGTAACAATCAACTTTCAGAACTAATAACGATTAGTTTTCGAGCAACGCCAATAACCACTGGACTTAGAGGAGACTGGTGATGACCAAATCAGGATATACCAATAACAATTGGTTCTGGATAATGCTAGTAACCACTAGACTTAACTGGGAATTTTGGTGAGGCCGAGTCTAAGGAGACCAATGACCATTGGATTTTCAAGGAGTTTGGTAACGACCAGATGATAACAATCTGCTTTAAGCGACGCCAATAATTATTGGACTTAGGTTAATTGGTGACGATCGAACTAGGTATACCAATAACAATTGGTTCTGGATAATGCTAGTAACCACTAGATTTTCCAAACAAGGTTGGTGACCACTAGACTTATAGAGACTGGTAATAACTGAATCAAACGGGTACCAATAACAATTGGATTCGAAGGTAAGACTGATAATCATTGGACTTTTTAGGGAATTTTGGTGACGACCAACTCCAATCTCAATGATCATTTTTTTTAGAAGGCAATACTAGTAACCACTAGATTTTTAGCCAGACTGGTGAAAGCCGAATCAAAGGGACTCCAATAACAATTGGTTTGCTTTATAATAGAATTAGTAACAACTGGGTTTGGAAAATAGTTGGTAACGACTAAATCAATATACCGATCATGATTAGTTCTAAACGTGTGCTAGTGACCACTAGTTTTTCAAAGTTTGTTGGTGACCACCTTAAATCAAAGATGAAAATTGGTAACAATCCCTTGTTTGTGTAAATTGGATATTGCTAGTCACCACTGGCTTCCCCGCGAAGGTAAGGAACCCCAGGATGTCGACTTTGAAGCGAACTTTGTAATAACAAGTCAAAGATAAAGGTAATGACCGAAGGATCTCAAAGGCAGGAATGCAAACAAATGCGTATGCTGGCATGATGTTGTATGTAAGACGCAGACCGACCCGTAGGAACAAAGGAAAACAAAATAAAGAGAGAACTCGTCACACTGAGTTTCAAAATTCCTTAAGTCAGGCGACGCTTCCTTCTTTGGTGTAGATAACGATCTTTTCTCAATAATATCTTCGTAATTCTGCAGAGAAAAAGTCTTAGCTTAAGAGCTAGAATTGCTGTCGGACACCTCTAGCTTGATCAAAGGTAACAACAACTTCCACAACTTCGAGAACTGTGTAATATCATCATATTACCTCTAGAATTTTTCAAACATTTTTTCAAATCATGTTTTCCTTTTTTACAAAACAAGACTTTAAGCTTTTCAAAACACTTTGCTTTCATGAAAATTCTTATTAACAAATAAGTGAAATTGCATAACAAAAATAACGGATCATAACAATGATTTGGCCAAAAATCTGATTTTATTGGTAGACAAGAGCTTTACAAAAGGCAAAGCCTTGGGAATTTTATAAGTTTGAAGAAAAAAAAATGGCAACAGAAAAGGTTACAGAATCCCATAATAATCTGGTCCTTCCGACTGCCAGTTCACTTGCTTTGCTGCTTCTGACGAGAACAAACAGGCGTTGACCTTTCTTCTAATATTCTGCACAGGACTCTGCCCCAACATCTGCCAGCTTTCAAACATTGGGCTTTCATCTTGATGAAGCACTGAAATCCCCTTTCTAGGTATTTCGTTTCAGGCGTAGTATTTTCTCACTGCGTTTGTGTTGATGGGATACTTGAGTTGTTCGCCATCCATAGTTTCGAGAATCAGAGATCCTCCGGAGAAAATAGTCTTTACAACGAAAGGGCTGACATAGTTGGGCATCCACTTGCCACGCATATCTTTTTGAGTCGGCAGGATTTTTCTAAGTACAAGCTCTCCTTCCCTATACTCTTTGGGACGAACCTTCTTGTTGAACGCTCTAGTCATCCTTTGTTGATAGATTTGAATGTGACACATGGCCATCATTCTTTTCTCGTCAATGAGGTTCAACAAATCGAATCTCTCTTTTATCCACTCGTCTTCATCCAGCTTTGCTTCCGCCAAGATCTTCAAGGAGGGTATTTTGACTTCAATGGGTAGCACAGCGTCCATCCCATACACTAAGGAAAAGGGAGTTGCCCCTGTCGAAGTGTGCACCGATGTTCGGTATCCGTGCAAAGCAAAAGGTAGCATTTCATGCCAATCTTTGTAAGTTACGACCATTTTTTGTATTATCTTTTTGATGTTTTTGTTTGCAGCTTCAACTGCACCATTCATCTTAGGTCTGTAAGGGGACGAGTTGTGATGCTTGATCTTAAAATCGTAACAAAGTTCCTTCATTGTTTTGTTGTTCAGATTCGACCCGTTGTCAGTGATGATCTGGTTAGGGATACCGTATCGGCAGGCGATCTCCTTTTTGATGAAGCGTGCAACCACTTGCTTTGTCATGTTTGCATATGACGCTGTTTCCACCCATTTGGTGAAATAATCGATTGCGACAAGAATGAAGTGATGGCCGTTGGAAGCTTTTGGCTCTATGGCCCCAATCATATCTATGCCCCACATTGCAAAAGGCCAAGGTGATGTCATCACATTGAGAGGATGTGGAGGGACATGCACTTTATCGGCATGAACTTGACATTTATGCACTTTCGAGCGAAGAGTATGCAGTCCGTCTCCAAAGTTAACCAGAAGTAACCTGCTCTTAAGATTCTCTTAGCCATGGCGTGGCCATTCGCATGGGTGCCGAAGGTTCCTTCATGTACTTCGGTCATTATGAGATTCGCCTCGTTTTCATCGACGCATCGGAGTAAGACCATGTCATGATTTCTCTTATACAAGATACCATTGCTGATGAAGAATTTAGATGACAACCTTTGTATTGCTCTTTTGTCAATTGTCGACGCGTTAGCGGGATAATCTTGATTTTAGAGGAAATTCTTGATATCATGAAACCATGGCTTGTCATCAGATTCTTCGTCTATTGCCATGATGTATGCGGGTACTGTCCTTCTTTCGATGCGGATCAGAGGTGCCTCATTGACAAACTGGACCTTCCACATTGATGCCATCATGGCTAGCGCGTCGGCAATGTGATTTTCTACCCTTGGTACATGCTTGAAGACAATTTCATCGAAATATTCAGCCATCTCTAAGATGTGGGTCTTATAAGGGATCAATTTTTCATCCCTGGTTTCCCATTCTCCTTTGAGTTGGTATATCACCAAAGCAGAATCACCAATTACTTCCAAGATTTTGATGCGGAGATCAATGGAAGCTTCCAACCCTAGGATGCAGGCTTCATACTCTGCTATATTGTTTGTACATGAGAAACAAAGTCGGGCTGTGACCGCAGTGTACCCTCCAGTTGGATTTTTCAGAACCGCTCCGATGCCATGTCCATTTTTGTTTGATTCTCCATCGAACATCATCTCCCAGCAGGATCCCGGCTCGGGACCTTCTTCTGGACCAGGCTCTGGTTTCGTGCGTTGAATATACATCACATCTTCATCAGGAAAATCAAACTTGAGTGGTTGATAATCCTCCATAGGATGCTTTGTGAGGTGTTCCGACAAGACACTTCCTTTAATAGATTTTTGAGCAACATATTGGATATCGTACTCTGATAAGAGCATATGCCATCGGGCTAATCTTCCTGTTTGATCTGGCTTTTCAAAGATGTACTTGATGGGGTCCATTTTAGAAATCAGCATTGTAGTGTGACAGATCATGTATTGCCTCAGACGCTTGGCGGTCCATGCTAACGCACAACAAGCTTTTTCCAAGGGAGAGTAACGACTCTCGTAATCAGTGAACTTCTTGCTTAGATAATAGATTGCGTGTTCTTTATTTCCTGACTCATCAGTCTGACCTAAAACACAGCCCATTGAATCTTCTAATACTGTCATATACATGAACAAAGGCCTTCCAGGTACTGGAGGAATCAACACTGGAGGTTCTTGCAAGTACTGCTTGATTTTCTCGAATGTGACCTGACAATTTTCATTCCATACCACTGTTTGATCTTTTCGTAACAACTTGAAGATCGGTGTGCAGGTAGGGGTCAGATTGGAGATGAACCTGGAGATGTAATTCAAACGTCCGAGGAAGCCTCTGACTTGTTTCTCAGTTTCGGGAGCAGGCATCTCTTGGATTGCTTTAACCTTGTCAGGGTCTACTTCAATTCCTCGCTGACTAACGATGAAACCAAGTAACTTGCCTGAGCGAACTCCGAAGGTGCATTTTGCTGGATTTAATCTCAATTGATACTTTCAGAGTCTCTTGAATAGCTTCAGTAGATGATCCAAGTGGTCTTCTTCACTTTGGGATTTCGCAATCATATCGTCCACGTACACTTTGATTTCTTTGTGCATCATGTCGTGAAAGAGTGTGACCATAGCTCTCTGATACATCGCCCCTGCGTTCTTCAAGCCAAAAGGCATTACCTTATAACAATAGGTGCCCCATGGTGTGATGAAGGTTGTTTTCTCCATGTCATCTGGATCCATTTTTATCTGGTTATAACCAGAAAATCCGTCCATGAACGAGAAAACCGCAAAGCTTGTTGTGTTATCCACCAAAGTATCAATGTGCGGTAGAGGGAAGTCATCCTTCGGACTTGCTTTATTTAGATCCCTATAGTCGACGCACATCCTGACCTTGCCATCCTTCTTCGGGACTAGTACAATGTTTGCCACCCATTCTGGATACTTGGATACTGCTAAAAAGCCGGCATCAATTTGCTTTTTGACCTCATCTCGGATTTTAAGCGCCATGTCTGGTCTCGACCTGCAAAGCTTTTGTTTGACCGGAGGACATTCTGGCTTCAGGGGGAGCTTGTGCCTGACAATGTCGGTATCCAACCCTGGCATATCTTGGTAGGACCAAGCAAATACGTCAACAAAATCTCTGAGGATTGTTATCAGCTTGTCTTTGATTTCTGGCCTTAATGATGCCCCGATTTTAACTTCTATTTTGTCTTCCTCTGACCCCAAGTTGATGACTTCAGTCTGCTCTTTGTGGGGTTGGAGATAAACATCTTCGTATTCATCCATTCTCTTTAACTCTTATGGGACTTCTAAATCTTCGTCATTCTCTTCTTCAGCTTGAAAGACAAATGAACCGCTAGTAGAAGGAGCCGAAGGATCATAGGATTATGTGGTTGATGGAGGTATTCTGCATGTTTTATTTTGGAACAATTAGGCACACACACACAGACATGCAGATGAAGGGTTGTTTTTACTTCTTTTTTTTTTCTTTTTTTTTTAAAAAAGATTGCCATTTTCCTTTTAACAAAAAGAGTGAAAATGATGCGCAAAACAAATAGCAAGAGTTTTAACAAAAACACTTTTTCATTAATGATTTTCAAATTTTGCAAAGTGGCCCAATACAAAATAATTCGCAGGTCTTGGGCAAGACCAGGAATTTTTAAAGAAAAACACAAAGCTAACAAGCAGAGTGAATTACTCTAAAGGTAAAAAGATGGGAACTTCCACAGCCTCCCAATTGCGCAACTCTGCTCCTCCTCTAGTTATTAGATGATCCAGATTACCATCTTCATCTTCAGCAATAATGGCATTGACTTGCACGCCGCCACTGGTGAATATCTCTTTTAAAGACTTCTTCTTCAGGGTGCTTTCTCCTGGCTCGCCTTCTGGAGTTGGTTTGTAACCCAACCTTTGTCGATCATTCTTAGCTCGAGCATTTACTTCGATGACTTCTCCCCATCCCAATGGGACTCCAACTTTCAGTGATGCCTTAATACTTTGAGCAGAGGTAAATGATGGCCCTCGGGTTATGTCTGATTCATCAACTAGAACAGTGTGAGCTATTTCTAGTGCTTGGAAGGTCGTCTCGAGCGAATCTTCATCAGCCTCAATATACCGGAATGATGACAAGTTGCTCACCATTAAATCTTCTTCTCCATGGACAATGACCAGCTGGTCATTCACAACAAACTTCATTTTTTGGTGGAGAGTGGAAGTGATAGCGCCGGCTGTGTGAATCCATGGTCTTCCCAATAGACAACTATAGACCGGATTTATGTCCATCACCTGGAAGGTGACTTCGAAGATTTGTGGTCCAATTAGGATAGGAAGATCAACTTCTCCTATCACGGTTCTCCTGGATCCGTCAAATGCCTTGACTATAAGAGAAGTTGGTCTCATGGTAGCACCTTGATATGCCAGTTTGGCTAAAGTCCTTTTAGGCATTATGTTGAGCGTTGATCCTGTGTCGACAAGAACTCGGGACATTGTATATTCTTCACATTTGACTGACACATGTAAAGCACGATTGTGCTTACGCTTCTCAGTTGTTAGGTCATTATCATCAAAGCTCAAAGTGTTGCAGGCAGTGATATTTGCTACAACAGAGTCAAACTGCCCCACTGTAATATCTTTAGTGACGTGGGCCTGTGTCAGGATTTTGAGCAATGTCTGACGGTGTGCTGGAGAGCTTAAAAGCAAAGCCATGACCGAGATCTTGGAGTGTGTTTGGTTTAATTGGTCCACCACCCTATAATCACTTCGTCGAATGATTCTCAAGAATTCTTCTTCATCGTTCTTGAGACTTTCTTTTCCTCTAACTAAAGGTTCTTTGGCGGTGGCTGCCTCTGGAACAAGCTTCTGAGAAACAGAAGTTTTTTGAACAAAAACTGCTGGTGGAGGAGCTTCATTATATGTTCGAGGTTGATAGACGCGACCACTCCGGGTCATTTTGCTTCCACTGGCAATGTTGGCCACACTTACTGGTTTCTTTTCTTTGAAAATCCCCTCACACCATGAATAGTCTTGTTTTGGTGTCACGGCTCTTGGGTGAGGCTTGGATCCTCCCCTCGGCTCAAACCTAGTCTGTCCCCTCCCGAATTCCGGGGGTGCATCATCGCGAAATACTGGTCGAACGTTCTTGTAGTTTTTGTTACTGTTATCATCTCTGAATACGGCTCCTTTGTTGGGCTCTCCTGGTATGTTAAACACAGGTTCGATGACTGCCACATCTTCTTCCTTTTTCCGGTGGGCGATTTCTATCATTCCATGTTCAATCATAGCCAAATGTCCTTTTTCACAGCGTCACAACCCTCAGGATTCAGCATACATTCTTCGTAATCTTCGTGAGATGTCTTGAGTGACCATGCCTGAGCGAGGCGTTTGTGTAGGTCTGCTAGTGGCACTTTGATCTCACCAACAGTAATAACTTTCTTGTCTTCTGACCCCTCCCCTTCTTCAGTAATGGCGTTGACTCTACCATGATTTGGAAGAGGGTTGCTCTTAACGTTGGGGGGATTATCTTCGAAGGATAGAATTCTCTTTTCAATTAGTTCACGAACTAGATGCTGAAGGGCGAAGCAACCTTCGAGATCGTGGCCTGGAGCATTCTCATGAAATAGGCAGCGAGCATTTGCATTGTAATAGAACGGGAGTGGATTAGGTGGAGCACCTAATTTTCTTGTTTTAACCAGCCCTCTTTCTATTAGCATGGGAAACAGGTCAGTGTAACTTGTAATACCCCAAATTTTACCCTTATATTTAGTCAGTCATTTCGCATATCATCTCATATGAACATTTGCTAACCACTAACAAGTTATGGAGGTGTTTGTTTTGCAGATTTGGTCCCAGGGGTATTTTTGTCATTTTACCCAAATTTTACCAATTCCTTGAAGACGGGCTGTTATTGAAATTCTGAGACGTTTGATACATTTACCTATCACCAGGTCTGATCATATCAAGATCTTGGCATTTGGTCAATGGAGTTTAATTACGAGTAGTATTACTGTTGATGCTGAAAATGTTGTGGTTACGATGCCCATAAGTGTTTGATTATGAAGTGTTTGGTTAACATTTTAATCGGATGATGAGATTGGGATTACAAATGAGACGAGTGCACCAATAAGAATACCACTTGGGAATATTTATGTTTTATGCCTATGTTAATGAATTTAAATACTTGTGGATTTATTCACAATTGTTTATATTTTTTAACTAAGAATAAAATATAAATAAATTCAAAGTGTTGGGAATTTTATTTCATAAAGATTGCATTATACAAAAGGGAGATTGTTTCACATTTTTGCTGTTACAAGGAATTACATTAAATCTAAAAATCCTAAGTCCTAAAAATGCTAAGTGTCTTCATGTTGGCCCTTGAGCTTCGCCGCAAATCTCGACTAACCTGCACATCAAAGCAAAACAAACAATATAGAAAAAGGTTAGGAGTTTTTTGACACTCTCAGAACAATGTCATCATCGAGTGCCGGGAGTGGCACAACCGAACCTGCGTCCTACCCCCGTTACCGATCCGCGCCGTGGGTGTCAGATCAGGTAACACCTGTTCTTAATCGTTACGGGACATCCGAGAGACAGAAGTAATAAAAGAAGTGGGACTGATTCGTTTTGCCGCGATTGGATTTCAAAACTGATACGAGAATAAGGCAACATTGAACTCAGACCCGGATGCCGGCAGGTCTGAGTCATTTTGGTTCCGAAGTTTCCAACACCTGAAAAGCCACAAACGCATCAATGTCAGATTCAGAATTTGGAACTCAAAACCTAAAATAGTTCATGAGCAGCATCAGTTCTGAACCATGTACAGAAAAATGAGACACACAACAAGCTGCGGCAAAATGACATAGGACAAGGCATCAAAAGATTCAGCAACATCAGTTAAAAACAAGTCCCCATTCAAACCAGTTTCAATGGCAACACACAAGTGAGCGCCAGCACAAAATCACAGCACAAAATCACAGCACTGAATCACAGCACAAGATCATAGCGAAACCATACCAGAAAAGGAACAAAGATGAGTTCAAGAAATCGCAGCGATATATCATGTTTAGGTTGGGTCCCGAATGTGCAAAGCACATCAGAAACAGAGCACCAAACAAGGGCTCAGTTATGAACATCATCGCCCCAGCAAATGAGTCACCAAAACAAGTTCATGAAACGAACAAACGAACGAATACATGGCTCGATTAATCAAACATCGCAGCTCAAATCATCATCGCCCAAAAGTGTATCGAGGCAGCATTAAGCATTCATAGTTGGACACAATTGCCCAGAGTATCAGCTCTGAAGCCAAGAGTCAAGCGGTTCAGCCCCTATCAAGTAAATAATTATGGACTGAATCCGAATTGGAGTTCACCTGAAAAATAACAATCTAAGTCAATACCTGAAAATCAAATCAACAAGCATCAGGGATTAGATCCAAATAAACACCAGAAAGATCAGAGAAATGCAAGTTTATCAGAAAAATAGGCAGCAATTAAAACCACCAGAAATTCACATCAGTTCAGATCACAATGGAACCCAGTTAATCAAAGCAAAACGGGTGTCCAGAGGATCCAAATAAAATTAAATATCCAAGATTTAAATCTTGAGAAATGGTTATCCAAAGCAGATCGAAACTCAAGGCTAGATATCCGCATCTGAAAAACCCAGAAAGACAAGTCAACCCAAATGCAGTCCAATAAAATCCAGATAATCAAAGCATATCAGTCGAATCCAAAAGGGAAAGAATCCCAAATCAATCCAAAGCGGATTCAATCAAATAATTTTGAAATCAAATCAAATCAATTTGTATCAGAAATCACAAAGGCATATTTCAGCGAAAATAAAACGCAAATCCAACACCTTGAAAAGGCCCACGAAAATCAAAAGGATATAAAGAAGAGCAATACAACCTGATAAAAGGGAAGACAGGTGAGAACGCAACAAACGGCCGCAAGGAGTCAAAACCCTAGACGGAGAGGGCGAAAAACTCAAAGCGCAGAAACCCTAACGGACGAGCAAGCGCAAGACTCAGAGACGAAGTCTCATCATCGTCGCCGTCCATCACCTTACGAACAAAGTCGCGATCGAAACACCAGAGGAAGGGTTCACCTTCGCCGTTTGAACGGCGGGAAAATCGATTCCGAGCCTCAGAGGAAAACCTCATCACCGGCCGTTCACCATAAAAGTGAGTCAAGACTGCTTATCATTATTGTTTTGCATGTGTTTTTCAGGATCACGAAGGAGAACGGTGAAGAGAAGCGAGAGAGACGAGAGAGATGAAGAGCGAACAAGACGAAGCAAGGAAATCGGCGCCGCGAACACACCCAAGGGAAACCCTAAAGTTTTGTTCCCTTAATGATAACGAATGGGTTGGGTCCGGATGTGGTGACCGGCCCAACCCCTCCTTCTTTTTTTTTTATTTATTTATTTATTATTACTTTATTGTACCTCTTTTTAAAAAATTTTGTTTTATGTTTTAAAAAAAAAGGCTATTATTTTTCACATGTTAATTTTATACTTATATAAAAAAAAATCTTTATAAATAAAAAAAATAATAATAGTATAACATTTTTCTTTTAATCATAAAAAAAATCTTTTTAAAATATAGTTATCAAGAACAAATATAAATTTTTTTTATAAAATTAAAACTCTTGTAAATATGAAAGATGAAAAACCTTTTTTTTAAATAATGAAAAAATAATAAAAATCTTTTTTACATTAAATCATTAAATATCAAATAAGACAATCTCAAGTCTGTATCTCATTTTCTTCACAGCCTCGTAGTTCATCTGATAACTGGTTAACTGTGCCTACTAACGGGTGTCCATTTTTTGCAGTTCACTTTCAGTGTATTGAGTTTTCATTTAAGTTTCATTCATATTTGTATCTGTATCTCAATTGTAATCTCGCGAACCTAATAATCGCGTTTACTTTTCGCATTTAATTTCTGCATGATGTATGATTTAAATTTCTGCTGATGTATCGCCATATTTCTGTCACTTTACACTCCGAAGGTTAGGTCTAGCTTTTGGTCGCCGCACCAATAGTCCTCAACCTCAAAACCTCAAAACTACACCTTACAAACCCTAATTTTTCACAAATGCCTCGCCGCAGGCAAAATTATAATTTTACCCCTAGCATTAGGTCAAAGAGCCGCCACGCTCATTTTAGGGTTTCCCGCCGTGGAATCCCTAATTTAACCCTAATTACAACTTAACATTTCAACGTAGAGATTTGGAGTTCCTACACTCCACGTAAGCGTGTCCTTAAGATGCGTTTATTCCCCTTGAGACCTTGACCACAGTCAAGAAGTCTCTAACCTCCCTTTTGAGGGGAACTACGATTACTCTGATTCCACTCCCGTAAGGATACGTAGGCACAAGATGCGATGTCTTGCCGAGTAAACTTAGAATTAACCCCTTAGGTCTCCTTTCTCACTTTTAATCCTTTGTGCATATACCTTAAGCAAATAAGTAAAGCAAATAGTAAACATCTGAACAAAAGGTTCCTGTAGAGTACTACAGAAGTTTAGGGTGCTAATACCTTCCCTAAATTTAACCAACCCCCGAACCCTAGATCTTTCCCCGCATTGTGTTTACGATGCAAAATAGGTTTTCCCTTTTTGACCTTTTCCTTCGGATAAATCAAAGAGCGGTTGTGAATTGAATTGCGATTCAAACTCATTAATAGTTTGTGATCCTATTTCCACCGCAACAGAAAATGGCGACTTCACTGGGGAATGATCTTAACTTTTGAGGGTTATCCCTAACTTGTTCATATTTATTACTATCTGTGTTATTATTCATTTGCATGTATATATTTGTGCTTTGATTGTGGGACTGTTCCTTGTGCTGTGAGATAAGTCCTACGCCCGGACTAGTGACATTATTATAGGATGGGGATATATTCGATGAGGCTTATAGGGAGTTGAATCCCGACCAAGCTGATTCGAGAATCTCCGCTCAGTTGAGACCCTTTCGAAAATGGTTCGGTTGAACGAGTAATCGCGAAAACTTTTTCCATGGTCGATTGGAGTCTGTGATATTGAGGACCGTAGTACCTTAACACCACCTCGGCCTTATTTAGGACGTAGTGCGGGAGCTATGTGGGAGTAATCTTACAATGGCTGCTACGCGATACTGCACTCGAAAGAGGTTCTCTTGAGAATATTATTAACCCCTGAGTCAGTCGGAAGGTTGATAATATCCGAAAGATGGGCTGATGACTTTGGGCACTTTGTAGAACCTTGTTCGGCAGGTACAACTAACCTATAGTACACTCCTTTTGGGATGGGTAGACCTTGACTCCGCTCACGTTCCTTTAACCTAGGACTTTGTGTGTTTTCATGCATTGCATCCATAAAGCATCTCATTGCATTGTATTTCATGGAGTCCAAATACCATTTATGGATATCGCGGGATACCATAAATAAAAGATAAAATGAAAAAACAAGAAAAAGATTTCCTTGGTACCCCACGACATTCGTAAATGTTTGAATTCCATGAAATCTTCATCCACATTTCAGCATCATTTACTTTCTTGCATTGCATGTGTCTCCCGATTTCTCACACTCGGTTCTCTCACCTTCCAGTTTCGTCACCCTGAGTTCTCGGCACCAATACAACACCAGAGCTCAAACTCGGAAAAGAATGGAGGATCAGGCAAAAGAGATTGATCGCCTTAGCAATGAACTTGAAGACCTTCGAGGGGGTATGGGGCGTATGATGGAATTGTTACATGTCATGAATGCTAAGATGGATACCCAGCCCACTGTTGTTTCTGAGATTACCGGCGTTATTGTGGACCCTCCACCAAGCGTGACCGTAGCAAGGGACCCACCTTATGGTCTTGCTCCAGGTTTTGTGCCTCCTCAAGCCACTGTTCCGATTAATCAGCCTGTTCAGCAAGCCGTGCCTTTATTCTCTGAAGTTTCTAGGGGGGCTCCTATCTTTGCACCACCTGTTGTACACACTCGTGCGCAACCGTACTTCAATGAGACAGTTTTTGATAATCTTGATGAGAATGTTGAGGGTTATGAGAAACATGATAAGCTTCGTGAGGAAGTGAACACCATCGTCCAGAGATTGAAAAAGGTAGAGGGTGATCAAATTTTTGGGACTGCTGCAAGGGATGTTTGTTTGGTCTCGGGTTTGGTTATTCCCCCGAAGTTCAAAACTCCGAATTTCGATCGTTATGAAGGTGCCACCTGTCCTAAGAGTCATCTGATCATGTATTATCGCAAAATGGCTGCCCATGTTGAGAATGATAAACTGATGATTCATTGCTTCCAAGATAGTTTGAAGGGTGCTTCCTCCAAGTGGTATCTAACTTTAGACCAGTCTCGCATTAAGAACTTTCAAGATTTATCTGACGCCTTCATCAAACACTACAAGTACAATATGGATCTGGCTCCTGACAGAAGACAGTTGCTGAGTATGTCACAAAAGAATTCTGAGTCATTCAAAGAATATGCCCAAAGGTGGAGAGAGACTGCTTCGCAGGTAGAACCTCCTTTGACCGAGAAAGAGTTAGCTGATTGGTTTGTCGACACGGTCCGTCCAGAATTTTACGAGAGAATGGTGGGTAGTGTGACTTCAAATTTCTCCGACATCGTTGTTGTGGGTGTCAAGATTGAATTGGGTATGAAAAGTGGTAAAATGACAAATAATCATGGTGCTTCTAAGGATCAGCCGAAGAAACCTCCGTATAGCTCCCAGAAAAAGAAGGAGGGTGAGACTAATGCTATATCCTCTGGTAGACCAAGAGAACGCTTTTATCGACATCCGCAAGGTTACGCTCAACCTCCAGGGTATCCAGTCCAATATGCTCAACAACCCTATGTGGCAGCTATTACGCCTTCTTTCAATCAACAGGTTCCCATGTATCAACCTATGCAACAACCTCCTGTTTATCCGCCTCCTGTCAAATACCTACAGGCGCCCAACGCTCCTGCTCCTCAACAGCCAAAGAGTCCGGCTCCTCGCCAGAATATGCCGAACAGAAGAACGTATAAACCTTGTCCGCCGATCCCGATGACTTTTACCGAGTTGTATCCCTCTTTGGTCAAGCAGGGTCTAATCACCACTCGGGCTTTGGGTCCGCCTCCTAATCCTCTACCCGCCAATTACAACGCCGCCGCTCATTGTTTATTTCATGAGGGTGCGCCTAGTCATGATCTGGAGAATTGTTATGCTCTCAAAAATATTGTCAGGGATTTATTGGAAAAGAAGATTTTGTCATTTGAAGATCCTCAACCGAATGTTAAGAAGAACCCTTTTCCTAACCATGAGAGCGTCAATGCCATTAGTGTTGATTCGGGGGAAGGTTATACCCTTGATGTTGGACAGATTAAGACTCCTCTCAAGATGTTCCATTCGAAACTGTTTGAAGCTGGTTTGGTAGATACTTCCCACGTTGCATGCGTAAGTTGTGAAGCCAGTGCTAAGGGTTGTGTGTTGGTTCAGAATGATGTTCAGAGGTTAATTAATGAGGGCATTTTACAAGTGACAAACCAATACAAGAAAGATGAGGTCGCTGTAGTTGAGCCTGTCTTCCATCAGCCTGAATCAAAGGGTAAGGTACCAGTGTTTAATCTATCAGGGGCAGGATCTGCCAATCTCGTGTTCGATATACCGAAGTCGTATATCCCTGAAGTGAATCAGCCTAAGCCTATAGTTATTCGAAGACCGGGTCTGTTTCCTTTCAGTGATCCTAAAGCTGTGCCTTGGAAATATGACGTGACGATGATTGACAAGGAGTCTGGGAAGGTTATTCCAAATGAAGAGGCTAAAGGTGCGGTGACCAATATCGCGGAGGTAAGCAGGATGACTCGCAGTGGCCGTGTGTATACTCCCCATTCCGACGAGGTCCCACCTAAGGAAACAACTAGTACCCCAGTGCCTGCCAAAGACAAAGGAAAGGGAGCTGTTACGAATAATGAAGATGCTGAGTTTTTGAGGATCATCAAGAAAAGTGACTATAAAGTTATCGATCAACTTCATCAGACTCCTTCCAAGATCTCGATTTTATCTCTGTTAATGAGTTCACCCGCTCATAGGATGGCCTTGCAGAAGGTTTTGACTCAAGCACATGTGGATCAAGATATTAGCACCAGTCGGTTTGACAGTGTGATTGCCAATTTGACCGCCTGTAACACCCTCAGTTTCAGCAATGAAGAGTTACCGAAGGAGGGTCCAAACCATAATCGTGCTTTACATATATCGGTAAGATGTCAGGAGGACAATTTAGCAAGAGTGCTAGTGGACACCGGGTCTTCTCTGAATGTTTTACCCAAGAGGGTTCTTGATAGGCTGGCTTGTAAGGAGACTGCGTTGAAACCTACTCCTTTGGTTGTCAAGGCTTTCGATGGTTCCCGTCAATCGGTAATGGGGGAGGTTGAGCTTCCTATCCTGATCGGCCCGCAAGTTTTTAATATCACGTTTCAAGTCATGGACATTAATCCCAATTACAGTTGTTTACTTGGAAGGCCGTGGATCCATGCCGCTGGGGCAGTGACCTCAACGTTACATCAAAAGATGAAATTCATGATCGATGGAAAGTTGGTTATTATACACGGTGAGGAGGATCTGATGGTCAGTAACCTGTCTTCTTTCCGTTACATCGAGGCCGATGAGAATGCTTTAGACATCTCCTTTCAAGCACTTGAGATCGCCAATGCTGTTCTGCTGGAAGTCGAAGAGACAGTGGGTCAGGGTAATCCATCTTTTGCATCTCTGAAGAGTAACAGGGCAACAATTGACAGGGGCATTCCTGAAGGTTGGGGAGAGGTAATTGATGTCAGGACCAAGACTGATCGCTCTGGGTTGGGTTACAAACCAACTCAGGATGGAGCTGCCATAACTGTCGAAGGGCGTCCTAAGGTTATCCAAGAGGTATTTGTCAGCGGAGGTTTCCAAGTCAATGCCATCAACGACTGCGAGGAAAATGAAGAGCTGAGCAACCTGGTGTTTAAGGGTGATGCAGTTTTGAACAACTGGGAGGCCGTAGAGATCCCTGTTATCTTTCCCTTGTCAAAGTAATTGTTTTTTAAAGTTTCATTTACATTTTCAAATAAAAATCCGTAGCTCTGCCCAAGGCTATAGGGTCTTTTATTGGGCCACCTTTCATTCCTAAAAAGATATTAATAAAAGCATTTTGTTCAATTCCACTTTGTTTCATTTGCGTTTTTCGTTTTCACTTTTAAAAATGAAATTGGCAACCTTTCTCTTCCCAAAAAAAAAATATAAAAAAAAACAACAGCATTTCATTCTTACATGTCTTCGAGCATTTTAATTAAGTAAGCCTTCCATCATGCAGAGATATCGTAAACCTTGTTGGATCCGATGACTCTACTGACATTCCTGACTGGGATGCACCCATCAATCAGGCTGAGGACGAGGGTGAAGAAGATTTTGAAGTACCCGCGGAACTGACGAGATTGATTGAGTACGAGTACACGGAGCTTCAACCGCATAAAGAGCAGGTGGACCTAATTAATCTCGGTACAGATGAGAGCAAGAAAGAGGTCAAGATTGGTGCAATGCTTGGGACGGAGATTAGGCCGAGGTTGATTGAGTTGTTAAAAGAGTATATTGATGTGTTTGCGTGGTCGTATCAAGATATGCCAGGCCTGAACACAGATATTGTTGTTCACAAGTTGCCACTCAAGCCAGATTGTCCACCTATCAAGCAGAAACTCCGAAGAACGAGACCTGACATGGCTCTGAAGATTCGAGATGAGGTTAAAAAGCAGCTGGATGCAGGTTTCTTGGCAGTCGCAAAATATCCAGATTGGGTTGCCAACATTGTGCCAGTGCCCAAGAAGGACGGTAAAGTTAGGATGTGTGTGGATTACAGGGATCTGAACAAAGCAAGTCCGAAAGACGACTTCCCCCTGCCACATATTGACACACTGGTAGACAATACAGCCAGTTTTGCGTTGTTCTCATTTATGGATGGTTTCTCTGGTTATAATCAGATCAAGATGGATCCAGATGATCGAGAGAAGACTACTTTCATTACTCCTTGGGGAACCTTCTGCTACAAAGTCATGCCCTTCGGTTTGAAGAATGCAGGGGCAACTTACCAACGCGCTATGACCACTCTTTTTCATGATATGATGCACAAAGAGATCGAGGTGTATGTGGACGATATGATAGCCAAATCTCAGAGTGAAGAGGAGCATCTAGACCATTTGGTGAAATTGTTTGAACGACTCAGGAAATATCAGTTGAAATTGAACCCTGCTAAATGTACCTTCGGTGTCAGATCTGGAAAACTGCTTGGTTTCCTTGTTAGCCAGCGGGGGATTGAGGTGGATCCTGACAAAGTCCGAGCCATTCAAGATATGCCGGCCCCGCGAACCGAGACGCAAGTTAGGGGTTTTCTGGGACGTTTGAATTATATTTCCAGGTTTATCTTTAATATGACCGCTACTTGTGAGCCGATATTCAAGTTGCTTTGCAAGGGGCAGACAGTTGAGTGGAACCCTGATTGTCAGAAAGCGTTTGAGAAGATTAAGGGTTATTTGCAAGATCCCCCTATTCTGATCCCGCCCGTACCTGGAAGACCGTTGTTTATGTACCTTACTGTTCTCGAGAAGTCTATGGGTTGTGTGCTTGGGCAACATGATGAGACTGGGAAAAAGGAACATGCGATTTATTACCTGAGCAAGAAGTTTACCGATTGCGAAAACAGATACTCACCATTAGAGAAAACTTGTTGTGCATTGGCATGGGCCGCTAAGCGCCTTCGGCAGTATATGGTCTGTCATACCACGTTATTGATTTCTAAAATGGATCCGATCAAGTATATTTTTGAAAAACCTGCTCAAACCGGGAGGCTAGCCCGTTGGCACATGTTGTTATCCGAATATGACATCCAGTATGTACCCCAGAAGGCGATTAAGGGTAGTATCTTATCTGATTACCTTGCAGACCAGCCAGTTGAAGATTATGAACCTCTTAAGCTCGATTTTCCTGATGAGGATATTTTGTTGATTAAAAGAGATTGTGAAGAGCCAGATCCGAGCGAAGGTCCAGAACCAGGTCTTTGGTGGAAGATGATGTTTGATGGCTCCTCGAATTTTAATAGGCATGGTATAGGCGCCGTTTTGATGAACCCAAAGGGTGGATTCACTCCATTTACAGCGAGGTTGGACTTTGAGTGCACTAACAACGTCGCAGAATATGAAGCATGTATTCTTGGCCTCGAAGCGGCAATTCACCTCCGAATCAAACTTCTTAAAGTAAGTGGTGACTCAGCCTTGGTTATTTACCAGGTACAAGGCAAATGGGAAACGAAGAATGAGAAGCTAATCCCTTATAAGGACTACATTATTGAGCTGATCAAGTATTTCGACGAGATAGAGTTCGAGCATGTTCCTAGATCCGAGAATCACGTAGCTGATGCTTTAGCCATGTTAGCATCCATGTGGAAAGTTAAATTCGTTAATGAAGCACCTCTTATCCATATTGAGCGCAAGGTTGAGCCCGCTTATTGTCAGATGGTCGAAGAAGTTGAGGTGGATGAAAAGCCTTGGTTTCATGATATCAAGAACTATCTCGTCAAGCAGGAGTATCCCGATGGGGCTACTGGTCTGGACAAAAAGACATTGAGAAGGCTGGCGTCCAAGTTCTTTATCAGTAATGGTGTGTTGTACAAGAGAAATCACGACATGGTCCTGCTCAGATGTGTTGATAAACGGGAAGCGGACATGTTACTGCAGGAAATTCATGAGGGGACCTTCGGAACTCATGCCAATGGTTATGCTATGTCCAAGAAGATGTTAAGGGCTGGGTATTATTGGTTAACCATGGAAGCTGACTGTATCCAATACGCTAGAAAGTGCCATAAGTGCCAAATTTATGCTGATAAAATGCATGTACCTCCATCACCGTTGAATGTTTTGTCTTCACCGTGGCCGTTCTCTATGTGGGGCATTGACATGATTGGGGCAATCGAGCCGAAGGCTTCTAACGGTCATCATTTTATCCTTGTTGCCATTGATTATTTCACCAAGTGGGTAGAGGCTGCCTCCTACGCCAACGTGACCAAGCAAGTGGTTGCTCGCTTCATCAGGAAAGAGATCATCTGCCGTTATGGAGTCCCAAGCCGGATAATAACTGACAATGGCACCAATCTGAATAATAAGACTATGAAAGAGCTGTGTGATAGTTTCAAGATCACTCACCACAATTCTTCTCCGTACCGTCCTAAGATGAATGGGGCTGTTGAAGCTGCAAATAAGAATATCAAGAAGATCCTGCAAAAGATGGTTGTGACTTACAAAGATTGGCATGAGATGTTACCGTTTGCTTTGCATGGATACAGAACCTCGGTGAGAACTTCGACAGGGGCAACACCTTTCTCACTGGTATATGGAATGGACGCCGTGCTCCCCATCGAAGTAGAGATACCTTCGCTAAGAGTGTTAATGGAGGCTGAACTTGAGGAAGCTGAGTGGGTTCAAGACAGATTGGATCAGTTGAATCTCATTGACGAGAAGCGTTTGACAGCCATGTGCCATGGGCAATTATATCAGAAATGGATGAAAAGAGCGTTTGATAAGAAGATTCGTATCCGCGAGTTCCGTCAAGGAGAGCTCGTACTCAAAAAGATCTTACCAGTACATAAAGATATGCGTGGAAAGTGGATGCCCAATTATGAAGGCCCATTCGTTGTAAAGACCGTCTTCTCCGGAGGGTCTCTGATACTTACGACAATGGACGGTGAAGAACTAGCACATCCCGTGAATTCTGATGCAGTCCGAAAATATTATGCCTAAAAACCCGCTAAGTCGAAAACCTGCAAAAGGCGACTTAGGCAAAAGTAAGGGTTGAGAAAAAAGAAATAATAATAAAAAGCTCGCTAAGTTGAAAACCCGAAAGGGCGGCTTAGGCAAAAAAGAGCGTCCCGGTGGATTGAAAACCCGAGAGGGCGGTCCAGGCAAAAGTTAGGGACAAAGGCATTTCATTGCATCAGAGGACACTGGTTATCTCGAACACACTTTCCGCATAAGAGCCATGTTTCAGTTCTTTCATCCTCGCCCAAAGCAGGATTCTGGATTGGTCTTAGTTATTAGTGTCAGTAGGTGTCATTGGATTCGATGTAACTTTTTCCCATGTTGCCAATTTCAAAACATAATCATCTGTGGAGCTATGCCTTCAGCGAGCTACCGCCCTTTAAATAAAAGAAACCATCTCGTTACTTACATTCTTTGGTGCATTGCTCTTTGTTTTCTATTGTTATGCAAAATGCGTTTATTCTTAAAATTTGGAAATGAAAGGGGCATTGTAGATTTTGCAAAAACTGTTTTTCAAAAACAAAACAAATTTGAAATGTAATAATTTACTTTGACTAGTGGAAATTCCGAAAGGGTCTCTTCATTCCCCGGAAATATCATTATTGCAGAAACACTTTCAAACCATTGCTCTAACACAGTCCCCAGCGAGACTATAAGCTGACAACTTCTTCTTGGGGTAACTCAAAAGTGTCCCTCAGGTGTTCTTCTCCCCATGTGAAGACATGATACGGTACACCCAAGCAGATTACCTTCTCCCCAGAGAATTCAGAACTTTAAAACCAGAGTTGATCCTACCATTCTCTCCCGTAATTGACGTATTGGTTGCAGAGAACGCAGGGTACTTCCGTCGAGATGTTTATTTCATCTCTCGTCCCGTCTCTAGTCTGTTTCGTCAACATACGCAAGGGCATGAGCATCACATGCCTATTTCATTACATATTCATTACATATTCATTACATATTCATTACATATTCATTACATATTCATTACATATTCCTTACATACTCATTTCATAACATCCTGCATATTCGCATACATAGACATCAACATACATTCATATTAACATATCCATTAACATACGTGTTAGCATGCACAGGTTCATTGTGTCTCTATCATTGGTCGTTACCACCGAGTAACTGGGTTCGTCCGGTCTCTTCCAATAGATTGTCAGCCCTAAGCATAAAATACTTACTTGTTTCCAGTTTCCCCACAGAGCTCGATCCTCGTGGATGACGGTTACTTCAGCTATCTTTCCTCACCAGGATAAGATATTTACCCTTCGAGTTCATTCCCTCGATGGAGTCTTGATTATCAGTCTTCTTTCTAGCTCGATCCTAGATTGAACCTCAGTCATGTCGGTAGTCAAGCCCAACCGGACGTGCATTTATTTTGCACCCTCTAACTATTTTCACCATACCATGGCAGATACACGACTGTTCTCGCTAGGAGAAGTCCATCACTGTACCCGGACGTGCATTTATTTTGCACTATCTTTCAAGAAAATCAACTACAATCCTTTACAGATACACGCCAGTTCGCGCCTGGAAAATATATCAGTACAACACTTTACAATCCTACATGTTACAACCCTTTACACTTTACATCTTACAGCATCAACATACGACATTTCTCACCTAAGAAGTCGATCCTATCCTCGTTATGACTCGCAGCAAATGGCCATCTCCATGGAGCAGTTGGGCTTCCATTTACCTGCCGTCTTGAGGTATGAACCAAATCGTATTCAGGAGAGCACGATCTTGAGTTACGGGAAGGTTTGAGCGAAATCATATTCAGGAGAGCACGATTCTGAAGTTATGAAGAAGTTCATTTATCCTTTAGTAAAAGAAGGAGCGGAATCATATTCAGGAGAGCACGATTCTGAGTTATGAGGAAGTTCAGTTGGCCGTTTTTCAGGAGTGCACGATTCTGAAAAATGAGGAAATTTCAAGAGCCGAATCATATTCAGGAGAGCACGATTCTGAGTTATGAGGAAGTTCGATTATCCACTTTCATATTCAGGAGAGCACGATTCTGAAGTATGAAAAAATTCATTTACAACCGAATCATATTCAGGAGAGCACGATTCTGAGTTATGAGGAAGTTCAATTAGCCATGTTCATATTCAGGAGAGCACGATTCTGAAGTATGAGTATATTCAGTCATCCAGTTTCATATTCAGGAGAGCACGATTCTGACGTATGAGGAAGTTCAGTTTACCCTTTTCATGTTCAAGAGAGCATGATCTTGAAGCAGTTTATTTATCCTTCAGTAAGAGAAGAATCAGAATCGTATTCCAGGCGCCGACCTTAAATGCGAGAAGATTTATTTATCGGATAAGCAGCAGCCTCTTTATTTGAGTGCTTATCCATTTTGGCATATAAGTCCCTTCCAACGATGAGTGACAGTTCTCCCTCGAGAAGCTTATCCGGGCAGTTCCCATCAAAGTCCATTTATTTTGGCATACAGTCGGTCTTTACCCTGTATATTTGATACGGATTTCCGAAAAGTCCGTTTGATCCTGTCACGAGAGATAGTTTACAGAAGCTTGGATGTTATTCTTTGCTCAATGCTCCAGCATTCTGTAAGCGATCTTGCAATCGTACGCGATCCAGTTTTTTATCCTTTAGATTCCCCAGTGGAGGCCGTCTCACAGATGTCATTTCCATTTGCGAATCTCATCCCCAAAGTGACAATTGGTCATTCGCACCAGTTGACTGTCATTTTTAGATTTCCCCAGTGTTGTACCGTGTCTCAGCGTGTCTTTTTCCCCAGTGAGTTCTTCTCGCGGCGTCTGTCCCGGTGTCGTCATGTTCGTTAGCAGTTTCGCATTCATACGCATCATATCATATTCATGGCATCATCTGCATTAAGCTGTTCCCGTTTTGTCCACAGCATGGCATATCGTCGCATATAAGGGCAAAATTTTCGGTTATCTGTATTTAAATCTCTCCACCACGATTCCTTGAGTCTATGTCACTCAAAATCGTCCGGTGTAGCTATTTAAATAGGGGCAACTGTAATACCCCAAATTTTACCCTTATATTTAGTCAGTCATTTCGCATATCATCTCATATGAACATTTGCTAACCACTAACAAGTTATGGAGGTGTTTGTTTTGCAGATTTGGTCCCAGGGGTATTTTTGTCATTTTACCCAAATTTTACCAATTCCTTGAAGACGGGCTGTTATTGAAATTCTGAGACGTTTGATACATTTACCTATCACCAGGTTTGATCATATCAAGATCTTGGCATTTGGTCAGTGGAGTTTAATTACGAGTAGTATTACTGTTGATGCTGAAAATGTTGTGGTTACGGTGCCCATAAGTGTTTGATTATGAAGTGTTTGGTTAACATTTTAATCGGATGATGAGATTGGGATTACAAATGAGACGAGTGCACCAATAAGAATACCACTTGGGAATATTTATGTTTTATGCCTATGTTAATGAATTTAAATACTTGTGGATTTATTCACAATTGTTTATATTTTTTAACTAAGAATAAAATATAAATAAATTCAAAGTGTTGGGAATTTTATTTCATAAAGATTGCATTATACAAAAGGGAGATTGTTTCACATTTTTGCTGTTACAAGGAATTACATTAAATCTAAAAATCCTAAGTCCTAAAAATGCTAAGTGTCTTCATGTTGGCCCTTGAGCTTCGCCGCAAATCTCGACTAACCTGCACATCAAAGCAAAACAAACAATATAGAAAAAGGTTAGGAGTTTTTTGACACTCTCAGAACAATGTCATCATCGAGTGCCGGGAGTGGCACAACCGAAGCTGCGTCCTACCCCCGTTACCGATCCGCGCCGTGGGCGTCAGATCAGGTAACACCTGTTCTTAATCGTTACGGGACATCCGAGAGACAGAAGTAATAAAAGAAGTGGGACTGATTCGTTTTGCCGCGATTGGATTTCAAAACTGATACGAGAATAAGGCAACATTGAACTCAAACCCGGATGCCGGCAGGTCTGAGTCATTTTGGTTCCGAAGTTTCCAACACCTGAAAAGCCACAAACGCATCAATGTCAGATTCAGAATTTGGAACTCAAAACCTAAAATAGTTCATGAGCAGCATCAGTTCTGAACCATGTACAGAAAAATGAGACACACAACAAGCTGCGGCAAAATGACATAGGACAAGGCATCAAAAGATTCAGCAACATCAGTTAAAAACAAGTCCCCATTCAAACCAGTTTCAATGGCAACACACAAGTGAGCGCCAGCACAAAATCACAGCACAAAATCACAGCACTGAATCACAGCACAAGATCATAGCGAAACCATACCAGAAAAGGAACAAAGATGAGTTCAAGAAATCGCAGCGATATATCATGTTTAGGTTGGGTCCCGAATGTGCAAAGCACATCAGAAACAGAGCACCAAACAAGGGCTCAGTTATGAACATCATCGCCCCAGCAAATGAGTCACCAAAACAAGTTCATGAAACGAACAAACGAACGAATACATGGCTCGATTAATCAAACATCGCAGCTCAAATCATCATCGCCCAAAAGTGTATCGAGGCAGCATTAAGCATTCATAGTTGGACACAATTGCCCAGAGTATCAGCTCTGAAGCCAAGAGTCAAGCGGTTCAGCCCCTATCAAGTAAATAATTATGGACTGAATCCGAATTGGAGTTCACCTGAAAAATAACAATCTAAGTCAATACCTGAAAATCAAATCAACAAGCATCAGGGATTAGATCCAAATAAACACCAGAAAGATCAGAGAAATGCAAGTTTATCAGAAAAATAGGCAGCAATTAAAACCACCAGAAATTCACATCAGTTCAGATCACAATGGAACCCAGTTAATCAAAGCAAAACGGGTGTCCAGAGGATCCAAATAAAATTAAATATCCAAGATTTAAATCTTGAGAAATGGTTATCCAAAGCAGATCGAAACTCAAGGCTAGATATCCGCATCTGAAAAACCCAGAAAGACAAGTCAACCCAAATGCAGTCCAATAAAATCCAGATAATCAAAGCATATCAGTCGAATCCAAAAGGGAAAGAATCCCAAATCAATCCAAAGCGGATTCAATCAAATAATTTTGAAATCAAATCAAATCAATTTGTATCAGAAATCACAAAGGCATATTTCAGCGAAAATAAAACGCAAATCCAACACCTTGAAAAGGCCCACGAAAATCAAAAGGATATAAAGAAGAGCAATACAACCTGATAAAAGGGAAGACAGGTGAGAACGCAACAAACGGCCGCAAGGAGTCAAAACCCTAGACGGGGAGGGCGAAAAACTCAAAGCGCAGAAACCCTAACGGACGAGCAAGCGCAAGACTCAGAGACGAAGTCTCATCATCGTCGCCGTCCATCACCTTACGAACAAAGTCGCGATCGAAACACCAGAGGAAGGGTTCACCTTCGCCGTTTGAACGGCGGGCAAATCGATTCCGAGCCTCAGAGGAAAACCTCATCACCGGCCGTTCACCATAAAAGTGAGTCAAGACTGCTTATCATTATTGTTTTGCATGTGTTTTTCAGGATCACGAAGGAGAACGGTGAAGAGAAGCGAGAGAGACGAGAGAGATGAAGAGCGAACAAGACGAAGCAAGGAAATCGGCGCCGCGAACACACCCAAGGGAAACCCTAAAGTTTTGTTCCCTTAATGATAACGAATGGGTTGGGTCCGGATGTGGTGACCGGCCCAACCCCTACTTCTTATTTTTTTTTTTATTTATTTATTATTACTTTATTGTACCTCTTTTTAAAAAATTTTGTTTTATGTTTTAAAAAAAAAGGCTATTATTTTTCACATGTTAATTTTATACTTATATAAAAAAAAAAATCTTTATAAATAAAAATAATAATAATAGTATAACATTTTTCTTTTAATCATAAAAAAAATCTTTTTAAAATATAGTTATCAAGAACAAATATAAATTTTTTTATAAAATTAAAACTCTTGTAAATATGAAAGATGAAAAACCTTTTTTTTAAATAATGAAAAAATAATAAAAATCTTTTTTACATTAAATCATTAAATATCAAATAAGACAATCTCAAGTCTGTATCTCATTTTCTTCACAGCCTCGTAGTTCATCTGATAACTGGTTAACTGTGCCTACTAACGGGTGTCCATTTTTTGCAGTTCACTTTCAGTGTATTGAGTTTTCATTTAAGTTTCATTCATATTTGTATCTGTATCTCAATTGTAATCTCGCGAACCTAATAATCGCGTTTACTTTTCGCATTTAATTTCTGCATGATGTATGATTTAAATTTCTGCTGATGTATCGCCATATTTCTGTCACTTTACACTCCGAAGGTTAGGTCTAGCTTTTGGTCGCCGCACCAATAGTCCTCAACCTCAAAACCTCAAAACTACACCTTACAAACCCTAATTTTTCACAAATGCCTCGCCGCAGGCAAAATTATAATTTTACCCCTAGCATTAGGTCAAAGAGCCGCCGCGCTCATTTTAGGGTTTCCCGCCGTGGAATCCCTAATTTAACCCTAATTACAACTTAACATTTCAACGTAGAGATTTGGAGTTCCTACACTCCACGTAAGCGTGTCCTTAAGATGCGTTTATTCCCCTTGAGACCTTGACCACAGTCAAGAAGTCTCTAACCTCCCTTTTGAGGGGAACTACGATTACTCTGATTCCACTCCCGTAAGGATACGTAGGCACAAGATGCGATGTCTTGCCGAGTAAACTTAGAATTAACCCCTTAGGTCTCCTTTCTCACTTTTAATCCTTTGTGCATATACCTTAAGCAAATAAGTAAAGCAAATAGTAAACATCTGAACAAAAGGTTCCTGTAGAGTACTACAGAAGTTTAGGGTGCTAATACCTTCCCTAAATTTAACCAACCCCCAAACCCTAGATCTTTCCCCGCATTGTGTTTACGATGCAAAATAGGTTTTCCCTTTTTGACCTTTTCCTTCGGATAAATCAAAGAGCGGTTGTGAATTGAATTGCGATTCAAACTCATTAATAGTTTGTGATCCTATTTCCACCGCAACATAACTCATTGGAATAGGTTGTATCTTTGGCCTATTTGCTTGATAATTTGCCCTTGGGGCCCTGTTCTGAGGTTGTTGACCCTGCGGCTGCTGGTATTGTTGCTGATTATTGGTGTGGTAATGTTGCTGATTGCCAGGCTGATACTGGTGCTGATTGCTGAATGCCCCAGGTTGGGGACCATGCTGTGAAGAAGGTTGAAAAACCGGGGTCACTGCCGCCACATATGATGGTTGGTACTGTTGGTGGTGGCTTCGTGAGCTTTGTGCTTTCTTTCCATATGTGATTGCACTCACCTCTCCCTCTTTCTTTTTGTGGAAAGTGATGACTGGCTTCTTTGCCATGCTGGCGCTTGAGGTAATATTTGGAGTGGTCACTTTTCCACTCTTTAAACCTGCTTCCACCTTGACTCCCACTGTCACAATATCAGAGAAATTTGTTGTAACACTGCTGATCAAACGTTCATAGATTTCTGGTTGAACTGTATCCACAAACCAGTCTGCCAACTCCTTCTCAGTAAGGGGAGGCTCTACTTGTGCTGCAGTTCCACGCCATCTTTGCGCATACTCCTTGAAGGTTTCAGTTTTTTTCTGTGTCATGCTGAGAAGCTGATGGCGGTCGGGAGCTAGGTCCATGTTGTACTTGTACTGTTGAATAAAAGCATCTGAAAGGTCTTGGAAACTGTGGATTTTAGCTTGATCTAGACCGAGATACCACTTAGCCGAAGCCCCTTTAAGACTATCTTGGAAACAGTGTACTAACAACTTATCATTTTCAATATGCGGAGCCATCCGCCTACAGTACATGATTAGGTGCACTTTAGGACAAGTGGTCCCCTCATATTTGTCGAAGATTGGCATTTTAAATTTTTGAGGAAACACCAATCCAGATACCAGACATAGATCATTGGCATCAGATCCAAAGACATGATTTCCTTCAATGGCCCTCATCCTTTTGGCCATGATGTCCATCTCCACTCTTAATTTTTCGTGTTTTTCGTCCTCAACTTCAGATCCATCGGGTATATCAAAGATTGGCTGTTGATTGGCGAAAACTGGTCGTACTGTGGTAGGTCCACCTGCTTGAGTAAAAATAGAGTTTCTGATTGTTGGGTCGAACAAGGGATTGAGACTTGAAGATTGCATGTTGTTGAAAGGTGGCACAAAATCCCGGGACATGCCATAGGGAAACTCTGTTGAAGTAACAGGAGCTATTATGACATTGGCTGCTGCTGTGGCAACTTCGGAGATCACTGTAGGTTGCGTATCCATTTTTTCTTTAATTATGTTGAGGACTTCCATGATCTGGATGACGTCCCCTTTGATCCCTTCAATGTCATTATCCATTTGATCGAACCTTTGGTCGTTATCTGCCATCTTCTTTTGAGCTTGGGACCGTGTGTTGTATCTGTGGGTACTCAGCGTGACTCCTTATCTCCTTCTGGACAAGAACAAAGGATGAGTTGCGGAACCCAAATGCAGGACTGATGTAGGATGACATGCAAATGTAAATGCGGATGCATAAACCATTCAAGGAAACTCAATTTTTTGTTTACAAACAAAAAGTTAGACCAACATGTACTGACATGCTTAAAAAGCGTTTTTCATTTGATAGCTGGAAATCTATTACAATAGAGTGGCCTTTGCTAAAGACCTTTCTTACAAGGAAAATGAAAATAAATGCAACAAACAGGATTTCAATCCTTTTTTAGGGAAAGCAGGGAAATGGCGAAACAAAGATCAATCTAACAAGACGATCCTTCTCCTTCTTGGACTATGACATGAACTTGATCCTGGCGGATAATCTCCCACAAGTCTTCGTTTTCTCTTTGCGCTTTGACCAAAGCGTATCTTAGCTCTTCCCTAGTTGAGGGGACCTCAGGCTCCATGGTTATCTCATAGTCATGAGTGTAGAACATGTTTAAGGCAATTTCTTTTGACCATAGCAGGTACCCCCCCTGGTGGTTAAACAACTTGCATTCTCCATTGGAGTTGGGCCCAAGAGGTGTGGATCTCTTTGAGCGTGTTGAGCATTAGATTCTAACTCTTGGTTGCGACCTGTCTCACAGAAGCAAGGCCTCAACAGTTCTGGTTCGGGCTCTGGTCCGGTAGGATACCCATGTTAACGTCGAGCGAGAATAGGATTATAGGTGATTACCCCTTCTATCCCAATGAGAGGCACATTGGGGAAATCTCCGTAGCTAGGAATCATGGCTTGGTCACCGATGCTGGTGTCATACCATGTGATATCATGGTGCCTGAGAGTGACGAGTTTAGAAACCCATGCGCTTTTGGTAGGAAGCCTCCAAAGGATATGGGTCCTTGGCAGATGAGAAGTAAACCATCGGTCGAGTAGTGCAAGACAGCATGAGAATTGCCCACAATCATACAAGACGAAACGGTGGATGACTACATAAGTGTCAGCCAGTATTGTGTTGACCGGATTTTTGAGGATGAAGAGGCGGATTGCCTCTTTGCTGATGAAGTCGTAACTGCTTGGGAACAGATACAGTCCATATATTAGTAGTGCCAGAATCGCCTAAAAAATGCCCAGGTTTCTGCTTTCATAATGATACTCAGCCATCTCCAGTAGAGGTCTGGCATCCATTCCATACCATCCTCCTTTCGCTCTCACCGGTGGTAAGTCTTCCAGCTTGATATGCAGGGCTTTAGCTAAGTCCCTTTTCTTTGGTTTTCGATAAGGGAGCGTAAAAGTCCATGGAATCTTTAAGTAAGCATTATACTCCTCGAGGGTCGGGAGTAACTGAAAGTCTGGAAACACAAAGCAGTGGTAAGTTGTATGATAGAATTCAACCAAGGCTTGCAACATGGGCTCGTTGATCGGAGCACTTATCAATGGCAATAGGTCCCTATATTTGACTATGAAAGCAGCAGGGTTTCGGACAAGTCTTGTTAACATTATTAGACGACCCAATCTCAGATCTGGAACTCGAAGCATGTCTCTTCTTACCATGTTGTTGTCTGCAAAGAAAAAATGAATTTCCTTGAATGGTTAGAAGAAGTGCAAATGCAAATGCAAATGGTTGTCATGGAACTCAGATATGAACATCAGAAGTCTCCATTTCATTGATTAATAAAAGGGATTACAAAACATTGTTTCCCCTTACAAGAGTTTTAAATAACAACTAAATGAATCCTATCAAGGTTCTCCTAGCAGCCTGAGGTTGAGCTTCTCGATCTTTCTTTCCATCTGAGTCTTCTCAAAGATGAGTTTATCCACAATTATCTTCCATGGATTAGACTGAGGTTCGTAAGGTTCTTCTAGTGCTTTCCTCTTCTTACAAGAGAGGATTTCTTCATCATTCAACTGGAGTTGTCTCTGGAGCTCCATATTTTCTTCGACGACTATTTGATACTTGTGCTTCCAAGCTTCTTCAGTTTGCTGTGCTTTGACCAAAGCAATTTTCAACTTTTCTTCTTCAGACATGAAGACCAACGGGAGTTCTTCCTTCAAGGCCATAGGCTCTTGCTTAGGATATGACATCCTTAGTGTGACGGCTCTTTTTCGAACCCATTGGAGGTAAGGTTCCAAAGAGACACAGTTGAGTCTTCCAAGATCCTTCTTCCCTTTCTTGTGTAGATGCTTCCAAGCTCCTAGAATTTTCTCCTTTAATCCTTGACTATCTTCCCCTTCTTTGAAGAAGATGCTTTCCACTTGAACACTTTTGGGTTTGTCCTTTAGAGGGTATCCCAATTGTCGGCGGGCGAGTATTGGATTGTAGTTGATCCCTCCATTAATGCTGAGAAGAGGTACATTGCCGAATTCCCCACAATTATCAATAATCATTGTCCCATCATAATCACGACTATACCAATCAATATCGGAATGGGTAAGAGCCATGATCTTTTGTGACCATCATCCTTTCTTTGGATCCCAAAAAGCGTTGGCTTTGGGTAAGTGTGAAGTGAACCATTTGTACAATAAAGGAGCACAACAAGTGATCATTCCTCCATTGTGAAAGTTCCTCAGATGAACAGAATGGTACGTGTCTGCTAATAAGGTAGGCATAGGATTCTTCTTCAAGAAAATTTTGATGGCATTGAGGTCCACAAAATTCTCAAAGCTCGGAAACAATAATATACCATAGATGAGTAAGGCAAGAATAGCCTCGAATACATCCATGCTTAAATGATCTGCATAGTATTGAGCTTTCTCAACCAAGAATTCTGCCTTTAACCCAAAGACTCCTCCTTTTGTAATCAGATTCTTTTTTATATCAACCACTCCCAAACGTGTAGCTTTGGCAATATCTTGCTCTTTAGGGTCATTCTCCACAATCGGAAAAGGAGAATCTTCAAGAATGGGAAATCCAATTAACTGAGAATACTCTTTTAGCATGGGCACTAGCTGATAATCAGGAAATGTGAAACAGTGGTAGAGCGGGTCATAAAACTGGAGGAGAGTAGAAAGAAGTCCACTATCCATCTTTATCTTCAAGAGTAGCAACAGCTTCCCATATCGGCTTTGAAATCCCTCTGGATCTGTCACTAAGGTGCTCAACCTTTTCAAATCATCTAAGTTAAAACCCTTGTAAGTGTACTTCAAAGTTTTCTTTCTTTCACTGTTCATGACGACCTCTGATGTTTACAAACAACAAAGTCTGAGTTCCATGAAACCATATGATGATATGATGACATGATGATATGAATGCACAAACACAAGCAAATGCATATGCACACAACACAAGCTTAAGGTTAAGGACAAGCATGAGTCCAAAGGTCTACCCATCCTCAAAGATTTGTACTATGGATCGATTGTACCTGCCGAACGGGTTCTACAAAGTTCCCAGAGTCATCAACCCATATTTCGGATATTATCAACTTCCCAAATCACTTGGTAATCGATAATATTCTCAAGAGAATCTCGTCTGAGTGTAGTATCGCGTACCAACTACTTCAGAAATACTTCCTTATAGTCATCGCACTACGTCCTAATAAGGCCAAAGTGGGGTAAAGTGTATTCTAAAAGTCCACAGTGTCATGGGCTCCTTCGTTGAAAGTAGCATTGTCTTCACGAATACTCGATCAACAATACTAAACTTTCAAGAGGGCCTACACTGAGCGGTGGTTTCTCAAGTTAGCTTGGTCGGGAATCAACTCCCTATAAGCCTTCTTGAATATACCACCATCCTATCATAAGTGCACTCAAGTCCGGGTATAGGACCATCTCACCACTAAAAGCACCCAATACCCAACATACAAACAAATATATTGACAAATATACATGTTAAGCAAATATTTACAAATATAGCATACAATTAAACAAAATACGCTAAACCCTCAAGTTTAAGCATCCCCAGTGAAGTCGCCATTTCTGTTGCGGTGAGAATCGTGATACCAAGCTATTGGTTAACTTGAATCTAAATTCTTAAATTCACAACCGGACTTTAATTTATCCAAAGGAAAGGTCTAAAGAAAGAAAAAACCTTTTTCGCGATGTTACAACAACGCTAAGAGATTCGGGGATCGGGGGTTGGTTATGCATAGGGTAGGTATTTCACATCCTAAACATCTGTAGTACTCTACAGGAACCTTTTGTTTGTTTGCATGCTAAGTTTTGTTAAATGTTTGCTTAGGGTTGAATTGGGTAAAAGGTGTAGGTAAAGACCTAAAGATAGTTTCTAAGCTTGCTCGCAAAGACGTCGCATCCTCTTCCTATGTATCCTAACTAGGATAGAATCAGAGCAATCGTAGTTCACCTCACTAGGGATGAAGAACACTTGATTATGATCAAGGTTCAAAGGGGAACAAACATATCCATGCTTGTGTAGAGTTTCACAAAACTCTCTAGATCTATGTTAAACACTCAAGAAAGGGGAGTAAGTAATCATTTCCATGATTTTTACATAGAGTTAACCAAACTCTATCCTAAAGTTCTACGTTGAAGAAACACTCCTAGTGTAGGTGGGTTTTCTAGACTTAAAGCAAAGTCTAATGGTTTAAATGTTCTAACTTAACTAAGCTAGGGTTAGGATGACTTCACAAAGTCAAGAGGGATAAATGAGCTATTCAATGACACAAGGGTCAAGGGAGAGACTTTTCCTTTGGAAGGAGAGAGGGGAAGACAACTTGGATGAGAACTAGAAAGTTCCATCACTTGGGGGATGAAGTACTTAATAAAGCAAGATGAAATAAGATTAAGACAAGTAAGCATGCATATTATAATAAGCAGATGCTTTAAATGATACCAAGGGTTACAACCAATAAATCATCTTAACAAAGATTGAGGGCTCATCTTGACAAAGATTGGAACATGATGTAGGTTATTACTATATAAACAAATCACAATTTGAAGATGTGCAAGTCACAAATTCAGAACATAGCAAATATAACAACAATGCATAGACGATAATCAAACACCGCTAAATCAGTTTAAACCTCATAATTTAGGAGGGATAATCAAGTAAATTCATGGTAACAAGGTCCTATCATGCTATCAAACACAAAAGAAACAATAATCCACAAATCTCACAAGATAAATAAGCATGGTATAGAAGAATGTCAACAAAGACGCAAGGTAACGATCGACAAATGGAACAACTTCTAAATTGGCAAAAAGCAATATGATTATGAGCTACTTGAAATTTTCTTTTTTAAAATAAAACTAGACATTATTATGAACATTTTGCAAAAAGAATGGATAGAAAATGATAAACAATAAGCAAGTTATAATTTTTTGAAGTTTGTTGAATAAAAAAGAAATAAAATGGCAAAAAGTGTCCTCCATGGGACTTGAACTCAGGACACAAGGGCAGAAGGTCATAAGGGGCGCATGGTTCTACCACTGGGGTGGCTATACATCCGTGTATTTAGCCACCCCAATAAGTATATGAGGTATGTTTCAAAGGATTTCTGGGCAAGATAAAACAACGAAATGCCGAAATACGGTTTGATGAGTAACTCACTCAAAACTCAACCTTTTTTAGTGAAATTTTAGTCAAAACCACTTGGAATTTTATGAGGATCATGATGGTGTAATCCTTTTTCTTAAATTATGCATACATAATAAAAATATAATGAACATGCCAATTGAAACTTGGAGATGCATTTTGATGACCACAAAGCACAACAAATGCAACCTTGATTAAAGAAGAGCATGAGCAAACCATAAACATGTTGCTAAATGAGTTCTGACAATAATTTCACTCAAAACATCATTGGAGCAAAAAAAGCATATGAGCTGCATTAGTTATAGCATGTTATTCTAGCATAAATCCAATACAGTGTTGTTCTTAAATTACTTAACACTAAATGCAGGTTTCACCTTATTGCAACAACTAGAGAAACATATGTGATGATAACAAGAGCTAACAAGCATAAAGTGAAACAAAACCAACAGCCAACCCATATGTTCATGGTTAAAAGTGATGGTTGAAACTGATCCAATCATGAGTTCCAAAACAAAGTTTAATGACAGCATGTGCTCATCAATTCATATTTGCAACAGGTCACACAAAGATCTTGCAAGGGACACTTGAAGCACTGATGAGAATCAAGAATTGAGAATTCAAAACAATAGTGGCCAGCAAGGTGTGTTATTCAATCAATATCATCAAAGTTTGAAATTCAACCTTGGCATAAGCTCACACAGCCATACATGATAACTCTGCCTTCAACAATTTACACAAGCAAAACACAAAATCCTAACAAGTGCTACAAACTAGTTCTCCCTCAGACTGCCTAAGAGAAGTGTCCTCATGGATTAGCATGACAGATACAATCATGTATTGAGATTTGATGACAACAGTCAATTACTAATGACAGTGACAAGCTGGCTATTACCAAACCAAAAATCAGACCATGAACCCTTATATACCAGCTACCAAAACATCAAGCCACTGACAAAGCTCAAAAAAAAGAAAAGGGAGCCTAAACTCTCAATACAACAACATGATTGAAGAGATTTTGTTGAGGAAAACAAACATCACACTTCAATATAATGGGATGCAAACAATAAAAACAGACTTTTGTCATGAAGAAGCTGGAACTGGTAGGAGACAAGGTTGACAAAAGTTTCTAGAATTTTAAAACAGGCCTTTGACAGTCTCAACATGCTTCCAACATCAAAGGAAAAAAAATGACAGCCACTGAGCATAGCATCAAATCAAAATGCAATAAGGTCTGAAGTTCAGCTTATCATGAATTCACACAATCCTATAGTAACAACTTTCTCACCAGAGCATACTAATCAGGAATCCTACTGGTTTTAAGCTCTCTATCTTTAACTAGCCTGCTTGTGATAACTCTCCCCAAAGCCTAGCAGCCTAAACAAAATAGGGTTCTGACATTATAATGTCAAGCCTAAATGGATACACTAATATAAAAAGTTACCACTCTAAGTATTCAAGATGACAGATCCAATGCTCCAACAGCAGTTCTAAACATCTAAAACCTGGCAGAAACTACACTTGAGTTACCAAACTCAGTCCTCATGCACAGACATTGGCAGCTGGTAGTTTCTCATCATGACAAAAAATCATCAAAGCACTCTACTTAAAAATAGCTAAAAGACCAAGGTTATGATATAGCATTTTATTCATGAGTTAGAGACAAACCACTAACTTACTCACAAAAGGTTTTTAACAGCATCTACCTAATCTGACTAGAAAGTGTTGTATACTAGCAGGTCTTAGGTGAAATCTAGATGATCAAATGCAAACCTGGTGGGGACCTGAAATGTAAGACCTCACAACAGAATAGTGGCAACAAAAAACATCCAGACAAACTCTATGCCATGTCATCAATAATTGATCACAAACCTGGTCTGAGTTCAAATAGTGATGGCTCCCTCAACCATAAACTCAACAAACAAAAAAAACTACTTAATCCTATTACTCCAAACTTCCTAGCCTGCCTCAAGTAAAATGGCCATGCTTAGCAAACCTGAGGCTTTCACCAGATCTCCCTTATGCAACAAACTGACTGTACTGAACCAGCCCACAATTCATGACAGCATTCCTAGTCACAACAACCTCCAAGACAAACTAGGTTAAGCTACCTTAAACCCTATTAATAGAAACAACTGCAGCAGTCTGGTTGCAAAATCATACCCTCTAAGAAGCTTAAAAATAAAACTGGTATACACTAGGCATGAGCTGACAAACTCAGCCTTTGAGAACAGCCTCCTGACCAAATGATCTACTTAAATTAATGCCCTACACAAATCAACCAGACCCTTACAAACCCTACACCTCACTAAGAATAATATGGCTTAAGAGTTTCTAACATTGAAATTAAGGAGTGGATTTGTAAACAGAAACAACTACATAAGCTATTACCATAATGCAAATGCTGGTTGGACGATAAGCAAAGTGATAAAAATAGCACAGTTACCATTATTACCAAATCAAGATTCTTGTGCAAACTGTTCTATGCCTACACCATTGATTGAGGTTTTAAGAAACAGGATAATGCTCAAGCCAAATTCAAACCTACAGGCAGCAGTACTTAATGAACTAGCAGTAGGCATTTGAATAACAAACTACGCTTAAAACAAACTAGCTACAGCCCTCCCCTTCCTTTCTCAACTTAAGGTAATGCCAACAAAGTAACCAGAAAAAAAAACAACAATGATGCTCATAAAATGCAATGATAAACAAAAAAAACTGATCTCATCATGATATTGAAAGTTAACAAGTTCTGCAGTAATGGATTGACAACATTAATACAATGATAAATTCAACACAATTCAACAGTCTAAACACAACTTATTACCAAAGCAAAAGGTTTAATTCCAACTGTCCTACTCTATACATGACATTGCCAAAGTCAAACATTAGCACACTCAAAGTATGCTTTTCATATGATTGTAGTTCAAAGGCAGCCAACATGACAACAGGTCTAACATGATAAACCAAACTTTCAAGTTCAAAAATCAAACATGTATTGATGACATTTATGCATATAAGGAAGGGGTTTATAAGTACTAGCCTCTTGTGGATTCCTCTCAACCAGCTAACAGCACAAAGCAAGAATTCCCTCCTCTTTTGAGCCAACTTGTAGTCTCCTTCTTTTTTGAAGCAAAATGAAATCTTATGGAAAATTGAGGAAATGTACTTCACCACTAGTTTTCAATGCTTTGGACAGTTGTAATAAGATATAAGTGAGGTGTTTGGATGATTAAAACAACTGAAATAGACCTAGACCAAGATTTTGCAAGTTTTGAGGGTGGTGGTCAAACTTTCATAGTGTGAAAGTTGACTTTTAGCAAAATGGTATTTTTTGGAGGTTTAAAGGTATAGACACCTTCTATATGATATTTAAGGAATGTATGGATGCTTTTTATAGGTTTGGAAAGGATGGAATTGGTCTTGAGCAGAGTTTTGCTCAAGATAGTGTTTTTTGTAAAAAAAAATGGAAGTTTTTGGAGATTTCTTGATGAGTGAGAGGAGAGCGAGAGCTATGGTGTTATGATATTGCTCTGGTGTGTTTGAAGATGAAGGTGAGGCCTCTATTTATAGTGCAAGGAAGAGTGAGGGCAAGCCTTGATTATTTCCAACTTTGGAGGGAGTTTTGGAAGAAAATCCTTCCAAATCTTGTGGCAGCCATTTTCACATCAGCTCCAAGGCTCTATGCAAGCCAATAGCAGTTGGAAAGATGGGCTGAGGTGATTGGAGAAGGTCTATACTGATAGGGAGTTGTTGCTGCCACAATGTTGGAGAAAAGTTTCTCTTTCCTCCTTTAAAATGATTATTTTATTTGCAACTTGCTATCAACTTGTTTGGCTCATCATTTCAACCTCTCTTATGGTTTTCTCTTCACCTAAGCCTCTCATTATCAGCTTGCAACATGATCCAAGGGTTGAGAATGGTTAATGTTGTGAAAATCTGATTTTGAGAAGTTTGGCCAAAGTGATTTCAAGTGTGACAGGTCCAACTTCCATGTACCATAACTCTTAGCTCACAAATACTCTTGAGGAGTTCTTGTACTTTTTAGAAAGCCCTCATGTAGCTATAAAACTTTCATATTTATCAAAACATCCAATTCTATGTGCATCTTGGTTAAAAAACCCCTTGAAGTTGACTGAAAAAATGGTTTGTATGGCCAGAACTTGTGAAATTTCACTAAGTCCTTTACTCTTGAAAAATGATTTTTGCTATAACTCCAATTCCATGCATTTTTTGAATGCGGACCACTGTGGGACTTTTGTAGGGTTTGTCAATACCTTTCAAACAAGCTTAGAACCACTTCAATCAGATGTGTGGTTAGGGAGTTAGGGTTTAGCCTCTTTCAAAACCCTAATTTCTCGACTTTTCGATTACTCCTCAACCCTTGATTCAATGGTCCTGAAATTTTATGGGGAGGTGTAATATGATATAAGGAACATTTTTCATTCACACCTTGAAGTCAAATTCCTTATTGTTCGAGAGTTGACTTTTTGGTCAACCTTTCGATCAATCGGTGTCTACCGAGTCGCCCGTTGGTGATCCCGACATCCTGAGGACTTGAAACTCTTTGGATGGACTTTAATAAGCCATAGGATATTAATGGACCTTGATCCCACCATTGAAATACTCTTTGAATCAAAAGTCAAACTACAGTTGACTTTTTTAATCGAAAACCCTAATCGGGTGTCTCAAATTGCACCGTTCTCAAACCCCGGGTGACCACCTCAAATTGCACTCATTCTTGGTCCAACGTATCATCCTTGATCTTGTTTGAAGTTGGATCAATCCAAAACATTGATTGATCAAACCATCGAAGCCTCGATTTTGACGGTACGGAACCCTGATTCATCTGCATCTTATCAAAGATAAACTGAAAATGGGTTAAGGTTAGTTAATCAAGCAAATATGATCCTACAATGATGAGGATATAAGGGGTCAAAATTTAGGGTGCAACACTCTCAAGCTTTTATCTGGATGGAATTGATCCCCAATGAGTTATTTCCTCATTAGGTCGAGTCTTGTTTGAATGTTTCTTTCCAGTTTGTTCCTGGATTGAACTTTGATCTCTTGCAGCAGTTATTTGAATTTCTCCGGATTGTGAAACCTAGATGATGATAAGGTATTTATTTCTCCCTTTGAGGGTTTATTTTCCTCGACAGAAAGTTGTTTATAAATCCCCATCAGAAGATGAAGATTTGAATTTTCCTAGCAGTGTTTTAATAACACTCTCTTGGTAATTGCTTGTGCGACTTCATGTGGCAGCCTCTTTATTTGAGCAGCTTGTGTGTCCCCAACAAGGTAAACTTCACCTGGTAACAAGTGGAATCCTCTTTATTTGAGCAGCTTGTGTAATCTTCAAGAATTTATTGGTATTTTTGCAATAAATGGTCATTCTCTAGTTCATCCTCAGCAGAGAAGTTTATTGTGAAATGATGGATCCTTATCCGACCAACTTTTCCATCAAATGGCATCTCTGTGGAAGAAGTCTCGGTGATAAATTTGTTGTGAAATCCTCAGCAGATGGTTGTCTCTTTATTTGAGAAGTCTGTTGTATGATTTAACCTGCCGTATCTCTTTTGAAGATCCCCGACAGTTATTGATATTTCATCCCTAACAAATGGTTGTCTCTTCATTTGAGATGTTTGTTGTGTGATTTGAGCTGCCCAGTGACAGGTAGCTAACAATATGTTTCTCGTCCTACCCAGTGACAGGTAGTCGAGTACGTTTGTCCTACCCAATGACAGGTAGTCGACCTTTATTTCCTTATTCTACCCAGTGATAGGTAGTCGGTAAGCTTTCCTTGTGAGTTTATTGCCTTTATTTTCTACCTAGTGACGGGTAGCTGGTAATGTTTCTTCACCTTTTGAGTATATTGCCTTTATTTTTCTACCCAGTGACAGGTAGCAGGTAATATTTCTCACCTCTTTTGGTTGGTTATCCTTTGTTTTTACCTAGTGACTGGTAAAAGGTGATCCTTCCTCCTGAGCTTGTTGCCTTTATTTTTCTACCCACTAACTGGTAGCGGGTAACATTTCTCTCTCTTTTGGTTAGTTACCATTGTTTTTTATCCAGTAACTAGTAGTCGGTAATCTTTCCTTGTGGTAATATTCATTTTCCTACCCAGTAACAGGTAGTTGATATATTGTTTACCCTATCCAATAACCAATAGTTGGTAACCTTTTCCTTCATGTTTATTACTCTCGCTAAGCTACTCAGAAACCAGTAGTTGGAATTCTTTCTTTTCCTACCCAGTAATAGGTAATTGATTATCTCTCGTCAGCGGATTTCTTTTTACCTAGTAACCGGTAAGTAATACATCTCCTTGTTTTTCTGCCCAGTAATCGGTAGATGATAATTCTTTTGTGTTTATTGCCCTTATTTTTTACTCAGTAACCATTAGAAAGTATTTTGCCTATTTTCTTTGGTTCGAGTATCTTCACCCAATAACCGGCAGCTGATATCTCTTCTCAAGTTGAGTCGATTCCTTTCCTTTATCAAAATAGAATCTTACTCTTTTGTTTTCCTTTGCGAAGCCTCTTTTCTTTTCTTTTGCTCCCCAGCAGTTTGTTTGTCTCTTGTGGCTTTTTTCCCCCACAAAGGTCTTTTGTATGCATATCATTTGCATAATTATATCATTTTGTGGCCTCTTAGGGCCAAAAATTGGGTTTACTTATTATATTTAAGTCTCTTCTATCTGGTCGAGACAAAAATGTCAATCTTCATATCTCCGGATAGAAGAAACTTACATAGGGGCAACTATAATACCCTAATTTTTACCCCTAAGATCCCACATATCATTTGCATTTCATTCCACAAACAAGATCACACGCTTTGGTTCTCTTGCCTTCCTCTGTGTTTTTTCTTGAGAGATCACTGGGCACCCTTGGTTTCTTGTTTGTTTGATGTTTGTTTATGTTTATGGTTACTAACCATAATTAAATCCAAAAATATATCTGTTTTATTTTTCTTTACTAACTCTTTTTCAGGAAGAATTTGGATCAAAGATATCAAATACTAGTCCATCTACTCAAATGAATTTCATCTGAAAAGAGTCAAAGTTGATCTGCAACCAATTCAAAATTATCTGATCAAGAATTCCCAAGATTTGATTGATTATTATTCAAGAGACTCCAAGGTTCGTGTGTTTATTTCCATGACTTCTTTGACAAGTCAGAAAAATCGAGCCAGAGTCAAGACAACACATCAAAAGGAAAGTTTTCACAATTTTTACTGTGTTAATCGATCAACACATTTGTACATGCAAATGATTAATCAATTAACTTGTGCGCATTTTGTGAAAATGCAGTAAATTCAATTTCTGCAGCATTTTTGGCACCAAATCAAATGTTGCATCATGAGAATATTCTAGATCACTTTAATTTTATTCCCCTTCCTCATCATAATTGATTCCCACCATTCACCTTCACTAATCACCATTTGATCATTAATTTTTCTCTAAATTCAAATTCCAAGCCTAGTTTTGGTTCCAAACCAAATTCCATACCACCAAAATTTCAAAGTCTAAATCCTATAAATCGAGGCCTCATTTCATTCATTTCACAAGATTTTGATCACCAAAATCACCTTGTCAAATTCCTTCTTGACTCTCAATTTGTTCTAATTACCAAATTCACCAAAGCTCTTTCTTCCTTTGAAAGTTAGTAAGCTCATCATTAGAACTTACTAATCTTTGAGCTAAACTTTCATCCATTCACTTTTTCACCATCAATTTCAGTAGATCAAGGCTTTGGAGTGTGGTTCTTGACGTTATTTGAAGCAATTTTAGATTTGAAGTGGTAAACCCTCGTTTCACCATTGTTGTTCTTGACCCATCCTTCATAATATGATCTATTGTTGATTCTTGTTGCTTGATCTTTGGATCTTGCAAATTGTGTTTCATTGGTGATATTTGCTATTGTTTCACTTAAAATCCCGTGCTAATTCTTATTCATGATCATGAGATGTTTGAAGAAATGGTTGGATCATGGATGCTAAATTTTTTCAAAAACATTTGTTGTCGTAGCAGTGTTAATCGGTTAACACATTTGCACTGGCAAATGGTTAATTGGTTAACCTGTGGCAGATTTATGTTTTTTGTTTGTTTTTAAGACAGTTTTGGTTCTTTCCTCTTCTTCTTCCATTCTCTTTTGATTTTTTCCTTGTAATACACTTTTAAAGATTCTTTTCCTCTTTAAATTCATTGAACTTAGGGTGTATATGAAGTTGGATAAACATTCATCAATTCAAATCTATCTTTAAAGTGAATTGTTCAATTCATTTTAGGTGCTTTGAGTTAATAATATGTTTAGTGCTTTAATCCACCAAGATGAGTGGATGAACTTAAAGATGGAATGATCTTTAAATTGTAGTTCAATTTGGCATCCCCTCTCCTCTTTTTCTTTTTTTGATCGATGAAAATTTTCGATGTCGTTTGAACTTATTTCAAGTTCTTGATGAAGATGATATTGTTACCTATTTTCTTTTTGTGCGGTATTTCTTTTGGAGAGTGATCTACATATCACTTCTATAGCATGCATTAGCACTATCATTGTTATTGACCGGTCTCAGATAGTTGTGGTTTCTACATAAACCCGATTATGATTGCTTAACATAGTGCTAAATTGTCCCATAATCGGAAAATGATCATTCGTGGCTCAATCTTATGTTTGAAAGTCTAAGTATGGTTAATTATTTGTCTTAGGTCAATTACCTATTAAACTTGTTGTTAGGAGGCTTTGATTTATTCAATCCTCTAATGAGTTTTCATTAACTTTGGCCTAAGCGCACGAGTTAACCATCGTTGATCATTTGTTCTAACAACTAATCAGTAACTCACTAACAATATCATTGTGCTAATTTTTTGTATGATTCTTTCTTGTTCCCTATCTCTCTTTTATTTTATGCTCCATTATTATCATCACATTTCATATTATTGTTTATGCTTCCACCATTCTTTTCCTTTGTCCATTTGGACCCTTTGTTTATGTTTATGTTCTTTTTCTTTTGTCTATTTGGACCAAAAATATTAATAAAGGCTTAAACCCTTAAAAAAATTATTCTCTTGATGGTGGACTATGTGTCGCAGTGAAATTTTGATACCAAACTATTAATTAGTTTGAATCTTTAATTCATTTTGCAACCAAACTTTGATTTGTCCAAAGGAAGGGATAAAGATCGAAATTCCCACAACGCAATGCAAATGCAAGGTTAGAGAGTTATAGGTTCGGGGGTCGGTTAAACTTAAGGAAGGTGCTAGCATCCTAAATTTCTGTAGTACTCTACAGGAACCTCTTGTTTTATGTTTGTTTATTGCTAAGTGTTTATCTGCTTTAAGGTTTAAAGGACCTAGTGGTTTATTTCTAAGTATACTCGATAAGATGTCGCATCTTATGCCTACATATCCTTACGGGAGTGGAATCAGAGTATATGTAGTTCCCCTAAAGGGTTTGAGGAGTTCTTTGACTTTGGTCAAAGTTCCTACGGGTTTAGTATAGTTGATTGATTGATTTTAGGTGAAAAGGTGAGTTGTCATTTTAAGAGAGATTTAACCGCCACAAGGTGTAGGAAAATGGCCTTTGCATCGTCTTAAGAGAAGGGCTCAAGTACTCGGATAGGGATCAACGAGGTACGCCTCTATCTCTCTTAAGGCAAAGTTCCTACAGTATTGATTCTATTATTGTGGAGTGGAGATTCTATCTCGCTTAAGATGATTTGGCATCTTTCTCTAATGTGTTTGAATATTTGTTTGTTTTGAGTTGTATTGTTTTGTTTGTTCTAAGTTGTAAAGGATAACGGTCCTTCCTATGGGGTAGGATCTATCCTAGAGATCAACTTGAATGGGATCAAGGATCATGGGGAATATGATGCAAATGATATGCACTACACACAAGTGTTGACTCATGTGTAGGTTTTTCCTTTGGACGGAATGCGATGCAAGAATATAAATTGCGATAATGTTAAATTGCGGATAAAGATAAAACATACACAAACGCATGAAAGCGCTAAGTGAGTGTGTGAGTGAACTGTGTATGTGAATGTGCGGGAGCGTGCACGATTAGACGTTGATTTATTTTAGGAGATTGATTTGAAGAAGGTGGTTGAATTGATTTAGTGAGACTAATTTTATGGGGGAGATTATATTAGATGAAAAAACTGATCTTAGTTGGGTTGATGTTAAGGGGAAATTGGATTGCATTAGATTTGTTTTAGTAAAATTGTTTATTATCACATTAAAAGTTGATTTACTCAAAAAGTTTCTAATATATAAAAAAAGTTTAGTTTTTATTATTAACAATTGCAATGATGCTATTTAAATTATGAAAATGATTTTTAAGTTGTCTTCCTTTTATTTAAGTTATTATAAAAGGTTTTTCAATTTTTCATAAAGGGATTTTTATTAAAATGGTTAAATAGTTTTATTTGTTTATTATATAAATATAAAGGTTATTAAAGCTATTATAAAATAAATTAATTTCATAGATAAAAAGGATTGCCATGAAGTGAGTTTTTTTTTTTAAATAAAATAGTTGTTATTATCAATTATGGAAAGGGTTTTTTTATTATATAAAAGTTTTGAATAATTTTATTACGAAAAAAAGAATTAAATTAATTAAGGGATTATTTAAGAGGTTAAAAAAAGTTTTTTAGTTATTTAATAAAAAATGAGAGTTATTTTAAAAGGTTTATTAAGATAAAATAATTTTAATTATTATTATAAGAGCCAATTAAAATTAAAAAAAACTTTCTAAATAATGTAAAAAAGGATTTTATAATAAAAGTGTTTAGATATTAAATTAATTAAATAAATTACCTAATAAAAGGGATTAATTAAAAAGATTATTAGCTAAGAAAAGAGTTGATTAAGGTTTAATTAGAGGTTAATTAATTTTAGAAAGATTAATATTAGACAGGTAATTTAAACTAATCAAAAGCAGATTAACGGTTAATTGGTTGATTAGGGGAGGATTTGGAGCTAATTGGGAGAGGGCGTGTGATCGAGTGGCGCGCGGGCCTATAGGGTATACGGTGGGGATGCAAGTAAGGTCGTGTGATGGTGGTTTATTGGAGATCGAGGGATGTGTATGTGAGGGTGCATGGTCATGTGTGTGTACCGCATATACATCAGATTACAATATAAAAACTAAGAAAACAGAAACCCTAAGACCCCCCCCCCCCCACATCCCCAAATCGCCCATCTTCTTCCTTCGTCAACTCTCTCTTCTTTCTTCATTGATATCGCAACTTCTTCTTATTGTCTTCTCCTTCGTTCGTTTGCCGTTTCTCCTCCGCCATCGCCTCTTCTCTCAACTCCATTCTTCAATTTCTTCCCTTTTTCAATTCCTATATCCACAAGCAAATCAATAAAAACAAAGTTAGTGATAAATAAAACTCACGGTTCGATGGTTTTCTGCAGGGATTTTGATGGTCGGTGACGGCTTTGAATCCGGGTGGAAGGGTTTCCGGCGACGTGACAGTGGGCTTTCGGCGATGGTGATATTTTCGAGTCGGGGCTTTGCTGTGCCGGAAAGGACATTGATTCGAGGGCGGTTAGAGGTTTGGCGGCGAAGAATGATTTGCAGTTGACGGCGAGTGGATGGAGGTTCGCCATGGCGATGAAGATAAGTATTCTTCCCCTTTTTTATTTACGAAATTTAGGGTTTCATTTGGGGAATTCTTGGATTCATCGTATTGCTATAGATTTGGTGGTTTCTTCGTGTGAAGGTTTGTGGCCGTTTTTGGTTGTTGTTGTGATTTATAGGTTTTGGAGTTTGAAGCTAAAAAAGGAGCTTATTGAAGCTACAGGGTCGCGAGCTTGGAGCCTCTTCTCAGGTTCGATGGTTTTCCTTCTTATAGTGGATTCAGGAAACATTGAATTGGATGGGGTTTAATATTGTTGGGCCTGGTTTTGGTAAGGAATTGAAGCCTGTCTAAGCATGTCTCTGAGGCGTTTAAAATTCATTCCATTTTCGTTCCAACATGTTGCACTTATTTTGGAAAGAATGAATCATTGTGGATTTCTGGCTATTTACTAATGTGGATTCCTATGTTTGATTTCCAGATTTCGTGTTGAGCCAAATTGGAAAGGACCTCGTTTGTCTGAAGCGCGTTTGATACTTCCCGAATTTAAAACTTCCTTCTCAACTGATGACTTTGAGGGAAAGGGTTGTCTTTCATAATCTTAACGTTACGGAGGTGAAACCACGAGTAATTGTCCCTGTTGGATTTTAAACACATATGAATTATCTCCGAATTTGAATCCACTCTATCTTGCACTAAAAACCTGTCAGGGGTGTCTTAAAAGAAACTGCACGCTCGTTAGCCATAATAAATTCGCACACAAAAGCAAATAAGGAGGTGGAATCTTAAGGTCAAAAATTAGGGTGCAACAGATGCCCCTATTTAAGTTACTTCTATCCGGAGATATGAAGATTGAAATATTCGTCTTGACGAGATAGGAGGGACTTAAATACAAACATTGCATGAATTTTTTGCCATAAGAAGCCACCGAATGCAAATGATATGCAATGATATGAAATGCAAGACAGACGGGCCTGTGAGAAATGGCGCCACAGGGGAGAAACTAGACACAACGCACGGGAAGAACAGGCTCAGTAGAGCGAGACTCTACGGAGGAAGATTGACAATCACAAAGTGTCTGTAAATATGTTGTGGAGAAACTTGCGAGAAGATCCACTTGAAGAACCTACTGCATATGTCAAATGTAATTGATCCAAGATATCATCTGGAGAAGTCTACTGCCGAGACTTGTAACTATAATTGAGAATACTTTTGCCAAAGTATCTACTATTAACATTTATAGGGAATCTGCTGCCGAGATTCTGTGTTGAAGGCCGTTGGAGAAATACTTCTGACGAAGTCTTCTAGAAATCTACTGCCGAGATTATCCAGGAACTGAAATAGAACTACCTACTGCCGAGGTCTTCTGGGAATCTACTGCCGAGATTAACTAGGAAATTAAATAGAACTACCTACTGCCGAGATCTTCTGGGAATCTACTGCCGAGATTAACCAGGAACTGTAAGATGTTTGAATGATTGTCGTTGTAGATTGTAGTTGTCGTTGTCGACTGTAGTTGTCGTTGTAGACCGTAGTTGTCGTTGTAGACTGTAGTTGTCGTTGTAGACCGTAGTTGTCGTTGTAGGCCGTAGTTGTTGTTGTAGACTGTAGTTGTCGTTGTAGACTGTAGTTGTTGAACTTGTAGATGTAATGGAGGTTGTAAAGCTTCACCGGGGATCTTCAGAAAAATGTGAGTCGGTTGAATTGTAATGTATGCCTTCTCAAATAAAGAGAGACTATTGTGATAAACTTCTTCGACTTCTTCGGGGAGATGTCGCTTGATGAAATAAATTTGCGTGATGAACTCACTGGGGAATACATTCCTGAGGAGCATCCTTATCGTAGTTGTAAAAAGTGTGAATTCTCAAATAAAGAGAAATATATGTAAGCTTTTTCATTTACCAAGTTGATAATCACTGGGGATGGACAAACTGTCTTGTGGAGATAAAAACCTGATTGAAATGAGTTGCTCGAATAAAGAGCTGCTTGCAATTCAGATGTACATTGTTGAGAAGTTCTGATAACACTGTTGGAGAAATGCACCTTTATAAAGATTCTTCCTGGGGAACTGAGTGCAAAATAAATGCACACTTAATCCAAACTCAAAAGTTGGAGATGTCCATAATGTGATTGCCAAGGCTGAAGTTCAATTCAGGAAATATCTGAAGAGAAACTGTTAAGCAAGACTCGACCATCAAGGTATGAACTCAAATGGGATTTTAACTAAAATAACCGTCTTCCACGAGGATTAAACTCTGTAATGGAAATATGGTGCTCTTTCTGCCTAAGGCTGGCAACTCTAATTGGAAGGAGAAGGCGCGCCCAACTACTTGGGGATAACCACGACCAAAGCGATAGAACAAACGAATACAAAGATGCAGAATGCACATGCCATGCTATCTATCTATATGCTATGCTGACAAAACAAAAGGACAAAGGAAACCGGAGATGAAATAAACATCTCGAAGCAAACATCCGACCAATCTTCAAAGATAGAAGTACCACTGGGGACAGGTGGAGAACCAAATATGGGATCGCAATCCCGCTTCAGGGCTTAAAGCTCATATGGGGAATAGAGAATATTCCATTTGGGGATGTAACATCTCAATCTTGATTAAAGGGTTGTCCTGTTGAAAATGAGAGTAAAGATCTGCCAGGGATGGATCAAACTCATAACTGGAGAAAGCCATGGATAAAATAAATATCCGTCTCATTGGAGAGACTCATGCTAGAGAAGATCGACATTGTAGAAAGTCCTTTGAGGAGTAAAATACGTCCACTTCACTGGGAAGGTGAAGTTGGAGAAGATTCACTAAGGATTAAAATGTCATCCGCTTCATTGGGGAAATGAAATTTGAGCAAATCACTGGGAATTCTGCATCGAAAAGCTTCATCGAAGAATTTTCATGACCACCAAAAATAAAATTTATTGGGGACATGAAGAATGTGGTAAGAACAGGGTAATTCTGCCTTGATGAACTGCGTAATGGTAGTCGCCATTTGAACAACAGGTGTTGTGAATGGATAAAATAATCCTTGCGTCTCAATTGCCCCAAGTCATATGGTTATGAGAAAAAGGTCAATCCAAGAGGATTTTACAGAAAACATGGCGTCCCATTGTTTTCAAACTCTCTGGAGAGATTCGTCGAATCTCGACGTAACTGGCCCTGATTGATGGTATTATAATTGGGTCTTCAAAAATAGCTTTTCAGGTGAAGTTGAATTTGCACAGGACAAACCACTTAGACATAACTTGCCCCAGGTTAACAGAATCTTCAAATTTCAATCAGTGATATCTTCACATAATCTTTCTAAGATATCAAGCAAACTTAGCAAGTCAGAAATGTTAATTTCGAAATTGTTAATGCAACACACGTTTGTCTTGAAGTTTTGAAAAGAGATATTACAATAACTTGTGACCGAAATCACTAGTTAGGATATGAAATTATTTTATAAAGCCAATCATTAAATTGAGCATAGCTCATAGGAGTCAGGAAACGTTATCTCACTGAGTATGCTTTCGAAGTAACCTTACTTCAATTAGGACTTTAGAAGGGATGTATCTGGGCTTAGTTGACGATTGGTAAAACAAAGGAAATAAGCGTCAAAGCTTATGTACCCGCCCATTTTTGAAAAATGTTCACTTTTTGAAAGGTTTTAAGTGTTCAATCGAGCTGACTGAAAAATTTCCTGCCCCAGGTTTGAAAATGAGGTTGGAAAGGATTTAACTGCTTTATCTTTGGTGTTAAGAGGTTTTGAAATAATTCCTTACATCATCAGTAGGTTTTATTCGAAAGCATACATCAAGAAACCTTGCGTTTTACTTCGTCATCCTCCTTCCAATTCTTCACCAAAGTGAGAAAAATTGGGTAAAGTCGGCATTATAAAATTATGAAGAAAATTTTTAAGAGTGAAACGAATGGATTTCTTCAAGACAAACACTTATTGCACTACTTATTCAAAATAACATGTTCTTACATGCCAATTATGCTTCTAATCAAAGAAAATAACAAGAACAGATAAGAAAACACGATAAACATGTGATCAGCATAGCGGTGTTCCATTCACGACCGGGCTTCCTCCTTTGAAGGTTAGCACTTCATCATCTATCATATCTTGGAATTTCTCTTGAAAAACTTTGCACTCTTCAATCGAATGCCCCAACACCCCATCATGAAATTCACAGCTGGCGTTTAAGTTGAACCACGGTGGGTGAGATTTCATGGTTCTAGTCTTTCTGGGTGACATTGCCGAGTTTCGGATGAAATAAGACCAAAGTTGACTGTAAGACATTGGGATAAGATTAAACCAACGAGTTTCTTCTTTTGGAATACTCAGGGGTATTTTCTGATTCTGAAACCGTCTTCGAACCTGTCGATTCTGATGCTGATCTAGAGATATCATTCTTTGCTTATGAGGTAGTCGCTGTTTGCGATGAGCAGTCGCTTCATACTGATGTTGAGGGTGAGGTACTGGAACTGGATCTGACAGGATTTGAGAGGATTCCCGAATTGCATTAACATCAACGCTTTTTCCTCTAGGGAATCATCAACCGAAATTTCTTCATTAACTTGGCCATTCAAGTTATCTTGAATTCTCCCACTTTTGAGCGCATTCTCAATGTTTACCCCAACTTCTACAATTTTGGAGAAATCTAATGGCACAACGCCTACCATCCTAACATTATAAGAGTCTGGCAGTGTTCTTAAAAACATCTTGTTTAAATCTTTCTCTAGAAGTGGTGGACGAACTTGGGCTGCCAACTCTTTCCATCGCTGAGCATATTTCCTGAAAGATTCATCATCATTCTTACTCATTCCTTCTAGTTGATCACTATCCGAAGCCACGTCCATATTATAATTGTATTGCTTCACGAAAGCATCGGCTAAGTTTCTCCAAGACTGAATACGGTTCCTTTGAAGTTTCATATACCATATCAAGGATGCCTCAGATAAGCTCTCTTGAAAGCAGTGCATCATCAATTCATCATCGTCAACATAAGCAGCCATCTTTTGACAAAACATCGTCAAATGGTATCTTGGACAACTAACACCTTTGTACACTTCAAAGACAGGCATCTTGAACTTTGGAGGAATGATTACACCTGGAACCAGACATAGGTCACGAGCATCAAGATCAGGTGCATTAGCTTCTTTCACTATTTTCAATTGTTCCTTGAGATCACGAAATTCTTTCTCCATTGCTATGAATCTAGGATCATCCATCTTCATCTTAACATGAACACTCGGAGGATTTGGTACACGCTATAGAGGTTGAGAAGCTTGAACAACTAGGTTGTCTTGTACAGGCTGAGGTTGTGTAGAAACATCCACTTGTTGAACATGGTCAGAGGGGAGGTCAAATAACAGATTAGTTACCATTTTAAAACCAGTCATGGAATCCATATCTTTCGTTCTCTTTACTATCCTTCGGTAGTACTTCAAGCTTGGTCAGATGGTCGAGATGTCGGCTGAGAGACAAAGATAGAAGACCGAATGAGCCACAAGAGGGAAGTGACACATGCATATGCAAAATGTTAAATGCAGAATGCAGAAACGAAAGGTTTCATGGGACTCAAGTTCTTATAAACGTTACAGAATACCAAAGAAAAATTCATTCATTACTTTTTTTACTATTATATTTTTTATTATGATATTGGATTACAAGGAAACAACCTTATAAGAGTCCTTACTTAATAGCTAAATAAAAGCTACTAAAGCCCTAAGGAAGTCCTTCATCGTGCTTGTTGATATACTTCTCTAACTGGATCTTCTTTAAGATAAGTTGTACATGATCATCTTCGAAAGAGTAATGTGATAGAGGAAAATAAATCCTCCATCTCTCTTCTATTCTGGTTGGAAAGTGAGAAAGGAATCCCTTGTTTACTTGGATCCTTAATGTTGATGAGAGTCTTTTGAACTTAACTTGATCTTTAATAATAAGGGAAGTCTTTCGTATTTGTCTTTGAGTCTTCTTGATTCTTCAATCAATGCCCTTAACTTCCTTAGGTCATCCAAGTTAGGACTCTTAAAAGAATATTTCAAAATATTTTCTTTTGTAATCCTTATTGGTTTCTATAATGTTTATAAATGAACTAAGAATCCCATGAAACCGATGCAATATGATGCAACAAACACAAGTAAGCACATAAGGACACACAAAGATAAACAAACAAGGGAGACCCTAGGTTTGCAACGAGCATGGAGTAAAGGGTATACCCATTCCCAAAGGATTTGGACTAAAGTCTGATTGTACCTGCAGAACAAGGTTCTAAAGAGGTTCCAAAAGTCATTAGTCCATCTTTCGGATATTATTAACTCCCCAAGTACTCGGGGGTTAATAGTATTCTCAAGAGAACTTCTTTTAAGTGTAGCATCGCGTAGCACTATTTCGGGGGTACCCCCACATAGCCCCGCACTACATCCTAATAAAGGCCAAAGTGGGGTTAAGGTAACTACGGTCCTCAATATCATAGTGTAATACCCCAAATTTTACCCTCATATTTAGTCAGTCATTTCGCATATCATCTCATATGTACATTTGCTAATCACTAACAGGCTATGAAGTTTTTTTTGTTTTGCAGATTGGGTCTCAGGGGTATTCTGGTCATTTCACGCAAATTCCGCTAATCTCTTGAAAACGGGCTGTTATTACGTTCTGAGGCATTCATTGGCCATTTGGGTCAAGGTGCCGGTATGTTTTGTCAGAAATATGATTGGACTCGGGACCGCGTCTTATATGATGTTGAAACATTTCTAAAGCAGTTTTGTTTCCTCTTAATAAGATGAAGTTGGTTTGAAAAAGAAGTAGGCACTGTTATGGTTACTTTGAGAAGTGATGTGATCAGCAAGATTTTAATTTGAACTTGTTTGGATATAACTATATGGCGGGATATCATTTATAAAGGCAAAAGAGAAGTAAGTTTGAACTTTGTGTTCATAAGTACTTATAAGCTACAACTCAAGAAGGAATTTAGTATTCATGGATAATTTGAATTTACAAGTGAGAAAGTAAATATGAATATTTGTTGAATTTCATTTCATAAATATTTATAATTTACAAATTGATAAGTGAATTTGAACTGTTTCACAAAGAAATTACATTAAGTCAATAAGCATCTATCCTAAATCCTAAAAGTTCCTAAGGGTCTTCATGCTGTCTTTAAGTTTCGCCGCAAATCTCGACTAACCTGCACATCAAAAAGAAAACAAACAATGTAAAAAAAAAATGTTAGAAGTTTCTTGACACTCTCAGAACAATGTCATCATCGAGTGCCGGGAGTGGCACAACCGAAGTTGCGTCCTACCCCCCGTTACCGATCCGCGCCATGGGCGTCAGATCAGGTAATGCTCGTTCTTATCGATACGGGACATCCGAGAGATAGAAAAAATAAAAGAAGTGGGGCTGATTCGTTTTGCCGTGATTGGATTTCCAAACTGATACGAGAATAAGGCAACATGGGCAAGTTTGGACTCAGACCCGGATGCCGGCAGGTCTGAGTCGCTATGGTTCCGAAGTTTCCAACACCTGAAAAGCCACACACGCATCAATGTCAGATTCAGAATTTGGAACTCAAAGCCTAAATAGTTCATGAGCAGCATCAGTTCTGAACCATGTACAGAAGAATGAGACACACAACAAGCTGCAGCAAAATAACATAGGACAAGGTATCAAAAGATTCAGCAACCCCAAGTTCATAACAGAGTTTAAAACAGTACAGCTCAAGAAATAGGCAACAAAACCGTAGAACCAATATCAACTACAGCAAGCAAAGAGAAGCAACACGAGTTACAACCTGCAATAACAGGGTAGTATCAGCTGTAAGCATCACAGTGCAACAACAACAAGTTTTTTCACATCAACAATATCAGCTACGAGCAAGCATCATTCGCAAGCACCAACATTGCAACATTAGCCTCTAAGAAACGGTTCAGATTCAAGAATCATCATCACCGTTTCAAGTTCCCCCCGACAATAGCAATTTCTGAGCTACAAACAATAGCAGCAACGGATATCAGTTGCAAACAACGCCGACTGCAACACAGCGAGCAACACCAGTTCAACATCTGCAGGTATCAATTGCAAGCAAAACAAGTCGACTAGCAGCTGCAAACAATTTCAAGAGCAACCATTAGTAACACCAACAGCGGTACAATCAATATCAGTCACAAACAGGTAGCAAGCGAGGCGAGCTACGAACACAACAACCCTTATCAGAAGAATTGAGTTCGAGCAAATCAGAGAAGCATGTTTCAGTTTATCACGAAGCCGTTCAAATGGAATCAGAATAAAAATCCAGTTAACCAAGACGAAACAGATGTACGGCAAAATCACAGGGGTAGCCACAAACGAACACATACACGGCTCAGCTCAACATGATAGCTAATCGTCCCCACCAATTCAATCAGAAGCAGTAACATAAGCGAAAAACTAGGATTATAGCATACTGCTCCAAATGGTTCAGACTCAGCGTCATCATTACCGCGTACCTGTCTCGGCGGCTAAGACCAACACAACATCAAGCCCTCTCTGAAAGAAGAAGAGGAAAAGAATCTGAGCTGCATCAAAGAAACGAATCAATCAAAAAAGTGAATCAGTTCGAGATCGATAACAGAGCAGAAAAACGAATCCTTCAAGGAATTCTGTGAATCAAAATCAGATATCAATCAATCCAATCTGAAAGCAAATCATATCAGAAAAACAATAGAAAGATTTTGATTCCCAATCTGAATCAATCAAACAAATCAGTCCAAAAACAAATCAGTTCGAAATCAAGCAAATCAGTTCGAATTAATTCAGATATCCAACAGGTCAACAGAAATCCAAAGGCAATCCAATCCATCTGCAAAAATCCAACAAAATCGAATCAATCAAGGAATTCTGGAAAAGGAAGGTATGAAGGAGTAGGGCAAACTATATCAGAGAAAGACAAAAAACAAATTTGACATCGAATCAGGGATGGAATAAATCGTATCAAGTGAATCAAAACGAGTTCAGAATCATATCAAGAGAAATCCCAATCAAATCCTAAGAGGAGAAATAGGATTCAATCATGTATCAGCAAGAACCAAATCGTATCCCATTGGAATGTATTTTGAATCAATCAACGAACTAGTGTCAAATTCATACCAGAAAAATGAATTAAGATCCCAATCGTCTCAGAAAGCATCGCACTCAATCTGGTAAATCAAAATCAAATAATATCACCACAAAATCAAATCTCAGAATAACGATAGTTTAAGGCCCAAAAAGAGAGATAAAAGAAATCATAAATAGGGGAATACAACCTGATGCAAAAGAGAGGAGAAACCCTAGCGAAGAAATCGCACGCAGAAAACCCTAAACAGCGTGAGCTCAGACGAAGCAATCGTCATCATCGCTCAGAGAGATCACCATCACTGAACGCGAATCCATAACATCAGAGAGATCACCTTCATCGTTCACAAAGAACGACGGGCAATCAACTCCACGGCCTCAGCTTTAGCATCATCGGCCAAATCAAAGGTAAACGTATTATCTCACATAGTTTCGTGGTTCGTTTCAGGAACAGAGAAGGTCACGGCGTGAGGAAGAAGAGAGCATCGAGGAAGAAGAGAGCATAGAGGAAGAAGAAAGAGAAGAGGAACGATAATATGAGAAGAAGAGAAACGATGCGCGCCGTTAGGGTTCTGGGGGGGGAACCCTAATCCCCTTCCAATTTGTGTTCCATTTGGGTTGGGTCCGGAAGTGATACCCGGCCCAACCCTCTTTTATTTTATTTATTTTATATTTTATTTGTTTATTTGTTTATTATTTTTAAATTTTTATTAAAACCTTTTTTCTAAAAATTAAACATTTGTTTTTAAAAAAAAATAATATAATTTAAATTTTTTAAAAAAAATCTAGCTTAAACCCTTTTAGAAAATGATAACATAAAAAATAAAAACTTTTTAGATAGTTAAATTAAACTACTTTGTTTTAAAAATTAAACTTAATCTTTTTTTATTTTAACATTTTTTTAACTTATTACGCATAAGCAATAAAAAAAAATCTCCGATCTTGCACTTTTGTCTCATAATTCATCCGTTGACCGTCTGATTCGGTTTATTAACAGTGTTTCCTCGTTCTGTAGCTTGTTACGCTGCCAGTAGTTATTTTTGTGTATTTTTAATTCAAATTTTCATTATCCTATTGTATCTGCTCCTATCATGTAATCTCGCGAATCCTAATAATCGCGCTTTAATTTCTGCCTTTAAATTTCTGCTTACATGGTTAAATTGTGACATTATCTCTCTGTTTGCATGATTCAATTATCTCACGCGTTTACCACTGTTTCTGTCACACTACACACACCCGAGGGTTAGGTCTAACCGTTTGGCCGCCGCGCCAATAGTCCTCAAAACAACTTCAAACCCTTTCACCTTGCAGACCCTAAATTTTCCACAAGCGCCTCGCCGTAGGCAAAATTACAATTTTACCCCTAGCATTAGGTCAAAGAGCCGCCGCGCTCATTTTAGGGTTTCCCGCCGCGGAATCCCTAACCTAATTTAACCCTAATTACAACTTAACATTTCAACGTAGAGATTTGAAGTTTCTACACTCCACGTAAGCGTGTCCTTAAGACATGTTTATTCCCCGTGAGACCTTGACCACAGTCAAGAAGTTTCTAACCTCCCTATTGAGGGGAACTACGATTACTCTGATTCCACTCCCGTAAGGATACGTAGGCACAAGATGCGATGTCTTGCCGAGTAAACTTAGAATTAACCCCTTAGGTCTCTTTCTCATCACTTGTAATCTTTTGTACATATATCTTAAGCAAATGAATAAAGCAAAATAGTAAATATTTGAACAAAAGGTTCCTGTAGAGTACTACAGAAGTTTAGGGTGCTAATACCTTCCCTAAATTTAACCAACCCCCGAACCCTAGATCTTTCCCCGCATTGTGTTTACGATGCAAAATAGGTTTTCCCTCTTTTGACCTTTTCCTTCGGATAAATCAAAGAGCGGTTGTGAATTGAATTGCGATTCAAACTAACTAATAGTTTGATATCCTATTTCCACCGCAACAGAAAATGGCGACTTCACTGGGGAGTCTTCTAAACTTTTGAGGGTTATCCCTAACTTGTTCATATTTATTACTATCTGTGTTATTATTCATTTGCATGTATATATCTGTGCTTTGATTGTGGGACTGTTCCTTGTGCTGTGAGATGAGTCCTACACCCGGATCTAGTGTACCTTAGGTAAATGGCAATAGACCAAGGAAACTGTACGACGTATATCGATACGGTTGATCTGGTGGCCATAGTTAGTGCGACTTCTTGGTTGGTGCTTATATTCCTTAAGTCAAGTTGAGGATAATATTGAGGCTGCCATATGTTGTCAATGCACTAACTGACTTTTAGAACCCTAGTTAACTCATCTTGGCCTTTAGAAGGTAGTGAGGTAGCCGGCTTTGGTGCAGACTGAAGTTGGTTGACACTCGATACTACGCTCATTGAGATTTTAAACTTGGAGGGTTTTGGTTGGCAAGTAAGTTGCCTTCTGAACAACCACCCTTGTGAAGGATCAATGATATTGAGATCCCTTAGAACCTGGTTACTTTTGTAGGACAGGATGAACCATCTAACTTCAGGGGAGGGTACTTGCCTTTGAACCTCATGCAAGCCTTTAACCTAGGACTTTGTGTGTTTTCATGCATTGCATCCATAAAGCATCTCATCGCATTGTATTTCATGGAGTTCAAACATCATTTATGGATATCGCGGGATACCATAAATAAATAAAAAAATATAAAATGAAAAAACAAGAAAAAGATTTCTTTGGTACCCCACGACATTCGTAAATGTTTTAAATTCCATGAAATCTTCATTTACATTCACATTTTAGCATCATTTACTTTTTTTGCATTGCATGTGTCTCCCGATTTCTCACACTCGGTTCTCTCACCTTCCAGTTTCGTCACCCTGAGTTCTCGGCACCAATACAACACCAGAGCTCAAACTCGGAAAAGAATGGAGGATCAGGCAAAAGAGATTGATCGCCTTAGCAATGAACTTGAAGACCTTCGAGGGGGTATGGGGCGTATGATGGAATTGTTACATGTCATGAATGCTAAGATGGATACCCAGCCCACTGTTGTTTCTGAGATTGCCGGCGTTACTGTGGACCCTTCACCAAGTGTGACTGTAGCAAAGGACCCACCTTATGGTCTTGCTCCCGGTTTTGTGCCTCCTCAAGCCACTGTCCCGATTAATCAACCTGTTCAGCAAGCCGTGCCTTTGTTTTCTGAAGTTTCTAGGGGGGCTCCTATCTTTGCACCACCTGTTGTACACACTCGTGCGCAACCGTACTTCAATGAGACAGCTTTTGATGATCTTGATGAGAATGTTGAGGGTTATGAGAGACATGATAAGCTTCGTGAGGAAGTAAATACTATCGTCCAGAGATTGAAAAAGGTAGAGGGTGATCAAATTTTTGGGACTGCTGCAAGAGATGTTTGTTTGGTCTCAGGTTTGGTTATTCCCTCGAAGTTCAAAACTCCGAACTTCGATCGTTATGAAGGTGCCACCTGTCCTAAGAGTCATTTGATCATGTATTATCGCAAAATGGCTGCCCATGTTGAGAATGATAAACTGATGATTCATTGCTTCCAAGACAGTTTGAAGGGTGCTTCTTCCAAGTGGTATTTAACTTTGGACCAATCCCGCGTTAAGAGCTTTCAAGATTTATCTGACGCTTTCATCAAACACTACAAGTACAATATGGATCTGGCTCCTGACAGAAGACAACTGCTGAGTATGTCACAAAAGAATTCTGAGTCATTCAAAGAGTATGCTCAAAGGTGGAGAGAGACTGCTTCACAGGTAGAACCTCCTTTGACCGAGAAAGAGTTAGCTGATTGGTTTGTCGACACGGTTCGTCCAGAATTTTACGAGAGAATGGTGGGTAGTGTGACTTCAAATTTCTCCGACATCGTTGCTGTGGGTGTCAAGATTGAATTGGGTATGAAGAGTGGTAAAATGACAAATAATCATGGCGCTTCTAAGGATCAGCCGAAGAAACCTCCGTATAGCTCCCAGAAAAAGAAGGAGAGTGAGACTAATGCTATATCCTCTGGTAGACCAAGGGAACGCTTTTATCGGCATCCGCAAGGTTATGCTCAACCTCAAGGGTACCCAGTCCAATATGCTCAACAACCCTATGTGGCAGCTATTACACCTTCTTTCAATCAACAGGTTCCCATGTATCAACCTATGCAACAACCTCCTGTTCATCCACCTCCTGTCAACTACCTACAGGCGCCCAACGCTCCTGCTCCTCAACAGCCAAAGAGTCCGGCTCCTCGCCAGAATATGCCGAACAGAAGAACGTATAAACCTTGTCCGCCGATCCCGATGACTTTTACCGAGTTGTATCCCTCTTTGGTCAAGCAGGGTCTCATCACCACTCGGGCTTTGGGTCCGCCTCCTAATCCTCTACCCGCCAATTACAACGCCGCTGCTCACTGTTTATTTCATGAGGGTGCGCCTGGTCATGATCTGGAAAATTGTTATGCTCTCAAAAATATTGTCAGGGATTTATTGGAAAAGAAGATTTTGTCATTCGAAGATCCTCCACCGAATGTTAAGAAGAACCCGTTTCCTAACCATGAGAGTGTCAATGCCATTGGTGCTGATTCGGAAGAAGGTTACGCCCTTGACGTTGAACAGATTAAGACTCCTCTCAAGATGTTCCATTCGAAACTGTTTGAAGCCGGTTTGGTAGATACTTCCCACGTTGCATGCGCAAGTTGTGAAGCCAGTATCAAGGGTTGTGTGTTGGTTCAGAATGATGTTCAGAGGTTAATTAATGAGGGTGTTTTACAAGTGACAAGCCAATCCAAGAAGGATGTAGTCGCTGTGGTTGAGCCTGTCTTCCATCAGCCTGAATCAAAGGGTAAGGTACCAGTGTTTAATCTATCAGGGGCAGGCTCCGCCAACCTCGTGTTCGATATACCGAGGTCGTATATCCCTGAAGTGAATCAGCCTAAGCCTATAGTTATTCGAAGACCGAGTCCGTTTCCTTTCAGTGATCCTAAAGCTGTGCCTTGGAAATATGACGTGACGGTGATCGACAAGGAGTCTGGGAAGACTATTCCAAATGAAGAGGTTAAGGGCACAGTGACCAATATCGCAGAGGTAAGCAGGATGACTCGCAGTGGTCGCGTGTATACTCCCCGTTCTAATGAGGATCCACCTAAGGAGATCACTAATATCCCAGTGCCTGCCAAAGACAAGGGTAAGGGAGCTGTTACGAATGATGAAGATGCCGAATTTTTGAGGATCATCAAGAAAAGTGACTATAAAGTTATTGATCAACTTCATCAGACTCCTTCCAAGATCTCAATTCTATCTCTGTTAATGAATTCACCCGCTCATAGGATGGCCTTGCAGAAGGTTTTGACTCAAGCGCATGTGGATCAAGATATTAGCACCAGTCGGTTTGATAGTGTGATTGCCAATTTGACCGCCTGTAACACTCTCAGTTTCAGCAATGAAGAGTTACCGAAGGAGGGTCCGAACCATAATCGTGCTTTACATATATCGGTGAAATGTCAGGAGGACAATTTAGCGAGAGTGCTAGTAGACACCGGCTCTTCTCTGAATGTTCTACCCAAGAGGGTTCTTGATAAGTTGGCTTGTAAAGAGACTACGCTGAAACCTACATCTTTGGTTGTCAAGGCTTTCGATGGCTCTCGCCGATCGGTAATGGGGGAGGTTGAGCTTCCTATCCTGATTGGTCCGCAAGTTTTTAATATCACGTTTCAAGTCATGGATATTAATCCCAATTACAGTTGTTTACTTGGAAGGCCATGGATCCATGCCGCTGGGGCAGTGACCTCAACTTTACATCAAAAGATGAAATTCGTGATCGATGGAAAGTTGGTTATTATACACGGTGAGGAGGATCTGATGGTCAGTAACCTGTCTTCTTTCCGTTACATCGAGGCCGACGAGAATGCTTTAGACATTTCCTTTCAAGCACTTGAAATCGCCAATGCTGTTCTGCTGGAGGTCGAAGAGACAGTGGGTCAGGGTAATCCGTCTTTTGCATCTCTAAAGAGTACCAAATCAACAATTGACAGGGGCATTCCTGAAGGTTGGGGAGAGGTAATTGATGTCAAGACCAAGACTGATCGCTCTGGGTTGGGTTACAAACCAACTCAGAATGGAGCTGCCACCACTGTCGAAGGGCGTCCGAAGGTTATCCAAAAAGTATTTGTCAGCGGAGGTTTCCAAATCAATGCCATCGGCGAATGTGAGAAAAATGAAGAGCTGAGCAACCTGGTGTTTAAGGGTGATGCAATTTTGAACAACTGGGAGGCCGTAGAGATCCCTGTTATTTTTCCCTTGTCAAAGTAATTGTTTTTTAAAAGTTTCATTTACATTTTCAAAATAAAAGTCTGTAGCTCTGCCCAAGGCTATAGGGTCGTTTTGTCGGGCCACCTTTCATTTCTAAAAAGATATTAATAAAAGCATTATGTTCAATTCCACTTTGTTTCATTTGCGTTTTTTCGTTTTCACCTTTAAAAATGAAATTGGCAACCTTTCTTCCAATAATAAATAAATAAAAAAAAACAGCATTTCATTCTTACATATCTTCGAGCATTTTAATTAAGTAAGCCTTCCATCATGCAGAGATATCGTAAACCTTGTTGGATCTAATGACTTTACTGACACTCCTGACTGGGATGCACCCATCAATCAAGCTGAGGACGAGGGTGAAGAAGATTTTGAAGTACCCGCTGAACTGACAAGATTGATTGAGTACGAGTACACAGAGCTTCAACCGCATAAAGAGCAGGTGGACCTAATTAATCTCGGTACAGATGAGAGCAAGAAAGAGGTCAAGATTGGTGCAATGCTTGGGACAGAGATTAGGCCGAGATTGATTGAGTTGTTAAAAGAGTATATTGATGTGTTTGCGTGGTCGTATCAAGATATGCCGGGCCTAGACACGGATATTGTTGTTCACAAGTTGCCGCTTAAGCCAGATTGTCCGCCTATCAAACAAAAGCTTCGAAGAACGAGACCCGACATGGCTTTGAAGATTCGAGATGAGGTTAAAAAGCAGTTGGACGCAGGTTTCTTGGCAGTCTCAAAATATCCAGATTGGGTTGCCAATATTGTGCCAGTACCTAAGAAGGACGGTAAGGTTAGGATGTGTGTAGACTACAGGGATCTGAACAAAGCAAGTCCGAAAGACGATTTCCCTTTGCCACACATTGACACACTGGTAGACAATACAGCCAGTTTTGCGTTGTTCTCATTTATGGATGGTTTCTCCGGCTATAATCAGATCAAGATGGATCCCGATGATCGAGAGAAGACTACTTTCATTACTCCTTGGGGAACCTTCTGCTACAAAGTCATGCCTTTCGGTTTAAAGAATGCAGGGGCAACTTACCAACGTGCTATGACCACTCTTTTTCATGATATGATGCACAAAGAGATTGAGGTGTATGTGGACGATATGATAGCCAAATCTCAGAGTGAAGAGGAACACCTAGACCATTTGGTGAAATTGTTTGAACGACTCAGGAAATATCAGTTGAAATTGAATCCTGCAAAATGTACCTTCGGTGTCAGATCCGGAAAATTGCTTGGTTTCATTGTTAGCCAGCGAGGGATTGAGGTGGATCCTGACAAAGTCCGAGCCATTCAAGATATGCCGGCTCCGCGAACCGAGACGCAAGTTAGGGGTTTTCTGGGGCGCCTGAATTACATTTCCAGGTTTATCTTTAATATGACCGCTACTTGTGAGCCGATATTCAAGTTGCTTTGCAAGGGGCAGACAGTTGAGTGGAACCCTGATTGTCAGAAAGCGTTCGAGAAGATTAAGGGTTATTTGCAAGATCCCCCTATTCTGATCCCGCCCGTACCTGGAAGACCGTTGTTTATGTACCTTACTGTCCTCGAGAAGTCTATGGGTTGTGTGCTTGGACAACATGATGAGACCGGGAAAAAGGAACATGCGATTTATTACCTGAGCAAGAAGTTTACCGATTGCGAAAACAGATACTCGCCATTAGAAAAAACTTGTTGTGCATTGGCATGGGCCGCTAAGCGCCTTCGGCATAAATATGGTCTGTCATACCACGCTATTGATTTCTAAAATGGATCCGATCAAGTATATTTTTGAAAAACCTGCTCAAACCGGGAGGCTAGCCCGTTGGCACATGTTGTTATCCGAATATGACATCCAGTATGTACCCCAGAAAGCGATTAAGGGTAGTATTTTATCCGATTATCTTGCAGACCAGCCAGTTGAAGATTATGAGCCTCTTAAGCTCGATTTTCCTGATGAGGATATTTTGTTGATTAAAAGAGATTGCGAAGAGCCAGATCCGAGCGAAGGCCCAGAACCAGGTCTTTGGTGGAAGATGATGTTTGATGGTTCCTCAAATTTCAATGGGCATGGTATAGGCGCCGTTTTGATGAACCCAAAGGGTGGATTCACTCCATTTACAGCAAGGTTGGACTTTGAATGTACTAATAATGTCGCAGAATATGAAGCATGTATCCTCGGCCTCGAAGCGGCGATTCACCTCCGAATCAAACTTCTTAAAGTAAGTGGTGACTCAGCTTTGGTTATTTACCAAGTACAAGGCAAATGGGAAACAAAGAATGAGAAGTTAATCCCTTATAAAGACTATATTATTGAGCTGATCAAGTATTTCGACGAGATAGAGTTCGAGCATGTTCCTAGATCCGAGAATCACGTTGCTGATGCTTTAGCCATGTTGGCATCCATGTGGAAAGTTAAATTCGTTAATGAAGCACCTCTTATCCATATTGAGCGCAAGGTTGAGCCCGCTTATTGTCAGACGGTCGAAGAAGTTGAGGTGGATGAAAAGCCTTGGTTTCACGATATCAAGAACTATCTCGTCAAGCAGGAATATCCCGAGGGTGCTACTGGTCTGGACAAGAAAACATTGAGAAGACTGGCGTCCAAATTCTTTATCAGTAATGGCGTGTTATACAAGAGAAATCACGACATGGTCCTGCTCAGATGTGTTGATAAACGAGAAGCGGACATGTTACTACAGGAAATTCATGAGGGGACCTTCGGAACCCATGCCAATGGTTATGCTATGTCCAAGAAGATGTTAAGGGCTGGGTATTACTGGTTAACCATGGAAGCCGACTGCATCCAATACGCTAGAAAATGCCATAAGTGCCAAATTTATGCTGATAAAATACACGTACCTCCGTCACCGTTGAATGTTTTGTCTTCACCATGGCCGTTCTCTATGTGGGGCATTGACATGATTGGGGCAATCGAGCCGAAAGCTTCTAATGGACATCGTTTTATCCTTGTTGCCATTGATTATTTCACCAAATGGGTGGAGGCTGCCTCCTACACTAACGTGACCAAGCAAGTGGTTACCCGATTCATCAGGAAAGAAATCATCTGCCGTTATGGAGTCCCAAGCCGGATAATAACTGACAATGGCACCAATCTGAATAATAAGACTATGAAAGAGTTGTGTGATAACTTCAAGATCACTCACCACAATTCTTCTCCGTACCGTCCTAAGATGAATGGAGCCGTTGAAGCTGCAAATAAGAATATCAAGAAGATCCTGCAAAAGATGGTTGTGACTTACAAAGATTGGCATGAGATGTTACCGTTTGCTTTGCATGGGTACAGAACCTCGGTGAGAACTTCGACAGGGGCAACACCTTTCTCACTGGTATATGGAATGGACGCCGTGCTCCCCATCGAAGTAGAGATACCTTCGCTAAGAGTGTTAATGGAGGCTGAACTTGAGGAAGCTGAGTGGGTTCAAGACAGATTGGATCAGTTGAATCTCATTGACGAGAAGCGTTTGACAGCCATGTGCCATGGGCAATTATATCAGAAACGGATGAAAAGAGCGTTTGATAAGAAGATTCGTATCCGTGAGTTCCGTCAAGGAGAGCTCGTACTCAAAAAGATCTTGCCAGTACACAAAAATATGCGTGGAAAGTGGATGCCCAATTATGAAGGCCCATTCGTTGTAAAGACTGTCTTCTCCGGAGGGTCTCTAATACTTACGACAATGGACGGTGAAGAACTAGCACATCCCGTGAATTCTGATGCAGTCCGAAAATATTATGCCTAAAAACCCGCTAAGTCGAAAACCTGCAAAAGGCGACTTAGGCAAAAGTAAGGGTTGAAAAAAATAATAATAATAATAAAAAGCTCGCTAAGTTGAAAACCCGAAAGGGCGGCTTAGGCAAAAAAGAGCGTCCCGGTGGATTGAAAACCCGAAAGGGCGGTCCAGGCAAAAGTTAGGGACAAAGGCATTTCATTGCATCAGAAGACACTGATTATCTCAAACACACTTTCCGCATGAGAGCCATGTTTCAGTTCTTTCATCCTGGCCCAAAGCAGGATTCTGGATTAGTCTTAGTTATTAGTGACAGTAGGTGTCATTGGATTCAATATAACCTTTTTCCCATTTCAAAATGTAATCATCTGTGGAGCTATGCCTTCAGCAAGCAGCCACCCTTTAATAAAAGATACCATCTCGTTACTTACATTCCTTGGTGCATTGCTATTTATTTTCTATTGTTATGCAAAATGCGTTTATTCTTAAAATTTGAAAATGAAAGGTGCATTGTAGATTTTTCAAAACTGTTTTTCCAAAAAAAAAAAAACGAAACAAATTTGAAACATAATAAATTACTTTGACTAGTGGAAATTCCGACAGGATCTCTTCATCCCCCGGAAATATCATTATTGCAGAAATACTTTCAAACCATTGCCCAGTGATAGTCCCAGAAAGACTATAAGCTGACAACCTTTTCGTGGGTAACTCAAAAGTGTCCCTCAAGTTTTCTTCTCCCCATGTGAAGACATGATACTGTGCACTCAAGCAGATTACTTTCTCCCCAGAGAATTCAGGACTTTAAAACCAGATTTGGTTTTACCATTGATCCTTCTCACCCATGATGGACGTATTGGTTGCAGAGAACGCAGGGTATTTCCGTCGAGATATTTATTTCGTCTCTCATCCCGTCTCTAGTCTGTTTCGTCAGCATACGCAAGGGCATAAGCATCACATGCCTATTTCGTTATAGGTTCATTACATATTCATTACATATTCATATTCATTACATATTCATTACATATTCATTACCTATTCATTACCTATTCATTACATATTCATTACGTATTCATTACATATTCATTACATACTCATTTCGTAATCATTAACATACATGGACATTAGCATTCACAGGTTCACTGCGTTTCACCAATTAGTTGTTATCACCGAGTAATTGGGGTTCGTCCATTTTCTTCAAATAGATTGTCATCCCTAAGCATAAAATACTTACTTGTTTCCAGTTTCCCTACGGAGCTCGATCCTCGTGGATGACGGTTACTTCAGCTATCTTTCCTCACCAGGATAAGATATTTACCCTTCGAGTTCGCTCCCTCGATGGAGTCTTGATTACCAGTTTTCTTTCTAGCTCGATCCTAGATTGAATCTCAGTCGTGTCGGTCATCAAGCCCCAACCGGACGTGCATTTATTTTGCACTATCTTTCCAGAAAATCAACTACAATCTCTTACAGGTACATGCCAGTTCATGCCTGGATAATTTATTATTACAATCCTACGTCTTACAGCATCAATATACAACATTTCTCACCTAAGAAGTCGATCATATCCTCGTCACGACTCGCAGCAAATGGCCATCTCCATAGAGCAGTTGGGCTTCCATTTATCTGCCGTCTTGAGGTACGAACCAATTCGTATTCAGGAGAGCACGATCTTGAGTTACGGGGAGGTTTGAACGGAATCATATTCAGGAGAGCACGATTCTGAGTTATGAAGAAGTTCATTTATCCTTTAGTAAAAGAAGGAACGGAATCATATTCAGGAGAGCACGATTCTGAGTTATGAGGAAGTTCAGTTGGCCGTTTTTCAGGAGAGCACGATTCTGAAATATGAAGTATATTCAGTCATCCAGTTTCATATTCAGGAGAGCACGATTCTGAAATATGAAGTATATTCAGTCATCCAGTTTCATATTCAGGAGAGCACGATTCTGAAACATGAAGTATATTCAGTCATCCAGTTTCATATTCAGGAGAGCGCGATTCTGAAATATGAAGTATATTCAGTCATCCAGTTTCATATTCAGGAGAGCACGATTCTGAAATATGAGTATATTCAGTCATCCAGTTTCATATTCAGGAGAGCACGATTCTGAAGTATGAGGAGGTTCAGTTTACCCTTTTCATGTTCAGAAGAGCACGATCTTGAAGCATGAAGAAGTTTATTTATCCTTTAGTAAGAGAAGAATCAGAATCGTATTCCAGGCGCCGACCTTAAATGCGAGAAGATTTATTTATCAGATAAGCAGCAGCCTCTTTATTTGAGTGCTTATCCATTTTTTGCACATAAGTCCCTTCCAACGATAAGTGACAGTTCTCCCTCGAGAAGCTTATCAGGGCAATTCCCATCAAAGTCCATTTATTTTGGCATACAGTCGGTCTTTACCCTGTATATTTGCTACGGAGTTCCGAAAGGTCCGTCTGATCGTGTCACGAGAGATAGTTTACAGAAGCTTGGATGTTATTCCTTGCTCATTGCTCCAGCATTTTGTAATCGATCTTACAATCGTGCGTGATCCAGTTTTATTTTTGGATTCCCCAGTGGAGGCCGTCTCATAGGTACCATCCCCCTTCGAGGATCTCGTTCCTTTTCTAAAAAGTGACAATTGGTCATTCGCACCAGTTGACTATCTTTTTTTTAGAATTCCCCAGTGATGTATTGTGTCTCAGCGCGTCATTTTCCCCAGTGTGTTTCTTCTCGTGGCGTCTGTCCCAGTGTCGTCATGTTCGGCAGCATTTTCGCATTCATTATTCCAGCATACGCAGCATATCACGTCCAGGGCATCATCTGCATTTAGTCCCAGTTTTGTCCATAACATTGCATATCATCGCATATAAGGGCAAAATTTTCGGTTATCTATATTTAAATCTCTCCACCACGATTCCTCGAGTCTCTGTCACTCAAATCGTCCGGCGTAGCTATTTAAATAGGGGCAACTGTAATACCCCAAATTTTACCCTTATATTTAGTCAGTCATTTCGCATATCATCTCATATGTACATTTGCTAATCACTAACAGGCTATGAAGTTTTTTTTGTTTTGCAGATTGGGTCTCAGGGGTATTCTGGTCATTTCACGCAAATTCCGCTAATCTCTTGAAAACGGGCTGTTATTACGTTCTGAGGCATTCATTGGCCATTTGGGTCAAGGTGCCGGTATGTTTTGTCAGAAATATGATTGGACTCGGGACCGCGTCTTATATGATGTTGAAACATTTCTAAAGCAGTTTTGTTTCCTCTTAATAAGATGAAGTTGGTTTGAAAAAGAAGTAGGCACTGTTATGGTTACTTTGAGAAGTGATGTGATCAGCAAGATTTTAATTTGAACTTGTTTGGATATAACTATATGGCGGGATATCATTTATAAAGGCAAAAGAGAAGTAAGTTTGAACTTTGTGTTCATAAGTACTTATAAGCTACAACTCAAGAAGGAATTTAGTATTCATGGATAATTTGAATTTACAAGTGAGAAAGTAAATATGAATATTTGTTGAATTTCATTTCATAAATATTTATAATTTACAAATTGATAAGTGAATTTGAACTGTTTCACAAAGAAATTACATTAAGTCAATAAGCATCTATCCTAAATCCTAAAAGTTCCTAAGGGTCTTCATGCTGTCTTTAAGTTTCGCCGCAAATCTCGACTAACCTGCACATCAAAAAGAAAACAAACAATGTAAAAAAAAAATGTTAGAAGTTTCTTGACACTCTCAGAACAATGTCATCATCGAGTGCCGGGAGTGGCACAACCGAAGCTGCGTCCTACCCCCCGTTACCGATCCGCGCCATGGGCGTCAGATCAGGTAATGCTCGTTCTTATCGATACGGGACATCCGAGAGATAGAAAAAATAAAAGAAGTGGGGCTGATTCGTTTTGCCGTGATTGGATTTCCAAACTGATACGAGAATAAGGCAACATGGGCAAGTTTGGACTCAGACCCGGATGCCGGCAGGTCTGAGTCGCTATGGTTCCGAAGTTTCCAACACCTGAAAAGCCACACACGCATCAATGTCAGATTCAGAATTTGGAACTCAAAGCCTAAATAGTTCATGAGCAGCATCAGTTCTGAACCATGTACAGAAGAATGAGACACACAACAAGCTGCAGCAAAATAACATAGGACAAGGTATCAAAAGATTCAGCAACCCCAAGTTCATAACAGAGTTTAAAACAGTACAGCTCAAGAAATAGGCAACAAAACCGTAGAACCAATATCAACTACAGCAAGCAAAGAGAAGCAACACGAGTTACAACCTGCAATAACAGGGTAGTATCAGCTGTAAGCATCACAGTGCAACAACAACAAGTTTTTTCACATCAACAATATCAGCTACGAGCAAGCATCATTCGCAAGCACCAACATTGCAACATTAGCCTCTAAGAAACGGTTCAGATTCAAGAATCATCATCACCGTTTCAAGTTCCCCCCGACAATAGCAATTTCTGAGCTACAAACAATAGCAGCAACGGATATCAGTTGCAAACAACGCCGACTGCAACACAGCGAGCAACACCAGTTCAACATCTGCAGGTATCAATTGCAAGCAAAACAAGTCGACTAGCAGCTGCAAACAATTTCAAGAGCAACCATTAGTAACACCAACAGCGGTACAATCAATATCAGTCACAAACAGGTAGCAAGCGAGGCGAGCTACGAACACAACAACCCTTATCAGAAGAATTGAGTTCGAGCAAATCAGAGAAGCATGTTTCAGTTTATCACGAAGCCGTTCAAATGGAATCAGAATAAAAATCCAGTTAACCAAGACGAAACAGATGTACGGCAAAATCACAGGGGTAGCCACAAACGAACACATACACGGCTCAGCTCAACATGATAGCTAATCGTCCCCACCAATTCAATCAGAAGCAGTAACATAAGCGAAAAACTAGGATTATAGCATACTGCTCCAAATGGTTCAGACTCAGCGTCATCATTACCGCGTACCTGTCTCGGCGGCTAAGACCAACACAACATCAAGCCCTCTCTGAAAGAAGAAGAGGAAAAGAATATGAGCTGCATCAAAGAAACGAATCAATCAAAAAAGTGAATCAGTTCGAGATCGATAACAGAGCAGAAAAACGAATCCTTCAAGGAATTCTGTGAATCAAAATCAGATATCAATCAATCCAATCTGAAAGCAAATCATATCAGAAAAACAATAGAAAGATTTTGATTCCCAATCTGAATCAATCAAACAAATCAGTCCAAAAACAAATCAGTTCGAAATCAAGCAAATCAGTTCGAATTAATTCAGATATCCAACAGGTCAACAGAAATCCAAAGGCAATCCAATCCATCTACAAAAATCCAACAAAATCGAATCAATCAAGGAATTCTGGAAAAGGAAGGTATGAAGGAGTAGGGCAAACTATATCAGAGAAAGACAAAAAACAAATTTGACATCGAATCAGGGATGGAATAAATCGTATCAAGTGAATCAAAACGAGTTCAGAATCATATCAAGAGAAATCCCAATCAAATCCTAAGAGGAGAAATAGGATTCAATCATGTATCAGCAAGAACCAAATCGTATCCCATTGGAATGTATTTTGAATCAATCAACGAACTAGTGTCAAATTCATACCAGAAAAATGAATTAAGATCCCAATCGTCTCAGAAAGCATCGCACTCAATCTGGTAAATCAAAATCAAATAATATCACCACAAAATCAAATCTCAGAATAACGATAGTTTAAGGCCCAAAAAGAGAGATAAAAGAAATCATAAATAGGGGAATACAACCTGATGCAAAAGAGAGGAGAAACCCTAGCGAAGAAATCGCACGCAGAAAACCCTAAACAGCGTGAGCTCAGACGAAGCAATCGTCATCATCGCTCAGAGAGATCACCATCACTGAACGCGAATCCATAACATCAGAGAGATCACCTTCATCGTTCACAAAGAACGACGGGCAATCAACTCCACGGCCTCAGCTTCAGCATCATCGGCCAAATCAAAGGTAAACGTATTATCTCACATAGTTTCGTGGTTCGTTTCAGGAACAGAGAAGGTCACGGCGTGAGGAAGAAGAGAGCATCGAGGAAGAAGAGAGCATCGAGGAAGAAGAAAGAGAAGAGGAACGATAATATGAGAAGAAGAGAAACGATGCGCGCCGTTAGGGTTCTGGGGGGGAACCCTAATCCCCTTCCAATTTGTGATCCGTTTGGGTTGGGTCCGGAAGTGATACCCGGCCCAACCCTCTTTTATTTTATTTATTTTATATTTTATTTGTTTATTTGTTTATTATTTTTAAATTTTTATTAAAACCTTTTTTCTAAAAATTAAACATTTGTTTTTAAAAAAAAATAATATAATTTAAATTTTTTAAAAAAAATCTAGCTTAAACCCTTTTAGAAAATGATAACATAAAAAATAAAAACTTTTTAGATAGTTAAATTAAACTACTTTGTTTTAAAAATTAAACTTAATCTTTTTTTATTTTAACATTTTTTTAACTTATTACGCATAAGCAATAAAAAAAAAATCTCCGATCTTGCACTTTTGTCTCATAATTCATCCGTTGACCGTCTGATTCGGTTTATTAACAGTGTTTCCTCGTTCTGTAGCTTGTTACGCTGCCAGTAGTTATTTTTGTGTATTTTTAATTCAAATTTTCATTATCCTATTGTATCTGCTCCTATCATGTAATCTCGCGAATCCTAATAATCGCGCTTTAATTTCTGTCTTTAAATTTCTGCTTACATGGTTAAATTGTGACATTATCTCTCTGTTTGCATGATTCAATTATCTCACGCGTTTACCACTGTTTCTGTCACACTACACACACCCGAGGGTTAGGTCTAACCGTTTGGCCGCCGCGCCAATAGTCCTCAAAACAACTTCAAACCCTTTCACCTTGCAGACCCTAAATTTTCCACAAGCGCCTCGCCGTAGGCAAAATTACAATTTTACCCCTAGCATTAGGTCAAAGAGCCGCCGCGCTCATTTTAGGGTTTCCCGCCGCGGAATCCCTAACCTAATTTAACCCTAATTACAACTTAACATTTCAACGTAGAGATTTGGAGTTTCTACACTCCACGTAAGCGTGTCCTTAAGACATGTTTATTCCCCGTGAGACCTTGACCACAGTCAAGAAGTTTCTAACCTCCCTATTGAGGGGAACTACGATTACTCTGATTCCACTCCCGTAAGGATACGTAGGCACAAGATGCGATGTCTTGCCGAGTAAACTTAGAATTAACCCCTTAGGTCTCTTTCTCATCACTTGTAATCTTTTGTACATATATCTTAAGCAAATGAATAAAGCAAAATAGTAAATATTTGAACAAAAGGTTCCTGTAGAGTACTACAGAAGTTTAGGGTGCTAATACCTTCCCTAAATTTAACCAACCCCCGAACCCTAGATCTTTCCCCGCATTGTGTTTACGATGCAAAATAGGTTTTCCCTCTTTTGACCTTTTCCTTCGGATAAATCAAAGAGCGGTTGTGAATTGAATTGCGATTCAAACTAACTAATAGTTTGATATCCTATTTCCACCGCAACACATAGGCTCCAAACGAAAATAGTGAATGTTTTCACGAGTACTCGTTCAACATTACAGCTTTTGAGAGGGCCTCAATTGAGCGTGATTTTCAAGTCAACTTGGTCGGGATTCCACCCCCTATAAGCCTCGTCGAACATATCACTCCTATCTTAAGTTCACTCAAGTCCGGGTGTAGGACTTTGTCTCTCCACTCAAAGATTCAACCCAAAGGTAAGAAACAAACAAGTAAACAATTAAGCAAGTATAAGCAAATATATAAAACATAAAAGCAAGTTAGGGAAACCCACTGAGATCCCCAGTGACGTCGCCATTTCTGTCGCGGTGAAATTTTGATACCAAACTATTAATTAGTTTGAATCTTTAATTCATTTTGCAACCGAACTTTGATTTGTCCAAAGGAAGGGATAAAGATCGAAATTCCCACAATGCAATGCAAATGCAAGGTTAGAGAGTTATAGGTTCGGGGGTCGGTTAAACTTAAGGAAGGTGCTAGCATCCTAAATTTCTGTAGTACTCTACAGGAACCTCTTGTTTTATGTTTGTTTATTGCTAAGTGTTTATCTGCTTAAAGGTTTAAAGGACCTAGTGGTTTATTTCTAAATATACTCGATAAGATATCGCATCTTATGCCTACATATCCTTACGGGAGTGGAATCAGAGTATATGTAGTTCCCCTAAAGGGTTTGAGGATTTCTTTGACTGTGGTCAAAGTTCCTACGGGTTTAGGGTAGTTGATTGATTGATTTTAGGAGAAAATGTGAGTTGTCATTTTAAGAGAGATTTAACCGCCACAAGGTGTAGGAAAATGGCCTTTGCATCGTCTTAAGAGAAGGGCTCAAGTACTCGGATAGGGATCAACGAGGTACGCCTCTATCTCTCTTAAGGCAAAGTTCCTACAGTATTAATTCTATTGTTGTGGGGTGGAGATTCTATCTCGCTTAAGATGATTTGGCATCTTTCTCTAATGTGTTTGAATATTTGTTTGTTTTGAGTTGTATTGTTTTGTTTGTTCTAAGTTGTAAAGGATAACGGTCCTTCCCATGGGGTAGGATCTATCCTAGAGATCAACTTGAATGGGATCAAGGATCATGGGGAATATGATGCAAATGATATGCACTACACACAAGTGTTGACTCATGTGTAGGTTTTTCCTTTGGACGGAATGCGATGCGAGAATATAAATTACGATAATGTTAAATTGCGGATAAAGATAAAACATACACGAACGCATGAAAGCGCTAAGTGAGTGTGTGAGTGAACTGTGTATGTGAATGTGCAGGAGCGTGCACGATTAGACGTTGATTTATTTTAGGAGATTGATTTGAAGAAGGTGGTTGAATTGATTTAGTGAGACTAATTTTATGGGGGAGATTATATTAGATGAAAAAATTGATCTTAGTTGGGTTGATGTTAAGGGGAAATTGGATTGCATTAGATTCGTTTTAGTAAAATTGTTTATTATCACATTAAAAGTTGATTTACTCAAAAAGTTTCTAATATATAAAAAAAGTTTAGTTTTTATTATTAACAATTGCAATGATGCTATTTAAATTATGAAAATGATTTTTAAGTTGTCTTCCTTTTGCTTAAGTTATTATGAAAATGATGTTATTATCAATTATGAAAAGGGTTTTTTTTATTATATAAAAGCTTTGAATAATTTTATTACGAAAAAAAAGAATTAGATTAATTAAGGGATTATTTAAGAGGTTAAAAAAATTTTTTTAGTTATTTAATAAAAAATGAGAGTTATTTTAAAAGGTTTATCAAGATAAAATAATTTTAATTATTATTATAAGAGCCAATTAAAATTTAAAAAAAACTTTCTAAATAATGTAAAAAAGGATTTTATAATAAAAGTGTTTAGATATTAAATTAATTAAATAAATTACCTAATAAAAGGGATTAATTAAAAAGATTATTAGCTAAAAAAAGAGTTGATTAAGGTTTAATTAGAGGTTAATTAATTTTAGAAAGATTAATATTAGACAGGTAATTTAAACTAATCAAAAGCAGATTAACGGTTAATTGGTTGATTAGGGGAGGATTTGGAGTTAATTGGGAGAGGGCGTGTGATTGAGTGGCGCGCGGGCCTATAGGGTGTACGGTGGGGATGCAAGTAAGGTCGTGTGATGGTGGTTCATTGGAGATCGAGGGTTGTATATGTGAGGGTGCGTGGTCATGTGTGTGTACTGCATATACATCAGATTACAATATAAAAACTAAGAAGACAGAAACCCTAAGACCCCCCCCCCCACATCCCCAAATCGCCCGTCTTCTTCCTTCGTCAACTCTCTCTTTTTTCTCCATTGATATCGCAACTTCTTCTTATTGTCTTCTCCTTCGTTCGTTCGCCGTTTCTCCTCCGCCATCGCCTCTTCTCTCAGCTCCATTCTTCAATTTCTTCCCTTTTTCAATTCCTATATCCACAAGCAAATCAATAAAAACAAAGTTAGTGATAAATAAATCTCACGGTTTGAAGGTTTTTTTGCTGGGATTTTGATGGTCGGTGACGGCTTTGAATCCGGGTGGAAGGGTTTCCGGCGACGTGACAGTGGGGTTTCGGCGATGGTGATATTTCTGAGTCGGGGCTTCGCGGCGCCGGAAAGGACATTGATTCGAGGGCGGTTAGAGGTTTGGCGGCGAAGAATGATTTGCAGTTGACGGCGAGTGGTTGGTGGTTCGCGATGGCGATGAAGATAAGTATTCTTCCCCTTTTTGATTTACAAAATTTAGGGTTTCATTTGGGGAATTCTTGGATTCATCGTATTGCTATGGATTTGGTGGTTTCTCCGTGTGAAGGTTTTTGGTCGTTTTTGGTTGTTGTTGCGATTTATAGGTTTTGGAGTTTGAAGCTAAAAAAGGAGCTTATTGAAGCTACAGGGTCGCGAGCTTGGAGCCTCTTCTCAGGTTCGATGCTTCTCCTTCTTATAGTGGATTCAGGAAACATTGAATTGGATGGGGTTTAATATTTTCGGGCCTGGTTTTGGTAAGGAATTGAAGCCTGTCTAAGCATGTCTCTGAGCCGTTTAAAATTCATTCCATTTTCGTTCCAACATGTTGCACTTATTTTGGAAAGAATGAATCATTGTGGATTTCTGGCTATTTACTGATGTGGATTCCTATGTTTGATTTCCAGATTTCGTGTTGAGCCAAATTGGAAAGGACCTTGTTTGTCTGAAGCGCGTCTGATACTTCCCGAATTTAAAACTTCCTTCTCAACTGATGACTTTGAGGGAAAGGGTTGTCTTGATAATCTTAACGTTACGGAGGTGAAACCATGAGTAATTGTCCCTGTTGGATTTTAAACACATATGAATTATCTCTGAATTTGAATCCACTCTATCTTGCACTAAAAACCTGTCAGGGGTGTCTTAAAAGAAACTGCACGCTCGTTAGCCATAATAAATTTGCACACAAAAGCAAATAAGGAGGTGGAATCTTAAGGTCAAAAATTAGGGTGCAACACTATGGTTACTATTCTTTTTATTGGACTTAGACCTTGGACCTCTTGGATTATTATTGGACCTTTGGACTTGGAATTAGGTCTCTTTTCCTATGCTTGGAGTATTATGGATCTTTGCCTTTATTTGGCATGCTCAATAACTTATGTTTCAAATCGGATGAATTCTTATTTCGCTAGCTATGAAGTGTGTTACAATTTGGTTAGATCCTTCTTGTCTCTAAATTTTATTTTTCTTTTTAGGGTAGTCACTTCATCACCTCCCCTTCTTAAATTTTCAAAATCTTCTCCTTTTTTCTAAAACCTTCTTATTTTCAAACTTAAAACCGCTTTCACAATAAAACATTGACTTTTTTTCAAGTGACTTTCAAAATTTGTTTTCTTTAATAAATGTCAATCAATGCTAATCATATTTTGACCAATTTCAAAAAGACTTAAAAAATACAAAAACTCATTCAAATCTTTTTGTGCCTTTGTGCACTTTTTCATTTTAAAAACTTTTCATAAAGTTTAAATATGAGTCATTTCCATAATTGAGATATAATTCTCCTGTTTCCCATAGTATTTAAGATGTTGACATTTTCCACTTAGATGTTGAGGTGATAGACTTGTTAATTTTAATCCAAGCAAAAATCCTCCACCTTTGAGGTGATGCAAATGTTGTCTTATACTTGTGGACGACTAGTCGTAGTTTTCTCCCTAAAATGATGAGTCTTTACATTTAAAAATCAATCGAAATAAACCAAATTTTTGATATTTGTACCACGAACTACGGGGTTTTGATCATATATTTCACTTTGTGGATACGTAGGCATGAGGTGATAAGTCTCTCCAAACACAAAAATCTTTAAAAAATAATTCTCTTCTCATCTCCCCAATCTTCTTTCCAGCAAACCTTTTCAAACCAAAAAGCATAGATATTTCAAAGTACTCCTATAGAGTACTATAGACGTTTTAGATGCTAACACCTTTCTACCGCGTAACCAACACCCTTACCCGTTCTCTGTTTGTTTTTGTTTTAGAACTCTTTAGGTTTTGTTAGCTCTTTTTTCCTTTCCTTTTGGATAAAATAAAAGTGTGGTGGCGACTCTTACATTTTTGAATTAAGTTAATCAATAGCTTACGCTCACAAATTTTCCCGCTACAATAGTAGTAGTAGAATGTGCATCAAAATTCACTGATCAATTTCCCTTACACTTGAACTTTTGCACAACAAAAACAAAACAGAGCATGCATTTCCAAAGGTTTTCAAGATGACAAAAGTGTAAGTAAAATCCTAAGTCTAAGCTTCATGAAAAATGTTGTTAGTGAGAAACATTTTGTGACAGTCAAAGCAGATAAGAGAACGATTTACCAGAGAATACATCATAAGTAGCAAGATTCTCATAAGATAAGATTCACTCAACTCTCAAGTGTTTAGGTTAACTGTTTACACTCAAATAATAACATGAAAGTTAGTACTAACATAAGCTTGAAAAGACTCTAACATCTACAATTGAAATACGTGCACACAAAGATCAAAAGGACTTTTATTCAGGTTATAACATGGTCAAGGTAATGGTAAGATAAATTCTAAGGGGTAATAGGTGTCGCACCTCGAAAAATCACAAAGGATAATTCGGAGAACGCGAACCTCGCGCTAAAGGCGTGGAATGCGGTTCAACAGAGTCGCCATCGAACTTTATTTTTCCCAAATGAACAGGAGAGGAAAATATCGAGAAAACCTCATAAACGCGGAAGGAACACGACCGTCGCAACCAAATGTTCCTGGGTTCGGGAGTCGGTTACACGAGGGGAAGGTATTAGCACCCCTCACGTCCTTTGTACTCAACGGGAACCTCTTAATTCGAGTTCTGACGAAAGTTAGCTAAACTTAGTTCTTCTCTTCTCAATACTAATTACTAAAATGGTAAGGGGAAAGGGGATGGTTAGAAGATATGGTGCTCACCAAGAATTGGGGCCCTTGTGCCTACGTATGCTCATTCCGACGAGAATGAGAAATCAGAGCTCTCGTAGTTCGACTACGGGAAAGGATAGGGGAAAATGGAAGATGGAGGGGATTGTGCTCGCCAAGATCATCTCAATCTTATGCCTACGTATCTTGCATTCAAGAATGAATGAAGAATCAAAGCAGTCGTAGTTCGTGGTAACGACCATGAAGAGGAAATGAGATTGAATGGGTTTGAAGTGGGTACGGATGACGATTACTCGAAGCTTAAGAAAGGCTTCTCGGACCCAAGTAATCGGAAGAGCGAACCAAAGACTTAGAACTCTCTCTTTTTCATCTTGAAGGAAATGTGTTTGAAAGGGTGAGGTTGATCGGATGACGACTACTTGAAGCTTAAGAAAGGCTTCTCGGATCCAAGTAGTCGGGAGAGCGAACCAAAGACTTGGAACTCTCTCTTTTTCATCGCAAAAGAAGGTTGCTTTTGAATGGTGAGTTTGGTTGGATGACGACTAATTGAAGCTTAAGAAAGGCTTCTCGGACCCAAGTAGTCGGGAGAGCGAACCAAAGACTTGGAACCCTCTCCTTTTCATCGTTAAAAGAAAGTTGTTTGAGTTTGAAATGGAGTTTGGAAGGATGGGTAGTTGAATGACAGTCGAGTGTGGTCTAGTTGTTAATGTTATTTAAAGGCGTCAATTGCTTACACACGAATAAGATAACTCGCATCCAAACAACCGAAAGCAAGATCAAAGACTTGAACCCACTCTTTACACCTTGAAAAGAATTAAATAGTTGTTAATTGATTGATGGTTTATTATGAAAATCCGCTTGACGTTGGATCAAGGGTTTGACTTATTATCGCCTGCAAAGCGTGTAATGGACATGGCTTGAGAAACGGAACTGACTTGACTTACGCATCAAGGGTCGAATTGTGTGCAATAGGTTAATGGCGAATACGTATGAGCACTCGAATTACAAGGGTTTGAAAATGACTCGATGACAAATCGAGAATTAGTTTGAAAATAGTTTGATCCGCTCTAGTCCCTATGGGTACTCCTAGGAGATAAACCGATAATCAAAGAAATGCGAAACATACATCGGAATGGGAGAGGGGTACATGTAAGTTACACGGGATTGCACGAAATAAAGGGGTCTCATTGTCAGGTATCCCAAGAGAAAGCCGTGTGTGTGCGTTGTATCCTAAACTACGCCTTGAACAAAGTCGGGCACGACTCAAAATTAGGGTTCCTGCAAATAACCAATGATACAACAGCCCACCAATTTGGCTTTTAGGATTTCGATAGTTTATTAGGTGTTTTCGAATATGGGTGAATAAGAATGAATAATGAGTATGACAATATGAATATAGCAAGATAATATAACAATAATATCCACAATAATATTTTGATGGAAATTAAAGTTAGTGGTTAGTTTCATTAGGAATTAAATCGGGACAAATGTAACGCTAAACCATCGTAGGTCGACTTATAATGAAAGTCGGTCTATAGGAGGTCGCGTGAGTTGATTTCTGTGCTAAAAAACAAGATGGAAAATGATATTGAAAATTATTAACCAATTTAATCGTGTCGCACAGACGGGATCTCGTCTTAATCACAAACAAAATATCGATTAATCGAAGGTAGCCTATCACGATCCCAAAGTAGGGAAAATGACCCAAATGGCCATTCTCCATAGATTTGAAATCGAGAAGGTTATCGACTTTGATATACGACGCTTACGAATCTAAAGACATCATCGATCGAAAAGATGAATAAAATGGAAATGAAGTGGAAATGAAATAGAAAATGAAATAGTCTCGAATAAATTATCATCTATCAATAGTTTGACCGATAATAATTTGTAAAAATTGTCATAGACCAAAAAGTGATAAAAATGAATAAAATGAGTAAAAATCGATAAAAATAGAAAAATGAAGAAGAAATGAAGAGAGAAAAAAGGTGGTCTCAGATCCAACGTTATTTATCAATAGTTTGACCAATAACGGTTTACGGAGGTCTCGTCATCGACCAAAAAGGTTTAAAATGAACTAAATCTCACGAGATTTAATTGAAAAAAGATTAAATGAAAATAAATAAAAAGCTTTACAAAATCACATAAAGAAAGGGGGGATAATGTTCAACGTGTGGTGTGTATTAGCTATAGAAATCATATGGGTCAAACCCATCCTTCCTTTTAGTTAAAAATCATGCCCCTTTTTAAAAAAAAAAAAGAAATGGTGTTGGATTTCAAGCAAACCTTAAGCCCAAGCTACCAGGTCAACACAAAGTCGTTAGATGCACGGAACCTGTGAGAACACACTATCTCCCAACTCTTCTCTTTGTTCTATCCAACAACAATCTTGGTAAAAACAAACCATGGAAAGCTCAGAAAAGAATAAAAAGATAAACAACCTTTGATTTAAAAACAAAACAACCTTCTTTCTCACGTGAGCCACTTCTCCTACTCACGATTTGGATTTCACTTCCTCTGTTTTCATTCAATCCCTCTGTTCTGTTATTCTTTGTTTTGTCTGGTGTTGATTGAGTTTTTATGGAGGTTGGGGTTGAACGGATGAAGAAGAAGATTTAAGGTTTGGGATAAGAGTGGTGGTGATTTTTATTTGGATTTGGTTTTGAAGGAGAAGTTAGGTTTTATGGGTATGGCGGAAGGTCTTGGTGTTTGCGGGTTCGAGGATGAAGAAGGTTAGTGAGGTAATGGTTTGAAGAGAGACGAATCAATGGAGATTGATGAGTTCGTTCGAGAAAATTCGGAGAAGAAAGATAGAAGATTTAAAGGTTGATTTGTGTTAGTTAGGTATGGAAGAAGAGGATTAGAGGAATGGGTTTTAAGTTTATGGGTTGCAGTAGTTAGTAAGGAAGAAGATTAAAAGGGTTTTGAGGAAGAAGAGGGTAGAGGGAGATGGCGGCTAGGGTTTTATTTTCCCCCCCTGAGGAATGAAGCTCAGAGGGTTTTATATGAGGGTGGAAAAGAGTCGCGTGCAGAATTTCGTTGCCGTTTGGTTTCGTTTTGAAGTGTAACGGTGTGATGCATCGTGAAAATAACCGTACGGGATTTGTCGTTTTTCGCTCATATTCACAAGTCGTTTTGTACGACTCTTTTCTTCCTCTTGCTGCAATTGTGTGTTTCGTGTTGTTGTGTAGTGTAGCCCGCATTTTACTTTTGGAAAGGAACGTACTACCGCCAGTAGAAACATGTCGGTTAACGTTGTACAGTTTTGAGAGGTGAATTACTGAGGTATATGGTGATTGAATCGTGGATTGAAGAGTTGTGTGTCTTGTTTTTTCTGTGATAATTTGTGGGGTCCCCGTTTTTACTGCAGGTATGCCAAATTGGAATTGAAGGCCCTTGAAATGCTTATACACGCATTTTCCGTTCCGTGTGAATCATGGCCACAACGTACGTCGTTAAGTAGTGAGACTTGCGAGAATTATGGGGATCATCATCGGTTTGTAGAGGTTATGCTATATTGCACTATGAAAAGGTTTGTACATGGTGAATTATATCCTGTTGCATTTAGAAATTTATCGAGGTAATATTCGTTCACTTGGATGCAAGTCATGGTTTGTCTTTTCAATAATTTTGTGCAGGTGATGGTGCATTATTCGACGAATTGTGTTGCTGTTGCGCATAATACTTTGACAAACGTCGATTGCTGCACCGTTTTGATAAGGTTATAGCATGAATTCATTGTATTATAGTAAAAGGTGTGTCAAATGGCAGCTTGTATGGAATACTATCTTTGTGCTCTGCAAATTTCTCTCATCTGTTGTGACAAAACTTTTATGCAGGCTGGGTTGTATTGTGTGCAGGACCATGAAACGGTAGATTGGTGCATTACAAATTGCTGGCTGATTTGGAATCAAGTTGGGTGAATGATTTTTCTTTACAATTTTGACTTATTTTAAATCCCCAAAACTCACACAGTTCTCCTTCCGTTTTTCTAACAGGTTTAAATTTGAAACTGGTGCAGCTGAATCATGATTCAAAATCCGGTGGATAATTAAAACACAACGCCGTAATGTTTGAGGACTTTGATTTATCAGACACTATCTTCCTTAGATGAAAACACCATCAACATTTTTCATATAGCTGCCATTTTAAATTGAACTTGGTCTGTCACAGGTTTGTGACTTTAATAACGTCTACAAAGTGACATTCGACCTGTGGCTAGACCACATAATGACTTGCAGCGAGTGAAGCCGTGGCTGGACCGCATAATGACCTGCGGCAAGATCTGCAATATGGTACATATTACATGACTCGTCATTGGTATGAGCTCACGCTTTCTTTGACTTTTCTTCTCAGACAATCGATGAACTTGTTGAAACATACAACAGTCGAGTAACAACACTAAGTCATAACTTCGCCACAATGTTGAGAATACATTCGCTATCTGGCACTCTGGTAAGCACCTTAGGATAAAATGTCATTGTAATCCTTGTATTTCAACAATTTTGTAACTCATGACCTGCAGTTTGTAATTCCCACGCAACTTATAATTCCTGTGATGTACTTGCTGTGGTGACTTGTTTCTTTCTCATTCACAGAACAACGATTCTTGGCCACTTGAGAATGCTCCTTGTTTATTTACTGACACAGGACAACGCAGGATGCAACCACATGGCCTATGATCTGCTGCCTACTATTTTTCCAACTGTGAGGTGAAATTTCTACGTTGATGCATAACCCCCTTTTTAATTGCAATGTTGTAATAGTTTCAATACACCTTATTTTTGATGGGCCTGATATTGAAACTTAGCTTAATGTCACATGGTCAATGAAGGCTTGTGAATGAATTGTTTATTGAATTTTGTTTCTATTATATATTTTGCATTTTTGTTGTTGTAATACGAACATATGGGCTTGTAACTTTGGACAATGGACTTTTATTGAAACTTTGTAGACAAACACTATGATTTTGATCTCGACTTTTGTTGCAAATTTCACCATATGAACTTGAATTCTACATTAATCTCAAATTCTCTCCTTGAATCAACTCGAGTCAAACGTGAATCAATTGCTTTTATTTTTTCGTAAAATGAAATAACATAATGAATCGGTCTCTGAGAAGAAATTATCATGAATCAATTTCAAACTTAAAATAGAACTCTTGAAATGATAAATGAAGCTTGATTTTGTCACTTAAATTGCGATAATCCCAAAACATTCAAACATGAATTTCTCTGGCTAAAAAATAATCTGAGATAAAAGGAACATGACTTGTGATATGTGAGCTTTGATGCACTATAGAGAAAATGGATTGAAAATGGACAGGACCGTAATGATTTTCAAACACAAAGCTCTACGAACTTTGCACATCCTGACCAACAAATTATGCCAATACCAATGAGCCTCAATCCTCTACACCCACCTGACCTGACTTCTTGAGTTCAAACTTGCACGAACAGGAGCAACATATTTTTTTATTTTTCTGGTTAATTTTCAGTGGATGGGCATACGGGTGAAGAGTAATTTACAAGTAGGACAAATTTAGGGTATGACACTAGGCTAAAACTCAGAGTCAAAATAAAATTGAAGAAAATTGAGGGAGTTGAACTACAAAATACTTCATTCACATCCAAACAACTTTTCTTTTATTCCACTTCTCTTTTCTCATTTTTTCTCTTCTTCTTTTTTTCTTTTTCAGAAGAAAATTCTATTGATATCCTTCTTTTCTTTTTCCATTTTTTTTTGTATTTTTTTCAGTCTTTTTTTCTTTTTTTTTCACCAACCTTTGAAACATCACAACTATATTGTTCAACGTCACACAACTCCATACAAGACTCTTTTAACCCTTTGTATAGGGTGATAACATTGTTTTTCACCTTTCGGCTTATAATGAGTTTAAATAGAAAAATAATGGGATAAACAGACTCAAAGGGGTTTCCAAACAAGGGATAATATTTACAGGGTTGACTTTTTAGCTAACTGGCTAAAGGTAAAACAAAACAACATGCCTTTATAATATCAGTGTGAACAAGTAAAACAAAAAGCTTCAATCAAGAGTCAATTCAAGTTCTAGTGACTAACAGACATGAGTAAAACACACAAGAAAAAAAAGATGGATTTTTTTTAATGTTATCCATTAAAAAGCTCAAAATCTCACAAGGTTAATGATCTACCATAAATGATGAATAATCTAGAGTTTAATCCTCCTTAACATGCCAAGAATGCACCAAAAAATTCAATCACATCACACCATAATTCTTTAATCAATATAGAGAATTTACTCACAGACAATTTGCAACTCAAAAACCAAAGAACAAAAAAAATTAAAAGAAAACAAAACAAAGAAATGGTTCCCCCACACTTAAAACATACAGTGTCCTCAACGAAAGAATATAAATATAAAATAAGAGTGAGAAAGGAAATTGTGCTCTCTGGTTAAGTTGCAGAGTAGGTGGGCATTTCCAAGGAAAGCTCTTCAATGGTTGCATCTTTAGGCACTGAGCTTTCATGGAATAGCTTCAGGCGCTGCCTATTAGCTTCAGGCGCTGCAGTTTTAATCTCTACTGCGCCATGAGGGAAAATATTAGTAATAACAAAAGGGCCAATCCACTTTGATAGAAGTTTCCCAACTATAATTTTAAGGCTAGCGTTAAACAATAAAACTTTTTGGCCTATGAAGAATTCCTTCCTAGAAATCATCTTTTCATGGAAATGCTTAGTTTTATCCTTATACATCCTAGAGCTTTCATAAGCTTCTAGCCTAAGCTCTTTGATTTGTTGTAATTGTAGTTTTCTTTCTATACCTGCTTGTTGCATCTCCAAATCATAACTTTTTACTACCCAATAACCATTGTGCTCTATCTCTACAAGGAGGTAATATGTCTTACCAAATACAAGTCTATAGGGAGAAATTACTATTGGTGTCTTGAAAGCAGTTTTTTGAGCCCAAAGTGCGTCTTATAGACGACGACTCTAATCCTTCTTATTTGGCTGAACCATTTTTTCTAAGATCTGCTTAATTTTGCTGTTTGAGATCTCAACTTGCCCATTAGTTTGTGGGTGATATGTAGTAGATACCCTGTGCACAACTCCATACATATTGAGCAAAGCGTCCATGGTGCAGTTACAGAAATGAGTACCTTGGTCACTTATGATAGCTCAGGGTATTCCAAACCTGCAAAAAACATTGGACCTGACAAAATCTGAAACAACTCTAGAATCATTAGCCCTAACGGGGATAACTTTCACCCACTTTAAAATATAATCAACAACAAGTAAAATATAGAGAAAACCAAAAGATACAGGAAATGAACCCATGAAGTCAATTCCCCATACATCAAACACCCATAGAAAAGCATAGGTTGCTGAGGCATTTCACTCTTATGAGTGATGGTTATACCTGTTATTTGACATTATTTACAAGTTTGATATATCTCATACACATCTTTAAAGATGGTAGGCCAGTAGAAACCCGAGTCTAAGACTTTTCTTGCTGTCCTTTGAGGCTCGAAGTGTCCCCTTACTTGAGAGGCATGAGAAAAGTGCAAGATAGATTCAATATCATAGTCAACGACACACATCCTAATAACTTGATCACTATCAAATTTCCACATATATATGGATCATCCCACACATAATATTTTTCATCACTCTTGAGTTTGTAAATTTGTGTCCTAAATGCACCTGTAGGAAAAACACCAGCAACAATATTGTTAGAACAAGATTTGTTCATGAAATATATTCCTTAGATTTTGATGATAACAAAGTATTTAAAGAATAATAGTTTTATTTGATGTGTGTTTCTTGTATGCATGTTCTAATACTTGTAAATATTTAGATACAAAATCTGATATACAAAGGCACACTTGAGAGAAGCTGAATTGCTAGTTTCTGGTGATGCAAAATCTAAAGAACACTTGCTAAGTGATGTCTGGCATAGACTCTAAAGCTGAAGGTCTTAACATCATAATGTCATACCCTAAATTTGTCCTACCCCTTTCGTAAATATTTTCGCATTTATTGTTTCATGCCGTTTAGACACGTGTCCACCCAAAATTGGGCGTTTTTTAAAAAAAATTCCTTTTAACCAATTAAAGCGTGACACGTGGCCTAAAAGGGCATTTTTGTGAATTTTAATTCTTTTCTTAATTTCCTAAACCTTTTTCTTTTTTAAAAATATTATTAATAACAATATTTTATGCACATATATAGCTCTTTTATTTGTAAATATTAATTTTTGTTTTTTTTTAGTTTGTTTTACATATATATTTGTTAATATCTTTTATTTTTATATTTAGTATTTATATATTTAAATAGTTTTTAATTTAGTGTAAATTAATTATTATATTTGTTAATGTTGTTAATAATAATTGAAAAGAAAATAATAAAAAAAGGATTGAAGGGAGGCCCATATGCAACGGCTCGTTAGGTTTTTTAGAGGGACCAAGCGTGCTATTAAAAGAGAGGAATGGATTGAGTAAAGGGACCGGGAAAAATCACTGTTCATCCTCCTTCTTCAGAAAGGCCGCCACCTTCATTTCTGAACCCTAAAAACCCCAAGCGCCGCCACCTTCCTCATCAAAACGGCCGCCGAATTCGTCTTCTCCCTCCCAAATCATCAAAACGGCCATCATCTTCTTCTTTCAATCTTCATTGCGCACCCTTCTTTCGGCAAACCCTTCCGCCTCTAAAACCCCCAAATCCCTCATCCCTAATCGAATCACCTCACCCCTAAAACCCATATCGAACCCCTCAGATTCCACATCCGAACTCTTCGTCGTTTTTTCCGTCGCCGAGACTTTCATTACAACCACCATCGAATCATCCAAGTACGACTCACCGCCGTGAAACAGCCACGACACTACAACAATAACAACTTGAAGCGGAAATCCAAACCGTAGACGCGAGAAGAAACTCTGACATGACGGCTTGCACGACACCGCTTCATTAACGTCACGATCAACAGCGGCAACAACTCGACTTTGTAACCAAGCAACATCTCAACGGGGAGTTCGTCAGCTCGATACTGATAGTAATGACAAGGAAGGTGTTTGTTTAGTGCCGACATCGATTTTTGCGGTAATCGTTGTCTCTGATTTAACCCGTAATATGTGTATAGTTGGTTGCCCTTGCAGTTCATGTCACAAATCCCTCGAAACAGATATTGTATTGCTGAGATTGTTTTGATCATTTTGAATTCTTTTTTTTCTTTCCTGTTAATCTATTGTTATTAAAGTGTTTACGGGAATTGTTGGCGTGATTATGTTACTGTCAGAAGAAACATATTGGTATATTCTTGTTTAAGTTTGATTCACTGCTTCATGCTGGAGGTGTTCGTATGTAAGATTTAGGTGAGCAGTTCACACGATTAATGCCTGTTATGTTATATGTTAGTGTGAATACATTGTTGTTATGTCACATGCTGGTTTGATTTAGAATACATTGTTGTTTGATGAGGGTACTGTCAATAGATTGAATTTTAAGTTTAGTTTATGAGATCTTGACAGTACTGGTGCATGTTGTTCTGAGATTCTGTTGCACAATGGATGTAATTGTATTATAATTCTGCTGCAAAACCTGTTTGGGTCCATGTTCTTTTGGATTATGATGGTTTAAGTTGTCACCGCACTATCGCAACAAAATACAACTGGTTGTGCACTTAAATGGTCGTGTTTACAATAAGATATTGTCGGCAGCATGTAACGGTTTCGTTCATTGTTTTGGTTAGGATTGTGTATGTGATTTTCTTTCCAATTTATTTGCACTGTTGTGTTCTGGTTTTGTGTTGCAGTTATTATTTTTTTTCGGTTAAGCATTCGTTGTTCAATTGGTAGTCTGGTGAGAATAATGACAGGGTATTCACAATTTCTTCGCGACTTTGCAAATTTTGTTTGAAAATAGGCTGCGTTTTATACGGTTAGTTTTGATTCTTAAGTTATGCTGTTAATTTTATGTTGTTAATCATATATGGATACTTTGGGTAGTGTTTTTCTTATTAATGGCTGGCTGTGTGTGAGTCACCTTCGGGCTAGTTTAGAATTGTTAAAAAGTTAGCATCATTATCTAATTAAAAATGATAAGTTATTAATGACCTGTTAGTTAGAGTCTTATGTGGTTTATGAACGGTAATTTTTAGCATCATTATCTAATTAATAAACTTTGAAACAATGAATAATATTTTTAAAATACTTACTTTTTCTACTAAATTATTTTTCAATCAAATTATGAAAAAACTAAATCTTTGAAGTCTAGCACTTCTTGGATTTTTGGACAATCGTTATTAAGGTGTACACCTTAAATAATGTATTATTCGACTTTTCGTTATAAAATACGCCCTTTAATTATTTAGACAAGAAAATGTCATTGGAGTCTAGCATTCCACGTGATACTTTTGTTGTTCATTAAAACAATATTCTATAAGTTAAATCGAAATCATTCTTCTTCTTTTTTTAAGTAATTTATTTAATAAGGCAATTTCAAAAGAGTTTCTATTTTAAAGAAAAAACTTTGAAGCAAATAATATTTCATTAAGCATTTCCAAATACCAATAATTATCTTTTTTAAATCAAAAATCGCTTTATATTCGATTTAATAGATAGTTATTTTAAGACAATCCTAAATTATTTTCTAAATAAAACTTCAAACTATTTTCATACTTTATTTTCAAAATCGACATCATTTTTCTGTTTCCATTCCAATAAATTTTTCAATACAAATTACTTTCTCAGATAAATCATTCTCAAAACTAATGATTTCTTTTTCTAATCTTCATCTAACTTCTTTTTTAAATATTAATTTATTTTTTAAACCAAATTACGAAAAATTAAACTCTTGAAGTCTAGCACTTCTTGAATTTTCGAAGGGATATTATTGAGGTGTACACCTTAAATAATGTTTTGTTCAACGTACGTTCTCTTATTTAGACAAAAAAATAATAATATATCATAAGAATCCAGCAATTCTATATGATAGTTTCGTCGTTCATTCAAATATTGGAAAAAGCGTCGTCAAGATATAGCATTTCGATAATACCTCAATTAATTGGTTGTGAGGCCGACGTCTCATTTATCAAATAATTATCACTTCTCCTAATTTATTACCTCGTTCACTTCAAATTATTTTTAAAACATTTTATCGATTAAAACTCCGAAAGAAGGAAGTACTTGGAATCTAGCATTCCTCGAATTTCCGAGTAAATAATTCTCGAGGCACGCTCTTGAGTTGTTATTTACTCAACCTTTCGACTTTTTTCAAACTCAATCATTTTCCAACATTCTCCTAAGTCGAATGCTCGTCCGCATTCGCAACCCACATTTCATTCACAACTCCTCGTGGTTTCAATATTAGGGGCACCCTTAGGGACTAATATTGTTTCTCACAATCTAACCATTGACACGTCGTCAAGTCGGTCTCATCTTTGATCAAATCCTCGACACGTCGTCGAGCTACTTCAAAACAACTTCCTTTTGGCCTCGCATGCCATTTTTCGATTCGATCCTTTCACAGACATTTCTAAAACTTACGAAAGAGGGATATTCTCAGAATCTAGCATTCTTTGGATATTCGAATGAGTAACTCTCGAGGCGCGCCCTCGAGTTATTATTAGTTCATTCTTTCGATTTCAAAACATCTAACTCTTTATCTTCAACTTATTCAGTCAATTCCCGAAAGAATTGAGTTCCTGGAATCTCGCATTCCTTGAATTCTTGAATGACAAGCTCTTGAGGCACGCTCTTGGGTTGCTTGTCAGTCACCCTTTCGTCTCGAACTCAAACTTCAACCCTTTTCAAACCTCTTCTTTTCGCGGTTGTTACCACGAACTATGGACGCTCTGATTCTTCATTCTTATATGAATGTAAGATACGTAGGCACAAGATTGCGATGATCTTGGCGAGCACACTTCCATCTTTCTCCATTATTCCGTCCACACTTTCCCATCCTTTCCTGTAGTCGAACTACGACGCTCTGATTTCTCATTCTCGTCCGAATGAGCATACGTAGGCACAAGGGCCCCAATCCTTGGCGAGCAACCTATCTTCTAACCACCCATCTCTCCTTAGCGTCTTTAACCTTTTAACCTACCAATTCTACCTTTATAATCGAGAAGAAAAACAAGTAAACCTAAACAACACTCCACAAAATACCATAAGAGGTTCCCGTTGAGTACAACGGACGTGAGGGGTGCTAATACCTTCCCCTCGCGTAACCGACTCCCGAACCCGGAACATGGTTGCGACATCCATGTTCCTATCCTTTTCGTTTTAAGAGGTTTTCTCGATATTTTCCTCTCCCGTTTATTCGGGAAAAATAAAGTTCGGTGGCGACTCTGTCGAACCGCATTTCCGCGCCTTTCGCGCGAGGGTCGCGTTCTCCGAAATGTCTCCGTGATTTTTCGAGGTGCGACAGATGGCGACTCTGCTGGGGACGCTTGCTCCATGCAAAAAGAGAGTCGAGTCTATCTTTCGGTTTGTGAGGAGTGTTCGTTTTTATTTGTTTTCTTCTTATATTTGTTCTCTCGCGGATTTTATTTGTGCTTGTTATCTCGCTTACCCGTTGGTTATGGGGATGACGTCATGAGTAAAGCTCTACGCCCGAGCTTTGGTAAAATCAGAGAGAACACATAGTTTAGAATTGGTAGTCGAGTAGTGTTAGTCACCAGGGATTCGCTCCTTGTGTGCCTAGCATGAAAGCTCCTCCAGAGGAGACCTATTTGTAGATCTTGTTGTAACACAGCTAGCCTGTTGCACGGCTTGATTAATGAAGGGTCCGTGATTCTGGGAACCTTTTGTTAGCACCAGTTCCGATATTGGTGGTCGCGTAGTGTTAGTCTCCAGGGACTCGCTCCTTGTGCGCCTAGCATGAAGACCCTGCTCAGGAGAGACCTTATCGTCATTATCGTCGTAATACAGCCAGCCTGTTGTGTGACGCTAATACTACTAGTGTCCGTGATCCTGGGAACCAAACGCAGAAACCATCCCGTAAGTGGGTTTATGGGTAGAATGTTTAGATCTTCCCATATAGGTTGTACCTGTCAGTTTTTTTTTGAAATTGTGGTTGTGAATCTGTTACAGTTATCAACTCCAAATTTGTTTGATTGTGATCCTGTGATCCTGGATCTTGTATCTTGCATTGCATCTTGCATATCATTTGCATTGCATTTCATATGTTGTGCATTTTGCATTTCCAGTCCTTCAACAGAATCTTATGTCTCCGTTCCTTCCTCTCCAGTAAATCAAGCTGATTCCTCGACACCAGTACGCAACTAGAGCCAATACCAGACGAATGATGGAGCAGATTCAACAAGAGCAAGTCGCCTTCAGGGAAGAGCTGGATTCTATGAAAGGAAAGATCGACCAGATCCTCGAAGCCATCCTCGCGGCCAGAAGAGAGGAAGAACAGCGTGAAGCCGCTGCCGTCGTCAACAACAATGGTCAAGGACAAGGGTCTACTTCCATCCCTTTGGTTCCAATTCCAAATCCTCATGGGATGCCGTTGAACTTTAATAACACAGGCGAAGGGAACACTTCTCAGCCAATCCTAGCGCACGGAGTTACCATTAGAGCTATACCGCAGGCCCAACCTACTGTCGTGCAAATCCCAGTTCCTCATATCGAAGATACTCTGATGGATCAGTATGACGACGTTCAGAACTATCATGCTGCTATCCCCATTGCCAGTCCTGTTGCTGCTCAGGATTCTGAAGCCATGAAGATGTGCCGAAATCTAGCCGAGAAACTCTGAGCCATGGAGGGGCATAACTCAATTTCTTTCAGTGCTTTGGAATTGTGCTTGGTGCCTGATGTTGCATTCCTCCCAAGTTCAAGGTGCCCGAATTCTCGAAGTACAAGGGTCTCAGTTGCCCAAACATTCATCTGAAGATGTACTGTCGCAAGATGGCTGCCTATGCCAGAGATGAAAAGCTCATGTTTCATTGTTTCCAAGACAGCTTGTCTGGGGCATCACTCGAATGGTATATGCAGTTGGAACGTAACAGTGTGCGCACTTGGGCCGAGCTAGCCGATGCATTTGTCAAGCAGTATAAGTACAACACCGATCTTGCTCCAAACCGTACTCAACTCCAGAGTATGACTCAGAAGGATAGCGAATCCTTCAAGGAGTACGCGCAACGATGGAGAGAGCTAGCCGCAAGGGTGCATCCACCTCTTGTTGACCGTGAACTGATTGACATCTTCATGGGTACTTTACAAGGCCAATACTACGAAAAGCTGATCGGTAGTGTCTCCGCTGGATTCTCTGACTTGGTGATCGTCGGTGAAAGAATTGAAGAAGGGCTGAAGAGCGGAAAGATCCCAGGAGGTCCTAACAGCCAGGCTAATGCAAAGAATCCTTTCAACGGATACAAGAAGAAAAAGGGCGAGACAAATGCTATCTCTTTGCAGAAAGGGCAAGCTTCTCAACAAGCTCCCGCTCCTATGCCTTATCAGGTTCCTTACTACCAGTATCCGTATGTTGTTGCTGCGCAATATGCTCCAATGCCTTATCAGCCAGCTGTTCAAGCAGTGCAAGCTCAGATGCCACAGCAACAGGCTCCTCAGCAACAAGCCTACAATCAGCAAGGATACCAATATCCTCCTCAGCAACAGCAAATGCAAGCTACTCAGCAATGACAAGGTACTCACCCACAGCGTCAGCAGAGAACATGGAGGCCAGATAGAGTTTTCGATCGTCTACCAATGACATATGCTAAAATCTTTGCTCAGTTGATGGAGAAGAAAGCCGTTGTTCCGAGAGATTTGGCTCCTCCAACCGTCATTCCTGCCGATTACGATGCAAATGCTCATTGTGAGTTCCATAAGGGCGCTTCAGGTCATACCATTGAGGACTGCAGAGCTTTCAAGCACATAATTCAAGACATGATCGACATGGATGCTATCAACTTCAATGGAAAGTCTCCGAATATCATCAATGATCCGTTGCCATCGGCCAGCTAGTGCCAACATCGAATCCAATCAAGTCAAGTTTATCCCAAAGAAGGCAGTCATGCTGCCATTTAATCTTTCATTTTCCTTATGATTTGTCTTTGTTTGTTTAAGTACTGTATGCTTTGAACAATTGCCATTCGTATTTGGTTTTCATTAATATATCGTTTATGCATGTTTTGAATTAGTTATGTCGTATTCACTCATTTTTTCACTTATCACCGACACGTTTATTCACTCTACTCTATTCACTGTTGTTTAGCATGATTCGAGGGAGGATGATGAAAATGAGATACCCATAATTGCAAACTGTATGCTTTCAGACAGAATCTTGTCAATGATGTACAGGCATTGCTTTAATCCCCCAAACACTGGAGATATAAGGAGTCAATCCCTAGTAAACCACTTCGAGCCTAGAAGTAGCAGTTTCCTTCGGATATTCAAACCTTTTACACTCAACCTGGGGCAGGGTAGTGTTCAGTTAATCCAATCCCGCACTCGAGTCAACAAGCAAAATCCAGAAGACGGTTGTTCTTCAATGACCCATAACATGGCAGTCACAACCTTCCAACAAAATCCAAAAAAAACAACATCAAAAGCCTGCTAAGTCAGACACCTTAGAGGGGACTTAGGCAAAATTAAGGCAATCCTGATGGATCTGACAAGCGAAGTCAATCCATGCAAAAGTTAGGGATCAAAACAAAAGCAAAAGAGGACCCCGAAATCCTCAACAAAAACAAAAAAGATTCAGTGGCCACCCAGATCAAAGGGGCATTAGCATCCATCAAAATAAGGTAACTGCCACGGCGAGCAAACCTTGAACCTTCAAGCTTACACCGTCCAGACAAGTGTAGAATTAACTGAGCGTAGGACTGGAGATCATTAAGAAGAAGGGGTGGGTATGAATCATACTTTGAGCCTAGCATCCTTTGTTTCATAACCGTGAACCAGACCACGTTATAACCCTCGAAAGACCTAATTGAGGCAAGGTTTATTATGAAAGCATACTATCGCAATGTTGCGTAACTTGACTCCTAACATGATTTCTAATCATCAGCATTGGTGTCATTATCCTTGCTACATCTTCTACACCAATCAAAATTAGCACTATGTTGGGGCTAACTGTCCATTCGTCTCACTACCACGGCACTCTCAATAAATGACACACCTTTTTTCAAAACTTACATTGAACTTTGCATTAATATTACCATTTATGAATGTACAGTTTTAATTGCAAATCAGTGCTAGGTATTCAAGGACATCTCAACAAAGGACAATCAAGGAAGAACTTGACTTTCAGTGGCTGACACGAAGCAAGACTACCTCAGAATCCACAGGCTGGGGCAAAGCATTCAACAGCTTGATCAGGGGCAAGTCATCCGAGTTCAACTTCCATATGTCAGAACTGGTTAATTTGGGGGCAGACCATTGCCATGTTCAAACTGGGGCAAGACCAGGTCGTCCTGACCAACAAGCAGAGTTTCAACCTTCTCTGAAGCAAATTCACAACAAATCACCAAGTACCCAGACTTGGGGCATATAAAGTATCTTCGCTTGTGTCAATCATGGCGTCTTCAGCAAACTGCGTGTCGAGGAAGTCAATCCCTCCCACCACCCGAAGTCCAATTCGCTTTGGAAACTACCCAAAGTCCACCACGTTGGCGTCTCCCTGCATTTCCAATTACCCGTATGCATCATATGCATCATACGTATCGCATTCGACCTCATAAGTATCATGCATCATATGCATACTCCAATGATACCATACTTTCCCAGCTCGTGCATCTCCGCGCGTCAGCATTTGCATTTGCACCTCCACTCATATGGAATATCATTTATCATCCAGCATTTATATATGCAAGTCAAGGTCCAGGATCAATCTTGAAGATTTCCAAGACCATCATCAGCCCGGTCAGGGGCATGCTCCACAAGATTGTGGGTTTGTCCCACGATTTTCAAGAGCTTCAAAGCATTCATCAGCCCAGTCAGGGGCAATCTTCTGCGATTGTGGGTTTTCTCCCACAAAAATTCAAAATATTCAAAGCAAGATCCAGCCTAGTCAGGGGCATTCTTTTCAAGACCATGGGTGTTTCCCATGACGTATTTCAACCTCGTGGTTGATCAGATCTTCAAGTTAACATACATCCCAGCCAGGGGCATACCATTCAAGACCGTGGGCGTTCCTCACGAAGTTGTTCAACCTTCTGTTGGGCAAATCCAAAGACCTTAAGTGCAAGATTCAGCCCAGTCAGGGGCATCTTTAGCGAAACCGTGAGCGTTCCTCATGAAGTTGTTCAGCCTTTTGTTGAGCAAGACAAGACAAAATTCCAAGACAAACTCAGCCCAGTCAGGGGCATCCCCTTCAGGGTTCATGGGCGTAACCATGAAATCATTTCAGCAAAACTATGATCTTCAACAAAGGCGGTGGGCATACCCCGCTGACTCATTTCAATTCAATCGACCTCTTGGGGGTTCCCCATTGAGTTGTACCCAGCAAGCGTGACCGTTGTCAATTGCCTTACTATCATCCTTTTGGTGATAGCCGAACTTCGTCGGTTCAACCTAGCCTGCATCCTTTTGGTGTTGGTAAACTTCAAATCTGTGTTGTCCTATCATCCTTTTGGTGATAGCAACCTGTGTGTGTGAGTTTCGCTCCGTCATCCGTTTGATGGGGGGTCTATCGTAGTCATTAACGATAGATTGTGCGATATTTCGTTGAGTTTCGCTCCGTCATCCTTTTGGTGAGGGGTCTATCATAGTCATTAATGATAGATTGTGCGATATTGTTTGTGTTTCGCTCCGTCATCCTTTTGATGGGGGGGGTCTATCGTAGTCATTAACGATAGATTGTGCGATATTTCGTTGAGTTTCGCTCCGTCATCCTTTTGGTGAGGGGTCTATCATAGTCATTAATGATAGATTGTGCGATATTGTTTGTGTTTCGCTCCGTCATCCTTTTGGTGAGGGATCTATCATAGTCATTAATGATAGATTGTGCGATATTTGTTTGTGTTTCGCTCCGTCATCCCTTTGGTGGGGGGTCTATCATAGTCATTAATTATAGATTGTGCGATATTTGTTTATGTTTCGCTACGTCATCTTTTTGGTGGGGGGTCTATCATAGTCATTAATGATAGATTGCGCGATTGTTTGTTTATGTTTCGCTCCGTCATCCTTTTGGTGGTGGGTCTGGCATTTCGTTGGTGACAGATTGTGCGATAGTGTTTTGCCCTATCATCCTTTTGGTGGTAGTGGCCGGTGTGAGTTTCGCTCCGTCGTCCTTTTGGTGATGGGTCTGGCATTTCATCGATGCCAGATTGTGCGATTGTGTTTGCCCTATCATCCTTTTGATGATAGTGGCCGGTGTGAGTTTCGCTCCGTCATCCTTTTGGTGGGGGGTCTGTCACTTGGATTGGTGACAGATTGTGCGATAGTGTTTTTCCCTATCATCCTTTTGGTGGTAGTGGCCGGTGTGAGTTTCGCTCCGTCATCCTTTTGGTGGGGGGTCTGTCACTTGGATTGATGTCAGATTGTGCGATGGTGTTTGCTCTACCGTCCTTTTGGTGGTAGTAGCCGTGTTCATTTCTTTCCATCACCCTTTCGGTGATGACGACCTTTTTGCCTATTATTCACAGTTTACTCAGAGTTTTACCTCATCCAGCTTTTTCAACTCTCAGGCATCTCTGTTTCTTTCGGACAAATTCAGGGTCTTCTTTATATCTAATTGACTTCTACCTCAGGAGAACAAACGCTGTAGCAGTTTATTTCCTTAGGTTTAAGCCCATTAGATAGGGGCATCTGTCATACCCTAAATTTGTCCTACCCCTTTCGTAAATATTTTCGCATTTATTGTTTCATGCCGTTTAGACACGTGTCCACCCGAAATTGGGCGTTTTTTAAATTTTTTTCCTTTTAACCAATTAAAGCGTGACACGTGGCCTAAAAGGGCATTTTTGTGAATTTTAATTCTTTTCTTAATTTCCTAAACCTTTTTCTTTTTTAAAAATATTATTATTAATAATATTTTATGCACATATATAGCTCTTTTATTTGTAAATATTAATTTTTGTTTTTTTTAGTTTGTTTTACATATATATTTGTTAATATCTTTTATTTTTATATTTAGTATTTATATATTTAAATAGTTTTTAATTTAGTGTAAATTAATTATTATATTTGTTAATGTTGTTAATAATAATTGAAAAGAAAATAATAAAAAAAGGATTGAAGGGAGGCCCATATGCAACGGCCCGTTAGGTTTTTTAGAGAGACCAAGCGTGCTATTAAAAGAGAGGAATGGATTGAGTAAAGGGACCGGGAAAAATCACTGTTCATCCTCCTTCTTCAGAAAGGCCGCCACCTTCATTTCTGAACCCTAAAAACCCCAAGCGCCGCCACCTTCCTCATCAAAACGACCGCCGAATTCGTCTTCTCCCTCCCAAATCATCAAAACGGCCATCATCTTCTTCTTTCAATCTTCATTGCGCACCCTTCTTTCGGCAAACACTTCCGCCTCTAAAACCCCCAAATCCCTCATCCCTAATCGAATCACCTCACCCCTAAAACCCATATCGAACCCCTCAGATTCCACATCCGAACTCTTCGTCGTTTTTTCTGTCGCCGAGACTTTCATTACAACCACCATCAAATCATCCAAGTACGACTCACCATCGTGAAACAGCCACGACACTACAACAATAACAACTTGAAGCGGAAATCCAAACCGTAGACGCGAGAAGAAATTCTGACATTACAGCTTGCACAACACCGCTTCATTAACGTCACGATCAACATCGGCAACAACTCGACTTTGTAACCAAGCAACATCTCAACGGGGAGTTCGTCAGCTCGATACTGATAGTAATGACAAGGAAGGTCTTCGTTCAGTGCCGACATCGATTTTTGTGGTAATCGTTGTCTCTGATTTAACCCGTAATATGTGTATAGTTGGTTGCCCTTGCAGTTCATGTCACAAATCCCTCGAAACAGATATTGTATTGCTGAGATTGTTTTGATCATTTTGAATTCTTTTTTTTCTTTCCTGTCAATCTACTGTTATTAAAGTGTTTACGGGAATTGTTGGCGTGATTATGTTACTGTCAGAAGAAACATATTGGTATATTCTTGTTTAAGTTTGATTCACTGCTTCATGCTGGAGGTGTTCGTATGTAAGATTTAGGTGAGCAGTTCACACGATTAATGCCTGTTATGTTATATGTTAGTGTGAATACATTGTTGTTATGTCATATGCTGGTTTGATTTAGAATACATTGTGTTTGATGAGGGTACTGTCAATAGATTGAATTTTAAGTTTAGTTTATGAGATCTTGACAGTACTGGTGCATGTTGTTCTGAGATTCTGTTGCACAATGGATGTAATTGTATTATAATTCTGCTGCAAAACCTGTTTGGATCCATGTTCTTTTGGATTATGATGGTTTAAGTTGTCACCGCACTATCGCAACAAAATACAACTGGTTGTGCACTTAAATGGTCGTGTCTACAATAAGATATTGTCGGCAGCATGTAACGGTTTCGTTCATTGTTTTGGTTAGGATTGTGTATGTGATTTTCTTTCCAATTTATTTGCACTGTTGTGTTCTGGTTTTGTGTTGCAGTTATTATTTTTTTCTGGTTAAGCATTCGTTGTTCAATTAGTAGTCTGGTGAGAATAATGACAGGGTATTCACAATTTCTTCGCGACTTTGCAAATTTTGTTTGAAAATAGGCTGCGTTTTATACGGTTAGTTTTGATTCTTAAGTTATGCTGTTAATTTTATGTTGTTAATCATATATGGATACTTTGGGTAGTGTTTTTCTTATTAATGGCTGGCTGTGTGTGAGTCACCTTCGGGCTAGTTTAGAATTGTTAAAAAGTTAGCATCATTATCTAATTAAAAATGATAAGTTATTAATGACCTGTTAGTTAGAGTCTTATGTGGTTTATGAACGGTAATTTTTAGCATCATTATCTAATTAATAAACTTTGAAACAATGAATAATATTTTTAAAATACTTAGTTTTACTACTAAATTATTTTTTAATCAAATTATGAAAAAACTAAATCTTTGAAGTCTAGCACTTCTTGGATTTTTAGACAATCGTTATTAAGGTGTACACCTTAAATAATGTATTATTCGACTTTTCGTTATAAAATACGCCCTTTAATTATTTAGACAAGAAAATGTCATTGGAGTCTAGCATTCCACGTGATACTTTTGTTGTTCATTAAAACAATATTCTATAAGTTAAATCGAAATCATTCTTCTTTTTTTTAAAGTAATTTATTTAATAAGGCAATTTCAAAAGAGTTTCTATTTTAAAGAAAAAACTTTGAAGCAAATAATATTTCATTAAGCATTCCCAAATACCAATAATTATCTTTTTTAAATCAAAAATTGCTTTATATTCGATTTAATAGATAGTTATTTTAAGACAATCCTAAATTATTTTCTAAATAAAACTTCAAACTATTTTCATACTTTATTTTCAAAATCGACATCATTTTTCTGTTTCCATTCCAATAAATTTTTCAATACAAATTACTTTCTCAGATAAATCATTCTCAAAACTAATGATTTCTTTTTCTAATCTTCATCTAACTTCTTTTTTAAATATTAATTTATTTTTTAAACCAAATTACGAAAAATTAAACTCTTGAAGTCTAGCACTTCCTGAGTTTTCGAAGAGATATTATTGAGGTGTACACCTTAAATAATGTTTTGTTCAACGTACGTTCTCTTATTTAGACAAAAAAATAATAATATATCATAAGAATCCAGCAATTCTATATGATAGTTTCGTCGTTCATTCAAATATTGGAAAAAGCGTCATCAAGATATAGCATTTCGATAATACCTCAATTAATTGGTTGTGAGGCCGACGTCTCATTTATCAAATAATTATCACTTCTCCTAATTTATTACCTCGTTCACTTCAAATTATTTTCAAAACATTTTATCGATTAAAACTCCAAAAGAAGGAAGTACTTGGAATCTAGCATTCCTCGAATTTCCGAGTAAATAATTCTCGAGGCACGCTCTTGAGTTGTTATTTACTCAACCTTTCGACTTTTTTCAAACTCAATCATTTTCCAACATTCTCCTAAGTCGAATGCTCGTCCGCATTCGCAACCCACATTTCATTCACAACTCCTCGTGGTTTCAATATTAGGGGCACCCTTAGGGACTAATATTGTTTCTCACAATCTAACCATTGACACGTCGTCAAGTCGGTCTCATCTTCGATCAAATCCTCGACACGTCGTCGAGCTACTTCAAAACAACTTCCTTTTGGCCTCGCATGCCATTTTTCGATTCGATCCTTTCACAGATATTTCTAAAACTTACGAAAGAGGGATATTCTCAGAATCTAGCATTCTTTGGATATTCGAATGAGTAACTCTCGAGGCGCGCCCTCGAGTTGTTATTAGTTCATTCTTTCGATTTCAAAACATCCAACTCTTTATCTTCAACTTATTTAGTCAATTCCCGAAAGAATTGAGCTCCTGGAATCTCGCATTCCTTGAATTCTTGAATGACAAGCTCTTGAGGCACGCTCTTGGGTTGCTTGTCAGTCACCCTTTCGTCTCGAACTCAAACTTCAACCCTTTTCAAACCTCGTCTTTTCGTGGTTGTTACCACGAACTACGGACGCTCTGATTCTTCATTCTTATATGAATGTAAGATACGTAGGCACAAGATTGCGATGATCTTGGCGAGCACACTTCCATCTTTCTCCATTATTTCGTCCACACTTTCCCATCCTTTCCTGTAGTCGAACTACGACGCTCTGATTTCTCATTCTCGTCCGAATGAGCATACGTAGGCACAAGGGCCCCAATCCTTGGCGAGCAACCTATCTTCTAACCACCCATCTCTCCTTAGCGTCTTTAACCTTTTAACCTACCAATTCTACCTTTATAATCGAGAAGAAAAACAAGTAAACCTAAACAACACTCCACAAAATACCATAAGAGGTTCCCGTTGAGTACAACGGACGTGAGGGGTGCTAATACCTTCCCCTCGCGTAACCGACTCCCGAACCCGGAACATGGTTGCGACAGCCCTGTTCCTATCCTTTTCGTTTTAAGAGGTTTTCTCGATATTTTCCTCTCCCGTTTATTCAAGAAAAATAAAGTTCGGTGGCGACTCTGTCGAACCGCATTTCCGCGCCTTTCGCGCGAGGGTCGATTTCTCTGAAATGTCTCCGTGATTTTTCGAGGTGCGACACATAAGAAGCAACATAATTTTATCTACACTTGGTGAATGTAAATTGGCTTCTAGTATCATTCAGAGTTGGTGATAAAGTTAAAGTTGTTTGTACTGCATAAAGCAAACTACATTGTCAAATCAGTTTATCAGCTGGAGTCTGAGTTCACAATGCTCAAGAAAGGTTGACATGCTTTAAGGATATGCTCTCCAACAACTCTATAGTACAGGACCTTCTTGATGAATTAACATTTAAACATGTTACACAATGGATCAAGATCTTTTGGTGTATCTATCTTTAATGACTCTTGTACTATGGAGTAAAGCAAAGACATTGATCAAGTTATCTCATCCAACGGCTACTCTGCTGCAACTTCTATATAAGTGGCTGAAGGTTCAAACTTAATCTTTAACAAGGATTAACCAGAAGATGGAGTAACAAGATCAACAATTATCAACTATATCGCTTATGCATATTTTCTGTTGTAGGTTGTCATTGTAAAAACCTTAAGTTTTTTTATACATTGAATATCTTAGAAATCTTAAGAGCTTTAGGTCTTTGTTATGGTGATTTCCCATACCTCTGATATTAGTATCATGTACACATTGTTCTCTATTCTGCTGAACTTGTTTAGCAGTTTAGATTAAGCCTCTCGCCAAGATACTTGAGCCATGTAAGTCACTTGATATGTGCTTGAGCATTGAAAGTCTTAATTAAGTGTATTGATTGAGCAGAAGTCTTGTATCATTAGGATATAAGCAAGGAAGTCTTTCACCAAGATGCTTGAGCTATGTAAGTCTCATGTTATATGTTTGAGCAATGAAAAGTCTTAATTAAGTGGATTGATTGAGCATAAGTCTTATGTCGTGGGGATACAAGCAAAGAAGTCTTGGGCCAGTGTGGCTTGAGCAGGTTGGCTCAGTTCATAAAATTGGGAGCAGTAATGAACCTGGGGGTTTAAGCAAGGAGGCTCATTTCATGAGACTTGGAACAGAAGTCTTCAGTCTGGAGGACTTAAGCAGGAAGTCTCATACCTAGGGTATGAATAGTGTAAAAGACTTATGTCGAATGCATAAGAGATTGTAATCATTATTTGGTTATAGTGAAAATCTCTTGTGAAGCAATGGGACTAGACAACTCTCAGTTGGAGAGGAACAAATATAAATATTTGTGTCTTCTGTTTTTATTTATTTACTTTAGTTACGTATAATCAGAACCCAAACACCAGTTCAGATTCTGAACTCTGATCAGACGCAGATTTAAGAAAATGGAAAACACAATTCAACCCCCTTTCTTGTGTACTTTTCTCACCTTCAAAGATAATTAACAATATCAGCAAACCAAGGAGTTACCCCGTGCAACTATAAAAGCTGATTATCAGGAAAGTCATCCTGAATGGGAGAATGATCTTCATCCTGCTCTAGATTCTCATCTCCACTTTTGTCCTTAATCTCCACATTGAACTCTTGGAGTAACGACATCCACCAAATTAATTGCGACTTTGCTTCTGGTTTCTTTAAAAGATATTTCAAAGTTGCACGGTCAGTAAAAACAACAACCTTAGAACCTAGAAAATATAATCTAAACTTATCAAGAGCAAAAACAATAGCTAAAAGTTCCTTTTCAGTGGTAGTTTAATTAGCCTGTGCAAAATCTAAAGTCCTAGAAGCATAATAAATAACATGGGCATCCTTGTCCACCCTTTGTGAAAGGACCACTCCCACTACATAGTTAGATGCATCACAAATAATCTCAAAAGGGATGGTTCAATCAGGAGGTTGTATGATGGGGGTGGAGGTCAATGCTTTCTTCAAGAAATCAAACGCATGTTTGCATTTGTCTTCAAAGTTGAAAGTGACATCATTCTTAAACAAGTTTTAAAGAGGAAGAGCTATCTTGCTAAAATCCTTTATAAAGCACCTTAAAAATACGCTTGACCAAGAAAAGAATGAATCTCGCAAATGCAAGATGGATAAGAAAGTGTAGAAATCACATTAATCTTAGCAGGGTCTACTGAGATTCCTTTTGCAGAAATTATGTAACCCAAAACAATTCTCTGCTCAACCATAAAATGGCATTTTTCATAATTTAAAACAAGATCAGTTTCAATGCATCTCTCTAAAATCATATTCAAACTTTTTAAGCATGCATCAAATGAAGAACCATAAACAGTAAATTCATCCATAAACACTTCTATGCAGTTTTCAATATATTCAGAAAAAAATACTAATCATGTATCGCTGGAATGTGCTAAGGGTATTTCGAAGACCAAAGGGCATCCTCCTGTAAGCAAATGTACCAAATGGGCACATGAAAGTTGTCTTTTCTTGATTTTTTGGTGCAATATGGATCTTAAAATAATCTTAAAAACCATCAATAAAATAATAATGTGATTTACCAGCTAGTCGTTCAAGCATCTGATCAATGAACGACAAAGGAAAGTGATCATTTCTAGTAGTATGGTTCAATCTCCTGCAATCAATACAAACACTCAAGCTATTATGAACTCTAGTGGGAACAAGTTCATTCTTTTCATTTTTACCACAGTGATTCCAAATTTCTTAGATACAACCTGCACTGGACTTACCAAATTACTGTCAGAAATAGGATATATGATACCTGCTTGTAAAAACTTGGTTACCTCTTTCTTCACAACATCAAGAATTAAAGGGTTAAGTCACCTTTGGGGCTGCTTCACAACCTTAGCTCCCTCTTCAAGTAAAATTCGGTATGTTATTATTGTTGTTGTTGTTCTTGTTGTTGCTTTGGTCCATTATTGTTATTATCTTGTTATTTTCCATTACTGTTGTTCTTTTTATTCTCCATTACTGTTGTTGTTGTGTATTATGGTTGTGTACTATTTTTATTTTTTCTAGAAGCTTCATGTGATTATGGACCGTAGTTAGATGAAAGCCAATAGATTATGTGTAAAGTATAAGAATGGATTGAAATAATTTCTTGATTTCGCAGAAAAAAACCTTCCTGACAATAATGAGATTTTTTATTGTCCTTGTAAAAACTGACTTAATACGAAAAAACATCATAGGAATATTATACTCAATCATTATGGTTGTAATGGAATTATTCAAAATTACACGAAATGGTTATGGCATGGTGAAGCGACAAATAAGAGAGCTCTGTCACATACAGTTGAGATGATGAAGTTGTGAATAATACTCTAGAAGACATCATTCGTGATATTGGAGCTGATGCTTTCAAAAAGACATCATTATTAGAGACATGGAAGATTCATTATATTCGAGATGTAAAAATTTTACAAGATTTTCGGGTGTGTTAAGACTATTTAATCTTAAGGAAAGAGGTGGGTGGACGGATAAAAGTTTCACTAAATTGCTTGAATTGTTGAAAGAAATGTTTTCCGAAGGTAACACGCTGTCAAACCGTACTTATGAGGCCAAGAAGATGTTGTGTCCAATGACTTTGGACTATGTCAAAATGAATGCATGTTGTAATGATTGCATATTATATATGAAATATTTTGAAAACTTGAAGGAGTTGAAGGTGAGAAAAACACTTAAAAGGGGGGGGGGGTTGAATAAGGGTTTAGAAAAAATGGCAATAAAAGCAACACAATATTTTTATCCTGGTTCGTTGAACTCAACTAATCCAGTCCACCCTATCAAGGTGATTTGCCTTTCTCCACAAGGACTTAATCCACTATATTCAAACAGATTACAGTGTCAACCACTAAGAACAATTGTCTTAGTCTTCTCAAGAAATCCTGACCACAACTTGGTCTTCTTAAGGAATCTTTTACAAATAAATGTAAACTAACAAGTGTTTAAGATGCTTCTAAAAAGCTATATCATAAACAATGATTTTTACACTTAGATTAAGAACAAATAAAAACTATTCAGCTTTGAGTAAAAAAGATTGTATGAGAGTTGTTGAATAATTTCAATGAGTTTGTCGATAATTCGTTAACCTTGAAATGTTGTTGAAGACGTCCTTTTATAGACTAGACAGTCCAATGCTTGAAGACTGTGCCTTGTTGTGTAGCTGTAGCCTTTTGTCTTCTATTAACTCTAGCTTTCCCAGAAGAGGAATGTTCAGGCAAATCCCTTTTATCTGATTTCCTATGCCATACATGAATAAGGAAAGAGTCGTTTGGAATATGCCAACGGATATATCTTTGAATAATATTTTCTTCAATAAGGCTTCTATCTCAAAGTTATCAACAACAGAGTCTTGAAGTGATCAGAGTTTGATGGATCAGAGTCTTGATGTTATCAGAGTTTTGCAGCCAGTGCTTTCAACGTGAATATCAATCAGAGCAGAGTTTGAACACCAAAGCCTCTGTACTTGCAGCGTAAAGTACTTTCAGAATCTTCTTGAAACAATGCTTGAAACTCTTCATACAAGACCTTCAACTACGCTTCAGAGTCTTCTGTAGCTTCTGCTTCAGAGTCTTCTGCAGCTTCTGCTTTAGAGTCTCTTCTGGCAGCGCTCAGAGTCTTCTGATGCTTCAGAGCTTTGCGTAGAATAATGTTCAGATGCATTTTTGTTTCCATAATAATAGTTAATTTAATATCTGAAACAAAAACACTTGAACAAAATTAGAGTATATATTTTCTTAATACAAAATTTCATTAGAGTTATCATCAAAACATAGAGATAATATTAAACACCAATCTGTGTTCTAACAATCTCCCCCTTTTTGATGATGACAAAAACATAGGAAATTTTGTTCAATAAAAAGGATAAATATATAACTCCCCCTGAGATAAAGAATCTCCCCCTGAAATGAATACTCTGATAGAAGAAAATACTTCCCTTTTTGCATGAGTATACTTTTCAGATTAAGAGCCTGGTTAGAATCCTGGTTGGAATATACTTTCCAGAATCAGAGCTTGATTTGCTTTCCAGAATCAGAGCCTGGTAATAACTTGATTTACTTTCCAGAATCAGAGCCTGGTTTACTTCTACTGATTTTATTTCCAGAATCAGAGCCTGGTAAACTTTTAGGATTAGAGCCTGGTAATCAGAACCTGGTTTGAATTAAGATCTGGTTTGGGGATTCTCAGGGTAACTTCAATGAATTTTATCAGATGATACGTTAGTTCTGAAAGACTAAAATTCAATGTTAGTTATAATTCATTATGTCTGAATTCCATTTTAGTAACTGTTTATTTTTTAACAAACAAAATTTCTTTTTCTCCCCCTTTTTGTCATCATCAAAAAGAAAAACTTTTTAAGACAGAAAAGAATAATAGAGAAAATTACAGAAAAACAGATAAGGAAATAGACAATTGCATAGATAAACAGAATCCAGAAATCATTCAGATAAACACAAAAGAACATCAACAACAAGATAACAGCAAACATGTGCACAAACATAACAGAAAAGAAACTAAGGTTGGCGAGAGGCTATCGGCTTCAGAAGGCCTGTGATCTGAGAAGTAGATTCCTCTTGTTTAGACATCCAAGTCTTAATCTCATTTGTAGTTTGTTCTTGTTGACCATCCATGTTCTGATCTCTTTGTTGCTGGCTTCTAGCAGAGCAAACTTTTCTTCTAGATCTGGTCTTTCTGTCTTTATCTTAGAAGAAGCAGGTGCAGATGCAGATTCAGGAGCTGGAACACTAGCAATAACCATAGCAGATTCAGTTGCTTGAGAAACAGAGTCAGACGCTTTGTCCACAAGCATTAAAGCTGACTGATTATCTACCAGAGTGTCCTCAGGTGCAGATTCTTCTGGAAGAGCTTCTTCAGCAGATTCAGATGCATTCTTCAGAAGAAGAGTTGGAGTTCTGGGAATGCTAAGAAGAGAAAGTCTGACTACTTCAGCAAATCTGACCTTAGCTTCATCAGAGCAAGCTTCTTGAAGATTGGAAGCTACAGAATTGAATCTGGTTTTGAATTTCTTCCAAATTGCTTCTGAGTCCTCAGGATTTATGCTTGAGTGACAATCCTTTCTGACAGAATAAAACTACTGAGAAATCTCATCTTCAAAATCAGATAACAGTTTGTCCATATCTAGTCTGATTTTGGGTTTTAGAAAGGTTTCTAGATTAGATGGTTTGGGTGCAACAGAAGGTGGTTGAAGTGAAGAAGATGGAATGTAGATAACAGGTGGTTGTGGTGGAGAAGGGGGTTTATGAACAACTTTAGGTTTAGGTTTAAGAGTGAGAACTTGAGGTTTAATGTAAAAGTTTTTGAGTTTGAGTCCAGAGGGAAGGGGATCAGAGGGACGAGGTTTAAAAGAAGCAAAGGAAACAAAATCAGATGATCTTGGTTCATAGCCACGGAGTGAGGGAGGTGAGTTTATTTTTGGGGGTAAGTCAGATTCAGAAGAATGACAAGATGTAAAAGAGATATCAACCAGAGTTGTCAAAGGTTGAATATCTAGAACTTCAGAATCAGATATGATGATTCAAATGGTTGAATAGTTTCTGGTTTAGGATTAGAAGGAATAGGTTCTTCTGATTATGGGTGTTGTTGTTCTGGTTCTTGTGGTGTTGGTTCTGTTGGTTTTGGTTTTGCTGGTGTTGGTTTTGCAGGTGTTGGTTCTGCAGGTGTTGGTTATGCTGGTTTAGATTGTTCTGGATGTTCAGAAGTTATTTGTTCAAAAGGTTTGGGGGCAAAAACAGAATTAGGATGGATTGTAAAAGGTGTTGAGGATGGTTCAGAAGATTTTTGTTGTTAAGTAATAGGGACATCAGGGCCTGGTAGGTTAACAGAAACATGAACATGCTTGGAGGGTTGTGAGGGTAGTTATTCAGATGTAGATAGTGGTTCTATTATTTGATCAGGAATTAAAGATGCATCAGAAGTATTACTTGTTTTCTTAGAATGCTTGAGTCTAACAGATGAAGCTTCTCTAGAAGCTTTTCTCTGCTTCTTCTTCTTCTTCTTTGGTTCCTCACAAGATTTCTGCTTCTTCTTGCTTGCAGATTCTTCTTCTGAAGTCTGTTTCCTTTTCCTCAGATTTTCCTCATAAAAATCTGGTACCGATTCTTTTGCACGTAGCAGAATATCAGCAGGTACATGTGTTTCATCTTCCTTGCATAATGCTATGTATTGAAGGATTGCATCTCTAGGTTCTTCAACGCCAAATATAGGAAAGTCATTTATTGGAATTCTCCTTTGACTGACTTCTTCAATATTGAGCTTAGCAGGAGCAGTTGTGAGTTCATCCACAACTCTCATTCTTTGGATACTCTTCCCATTAAGAGGTTTTCCTATAATAGAAGCAAGTTCTTCTTTCAATCCAGCTTCATGCAGATGAGCCACCAGACCATTCTCAGTGAGAATGTCTGAGATTAGTCTTCCAAAAGGGATTCAAGTCCTGATCTTTTGACCCTTGGTCTTGACAGATTCTCTGGATGCATTAATGTGGTTCCACAGATGCATGAAGATAAGGTGTGGCAGATCCACTTTAGTACTCTAAATCAGGCAGAACATGAAGTAAATATGTTCATTGTTAACATAATCAGGAGAGTTTGTGGATTTTCTGTGGTTTATACAGCCCAGAAAAATCTTGGCCCAAATCTTGTATTCAGGTTTCAGATCCTTAAACTTGTTTGAAGCTTGTCCAGTAGTAATCACTTCATCATAAACTTCATCCATATTAACACGCCCAGCTGGCAGATGAGAAACTCCATCAGTTTCTTCATATCTAATGAGCTTCCTGATCAGATCTTCAGTTATAATAATCTCTTTTCCCAGAACTGAAGAGACTATGAACTTGGGGTAGACATATGCGTGAATCCAGAATTCTTTCACCAAATGTGGATAAACTGGTCCAAATAATCTATCAAAATATTTCACCCAACCTTGAGCATCAATAATAGGACGCAAATCAAACCCATTATCAGCCATGGAGTCAAATTCCACCATAGATTCACATAAAACTTCTAGTTGATCAACTGGTGTGAGTAGGGTTCTAACTGGTTCCTTGAAGGCAACAACACCCATGTTTGAAGATGAAACAACAACCATAGAAGATTGAAACTGAGTAGAAGTTGATGAAGAAGTAGCCATTATTGTTCTTGAGAGAGATTTAGGGTTACAAACGGTTTTGGGTTTGGGAGAGAGATGAAAATAATGAAACAAGAAGAAATGCATACAAGAAGTGTGAGAGAGTGAAAAGTGTGAGAAGTGAAGTGTTGTGGCATTTATAGAAGAAATTAGGGCACACAAAGAGTCACACGTTCAACACATTTCCACTTAGCATTTAATAAAAGGAATATAATCATTTCAGGCAATTAATGATTCTGACAATTTGGGGGGGGGGGGGGGAAACGAGAAACTCAATATTCAAAAACAATACCTCAAACGTCATTTCAGTAGTGTGCACTCCACCTTTTCAGATTTAGAGTTACACGTGTTTGCTTGCATGTGCTTCTGAAACTTCTTTGAGAAATGAAACGTTAGCCATCATTCAGATCCTCTGAGGCTTGTTAGTTCAGATACACACAAATGAATAAAATAATAAACAAATTGATAAATAGATGTAATACTTCAGAGTTAAAACATTTTCCATCTGAGGAAATTTTCTTCTGATAAACATTTTATTCTGGACAGAAATCCATACTTATATTTTTCAGAATAAATTTAAATCTATCTTCAGCAAGGGGTTTTGTAAAGATATCAGCCCATTGATGATCTGTATCAACAAAGTTTAAACTGATAATTCCCTTCTAAACATAGTCTCTGATGAAGTGATGTTTTATCTCTATATGTTTTGCCTTAGAGTGTAAAATAGGGTTTTTAGACAAACATATAGTAGAAGTATTATCACAGAAGATTGAAATGTTACTCTCATGGATATGATAGTCTTCTAGTTGACTCTTCATCCAGAGCATCTGAGTGCTACAACCAGCAGCAGCAATGTATTATGCTTCTGCTTTTGAAAGCGCAATAGTGGGTTGCTTCTTGCTGAACCAAGAGATCAGATGACTTCCAAGAAACTGGCAGCTTCCAGAAGTACTTTTTCTTTCAACTCTGTCTCCAGTGTAGTCAGCATCATAGAATCCAACTAATTTATAATCATCAGATTTTCTGTAACACAAACCCACATTAGTAGTACCTTTCAGATACCTTAGAATCCTCTTAAAAACTGTTAAGTGAGATTCTCTAGGATCTGATTGGAATCTGGCACACAGACAAACACTGAATAGAATATCAGGTCTAGAAGCAGTCAAATACAAAAGAGATCCAATCATACCTCTGTAGAGCTTTTGATCAACCTTCTTACTTACCTCTTCCTTACCAAGAGTGCTTGTAGGATGCATTGGAGTTTTAGCCAATTTGCTTTCAGTCATATTAAACTTCTTCAGAAGCTCCTTCACATACTTAGTCTGATGTATGTAGGTGCCTTCTGGAGTTTGATTGACTTGGATGCCCAGAAAGAATCTGAGTTCTCCCATCATGCTCATCTCAAATTCAGTCTGCATAGAAAGAGCAAACTTCTTTCCCAGCGTAACATTGGTAGATCCAAATATAATATCATCTACGTAAATTTGACAAATTAACAAATCTTTCTTAAATGATTTACAGAAGAGAGTCGTATTCACTTTGCCTCTGATAAAATTCTTTTCCAGAAGAAAATTGCTTAATCTCTCATACCAAGCTCTGGGAGCTTGTTTTGAACCATAGAGTGATTTTTTAAGTTTAAAAACATGTTCTGGAAATTTATCATTTTCAAAGCCAGGAGGTTGATGAACATAAACTTCCTCTTCTATAATACCATTTAAGAAGGCACTCTTAACATCCATCTGATATAGAGTGATGTTATTTTGTGCAGCAAAAGAAATGAGTAGGCGTATAGACTCTAACTTGGCCACAGGAGCATAAGTCTCTGTGTAGTCAATTCCTTCTTGCTGACTGTACCCTTGAGCAACTAGCCTTGCTTTGTTCCTTACAACTTCTCCTTTCTCATTCAATTTGTTTCTGAAGAACCATTTAGTTCCAATAATATTGAATCCTTTTGGTCTTGGAACCAGATCCCAAACGTCATTTCTGGTGAATTGATTTAGCTCTTCTTGCATAGCAAGTATCCACTCATTATTATTCAGAGCCTTATCAACAGAAGTTGGTTCAATGATAGACACCAACCCAAAAAGTGACGTTCCAGATGATTTGAGGAAAGACCTTGTTCTGATAGGGTCATCCTTCTTTCCAATTATCATATCCTCTGGGTGAGAGGCTTTGATTCTGGATGATGATCCTTTAACATTTGGTTCTTTAGAAATATTCAAATTATTCATCTGAGCAGCCAATGGAGTTGCATCTAGCGTTGCTTCTGGTGCTTCTGCTTTATCTGCCTCTGAGTCTTCAGAGTCTGTGAGAATGACTTCTCTATCTGCAGAATTATCAAGCTACTTTGGCTTTTGATTGCCAAGCTTATCATCAAATCTAACATGTATTGATTCCTCCACAATCTGTGTCTCAGTATTGTATACTCTATAGCCTTTAGAGCGTTCAGAATACCCAAGCATGAAACACTTTTGTGCTTTAGAATCAAACTTGTTCAGATTCTCTTTAGTATTCAACATAAAACATACACATCCAAAAGGATGGAAATAAGAAATGTTGGGCTTTCTATTCCTCCACAATTCATAGGGAGTCTTCTCCATAAGAGGTCTTACAGACACTTTGTTCTGAATATAGTAAGCCGTGTTAATTGCTTTTGCCCAAAAATGATTTGCCAGATTAGTCTCGTTGATCATGGTTCTGGCCATTTTTTGCAATGTTCTATTTTCCCTCTCTACAACTCCATTCTGTTAAGGATTCTAGGGCAGGAGAAATCATGTGCAATGCCATTATCTTTAAAATATTTTTCAAAATATTTGTTTTCAAATTCACCACCATGATCACTTCTGACTTTAACAATTTTAAAATCTTTTTCATTCTGGACTTGTTTGCAGAAGTCAAAGAACACAGAATGTGACTCATCCTTGTGTTTTAGGAATTTCACCCATGTCCATCTGCTGTAGTCATCAACAATGACTAATCCATACTTCTTGCCTTTGATGGATGCAGTTTTCACTGGTCCAAACAGATCAATATGAAGTAGCTCTAATGGTCTTGAGGTTGAAACAACATTTTTAGTTTTAAAAGAAGATTTTGAAAATTTTCCTTTTTGACATGCTTCACAAAAAGCATCTGAGTTGAACTTCAACTAAGGAAGTCCTCTGACCAGATTGAGTTTATTAATCTGAGATATACGTCTCATACTAATATGCCCCAATCTTCTGTGCCAGACCCATTGCTCATCATTAACAGACATAAGGCATTTTACATTCTGAACCTTAAGTTCTGAAAGATTGATTTTATAAATGTTGTTCTTCCTCTTTCCATTAAATAGGAATGAGCCATCCTTTTGACTGACAACCTTAGAACATTTTTGATTAAAGATTATGTCATAACCATTGTCACTTAATTGACTTATGGACAATAAGTTATGTGCTAATCCTTTAACAAGTAACACATTAGAAATGGAAGGAAGATTACCATTACCCATGGTTCCAGAGCCAATTATCTTACCCTTCTAGTTCCTTCCAAACTTGACGTCACCTCCAGATCTAAGCTCCAGGCTTTGGAACATAGACCTTCTTCCCGTCATGTGACGTGAGCAATCAGAGTCCAGGTACCAAGATTGGTGTTTTGACTTTGCTGCTAAAGATGTCTGCAACATATATTATTTTGTCTTTAGGTACCCAGATCTTTTTGGGTCCTTTAGGGTTAGTTGCCTTAAAGTTTTGTCTGAACTTCTGTCTTCTGATAACAGGTTTGTTCTGACTAACTTTAGGTTTAAACACAGGAATGTTCTGACTAGAACGCGTGTGTTTAATATCATTAAGATGACCATACTTAAAAGTAGAATACAGAGGAGTATGCTTAATGATTTGTTTATCAATAGATGTTGGATTTAAATCTTTCTCAGAAGAAGATTCATATCCAATACCCTTCCTGTTATTTCTGCTTACACCATAGATCATTGAAGCCATCTTGCTTCTCTCTAGGCTTCTTGCCAGAAATCTCTGAAAACTATAGTCATATTCTTCTAAAATATTTTTAAATTTTGACTTAGTTTCAACTTCAGAATCTTGTTGAGCTTTTTCTAATTCATTTTTAATTTTCAAATTGTTTACTTTGAGCCCAGCAACTTCTGATTTCAGAAGATCATTTTCAGATACAAGATTGTTTTCACGCTTCTTGTATTTGAGCTTAATCTTACTATAGTTTTCCAACATTTTAGATAAACTCTCAATAAGTTCTGCTCTGGAAAGTTCAGAAAATACCTCCTCAAAATCTGATTCTAGATTCTGATTCTGATTCTGATCTAGATGTTTCTGCATGGTCTTCTACATCAGCCATGAGTGCCATGTTTGCACATTCTTCATCTGAGTTTGATGAAGATTCAGATGCACCTGAATCATCCCAGGTTGCCATCAGAACTTTCTTTTTATGATCAGACTTCCTTCTTGGCTTCTCCTTCTGAAGCTTTGGGTATTCATTCTTGTAGTGCCCAAGTTCCTTGCATTCATAGTAGACAACCTCTTTCTTTCCAGATCTTCTGTGTCTAGAAGACTCTTTACGTTGATCTGGTTTCCTGAAGTTTCTGAATTTCTTCTGCTTATGCTTCCAGAGTTTGTTGATCCTTCTGGGAAGTAGGGACAATTCATCTTCTTCTTCAGAAGAAGATTCTTCAGAACTTTCTTCTAAAACCTGCAAAGCTTTGGCAGATTTGTTAGACTTTAAAGCAACCGACTTACCTTTTTTCTGGGGTTCGTCTTCTTCTAGTTCAATCTCATGACTCCTCAGAGAGCTTATCAGTTCCTCCAGCGTGATCTTGTTCAAATCCTTAGCAAGCTTCAGAGCAGTGACCATTGGTCTCCATCTGGTTGGCAAACTTCTGATGATCTTCTTAACATGATCAACAGTGGAGTAACCCTTGTCCAAAACTTTCAAGCCAGTTGTGAGAATTTGGAATCTAGAAAACATAACTTCTACAGATTCAGATTCCTCCATTTTGAAGGCTTCATATTTTTGGATCAGCGCCAGAGCCTTGGTCTCCTTTACTTGAGAATTCCCTTCATGAGTCATCTTCAAAGATTCAAACATACCAAATGTTGTTTCTCTGTTAGTAATTTTCTCATACTCAGTATGAGATATAACATTTAATAGTATGGTTCTTGCTTTATGATGATTCCTGAATTCTTTCTTCTGAGCTTCAATCATTGATTTACTGTCTATCTTTTTGCCATCCTCATCAGTGGGGTGAATATAGCCATCAATGACTAAATCCCAAAGATCAGCATCATATCCTAGAAAGAAGCTTTCAATTCTATCTTTCCAGTAGTCAAACTTCTCCCCATCAAACATAGGGGGTTTAGTGTTGATTCTATCTCTGTCCTCATATTTGTTGTTGTTGGATGTTGAAGCTTCAGCCATAATGTATCAACCAAAAAATATCAAGAGTTTTTCTCAACTGGATCTTTTCTGTTCACGGTGAAGTGAGAGCACTAAACAGAACCGGAGCTCTGATGCCAACTGAAGGTGAGAAAAACACTTAGAAGGGGGGTTGAATAAAGGTTTAGAAAAAAAAATATGGCAATAAAAGCAACACAATATTTTTATCCTGGTTCGTTGAACTCAACTAATCCAGTCCACCCTATCAAGGTGATTTGCCTTTCTCCACAAGGACTTAATCCACTATATTCAAACAGATTACAGTGTCAACCACTAAGAACAACTGTCTTAGTCTTCTCAAGAAATCCTGACCACAACTTGGTCTTCTTAAGGAATCTTTTATAAATAAATGTAAACTAACAAGTGTGTAAGATGCTTCTAAAAAGCTATATCACAAACAGTGATTTTTACACTTAGATTAAGAACGAATAAAAACTATTCAGCTTTGAGTAAAAAAGATTGTATGAGAGTTGTTGAATAATTTCAATGAGTTTGTCAATAATTCTTTAACCTTGAAATGTTGTTGAAGACGTCCTTTTATAGACTAGAAAGTCCAATGCTTGAAGACTGTGCCTTGCTGTGTAGCTGTAGCCTTTTGTCTTCTATTGACTCTAGCTTTCCCAGAAGAGGAATGTTCAGACAAATCCCTTTTGTCTGATTTCCTGTGCCATACATGAATAAGGAAAGAGTCGTTTGGAATATGCCAACGGATATATCTTTGAATAATATTTTCTTCAACAAGGCTTCTATCTCAAATTTATCAACATCAGAGTCTTGAAGTGATCAGAGTCTTGATGTTATCAGAGTTTTGCAGCCAGTGCTTTCAGCGTGAATACCAGTCAGAGCAGAGTTTGAACACCAAAGCCTCTGTACTTGCAGCGCAAAGTACTTTCAGATTCTTCTTGAAACAATGCTTGAAACTCTTCATACAATATCTTCAAATACGCTTCAGAGTCTTCTGTAGCTTCTGCTTCAGAGTCTTCTGCAGCTTCTGCTTCAGAGTCTCTTCTGGCAGCGCTCAGAGTCTTCTGATGGCTTGCTTCTGATGCTTCAGAGCTTTGCGTAGAATACTGTTCAGATGCATTTTTGCTTCCATAATAATAGTTAATTTAATATCTGAAACAAAAACACTTGAACAAAATTAGAGTATATATTTTCTTAATACAAAATTTTATTAGAGTTATCATCAAAACATAGAGATAATATTAAACACCAATCTGTGTTCTAACAGGAGTGTCCAAGGTGCGAGGAGTCACGCTACAAGAAGGAAAATAATGTTTATAAAGTTGATGGTGTAACTAGCAAGTGTGTTCCTACCAAAGTGATGTGGTACCTACCGATAATTCCAAGGTTCAAGAGATTATTTATTAATGCTAGTGAAGCAAAGAATACTAGATGGCATGCAGATGCAATAGTGCGTGATGCAAAAATTTTCCATGTAGCTTACTCGTTGCAATGGAAGAAAATTGATTCTTTGTATCCAGATTTTGCCCTTAAACCGAGGAACCTTAGGCTTGGAATTGCCATCGATAGAATGAACTTTTTTGGTAATTTGAGTACTAACCATACATCATGGCATGTTTTTCTCATGATTTACAACCTATCTTCATGGTTGTGCTTGAAGCGTAAGTATATAATGCTATCAATGATGATTTTGGGTCCAAAATAACCAGGCAACGACATTGATGTTTATTTAACACCATTGATTGAAGATGTGAGACTTTTATGGGAGGAAGGTGTTGATGTAGATGATGCATATACAAGTCTTCAGCAACTTTCTTCTGCGCGGCAAGGACGTCTTTCTCCGCATACATCTCTTCCCAACCATTTTGCACAGCTTCCTCAAGCTCCCTCTCTCGCTCCTCCTAGAATTTCTTAACTTTCTCCTCTAGGGCCACCACCGCAGCCTGATATTTCTTCAACTGAGACTCGTGCTGAGAACCATCCTCGGTGTAGACCACCGACATATCCAGGATCCTCATCAGAGTAGAAGCGTCTTGCGCGAGTATAGTCCTCTTGCTGGTATGGTCCATTTCCTCGAGTTTAAGGGACTCTGCCTGAGGAATGTCCAGAGATGACCCCTCAAAGAACTTCCTGTTGTGCAGACACGGAGGCAACTCGAACCTGTTCTCTCTCTCTCTCTCATTCTCTCTCTCTCTCTCTCTCTCTCTCTCTCTCTCTCTCTCTCTCTCTCTCTCTCTCTCTCTCTCTCTCTCTCTCTCTCTCTCTCTCTCTCTCTCTCTCTCTCTCTCTCTCTCTCTCTCTCTCTCTCTCTCTCTCTCTCTCTCTCTCTCTCTCACTCTCTCTCTCTTTACACTAAGGTCCACAAAGTCATTTGGACGTGAGCACTTAAGCCTAGAACTTACGGGCAGAGGCGACGATTGTGCAGTAGGTGGGGTGGACGAGGAGGTCCCCAACCCGGTATGAGGAGGAGTCGCTCGCTGACTGAGACAGTTTTTTCCTATCGTCACACACTCTTTTCTTTTTTCTTGGGCATTTTTCACCATCTGCTCCTGCGTAAAAGACATGTTACCTGCAAAATAACGGGCACGTCAGTACACAAAAGGAAACAATAACTTGGATAAACTAAGCAAAAGAAAAAAGACTACCTAGCAGTTCTAGAGCCCCTGCATGAGTGCTGCACTCGAGGAGCTCTTTTGTGTTAATATATCGGGTCTCCACCTAAGGACCTCCATCTTCCTCGTAAATGATCTTCCCAGCACGAGTCACACACTAGGCAGGAAGAAAACTGTCAACATATGCCACCAGCTTGGCATAGCTAGTTTGGTCGTCATCCCTCAACTGATGAGGGGTGACTATATACTCGTCGGTTGAGCGGGTAAAATGGGCCCCAATCCAGCAAAAAGGGAACTAGAACAGCCGTCGGGCAACTATCTTGCCGTCCTCGTCCACCAGGTCTTCCCTGTTCTCGTCCGTGGAGACCTCCCAAGCAAAGGTTGAATCAGTGACCGCCTCCGATATAGGTTCAATAACATAAAACCTCTCTTTGAAAGTCTGGATGGACTAAGAGAAAGGTTTAAACAACTTTCTCCCCTACTTCAGGGAGACCCAACTAAATTTCCTCCTCGTTACTTGTCGTTGGAGGTGGAAGATGGTGAAGAACAGAGGAAGAGTAGCCCCAATCTCCAGGTACTGACACACCAGCTCGAGTGTCCGCATAAAGGCAATCGAGTTTAGATGCAGTTGCGGGGGTGCCAAGTCCAAGTGTACGAAGACTTCCCTCTAGAAATATGTAAAGGTCATCCTCAGCCCTATCTCCTTGAAAACATACTCGTACATAGGGAATCTCTCCCCGTACGCCGAGCATATACGGTCATCCTCTTTGGGGAAGTGGACCTTTCGTTCCCCTTTGGGCCCTACGGTTGTAAAGACGTCCTTGGTATAAGAAGAAAATAGTGAGGCGTGCTCCATTGGTTCAGCCACAAACCACTCTTCAGTGGTGGTCCTCGAAGCGGGCACCTCTTTAGCATCAGGAGGCGTGGAGGCATCGTCTGTTTCAGTTTCTTCTGAGGAGCTCTCCTCAGACAAATCTCTCATATTTTCTTCTTCAGCCCCGTGCGACATCTCTTTTACCTGAAAAGCAGAGTATAAAAGTGAATTCGATGACAAAATCAAATCCACCCTTCCACCGCTAGTCAAGTGAAAGGGCGCGCCAAGGGCCGAGGAAAATGCCCCTGACCTAAGCCCTACTCAAATGGGATAGTCAACAACGGGAGCACACGCGGGCAACGGATGACACCTCCGAGGAAGGTTCCCAGACACAAGACCTAAAATCTCCAAGAGGAAACCACCGGAAAGCTCATAAGCACACCAGAATTAATGGTTCCCTCCGGCAACGAGCGCCGTCGGGTCACTACAATATCAGGATCAACTAAAAGCCTAGAAGTTTCTAAATCCTAAGTTCCTGGAAGTCCCAACGACGCTGGCAACAGAAAGAGTGGCCAAACCACCGTCTGCCACCAACAACCACCAGAAATCACCCTAAATCTACTTTGTTGCAACCCTAACCGCATGCAAATCTATGATCCAAAAATCAACAAAACGTACAACAACTAAGGAATTAGCATACTTACATGGTCGAGGACGAAGTTTCTGGGTTCAAACAGTCTAGCTGATGCTAGTATGGTGGTCGACCGATGCTGGTATGGTGGTCGGACATAGCTTGATGGCGGCGGACAGAAGGAACAGAGGGTAGTTGCCGAAGGAAGAGAGAGAAGTGAAAAGTGAAAATGAGATGCCTCTCACTCTATTTATAGGTAATTCCTAGCACGTGCACAAGCACACGCGACTAGAGGCATCATCATGACCCTAGCCTAGTCATCATTATGCATTAAATGCAGCGCACGACTCGAGGCACACGTGGCGCTTCCCCTCTTCAGATCCCATCAACTGTTGATCTCCCCATATCTCGAGCCCCCCAACGAGCAGCATAACAGATGCTTGAGCATAAATACCCGCGAGCACACAGTAACGACCCCTACACTATGGCTAGTGGAAATCTTGCTTGGTATTCGAACTATCCTTAAGTCATCACTCATATGCTCGAGAGTAACGACTTGGGGGGCTACTGTTCCGGACTGGCCCAATGGCTAGGTATGGCCCAATCCACTTCTACTCCCAGCACAACCCAATTGCCTAAGTTCAGCTAAGTGGGGGAGGTCATTTACCTTTTTGCCCCTTCAACAAGGGAGGTTGACCAATTTACCCCTAGGCCAATGCTCCTCCTCGACAAGACTTGCTCGTCACGCACGGTTCCACCATCTAGAAACAGTCAAGACACTTGTGCCCGTAACTACGCCCCTGCCAGTAGCAATGACTAGTTATGGGCATCTCTGCCCGTTCCAACGGCTAATTCTGCCACTTACCGCCCTAAAAATAGGGACCGATGGCCAAGCGCTGAAGGCACTACAAAAACCCTCTCATTTGAGAGGGTCAGGTATTCAATATTCACCCTGATACACACATATTCTATACTTACCTTCTTTCTCTCAATTCTTACTTTAGCATCGAAGTTCCTTGCAGGTACACCCCCTCCTCTCTTACACCCAAGATCACAGATGTTTGTCTTTGGCCTACTTCAGGTTCTGATCAGCCGTCAAGATCAGTACTTAATAAACATGTATATTTTTTATTAATACCAACATAGACCCACCTTACATATATTGGTCTTTTGTTGTGTAGTTTATGCATCAACTCCTAAATTTTATTCTTATCGGTTTCTTTAACCTCTTCCTCCATGTATGTTATCTAATTTGAGTCATTTAGAGCTTGATCCAACTTTGTTAGCTCTAACTCGGCAATAACAGCCTCATTGACTAAGTTACCATGTTGAATGATTGTTTGTTTAAAAAAGATATCATAACCTCTTAACATCATTGATTGAGTTTTATCCCTACTTGATCTTCTAAGATTTTGTTTAGGCTCTTTCGTTTCAATTTTTCGTACTTTGATAAAATTGTTGTGTTTAGCTCATTTATATCTTCATTGATAGAAATTATGTCTTTTGTGCCTTGCTTCCAATTTCACTATTTGTTCACATCACATGTCACATATTTATTAATTATCACTTTATTTTCTTTTGGAGCATACAATTTGTATGCACATTTGAGTGATGACTTGTATGAACCATTGATTGACTCATGTCATCAAGCATTTTTTTATTTGCTTTAGCACATACCTAAAACATAATCAACCAAAATTTTTGAAATGACAAACACTAAGTTTTTTACTTTTCCAAGCCTTATGAGGTATCTTTTTATTAGTTTTTGGTTGGAATTTTATTTATGATATTAATTGTTGTTGAAACTGCATCACTATTGTTTGAAAATGTGTGGTGTCACATGCAAGTGTACATGTATGTTTTGAGTAACAAGTGATAAAGTATTAGGGAAGTCAAACCCACAGGAATGGAAGGTAACTCAGAATGATTTTTTTAAAGAAAAAACTATCTTTTGTAAATAAGCATGAGTAAGATAAAAACAATTTATGATTTTCATAGGTTTAGTTTAGTAGCAAACAAGAGTGAAACAATGTTGAGAAAGTAAATGAGTTCAGTAATCGAAAACATATTGAAAAGTGATCCACCAATATAACTTAGTTATTTATGTGTGCATGATGTGTTATGTCGTGCCAGAAAATGTCATAACTTGATATAAGGGTGTATCTCTACATCATAAAAAGCATATACTTTAGAGAAATGGGACAAATCTATAAGCCTCGCTTGTAACCCTAAAGCATGTATGATTTTATTCTGAAAATCCTTTATGGTTGTAGCCACTTATCTCGAAGGGACTAATCTAGTGAATATCTTTATCATACTATTTTTAACCACTTTTATCATGAAATCTGGTTGATGTGGGATCTCTCAAAACAACAAGCTTTTATCTTTTTACAAGTTGATCAATCAAATTAGTTTGACACATGATAAAACAAAGCACTAACAACATATCACATAATATAAAAACTACATTAGATTAACTTCTCATTACTAAACATAAAATGTTTATCTCATAATGAGCTGAGTACATACAACAATAATGGTTCTTAAACTAATCATTATTAAACACATAGCAAAAAATAAATAACATCCTAAGAGAAACTTCTCCATCTTCTTGCAATGTTTAATCGTCAAGAGACAACTTCTTTCGTGCTATGTATCAGCAGCGTGCACATGAGGTGGTGAGAAGAAGAATATTCTCCATTTTCACTCAACTCACTTTTTTCACTAGTTTCGTCTAAATGTTTTTCTAACAGATGTTGAACCTATTTTCCTTTTTCAAGAGTTGCTTTTATACCTGCTTCAGCTAGGGTTTTTCCATTTGTCTTGGATCATGGGATTGAGAATAAATTAAATCAAACCTAAAAGAAAATTAGTAAAGTTCCCTCCCTCAATTTCTTCTCATTCGTAAAACTTTGAAATCGGGTACAGACAATAGTGGGAGACAAAGTGTAGTGTAGCATACTGGTGGTGCAGAGGAGTAGGTGGCAGTGTCATTTTTGTTGCAAGGCACACAAGTGGTTGTACTACGTACTGAATTTTGTCTTCTATCACCTTGTTCATATCCTTTCAAATCAGCATTCCCTCTAATGCAAATTACTTCCACGTGTGCCCTAGGAATGCAATTGATATCTCTCATTTTCTCTAAGTTGTTTCTAGCCTTCTACTTTCCTATGGGTACTAGCTATTACTCCAATAGATTTTAATTCACCTCTACCATTTGTTCTTAATCTCTTTAGGCTACATTAATTGTGTTCTAAACATGTATCATACATATCATAAACATTTTGAACACGTCACTTTTCTTTTCAATTAGATAGAGTCAAATGTGTTAAGTCTACTCATATATGATAGTAAAAAATAAATTTTTTTACCTCCCATGGATTTGTTTCAAAATACCCACACAAAACTAAGCATTCCATTTCTAGTTTTGATTTTTATTTCATAAAGAAGTCATCTCTGGATAACCTCTGCTTTTCTACAGAATATGCTTCACCCATTTCATCATGTGGTTTAATATGGGGGTAAACCATACACCATTCTTTTTTATTGAGCATACCCATGCTCTTGAGATTTAGGTGACCATATCTTTTAGGACACGATTAATTCATTGTTGGATTATTGTTGAGGCAAATTACCGATGGTCGAGAATATTGATACAAATATTGAAGGTTCTATTACTTGACATAAGAGATTTCAAGACCAGTCTTGCATTTGCATCATAATCCTTTGATTACCCAATTAACATATGCTTACCAGATTGCTTGTATAACACATACATCACTTTATTTATGATTGATTCTTGGTCGCCTTTCCTTCAAATAAGCACAATTCCAATCCTTTATGACATGACTGTTATCTATAAACCTTATATTCATTTTCACATAATCATCAAGTTTTAAAAACCATTCCTTCTTCCCAAACATGTTACTGTCGCACCTTGTGCCTTTGTACCACAAAACAGATTTATCTTGATCCAATTTTTTTTTGTCGTTAGAAGAACAACTTCTTGGTTACTAACATTTGCTTGTGCAAGTTGAGATTCTCCTTTATTCTATTTATCATTTAAGTAGAATTATCTTGCATAATGGTAATACTTTTGGTAGTTGTGCATCTTTCTTGTCAACTTGTTTACTGAAATTTTTTACTACCAACAACTACAATTTTGCTTGATTTTGCAGTATGATTTTTTGTGTTCTTGTTGAAGTTTTCAGACACTTGTTCCTACTTTTTCCACTTCTCTTTTCCTTTGCAGTTTCTTGATTCACTAGACTTCATCTTTTTCTTTATCTTGACCTATGATACATGCTCAATCACATTTTTTTTGGATTCCTTTGTGTCATTCTCAACTCATGTGCTTCTAGAGACACTTAAATATTTTTAATTTTCATTGCAAAACAAGGTCTTTGATTCTTCTAATGCTTATCAATTTTTTGAGTTAAGGTTCTCAAAACTTTCTCAACTTTCATTATTTCACTCATAGTTTCACTACATGCTTTTATTTGATCAGTCACTACTAGGGGTGTTCGCGGTGCAGCTTGTACAGTTTTGATGCTAAAAGTCACCGGCAAGAGAAAAAAACATGCAGTACGGTTTGGTCCGGTTACCTTTTAGAAATAAAACTAAACCAAACTAAAGCAGTTTGGATTGGTTCAATTGATTCGATTGTTTACAAGATTTTTATACACATATAAAGGACAACATAATTTTGTATTTAATCATCCACACGTTACCATAAAATAAATTTATAATTGTCAAAATAAATTTATAATTTAATGCATAAATATGAATTGTGTATTACAATTTTATCTTATGACTAAATGAAATATGTAAAATTGCATTCTTAAAAAAATTTGAAATACTATTAATATTTTTTATATTAAAGGATACAAAAGTAATGTAAACTTTTTAATCATAACCTTATCAATGTCTAACAAATTAAAAATGAAAACAAAAATAAATATATATCAATGTCATTTCAAATAAAAATAGTAGTATTTATAAATAAATAATATCTTATTTTTTATTGATATGTAAATTAAAATTAATAGCATATAAAGAATTCGATAAAATATACACATAATATTTGTTGAGTTCTCTAAAGAATTAAGAAAATATAATAGTTTGTAAGGTTTTGTAACATAATGCGGTTTTGTTCGGTTTGCAAAAAATAAATCACAAATCGAACTGAATCGTGCGGTTTTGCTAAAAAATAGCTTAAATACATTCAAATCATATACAATTTTCTACAGTTTTTGGTTAGGTTTTGTTTAGTTAAATGTTTTCTATTGTGCCGTTTTAGTTTTGAACATCCCTAGTCACCACCATCAATCTTGTGAGGAATTCAACCACTTATTCCTGTTCATTCATTCTGAGCACTTCATATTGATTTCTTAATGGTTGAACCTTGACCTTCTTGAGTTTATCATCACCACCATAAACTTTCTTAAGTGTGTCCCAATTTTTTCAAAGATACACAGATTTACACATTGATGAATATAAAATAAGCCATTCCCATCTTTCTTTCTTGGCTCAAGATGTTGTGCCTTCAACGCCTCTCTTACATTCTCCTCCAATGTTGCAAGTTCATCATTAACAATATCAAAAACATCTTGAAACCTGAAGATCACCTTTATTTGTTCACTTTATAAATCATAATTTTAACCTTTGAATACTAGCACACATGCAAAAAATTTATTTAAAATTGTATTCGAGTTGACTAATCACTACGCCAAAATTGATATTTTGTAGCACATAATTTAATAGCACTTTTAAAAAAAGTGCTATTAAAAAGAAAACAAACATATCTATAATAGCACTTTATAGTCGGATTCTATTATAGAGTGTAGACAATGTGACTTTGATAATACTTTATTAAAAAACGCTATTATTAAAAAGGAAATAAACATATTTATAATATCACTTTTAAAAAAAATGCTATTAAAAAAAACAAACATATCTATAATAATCTGACGCTATTATAAAGTGTAAACAATGTAATTTTGATAGCACTTTATTAAAAAACGCTATTATTAAGATCTCTTATTATAATATATTAAAAGAAATAGAAGAGGATAAGGGAGGCGAGAATCAAGCGAACCATGCCACAGACCCTCTAATTTTCATCGTGACCCATCTTCAATATTCAGATTTTAGTATAATGTTGTTAGAAATTAAACCAGGTCTATAAGATGATATAATATACAAATTCAATTTTACTAATCAAGAAGACGAAGAACAAGTTGAAGTCACAACAATCACATTCACAGCAACAAGGAATGAGTAATTTTGATATGAAACAAAGAGTACTCACCGCATTAAACAAAGTTGGCGACCGCGATACGCATCAAATCGGAACCAATCAGCTTCGCGCGATCCTCAACTCTTTAACTCCTCAATCTATATGCCCGTTCCTCTCGTGCATACTCGACATTCACTCCGAACCGAAAACATCTATCCGTAAACAATGTATCAAACTCATGGGAACAATGGCGGAAGTTTACGAAGCTCTAGTCCTTCCACATCTTTCCAAAATGGTTGCCACAGTTGTTAAATGCTTTAGGGATTCAGATTCTTCGGTCAGAGAAGCCTGTGTTGAAATGGTTGCGGTAGTAGCTTCTAAATTGGGTAATCAAAATAATGAAGATAAGGTGTTTGTGTTATTGGCTAGTCCAATTTTCGAAGCGCTGGTTGGTGAGCAGAATAAGCATGTTCAGTCTGCTTCTGCTTTTTGTCTTGCTACTGTTATTCACAACACGCATAGTCCTCCTATTTCGATTTTGCATAGTCCTCCTATTCACAACTAAAACCTTTTCTACCCAAAAAAAAAAAAACTGATTGGTTACTTTTATAGGGTTTTGAAGCTGCTATTGCAGCTGGTGCAAAAGAAGTAGTTGTTTTTGCATCAGCTTCTGAATCATTCTCAAAATCAAACATTAACTGTAGTGTTGAAGAGAGTCTTGCTCGTTATCGAGCTGTTACTCGTGTTGCTAAAGAACTCTCAGTTCCTGTGCGAGAGTACGACTTTTACCTTTTCAAAATACTCTCAACATTCCAATTAGTTTATCTATTTTCAAATGTGATAGGTATATATCATGTGTCATTGGATGCCCGGTGGATGGACCAGCGTCTCCCTCGAAAGTCGCATATGTTGCTAAAGAATTATATGACATGGGTTGCTTTAAAATTTCCCTTGGTGACACAACTGGAGTTGGCACACCAGGTAAGTGATCAGATGGATTTTTCTTAGAATTCGTTGGTTCGATGAATATGATGTGTATTGTTCGATGTTCATTCTGTCGTGTTCAGGAACCGTTGTCCCTATGCTGGCGGCTGTAATAGCAGTTGTTCCAATAGAGAAGATTGCTGTCCACTTCCATGACACTTATGGCCAATCCCTTTTGAACATTCTTGTTTCCCTTCAAGTAAGTCATCAACTTATAGCTTTTCCTTTTTACTTGCTTGCGATTCTTCGTATATGTCAAAGCTTTTATCGATGAGCCGATGATTCTACTAAGGAAATCAATGGAAGCAATCAATAATTAATTTGTATTTATATAGATGGGAATTAGTATATTGGATTCCTCAGCGCATCATCAATATGTCGGAGAAAGCTCCTTCCATTTTTGTTTCAGCGCATCATCAATATGTCGGAGAAAGCTGTTGGCGGATTGATTACGGGTGCATGGCTGATAAAAGGGAGTTGATAAATGTGTCGAAACTATCAATTGATGAAGGTAAACCCGTTTGGAACATGCTGTTTATGTATGTCCTATAATATTATTGATCAATGGTGCTGGTCGTTATGGATGCTGTTGATATTTGTAAATATATATATAAAGTGTTAAGACTATTTGTATATAGAATAGTCCCACATCGACTATATTATGTAATTAGGTGTAATCTATTTATATATAATAATGTCTCCGTAGTGCTTTTCAAAACACACGGTTTATTCAAATGTCTCTTAGTCTCTTGTATTTCAACATGGTATCTAGAGCCTATTAACAAGAGACAATTCTTTCTTCGCCGTATTTTACCCGGTTGACCTACTGTCTTCCGGTGAGAAAATTTTTTTTTGGCAAACCGTGTTGTCACTCCGGTTTGCCTCTCACTTTTCAAAATTCTCCCGTAACCGCCTTGCAAAATTCGCGCGTAACCGCCTTGCCGCCACGGATTACTGATTTTCCGATTCGTTTCCCGCTGCTGCCCCAGAGCCCCTTTTTTCCGATCCGTTTCCCGCTGCTGCCCCAGAGCCCCTTTTTCCCGCTGCTGCCCCAGCGCGACCGGCGGCTGATTCCGACCGTTTTTCGGCTGATCTACTCACCTCTCCTCACCCATTCCAGATCCGGCCTCTGTTTTACTTTCCGGCTCACGGAAAACGGTGCTCCAGTGCAAGCAACCCCGATTGTTTGTGTCATTAAGCTATGGGAGACTCGTTTACTAAAGTTCCTCTTATCCCATGTGAAAAATTGACCGGATCAGCAAACTATAACATATGGGCGCGTGCTGTCGATATGTGGTTTCGTGGTCAGGGATATGAAGATCACCTAACCACACAATTGACTAATGTTGCCTCCGACAAACTTGCTAAATGGAAGAAAACAGATGCCTCTCTCCTTACCGTGTTATGGTTCTCCATAGCACCTAACCTCCAAGCATAGTATCAAGCCTTCTCCACTTGCTATGAAGTTTGGGAAAAGGCCAAGAAAGTCTTCTCCAACGACGTTCATTGTCTATACAGTGTCATCCTCAAACTCGACACACTAAAGATGGAAAATATGGATATGCAAACCTATCTGAGTAACCTTGATGCTTTGAAAGCAAGTTACGCAACCCTCATGCCGTACGCAAAAGACGCAACAGCTCATGCCGAACAACAGAGTAAATTTTTCATGGTGATGGCACTTAAAGGACTACCATCCGAACTCGACTCCGTTCGTAACCAGATTTTATCAGGTACTACTGTTCCTAACTATGATGCAGTTAGTGAACAACTGTTGCGCTTGGCTACACCTCATGCGTTTGGTCCGGTTTCCCCTCCATCTACTGTTGCTACACCAGGTGACACTGCTGCCCTCGCATCTCTGGGCAACAATCAGAGTCGTCCTCGAGGAGGGTCATCCAACTCCAAACCTCGTCCCAAGTGTAACCATTGTAACCGGCTTGGACATACTATCGACCCTTGTTGGAAGCTACATGGCAAACCCCCACGCCAGGTAAATGCAGCTCAAAGTGATAACTCAGAAACTATGCAGACTTCACCTTCTATTCAAAACCCTACGCCAAGCTACGAAGATTTTCTCAGATGGTGTCAGACTAATCAGATCTCTGGTTCCACTGCTTCGGTTGCACACACTGGTAATTCGTCTGTTTGCTTCTCTCAATCATCTCCTCTTGGTCCTTGGGTCCTTGACTCTGGTGCGTCTGATCATGTTACTGGTAATAAAGGTCTTTTTTCCTCCCTCTCTACCTCTGGTTTCTTGCCTATTATAACTGCAGCAAATGGTTCTCAAACCCGATCCCAAGGGATTGGTACTGTTCAAATTTTACCGTCTCTCTCTGTTACTTCTGTCCTTTATGTACCTAATTGCCCATTTAATTTACTGTCAGTCAGTCGTTTAACTCGTTCCCTTAATTGTTCTATCACCTTTACTAATAGTAATGTTACTCTGCAGGATCGGAGTTCGGGACAGACGATTGGCGTCGGATGTGAGTCTCAAGGCCTCTACTACTTCTCTACGTCATCTACCACATGCTCCACCACAGATTCTCCACTCATTATACATGCGCAGTTAGGTCATCCAGGTCTTCCCAAGCTACAAAAGTTGGTGCCCAGTTTATCTAAATTATCCACTTTACATTGTGAGTCTTGTCAGTTAGGAAAACATACTCGTAGTCACTTTTCCGATCGAGTCAATAAACGGGCTGCGTCCCCTTTTGCTTTAGTCCACTCCGATGTTTGGGGTCCCTCACGTACCGTGTCTACTTTTGAGTCTAGGTATTTTGTAACCTTTATTGATGATTTTTCACGTTGCACATGGTTATTTTTAATGAAGAACAGGTCTGAATTGTTTTCTATTTTTGAACAATTTTATCGAGAAATAAGAACCCAATTTGGTTTATCTATTCGTACCCTAAGAAGTGACAATGCACGTGAATATTTATCCCAACAATTTCAAACATTTATGTCATCCAATGGTATTTTGCACCAAACATCTTGCCCTCATACACCCCAACAAAACGGGGTAGCCGAACGCAAAAATCGGCACCTCGTAGAAACCACTCGGACACTACTTCTCCATGGTAATGTTCCTCTCCGGTTTTGGGGAGATGCGGTGCTCACAGCATGTTACCTCATAAATCGCATGCCCTCATCTGTCCTTAATAATAAAATCCCTCATTCAATCCTGTTTCCAAACTCTCCACTCCACCCAATTCCTCCTCGAGTCTTCGGGTCAACGTGTTTTGTACACAATCTCTCCCCTGGTCTTGATAAACTATCAGCTCGATCACTAAAGTGTGTCTTTCTTGGCTATCATCGATCCCAAAAAGGTTATCGTTGCTACTCACATACTCTACAACGATACCTCGTATCCGCCGATGTTACCTTCTTCGAGTCTGTTCCATATTTCGAATCCAGCCAAGTAACTACAGAACCTCTACGGGAAAGTATTCCCACACCTCTTCCGGAAGTCCCATCTGTCATTATCCCCCATCATTCTAGGGAACCTGACCCACTAGTTACCCCTACGGTTGACCCCCCCACTCGCCCACTTCAAACATATCAGCGTCGTCACCCAAAGTCTGTCGTACCTGTCCCTGAAGTTGTACCTGTCCCTGTAGTCGTACCTGTCCCTGAAGTTGTACCTGTCCCTGAGGTCACTACGGACTCTCCTCCGACGCTCTCGCCATCACCGGATTCGATCCTGCAACCTGAGTCTGATCTTCCGATTGCCCTTCGAAAAGGTATACGTCAAACACGAAATCCTTCTCCACATTATATTGATTTATGTTATCATCGTCTTTCCCCTTTGCAGTATACTTGTTTGTCTTCTTTGTCTTCTGTTTCTATTCCTAAAACTCCAGGTGAAGCATTATCTCACCCTGAGTGGAGGCAAGCAATGATTGATGAAATGTGTGCTCTTCAAAGCAGTGGTACCTGGGAACTGGTTCCTCTACCCCATGGAAAATCTTTAGTAGGTTGTCGTTGGCTTTATACAGTGAAGGTTGGTCCAGATGGCAAGATTGATCGCTTTAAAGCTTGCTTAGTAGCCAAAGGATACACTCAAATTTTTGGGTTGGATTATGGTGATACCTTTTCACCTGTAGCCAAGATGGCATCTGTTAGACTTCTTCTAGCCATTGCAGCCATTCGACATTGGTCTCTTCATCAACTTGACATCAAAAATGCATTCTTACATGGCGATCTTGAAGAGGAAGTATATATGGAGCAACCACCTGGGTTTGTTGCTCAGGGGGAGTCATCGAATATGGTTTGTAGGCTACACAGGTCTCTTTATGGTCTTAAGCAATCTCCGAGAGCTTGGTTTGGCAGATTCAGCACTGTAGTACAACAGTTTGGTATGATCCGTAGTGAAGCTGACCATTCTGTTTTTTATCGTCACTCACCCCAAGGGTGTATTTATCTTATTGTGTATGTAGATGACATTGTCATAACTGGTAGTGATCAGCAGGGAATACTCCAGTTGAAACAACATCTCTCGAAACAATTTCAGACAAAAGATCTTGGTAAACTCCGTTATTTCTTGGGTATTGAAGTAGCCCAATCTAAAGATGGTTTGGTGATTTCTCAGCGGAAATATGCTATGGATATTTTGGAAGAAACAGGTTTGTTAAATGCTAAACCAGCCGATACTCCTATGGATCCAAGTGTTAAATTACTACCCAATCAGGGGGAGCCTCTATCTGACTCAGGAAGGTATAGGAGATTGGTTGGAAAGTTGAATTATCTCACAGTCACTCGTTCGGACATTTCTTTTGCAGTCAGTGTGGTAAGCCAGTTTTTAAATTCCCCTTGTCAGGAACATATGGATGCTGTTATCCGGATTTTGAGATACATCAAATGTGCTCCAGGAAAAGGTCTTGTGTATGAGGATAAAAGACATACCCAGATAATTGGATACTCTGATGCTGATTGGGCAGGGTCACCCATTGATAGACGATCCACCTCTGGGTATTGTGTACTTGTTGGAGGAAACCTTATATCCTGGAAAAGTAAGAAACAAAATGTAGTTGCAAGATCAAGCGCCGAGGCAGAGTATAGGGCGATGGCAATGGCAACATGTGAACTTATTTGGTTAAAACAGTTGCTCAAGGAACTTCAAATTGAAGAAGCAAGACCAATGACACTTATTTGTGATAATCAAGCTGCATTGCACATTGCTTCAAATCCAGTCTTTCATGAGAGGACCAAACATATTGAGATAGACTGTCACTTTGTCAGAGAGAAGATCTAGTCAGGCGACATCGTCACAAGCTTTGTCAACTCTAATGATCAATTGGCAGATGTGTTTACAAAATCCCTACGAAGCCCCAGAACTAACTATATATGTAACAAGCTTGGTGCATTTGACTTATATGCTCAAGCTTGAGGGGGAGTGTTGATATTTGTAAATATATATATAAAGTGTTAAGACTATTTGTATATAGAATAGTCCCACATCGACTATATTATGTAATTAGGTGTAATCTATTTATATATAATAATGTCTCCGTAGTGCTTTTCAAAACACACAGTTTATTCAAATGTCTCTTAGTCTCTTGTATTTCAAGAAAGCTCCTTCCACTTTTGTTTCAGCGCATCATCAATATGTCAGAGAAAGCTGTTGGCAGATTGATTACGGGTGCATGGCTGATAAAAGGGAGTTGATAAATGTGTCGAAACTATCAATTGATGAAGGTAAACCCGTTTGGAACATGCTGTTTATGTATGTCCTATAATATTATTGATCAATGGTGCTGGTCGTTATGGATGCAATGGTCTCTATCAACTATGTATGTCCTACACCATTTTACTATTATAGTACATGTGAAATTCCATTAGTATGATATTTGAAATTACTTGGTTTATTTATTTATTTACATGCTGTGATTATTTTATTTTCAGTGAGGTACGGAATGCATGGTCTATCCTCTATGCAAGTAGGGGATATACTCAGAAAGGACTTTAAAAAGTGGAAAGGACAAGGTATTCTTTACTCATCCATGAATCATTTCACTGATTAATATGCACCGTATATAGTATTCTATATGAATGGTTTTGTGGCTCTGCACATTCAACTGAAAAATGACTTTTAATGTACACACGCATATGTTTCACCAATGTACCCTACCTCACTTTATTGGTGATATGATATTGGTGCATATTTATTTGGTTTTAAGTTTTTGACAGAGATCAAATTTTTTTCAAATTATAAAATTGAGTTTTAAAAGTTTTGTCGAAATAGTTTTAATGTACACATGCAGCATGACCCTTGTTTGCTGCTATAACAGGAAGTTTAGGGCCTGATGCATGACCTTGGGGCTTCTTTGGAGGATACATCTCCTGGTATGGTCGCAGCGTGACGAAGAAGCGTTCGCTTGCGTACATTAGGTTCTGTTTCTTATACACGGTTTAATTGTTGTTCTTGTGTCAACAGATTGTTAACATTAGGCCTTGACTTGTTTTGGACAGGTTTTCTTGATGTTGGTTCTTCGCCAGGTGACGGCAACGAGATGGTCTTGAGACTCTTCTTTTCTATTGAGCTCCTGCGTAGTTTCCGTTTAGGCCAGTTCCTGCTATTTATGACGACGACGCGTAATAACTTGGTACTGTTACCTTTGATATTGTTGCAGGGTGTCAATAGTGGGAATGTCGAGAATCATTCTCTCAAAGCGGCAACTTTCACTTAGAACTTCTCCAGGAGGATAATTTGATGTTGTCTTCACAATTTTCCAATCAATTTTCACCACAGCAGCTACTTATGCCTCAGGCACAGCAGGATTTAGTTAATCCACTTCTCTGTGATTTTGTTGGCAATAACCAGCTGGGAGATATGTTTTCAAGCCTCACTAAACTCAAACAATTGTAAGTCTAACCATACTTTTCGCAACGATTTAATATCATGATATGTATTTCGCCGTGCTCATTTTCGTATTTGGTTGGCTAAAGGAGAAGCTATTATTAATAACATGGTTCTAGAAATATACAATTTGAACATCACGAGGACTATCTACTAGAGTAGTCTTATGTTATTATCTTTGGCACATTTTGACAATGACCAATATGGAGTTGATATTATCATATAACTGAATTCAGATGTTATATTGGTGACAGGATTCAAAGAAATGGATTCCACTACAATCGACATAAATGCATTACAAAAATGTCCATCAACTGTTAGGTCATCAGTCTCTGATTGTGTGCAAACTTTTACTGACAATGAGTTTGCAAATCGTCTAAATTCTAAAAGAAGCACATCAGTTCGTTGTACTCCTTTTTCATTGGGAGAGTTGCAAATTGGTACTGCTAACTTTGCTTCCGGTCGACTTCTTGGTGAAGGAAACCTTGGACCTGTTTATCGTGCCAAATATGCCGATGGAAAGGTACTTTCTGTTATATAAACTAGTCATGGATACACTACTGTTAGTTTATGCATGTGCATGACATATTCATATGATTGGCTAAGCATCACCGATGAGCAAAATGTGTTTCCAGTGAAAATGCAACAGCAAATTTGACACCCATGTTCATGTCTGACTTGCAGCCGCAAGTAGCTAAACTAAAATTTAACTCTTATTGGGTCAGGCATGGATTTGGAACAATATTGGCTGCGATTAAATTAAAAAACTAAATGTCATAATACTGAACTGAGGCAAACCTAAACCTTACACTTTTTTTTCTTCTTTCAAATTAGGTATTGGCAGTAAAAAAAATCAACCCTTCATTTTTTGATGGGGGTCATCCCGAGGAATTCTCTCAGATTTTATCAAGCATCAGCAAACTTCGTCATCCAAATATTGCTGAGCTTGTTGGTTATTGTTCAGAACAGGAGCATATATTAGTATATGATTATTTCAGAAATGGTTCTCTCCATGACTTTTTACACTTATCAGATGACTTCAGCAAACCATTAACTTGGAACACCAGAATCAGAATTGCATTGGGAACTGCTCGGGCTGTTGAGTTAGTTTTCTACATCTAGCAAATATAACTTTAATTTTGAGATAACTCTTATGACATTATGCATAACCTATTCCTGCATGTGAATACACATCTATTTTGTTAATGTAAGTACCACAACAGCGGTCCGCTTAAAGCAGTGTTACATGCAGCATTCTTCCTAAATAATGCTACATTTCTCTTTAGGGTATTTTGCAATAAAATTGTTACTATGCCTCTTTTTGCTTAATAAAATCAAGTTTTTAAATTTCTGAATAGATATGCATAAAATTGAACGTTAAGAATGATATAGAAAAATATTTATACCAATTCAAACACTCAACAAATTTTTGAATTTCTTAAGTCATTGTTTCCCAAGTCGAGTTCAATATTATATGATGTTAGACTCATTTCAATTTTGCATATATGTCGTTACTTTCAGGTACCTACATGAAAGTTGTTCTCCCTCTCTAGTTCACAAGAATATCAAATCTGCCAATATTTTGCTTGACACAGATTTGAATCCCCGTCTCTCAGACTATGGTTTAGCTTTCTTACTGTGCAATATTATATTCCAGTCCATGTTTGATGTTTGAGATTATCTATCTTTGTATCTTCAGTTCAAAGTCAAAAGCAGAAGATCACCTGAAGATCACCTTTATTTGTTCACTTTATAAATCATAATTTTAACCTTTGAATACTAGCACACACGCAAAGAATTTATTTAAAATTGTATTCGAGTTGGTCATTGATCTTGATCAAGGACTAATGTTTGAATCAAAACAGGCTATGTTATATCAATTTGCTGGAATAATTTGCTAATGTTGGCATAAGGAAAAAAAAGGAAACTTTGTTTCTTGTAATTCAAGCAACTCCACTTAAAAAATATTTTTATTTTTGTAAGGTAAAGCATGTGTTTAGAAAGAATAAAATACTAAATTACATATTATATATATATATGCATGAAAGGTGTGGGCTATTGGATGTGGATGGCAAACATTTGTTGGGTATGTAAACGTAGATTGTTATTATGGAATTGGCATACCGTTGGGTTTGGTTCTTGGGTTTTATTTCAAATTCGGTGCTAAGGTATCATTTTCTATTTCCTAACCAAATCCTTTTCTTGTTTCTTCCCTTTTAGCTCTTATTTATTGCTTATTCAATTTCCTTTTTTCTGTATAGGGAATATGGTTGGGAATGCTAGTTGGCACAGTTTTGCAAACAATCATTTTATTATACGTCACATTTCGAACCAATTGGAATAAAGAGGTTAAAATTACTCAAACAAACACTACCTCTTACCAATGAATTTCTCAATATATATAATGAATATATCATGTGATTGTAGGTTGTAGAATCAAATAAGAGGCTCAATAAGTGGGAGGACAAGACTGGGCCACTTCTTAAGAACTAACTCCTAACCTCTTAACTCGTCTCGTATCGTGATTAACAGATCGTAACGTGTTAAAATAAGTTACTTATACAAGTGACATATTTTGTATATTAGGATGAATGACCTTCTGAAAGGTTTCTGTAGTACATCTCATTTCATTTATGGTATTTAAAAATCAACACCTTTTAAAATAAAATTAACATATTTAATGTATTCTAGATACAAGGGTGGGTATGATATGATATTTTCCCACTTATTTATTTATTTTATTTTCTTAAACAAACATGTATGAACTAAAACTACAATGATAAATACTAAAAACAATAATCACACCTTGATTCTGGTTACGCAACTTGAATGTGTATCTAAGGAACTTATGTTAAAGAAGATATCGCAGAAGATATTAACGGTAGCCTTCATCTTGAAAACCTTGATCAAATGAACCTTTCCATGAAGTGTTGCCTTTGCTGTCAAATTGAAAGAACCATCTTCAATATCTTCTAAAAAGGTTTCATCAGAAACCAATTTTCCGCTCATGAGACCGGCGGTAGTGGTCACATTAGTTGTCCTACAAGCTGGGAGAAGCTTTGGTTCTAAAGGAACATTGGCTATTAATGTGTCGTGATAGTTAAGGTAACCAGTGGCATTTTTGCTCTTGAAGCTTCCATAGTTTGGGTTCACTATTGTGATTAACATGTTTAAAGGTACAATTGTTGAGTTTGGTTGGAAAAATTCAAGGTCTTTGAGTCCTAGTGGGTAGATACTTACATATGGGTTCTTGGGTTTGAAGATTGTGAAAACTAATGCCAATATGACAGTGGCAACAATGATGAAGAAAATTATGGACACCAACAAGCATATTTTGAGGCCTTTTGTGGTCATGGTTTTTGGTTCTGTTGGGGTTTTGGGGTAACCCATGATTTTGATGCCAATATCAAAGGTTGCTTTTGGGGTGAAAAAAATTGAATTCTCTTGTTTTTGATGCCAATATCAAAGGATTTGTGATTCTCTTGTTGGATTCTATTTCTCTTGAACTTTGTGAGGATAAGGATATTGCTATTTGCTAGTAGTATATATATTGTGTTTTAGTTTGTTTTGATAACTAGATTTTGGGTTTGGTTGGCAAATATCAAAATCAAAAGTTGGATGTGGCCTAAAGTTTTGGTAACTTGATTCTTATTTAAGAGACCAAAGGAATAAAACAAAAATGAATGTCTTAGTCATTGTTATGGATAATCAAGATTTTTATGAAAAATAGAAGAGAGAAATGTGTATACGTATTAACAAAATAATGGTTTAAGTTTAATAATATCTAATTAGCTTTTTGTTATAATCAAAGCAATGATAGTTTGGTTTATTTATATTTTGTTATATTATTTTATAATATTTATTTTTTTAAACTTATATTATTCACATTATTAAAATTTTAATATTATTTTTCTTTTTTACTTTATTATCTCTAATTTTAACATAATACTTAAAGTTTTTTTTTATTATCTTTGAATTACTCGTTATTTCTACTATTGTGTTCTCAAAAGTTTGGAAATATTTTTGTTTTGATTTTGATAATTTGTTTTATCCAAGAAAAATTATCATTTGGGTGAATCGTTGAATTGTTTTCAACTTGGTGTCTTCTAATTTATATGATTGAATATTAATTGAGACTAAGGGTGACAAAATAGATGGATTAGATGGATATGAATTGGATTAAAACAATTTATTAGTCCATTAACAATCCACTATTTTTTTTTTAAAAATTATTCAATCCAATCCATCCATTAAGAATAAAATTCATCAAATCCATCCATTAACATATTTTTAATGGATAGATATACTATCCAACTTTTTTTTTTTATTTCGAAAAAATAAACATATTTTTTTATTTTATTTTCGAAAATTTCATTTTTTTATTTAAAAAATTGTTTTTAATATATTCATGAAAAAATTGAACTTTTTGTTTAAAAAAAAATCATTTTTTGTATTTTCAAGAAAAATATTGATATTTTAATTTTTGATTTTTTTCAGAAAAAATTGATTATTTTTCGGAAAAAAAAATCGACTTTTTTTTTTCGAAAAACTAATCAGTTTTTTATTTTAAAAAAAAAAAACAAATTAATTTTTTCGAAAAAAATTCGATTTTATTTTTGAAAAAATTTCGATTTTTTATTGAAAAAAAATCAATTCTTTTCTTTTAAAAAATCTATTTTTAATTATTTTAAAAAAATAAATATAAAAAAAATAAAAATAATTCATTAGATCCTTAAAATATGTTGGATGGATTGAATCTATTCATGCATATAAATAGATATATTTAATCCAATTTATTAACTTATTTTTTATGCGGTGGATGAATTGGATGAATTTTGTCAATTGTCATCTCTAATTGAGACTGGACTCTTTCATTGTTCGATCTAGTATTCATGTGTACTCTATGGTTGCAACTTTCTTTGTAATTTTGTTTGGTTTGATTTAGTTGTCAATTAGTTTCATTTGGTTTGATTTAGTTGTCAATTAGATTTTGATTTGGTTTGGATCGATTTTTTTGTCAATTAGTTTAATTTGGTTAATTTGGTTCAATTTCGTTTGAATTTTTTTTAGTTGATTTGATTTTGTTTTGATTTGATTCTTCTATTGAATGATCATCCTTTTTACCAATGTTATTCATCTTTTTATTGTTCTTTTGTTTTGATTATTCCTCCTTTTAATTGGTTCTTTTTGATTAATTATTTCTATGTATTCTTCTATTTGATTGATGTTATTTTGTTTCACTACTTCTTTTTAATTGTTGTATTTTTTTCTTGGTTCTTTTGTTTCCTTTTATGCATGATTTATTTTCTTTCTATAGATGTTTGTCATTTTTCTATTGATTATTCTCTTCAATTGTTACTCCTTTTTATGATTGTTTATTTTTTTTATTATTGTTTTCTTTTTTATTGGTTACAATAGTTTTGATTTGATTTTTTTGTTTGACATACTTTTAATTTTCATGATAATATATGTTGAATTTGAAGGGATATATTAAATATCATATCATTAATATAATTAGATAAAGGAAAACTAAGTCTATTTATATTTTATTATATTTTTATTTTTATAGATTATGTTATTTACCTTATTGAAATTATAATCTCTTTCTTCTTCCATGCTTTATTTTCTACATTATTAATAATTTATATATATTTTTAAAAATTAAGACAAAATATAATTATACTTGATTTATTATTTTTATTACATACTTGCAATTACTTTGACTATAAAGATACTATCCATAAAAAGTAATAAATTTTTTATGGATCAAATACTTTGAAATATGATCGGATTCACATGTGTTTTTCCTATATTTATTACAGAATTAAAAAAAGAGAGAGAGAGAGAGAGAGAGAGAGAGAAAGTCCTTTCAAGTAATGAAGAAATAAGTTTTTTTGGGCTTGATAATCAAGTGATTTCAAACACAAAAGAGAATAAATTATAATAAAAAAGGTTTTAAAAACTATAAATATAAAGATTGATTTTACTTAATAAAAAGGGTCAGTTCTAAGAAAGGAAATGAAGCAGAGATTTAGGGGCATAGAATAGTAAATAACATAAATATAAATAATTCACAAAATTTTTTACTAGTTAAACCTTTAAACCATGAGACCTACTTCAGTTTTCAAGAATTTCTCCTTGAGGGTTTTCCTAAAAACTTAAGATTTTATCAATCTGCAACTTTCTTACACCAAAATTTTATCCAAGTTTATGATGCAACCTTTATAATTATCTCAGAGTTATAAAAAAATAACGCACTTAATTTACAATTACAACTCATCCAAATATAAATAAAATTTACACAAGTATAACTCTTATTAGGAATTTTGCTCTCTCAAAACAAAAAAAAATTAAGTGTATACTAAGCTTTAAAAAGAGAGTGCAAGTCATGTGGTTTTTGGATTGACTACATTTTGGTAAAATAGCATGTTGTTAGCAAGGTGTTGAACCAGATGTTCTGCCATGTCAGTCAGACATCATGTTCTACATGATATTGGTACATGTTCTAGGACATGTTATACCAGATAGTTAGAGCATGACTCTTTTGATAATTTAGTCTTATTTTTTAGTGTGTTCTGATGCACACGTGGGGCGACTGTTATGAGAGAATATTGTGGGAATTTTTGTTATTGTAGATTCTGTCACCTTTCATAAAAAAGGACCCTTGAGCCTTTTTAGAAAATTTTGTAACTTTTCTCCTATTTTTATGCAGGTTGATTTGCAACCAGTTTATACTGATTTCTGCTTGTTGCGGTTAGAATATGATATCAAATTATTAATTAATTTGAATCGAATCTTTAGTTCACAACCGCTCTTTGATTTATCCGAAGGAAAAGGTCAAAAGAGGGAAAACCTATTTATTTTTTTTGCATTTGTAAACAATGCGGGGAGAGATCTAGGTAAGGGGTTGGTTAAACTTAGGGAAGGTATTAGCACCCTAAACTTCTGTAGTACTCTACAGGAACCTTTTGTTTAAAGTTTACTATTTTACTTTATTATTTGCTTGAGAGTATATACTGAGCTAAGGGTTAAGAGAGACTGAAAAACTTAAGGGTTAATCCTAAGTTTACTCGCCAAGATTCGCATCTTGTGCCTACGTATCCGAGGTAGGGGATGAAATCAGAGTAATCGTAGTTCCCCTCGAAAGGGAGGTTAGAAACTTCTTGACTGTGGTCAAGGTTTCAATGGGGAATAAGCATTATTAAGGAAGCGCTTACGTGGAGTGCGGCGGCTCCTATTTCTACGTTGAAAATTGTTTGAATTGAAATTAGGGTTAACTAAATATTTCACGGCGGGAAACCCTAAAACGGAGTGCGGCGACTCCTTAACCTAATGCTAGGGTAAAGGGTAATTTTGTCCGCGGCGGGACACCTAGGCAAAATTAGGGTTTTGAAATTGTCAAAGATTAGGGTTATTGACTCGACGGTCAAATGGCTAGACCTAATCCCTCGGAAGGTTAACGGTAAAATAATGCAAATGGATAATTGATTACATGGCAGAATTGAAATATGAGAAAATACAAAAACAGTAAAAAACGCAAAGCGACGATCACTCGCATAAATTACAACCATAAAACCCAAAACGACGGAATATAGAGCGACGATAGCCTCGCATAATTACAACCAAAAATACGAAATAAAATCAATAATGCCTTAGCATAATTTACAACCGTGCAAAATAAATACGGAAAAATAAAAGGGTGAATAGTTGCACCAAGGAGAAAGTAACGAAAAGAACAGCAAAATTAATGACGGAATAGTAAACAGAGATAAATAAGAATTAACTGACGGTCATACTAACATTGAACTGGAAGGTTAGAAAATCTTTATTTTTTTGAATTTTTATTATAAAAGAATACTTACTTTTAACTTTGAAGAGAAAAGTCAATTAAAAAAATTTACAAACATTATTAGTAATTACTAAAAAAAACTTAACTTTAAAGGAAAGTTCTATCTTTAATTTTAATAAAGTGGCAATTTTACAAATATTAGAATTCTCCTTCTTAAAAAATGTTAATGAATTAAAAGTGGCTTTAATGAGAAAAACCTTAATTAAGAAGGAAAATGTTTTTATTTTTTAAAAATATGCTTTTAATAAAAGGTTTAATTCTTGTTCATTCCTAAAAAAAATAAACGGTTTTATAAAAAAATAAAAAAATGGTCTAACAAAATAAAAAAACTTAAATTTAAGAAAGAAAAAAAAGATGCTAATCCTATTTTATTTTCAATCACGTTGCATTTTATTAAGATAGTTTAGTCTTAATTTTTTATTAGTAATTACAAACCACATAATTAATGCAAATAATAAAAATTAAATAACTAACAAAATAATAATAAAAAAAAATGATGTAATAAAAAGGGTAGTATGCTTCACGGTCCATTTAGAGTCATAAAACCCCCCTTCTTCTTTCTGGAGAGTAGCGGCGGTCATGGATGCCGTTTTGGAGCTTTCTGTTTTCCTCACTTCCACTTGCATGTCATTTCTCGTGACTTCTTTCTTCTATTTCAGTTTGTTCCACCTAAAAAACAGAGAAAAACCGTCATTGATAAGAAAAATTGCTCACCTTGAGGGGTTTGAAGCGGTTTTCGCAGATGTTTTTGTGATCCTGGCTTGGCGATGATGATGATGATGTTTCCGCGACCGATGGTGAAGCTTTGAGGTCGCGGTCTTGTTGTCGCTTCCGGTGAATTTGCTTCTTCTGGGTTCACTTTTGGATGAGCTTCTGGGTTTGCCTTAAACTTTTCTTCGATGTTCTTTCGCGGACGATGATGAGACGAAGCTTCCGTCTCTCTGAGTCTGAATCGCGGTTGGCTTATCCGGTGACGCTTGGTTTTCGAAAAACTTCTCCTCTTCTTCTTTCGGCGATGATGACGAAGAAGCACTTACTTCTGAATCTGAGCCATTTGCGCCGCTTCGGTTCACTTTGGGTTCTTCCCCTTCTGAACTTTTGTGATGACTTTTATATGTTGGTTCTGTTGACGGTGTGGGCTTGGATCTTACGATCTTTTCGCCGGATTTTGTGGAGGCATTTTTGCTGCGAATTTTCCATCTTGGATTCATCGCTGTTTGTTGCATTTTTGGACAAAACGTTTGAATTCGTTTGGATTGGATGCAGATTTTTTAGGAAGTTTGTTATGACTTCAGTTTGGTGAACTTGAACTGGCTTTTTCACTTGTTGAACTGGTTTGTCGAACTTGGCCATTGAACCGGTTTGTTGAACTTGTTTGATCTGTTGGAGATTGAGTTTGTTGTGAAAATGTTGTTGGAGACTTTCCAGGAAACTTGATTTGATCCGCGAGCTAAGAAATTTCTGGAAAAGTGCGTTAAGGCCATGTTTGGCAAAACCACTTTTCTGGAAAAATCACTTTTTCAAATAAGTGATTTTTTCAATAAGCACTTTTTTAGGCAAACCAGCTTTTTTCAGAAGCACTTTTTATCTCTCTCTCTCTCTCTCTCTCTCTCTCTCTCTCTCTCTCTCTCTCTCTCTCTCTATTGCCTTAAAATAGGAACAAATATTATCGGTTTAGCCGAAATGTCGGAAAGGAGTCGGGAGTTGGTTTTGAAGCAATCTGTTACTCTCCCGACGTACCCGATGATGACATTGGTTCTGAGAGTATCGGACTAAAAAATCTAACTGATTAAAATTGTCGTTTGTTTATTTTACAGGTTCAAAGAATCGGAAGTTCGAAATCGAGAATCGGGAGCAGAAGAGTAGTTTAGATATTTTAGAAATTTTAGGAACTTTTATTGTAATTTTATTTTTGTAAATTTATTTATTTATTATTTTATATATTGTAAAGAAATTATTATTATTTTTAATAAAATTTCTCAATTTTTAGATATTGTAAAAAAATAAAGAATATTATCATTTTTGATATAAGAACGATGAAATTTAACTAATATTATCTTTTGATATTAAAATGCAATGAACATAACAATTTGAATAATTTTTTTTTGATATTAAATGAAATAAAACTAAATTTTTTTTAATATTAACATGAAATACCACATAATAATAATTTTATTATTAAAATGAAGTAAAACATAATAATAATTTTTTGGATATAAAAATAAAATAAAAAATTTTGGATATGAAAATGAAATAAAAAAATCTTGGATATGAAAATGAAATAAAGCATAATAAATTTTTTGTTACAAATGAAATAAAGCAATATATTTTTTTGTTAAAACCTCAATCCACTTCGTCCGATTCATTCTCGTCTCTGATACAACTTCTGACCAATCTTTCCGACAACTTAAACGGATAACTTTATCGGAATAAATCCAATCCGTTTGATTAAACTCAAATGACCACACCTTTCCGACTAACTTCATCCGAATGAATTGAACTGATTTAATTCCACCGGCTCAAATCCTCCACGATTAAGCTCTTCCAATTAACACCATCGACCTCAAAAATTGTCAGCAGGCTGCAACTAAATGACAATTTTGCCCTTCATAAGTTAAAGAGCGCCCCATGTAACTTTCCCTGCAAAACCAAGCAGACTACACAACCTGTTAGTGGTTAGTTACAATACCATGTGAATGAGATGACGTGCAAAATGAACCTAATAATCTCGGGGCAAAATTTGGGGTATTACGGTTGCCCCTATTTAAATAGCTTCACCGGATGATTTGAGCGACGTAGACTCGAGGAATCACGGTGGAGGGATTTAAATACAGATGACCGGAAATTTTGCCCTTAGACGCAGTGATATGCGATGCTATGGACAAAAAGAAACGAGCTATAATGCTAATAATGTCATGAATTTAATATGATACGTATGCTGGAATGATAAATGCAAGGATGCAGACGACACGACGATACAGGGACAAGCGCGACGAACAAACCACTGGGGAATACGACGCACTGGGAAATTCTAAAGTGACGGCCAACTTGCGCAAGCACGACTAATTGTCACTTTAGAAAGAACGGTAAGACCGGGATCCTCAACGGAGATGGCACCGGTGAGACGGCCTCCACTGGGGAATATCCAATAATAATTGTGCAACAGACTCAGGCACGATCGACTGGCACTCTAGGATGACGAGGTACACAGGATCCACACGGCGGTAGGATCAGGTAAACGACAGGTACTTTTCAGGACATTCCTTTAAACGAAGAGATCGAGCGAGATCTTCAGGAATTATCGGAAAATAAACAGGGAGAAAAAGACATCATAAACATCCAGAACTTTTAGGAAAACATTAAATGTACAGGAAGAGTTTGAAGACGTATCTGGAAGAACATCAGATAAGCAACAAAGGAGTTCTGGAAGAACGTCAGAACAAAAACTCAGTCTGGGAAAACCTCAGAAAGAGAACAGATCCGGAAAAACATCGGATGAGATTCTGGAAAACCACCAGAATTAAAGGATAAATAAATCCGAAAAACCATCAGATAGATTCTAGAAAACCAACAGAATCACAAGGGCATATGGAAAACCGTCAGATAAAGTTCTGGAAGAACATCAAAACAAAGACTCGATCTAGAAAACCATTAGAAAGAGGAATGTATCCGGAAAACCATCGGAAAGATTCTGGAAAACCATCAGAATCGCAAAAGAATATCTGGAAAACCATCAGATAAGTTCTAGAAGAACATCAGAACAAAGACTCAGTCTGGAAAACCATAAGAAAGAGGAATAAATCCGGAAAACCATCGGATAAGATTATGGAAAACCATCAGAATTGAAGGGAAATCTCTTAAAAACCATCAGATAAAAGACTCGATCTGGAAAACCATCAAAAAGAGACGTATCCGGAAAACCATCGGATAGATTCTGGAAAACCATCAGAATAAAAAATACTCAATATGGAAAACCATCAGAAAGAGAAATAAAAATAAGGGTACCAGACATCCAATAATGGCTTTGAATGAAAGGTATAAATACAATATATGAGAATAATATTGGACTTAAAAGGAACAGGCATATCCGGAAAACCATCGGATAAGAAATGTTATATCTGGAAGAACATCAGATAGACACGACACAAAATTGTTTGGTAGGTGCCAAGTGAGTTGGACTTTGACCACAAGGTAAAACGTGGATAAAACACGACCTTGGGAGAAATGCACATGAGGATGAAACACTCATGATATGCATATGTATATGAATTATGCTATGATATATGATCAAATGCAAATGCAGATGTCAACAACAAGGCTTGACTCTTTTGATGAGATAACAAGACTGAAAGACTAATTCCTCAACACATACATCACCGCCATTATGCTAAACTATATCAAGCTGATAGTCCCTGTAGGAAGGATGAAGAGCTGTTTGGGGATTCTGATAAGTAAACTGCCCCATATTAGATGTTTGTTGTAAATGAGTTGATAATGCTTCAGCTTGTCTGATTTGTGAAAACGACTGTTTTACTGTGCCCTCGGAAGGCTGCCCTAGTCTGAGTCTTGAAAAACCTTTTGGATAAACCAAATACGAGAATACCTTTCCTTGAACAAATCTTGAACTGATTTTCAACAGGATATAAAAATAAATTGCCCCTGATAGGATCACTTGACCAAGTTTCTCATTGTTTGAAAATTTCATAGAGGAAAGCCAATTTGCGAACAAAAATATTCATACAAACATGGTAATGCAAAGTTCATGCAAATTTTGAAACCAAAATCATTTTTGAAAGATGCAAAGTATAAGAGTTTTATATCAGAATGCGGCGGTTCAAAAGTACTCAAAGTGTAAAGAAAAGGTGTAATGCCAAAATGAATGATTCACAAAGATCTTTTGGAGTCAGCTTACGCAACCTTGTTGTAGTATGCTTTCAAAATAACCTTGCTTCAATTAGGTCTTTTGGGGGTTGTAACGTGGTCTGGTTCACGGGTTATGAAATAAAGGATAAAGGCTCAAAATTTATTTGTACCCACCCATCTACGTGATAATTTTCAGTCTTACGCTCAGTTAACTCATATTATGCATTCAGGTTCCTATGGGTTAGGAATTGCACTGGTGGTAGCAATGATGGTTCAGAAGTCAAGGGACCTATGAAAAGACAACCACTACCTCCCTATAACATTTGGTTATTTTGACATTGAGAATTTTCAGGGTAAGGATTTAAAAGTCACCTCTTTTTATTATCCCTAACTTTTGCCTGAACTGTTTCTTGCGAAGATTACAGTCAGCGGGATGCCCCAGTTTTTCCTAAGTCTCCTTCATAGGTTTTGGCTTAGCGGGCTTATATTTTTTTGGAAGAAAGAAAGTGACTGCTTGGCCTAATGACCACGGTGAACCATCATCGGCATTTTAACATTGGAAAACATCTTCGACACTTACTTGCTGTGTGCGAAGGAAAATTGTGAGTGTAACCTTTGTATGAAAGGTACATTGCAGGAACGCACAACCAAGTTAACTAAGAACTATCCATCCCAAGGTTAAGATTGCAGGTTTTTTGTAAAGAAAGAAACTCCAACTTCTAGGCTCGAAGGGGGTGACAAGGGAATAACTTCCTTATTTCTCCAGTGTCGGGGAATTGAAGCAATGCCTTACATCGTCAACAAAGTTTGATTGGAAGCATACTGACAACAATTATGGGTATAACGTTTTCGTCATCCTCCTTCCAATCTTTGCATATCAAAAATTTAGATAAGAAGTAAATATTTGAAATATAAAGCATAAAGATGCAAGTAATAGACAAAATGAATTGAAATCGAAAGTTGCAATGCTCAGTTCATTAATGTAAAACTACAAATATAATTCGAAGGCAAAAAAATAATGTAAATATAAGGAAAGTACAAACAACGAGAAACAAAAGGCCTAATGACTAAATCAGTATAAAGATGAGCCGTCCTGTCTGAAACACTGGCGTTTGGGAAGATAATATGCTGGAGTCAAGACCGAAACTTCACTTTTAATGCACTAGCAGCATTGTAGTCATAGAGAGAATTCTCAAAGGGAGCTCAGACATTCATATTTCCACGTTATGTGTCTCTTGTTCTGACATCTTGCGTCTATAGTTAGCTCTAGTATGATATCTGTGTCGAAGAATCAGCTTGACGACTCAAAGGAACACTGGAAGAATAAAGACAACTGGGAATGAGAAACCGGGGAACAATGCCATGCAAGACATGATTCTAATGCAATGCAAGAGTTTCAAGAACTTCAACGGTCGATTGCAAATGTTTTTTAAGAAAGCTGGAAAATGTTTTAGACTTTAAAATGTGAGACTTTTGAATTTGCAAAGGACAGTTGAATTCCTTGAAACTAGGAACGATATGATGCTTTATGGATGTAATGCACACATACACACAAAAGTCCTAGGTTAGAGGAACAATGAGTGGAGTTAAGGTCTACCCTTACCAAAAGGTATGTACTATAGGGTTAATTGTACCTGCAGAACAAGGGTTCTAAAGAGGTGCCCAAAGTCATCAGTCCATCTTTTGGATATTATCAATTTCCCGACTGACTCGGTGGTTAATAATATTTTCAAGAGAACCTCTTTTGAATGTAGTATCGCGTAGCAACTATTTTGGGAATACTCCCTAATAGTCCCTGCACTACGTTCTAGATAAGGCTAAGGTGGTGTTAAGTTACTACGGTCCCCAGTATCATGGACTCCAATCGACAATAGTAAAAGTTTTCACGAATACTCGTTCGACTGAACCATTTTCGAAAGGGTCTCAACTGAGCGATGATTCTCAAGTTAGCTTGGTCGGGAATCACTCCCTATAAGCCTCTTCGAATATATCACCTTCCTATAATAATGTCACTCAAGTCCGGGTGTAGGACTTATCTCACAATAACATAGATACCCCAAGCAAGGTACAATAATATTTACATGTAAGCAACAAATAATAAAGTAAATAGCATACAATAAACAAAGTAGGGGTAACCCTTAAAAGTGTCGTGTTGTTTCCCCAATGAAGTCGCCATTTTCTGTTGCAGTTAGAATATGATATCAAATTATTAATTAATTTGAATCGCATTTTTAGTTCACAACTGCTCTTTGATTTATCCTAAGGAAAAGGCCAAAAGAGGGAAAACCTATATTTTTTTTGCATTTGTAAACAATGCGAGGAGAGATCTAGGTAAGGGGTTGGTTAAGCTTAGGGAAGGTATTAGCACCCTAAACTTCTGTAGTACTCTACAGGAACCTTTTGTTTAAAGTTTACTATTTTGCTTTATTATTTGCTTGAGAGTATATACTGAGCTAAGGGTTAAGAGTGACTGAAAAACCTAAGGGTTAGTCCTAATTTTACTCGCCAAGATTCGCATCTTGTGCCTACGTATCCGAGGTAGGGGATGGAATCAGAGTAATCGTAGTTCCCCTTGAAAGGGAGGTTTGAAACTTCTTGACTGTGGTCAAGGTTTCAATGGGGAATAAGCGTTCTTAAGGAAGCGCTTACGTGGAGTGCGGCGACTCCTATTTCTACGTTGAAAATTGTTTGAATTGAAATTAGGGTTAACTAAATATTCCACGACGGGAAACCCTAAAATGGAGTGCGGCGACTCCTTAACCTAATGCTAGGGTAAAGGGTATTTTTGTCCGCGGAGGGACACGTAGGCAAGATTAGGGTTTTGAAATGGTCAAAGATTAGGGTTATTGACTCGGCGGTCAAATGGCTAGACCTAATCCCTCGGAAGGTTAACGGTAAAATAATGCAAATGGATAATTGATTACATGGAAGAATTGAAATATGAGAAAATACGAAAACAGTAAAAAATTCAAAGCGATGATCACTCGCGTAAATTACAACCATAAAACCCAAAATGACATAATATAGAGCGACGATTGATCGCGACTTTCTGAGTCTAACTGAACTAACTGCAAGTGCACAGTCTATCGCGTCGTAATAAAGATATTGATCCTACAGGGACTCGTAATCAATCTAGTGCTATCAAGTGTTACTATGTTTAGCTAAGTCGGAAAAGGTTTTAAGGAAGTAAGTGCGGAATTAAAGGCTAAATTAAGAGAAAGTTATAAGGTTTCTTTAAAATAATAATAAGAGAAATCGGTATGCAATACTTTAGTTTTCGGGGATTCGACACGTCACCGGTGCGATTTAGTATTTCCAAAATAGTTTTCAGGAGAAAATAATTGTTTAAAGACTTTTGTCTCACGTTGATTGTTGACGCTAGTCGCAACTCTAAGGCGGAATGTATGCTTTCGCTATCCCTTTCGGGGTTAAAATCGCTTTTTGAAAACTATTAAGTTCTGATTCCTTTTAAAGCGCTTTCATTGTATTTAAAATGAATGCCTAGTTTTTACCATCCGGTTCGAACCCCAGCTTTTGCGTGCCGGTTCGTACCTTAATGAATTTCCCACTGTTGTGGCAAAACTACTGTAAATAATTTCTCGCTGTCGCGACGAAGATTTATTTAGGAAATTAGATTAAAAACTACGGCCAGAAACATGTTTGAAAAGCAGAAAAACACCGAATGTTATCGAATCCCGTCCTACTAATTTATTACATACCGATTAATATAGTTTAGCTGGGCATGGGATTTAGAACTTGCATAATTGAACAATGGCAGAATAATAAGTAAACATGCATTATAACGGAAACGAAAAATCAATTAATAATAAAAACCTGTAAATAATTCAGCTCGCGGTCCTTGAGTAGTCCTCCATAATGTCGGCAGGATTCTACTTTGGCGAGAATTAAACATGCGGGAAAAGGAATAAAAGCAAGGCAATGGAAATAAAAGAAAGAAAAACGAAACAAGAACAATATTTGGCTTCAGTAATAAAATTCGGCAGCACTTCGTGATCTTCAATGCGGCTCCTCTCTTCTGGTCCAGGACTCCTCCTTTTATAGCTGAGATTCTCTGTGTGACGTCCTGAGGAAGTGGAGTTGATGAGGAGACAATATAGGGAAAACGTTCCACCAATATCTCAGTCTTCGTGGACACATTTTATTTCTGAATGTTAGTTTATTTTTGCCTGCATGACGATCGTGAGGGGGGTGTGACGTTCGTGAGGAGCGTGACGGTCGTCATGGGCCTGTGACGGTTGTGATGTCCGTGACGGCGTCACAAGGGTGTGATGACCGTGACATCAGCAAAATCTTCGTTTCTGCTATTTCTTGTCTCCTTTCATCTGTTCTGTGCATTTGATCATGAGTTTTCTCTATCTTGCTCATTTGGAGTGTGAACTTCATATACCTGCAATACACTTGACAAAATAGCTCGGAACAATCTGAAATCGGGGTGAAACCAAACATTAACAGTGTAACACCCATTTTAATTATTTAGTCATTTTATTACTATTTTAATTATTATATGTTGGTGTGCCCTTTGGTGGGAGTGTGTTTGATGATGATTGGTGGGTGTCCCTGATATGGGAGGATTATTGGTGGTGAATTGGTGTGAATATAATAATAAAATAAATAGTAGTAATATGGTGGTGGTATTATTATTATTATTATTATTATTATTATTATTATTATTATTATTATTATTATTATTATTATTATTATTATTATTATTATTATTATTATTATTAATTGTAGTAATATTATTAATATTGGAGAATATTATTATTATTATTAATATTATTACTATTATTATAACTATTAGTGGGAGAATATTATTGTTATGATTATTATTATTATTATTATTAATATTATTGGTGGAGTATTATTACTATTATTATTAATATTATTATTATGGGTGAAATAATATTATTAATATTGCTATGTGTATTATTATTATAATGATTATTATAATTATTATTATTAGTAATATTATTTTTATTATTATTATTGGGATTAGAATTAAAAGAAAATAGAAGTGGAAGGGGTTATTAGGGATATGAAGGAAGTAAGTTGAAAAGTCACGATAGATAGAACGTGAGAAGAGGAAATTGAGAGAAGAGCGAAGAAAGGATCGATGAACGGAGAAGAAGAGGAAATGTCAGAATTGACCAATCTTGGAGGAATTTGTCACCGATCAGAATAATTATCCAGGTAAGGGGGGAGAAACTGATTGGGATTGGTATAATGCATGAAATTGGGTAGAGGGGATTCCTTAACCCCGTAGGAATTTGATGATTATGATTGATATATGATATTATGTCTGTGTTTATGAATGTTGCTGTGATTGAAGAGTTTTGTGCATACATTTTATGATGATTGTGGGATTCTGTGTAATTCCTGTAATATTAGTGATGAATACGAATTTATGACATTATGCCTGTTGCTGTTGTTGTTGATGGTGATGAAATTCGTACATTGTTACGATGTTGGTGAGTTCCTGTATAACCTCTGTGCTTTGGATAATGACCATGAGTATTGGTGAGATTTTGTGTAACCTCTGTGGCTTAGGTAATGACCATGATATAGGTTCTGAGATATAGTTTAAGGAACAATTGATTAGAGTAGAGTGTGATGATTGTTGCTGATACTGATAGAGTGGTGTATTTGCTGTTATGAGATTGGTGAAATCCGGTATAATTTCCGTAGTAATAGCGATGAGTATGAAATAGGTTCTGAGAGGACAAGAGATAGAAGTGGAGAAATAGGCTTGAATTTGAGCAAGATAATAGTTCCGGGCAGTAAGGGTGGGTTTTCGTATGATCATGGGGATTGTGTGATAGTGTATGATGGGTAGGATCACATTTAGGATAGAAACCCCTAAATTCCATGGTGTTGAAAAGTATGGTTATATGATATATGATGATATGATCTTTAAAAATATGTTGTTGGCTGTTATAATTGTCATATTATGGTAGGATTTTGAATTCTGAAACCGGGGCTTTTTACGGAATTGAAATCGGAGGTCCGGAAGGCCTCCAACGGTGGAAAACACAGAATTTTCTGCATTCTGCGCTGTTTGCGTCGACTCAAAGCTACATATTGGTGAATTTTCTGTTTTGACGATTTTGGCCATAACTTTTGATCTGTAAGTCGGATTTAGTCCCCGTTCGAAGCGTTGGAAAGCTCTTGAATAGATCTATAACATGGTATAAATAATATAGTTATTTGCCAAATATTTTTATATCCAATATTTTTGGGGAGTCATTGTTTAATTAAATAGTAACTAAACCATGGATCGATTGAAATGATTTATTGATTATTTACTTGAGTTTAATTGTTGTGCACTTAGTGTGCTTGTGTTTATTGGTGGTGTAATATATATAATGTGTGGTGATGTGATCAGGAGGATCGTGTGCACTTTGTGTGCCTGAATATAATAGTTGTGCATTGGTGTTGTGCATATCATGGTGTTTTGGTGGGATGGATCATATCTCAGGAGGAGCGTAAGTGATTCATCCGTACTCCTTTATGGAGAATGGTGGGGATAGATCATATCTCAGTAGGAGCGTAAGTGATCTGTCGGGGATAGATCATATCTCAGTAGGAGCGTAAGTGATCTGTCCAGGGTTCGATTGAATGAACCAATGAGTCGGCACCGCATGCTTGGTGTTGAGTTGCATATTTGCATTATAATATGTTATATTGTAATTTGAACAGTAGGTTCGTGATTGGTGTTGATGGGGTGAATATTGGTGTATTTTACTACCTTTATTGCATGTATTAAATTACCGATATATTTTGATCATATTTTCTCACCCCTTTGTTGTTGTTGTAGTCTGTGCTTCCTCGGAAGTACAGATAATCCAGGTACATAGATAGATTGGATAGCGGTGTGCAAGTCGAGTCTTAGGATGCTCTGATACGTAACACGGGATATGGGTGTTTTATTTGTTTATGTTAAACTTGTTGAAAATCCTGTGACGTATCACATTTTGGTGAATTATAATAATAAAGATTTTATGTAAATCTGGCGGATGACCGAGAATGTTGGAATAATAATTTCCGCTGTATTATTTTGAAAATAATGAATAAAGTATTTTTGATAACTATTGGTGATGTGATATCCCACTGTTTTTGTGAAAACTCTGATGTTTATTTATAATGTTTATATTTTATTTAATTTGGGAAGTGGGGTGTTACAAACAGCATAAAATCATGGCATTTATAATATACGTTTTCGCGTTATCAAACTCCCCTAAGCTTGAACCTTTGCTTGTCCTCAAGCAAAAAGTATAAGAACTGAGATGATGCAGTCACACGGCGCGCTCCTTTGCGTTTTCAAAATATCTTTAGAGGCGTTGAGTCGGGAGGTCAGAGATGGGATTAAAACAACACGCATACGGCAGTGACACTAAGCGGTATGTGCTCGAAGGCCTCCTTCTTATACGAGCCGATTCCAATCATGCTGCTGTAGCTTGGCGTAAGGTCCATCACACTAAGCTTTGCCCAGTTTCGTTCCAGTGCAATCACATTAAGCCCTTTACCTTTGCACACACGTAGTGGAATAACCTGTTAGTGATTTTGGTCTTTCTTTGTATGGGGTCTGGTGCACGAGTGCGGTACCCTTTGATATGTCCTATTTGTAAGTTGTGGGGGATCGAACCGTAATTCGCCCTACCGAGTCCATAACCAGAGACCTATGAACCAATTGACAGAGGACTTCTTTTCTTTGCTATTATTTTTGTTATTCCGAGATATCAGAGGTGGATAATCACTACATGGTTACAAAGCAATTCTTTTCTTTATGATCTTACCGATCACTTATTTACACCGGCTTTCCACGTGGTATGTGCTCAAGGAGGTGCTGACTGCTTATATAAACTACTAGGGGCTATGTTTGGTGCTCAAACCCGAGGCTTTGGTACAGTAGGTAGTGGAACTGACTTGCATAAACCGGAGGTCTAAGGTGTCAAGGCGGTATTGGTATCATTAGAATTAGTTCTCGAGGTTCCCTGACTCGGCCTTTATCTTGGCGTGTCGGGTGGTGCATCGGTTTTGGAAATTTTTTTGTATAGCTTGAGTAAAAAGGATAAAGCAGGGAAGTTTGCGTAACGGAAAAGAATACATAGATGCACTTTATTGTACTGAATTAAAATAACTGGATTAAAATAGTTGAAAGGAAACGTACATAACAAAGGTGAAAGGAAATAAAGTGCCTCTCCCACACCATCTCAAGCAGTGTCCTCACTGGTTTGAAACGATTGTGGAAGGGATACAACAATAAGAAATACATTGCAAAAAATAAAATAACAACAGGATGGCTATGGAGAACACTACTCTTTGTCTCTGCCTCTGCCTCGATGTCGTCCTCCTTGTGTGGTGGGGTTCAGAGCGCCGGTGTGATAAATAGATTCGCTTAGGCCTTCCACACGGACGGTGAGGGCAGCCATCTCATCGATGACGTTGTCGAGGCTTTCACCCTGGGCTACCTGTCCCTGGTGGATTTGCTGCAGCAGTGCCATTATCTATTGGTGTTGTTGTTGGTGACGAACTTCGAGCTGGGCGGCCGTCTGGTTTTGTTGCCAAATACCACGAAGGATCTCTTCATTTGGAACCTCGGGCTCTGGGCGGCGTTGGCGTCGGGTGGACGGGCCTTCGTCAGCTGGTGGCTGTGTCTCGGCGCGGGCTGCTCGGTCCATTTCATCTTCCATCTCATCCGCGGGCCTATTGGCTTCAACATGAGGAGCAACTGCATTTGCTTCAGGAGCAGAAAGATCGAAGAGCCAATTTTCTCGGTCCTGCGGATTTGTGCGGTCACGGCAAGGCATGATTATGCTACGGACGGTACAGTTACGTGCCCCAGGATGATATTTTTCGTCGGCTTGGACTTTGATGAGGTGGAAGGATCAGTAGTAGTCGATGTCAAGTAGGAGCGGAGGCAGCGAGGGAAGGTTCTGCAGACGGTCGCTGAGGCCGAGGGCTATGGCTATGGAGGTAATGATACCTCCAATGTAAAATGGTTTTGAACCTCGACCACAGTTGGCTAGTATGCGGGCCAGCAGAAATGGTGCAGCATTGATGGCTTCAACAGCGAACACGCAATGGAGAAAGAAGAGCTCCTTGGAATTTACCTTGTGGTTGCTGTCCCTTGCGAAGATAGTATTTTCGAGGATGCGATGGAAGTACCAGATGGCAGGATTATGAATGTAAGTGGCGTTTAGGTTGTCCCAAGCATCAGCGGTGGTACCGGTAAGCTGGTTCCAGAGGGCGAATGCTTCTTGGAAGAATTGATCAGAGGGGACTCTACGGTGAGCATCGTCGCTGCGGTTGAACTGCAGCATTTCTGCAATCTGATTCTAGGGCAGCCGGTATTCCTTTCCAAACATCCGGAAACATACGACCCTGGTGAGTTGGTTTGTTTCGCCGGTAGGGGTGATGTAGGAAAAAGAACTTAAGAACTCCAAGATGAGCGTCTCGTACGTCGGTTGTGGTGTCGTGCAAAGATGCCAGAGGCCAGCATTCTGCAGCATCCAAGTTACGCCGTCCAAAATGGCCAGCTCTGTTAAACAAGCGACGTGGACGTAGCGAGTCGGTTGTACTGACCGTTGATAGAAGGCGACGTAGTTTGTTCTCTGTTGGTCGCCGCATTCTCCATCTCTGAAAATGGTTATGGACATGTCTGGCAGTTTGCGGTTCTGTCGTGCCATTGTTGTGGTTGGGTAGTAGGAAAGAGATTGGATAGAGAGGGAGAATGAGTTTCTGTAAAACAGGTTAACAGAGAAACGAGTTATTTATAATGAAGGACGGGAAGTTGAAGGGGTGGAACGGTTAATGATAGGGTTGAATGAAGTGAATGAGGAATTGAAAATGGAGGTAGTGGGAGGTTACGGAGTGTAGGGGGGAAAAGAAATGTGGAACGGTCGTATTCTGCTGAAATAGCAGAATATGGTTTTTTTTATCAGTGTCGGTCATAATAGTAGTGTCACGGTCGTGAGACCTGTGACGCTCGTAACAGGCTTGTGACGATCGTCACATCAGCAAATTCTGCAAGTGCAGAAAAATTGCTGTTGGGTTCGTACTGGGATTATTTGGAACATTTGACATTTTAGTGCAAGCCAGTATGATAAACAACAACTAGAAATGTAAATTAAAGAGAAAATAATTAACAGTAAAGAAATGCAAAATATCAATTGAATGAGAAATAATGCGATTGTTCAACCAAATACAATAACGAAGGAAATTCAGAAATTTAAAAGACATAAACTAGAAAACTGTAAAATTGTTCTACTGCAGTAAAAATAAAACTAAAAAAAATAAAAGATAAAACATCACTCCTTCTGCTTCTTCAACTTGTTGAACTCTTGAGTTATATAGTCGAAATGCTCGACAACTATGTTCATGAAACTTGTCAAATCCTTTTACAGTGTTTTCAATTCGTCCTTTACCGTTGTGATTTCTGTCTTGAATTCATCCATGGTTTTCATGATATTTTCCAGCTTTTCAGTGGTTTGGTTAGGATTGGGTTCAGGGAATCATGGTAGTGTGGCGGAGTCTCGGGATCTGTCTCGGCTTCTGACACATAGTCCTCATAATACATAAAATCCTGTGCTTTAGAGATGTGATCGTCATCGTACATGTAATCTTGTGGTGTAGAATGAGGTGAAGGTGGACCCATAGGCTCATTCAACTCATACAACCAGTTATTTCGGTTATGGACACTGGTCAGCTCATGGTTAGGTAGCGTGAAAAGTCGCACCGGTTGGTCGACAATGAGGTACTAGTATGGTGCTGGTCCTAAGTTACCAACTATGCGCTAGTTAAAGCAAAATTCTCTGTCCATAAGTCGGATGCTGCCAAAGTGAATAGCTCAATTCATCTGATACCTAAGGTCAATTTTACTAGTAATCATGGTTACATGGTCGCCTATTAAGATGGGCAGGTTAGGATCCTGATTGAGTTTCTCGAAGGTTTTCATCATGAAAGGCACGACATTAACGGGTCGACCTTGAGAGGCACAATACAAAATGAAAATTTCTTCCTTAGAGACGGAGGTGATATTTTCCTCCTTCCCAAAAAGGGTATGGGCTAGCATCCTATGGAAATAACGGATCGCAGGATTATGTATTTCGTTAGAGTTCATGTCATCCTGTTTAGGGTGATAGTTTCCTGTGATTGTTCCCCATAAATAATCTAACTCTATATCCATGTCTGCTTCATGGGCTTCGGTATATACGAATGGTCCGCTAGGAAATCCTAATAGGTCAGCTAGTGACTTACGGTTGTATGTGAAATTGGTACCAAAGAGTCTAAAGAAAATCAGTTCCTTGGTGGAGCCATAACCATGTTCGGGTATGTAGGTTAGGGAACTAAGGAATTCAAAAGTGAGTTCTCTAAAGGTAACAAATCGAGTCTTCAGGGTAGCGTTTTCCCATCCTAATTGGTTATATAAGAAAAGGATGATGTCGTGGATTCCTAGTTGGTCCATGGTGGATGTATCAGGGTAAATGGTTAAGGCGATACCTCTCTATGTTAGGGCCTGAAATCTGGCTTGCTGAGCTGGTCCTCTAAATACGGTAACCATGTAGTCGATGTTAGCCATGCTCGAGAGTTAGTCAAATAAAAAGAGGAGAAAGTAGGAAGGCTTAAAAAATCCTGAAAATAGTTGAAAACAGATTTATTCCGATTAAGTTTTTGAAATAGAAGGTGATAAAATAAAAATAAAAGGGAGAAAATAACATCAAAGTAAAATTTGAAAGTTAGTAAGGAAGCAGTGTAAAAGCATAGGTCAAACGAAAAACATAAAGTAAATAAATAAACAAGTAGGAAAAATGAGGAGAAATGGGTTGCCTCCCATTCAACGCTGTTTTAACGTCAAAAGCCTGACGATAGCTTGGTGACAAGCTAGTTGGGGTGTGTAGTGGGGAGCTCTAACAATTTCAGACTGCTCACGCGGTTGCTGTGTTCATTCTGATTGTAGTGCTTCAAACATTGTTCGTTGACTATGAACGACACATTGTTTTTATCGCTGATTTCGACTGCTCCACTCTAAAGGATTTCAATTACCTCAAAAGGACCTGACCATCTTGATTTTAGTTTTCCTGGGAAAAGTTTTAATCTTGAGTTGAATAGGAGCACGACGTCTCCCACATTGAACTGTTTTCTGACTAAACGCTTATCGTGCCACTTTTTGGTTCTTTCCTTGTATATGCGGGCGTTCTCGTATGCGTCTAGTCGAAGCTCTTCCAATTCATGCAGATTCAAGATTCGTTTCTCTCCTGTGGCAGTGTAGTTTAAGTTTAGCATTTTAATAGCCCAAAAGGATTTATGCTCTAGCTCTACTGACAGGTGGCAAGATTTTCCATAGACTAATTTAAATGGTGTGGTTCCTATTGGCGTCTTGTAAGTAGTCCTATAGGCCCATAAAGTGTCGTTTAATTCCGATGACCAATCTTTCCTAAAGGCGGCAACGGCCTTTTCTAAGATCTGCTTTATTTCTCTGTTTGAAACCTCCACTTGGCCGCTAGTCTGCAGGTGATACGGTGTTGCAACACGGTGTTTGACTCCATATTTTGATAGAAGTTTGTCAAAGATTTGCGCTATGAAGTGTGAACCACCGTCACTGATGACAAGTCTGGGTACACCGAATCTGGGAAAAATGGTGTTCTTAAAGAGTTTGATGACTACTCATTTGTTGTTAGTTGGAGCGGCAATGACCTCAATCCATTTTGATACGTAGTCGACAGCGACGAGTATATATTTGTTTCGAAAAGAAGATGGGAATGGACCCATGAAATCGATCCCCCATACATCAAAGACTTCCACTTCCAAAATACCCTTTTAGGGCATCTCGTCGCACCTTGAAATGTTTCCAGTGCGTTGGCACCGGTCGCACCTTAGTATTGCAGTGTGGACATCTTTCCAAAGGCTGGGCCAGAATAGGCCAAATTGTAGGATTTTCGCGCATCTCTTTGAGGTACTGGCATGTCCACCGTAAGGGGCGGAATGACAATGAGAGATGATTTCTTCTATTTCTTCCTCTGGGATACATCGACGGAATATGTTGTCGGCTCCTCTCTTGAAAAGCAGAGGTTCGTCCCAATAATAGTGCTTTAAGTCGTGGAAGAATTTCTTCTTTTGCTGATAAGTTAAGTCCGGTGGAAGCACGCCTGCGGCTAAGTAATTTACAATATCAGCATACCAAGGCAGGGTAACTTGTGCGTAGACTGCTTCCACGGCTTTTTCTAATTCTGGTTCTTCCGAGGTTAAGTGTGGCATATCGCTTTCCAGTCTAGCTATCAGGCGTTCATAAGGGAAATTGTCGTTGATAGGCACTAATTCTTGTTTAATGCCTTCTATTCGGGATAAGTGATCGGCCACTACGTTCTCGGTTCCTTTTTTGTCTTTGATTTCTAAGTCAAACTCTTGTAACAATAGGATCCATCGTAATAATCTTGGCTTGGCATCCTTTTTGCTTATCAGGTACCTAATGGCAGCGTGGTCTGTGTAAATGATTATTTTTGCTCCAACCAAGTAGGAATGAAATTAGTCAAGGGCGAACACAATTGCTAGAAGTTCCTTTTCTGTTGTGGCGTAGTTCATCTGGGCAGGATCCAAAGTTCTACTGGCATAGTAGATTGCGTGAAGCTTCTTGTCTTTCCTTTGTCCTAGAACTGCACCTACAACGTAATCACTCGCATCGCACATGATTTCAAATGGTAGTTGCCAATCTGGTGGTTGCATGATTGGTGCGGTGATGAGGGCTGTTTTTAGTGTTTCGAATGCTTTCAAGCAATCCTCGTCGAAGACGAATTCAACATCTTTCATTAACAGACCTGTTAGAGGTTTTGTAATTTTCGAGAAATCTTTTATGAATCGTCGGTAGAATCCGGCATGTCCTAAAAAGCTTTGTATTTCTCGTACGGCTTTTGGAGGTTGAAGATCCTTTATAATTTCTATTTTTGCTTTATCAACCTCAACCCCTTTGTCAGATATGACGTGTCCTAGAACTATTCCTTGTCGGACCATGAAATGGCATTTTTCCCAATTGAGAACAAGGTTCACTTTCGCACATCTTTCGAGTACCATCTCTAAGTTCGACAAACACCCTTCAAAACTTTGTCTGCATACAGAGAAGTCATCCATAAACACTTCCATTATGTCATCTATGAAATCTGCGAAGATTTCCATCATGCATCTCTGGAACATTGCGGGTGCCTTGCACAGTCCAAACGACATTTGTCGATAAGCAAAAGTGCCATAAGGACAGGTGAATGTAGTCTTTTCTTGGTCATTGGGGTGAATAGAAATTTGGAAAAATCCCGAATAACCGTCTAGATAGCAGAAATACGAATGTTTGGCCAATCTCTCCAACATCTGATCTATGAAAGGTAAAGGGAAATGATCTTTTCGAGTGGCCTTGTTCAGCTTTCTGTAATCGATACACATTCTGCTTCCGGTCATAACTCTTTGTGTTATCGATTCACCTTTCGAGTTCTTTACCACAGTGACACCTCCTTTCTTGGGTACGACATGTATTGGGCTAACCCATTGGCTGTCGGAGATCAGATATATGATTCCAGCATCTAGTAACTTCTTCACTTCGTCTTTGAACTCAGTGCTTAGGATATGATTTATCCTTCTCTGATGTTCTCTAGAGGTTTTGCAGTCTTCCTCTAGCATGATTCGATACATACATATGGAAGGACTTATACCCTCGAGGTCAGTTATACTATAGCCTAATGTAGTTGGGTATTTCCTTAGGACTTCTAATAGTTTCTTGGTTTCTAACTGTCCTAAGTCGGCATTGACTATCACTGGTCTTTTGAATTCGGTGTCCAAGAATTCGTACCTGAGGGTTTTAGGTAATTCTTTAAGCTCTAAAGTTGGGTTCTTCGGACTTGGCATGTGATTAGGAGTCAGTGCTAAGATTTCTCTTAAACTGTCATCTTTGTATGACGCACACCAATTGTCGTCTTCATGAATTTCAGGGATTTGGATTTTCATTATTTCCGAGTATGTAGTTTCTTCCTTATCCAGTTCTCTTATGCATTCGTCAATGACGTCTACTAAATAACATGTGTCGTCTATGGCTGGTGCTTGTAAGAACTTGGTGAGGATGAATTCTATCTTTTCTTCTCCCACTTTGAATGTTAGCCTACCTTTCTTCACGTCTATGATAGCTCCGGCTGTTGTTAGGATGGGTCTTCCTAAGATTACCGGGGTAACAGAGTCTTCCTTAATATCCATAATTATAAAGTAGGTTGGGATGTAGAATTGACCTATGCGCACTAGAACGTTTTCCAGTATACCGACAGGATATTTGACTGATCAGTCATCCAATTGCATGGACATTTTGGTTGGTCTTAGTTCACCCATATTCAGCTTTTTGCATATAGATAAGGGCATAACACTGATACTGCCCCTAAGTCGCACAGAGCTTTGTCTATGACGAACTTTCCAATGACACAAGGTATGGAAAAGCTACCTGGGTCTTTTAGTTTAGGAGGCATGTTGTTTTGAATGATCGCGCTACACTCGGCAGCAAGTGTAACTGTTTTATTATCCTCGATCTTTCTCTTGTTAGACAAGATTTCTTTGAGAAATTTAGCGTATGAGGGCATTTGAGTGATAGCTTCTGTGAAAGGAATTGTGATATTCAGTTGCTTCAGAAATTCTACAAATTTCTTAAACTGCCCTAAAGTTTTGGAATTTATGAATCTTTGAGGATAAGGAATCAGTGTCTTATACGGCGGTGGAGGCACATACGGGTTTTCATTTTTGGCGGCCTCTTTCTCGTTATCTTCCTTCTCTTCGGTTTCAGACTCCTTTTCTGCCTGTTTATAAGTTTTCTGATGCATGGCTGAGTTTTGACTCCTAGGATCGATCGGTCCGTCCAGTTCTTTTCCACTTCTTAATATGACAGCATTTGCATGACCTTTCGGATTAGGTTCTGGCTGTCCAGGAAATGTGCCAGCGGGTGCGGCTGCAGAGGCTTGTTGTTGAGCCACTTGTGATATCTGTGTTTTAAGCATTTTGTTGTGGGTGGCTAAAGCGTCTACTTTGTTGGTTAGTTGTTTAATCTGCTCGCTAGTGTGTATGTTTTGATCCAAGAATTCCTTGTTCGTTTGAGCTTGAGTAGCTATGAATTTTTCCATCATCAATTCAAGGTTTGATTTTCTAGGGGCATTTGGAGCAGCTACGGCTGGTTTCTGATATCCTGGTGGAACAGCAGGTGCTTGATTAGGTGCATACAATGCGTTATCGCTTTTGTAGGAAAAGTTCGGATGGTTTTTCCAGCCTGGGTTGTAGGTGTTCGCGTAAGGATTACCTTGAGCGTAGTTCACCTGGTCTGCAGGGATTCCTGCCAGTAACAGACATTCGGGCGCAGTGTGAGTAGTGATTCCATACAACTCACAGTTTGGGGTTACAACAGCTACGGTTGCAGGCGGTGTTACAATTAAACTGTCGATCTTCTGCGTCAAGGCATCTACCTTAGCGTTGAAATTTTCAAGAATGTTGATCTCGTACATCCCACCTTTTGTTGCGGTTTCTCTGATGGAGTTCTTTCACCTCCCCATTGACAATGGTTCTGAGACATGTTCTCGATAAGTTGATAGGCTTCATCGTAAGGCTTATCCATAAGTGCACCGCCCGCGGCGGCATCTACTGTTAATCTGGTGTTGTACAGAAGCCCATTGTAGAAGGTATGAATAGTCACCCAGTCTTCCAAACCGTGGTGAGGACATGCTCTCATCATATCTTTGAATCTTTCCCATGCTTCGTAGAAAGATTCGGCATCTTTCTGTCGAAATCCGTTAATTTGAGCTCTTAGCATAGCACTTTTGCTTGGCAGAAAGTATCTCGCTAAGAAAACGTTCTTCAACTGTTCCCACGTCGTAACGGAGTTGGATGGCAAGGATTGTAACCAAGCCCAAGCTCTATCTCTAAGAGAGAAAGGAAAAAGACGAAGTCTTATTGCGTCTGGAGTTATGCCATTTGCCTTCATTGTGTCTGCGTACTGCACAAACTTCGTTAAATGTTCATTCGGATCCTCGGTTGCATTTCCTGAGAATTGATGTTGTTGTAGAGCTAACAGCAATGATGGTTTTAGTTCAAAATCATTCCGATTGATCGCGGGGGCAGCAATGCTACTGTGGGGCTCTAGCTGAGACGGGGTAGAGTAATCCTTCAGAGGTCTGTTCTGAGGTTCTTCAGCCATCTTTGATTCTTCTTCAGATTCAGGAGTGTGATTGAGAAGTTCGGGAATATTACGTCTTCGTTGATGTTCTATGAATCGTCTTCCTAAGTGTAGAAAACGCTCAAGTTCGGCGATTGTTGGTAGCAAATTTTCGCTTTGTGAGCGAGTAATTGGCATGCAATCGATGAACGAATAAAAGGGAAATAAGATAGTTAACCTAGTCTATACTACATAATAGAGGTTCACACTATTGACTAAACGGGTCCCCGACAACGACGCCAAAAACTTGATCGCGACTTTCTGAGTCTAACTGAACTAACTGCAAGTGCACAGTCTATCGCATAGTAATAAAGATATCGATCCCACAGGGACTCGTAATCAATATAATGCTATCAAGTGTTACTATATTTAGCTAAGTCGGAAAAGGTTTTAAGGAAGTAAGTGCGGAATTAAAGGCTAAATTAAGAGAAAGTTATAAGGTTTCTTTAAAATAATAATAAGAGAAATCGGTATGCAATACTTCAGTTTTCGGGGATTCGACACGTCATCGGTGCGGTTTTGTATTTCCAAAATAGTTTTCAGGAGAAAATAATTGTTTAAAGACTTTTGTCTCACGTTGGTTGTTGACGCTAGTCGCAACTCTAAGGCGGAATGTATGCTTTCGCTATCCCATTCGGGGTTAAAATTGCTTTTTGAAAACTATTAAGTTCTGATTCCTTTTAAAGCGCTTTCGCTGTATTTAAAATGAATGCCTAGTTTTTACTATCTGGTTCGAACCCCAGCTTTCGCGTGCCGGTTCGTACCTTAATGAATTTCCACTGTCGTGGCAAAACTACTGTAAATAATTTCTCGCTGTCGCGACGAAGATTTATTTAGGAAATTAGATTAAAAACTACAGCCAGAAACATGTTTGAAAAGCAGAAAAACACCGGATGTTATCGAATCCCGTCCCACTAATTTATTACATACCGATTAATACAGTTTAGCTGGACATGGGATTTAGAACTTGCATAATTGAACAATGGCAAAATAATAAGTAAACATGCATTATAACGGAAACGAAAAATCAATTAATAATAAAACCTGTAAATAATTCAGCTCTCGGTCCTTGAGTAGTCCTCTACAATGTCGGCAAGATTCTACTTTGGCGAGAATTAAACGTGCGGGAAAAGGAATAAAAGCAAGGCAGTGGAAATAAAAGAAAGAAAAAGGAAACAAGAACAATATTTGGCTTCAGTAATGAAATTCGGCAACACTTTGCGATCTTCAATGCGGCTCCTCTCTTCTGGTCCAGGACTCCTCCTTTTATAGCTGAGATTCTCTGCGTGAAGTCCTGAGGAAGTGGAGTTGATGGTGAGACAATATAGGGAAAACTCTCCACCAATATCTCAGTCTTCGTGGACACGTTTTATTTCTGAACGTTAGTTTGTTTTTGCCTGCATGACAATCGTGAGGGGGGTGTGATGTTCGTGAGGAGCGTGACGGTCGTGAGGGGGGTGTGACGTTCGTGAGGAGCGTGACGGTCGTAATGGTCCCGTGACGATCATGATGTCTGTGGCGGGCGTCACAAAGGTGTGACGACCATGACATCAGCAAAATCTTCGTTTATGCTATTTCTTGTCTCTTTTCATCTGTTCTGTGCATTTGATCATGAGTTTTCTCTGTCTTGCTCATTTGGAGTGTGAACTTCATATACCTGCAAAACACTTGACAAAATAGCTCGGAACAATCTGAAATCGGGGTGAAACCAAACATTAACAGCATAAAATCATGGCATTTATAGTATACGTTTTCACGTGATCAACGATAGCCTCGCATAATTACAACCAAAAATACGAAATAAAATCAACAATGCCTTAGCATAATTTACAACTATGCAAAATAAATACGGAAAAATAAAAGGGTGATTAGCTGCACCAAGGAGAAAGTAACGAAAAGAACGGCAAAATTAATGACGGAATAGTAAACAGAGATAAATAAGAATTAACTAACGGTCAGACTAACATTGAACTGGAAGGTTAGAAAATCTTTATTTTTTTGAATTTTTAATATAAAAGAATACTTATTTTTAACTTTGAAGAGAAAAGTCAATTAAAAAAATTTACAAACATTATTAGTAATTACTAAAAAAACTTAACTTTAAAGGAAAGTTCTATCTTTAATTTTAATAAAGTGACAAATTTTCAAATATTAGAATTCTCCTTCTTAATAAATGTTAATGAATTAAAAGTGGCTTTAATGAGAAAAACCTTAATTAGGAAGGAAAATGTTTTTATTTTTTAAAAATATGCTTTTAAAAAAAGGTTTAATTTTTGTTCATTCCTAAAAAAATAAATAAATGGTTTTATAAATAAATAAAAAAATGGTCTAACAAAATTAAAAAACTTAAGTTTAATAAAGAAAAAAAAGATGCTAATCCTATTTTATTTTCAATCACGTTGCATTTTATTAAGATAGTTTAGTCTTAATTTTTTATTAGTAATTACAAACCACATAATTAATACAAATAATAAAAAATAAATAACTAACGGAATAATAATAAAAAAATGAAATAAAATGATGTAATAAAAAGAGTATTATGCTTCACGGTCCATTTAGAGTCATAAATACCCCCTTCTTCTTTCTGGAGAGCAGCGACGACCATGGATGCCGTTTTGGAGCTTTCCGTTTTCCTCACTTCCGCTTGCATGTCATTTCTCGTGACTTCTTTCTTTTATTTCAATCTGTTCCACCTAAAAAACAGAGAAAAACCGTCATTGATAAGAAAAATTGCTCACCATGAAGGGTTTGAAGCGGTTTTCGCGGATGGTTTTGTGATCCTGGCTTGGCGATGATGATGATGTTTTCGCGACCGATGATGACGCTTTGAGGTCGTGGTCTTGTTGTCGCTTCTGGTGAATTTGCTTCTTCTGGGTTAGCTTTTGGATGAGCTTCTGGGTTTGCCTTAAACTCTTCTCCGATGTACTTTCATGGATGATGATGATGAGACAAAGGTTCCGTCTCTCTGAGTCTGAATCACGGTTGGCTTATCCGGTGACGCTTGTTTTTCAAAAAACTTCTCCTCTTCTTCTTTCGGCGATGATGACAAAGAAGCACTTGATTCCAAATCTGAGTCGTTTGCGCCGCTTCGGTTCACATAGGGTTCTTCCCCTTCTGAACGTTTGTGATGGCTTTTATATGTTGGTTTTGTTGACGGTGTGGGCTTGGATCTTACGATCTTTTCGCCGGATTTTGTGGAGGCATTTTTGCTGCGAATTTGCCATCTTGGATTCGTCGCTGTTTGTTGCGTTTTTAGACGAATATGTTTGAATTTGTTTGGATTGGCTGGAGATTTTTCAGGAAGTTTGTTATGACTTCAGTTTGGTGAACTTGAACTGGCTTTTTCACTTGTTGAACTGGTTTGTCGAACTTGGTCATTGAACCGGTTTGTTAAACTTGTTTGATCTGTTGGAGATTGAGTTTGTTGCGAAAATGTTGTTGGAGACTTTCCAGGAAACTTGATTTGATCCGCGGGCTGAGAATTTTCTGGAAAAGTGTGTTAAGGCCATGTTTGGCAAAACCACTTTTCTAGAAAAATCACTTTTTCAAATAAGTGCTTTTTTCAATAAGCACTTTTTCAGGCAAACTAGCTTTTTTCAGAAGCACCTTTTATTTCTCTCTCTGTTGCCTTAAAATAAGAACGGATATTACTGGTTTAGCTGAAATGTCGGAAAGAAGTCGGGAGTTGGTTTCGGAGCAATCTGTTACCCTCCCGACGTACCCGATGATGACATTGGTTTTGAGGGTATCAGACGAAAAAATCTAACCGATTAAAATTGTCGTTTGTTTATTTTGCAGGTTCAAAGAATCGGAAGTTCGAAATCGAGAATCGGGAGCGGAAGAGTAGTTTAGACATTTTATAAATTTTAGGAACTTTTATTGTAATTTTATTTTTGTAAATTTATTTATTTATTATTTTTTATATTGTAAAGAAATTATTATTATTTTAAATAAAATTCTTCATTTTTTAGATATTGTAAAAAATAAAGAATATTATCATTTTTGATATAAGAACGATGAGATTTAACTAATATTATCTTTTGATATTAAAATGCAATGAACATAATAATTTTAATAATTTTTTTTGATATTAAATGAAATAAAACTAATTTTTTTAATATTAACATGAAATACCACGTAATAATAATTTTATTATTAAAATGAAGTAAAACATAATAATAACTTTTTGGATATAAAAATAAAATAAAAAATTTTGGATATGAAAATGAAATAAAAAAATTTTGGATATGAAAATGAAATAAAGCATAATAAATTTTTTTGTTACAAATGAAATAAAGCAATATATTTTTTTGTTAAAACCTCAATCCACTTCGTCCGATTCATTCTCGTCTCCGATACAACTTCTGACCAATCTTTCCGACAACTTAAACGAATAACTTTATTGGAATAAATCCAATCCGTTCGATTAAACTCAAATGACCACACCTTTCCGACTAACTTCATCCGAATGAATTGAACTGATTTAATTCCACCGGCTCAAATCCTCCATGATTAAGCTCTTCCAATTAACACCATCGATCTCAAAAATTATCAGCAGGCTACAACTAAATGACCATTTTGCCCTTCATAAGTTAAAGAGCGCCCCATGTGACTTTCCTTGCAAAACCAAACAGACTACACAACCTGTTAGTCGTTAGTTACAATGTCATGCGAATGAGATGACGTGCAAAATGAACCTAATAATCTCGGGACAAATTTTGGGGGTATTACACTGCTATTTGTACGCCCCAAGAAGCCCAAGTCTAGTAGGTCTGAAGGCTATTTAAAAAGAAGAGAAACTCTATTGGAGTAAGAGAGCATATCGTAAGAATTTAGAGAATTATGATTAGCCATTGTTTTAGTTGGTCCCTGAGGTTTTTCGTTTGTTAATTGTATGTCACTCATATATTTTTAGATACATTGAGTTTGACTGATTGTTTATTGTTCATTCTAAGCTTTTAAGCAAATAGTGTATTATTCTTGGTTGAAGCTTTTAAGCAAAACCGAGTATTGTTTTGGAAGTGTGATCTTCTATTGTTTGTTTTGTATACAGTCACTGGGATTGAGACTGTTTGATACCAATGGGGTGATTTAGGAAGTGAGAGGGGATTCTCATATCTAGATGGTGATTTCTAGGTAGAAGTTACACTGGGTAGGGATTAAGTGAGGAGTTATAAATTGGGATTGTTTAGCTTTGAATTAATACTACTAATAATGAATTTCCTTTCTGGCTTGGTAGCCTCTAAATGTAAGTGAGTTTCACCAAACTGGGTTAACAACTTTGGTGTTATTTATTTTCTACTATTTACAATTTTTGGTTGTGTATGTTCAAACCGTGTTTTGATCCCAATGTCGTGACATCTGTTTCGACATCTGGTTTTTGTAGGCCAGCATTTCAATTGGCATCAGAGTAGGTCACCCTATTCTATTTTTGGGTGAGCTCCAGGGAGTTTGTATTTGGTACTATGGACAAGGAAGGAGGATGAAATGTTAATAGGCCTCCAATCTTGGATGGCACTAATTATGACTATTAAAAGGCACATATGGTGGCTTTCTTGAAATTTATGGATAACATAACTTGAAAGGCTGTCATCAAGGGGTGGGAAATCCCTGTGATTAAATATAAATATGGAAAAGAAACCTTAAAGCCAGAATAAGATTGGACCAAGGAGGAAGATGAGACATCTCTTAGAAACTCCAAAGCCTTGAATACTTTGTTCAATGGAGTTGACAAGAATATGTTTAGACTAATCAACACCTGTATTGTGGCTAAGGATGCATGGGAAATTCTCAAGACAACTCATTAAGAGACATCCAAAGTGAAGATGTCAAGACTTCAGCTTCTCACCACCAAATTTGAGAATCTGAAGATGAGAGAAGATGAAAGTACTCATGACTTTCATATGAATATACTTGGAATAGTTAATGCCTTTAGTGCATTGGGGGAGAAGATTTCAGAAGAGAAGTTGGTGAGAAAGATTCTTAGGTTTCTTCCTAAATTTTTTGACATGATGGTCACTTCCATAGAGGAAGCTCAAAACATCAACAATATGAGGGTTGATGCATTAGTTGGCTCACTTCAAACATTTGAAATGACCTTAAGTGATAGAATTGAGAAAAAGAGTAAAAGCATTTCCTTTGTTTCAAATTCAGGAGATGAAGTGGAAGAAAGTGGTCTTGACACAAACGGAGGAATGACCAATGCCATTGTGTTACAAGGAAGACAATTCAATCAAATGCTGAGAAGAATGGAAAGGAAGTCAAAACCAAATTTCCAGAACATCAGTTCTGACTCCAGCTATAATCCTCAAGGAAAAGCAAGAATTGAAGAAAAGACTAACCAGAATAAAGGGGTAAAATGTCATGAGTGTGAAAGATTTAGGAACTTTAAAGCAGAGTGTCCCACTTATATGAAGAAACAACCTAAGGGATTGGCAGCTTTGTGTCCTAAAGAGGAAGGTGAAAGTGATGGTGAAACAACAAAACATGTGACTGCTTTGATTGGAAGATGGGCATCTGATGTAGAGTCCAGTGATTAAGAGACTTCTTATGTTGAACTGGCTATTTCCTACAAAAATATGTGCACTAAGAGTGAGAAACAACAAGAAATTATTGCTAAACTACATTATGAGAAGGAAGAATGCATGTCAAACATCTAAAGTCTACATGATGAAGTAACCATGCTGACTTCCAAGCTTGAAAATATGACCAAGTCTATAAGAATGTTGAACAATTGTTCTAACATGTTAGATGAAATCCTTCAAGTTGGACAAAAAGCTGGTGACCTGAGAGGCACATGGTTTAATAATCAATTCCAGAAAGGAGACCTTCAAGATACAAAACCAGGTTCTAGGAAGGTAAAAAATTCCAGGATGTTAAAACAAGTGTCTCAACATCAAGGCAAGCATCAGGTTAGCAAAAAGGCTAACAAGGCCCAGCAGTTGAAGTTTCACTAATGCGGTAGGTTTGGTCATATCAAACCTTTCTGTTTCAGACTGAATGGATATCCTAGGTATTTTCTCAACCCAAGGTTAGTCATAAGTCTATGAAAAATACCAAGAGGTGGGTTCCCATAGAGACTGTCAAATCTCTTATTGCTCATATATTTCTCAAAGCTTCTACTAGAGAAGACTGTTCTTTTGATAGTGGGTGTTCTAGACACATGACTATTATAGAGAACTTCCAGGTCAACATTCGATTACACTCTACTAATTATGTCACTTTTAGGGATGGTGCAAAAGGAGAAATTCAAGGAATTGGTAAACTAGCTTGTGCAGGATCTCCTAATCTTTAAGATGTGATGCTTGTAAAAGTATTGAAGACCAACTTAATAAGCATCAGTCAGTTATGTGATAAGGGATTGAAGGTCAACTTTACTAAGTCTGAATGTAGGGTCACAAATGAGAATGATGAAGTTCTGATGAGAGGAGTCAGATTTAAAGACAACAGTTGCTTATGCACACCCCTTTCAACAAAGAGTTCTTCTACATGTTTACTATTTAAAGAAGATAAAGTTCATCTATGGCACTAGAAACTTGGTCATTTGCATCTTAGAGGAATGAAGAAAATTGTTTCAGCAGAGGCAATTAGAGAAATTTCCAAGCTCAAGATAGAGGAAGGAAAAATTTATGGGGAATGCCAAATTGGAAAGCAAACCAAGATTTCTCATCCTAAGGTCCAACATCTGACCACCTCAAGAGTGTTGGAACTTCTTCATATGGATTTGATGGGTCCTATGCAAGTTAAGAGCCTTGCTGGAAAAAAGAATGCTTATGTTGTTGTTGATGATTACTCAAGATTTACCTGGGTATATTTCATCAAAGAAATGTCCGATGTCTTTGAAGTCTTTGAGGGTTTGTTCCAAAAGCTTCAAAGAGAGAAAGAAAGCAAAATTTCCAGGACTAAAAGTGATAATAGAAAGGAATTTGAAAATAAAAAGTTTGTTGATTTTTGTTCTTCTGAAAGGACCAGTCATGAGTTTTCATCTCCTATCACTCCTTAGCAGAATGGGGTAGTTGAGAGGATAAATAGAACTCTACAAGAATCTTCTAGAGTCATGCTTCATGCTAAACTCCTGCCATATCATTTTTGGGCTGAAGCTATGAATATTGCATGTTATATTCATAATCAATTTACCTTAAGAACTGGTACGTCAACAACTCTTTATGAGTTATGGAAGGGAAGAAAACTCACTGTCAAGTACTTTCATTACTTTAGAAGCAAGTGTGATATTCTGTTTGATCGTGAACAAATAAGGAAAATGGATCCTAAAAGTGATGAAGGAATTTTCCTTGGTGATAACACTAAAACACATTGCGTATTTGGCTCGGATTGCACATGTTTATTATTGTTTAATTGTTATTTTCTTGCATTATGCTTGTGTTTTGTCTTGTTTTCAGGTATATTGCCTAATAAGAGCCTTCCACAAAGAAATGGAGCGAAAAGAGCAGAAAACAGAGTTTTAGGTGAAAATTACACACACGGCCTTCCACATGGCGTTGACCATGGGGGTAGCCATGACGTGTAAGGTTTCTCCCACGTTCTAACCGTCACTTGACCAAGTCCACCATCATTCATATACTTGGCAGACACCATGTCTAGATGGCGGGTGCCATTTGTGTATTAGGTGGTCCGGTCAAGGACGGTTGGAGCATGATGCCATGACCAGAGATATTTCCTCCACACGATTTCTGAAGGAGCTACGTAACTTCCAAGGCATTGCTACACTATAAATAGGACCTAGATCTTTAGTTTTAGGCATCCAGTCTTAGTTTTCAGCATAGGCATATATTCAAAGTTAAAGTGATAAACCGTCACATCGAAGGGTTATGCACCATTGTTGTAACTGAGGTTGAAGCATCGTAGCATAGGAACTTTAATCTTGCCGTCATTTTTACTTTCAAGTCAGGTTTACTTTCCAGCATTGTACCAAATTCAAGTCTCCGATTTGGAGCGTGTTTTACTTTACTCGTACTTTCATTATTTACTTTCCACTTTGATTTAATTTGTTTAATTTCTGCACGATTTATTTATCGCTTTTTATTTTAGAGGTCTGTTTCTAAGAGTGACACTTTGGTTCTTACCCTTTGAAACCGATCACACCTTTACTTTTTGTAGATGTTCTTGATTGCTGTATTTTGTGGTAAAACATTATTGTGTGTAGATGTCCTGGCTAATGTCATGACATACTTGGTTATTATTTTGCAGTATATGTTTGGTTAGCTAATACAAAGTTTATTGGATGTCACTGAATGTTGTGACATCAGGTATCTGCTAGCATGGGTGTTGTTTGTATTCTGTTAGGTTTCCTACTTTATCTCAGGCTATATTTTAGAAAACACCCATGGCCTATTTTGTAGCACCTTGAATTGTGGAGATTGGATTAACTTGGTTAAACCTAATTTATGCTACCTATGCCCAAGGCCCATGCACTGCATATAAAGAAGAGTGACAATCCTTACTAAAGACGCAGAGATTTTTGGTGTGAAGATTTCTGTCTTGGGTGTTTAGATCTTCACGTGTGTTTTGTGTCTTAGGTTTTCTTGTGAGCCAAGAAATTATCACCTTGATGATTATATTGGACTAGCGTGGTTTTTAAGTGGTGTTTTGGTTGTGTCACTCTAAGCTTTTAAGCAAGAGTGCTATGTATCTTGATTGAAGCTTTTAAGCAAAGATCAAGATTTGTTTGAAGTGTGTCTTCCTTTTGAATCTGGTTGTATTTGATTAATATCACGCCTGTGATTGAGGGGGAGTGAGTAGGAACTTAAGTCTAGTGTTAGATTGAAATTGCATTGGGTAGGTCTTAAGTGAAGAGTGCAAACTGGCTGTTTGGCTTTGAATTAACACTACTTATAGTGGATTTGCACCGAACTGGGTAAATAATCTCCTGCGTTCTTTACTGCTTTCATTACTTGTTTACTGCTAAGCTTAATAATCTGTTCAGAAGGGGATGTCATAACATCGGACATAACATCAACTGTCAGTTACTAGAATTTCAATTGGCATCAGAGCAAGCACCCTGCCTGTTATTTTCTAGGTGAGATCTAGGGACGATAAATTCTGGTACTATGGACAAGGATGTAGGATTTGCGAATAGACCACCCATTCTGGATGGATCTAACTATGAATACTGGAAACCTAGGATGATAGCATTCTTTAAATCTTTGGATAGCAAGGCCTGAAGAGCAGCTAACTCAGGATGGGAACATCCAGTGAAGACAGAGAAAGACGGATCAACTGTGCTAATACCTGAAGAAGAGTGGAGTAAAGAGCAAAAAGCTTTGGCTCTAGGAAATTCTAAGGCCTTGAATGCTCTATCCAATGGGATAGATAAAAATATCTTCAGACTTGTGCATCACTGTGAATTGGCCAAAGAAGTTTGGAATACTCTCAAAATAACTTATGAAGGTACCTCCAAGGTTAAGATGTCTAGACTACAGATGCTGACTACTAAGTTTGAGAATCTAAGGATGAAAGAGGATGATACCATTCATGATTTCTACATGAGTATTCTTGAGATTACCAATACCTTATGAGCCTTAGGAGATAAAATGTCTGAAGAAAAACTTGTAAGAAAGATTCTCAGATCATTGCCCAAGAGATTTGCCATGAAGGTTACTGCAATAGAAGAGGCTCAAGATATTAGCAACATGAAGGTTGATGAACTCATTGGTTCCCTCCAAAACTTTGAGATGGGAATGTGTGAAAATGCTGGAAAGAAGAAAAAAAGCATAACTTTTGAATCAAACACTGAAAAGGACTCAGATGAAGGTAATGGTGGAAGTGAGGAAAATCTATTAGAAGCTATAGCTATGCTTGGAAGATAATTCAACAGATTGATAAGAAGAATAGATTAGAAGACCATACCTAATGTCAACAATATCCCCTCTAACACCAGCAGAAGGGTTGAATCTGAAGAAAAGTCCAACCAAGGCAAAGGAATTCAGTGCCATGGATGTGAAGGCTATGGTCATATTAGAGTTGAATGTCCCACTTACCTCAAGAAGCAAAAGAAGGGTCTATTTGTCACCTGTTCTGATGGAGATTCTGAGAGTGGATCAAAAGAAGAAGCTGCAAAACATGTCACTGCACTAACTAGTGTATGTATATCTGATGATGATTCTAGTGAAGATGAGCTGACCTTTGATGAACTTGCAGCCTCATATAAAAAGTTGTGTATCAGAAGTGCATAAGTGTGCCAACAAAGGGAGAAGCAAAAGAAAATCATAAAGGAGTTGGAGGCTGAGAAGAAAGAGCATCTTGCAATCATAGACTCACTCAACAGTGAGGTCATTTTGCTAAATTCCAAACTTGATCAGATGTCAAAGTCTATCAGGATGTTAAACAATGGAACTGACACTCTAGAAGAAATTCTACAAGTTGGTCAGAAAGCAAGAGACATGTTTGGAATAGGTTTTGTTGGTGAACAGGGACCCACCTTGGGGTTCCAAAGGTCTAAACCTAAAGATCATGTGACAAACCGGATGTCAAGACCGATGTCTCAACATCATGGGAACAAAAGCATAAACCAGACAAAGAGGAAGTTCCAAAGGTGGAGGTGTCACTACTGTGGAAGATTTGGACACATAAAGCCTGTTTGCTTCAGGCTGTATGGATTTCCCAGCCACACTCATCAAGCCAAACCCAAACAGGATACTCTTATCAAGAAACAACAATGGGTTGCTAAGGATGCTGCTCTAATAGCTCATACCTCTCTAAGGGTATCAGCCAAAGAAGACTGGTATTTTGATAGTGGCTATTCAAAACATATGACTGGAATAAAGAACTTATTTATGGACATCAAACCTCATTCCACTAGTTATGTGACCTTTGGTGATGGAGCTAAAGGGGAAATCAAAGGTGTTGGAAAACTAGATTGTCCTGGAGTTCCAGACCTAGATAATGTTTTGCTGGTGAAAGGACTGACTGCAAACCTTATTAGTATCAGTTAGCTATGTGATCAAGGATTTAATGTCAGATTCACTAAAGAAGAATGTGTTGTCACCAATGGAGAAAATGAGGAGGTCATGAGGAGATCTAGATCTAAAGACAATTGCTACTTATGGTTGCCTAAAATCTCAAATAACTCCATTGTTTGTTCTATGGCCAAAAAAGAAAAGGAGGTTAAACTGTGGCATCAAAAACTTGGACATCTTCATCTAAGAGGGATGAAAAAGATCATATCCAAGGAAGCAGTGAGAGGAATTCCAAAGCTAACAATTGATGAAGGAAAAGTATGTGGTGAATGTCAGGTTGGCAAGCAAACCAAGATGTCACATCCAAGGATTGGACATCTTACAACTTCCAAAATTCTGGAACTACTGCTGCACATGGACTTGATGGGACCAATGCAAGTAGAAAGTCTTGGTGGGAAGAAGTATGCGTATGTGGTTGTTGATGACTACTCCAGATACACTTGGATAAGTTTCATCAAAGAAAAATCAGATGTGTTTGATGTTTTGAAAGATCTTTGTACAAGACTTCAAAGAGAAAAGGAAAGTGGTGTTGTCAGAATCAGAAGTGATCATAGAAAGGAGTTTGAAAATTCCAAGTTTGCTGAATTCTGCTCATCTGAAGGAATCAACCATGAATTCTCTTCACCTATTACTCCTCAACAAAATGGAGTAGTAGAAAGGAAGAATAGAACTATTCAAGAGTCTGCTAGAGCTATGGTTCATGCGAAGAAACTACCTATGCACTTTTGGGCTGAGGCAATGAACACAACCTGCTATGTTCACAACAGAGTTACCTTGAGAAAGGGAACCTCCTCCACTCTGTATGAAATATGGAAAGGAAGGAAACCTACTGTGAAGTATTTCCATGTTTTTGGAAGCAAATGCTACATTCTAACAGATTGTGAACAAAGAAGAAAAATGGATCCTAAAAGTGATGAAGGCATATTCCTGGGATACTCTACAAATAGCAGAGCATATATAGTGTTCAACTGCAGAACAAAAGTATTGATGGAATCCATTAATGTTATTGTTGATGACCAACATGAAGAAACCAATGTCATAGAGGATGTTGGAACATTCTTTGAAACACATACTGATGTTGTTGTCAAAACTGAAGATCCTCATGTTGTACCTCCAGATTCTGAGTCAGAAGCTCTCAACAAAGGACCCTCTATCAGAATCCAGAAAGATCATCCCAAAGATCTTATCATAGGAGATTCCAACAGTTGTGTAATTACCATATCTAGAGAGATCATCTCAAGTTCATGCTTTGTATCCAAGATTGAACCAAAAAATGTGAAGGAAGATCTAACTGATGAATATTGAATCAATGCCATGCAAGATGAATTGGAAAAGTTCAAAAGAAATGAAGTATGGGAATTGGTTCCAAGACCTGAAGGAACCAACATCATTGGTACCAAGTGGATCTACAAGAACAAATCTGATAAAAAAGGAGTAATAACTAGAAATAAGGCTAGACTGGTGGCACAAGGTTATACTTAAGTTGAAGGGATTGATTTTGATGAAACTTTTACACCTGTTGCAAGACTTGAGTCAATAAGGATACTGTTAGGAGTTGCTTGTATTCTGAAGTTCAAGTTATTCCAGATGGATGTGAAAAGTGCTTTTCTAAATGGTTACTTGAATGAGGAAGTATATGTGGAACAACCTAAAGGATTTGATGATACTACCCTGCCAAATCATGTATACAAATTAAGGAAAGCCCTTTATGGATTGAAGCAAGCACTAGAGCTCGGTATGAGAGACTGACTGAGTTTCTCACTATTAATGGATACCAGAAAGGAGGGATACACAAGACCCTCTTTGTGAAGGATGAAGATGGAAAAATCATGATTGCTCAAATCTATGTGGATGACATAGTTTTTGGTGGGATGTCAGATAGGATGGTTAAACATTTTGTCAATCAAATGCAATCTGAGTTTGAGATGAGTGATGTTGGAGAATTAACATACTTTCTTAGGCTGCAAGTCAAGCAAATGGGAGATTCCATTTTTCTCTCCCAAAGTAAATATGCCAAGAACATAGTCAAAAAATTTGGCATGGATAATGCTCGTCACAAAAGAACACCTGCACCTACACATTTGAAGTTATCTAAAGATGAAAGTGGTACTAGTGTTGATCAAAGCCTGTATAGAAGCATGATTGGAAGCTTGCTATATCTAATAGCTAGTAGACCTGATATTGCCTTTGCAGTTGGTGTGTGTGCAAGATATCAAGCAGGTCCCAAAGTGAGTCACATAAATCAAGTCAAGAGGATTCTCAAATATGTGAATGGAACTTATGATTATGGTATGCTATATTCTCATGGATGTGACCCTATTCTATCTGGTATTATGATGCTGATTGGGCTGGGAGTGCTGATGACAGAAAAAGCACATCCGGTGGATGTTTCTTCTTAGGGAACAACCTCATATCATGGTTCAGCAAGAAGCAAAACTGTGTCTCCTTATCCACTGCTGAAGCTAAATACATAGCAGTTGTTCCCAACTGGTCTGGATGAAGCAAATGTTAACTGAATACAATGTCACTCAGGATGTCATGACATTATACTGTGACAATCTTAGTGCTATCAATATTTCCAAGAACCCAATTCAGCATAGCAGAACCAAGCATATTGATATCATACATCACTTCATAAGAGATCTTGTGGAAGACAAAGTGATTACTCTGGAGCATGTGGCCACTAAACTACAACTTGCTAACATTTTTACAAAAGCTCTAGATGCTACTCAATTTGAGAATTTAAGAAGCAAGTTGGGAATTTGCATTTATGAGGACTTATAGCAATTACTGTCAATAGGGGGTTTTGAGTGTAAAATAAGTTTTATTGGTCAAAACACGTTCCAACCTCCGACTTTAATGCATCTCACGCCATTGACCACTAAAGCTCTTTATCCCACACAAATTTTTTATCCCACTGCACCAACAATTCCTCCATCCCCCCTACTCTTTAGAATACTTCTCATTCCTTCAATTTTTCCTCTTTCAACAAAATGGCTACCAAATGAGATGCTTCTGATGCAACATCTTCTCAAGTTGACAAATCCAAACAACACTCCACAGATAAATCGTCTGATCCCTCTGCTAACAACATTACTAGAATGTTGAACAAGGAAGGCTCTGCATATGTTAAAAAATCCATCAAGGAACTTGTCATTAAGATTCTCCAGAAAGGTCGTATTGTGCATGGTATTTCCACCCCTCTTGCTCGCATTGATCCATTACCCTGTTCTGATAATGTTAATGGACAAAATAGTGAGGTTGTATCAGGGGAAGAATCTGAAGCTGTTTCAATTGATGCTGAGGAGGTTGGCTCAAGTTCCTTTGAGGATGAAGATTAAGGTGTATGCTTTGGTGGTGTATTGTTGGGTTCATGGTCTGCTGTTGGTTTAGCTAGTTGTTGTTTTTTTCTCTTGGGTTGTAATATTGGGGTTTCCATACCCTTAACATATTTGTGTTTCTGACTGTTCTGATCAATACTATTCCATTAGTTTTTGATCTTAAATTTATGGATAAAAGGGGGGAGAAGATTGACTGTATACTACAGCTTTGTGTATGTTGGCTAACAGGTGAAAGTGAGAAGGTGATGCTAGTGTTGCACCCCAAAATTTGACCAACCGGTTCCCACATCTGGTTTATGTTTCGACGCATTTTGCATTCGCATTCGCATACCGCGTACATTGCATTTTCTCAGCCATATTGATTTTATCAGAATCACAACCCTGTTTCCACATTTCAGGCGATTCAGACCGGCTCGGGTGATCGGAGTTTCATTTTTGGGAAGTCGTGCGCTTCCCGGTGTTTTCAGCTTACGCTATTGTTTTGAGGACATTTCGGTGTCCAGTTGTTTGCCGCTTACTTCGATCTGGTCACGCGGTCTCTATTAATTGAATTAATTGCCTTTATTTGCATTTTTAGATTTTCATAGTCTTTTTTAGATTTAAATAGATTTTATATTGTTTTTAGGATATTAGAGTAATAGATTCTTATTTTTTAAAATAGAACAATATAGTTTTTAGACTTTAATAGATTTCTATGAGAATATTAGATATTAGTTTAATAGATTTTTAGATTTATTAGTTTTAATATAGAATTTAAATAGAATTTTAGAATATAGATTTTAATTGAGTTGATTTTAATAGATTTTCTTTAGAACTTATTAGAGTTCATTAGATTAGATTAGTTAAGAATTAGCTTTATTAATTAGTTTCTATTCATGTCCATTTTCGTCTTAATTAGGGTCAGATTTACATTAGTCTTCATTAATTCATCTTCATTTTCGTTTTAGTCCATTAAATTCATCATTAGTCAAGTTAATGGGCCAAGTGTCCAAATTTTGGAAGCCCAGGTCCAAACTCGCTGCCATGTGTCCTTATATAAATCTTCCACATTTCCTTCTCTCTCACTGACACCTCACCCTGCACACTTGTCTCTCTCTCACTCTCCCTCACCACGTGTCCCGCATGCATCACCCCTACGCCACGTTTCGCTCTCAGGCTCTCCAAGCTCTGCATGCTTGCCAATGCACCGTCTACTAACTTCCCTTCACCGGAAGCCATGCAACCGCCGCCGGAGAACCGTAACTGCTCGCCGGACCACCGCAACGGTCAACAGAAACTGCATTTCGCCCATAATCTCACCGGATTCATCATGTTCATCATCTATGTTCTCGTGTTTCCCAAATCCTTATCATAAGTTCATCGAGTTCTTCGTCAAGCTCTATCAACCTCGCTGGAAAATTCGAATACTCGCCGGAAACTTCAAGCTATCCTCATCTTGTTTCTAGAAATCACCACCTTGTTCATCCAAACTCAACGTCCTTCAACTGTGTTCTTCGTATCGTTTCCAGATTTCCTCAAGAACTTCAAGAACACTCTTCGTGTTCATCAGAACATTTCCAGAAAAAGCGTGTTGATCTTCATCAACGAACTGCAAGAACTTCGCCGCACCTCATTCATTTTCCCAGATCTCGCTCTGTACGTTCATCATCCGTTTCAATGTGTTCTTCGTGAACTTCACCTTTTCTCCATGCTTTTCCAGAAGATCCAGAAGCGGTAATGTTCGTTAAGATCTTCAAGCTCTTCGTCGCTTGTTCACCATCTCCATCCCTTTCAGAGGCTTCCTACGATCTTCACGCTTTCCAGATCCTCGATCAACCTCCAAGAACCTTCATCCCATTTCCAGTTTTCAGATCGTGTCTCATAAATCTGTGTTCATGATTTCAGGTGTTCATCTTCTTCGTGAAGATCTTCAAGACTCATAACAACCTTCGTCACTTTTTTTCCAGAAGAACTTCAACAATCATCAATGAACTTCATCACGAGTTCTTCCTAGTCTTCTCCATATTCATCGTTACTTATCCAACTTCTTTAGATTTCAAGAACACTCGTCCAAAAACTTCATATCTTCATAAAACCTTCAAGCGAACTTCCTCAACCTTCATCCGTTGATCTTCACTTGTAAGCTTTCGATCGAGCCGTTCCGAAGATTTGCAAGAGTTTATGGTTTTAGTGGTTGTGAAACGAGTTGTTTGAGTTTGAGAGGAAGAAGTTAGTTGGGACGGAGGTGGTGAAGCAAGAGAGAGTCTGAGAGAGGTTAGCGGCGCAGTGAATAGTGTTTTTGGAGTGGCTTAGGGTTTGTTCTTTTCAGAATGTGAACGAGTGATACGTGACGTGGGTTAGTCGTTGGGCTCTAAGGCCTATTGTTGTTTTTTTTGAAGCAGAACCTCCCCGTTTTTTTGCTAACCCCCCTCCCTGATTGTTTTTTTTTTGCTGCTGTGTTTTGGGCTGGGCCCAATATTATTGTTTTACTACTAGCACACCCCTGAACTGACTAAACCCCCCTAGCTGTAGTTTATTTTCTTTTCTTTTGGTTAATACTTGTATTATATTTAATACTTTCTTTTTCCTATTTTCTGTTTTAGGAAATTACAGTTTCTCTCTTAGAATATAAGCATATTTTTTAATATAGATTTTATATTCTAGGATTTGTATTCTATTAGCATTTTCTTTTAATATTGCATAATATAGAATTTTCATTCTATTTTCTTTGTAGCAATTATAGAATATTGTGCATAGGGTAGAATTCCCATTTTATTTTCCATATGCAATTTACTGGTATTTTCTATTAGGATTTATTTGTCGTTTTAGGAGTAGACTATTATTTCCATTTCGTAATTGGATTTCTCTCCTATTTTCGTTTCTATCTGATTTTATCTCGATTTTATTTTTGGCTGGCTGTGTGACACGATTCAATTGAAGAATGATTTTCGATATCATTTCTCTATCTTGTCTTTGACACGAATATCAATACGCTACCTCTGAGAGTTCGATTTTCTCATATAAGTCGAACCATGACGGTCTAAGCGTTACATTATTCTTAATTCAAGCGTTCTCATCAAGGATCCGGAGAGGAGAAGATTGGAATGGAGCTTGCGCGCATATCGAGAGCCAACGGAGCCGCTTCGTTCAACATCATCATCTTATTCAAGTCTTCAGGCAACCGTCGAGTGTTGTGAGCTGTATCGTTAGATACGTAGGAAATGACAGTTGAGGAGTTTCTTCTCAATCGTCTAGGATGTCTAGTATGGTACCCTTTGGGTGATATGCGACGCATTCGCTCCTACGTCTTAGGTTCTTGCGTGTGTGTCCCAGGTTCCTTCCCGTTTAGGCGTATGCCTGCTTCCTCTTTGTTTTCGCCCCCCGTGCGATCGAAACCCCTTTTCTCTCGCGTTCAGGCAATCGAGACCCCTTCTCTTGCCCCCGTGCAATCGAGACTCGTTTTCCCGTCGAACTACGTTTGCTGTGATCTCTGGTACCAGACAAGAGTACGTAGGCATAGGATGCGATATCCTAGCGAGCTCCCTTCTACCTTCTTCCCGTTTCCCCGTTTCGCTGTAGTAGGCTGAACTACAGCTGCTCTGATTTCTCATATCGAATGAGAATATGTAGGCATAGGATGCGATATCCTAGCGAGCACACTAACAACTAACCTCTCTATTCTCTCGCTGCCGTGCGATCGAGACTTTCTCGCTAACGGCTGGTGTTTCCCTTTCTCTTGCCCGAGTGCAATCGAGACCAGACCGTAGTTCTACGTCCCGTAGGTTCCCGTACCTCTAAAGCCAACTTAATCTCTCACTTCTGTGTGATCGAGAACACCCTGTCTAGCCGTAGCTAGCCTGAACTACGTAAGCTCTGATCTTTCACGATGTGTGGAAGTACGTAGGCACGAGATGCGATATCTCGGCGAGCCAATTCCCTGTAGTTTCCCGAACTACGTTGACTCTGACTTTCTCTCTTGAGAATACGTAGGCATAGAGTGTGATGCTCTATCGAGTCAGTTTCTTTCTGTTTAGATTTAGAAGCCGTAAATAGATTGTTTTTGCATCCTGTAGACAAACCAGCAAGCGTGGATCCCGTCGAGTACGATGGACGTGAGGGGTGCTAATACCTTCCCCTTGTGTAACCGACTCCCGAATCCAGGATTTGGTTGCGATGACCATTCATTTCCCGTCTTTGCGTTAGGTTTACTTCGAGCGTTTCCTTTCCCTCCGTTGGGATAAATAACACACAGTGGCGACTCTTTTGTTTAGCCGACGCCGATTTCCGCAGTAGCGACAGCTGGTGACTCTGCTGGGGAACGAACGTCCCCTACGCGAGTCAATCCTAGCGCTTGTTTGCTTGTCTATTGGATGTTTACCTTTTGGGTGTTGTATATTACTGTATTTACAATTTCCGCACCTTTGCTATTATCTGTTGCTGTTGTGCTGTTGGGTGGGGTGTTCCTTTGAGTGAGAAGCCAGACCCAGGCTTGAGTGCACCTTAGAATTAGTGTGGAAAGTAGTGGGCGCGTGCATGCTTTGTGTGTACTAGTGTCCCGCAAAATTCACGCCCGGACGAGGTTCTTCTGGTTGACTTCTTTTTCAACCCTTTGGGTTGAGGGGGTTATTGGTTAGGAGGGTTGTCGACTCCGGGGACCGATCAATTGGAAGTTGGCTAAGTGAGGCCTCTTCAGGGCATGATGATGCCACACCTTCTGGGTATCGTATCATCTGTCTTGAAAGTCTGTGACGCCAACGACCGCATAGGATGCCGTACCTTGTCAGACTAGGTCCATACCCGTGAGTGGGAGGGTTTTTGCAGGAAACTTGACTTCCAGCCTACCCGTCATCTTGGTCTTCTCTTCAGAGCGAACGTACTCAGTCAGCAGCGCAGCAGTATTCAGAGATTTGTGGGGGCTGTGATCCCGTGTTTGCTGCATCTTGCATTACATTTGCATAAACATTGTTGCATCATGTTGCATAAGCATTCTCCAGCTAGCCAGAGCTCTTATCTAGCCGTTGTTTTGATTCTGAAGGTGATTTTCCAGTGGTTGGCCTGAGCAATTGTTGATTGTTAGAAGACGACCAAGGGGTTGAAGTAGATTTGAGCAGAATCGAGCAGTGAAGTCAGTTGAAGGTTATTGGTAGCTATGTCTGAGAGCCACTTCCAGTCTCATAACACCTTGACGGGTTTCACTATGATGACCAATCCTCTGTATGGCTCTATGTCTGTGGAAGACCTTCCGCAAGTGAACAACGTTACTGCAGACCAATTTGTGCAACCTCCAGTTAGGGACCGAGATCGACGTGAGCAGTTTTTTGTCCGAAATGAACGCCCTCCTCTTATTAACAGTCAAGGTGTTGTTTTCCCTACGGCGAATATCCGAAGAGAGATCCCGGTAGCTGGGACTGAAGACCCAAGAGCTCTTGAGTATGCTAGAAGGCTCCGAGTGTTGGAAGAAGGAGTCAAAGCCTTGAAAGTTAAAGATGTTGTCAACCTCAATGCTGCAGACATGTGTTTGGTTCCTGGCCTGGTATTGCCTCCTAAGTTCAGAGCGCCGAGATTTGAGAAGTACAGAGGAGATAGCTGTCCGAAGCAACATTTGGTGATGTTCTGCCGAAGAATGACTTCGTTTGTGCAAAATGACAAGTTGATGATTCACTGCTTTCAGGATAGTCTGACTGGGGCATCTCTGAGTTCGTATATGCAGTTAGAGAGTAATCAGATCCGATCATGGATGGATTTAGCCAGAGCTTTTCTTAAACAGTATGATTATAACCTAGACATGGCTCCTAGTCGCATGCAGTTGCAGGAATTGTCTCAAGAGAACAATGAACCCTTCAGGAAGTATGTTCAGAGATGGAGAGAATTTGCTGCCAGAGTGCACCCACCGCTTCTAAACCGAGAGTTAATGGGCATGTTTGTAGACTCCCTGGAGAGCCCGTACTTCGAAAGAATGCTTGGAAATGCGCCAAATTTCTCTGAATTGGTAAGATTAGGGGAACACATCGAGCATGCCGTAAAAATTGGGAAAATTCAGATTGTTTCGGGCGATCAGGCTAGTGAAACTGAATCTCTCGGTAGCTACCAAACTGAAGAAGGAGTTGTGATCAATGCAATCATGCCAGATGTTGAGTATCTTCGAGATGAATCGGTGAAGTCTGTTGGTTCTTCATCTTCTGTGTCTTGTTATGCGGGACAGACAATTGCGCCTAGGGCACCATATCTAGAACTTTATGTCGCTTCTTTGGAAAATCAGCGAACTAGTGGCCGAGGTTATCAGAATCAACCTAAATTAGAACAGGCCTCGTAACAACTTGGAACGAAGGAATGCTCCTTCTCATATAGTGCATGTGCCGTATAGCCGTATTCTACCATCTTTGATCCAGAATTCTTTGGTGGAACCTAAAGCTCTTAAGCCTGTGCCAGAACCTTACCCTCCTGGGTACAATCCCCATGCTCAGTGTGGTTACCATGGTGGATCTCCAGGGCATTCAACTAAAGATTTCAAAGCTTTTCAGGCAAAAGTACAACAGTTGATCGACCAAGAGTGCATTTCCTGTAGAGAAGGAATTCTGGTGGTTCATGACAATTTCTCAGTTGCCTAAGCTCGTAGATGCAGAGGTTTATTTGCAAGAAGCCAGTGGTCCAGACAGGCAGACGCCCTCAGCATTGGCAGTCCTCGGGCTTTTCTATCATTTGCATTTGTAGTTTCTTTTCTGTTAGTTACTACTTGCTGTTAAACATTGTTTGTTTCGAATGGTAATATTGATAAAGTGACTATGCATTTTTCTGAATTAATCATGTCGTTGTCACTCATTTATTGCATTGCACCGACACTTGCATTTTATTTACTCCACTTTGTCACTATGATTAGCAAAGATTGGAGGGAGGATGACAAAACTGAATACTCATAACCGATGATCATATGCTTTCGGATAAAACCCTGCCTATGATGTACAGGCATTGTTTCAAATCCCCTAAACACTGGAGATATAAGGAGTTAGTCCCTTGTTAACCACTTCGAGCCAAGAAGTAGAAGTTTTTTCGGACTTTTAAACCCTCACATCTTAACCCGGGGCAGGGTAGTTGTCAGTTAGCTTGATCGAGCGTTCAAGTCTTATAGAGGAGTGTTGCCTTTCCAGGACCAATCACATCTTATTTTTCCCCAGAGGTCGCACCTCGTCCACCACAATGGTTGAGCCTCACCAATCAGGAGTGAGACAGTTGCCATCCTTTCGGAGCAATCAAGACAACCAGTGTCGCACGACTTGTTCCAAGAAGGAAAAAAGAGAGCCCGCTAAGTAAAAAGAAAATGAAAAAGCTGGAAAGCTAATACTTAGGCAAAAATCAGGGCATCCCGCTGGACTTCAAGAAAGGAAAAATCGAAAAGAACTCAAAAGGAGCCAGTCCATGCAAAAATTAGGGAATCAAAAGAATGGAAAAGAAAGGATATAAAAAGAAAAATCCTCAAACAAGGACAAAGTCGTGTAGATACAGACACCAAAAACGAAAAAGGAGTAACTGTCACTCCGAAAACATTGTGAATTCTTTAACCACTGTTCCCAATATTCAACATATCTCTCGAAGAGGCGAGCGCTTGTGCCAAGTTAATTGAACTTTAGGATCGGAGATCATCACGTAGAAGGGGTGGGTACAAATCATAATTTGAGCCAAATATCCTTTGTTTCACGAACCGTGAACCCGACCACGATACAACCCTTAAAAGACCTAATTGAGGTAGGGTTTATTCTGAAAGCGCGTTACGATAAGGTTGAGTAACCTGCTCCTTCTTGATTTGCTAGTCATATCCTTGTTGTATTTTTTTCACTGATCAAATCAGCACTACATTTGAACTCTGGTTCATTCGTCACTCACAATCATGACATGTAAATGAGTGACAGCACAATTTTTTTCAAAATCTGCATGAACATTGCATTAAAACTACCATTCGGGAATAAACAATTTTATTTGCAGGTCAATAGCTGACAGGAAGGAAATTCCAACAGGGAATAATCAAACCGGACTGAATAATTCAGCAGTCTGGATCAGAATGGTGTATGTTGTGAAACCCTGTAAATCTGGGGCATTGACTTCCAGTGAGTTCAGAATCAGTTGGTCTAAGGACAAGTCCTGAAGCATCGGTTGATTATGGGACAATTTACTTGAGAAGCAGTTGATCAGAAGTGAATCTTCTCGAGAGCCAATCAGGGGCAATTATCCAGAATGCTGTGATTTGAGGATAGATCCTTCCAGTGTGTGATCAGATCAGGTTAAGTCGCTCAACGCTCATTCAAGGGACAAGTCATTTCAGAGATGTTGAAACCACCCATGTGGATAGTTGGTTAATTGAGGATGAATCTTTTCGTTGTACAGAGGCCGGGGCAAGCCACCTCGAGGTCGCCTCGTAGCAAGCTACTTTCTGTTCATAATGAATTTTCCCAAGAGTCGGATTAGAGCAAGTTGAGTTGCACTGGGGAAAGGTGTTCAAGCAAGTTTGTTCACCCTAACAAGAGTTGAGTATCGGGGAATCGTGTCATTACCCTCATCAAAAAACCTGAACCTTCGAAAAAGACCTTGTCGTCATTGGATCATTATCCTATAGTTTAAACCCGGTACTTGACAGAACCTTGTAACCTTGTCATTTCCAAAGCCCAGTTCTCGCCTGGCAAACCGGTAACCAGTTCTCGTCTGGTCCACCTTTCCGTAAATACCAGTTCTCGTCTGGTACCTGTTATTTTTCAACCAGTTATTGTCTGGCCAACCTTTCCGTAAACATCAGTTCTCGTCTGGAGTATGTTAGCTTTCAACCAGCCCCGTCTGGTCACCGTATCTTTAACCTATTTGTTGCATCAGTTCTCGTCTGGTGCATGTCAGCTTCCAAACCAGCCCCGTCTGGTCATCCTTTCCTTAACCTATCATTCGGTCAGCCTCGTCTGATGTTCCAACCGTAAATCCAGTCTCGTCCGATAATCTAACCTATTTTGCTATCAGTTCTCGCCTGGTAGTCCGTCTTTGAATGCTAGCCCCGTCTAGTATTTTCCCTTTAAAACCATTTTGTTAATAACCTATTTTCATCCCTAAACCAGAAAAGCCTAAAAATACCCGACACGATAATTCCTAGTGACTCACATGGTGTCGCGTTCCCCGATACAAAGCTCGATTGATACCGGTTTCCCGATCAATGTTAAATCAGGATTACTCTCCTCTGCAGATAGAAGTCACATATTGTCCCCAAAATAGTTGGGATCGCAGTTATTCCTCCTCAGAATAGGATCAGGAGTATCCTCAGCAGGTCAGAATGGATATCCCTGACAGCAGGGGCATTCTCAGCAGTGAGCCGTGCACAATTAACCCCAGTTTGGTTAAGCCCTACAGAGTACAATCAGGTTGTCAAGGATTTAGAAAGAGCATCCCCGTGCAGGGTCGTCCTTCCCTCCTCCAGCAGGTTGTCATTCCTCCGTCAGGTTGATCATCCTCTACAGAGTTCGTAACGATGAATTTGTGAGCCATCCCTCAGCAGGATTGTTTCTTCCCCATGGAAGTTGGTCTCACTTTTCCAGCATTTATTTTGCTGAAATGTTACCCGGTACCCCTCAGCGGAGTTGACGTTGCCTTCGGCATTTATTTTGCCAAGCGGTTTTACACCCGGTGTTCTCTGGCAGCTCGAGCTTGCATATGCACTTGCATATATTGTCATATTTGCATCTATTCAAACACATTGCATCATTTTCAAACATATGCATTTTGAAACATAAATCAGGTTGGTTAACCTTTTGCTTTCAGGCGTGTTTTCTCAGCAGGAGTATGGAGTTCTAGCTCAGATCTATTACCAGGTATTTGAGGTCTCGCCGTGAGACGTGTGATGATACGGTTCACCTTACTATTTTGCCCACATAGTTGCTTGATTGAAGTTTCTCTTATCCGGCCATCGAAGTATTTTCTTCAAGTTTGTTGTTACGTCGACGTCAAAGGGTTTCATGAATCAAAATTTCAGAAGCTGCCGCCGGGTATCGAAACAGGCGTCCGGCAGTTTGGTTTCCAAATATCCCCGGTAGAGTCCTCCTCAAAGTCGTTGTCACGGCAGCGCTAAAAGGTTTGTGGGTTGGGACCGATGGAGTTAGCTACTGCAAAGATAGGCAGAGAAACTGTGTTTAGGCAGATGATTTTCCCGTATGGATAGGCGGATGAAGTTTCCTGTGTTTAGGCAGATGATTTTCCCGTATGGATAGGCGGGTGATGTTTCCTGTGTGTAGACAGAAATGTTTCCCCAGCGAAAGCGCCGAGAGTTTTCCATAACGTGAAGTCCTGACGTGGACAAAATTGATTACTCTTCGTGGACCATTTATCTCTAGCAGATATCTTCCTTCGTATTGGCAAAATGTGTGTCCTGACATGGACAAAGTTTATAGTTCTTCGTGTTGACAAGATGCATGAGTCCTAACGGGGACAAATTTATCTTTCTTCGTGTTGGCGAGGCGTGAGTCCTGACGTGGACAAGTTTTATTTCCTCAACGGGTCGAAGATGTGAGTCCTGATGTGGACAAATCAGGACGATGTGTTCCTAAAAGTGAAGGTTATTCCTAACGGGGAAAAGTTTATTCCTAACGGGGAAAGTTTATTCCTAACGGGGATGATTTATTCCTGACGTGGACAATTTACTCCTATGTTGATAGGATCCCCTCGTGCTGATGAAATATAGACGAGTCATCCCCAGCGAAGTCACCGGGATTTTGCCGTGTTGATGGCAGGTGGAGTCCTGACATGGACAAGTTTATGATGAGATTTCTTCGTGTTGACGAAACAAGCGTCCTAACATGGAAAAAGTTCTATTCTTGTGTTGTTGAAATGTGAGTCCTGACGTGGACATATTTGCATTTATTTGTGATTTGACGAAATTTGGGGTCCAAATGTGGACAAGGTTACTCCTGCGACGACAGAATCTCTATTCGTGTTGACGAATTTGTTTCTCTTCGGGTGTTGACAAGGTTAGTCCAGTCGTGGACGAAGGTGTTTTCGCGAAAATAGCTCAGTGCCTATAGTGTCACGCAGGTGATTGATGTTGAAATCAAATTTTATCAGATAATTGACCAGTTATTGCCGTAACAACCAAACTCAGTTCATTGGATGTTGCTTCTCAAGCAGTTTTGCAATTTATCTCCACGGTTGGCAAATTTCAGGGTTTCTTTGGTATTCAACCGTCTAGTACCTCGATGATTGAAAGTTGTTCGCTCTTCAACCCTTCAGGTCCAAGCCGTTTGAGTAGGGGCAGCTGTTGCACCCCAAAATTTGACCAACCGGTTCCCACATCTGGTTTATGTTTCGACGCATTTTGCATTCGCATTCGCATACCACGTACATTGCATTTTCTCAGCCATATTGATTTTATCGGGATCACAGCCCTGTTTCCACATTTCAGGCGATTCAGACTGGCTCGGGTGATCAGAGTTTCATTTTTGGGAAGTCGTGCGCTTCCCGGTGTTTTCAGCTTACGCTATTGTTTTGAGGACATTTCGGTGTCCAGTTGTTTGCCGCTTACTTCGACCTGGTCTCGCAGTCTCTTTTAATTGAATTAATTGCCTTTATTTTCATTTTTAGATTTTCATAGTCTTTTTTAGATTTAAATAGATTTTATATTGTTTTTAGGATATTAGAGTAATAGATTCTTATTTTTTTAAATAGAACAATATAGTTTTTAGACTTTAATAGATTTCTATGAGAATATTAGATATTAGTTTAATAGATTTTTAGATTTATTAGTTTTAATATAGAATTTAAATAGAATTTTAGAATATAGATTTTAATTGAGTTGATTTTAATAGATTTTCTTTAGAACTTATTAGAGTTCATTAGATTAGATTAGTTAAGAATTAGCTTTATTAATTAGTTTCTATTAATGTCCATTTTCGTCTTAATTAGGGTCAGATTTACATTAGTCTTCATTAATTCATCTTCATTTTCGTTTTAGTCCATTAAATTCATCATTAGTCAAGTTAATGGGCCAAGTGTCCAAATTTTGGAAGCCCAGGTCCAAACTCGCTGCCATGTGTCCTTATATAAATCTTCCACGTTTCCTTCTCTCTCACTAACACCTCACCCTGCACACTTGTCTCTCTCTCACTCTCCCTCACCACGTGTCCCGCATGCATCACCCCTATGCCACGTTTCGCTCTCAGGCTCTCCAAGCTCTGCATGCTTGCCAACGCACCGTCCACTAACTTCCCCTTACCGGAAGCCATGCAACCGCCACCGGAGAACCGTAACTTCTCTCCGGACCACCGCAACGGTCACCGGAAACTGCATTTCGCCCATAATCTCACCGGATTCATCATGTTCATCATCTATGTTCTCGTGTTTCCCAAATCCTCATCAGAAGTTCATCGAGTTCTTCGTCAAGCTCTATCAACCTCGCTGGAAAATTCGAATACTCGCCGGAAACTTCAAGCTATCCTCATCTTGTTTCTAGAAATCACCACCTTGTTCATCCAAACTCAACGTCCTTCAACTGTGTTCTTCGTATCGTTTCCAGATTTCCTCAAGAACTTCAAGAACACTCTTCGTGTTCATCAGAACATTTCCAGTAAAAGCGTGTTGATCTTCATCAACGAACTGCAAGAACGTCGTCGCACCTCATTCATTTTCCCAGATCTCGCTCTGTACGTTCATCATCCGTTTCAATGTGTTCTTCGTGAACTTCATCGTTCTCCATGCTTTTCCAGAAGATCTAGAAGCGGTAATGTTCGTTAAAATCTTCAAGCTCTTCATCGCTTGTTCACCATCTCCATCCGTTTCAGAGGCTTCCTACGATCTTCACGCTTTCCAGATCCTTGATCAACCTCCAAGAACCTTCATCCCATTTCCAGTTTTCGGATCGTGTCTCATAAATCTGTGTTCATGATTTCCAGGTGTTCATCTTCTTCGTGAAGATCTTCAAGACTCATAATAACCTTCGTCACTTTTTCCCCAGAAGAACTTCAACAATCATCAATGAACTTCATCACGAGTTCTTCCCAGTCTTCTCCATATTCATCATTACTTATCCAACTTCTTCTAATTTCAAGAACACTCGTCCAAAAACTTCATATCTTCATAAAACCTTCAAGCAAACTTCCTCAACCTTCATCCGTTGATCTTCACTTGTAAGCTTTCGATCGAGCTGTTCCGAAGATTTTCAAGAGTTTATGGTTTTAGTGGTTGTGAAACGAGTTGTTTGAGTTTGAGAGGAAGAAGTTAGTTGGGACGGAGGTGGTGAAGCGAGAGAGAGTCTGAGAGAGGTTAGTGGCACAGTGAACAGTGTTTTTGGAGTGGCTTAGGGTTTGTTCTTTTCAGAATGTGAACAAGTGATACGTGGCGTGGGTTAGTCGTTGGGCTCTAAGGCCCATTGTTGTTTTTTTTGAAGCAGAACCTCCCCGTTTTTTTGCTAACCCCCCTCCCTGATTGTTTTTGTTTGCTGTTGTGTTTTGGGCTAGGCCCAATATTATCGTTTTACTACTAGCACACCCCTGAACTGACTAAACCCCCTAGCTGTAGTTTATTTTATTTTCTTTTGGTTAATACTTGTATTATATTTAATACTTTCTTTTTCCTATTTTCTGTTTTAGGAAATTACAGTTTCTTTCTTAGAATATTAGCATATTTTTTAATATAGATTTTATATTCTAGGATTTGTATTCTATTAGCATTTTCTTTTAATATTGCATAATATAGAATTTTCATTCTATTTTCTTTGTAGAAATTATAGAATATTGTGCATAGGGTAGAATTCCCATTTTATTTTCCATATGCAATTTACTGGTATTTTCTTTAGAGTATTTTCTATTAGGATTTATTTGCCGTTTTAGGAGTAGACTATTATACCATTTCGTGATTGGATTTCTCTCCTATTTTTGTTTCTATCTGATTTTATCTCAATTTTATTTTTGGCTGGCCGTGTGACACGATTCAATTGGAGAATGATTTTCGATATCATTTCTCTATCTTGTCTTTGACACGGATATCAATACGCTACCTCTGAGAGTTCGATTTTCTCATATAAGTCGAACCATGACGGTCTAAGCGTAACATTGTTCTTGATTCAAGCGTTCTCATCAAGGATCCAGAGAGGAGAAGATTGGAATGGAGCTTGCGCGCATGTCGAGAGCCAACGGAGCTGCTTCGTTCAACATCATCATCTTATTCAAGTCTTCAAGCAACCATCGAGTGTTGTGAGCTGTATCGTTAGATACGTAGGAAATGACAGTTGATGAGTTTCTTCTTAATCGTCTAGGATGTCTAGTATGGTACCCTTTGGGTGACATGCGACGCATTCGCTCCTACGTCTTAGGTTCTTGCGTGTGTGTCCCGGGTTCCTTCCCGTTTAGGCGTATGCCTGCTTCCTCTTTGTTTTCGCCCCCGTGCGATCGAAACCCCTTTTCTCTCGCATTTAGGCGATCGAGACCCCTTCTCTTGCCCCCGTGTAATCGAGACTCGTTTTCCCGTCGAACTACGTTTGCTCTGATCTCTCGTACCAGACGAGAGTACGTAGGCATAGGATGCGATATCCTAGCGAGCTCCCTTCTACCTTCTTCCCATTTCCCCATTTCGCTGTAGTAGGCTGAACTACAGCTGCTCTGATTTCTCATATCGAATGAGAATATGTAGGCATAGGATGCGATATCCTAGCGAGCACACTAACAACTAACCTCTCTGTTCTCTTGCTGCCGTGCGATCGAGACTTTCCCGCTAACGACTGGTGTTTCCCTTTCTCTTGCCCGAGCGCAATCGAGACCAGACCGTAGTTCTACGTCCCGTAGGTTCCCGTACCTCTAAAGCCAACTTAATCTCTCATTCCTGTATGATCGAGAACACCCTGTCCAGCCGTAGTTAGCCTGAACTACGTAACCTCTGATCTTTCACGCTGTGTGGAAGTACATAGGCACGAAATGCGATATCTCGGCGAGCCAATTCCCTGTAGTTTCCCGAACTACGTTGACTCTGACTTTCTCTCTTGAGAATACGTAGGCATAGAGTGCGATGCTCTATCGAGTCAGTTTCTTTCCGTTTAGATTTGGAAGCCGTAGATAGATTGTTTTTGCATCCTGTAGACAAACCAGCAAGCGTGGATCCCGTCAAGTACGACGGACGTGAGGGGTGCTAATACCTTCCCCTTGCGTAACCGACTCCCGAATCCAGGATTTGGTTGTGATGACCATTCCTTTCCCGTCTTTGCGTTAGGTTTACTTCGAGCGTTTACTTTCCCTACTTTGGGATAAATAACGCACGGTGGCGACTCTTCTGTTTAGTCGGCGCCGATTTTCGCAGTAGCGATAGCTAGTTGTGATGTGTTGTTGCTCTGATTGTAGCAGGTGTGAAGATGGTAGTTGCTGCTGCTGTTCTTTTGTTGTTAACAGGATGTTGATCTTGTTAGTTGTGTGCTTGGTTTATTTTTGAAATTTGAGTAGCCTAGATGAGGTGTGATGATGTGTTCTATAGGTTGGGCTATTGAGGGGGAGTGTGTGTTTACTCTCCTTATCTTGGAATTTTTCTGATATGGTATTATAGCAGGGTGTGTGTGATGGTAGTGTATTAGCTATTCTGCATGATTGGGTGTGTATTATGTTCTTTTCTGCTGCATGTGTTCTTTGATATGGTGTCAAGTTGTTTTAGCAAAAAAAATGTGAAAGGGGGAGTTTGTAGATGTTCTTGATTGGCTGCATTTTGTGGTAAAACATTATTGTGTGTAGATGTCTTGACTGATGTCATGACATACTTGGTTAGTATTCTGCAGGATATGTTTGGTTAGCTAATACAGAGTTTATTGGATGTCACACTGAATATTGTGACATCAGGTATCTGCTAGCACGGGCGCTGTTTGTTTTATGTTAGGTTTCCTACTTTATCTCAGGCTATATTTTAGGAAACACCCATGGCCTATTTTGTAGCACCTTGAATTGTGGAGATTGGATTAACTTGGTTAAACCTAATTTATGCTACCTAGGCCCAAGGCCCATGCATTGCATATAAAGAAGAGTGACAATTCTTACTAAAGACGCAGAGATTTTTGGTGTGAAAATTTCTGTCTTGGGTGTTTAGATCTTCACGTGTTTTTGTGTCTTAGGTTTTCTTGTGAGCCAAGCAATTATCACCTTGATGATTGTATTGGAGTAGCGTGTTTTTGAGTGGTGTTTTGGTTGTGTCACTCTAAGCTTTTAAGCATGAGTGCTATGTATCTTGATTGAAGCTTTTAAGCAAAGATTAAGATTTTTGAAGTGTGTCTTCCTTTTGAATCTGGTTGTATTTGATTAATATCACGGCTGTGATTGAGGGGGAATGAGTAGGAACTCAGGTCTAGTGTTAGATTGAAATTGCATTGGGTAGGTCTTAAGTGAAGAGCGCAAACTGGTTGTTTGGCTTTGAATTAACACTGCTTATAGTGGATTTCCTCCCTGGCTTGGTAGCCCCTAGAGTAGGTGTGATTTGCACCGAACTGGGTAAACAGTCTCCTGTGTTCTTTATTGCTTTCATTACTTGTTTACTACTAAGCTTAATAATCTATTCAAAAGCGGATGTCATAACATCTGACATAACATCGACTGTCTGTTACTAGAATTTCTCTTTTTGCACTATTTATTTATTGCTTTTTATTTTAAATATTTGTTCTCTAAGAGAAAACTTAAGCGTGACACTTTCGTTCTTACTTTTGGGAATCAATCACGCCTTTATTTTTCTGCACGATTTATTTATTGCCTTTTATTTCAGAGATTCGTTTTCTAAGAGTGAACTCAATCGAGACACTTTTGTTCTTCTGAAAACCAATCACACATTTATTTTCCCGCACGATTTACCTATCGCTTTTATTTCTAAGATTCGTTTTCTAAACTGAACCTAAGAGTGACACTTTCGTTCATTCAAAAAATCAATCACGCGTGTTTTATTTCCCTAAATAATTTATTCTACAAGCAAATTATTTATTATGGTTAGCACCGTCATATCCATCTAAATCGGTTATGCTGGGATGTGAGGACCGTCATTTCGACGGTACTCCATATGTTGTATTTATAGAAACACTTTACGGGTTGTTTTGGATTTTAATGCAACTTTTCTGAACTTAAATTTATCAGCCATTACGTGAATGAGATCGTGTTTCTATTCACGTAATAACCATGACTACGTCGGGTAAGATCGAAAGTCGTCTGACACTTTAGATAAGAGTTGGTTAGTTTTTAATTGGTAAAAATAGCGAAAGCGCTTTATTAATTAATTTGGGAAGTTTAGTATTATTAGAAAGTGATTTTAAAACTATTTTTGGACGAGTTTATAGATTTAGGATCCGATTGACCAAGCATATGCTGGAAAACCTTTGATATTAAAGTTTTCAATCAAAAACGCTTTTTAATTGAGTCTTAGAGGTAGTTATATAAAAATGACTTCTTTACTTTAACACAAGATGCGACCGGTGCAGCATGAACGACTGGTATAGGTTAAAGGTCAGGTCTAGTTCCGATTACGCTAACGCGACGGTTCCTTTTTAATTAACTCTTTTTCACGAAAGAAATATTACCCCATAAGTATTACTACTTAGACAATAGGAGTACTACTTGATCGATGGGAATTACATTCCAGTATGTCTTTATTCTGAATTTAAATGCATTCCTTAACTTTTATTTTCTCTATGTGTATTGTTCTCTGTTTTCATTAGCTTTAGATAAACATCGTAACAATAGTAATCGATAAATTGACTTTGGTCTCTATGGGGTCGATAATCTTTTATATTACTCTGACGTACTCCGTATACTTGCGGATAGCACACATCAAGTTTTTGGCGCTGTTGTCGGGGACTAATTTCGTCAAATTTCGTACCCTATTGTTACACCGTCTAGACTAAAGCACCCATTTAGCTAGTCAATGAAAAGAACTCGCGGCACTAGAAACCTAGTTGATATAATTTAAGAACCCGAACGTTACACCTGAGCTCGTCTTTTTCTCTGAAGACTTAAAAGAGTAATGGCAGAAGATCAGAACGAGAAACCACTTAAGGATTTTGCCTTACCATCTAACGAAGAACCCCACTCTAGTATAGTAACTTTGCATTAAAACCATCTCTGTTACAATTAGTGCAACAGAACCAGTTCGTAGGTCTTTCTATGGAAAACCCGAACCAACACCTGAAAGTTTTTATCCAATTCACCGACACCTTGAAAGCCAACGATGCTCCTCCTGAGGCGATACGTCTAAGACTATTTCCTTTTTTCCTCAGAGATCGAGCCCGATCATGGTTAGATTCCCTTCCACCAAACTCCATAACCACTTGGAATGACCTAAAGAAAGTATTCCTAGCTAGATACTTTCCACCGAGTAAAACTGTTGTCTTACGAAACCAAATAACCCAATTCACTCAAACCGAGGGAGAATCACTTTTTGACACGTGGGAAAGATACAAGGAACTAATAAGAGCTTGTCCGCGCCGTGGGTTAGAACAATGTCTCATAATTCACACCTTTTATAACGGACTCATGTATAACACCAAGATGACCACGATGCTGTCGCCGGTGGCGCCTTGATGAACAAACCCTACCCTGAGACATGTGCTCTCATTGAAGATATGGCACAAAACCATTACCAATGAGGAACGAAACGAGCCCCAGTAGAGAAGAAAGAAATCAAAGGAGGTGTTTATGAAGTCAGTTGCCTCAACCATATGAATGCCAAAATGGACGCCATAGCCCAAAAAGTAAAAAGCCTAACTATCAACCCTACAACTATTGTAGCTTCAGTTCAACCCGGATGTGAGATCTATGGAACCCAAGGATATACTCTAGATGAATGTAATCTCTTAGTTGAAACAACCACACACCAGGTCAACTACGCCCAAGGGAATCCCTATTCTAACACGTATAACCCTGGATGGAGGAATCACCCAAAGTTTTCCTATAAGAATAATAACCCTACTCAGAACTCTACACCCCAAAGACCAGCAGCTTTCCAAGCTCAAAAACCAAACCCAATTATGCAATCTGCTCCTCAAAAGCCGAATTTTGAGAAAATGTTGGGAGGTTTCATCGCAACCCAACATTAGCAAAACAAGGATTTCATGAACCAAAACATTCATATAAATTAACTAATTACACAATTGAGTACCAAACTCGATTCTGTAATTACTCACAAAAAATGCTCGAAACCCAGATTTCTCAAGTGGCACAGCAACAATCTACTCAAGTTTCACCAAGAGGACAATTTCCTAGACAACCTCAACCTAACCCCAAAGGGCATGCTAACGCTATTGATCCGCTGTCGCGCGCAGATCAAAACCGATTGATTTGAAAAAAACGTAGTAAAGCGACAGTAACTTGGATGTCGATTCATAAGGATTCTTGTTTATAAAACAGCCAATTGAAAACGATTATGGGGGTTTGCTTTGATTTATGATTCGATTAAGAAAATAAGCAGTAAATAAGTGATTTTGAAATAAGTGATTAAAACAGGTTAATCTACCGATTCGACTCCTAACTTATCATCGGTTATTACAATTCCAATTCCCCAAGCGGTTCCAATCCCTATTCGATTGCAATATTGACAAACAAGCATCGAAAATATCACACAACTTATATTCCTAATTACCGAATTAAGCAGACGGTTAAAGATGGCGCAAATTAACGAAAAAGCTAAGTTAATCTGTGATTAAGGTAAGGAACATCGATCAATTGAATTAAATCCAATTTATTTTATAAGAAAAAATTAAGCAAACAAAAATTATAAAACAAATTGGAACGAAATTGAATTAAATTGGAATTATAATAAACCTCAAAGGATTACGGGATTCGAAACCGGCAAATTTTTCCTCGGGATTAGTTCCCCATGGAAAACATGAAAAGCAAAGGAAAATTCGGAAAAACTAGGGTAGCCGTTACTGTAGCACGAAATAAATCTTATAAACAGAATAAGGTTTACCCTACACACTCAACTGGGTCGAAAACATAAACTAGGTCCAATAGGGAAAAAATAACTAAATTATTATAGTAAAAACCTTCAATGGATTATTCGAGACTCAAGAAATCCGAATCAGTTTTTTCTTGCAACATGAAAGTTGTAGACCTTTTCCTTATCTTTCCAACGACTGATAGAACACCTCGATCCGATTCCTGTAGCTCTAGTTATGAATTTTTTATTAAAAGCTGCTAATGCTGAAAATAACAAACGAAAATCAAAGAAGGCTGAAAATAAATTGAATTGTAAAAACATCATAAAATAGTAAATTAAACAAACTAAACTATAGAAATGCTTAAGTCTAAACATAGAGGAAGGTGCATCAAAATGCACTGATCAAATTCCCCCACACTTGAACCTTTGCACTCTGAGCAAAGTAATATCAAAACTTATGAAACACAAAAACATTTAGATACTCATTCTAGGCTGTAAACTCTTCTTCGGTTAAGATTGCATCAATATGTACTAATTTTGCACACTAAGGATATCGTAAGAACACAAATTTGCAATTGTGCGGTCATAAAGATCCCTCCTATACAAACCAATCCAAATCATGTCATTATGCTTAAGTCTAACTTACTCATCCTCCTTTTTGCTCTCTTTCATTCTAGTGCAATCACATTAAGTCCTTTATCTATTCACATACATGATAAATAAGCTTGTTAGTGACTATGGTCCATATACTTTCAACAATTTAGAATTAGACACTTTTTGTCTTTTTTTTTCTCTTTTTTGTGTGTGAAGGTTTCACAACCATTAGCCTAAGTGACTGGGTGAGGGTCACCTAACTTAAAAGGCGGATTCCCATTTTGACTTCTTATTAAGCACGGGATCATTCACTTATTTGCATCAGGTTAATTACTTAGCATTTGATTTCTAGATGGTGCTGACTGTTAGATAAACTACTTAAGAGCTATTAAAGGACGAGAACTCAAGACTATGTCATAACAATGATCTAAATCGATATCCATATTCGGGAGACTTAAGGTGTTAAAACGATACCGATCTTATGAATTGTTCCCAAGTCTCCACAATCTAACCTTAAATTGATCTATAGCCTAAAAATTTCAAAAAAAAACATTGTGTTTCTAAGTAAACAAATATTTTTTTTAAATGAAAACGAAGCCAACAGAAATAAAGAAAACAAAAAACTAAACTAAACAAAGGTTACCTCCCCCACACTTAAAATAGACACTATCCTCAATGAAAGGGACTCGATTATAAAGTAAGAGTGAGAGAAAGGAAAGGGTTCTCCCTGGTCATGTTGCAGCATAGTTGGGTGCTTCCAAAGAAAACTCTTCTATGGTAGCACCTTCAGGTACTGAACTCTCATGGAATAGCTTCAGTCGCTGTCCATTGACCTTGAAAACCTTGTTAGTACCTGCACTTTTAATTTCTACTGCACCATGGGGGAAACATTAGTAATAGTAAAAGGGCCAATCCACTTGGATCAAAGTTTCCCAACCATAAGCTTAAGGAGAAAGTTAAACAGTAAAACCTGTTGGCCCACAGAGAATTCCTTCCTAGAAATCATTTTATCGTTGAAGTGTTTAGTTTTCTCTTTATAGATTCTAGAGCTTTCATAAGCTTCTAGCCTAAGCTCTTCAAGTTATTGTAATTAGAGTTTCCTTTCAATACCTGCTTGTTGCATCTCTAGATTACAACTCTTTACCGCCCAATAAGCACAGTGTTCTATCTCAATAGGAAGATGACATGCCTTACCAAAAACAAGTTGATAGGGAGACATCCCTATTGGTGTCTTGAAAGCTGTTCTTTGAACCCAGAGTGCGTCTTCTAGACGACGACTCTAATCCTTCTTGTTTGGTTGCACCATTTTCTCTAGAATCTATTTGATCTCCCTGTTAGAGACCCCAACTTGCCCATTGGTTTGTGGGTGATACGCAATAGAGACTCTACGCACAACTTCATACTTCTGAAGCAAAGCTTCCATGGTGCGGTTACAAAAATGAGTTCCTTGGTCACTTATGTTAGCTCGTGGAATTTCGAACCTGCAAAAGATATTAGACTTGACAAAATATGCAACAACTCTAGAATCATTAGTCCTAGTGGGGATAACTTCCACCCACTTTGAAGCATAATCGACAACAAGTAAAATATATAGAAACCCAAATGATACAGGGAAATGACCCATGAAGTCGATTCCCCATACATCAAACACCTCATAGAAAAGCATATATTGCTGAGGCATCTCACTCTTACGAGTGATGGTTGTACCTGCTATCTGACACTTTTAACAAGTGCGGTAAGTCTCATAAGCATCCTTAAAAATAGTGGGTCAATATAAACCTGAGTCAAGGACTTTTCTTGCAGTCCGTTGCGGCCCAAAGTGTCATCCTACTTGAGTGGCATGAGAAAAATTTAAAATGGACTCAATCTCATAGTCGGGGACACACCTCATAATAACTTGGTCACTACCAAGTTTTTAAAGATAAGGATCATCCCACACATAGTATTTGACATCACTCATGAGCTTGTGAATTTGTGCCTTAGATGCACCTGCAGGAAAAACACCAGAAACAAGATAATTAACAATATCAGCAAACCAAGGAGTAACTCCTTGTAAAAGTAGCAACTGCTCATCAAGAAAGTCATCCTGAATGGGAGAAGGATCTGCATCCTGTTCTATTCTGCTCAAGTGGTCAACTACTAGGTTCTCGGCTCCACTTTAGTCCTTAATCTCTACATTAAACTCTTGGAGCAACAACATCCACCGAATTAATCTTGGTTTTGCTTCTGGTTTCTTTAAAAGGTACTTCAAAGCTGCATGGTCAGTAAAAGAAACAACCTTGAAACATAGCAAATATTTTCTAAACTTGTCAAGAGCAAAAACAATTGCTAAAAGTTCCTTTTCCATGGTAGTGTAATTAGCTTTTGCATAATCTAAAGTCCTAGAAGCATAGTAAATAACATGGGCAGCCTTGTCCACCCTTTGTGCAAGGACCACTCCAACTGCATAATTAGATACATCACACATAATGTCAAAAGGAAGGTTCCAATCAGGAGGCTGTATGATGGGGGCGGAGGTAAATGCTTTCTTCAAGAAATCAAACTCCTGCTTGCATTTCTCATCAAAATTGAAGGTCACGTCGTTCTTCAACAAATTTGAAAGCAGAAGAGCTATCTTGATGAAGTCTTTTATGAAACACCTGTAAAAACCCGCATGACCAAGAAAAGAACGAATCTCGCGAATGCAAGATGGGTAATGCAGTGTGGAAATCACATCAATCTTATCAGGGTCTACTGAAATTCCTTTTTCAGAAATTATGTGTCCTAAAACAATTCCCTGCTCCAACATAAAGTGACATTTTTCATAATTTAAAACAAGGTCAATTTCAACGCATCTCTCTAAAACCATATTCAAACTGTTCAAACATGCATCAAAAGAAGAGCCATAAACAATGAAATCATCCATAAACACTTCCATGCAATTTTCAATGAAATAAGAGAAAATGATAATCATGCATCGCTGGAAAGTGCCAGGAGCATTGCAAAGGCCAAAAGGCATCCTCCTATAGGCAAATGTACCAAAAGAACACGTGAAATTTGTCTTTTCTTGGTCTTCAGGTGCAATATGAATCTGAAAGTAACCTGAAAAACCATTAAGAAAACAATAATGTGATTTACCTGCGAGCCGTTCGAGCATTTGATCAATGAACAGCAAAGGAAAGTGATACTTTCTAGTCGTCTAATTTAACCTCCTATAATCAATACAGACTCTCCAGCTATTCTGAACTCTAGTGGGAACAAGTTCATTCTTTTCATTTTTTATCACAGTGAGTCCAGATTTCTTTGTTACAACCTACACTGGGCTCACCCAGTTACTATCAGAGATAGGATATATGATATCTGCTTGTAACAGCTTGCTTACCTCTTTCTTCACCACATAAAGAATTAAACGATTAAGCCTCCTTTGGGGCTGCCTTACGACCTTAGCTCCTTCTTCAAGCAGAATCTGATGCATGCACCTGGAAGGACTAATATCGGGAATGTCCGCCAAGGTCCACCCTATTGCCTTTTTGTGCCTCTTTAAAACCTGCAAAAGCCTACTTTCTTGATTGAAATCAAGGTTAGCTGAAATAATAATAGGAAGCTTCTCATTTATGTCTAAGTAGGCATATTTGAGATTTTCTGGGAGAGGTTTGAGTTCTAAAGAAGGGGGTTGCTCAATGGATGGAATGGTCGGGGCAGCAGGGACGTCCAGATCCTCAACCGCACAAACCACTTCATCGATAACCTTATCCACCTGCAAAATATCAGTCTGCAATGCAACATTTATCTAGGCACAAGTAGAGCAAACATTAGTGTTAGTGCACACACCACAGGAGAAAGTATCATCATAGTCTAGTAAAGACGGAAAATCAGATAAAAGCTCGGGAAATGTATCGTCTACTAATTCAAAAAGTAACTCAATCTGAAATACTGAATGATCTTCCATGGGATGTCTCATTGCATAAAAGATGTTAAATTTTGCGATAATATCACCAAACTCCATGGACATCATACCATCATCAACATCGATTTTTCGTGTTTGCCGTTTTCATAAACGGCCCGCCGAGAATGATGGGTGCCTTGTTTGAATTTATTTCTCCTTCCATGTCAAGAATATAAAAATCTACAGGAAAAATCAAGTCCTTAACTTGCACGAGGACATCTTCCACGACTCCGGTGGGGCGGGAATTACTTCTATTTTCCAGCTGAATGATCAAACCTGTATGCTGCAATGGACCAAGATCAAGATTATTATAAATAGAAGTAGGCATAACATTAATACCAGCTTCTAAATCACGCATGCAATTTTCGGATTTACTATTCCCAATGGTACAAGGGATATCAAAAGTTCTTGGATCCTTGCACTTTTGTGGCATGGGCTGTTGGAAAAGGGCTGAAACATTTTGTTCATTTGTATCATTATATTGGATGAAGGCAGAAATATTCCTTCCCATATTCACCCCCTCATTTCCTTTCAATCTCCTTTTATGAGTACATAAATCCTTAAGAAACTTTGCATATTTTGGAATCTGCTTGATTACATCAAGAAGCGGTTTTTTTTCGCCACTTTTTTAAACACATCCAAAATCTCTCTCTCTCTCTCTCTCTCTCTCTCTCTCTCTCTCTCTCTCTCTCTCTCTCTCTCTCTCTCTCTCTCTCTCTCTCTCTCTCTCTCTCTCTCTCTCTCTCTCTCTCTCTCTCTCTCTCTCTCTCTCTCTCTCTCTCTCTCTCTCTCTTTCTCTTCCTCAAGAATGTTCTTATTTTTCTACACTTGGTGAGGGTAAGGTATCCGAGGTACATACTGTTTTTCCGCAGCAGCAGAAGGTTCAGCCTCAAAAGCAACAGAAGGCTCAACAACAACAAAAGGCTCAATTTCCTCAATTTTTTTCGGGGCAGAATCTATAACTTTTCCGGATCGCAAGGTTATTGCACTCACATTTGGATTAGGACCCTTAGGATTCACCACGGTTTGGGAGAGCAGTTGGTTAAATCCTTGTGCTTGCTGAATACCATTAACTGAAGAAGCAAGTTGTCCTATTTGTGTTTGCAAGGGTTGGATGGAGGACTCTGTCCGTTGTTGGAAAGACTCTGTCCATTGCTGGAATTGGAGGTTATTGGTACCCAATTGTTTAACAATATCCTCTAACAAAGGACCAGAAGCTGGGGCAGCAGTGGTTGCAGTTTGTGGAGGATTTTATGGTGGTGGCAAGGGTAGCATCAATTAATGTTGGTTGGGGTAATGTTTTTGGTTGGAGGGCTGGTTTCCATATTGGAGGTTTGGATGGTTCCTCCAATTTGGATGGTATTTATTAGTGGACAGGTCAGGAATGTTGTACCGATTTTGGTTGTTACCTTGATTGTAAAGGGTTGCAGTATATGCTTGAGGTAATTCAGTAGGCTTTTCATCTTGTAGAATAGGACATGTATCAGTAGGATGATCAGTAGAAGTACAAATACCACATAATCTTGCTGTTTTGGCTTGATGGGCTACTTGAGCTTTACCTACCACTACCAACTATTTCACTAATTCGGTCAACTCATTCATTCTATTTTTGAATGCTTTGTCGGAATGAGAAATATGAGAAGAAACGTGAACCTCATTCACACCTTTAATTTGAACAGAATTTTCTCTTATTGTGAACTGTTGGGAGTTAAGCGACATGTTCTCAATTAGAGCCTTGGCAGCGGCTGAAGTCTTATTAAAAAGTGCTCCACCACTAGCAGTATCAAGAATATTCATATCCATTAGTTTCAAGCCTTCATAGAAATACTGAATTAATAATTGCTCGATGATCTATTGTTGTAGGCAAATCGAAACCAATTGTTTGAATCTCCCCCAAAATTCAGCCAATGATTCATTATCCTGTTGTCTAATACCACAAATGTCTTTTCGTATCGAGGCAGCTCTGGATGCAGGAAAATATCTTTCTAGGAATACCTTCTTCAGATCATTCCAAGTAGCAACAGAATTTGGCTCAAGATAATATAACCAGTCTTTGGTTGCACCTTGTAGAGAAAATAGGAAGGCTCTTAGCTTGATGTGGTATTCCATAATTCCTTCAGGCCTGAGTGGGGTTGAACAAACAATCTGGAATTATTTGAGATGCTTGTGTGGATCCTCAGCTGCAAGACCACTAAATCTCGCAACAAATGTATTAGTCCAAATTTCAACTCAAAAGGAACAACAAGGTCAGCATATTCAATACATAATCCATTATAGTTAACATCGGGGGCAGCAAGCTCTCTTAGTGTCTGCTGTTCAGCCATGGTGAACAAAGGGTTATAATCAAAATCGACAAGAGATGGTGAACTAGGGCCGACCTGATTATCTCTAAGGCGTGCGTGCAAGGTTCTCTCTATCTCAGGATCGAAATTAGACAGGTCAGAACAAGAAGCTTTAATGGCCAGGATTTCCAATGCAGCAACAAATCCGATAATTCCCATAACGTCCCTGTAGGTCAGAATCAAAATCAAAGAAGGAAGATGGTTAAAATAAAATCGAAAAAATCTAAAAACACAAAATTTAACCTAATTAGGTCAATTGAGAAATTTGGAAAATTTTTTGGATTTTTTTGAGACTATGAAAACAGTAAAAAATTAATTAAAAATAGAAAAAAGAGGAATTTGGAGATTTGAGGTCAAGTTTCACCAAAAGGACAATTTCCTGGACAACCTCAACCTAACCCCAAAGGGCATGCTAACGTTATTGATCCGCTATCGCGCGCGGATCAAAACCGAGTGATTTAAAAAAAACCTAATAAAGCGACAGTAACTTGGATGTCGATTCACAAGGATTCTTGTTTATAAAATAGCCAACTGAAAACGATTATGGGGATTGTTTTGTTTTATGATTCGATTAAGAAAATAAGCAGTAAATAAGTGATTTTGAAATAAGTGATTAAAATAGGTTAATCTACCGGTTCGACTCCCAACTTATCATCGGTTATTAAAATTCCAATTTCCCAAGCGGTTCTAATTGTTGCACCCCAAATTTTGACCCCTTATATCTTCACCACCATTTTAGGATCATATTCATTTGTTTATCTAACCATAACCTGTTCCAAATTTGTCTTTGTTAAGTTACAGGCGAATCAGGGTCCTGTACAGGTGGAAACCGAGGGTTCGACAGTTTAATCAGGCAACGTATTGGATTGTTTCTCCATGAAACAAGTCTCTAAATAATTAAGAATACTACATTGGGTCAAGCATGAATCCAATTTGAGGTTTTCACACAAAGATCAGGAACAGTGCAGTTCAGGATCCCCGATTAGGGTTTTTGATCAGGTAAGTCAACTGTGGTTTGACTTTTGATTTTAAAGGTGTTTAAATGATAGAATTATGGTCCATAAAGCTAATATTACTTATTCAAGTCCCCTCAATAAGTTTCAAAGTCTCGGAAGACCCAGAACAACAACAGTCGATCCGGTCGTCATCGATCGATCGTTTCGTCGACCGAAAAGTCAACTCTTCACTCATAAAGAATTTGACCTCAAGATGTGATTAAAAAATGTTCCTAATCACATATTGCACCTACCCATTAAATTGCATGACCATTGGATCAAGGGTTGAGGAGTAATCGCAAAAGTCGAGAATTAGGGTTTTGAAAGGGGCAAGACCATAACTTCCTAACCACACATCCAATTGATGTGGTTCAAAGCTCATTGGAAAGGTATTGACAAATCCTACAAAAGTCCCATAGTGGTCCATGATCAGAAAATGCATAGATTTGGAGTTATGACCAAATTCATTACAAGAGGGAAAAGTAACTTAGAAAAATTCTAAGTTATTTCACTTTTAGGCTTGTTTTTTCAGCAACTTTGAGAGGGTTTTTGGCCAAGTTCCTTTATGAATCTGAAATTCATGAAAACATGAAAGTTTTATAGCTCCATGAGGGATTTCTAAAAAGTACTAGAACTCTTCAATAGCCCTTATGAGCTGAGAGTTATGAATCAAGGAAGTTGGGGCTACAACACTTGAAGGCACCATTCCAATTTTTCTCCAAATCCACATTTCAATAAATTGGACCATCCTCAGCCATTTGATCATGTTCTAATCTGATAATTAAGAGGTTTGATGGTTAGAGATGCAGAAATTACAAAGCTTGAAAGGCTTGACAAGATTGGCAAGACAAGATTGGCAAGACAAGTGGCAATATTTTAATCAAAAGAAATCAAAGAGGAAAGAGAAACTTTCCATGAAATATGGAGCAACTATGACCCCTATGACTCTATGCACTATTCAGTCATCTCACATATCTCATTCCACTTGATTTTTTCTTGCCTTGAGCCAAGAGCATGATGGATGAAGATGTACCAAGATTTAGTGGAAGATTTTCTCCAAATTTGCCTCCAAAGGCCAATGCAACCAAATCTGCCCCAAGCTTCTCATGGCCTATAAATAGAGACTTCTTCACACTCTCCATAGGACACCAGAGCCATTCTAAACCCAAGGAAACTCACAGCTCTCTTTCTTTCCCCCTTGGCTTGAGAGTGAAGAAATTCACAAAATCTTCACTTTTCACCATTTGCATTTTTTAGACCAGATCTTATTCCAAGCATTCAAACACTTCAAAGACCATATACACACCCTTAAAATGACTCCCACCATTGGTTTCTCCGAAAAATACATGGATCAAAAAGTCAACTTCTCTCACACTATAGTTTGACTTTTGTGCTTGAAATGAGCCAAATCACTACCTATATCCATTCCTACCATTTTAACACTTCAAACACCTCATGTTTATGATATTATAGCTATCCATAACCTCAAATCATAGCTGGGAGTGCACCTGCTCAAACTGTCCACAAGGGTGCATTATTTCTTCAAGAGGAAGCAACTCCACAAGCTTGTTTCAAAAGGAAGGAATTCTTGGTTTTTGACAGTTAGACTACAAGAGGTATGTAGTTCTGACAGTTCTGAATTCTTGGTTCTTGGTGTGGATGTTGTTTTCATTGGAGTTATGCTGTCAAGAATGTGTGAAACCTATACCATGTATGTTTTTGTTGTTAAATGACCATTAGGGTGGGGTGTGCATTTGTTTACTTTTTTTGAAAGGATACTACCAAATATGTGATAAGCCTAAACCTTATATGTTTGTACTGAGTTGATATTCATTATTTCCAAAATCTATTTTCTCATTATTTAAGATTTGTTGTTTTTTTAATCCTTGCCAATCATGGAATGGAAGTGCTACCATTTAGAACTCATGGCTATGACTGTTGAATTAGACCTCTTGCTAGGTTTTGGTTAGTGCCATTAGGACATTTAGAGGGCATGTTTGTTGAAGCATTGCTGTTGAACTTAGTACTTAGAGGTTTGTTTTTGTTTTCTCAGTCCCACTGCTGCCATAGGTCTGTAGATTTACTTTGAGATTAAAGTTTTGGGGTTGTTTGGTATTTATCATATAGGTTTCATTTACCAAAGTATGTTTATGTATTTAAGCTTGTCGTGATTACTGTCAATGAGATGTAGCAGTGGATAAAACTTTGGGCTGTAACTGCTTCTTTCACCCTACCATCATGATTGGCATTGGTACTGTCAACTTATGTTGACATGGAGTGTTTGTCCCACTCACTTTAAGTTTGTTGTTAATTTGCCTTTAGGGCCTATTTATGCTGCAGTGGGTATCTAATAGTGTTGTTCGGCATTTATCATGTGTGTCTAAGTGTTTTGAAGGCCATGATTTGATGATCAAGCAGGTGTTGATCATTGTTGTTGAGTTCATACTCACTACCTGCCAGATTTTGTTTTTTCTCATAGCTAAACATATTAGTGATTTAACCACTGTCTCGTCATAGAGGTTCAAATTTTGGACAGTTTTGTTCAAAGCTACTATTGTGCTGTCATTAGTTTGGAGGAACACTTTTGTTCAACTCACAACAGTTTAGACTTTGTCATTGCTTGATGTTTTGGTTATTGTCATAATCAACTTGAGAAATTTTTTTGCATATGATCATAGTTGGTTGTGGATTTGGTGCTGCATTAAATCTGACAGTTTCCATTACCATCATGCTTCCTTTCCAACTTTTGCAATTCATATTTACCATTAGAAAATGATGTGAATTGCTGCCATGGCTACTGTTTTGAGCCTCAACTCTGTTTAAATCTTTGGAGACAGTTTTGGTTTTGTTTGACTATTTAGTTGGAGTTTAGTTGGATTATACATTAGGAGCCTGTTAGTGTTTTAGGTAGCATGGTTTAAGGTGTGATTGGAGAATGAATACCCTACTGCTGCTAGAACAAACTCTTCAAGGTTGAACATCACTTTGTGGACTGTCATTACAAGCCTATTTGAATTCATGCCAAGCTTGTATTTCATACTTTATTAACATAATGGAAAGTTGTTTGTATAATGTATCCACTGTCCAAGTCTGTTATGGACAGACCTTTTGCATTTTTTTGTATCTGGCTGCGTGTGTTGCATTTGTTACCAAGAGGAGCACTATATGCTTGTTTGGCATTCATCATTAAGCATTGTTGACACATAACAAACATAACCACTGCCAGATATATATTCACTTTCTGATACCTATAAACCATGTTTTCATTAGGGTTACTGTTGGAATACATACACATGTTTTGGCTTATGACTTTTTATGATTGGATTCTGCCTTGAGTTGCTGGTAGCACCATAAGCCCTTGCTTCATGTTACATAACCTCATTTTGTGTTAGAAGTTATGGGCCATTTTGTGAATCTGAGTACTGTCAGTATGTTTTTTAGAGTTTTAAGTAATCAGTCCAATTTGCATTTGGGAGTTTTGTTTAAATTCTTTGAGCTTGCATTGTTGCTGTTAGTCCATTTTTGGCATAAGGAGTTTTGTAGTCTGCTCCTAGGTGGGACTGAAGCCATGTTTGTGGACTGTTTGGGGTTGTGACAGATTTGCTGTCATGAGGATTAGGTCTGCTGGTGGCCTTAAGTTTGTTGACATTAGTTGGATATAATGCATAGGTTTTGGCCGAATTGGTCTGTAACTATGATGTATTTAACCTGTTATTGAAGGCTGAACTTGTCAATTCTTGCTGCCAAGATTAGCTCATCATACCAGAAGTTTAGTCAGATTTTGATTTGGAGGATCCTGGTTTGGAATTGAGTTTGAGTTTTAAACTTGGTTGACATTTTTAGGACTGTTGATCTCTTGCTATCCAGTTTGATTGGGAGTTCTTTTAAAATTATGGAATTCTAATCAGTTTGATCTTCTGGAGCACATATAGGTTGGACATGTATTTCAAGCAAGTGTGTTTGTTTTTGGGTAACTGTTTTGTAAGGGTTTAGTGTCTGATGATTAGTTTGGTAATGGACATTTTTGTCACTGTCATTGGTGGATTGGTTGTTGTCATTAGATTTATGCATATGTTTAGATCTGTTGTGCCTCAAAGTTGCTAATCCATGAGAACTTTTCTCTTAGACAGTATAGGTGAGACTAGGTTATTTGTGTGAAGGCTTTGTAGGTATGTTTACTTTTATGAAAGTATGGTCGTTGGAGTTCTATGTGTAGGCTGTCCAGACTTATTTTGAGGATCCTTTTAGCAAGCTTGAACTATCATTCACATAAACCATATCTTGCCTCAGTAGAGTTGGAGATCTCTTTTCTTCAAAATCATCATAAGCAGCAGGTTTAAGAATTGTAAGTAAGCCTATGTTTGGCTTTTGAGCTCACCTTTTTTATGATCACCTTGTCTTGGTCTGTCCATGTTTTTGAAAGCATCTCACTTGCTAGTATTTTGTTCAATATATGTTGATTAAATCTCTCTGTCAAAACTTGTTCAATATTGAATGTTGGATGTAAAACAGACCCTCACCTATGTGCACTGGCTTTGAGTTGTGATCCATGGTTTCAAAACGCATCTCAAGCTTCACTATGCATTTTCATTCGTGTTTTACTATGTGCACATTATTTTAAAAAACCAACTGCACCATCATGATCCTCATGAAATTTCAAGTGATTTATACTTTTATTTTGCTAAAATTGGTTAAAATTTGACAAAGTTGTGATGAAATCGTATTTGGCATTTTTCATGTTCTTGTTTTGATTTTGCCCAGCCATTCTGCTTACCTTGGTATGTATATTTATGGGGTGGCATCAATACATGGATGTATTGCCACCCCAGTGGTTACACACTAGCCCTTAAGTCACCTTGCACTGCCAAGACCTGTGTTCGAGCCTCAGTGAGGCCATTTTTATTAAATTTGTGATTCTTTCCTTGTTTTATCATTTTCTTCTCCTTTTCCATTTGGTTAACACGCGCACAGTTGGCTGATTTGGTTAAGTTCTGGGTTTGTGAGCATGAGGGTGTGGGTTCAACACTCTCCTTGACCATTCCATTTATTTTTATCACTCATTTGTTTATATTTTCTTCACAAAATTCAAAATTTCACAACTTTCTCATGCTTCATTATTTTTGATCCGTTCTTTTTGCAAAATGCTCTTAATCTTGTCTAGTTTCACATGTTGAGAAAATATTTCAAATATGTTCATGTTTGTAATACTTTTCACACACTTGAAATTGTTCCCTTTTAAGGTTGTTTACCTTGTTTCTTGTTGAAACCTTTTTAATGCTTGAACTATCTCGTGACATTGTGTTTACATATGATATCCTTCACCATTTACCTATTATCCTAGCCTTAGGATTTGAGTCTCTGTGCTCACTTTTAGCGTCCCGCCGTGGACAACCTTTACCCCTTTATCCTAACCTTAGGATTTGAGTCGCCGTACTCATATTTAGTGTCCCGCCGTGGACATTCTTTACCATAACAATCTCAACGTAGATTCAGGAGTCGCCGCAGTCCATGTAAGTACTTCCCTATGAATGCTTACATCCCTTTGGAACCTTGACCACAGTCAAGAGTTCTTCACCCCTTAGTTAGGGGAACTACGAACGCTCTGATTTCTCAAAGTTTATTTTGAGAATACGTAGGCACAAGTCCCCGGTCCTTGGCGAGCGACCTTTTCTTTTTTCCTTCATTTCAACCTTTATGTCTTTACCCTTAGCACTTTTCCCTTAGCAAGCAAACTTTAGCAAACACAAATATTAACAAGAGGTTCCTGTAGAGTACTACAGATGTTTAGGATGTGAAATACCTACCCTAGGCATAACCAATCCCTGAACCTTTAGATCTCTCTTTGCTTAGCTTTAGGCCTTGCCTTTTGCTTTGCATTTTTATAGGTCTTTCTTTCTTTGAACCTTTCCTTTTGGATAAATTAAAGTCCGGTTGTGAATTTAAGAATTAAAGATTCAAGTTAATCAATAGCTTGGTATCACAATTCTCACCGCAACAGAAATGGCGACTTCACTGGGGAAATCCCCTAAGAGGGTTAAACCCATCTTGTTTATATTTGTGTTTGCTATATGTTTGCTTACTTGTATATTTGTATATATTTGTATATATATCTGTCTGTGCCTGGGATTTACTGTGTGCAGGGTTGTTACTTTGAATGGTGAGGATAAGTCCTATACCCGGACTTGAGTGCACTTATGATAGGAAGGTGGTATATTCAAGAAGGCTTATAGGGAGTTGATTCCCAACCAAGCTGACTTGAGAAACCACCACTCAGTGGAGGCCCTCTTGAGAGTAGTTTTGTTGAACAAGTATTTGTGAAAACATTACTACTTTCAACCTATGAGCCTGTGACACTGAGGACTTTTAGTTACCTTTTACCCCCACTTGGCCTTTTAGGACATAGTGCGATGGCTATGAGGGAGTATTTTCGAAGTAGTTGATATGCGATACTACACTCAGACGAGACTCTCTTGAGAATATTATTGATTTCCAAGTAGTTGGTGTGTCGATAATATCCGAAAGATGGGTCGAGGACTCTGGGAACTTTGTTAGAACCCGTTTTGCAGGTGTTTTACCCATAGTACATACCTTATGGTTGGTTATTTGCCCATACCTCATGCTGTGATCTCGAACCTTTGATCCTGTTATATGTGTTTTTGCATCCCATCTCGCATAGCATTGTATTGCATTGCATTTGCATCTTTGCATGGTTCATTGCATACCTGTGTTTGTCTTTCACTCATCTCCAGCTGTCCTCATCTTCCAATGTGCCTTTGAGTCGTCAAACTGATTCCTCGACACTGATATCGGACTAGAGCTAATTACAGATGCAAGATGTCAGAGCAAGAAGCACACAACACAGAAATTCGAATGGAGATTGATGGGTTGAAATTAGGCATGACTAAGCTCACCGAGATGCTTCAACTATTGATTGCCAGAGGAGAGCCATCTCAAAGGACCGTCCTTCAGGAAGTTTCAAGTGCTAACCCTGCTCCTGTTCAAATACTTCCTTCAACTTGGCCAGAGTTTGGTTTACCTCCCAACTACTCTCCACCTCTTGCATCTGCTGCTATGATCAGTCCAACTGTCAGACCAGTTTTTCAAACTCCCGTCTTTGCAGAGCCCAGACCTGTGGTCCACACTGTTGCCTAGAATGGTCGAACTCCCTTTGAGACTCCTTTCTTTGACTATAATGCTGCAAGTGCTCAAGGAGAAGACCATGAAGATTTTGTTGAGCCTGAGATCGTCCGTGAACAATTTCAAAATATAGACAAGAGACTCAAGGCTTTTGAGGGTACAAACTTCTTCAACGTTGATGCAGACAATATGTGCTTAGTTTCTGGCCTCGTTATGCCTGCAAAGTTTAAGATTCCTGAGTTTGTGAAATATAAGGGTCATTCATGTCCAAGAGCCCATCTGATCATGTACTTCTGAAAGATGACAGCCTACACCAACAATCAGAAACTGCTCATCCACTGCTTTTAAGACAACTTGAGTGGTGCTTCTCTCAAATGGTATATGAACTTAAAGCATAATAGTATTCACTGCTTCCAGGATCTCACCAACGCTTTTATGAAACAGTATAAATATAACCTGGACATGGCTCCTGATCGCCGTCATCTTCAAAATATGTCTCAGGGCGAAAGAGAGTCATTCAAAGAATATGCTCAACGTTGGAGAGAGTTAGCTTCCCAAGTTGAACCCCCTCTAGCAGAGAAAGAGCTAACTGGAATGTTCATGGATACTTTGTCTCCTTTCTATTGGGAAAAGATGATTGGGAGTGTTTCTTCAAGTTTTACAGATCTCGTGACCATTGGCCAAAGGCTAGAAGAAGGGCTAAAAAATGGTAAAGTCTCCAAAGCTGTTGAATCTTCAAGTGGTGCAAAGAAATCCTACGGGAATTTCCAGAAGAAGAAAGAGGATCATACTAATGCTGTTATGACTGAAGTGAGAAGGCCTCGCCCTAGACCTCAGTTTATTGATCATCATGTTGTTGCTGTTGTTGTTACTCCACGACCTGCTCAGATTCCTCAATGTCCAACTGTTGGACATAACCAGTATCAAAATAGGACAGAACTTTATCCCGGTCTGGTTCAACAAGGGCTGATCACTACAAAGGCTTTGAAACCTCCTCCTAATCCTCCTCCAACTGGATTTAGGGCCGATCTCCATTGTGCTTTTCATGAAGGTTCCCCAAGCCACGACTTGGAGCATTGTTATGCACTGAAAGCCAGAGTGTGGGAGTTGATTCAAACTGGAATCCTTAGTTTTAAGGATAACCATCCGAATATCCAGAACAATCCATTTCCATAGCATCAAAAAGTGAAGCTTCAGTCCAACTTCAGCAGACTATCTTTTTTAACGCTAGTGTTTCAGACAGGACAACTAATCTTTGTACTGATTTAGTCACTAGGCCTTTTGTTTCTCTTTGTTTGCATTTTCCTTCATTTTGTTTAAGCTGTTTGCTTTTAATTAGTGTTTGTACTTTCATACCAATGAAATGAGCATTACAACTTTTGATTTCAATTCATTTTGTCTATTATCTGCACTTTTATACTTTCAATTATTTACTCTTTGTCCAAACTTTTGATTATGCAAATATTCGAGGGAGGATGATGAAAACGTTATGCCCATAACTGCTGTCTGTATGCTTTCAATCAAACTTTGTTGACGATGTAAGGCATTGTTTCAACTCCCAAACACTGGAGAAATAAGGAAGATAATCCCTAGTCAACCCCTTCGAGCCTAGAAGTTGGAGTTTCTTTCTTTATAAAAACCCGCAATCTTAACCTTGGGGTGGGTAGTTCTCAGTTAACTCAGTTGCGAGACACCTTTCATATAAAGGTTGCAACCATAATTTATTTTCCTTCGCACACAGCAAACGAGTGTCGAAGATGTTTTTCAAGCCAAAAAGCCGATGATGGTTCACCGTAATCATTAAAGCCAGGTAGTCACTTTCTTTCAAAATAAAAAAATTTAAAAGAAAAAGCCCACTAAGTCAAAACCTATGAAGGAGACTTAGGCAAAACTGGGGCATCCCGCTGACTGTAAGTTTAAAAAAGGGAAACAGTTCAGGAAAAAGTTAGGGATAATAAAAAGAAGAGATCTTTAAATCTTCACCCTGAAAAACCTCAATGTTAGAGTAACCAAATATTGTAAAGAAGTAGTGACTGCTGTTTCAAGAGTCCTTGGACTTCTAAACCATCATCATGGCTATAATCAGTGTAATTCCTATAGGAACCTGAGTGTATATTCTGAGTTAGCGGAGCATAGGACTGAAGATCATCACGTATATTGGGTGGGTACAAATAAACTTTGAGCCTTTATCCTTTTTTTCTTAAACCGTGAACCAGGCCACGCTACAACCTGTAAGAACACAGATTGTTTCTTAGTAATATCTCTATGTTTTAATGATAACGCTTATGAAATTTTATATTAAAGAATTATATACTCTAAAATTGGTTCATGAATATTTGCTGCAGATAATTAAGTATATATACATCCAAGAGAAAATTAATCTGAACATAGAACTATGGAAGGCTCTGAAGAGTCAGAATCATCTTATAGAAGAATCTGAGCGCTGTCTGCAGAAGAATCTGAAGCAGAAGCTACAGAAGAATCTGAAGCAGAAGCTACAGAAGAATCTGAAGCAGAAGCTACAGAAGAATCTGAAGCAGAAGCTGCATAAGGATTTGAAGCAGAAGACTCTAATAGATCTGAAGACTCTGAAGCATTGAAGAACATTGGATGAGAGTTAAGAAGCACAGTTTTTCAGAAGACTCTGAGAGTACTACACGCTGTATGTATTGAGGATCTGATTCATAAAACTCTGCTCTGATAGAACTACACGCTAAAGCACACTTGCTGCATTACTCTGATTCAGCAAAATCGGATGGGTATCCAAGACTCTGATCATGCAAAATCTGATGGTTAACTTTGCTGAAAAGAAATACTTATTGAAGAAGAATTCAAAGTAATATCCTTTGATTTGGCTCAACGACTCTTTCCTCTTTCATGCTTGACACTAGAACACAGACCAAAAAGCATTTCTCTGTGCATTCTACTTCCAGGAAAGGTCATGTGATGTAAAGACAAAAAGGTTCAAGCCTTTTTAGTATACAGCCTCCAACGTCAAGACTTTGTGGACTATTGTGCATATAAAAGCAAGTCTTCCTCATCTTCTTCAAAGTGATCCATAACAAACGAATCTCTGAAAGAAACTCTTACAAGCTCTCATAAAATATTCTTATTGCTGAGTTTATTCTTTTGTTCTTAACATTAAGTGAAAAATCACTGTTGTGATAAAGCTTGTTAGAAGCATTCATACACTTGTATTAATCTTACATTTTATTGTAATAGTTCCTTAAGAAGATCCAGTTGGGATCAGTAGTTCTTGAGAAGACTTTGAACAGTTGTTCTTAGTGCTTACTATTGTAATCAGTTGATTAAATAGTGGATCATCTTCCAGAATCAAAGCTTCTCATCCAGAGAATGTGATCATTGGAAAGAAGGATGTCCCTATCAGAACAAGATCCTTCCTCAGATCCTCTGAAGCATCATTATTTGGATTGGTGTCAGTAATTGAACCAACCACTGTGGATGAAGCTCTGCAAGACAATGACTGGATTATTGCCATGCAAGAAGAGCTAAATCAGTTCACTAGAAATGATGTGTGGGACTTAGTTCCAAGACCAAAAGGATTCAACATAATTGGAACTAAGTGGGTCTTCAGAAATAAGCTAAATGAGAAAGGAGAAGTTGAAAGAAATAAGGCAAGGCTTGTTGCTCAAGGGTACAACCAACAAGAAGGTATTGATTACACTGAAACTTATGCTCCAGTGGCAAGGTTAGAATCTATACGTCTTCTTATTTCATTTGCTGCACAATATAACATCACTCTATAACAGATGGATGTTAAAAGTGCCTTTCTAAATGGTATTATAGAAGAAGAAGTTTATGTTCACCAGCCTCCTGGTTTTGAGAGTGAAAAATTTCCAGAACATGTTTTCAAACTAAAGAAATCTCTGTATGGTTTAAAACAAGCTCCCAAAGCTTGGTATGAGAGGTTAAGCAATTTTCTTCTGGAGAAAATTTTCATCAGAGGCAAAGTGGACACAACACTCTTTTGTAAAACATTTAAGAAAGATCTTCTAATATGTCAAATATATGTAGATGATATTATATTTGGATCTACCAATACTATGCTGGGAAAGGAGTTTGCTCAATGTATGCAGGAAGAATTTGAAATGAGCATGATGGGAGAATTGAAATTCTTTCTGGGAATTCAAGTCAACCAAACTCCAGAGTGCATTTACATTCATCAAACCAAATATGTTAAAGAACTTCTGAAGAAATTTAACATGACTGATAGTAAGATGGCAAAGACTCCCATGCATCCAACTAGTACACTAGGCAAGGAAGAGGTAAGTAAGAAAGTAGATCAGAAACTCTATAGAGGTATGATAGGATCTCTTCTCTACTTAACTGCTTCTAGACCTGAAATTCTGTTCAGTGTATGCCTATGTGCAAGATTCCAATCAGATCCTAGAGAATCTCACTTAATTGCTGTTAAGAGGATTCTAAGGTATCTGAAAGGTACTACTAACGTGGGTCTGTGTTACAGAAGATCTGATAAATATAAATTAGTTGGATTCTGTGATGCTGACTATGCTGGAGACAGAGTAGAGCGTAAAAGTACTTCTGGAAGCTGTCAGTTCCTTGGAAGTCATCTGATCTCATGGTACAGCAAGAAGCAACCCACAATTGCACTTTCTACAACAAAGGCAAAATACATTGCTGCTGCTGGATGTAGCACGCATATGCTCTGGATGAAGAGTCAGTTAGAGGACTATCAGATCTTTGAGAGTAATGTATCTATCTTCTGTGATAATACTTCTGCTATATGTTTGTCTACAACTCCAATTTTACACTCTAAGGCAAAACATATAGAAATTAAACATCATTTCATCAGAGACTATGTTCAGAAGGGTATTATAAACTTAGCTTTTGTTGATTCAGATCATCAATGGGCTGATATTTTTACAAAACCCCTTGCTGAAGATAGGTTCAAGTTTATTCTGAAAAATATTGGTATGGATTTTTGTCCAAAATAATATTTATTAGAGGCAAACTTCTCAGATGCAAAATGTTTAATGCTCTGAAGTATTTCATTTTTTAATTTATTCATTTTCTTGAATTATTTTACTTGTGTAAATCTGAACTAACAATGCTCAGAGGATCTGAACGTTGTCTAACGTTTCATTTCTCAAGAGATTTCAGAAGCACAAGCAAGCAAACACGTGTAGCTCAGAAACTGAAAAGGTAGAGTGCACTTTACTGAATTAACGTTTGAAGTACTGCTTTGAAAATATGATTTTTCTTGATTTTCCCCCCATCTGTCAGAATCATAATTGCTGTGCAATGATGTTTTTACTTTTTCATTTAATGCTATGTGAAGCATGCCTATGTGACTGTTTGTGTATCTGATTTTATCTATAAATATCACAAATCACACCATTTCACACTTTTCACCTCACGAACCTTTTATGCATTTCTGTCGTCTCTTTGCTCTCCATCTAAACCCTAAACCTAAAACCTCTCACTCAAGAACATCAATGGCATCTTCTTCATCAACATCTGCTCAGATGCAATCAACCATTGCTACTTCTGCTCCTAATGCTGAAGCTTACAAAGAACCTGTGAGAACTCTTCTCACTCCAACTATAGAACTGGAAGTTCTGAGTGAATGTTTCATAGACCTTGAGTCCATTGAAGAAAATGGATTTAATCTTTCCCCAACCATCCAAACTCAGAGTTGGACAAAGTATTTTGACAGGCTTATGGGTCCTGTTTATCCAACTTTGGTGAAAGAATTCTGGATACATGCTCAGGTGTGCCCTAAATTCATCCATTCTTCTGTCCTTGGAAAGGAGATTGTGATTACTGAGAAGCTGATCAGACAACTCATTGGGTACTCTGAAACTGATGGTGAAACCAGTCTACAATCTGCTCGTGTGGATCTTGCTGATGTGTTTCAAGAAGTTACTATTTCTGGGGAACCAACTAGCAAAGTAAGGGAACTGAAGCCAGTCTACAGGATCTGGGCCAAGATTTTCATGAGTTCCATCTTTCACAGAAAATCATCAAATTCCCCAGATTATGTCAGTGCTGAACAACTATACTTTATGTTCTGTATGAGCAAGGGAAAGAAGGTGGACTTGCCTTATCTTCTGTTCAGTCACCTTCTAAATCATATAAAGGAAACAAGAGAAGATGTAAGAGTCAAAACTGGAAAAGTTAGGAATTTGATTCCTTTTGGTAGACTGATATCATACATTCTAACAGAGAATGGTCTTGTGAAATATCTGTATGATACTGGATTGACAGAGGATCTGTCATATGTCATAGGTTCTGTCATCAATGGCAATACTCTGAAGAGGATGAAAGTCATCACAGAGCTTGCCAGTAAACCTAAGAAAATTGCTACTAAGGATGTCAACAACAGAAGGATTCCTGTTGAAGATTTTCTAATGTTCACTGCTGAAGAACCAAGGGAGATCATCTTATCCTACATAGTTGATTGTCTATTAAATGGTGTTCCTCTGCCTGTGAACATCGTCCAGAAGGAAGGAGAAGTTCTGCCCAATCCTGTTAGAGAAAGACGCTCAAAGAAGTTTGCTGAAGAAGGATCTGAGGCTCAACCAAAGAGAAAAGCCTCTGAAGCTGCTGCTAAGCCTCAGAAGGTAAAGAAAGTGAAACCCACTCCTCCAGAAGCAAGTCTAGAAGACATAAGAGAAACTATCAAACAGGTCTTAACATCTGATCCAACTCCAACCATTCACTCTCCATTACCTTCACCTCCTCCATCACCTTCTAGACCACAATCATCTGTACCACCATCATCTGGAATTCATACATCTGAACCCCCTTCATCTCAAACTACACTTTCACAACCATCTTCTGTACAAACTCCATCTGAACCACCTCAAACAAAAATCCAACCAGAACATCAACAACAAGAACCATCTTAGCCAGAACCTCAACAAAAACAACAAACAGAACCTCAACAATAACAACAACAACTACAACCAGAACAACAACAACAATTTCCAGAACATCACTCTCAACCCATTTCATCTGAACCTCCCCAAACAACACCATCTGAACATCCCTCAATAATAGAACAACCGTTACCTGCTCCAGAACCCTCAAATGACATTCTTGATCTGGAACCACTTGCAACCATGGTTGTCTTGTCATCCACCTCATGTCACTCCACTGATTCATCTGATTCTGAATCAGAAGTTCACTCACCCTCTTGTTTATACATTCCTGATCCACTTAAACCTGCATTCTTTGATCTATCAGCACCTGACCAAATAAATCGTAGACTTTCACTTCGTTCAAATTTCAACCTCTCAGATTTTCAAAATTCATCCTCTGAAGCTGAAATTTCACCAACCCCTACACCTCAACTCACCATACCACAACCATCTGAACCTCAACCATCTGCACCTGCACCTCAACAATCTGCACCTCAACAATCTGAACCTCAACCATCCGAACCTCAACCATCTGAACAACCATCATCTGATCCAACACCTCCTAACACCACTTGTGAACAACCTCAGCCAAACTCTGAATCTGCTGAGAAAGTGACTCTTGAGGAATTTCTTTACCCCAACCCTAGATCAGATGTTGATAAAGTGTTTGAAAATTTCAAAAAGGAAGTTCGTATGGGGATTGCACGTGTGGAAGAAGAGTGTTTGTTCAGTATAGACCCTGTTAAATCTGAAGCTGCTTGGGATAAATTTATCTCTAAGTTCAACATGGTGGCCTCTCATCTCAAGACAGTCTGTGCTGAAGATGCTAAGGCAAAGTTTGCTAAGTTGGTAAGACAGACTCTGATGAGAATTCCCAAACCACCAGTGCTGCTTCTGGAAGCTGCTCCTGCTGAAGACTCTCCTTCTGAAGACGTTGCATCTGATATGGACATTGATGCATCTGCATCTGAAGTAAAGGATGACAATTCAGAACTTGTGAAAGAGGTTAAGGAAATCAAGTCCTGGATGATCAAATAAGAACAAACCACTGAAGAGATTAAGACTTGGATGGCCAAGCAAGAAGAGTCTACCACAAAGATCACAGATCTTCTAACCTTGATTGCATCTCGTCAACCCTAGTTTCTTTTCATGATTTTGCACTGCTGTTTTGAATATGTTTTCTCTTGTTTGTTTGTTATCATCTGTTATGTGAACCATCTGAATGAATGAAATTGTTTGCTTTGTTTTTCTTCTATTATCTTTTCTGTCTTTACACATCTTTTTGATTATGACAAAAAGGGGGAGAAAAAAAAAGAATCTGATTGTTCAATCCATAAGCAAATACTAAAACAAAATTCAGACATATTATTAACTATCTTTGAATTTAAGTCTTTTAGATTCTATTGTTTCATCTGACAAAATAAATTCATTGAAGTTATCCTGAGAATTACCCAACCAGACTCTGATTCTTGAAGCAAATTGTACTCTGAGTCTAAACGCAAAACCAGACTCTGTGTTTGAAAGAAGTCATCAGACTCTGATTAACCAGACTCTGTGTTTGAAAGAAGCCATTAGACTCTGATTCTGAAATACACTCAAGCAAAAAGGGAAGTATTCTTTTCCTTAGAGTATTCATTTCATGGGGAAATTATTAATCTCAGGGGGAGTTATAATTATTTGTTTTTATTATTGAACAAAATTTCTCATGTTTTGTCATCATCAAAAAGGGGGAGATTGTAAGAACACAGATTGTTTCTTAGTAATATCTCTATGTTTTGATGATAACGCTTATGAAATTTTGTATTAAAGAATTATATACTCTAAAATTGGTTCATGAATATTTGCTGCAGATAATTAAAGTATATATACATCCAAGAGCAAATTAATCTGAACATAGAACTATGGAAGGCTCTGAAGAGTCAGAATCATCTTATAGAAGAATCTGAGCACTATCTGCAGAAGAATCTGAAGCAGAAGCTACAGAAGAATCTAAAGCTGAAGCTACAGAAGAATCTGAAGCAGAAGCTGCAGAAGGATCTGAAGCAGAAGACTCTAATAGATCTGAAGACTCTGAAGCATTGAAGAACTTTGTATGAGAATTAAGAAGCACAGTTTTTTAGAAGACTCTGAGAGTACTACACGCTGTATGTATTGAGGATCTGATTCATAAAACTCTGCTCTGATAGAACTACACGCTAAAGCACACTTGCTGCATTACTCTGATTCAACAAAATCTGATGGGTATCCAAGACTCTGATCATGCAAAATCTGATGGTTAACTTTGCTGAAAAAAATACTTGTTGAAGAAGAATTCAAAGTAATATCCTTTGATTTGGCTCAACGACTCTTTCCTCTTTCATGCTTGACACTAGAACACATACCAAAAAGCATTTCTCTGTGCATTCTACTTCCAGGAAAGGTCATGTGATGTAAAGACAAAAAGGTTCAAGCCTTTTTAGTATACAGCCTCCAACGTCAAGACTTTGTGGACTATTGTGCATATAAAAGAAAGTCTTCCTCATCTTCTTCAAAGTGATCCATAACAAACGAATCTCTGAAAGAAACTCTTACAAGCTCTCATAAAATATTCTTATTGCTGAGTTTATTCTTTTGTTCTTAACATTAAGTGAAAAATCACTGTTGTGATAAAGCTTGTTAGAAGCATTCATACACTTGTATTAATCTTACATTTTATTGTAATAGTTCCTTAAGAAGATCCAGTTAGGATCAGTAGTTCTTGAGAAGACTTTGAACAGTTGTTCTTAGTGCTTACTATTGTAATCAGTTGATTAAATAGTGGATTAAGTCCTTGTTTGAGAAAGGAAAATCACTCTAGATAGGGTGGTCTGGAGTAGTTGAGTTCAACGAACCAGGATAAAAATACTTGAGTTTTTACTTCTAAGTTTTATCTTCATACTTATTCAACCCCCCCTTTGATCGCGACTTTCTATGTCTAATACAACCTAACTGCAAGTGCACAGTCTATCACGTAGTAATAATAGATATCGATCCCACAGGGACTCGTAATCAAACTAGTGTTCTCGGGAGTTACTATGTTTAACTAGGTAGATAATGTTGGAGGGAATAAGATTGTCACTAAAGGGAACTAAGAATGTTACTTAGATTATAATTAATTGAATCGATATGCAGTAATTATGTTCTTCGGGGATTTGACAAGTTACCGGTGTATGAAATAATTTTCAGAGTTTATTTAAGCAGAAAATGGTGATTTGAAGACTCTCGCCTCACGATGGTTATTGACGCTAATCATAATTCTAAGGGCCAAACGTACACTTTCGTATCCCATTCGGGGTTAAAATTATTTTTTGGAAATCTCTAAATTCTAATTCATTTTAAAGTGCTTTCGCTGTTATTAAAATGAGTGACTAGTGTTTACTATCTGATCTTGCCGCAACTTTCGCTTGTTGGTTCGTATCTTAATTAATTTCCCACTTTCGTGGCAAAACTACTTTTAAATAAGTTCTCGCTTTCGCGACGAAGTTTATTCAGTAAATTAATTTTAAACACTCAGACCATAAATGACTTTTGAAAAAGACAATTTTCAACCGGTTATTATCAAATCCCTTTCAAATTATTACTACATATCGATTACTTAAATTTAGCTAGACATGGATTATGGAAAGGTAAAACATAAATAAAAACAATAAATAATAGCATGCATCATAATAAAACTAGAATTACGATTGAAATGAGAAACCTGTAAATATTCCAATTGGCCTTTGGGCAGATCCTCCACAGGTGTTGGCAGGATTCTGGTCTTTATGCCAATTTGATCGTACAACGGAAATAGAAATTACAGAAGAATAAAAAGGCAACAAAAAAATAGGAAAGAAAATAAAACTGAACTTTTGCTCTGGAAATGGAATTGGGCAGCACTTCGTTGTATGAATGCGGCTCCCTTTCTGAGGTCCCCTTCTTCCATTTTTATAGAAATGGAATTCTAACGGTTATAACTGAAGAGGGTGGACTTTGAGGCAGAATAATCAGGGAGTAGTGGTCCACTATTTGGGACTTGGAACTGCTTCTTTTACGTGAAACTGAAGTGGGGCGTTTTTGCCTGCATGACGGTCGTCACAAGGTGTGACGGTCGTCACCCGTGTGACGGTCGTCATGGAGCTGTGACGGTCGTCACAGCAGCAAAATCAGCATTCTGCGCTTTTCATGATGTTTTCATCTGGTTTTCGTCCATATTTCATCTGAGATTGCTTCTTTTCTTCATATTGCCTTGTTTAGACGTGATCATCAAATACCTGCAAAACATCAGACAAACAACACGGAAATAACCCGAAATCGGATCGAAAACAGTTAAACTTTAGTTGAATTATGCATCAAAACATATATACGATTTCGTGTTATCACCCTTCTAAGTATTTTCTCACCTTCAGTTGGCATCAGAGCTCCGGTTCTGTGTGTGCTACCACTTCACAGTGACAGAAAGATCCAGTGAGAAAAACTTTGATACTTATATTTGGTTGTTTATAATGGATGATGTTTGAACATCTAACAAGTATGAAGAAAGAGACAGAATCAGTACTAAACCCCCTATGTTTGATGGGGAGAAATTTGATTATTGGAAAGACCGGATTGAAAGTTTTTTCCTTGGTTATGATGCTGATTTATGGGATTTGGTCATAGATGGATATGTTCATCCCATTGATGGGAATGGCAAGAAAGTAGATAGAAAATCTATGACAGAAGCCTAAAAGAAGGAATTTAGAAATCACCACAAGGCTAGAACAATATTGTTAAATGCAATATCTCACACTGAGTATGAAAAGATCACAAATAGAGAAACTGCATTTGACATGTTTGAGTCCTTGAAAATGACTCATGAGGGAAACTCTCAAGTCAAGGAAACAAAGGCTCTGGCTCTAATTCAGAAGTATGAAGCTTTCAAGATGGAAGAAGCTGAATCTGTTGAAGCCATGTTCTCCAGATTTCAAATACTTACAGCTGGACTAAAGGTTCTGGATAAAGGTTACTCTACTGCTGATCACGTGAAGAAGATCATCAGAAGTTTACCTACCAGATGGAGACCTATGGTGACTGCGCTGAAAATGGCTAATGATCTGAACCATATTTCCTTGGAGGAACTAATCAGCTCACTAAGGAGCCATGAAATTGAACTTGAGGAAGATGAGCCTCAAAAGAAAGGTAAGTCAATTGCCTTAAAATCTAATAAATCTGCTAAAGCGTTGCAGGTAATAGAGGAAAGCTCTGAAGAATCCTCATCTGAAGATGAAGATGAATTATCCATGCTGTCTAGAAGAATAAACAAACTCTGGAAGCATAAAGGAAAGAAGTTTAGAAACTTCAAGAAGCCTGACCAAAGAAAGGAATCTTCTGGACACAGAAGATCTGGCAAAAAGGAGGTTGTCTGCTACGAATGTAAAAAACCTGGGCATTACAAAAATGATTGTCCAAAGCTTCTGAAAGAAAAGCCTAAAAGAAAATTTGATAAGAAGAAGAAGGTTCTAATGGCAACCTGGGATGATTCAGATACATCTGAATCTGAATCTAAGGCAGAAGAAGAATGTGCCAATGTAGCATTGATGGCAGACATAGAAGATCAGGAGGAAGGAATTTCAGGTTCTGAATCTGACTCTGACGCTGAAGAGGTAATGGCTAAGCTCACTAAAGATGAACTTATCATAGTTTTATCAGAGGTTCTGAAGAGCTATAATAATATTAAGCTCAAATACAAGGAGCGTCAAAGCAATCTTGTATCTGAGAATAATATTCTCAAATCAGAAGTGGTTGAGCTAAATGAAAAGAACTTAAAAATGAAAAATGATTTTGAATTAGCTCAACAAGACTCTGATTCTGAAACTGAGTCTGAATGCAAAAATATTTTGGAAAAGTATGACTACAGCTTTCAGAAGTTTCTTGTTAAAAGCATAGGCAGAAGCAAAATGGCTTCTATGATCTATGGAGTTAGCAGAAATAACAGAAAAGGAATTGGATATAAATCTTCCTCTGATTTAAATCCAAAACCTGTTGGTAAAATTATCATCAAGAAGACTCCTTTATATTCCAATTTTAAATTTGGTCACTTGAATGATATTGAACACACTCGTTCTGAAAAGAACATTCATGTGTTTAAATCTAAGGCTAGTCAGAATAAACCCTATGTTGAAAAACAGAAGTTTAGACGAACCTTCAGAACAACTAACCCAAAAGGACCCAAGAAGATCTGGGTACCTAAGAGTAAAATAATTCCTGTTGCAGATGTTCTTAGCAGCAAGGTCAGGACGCCAGTCATGGTACCTGGACTTTGGATGCTCGCGACATATGACGGGAGAAAGGTCTATGTTCCAAAGTATGGAGCTTAGATCTGGAGGTGACGTGAAATTTGGAGGGAATCATAAGGGCAAGATCATTGGATCTGGCACTATTGGAAACGGTAACCTTCCCTCTATTACTAATGTTTTACTTGTAGAAGGATTAAAGCATAATCTATTGTCCATAAGTCAATTAAGTGACAATGGTTATGACATAGTCTTTAATCAAAAATGTTGTAAAGCTATTAGTCAAAAGGATGGCTCAATCCTATTTAGTGGAAAGAGGAAGAACAACATTTATAAAATAAATCTTTCAGAACTTAAGGTTCAGAATGTTAAATGCCTCTTGTCTGTTAATGAGGAGCAATGGGTATGGCACAGAAGATTAGGGCATATTAATATGAGACGTATATCTCAGATTAATAAACTTAATCTTGTCAGAGGAATTCCTAAGTTGAAGTTCACCTCAGATTCTCTTTGTGAAGCATGTCAAAAAGAGAAGTTTTCAAAAATCATCTTTTAAATCAAAAATTGTTGTATCTACTTCCAGACCATTAGAATTACTTCATATTGATCTGTTTGGACCAGTGAAAACTGCATCCATCAGAGGCAAGAAGTATGGATTAGTCATTGTTGATGACTATAGTAGATGGACATGGGTAAAGTTCTTAAAACACAAGGATGAGTCACATTCTATGTTCTTTGACTTCTGCAAACAAGTCCAAAATGAAAAAGATTTCAAAATTATAAAAGTCAGAAGTGATCATGGTGGTGAATTTGGAAACAAATATTTTGAAAAATATTTTAATGAAAATGGCATTGCTCATGATTTTTCCTGTCCTAGAACTCCACAACAGAATGGAGTTGTAGAGAGGAAAAATAGAACTCTGCAAGAAATGGCCAGAACCATGATCAATGAGACTAATCTGGCAAAGCACTTTCGGGCAGAAGCAATCAGCACAGCATGTTACATTCAGAACAGAGTGTCTGTAAGACCTCTTCTGGAAAAGACTCCCTATGAATTATGGAGGAACAGAAAGCCCAACATTGCTTATTTTCATCCTTTTGGATGTATTTGTTATATGTTGAACACTAAAGAGAATCTTATCAAGTTTGATTCTAAAGCACAGAAGTGTTTCATGCTTGGATATTCTGAACACTCTAAGGGCTACAGAGTATACAATACTGAAACACAGATTGTGGAAGAATCTATACATGTTAGATTTGATGATAAGCTTGGCATTAAAAAGCCAAAGCAGTTTGAAAGTTCTGCAGATAGAGAAGTAGTCTTCATAGACTCTGAAGGATCAGAGGCAGACAAAGCTCAAGTGAAGGAACCAGAAGCAACGCCAGATGCAATTCCTTTGACTTCTCAGATAAACAACTTAAACATTTCTGAAGAATCAACTGTTAGAGGATCATCTTCCAGAATCAAAGCTTCTCATCCAGAGAATGTGATCATTGGAAAGAAGGATGTCCCTATCAGAACAAGATCCTTCCTCAGATCCTCTGAAGCATCATTATTTGGATTGGTGTCAATAATTGAACCAACCACTATGGATGAAGCTCTGCAAGACAATGACTGGATTATTACCATGCAAGAAGAGCTTAATCAGTTCACTAGAAATGATGTGTGGGACTTAGTTCCAAGACTAAAAGGATTCAACATAATTGGAACTAAGTGGGTCTTCAGAAATAAGCTAAATGAGAAAGGAGAAGTTGAAAGAAATAAGGCAAGGCTTGTTGCTCAAGGGTACAACCAACAAGAAGGTATTGATTACACTGAAACTTATGCTCCAGTGGCAAGGTTAGAATCTATACACCTTCTTATTTTATTTGCTGCACAATATAACATCACTCTATAACAGATGGATGTTAAAAGTGCCTTTCTAAATGGTATTATAGAAGAAGAAGTTTATGTTCACCGGCCTCCTGGTTTTGAGAGTGAAAAATTTCCAGAACATGTTTTCAAACTAAAGAAATCTCTGTATGGTTTAAAACAAGCTACTAGTGTAACAACCCAATTTTCGATAACTGATTAATTGTACTAATGGATTGGTATAGGTGGTTTATCTGATTTAAATAAGTTATGAGATTTATTTAATATGAGTTAATGGATTTAACTAATTTATTCTATTTGGTGAAATAAGGTGGGCTTAGTAGATATTTTCCAATTAATGATAAAATGAGATAATTGTGAAGAGAGAAATGGAATGGAAAGAAAATAATAGAGAGGAAGGAAAAAAAGAAAAGAAACAAAAGGATATAAAAAGGGGATTGGAGAGAAAGAGAAAGATAGAAAGAAAGAAAGAAAAGAGAAAGAAAGAAGAAAAGGAGAAATGAAGAGGAAAAAGGGAAAAAGCTTGGAGAATCTTCAAGAACCAATTTCGAAGCTCCGATTAATCGAGGTAAGGGTGAGAAACATTGCTATTTAATCATTGTATGCTATTATGTATGTTGGGTTTGGGTTTGTGGATGTTTTTCATCACTTTCCATTTTAGGGCAAGTTGGATTAATCGGTAGAATGATGATTTAATCGGTTGAAACTTGGAAATAATGCCGTAGAATAGTCGGGTAACATGAGGGTATGTTGTTTGAGCTGATTTTGATGATTAAGTGGTTGGTTGATGGTGGGATCAAGGGAGAAGACAGAATGGGGTTCTGTTCTGCGCAGGTTCGCTGGCTCTCGCCAGGCGAGTGAAGGCGAAGCTTCGCCGGGCGAAGCCCAGCGAATGCTGGCGAATAAATATGATTAAGTCCCAGTGGACTTCGCTGGCGGGTTCGCCAGGCGAAGTTGGATAGCGAAGGTTCGCCCAGCGAAGGTGCTGGCGAATGGTGGCGAATGAAGTCAGTAGCTACTGACTTCGCTCGCTGGGGAGTTCGCCGAGCGAAGGTCCAGCGAGTATTCGCTGCGAGGGTTCGCCAGGCGAATGAAGGCGAATCAGACAACATTCTTTTTTTAGTGTGTTGTTCATGTGGTGATTGTTTGGTTGATTCACATAGGTTAATACCTCTATGATATGAATAAGTATGTGATCCATGGTGATGATATGTGTTGTGTGTAGCCTTTGGGCGTGAATCCTAGACTTGTGGTATGAGTATTAATCAGATCGGTTATAAATACATGAGAACATGATAATGATTATGTGTGTATTATTCAATAATGGTAATGTGCGTATTATTTGATGATTTTGTGAAGGTTTGATGTAGTGTACAATTAGGTAATAAGTATGCATGAGAACATTGTGGATATATGTGTGCATAGCTTATAATTGTATTATTGGTACTGTGACATGTATACCTTGTATGAAATGGCATGAGATGAATAATAAACATAATACAAAAAATGTATTGTGGATGTATATTGTTTATATGCGGTTGTATGTTAAGATACATGAAGAATGCATGAGAGCATATTGATGGATATGCGTGCATCGTTTGATAAATATGATGTTTGTATTGATTGGATGTGATTATGTATGAACAATGCGTGAGAATATATCGTGAATATATGTACATTGCGTGGTAAATGTGTTATGCGTATAAGCATGATGTAATTCTTGTATGATGAATTACTTGAGAATGCATGAGAACATATTGTGGATATGTGTGCATTGTTGATAATGCGGTGATGATATTGAATTGTGAATGTATATTGTTGGTATATGGTGGTATGAATAGAATGCATGAGAACATGTCATGGATATGTGTGCATTGCTTGATAGATGTTGTAAATGCATATTGTATGTATGTGATTAAATGTGAATAATGCATGAGAACATATCGTGGACATGTGTGCATTGTTTGATAACTGTGAAGAATGCATGAGAACATATCGTGGATATGTGTGCATTGTGAGTGATAATGTGGTGATAGTGTTGAATTATGAATACATCGATGAATGTTATGTGAATATGTTGTGTGTGCAATCATAATGTAATTCTTGAAGAGATGAATTATTTGAATGCATGAGATTAAGATGTCGGTCTTAAGTGCATTTGTTGTGGCTGATTGTACATGCATCATTTAGTCAAGAGGCAATGTCTGTTAGTTTCGTGGAAACTAGTGGCTTGTCCCAAACCTAGAAGAGTGGGTTTGAAGGCTTAGAGGACGGGCCTTTGTTGTTATCGGTCTAGAAGAGTGGACCCGGTTTAATGTAAAAACTGAAAAATGATAACGAGTTATCGGTCTAGAAGAGTGGACCCGGTTTAATGTAAAAACCGAAAAATGATAACGGAAGTCGGTACCGCATTGCATTGAGTTGCATTGAGTTGTTGAGTCACATTGTATAATGTCATTGATATATGAAGTATGCATGTGAATGAGATGTTTGTTGAATACTTATGAAGCGTGCATGAAGACATGCTTACGTGTGAATGTTAGGATTGTGGAGTTGTGGATGTATGCATGATGTAAAATGCTTGGTGAATATTCATGTTGTATATATATATAAGTGACGATGTAAATGACTATGAGTTGAATTGTGGTGAGAAATAGGGAGTTAATTATATGATACCTATGTATACATGATTTTATGCTTTGATTATTATGGTAATATTTCTCACCCTTCTGCTGTTTTATAATGCTCTATGAGGCATTGCAGATTAGGTTGCTGGAGGCCTTTATGAAGTTCTGCTTGTAGTTCGAGGTCGCTACGTGTGTAGCGGTTTAGTAATTATTTATGGGTCGAGTCATGCTCTGGTCGTGTAACACGGGGATCGATTGCTTATGTTTTAGGATTACATTATGTAACCTAAGTTATGTTTTCATATTTGGAGTAATTGAGATAATGAGATGTTGGCCTTAGTGCCTAGAGATGTTGATTTTATATGATGAAAGTAAATGTTTCTTTTAAAGGATTTTCATTAATGAATCCGCTGCTAAATGGAAAGGTGTTTATGAGCATGACAAATGGTTTTAATGTGGTGCAAGTTTTGTGTGATGCCCTTTTATGGATGCATGTTAACTTTTACTCTGATTATGCATATATTATTTGCGGGGTTTAGAAGGGTGTTACATTAAGTGGTATCAGAGCAGGTCGGTCCGTCCGGCCAAGTTGTCTAATGTTATTTGTTCCCTTGTATGCGACATGTGTGTGAAAACACTGTCGATACATGTTGTTGCTTAACCTTGTCTGGAGAAGTGGGAATGATCTAAAGTGGGGGAGAAGTTGTGCTTCTCCAAGATGCTGCAGGTGTAGAAGTTGTAGCTCAGTGGGTGGTTAACACTCTTGTGGTTTGGTAAAGATAGTCTATACTCCATCATGATTTTGAGCTGCCTATTGACAAATTGAGGAACTGATCACCCTTAATCTCTTGTTGATAGTAGTTGGAGTTCTGTTGGATGGGATGGACGTGTCTTGCAAGCTTAGGTGGCGTGAGCAGAGAATTGTTTGGAGCTAAGCCAGGTGCTTAAGAAGTGTATTGATGAGTCGGCACGAGACAGTGAGGAGATGGTTAATTTTGATGGGAATTCGGGGTGCTAATGAAAGTGGGAAGATGGCGGTTTTGCCGACTAATTATATCTGTTTGGACAGTCGAAGAATTAAATTGATTGAGTAGTGTTGAGAATTATGTCTGGTGTGTGTGCTACGGCGACAGATTGTGGAGTTAAGTATAAGGGTGGATAATGACTTCTAGTGATTACTAAAGGAAATGAGATGGGGAATACATGGTTGGTATAATTGGACCCTTAAGCATTTCAAGAGTTGGAGAGGTATTGGATGACCTTTAAGTGTGGAAGGGTTGTTTCCGTGATTTTGTCGTAACGGAAAACCGTACTTCGGAATGACGCAAGATTAGAAGCGTTGGAAGATATTACAGTGCTCTATGTGATGGGAAAGTAGTGACATGGAATTAAGTATTTATTGGCGAAAAATCTTTGGATGTTATGGTAAGCGCGGAGAGTGCGGTTTGTGTTATCACCATAAGTTCACAGCTGAGTGTCCGTTTGATATAATGATTTTCCACACTTGATTGAGAGAGTCAATGGTTATGTAACCGATGGTGTTTGGATATGTTCGGAGAGTATAGGGGTTCATGTTGAGCGTCGGGAACTTGAGTTATTAGTATTGGGGAAGAGGCAGTGATGTACTACTGTGAAGAAAGTTCAAAGAGTTTGAGAAAGCTGTCAACAGTTTGTGTATTGGTTTTGCCAAGTCCGACAGGATTGTCGTTGTGTTTTGAGATACTTTGTTGATATGATTAAGAGATGTGTTAAGTACAACATTAATGAGTTTTGGTTATGCTTGAAGGCAATATAAAGTACAGAGAGGGATTATCTGACAAGTAATTTGGAGTGGGTTGTTGTTGTGTGTTTGTACCGGAGTTTGGAAGCCTCAATTGTTTAGTTGAGATTTGAGATGGTTACTGACCTTAAGGTATTTGTTTTATTTGAGAGAGAGTCAAATATGAGACAGAGAAGTAATTGGAACTCCTGAAGGAGTATGGTTTTGGTTAAATTACCATTCGGATGAGACCAAGTGGTAGCTAAGATATCGAATCGGGAATTTTGGTATACACTAATGAAGATGGTAAGGAAGTTAGAACTGATTAAGCAAATTCAGATATGAGTTCGGCCTGTGAAGAGACTTCTTATGGAGTTGAGCCTTGGATGTTGAGATTGACTTTTGGTATTCTGATGAGGTTCGAGGAAATCGGAATTCTGAGTTGAGTTGATAGATTAATTGAATTTAATGGATAAAAGTCAGAGGGCTTATTTTCGGATTAAGGGAAATGGTATTGTGAGATGTCGTGATGAAGTGTGTATTCTGAATAGTGTGAGTTGGATAAGAGTACTCAAGGAGAAGTACATCGAGAAAGATGGAGTATCCGTGCAGGTACTAGGAAGATGCGACTGAATTTGAGAAATAGTTTTGGATAGCCATAGATGGAGAAGGAATTGATTGAGTTTGTATATGTTGATTAGACTTGCTGGGAATTGAAGTATGGACATTAGAGATGGTTGGATCTGATACAACTGTTGAGTATTTCGAGTGGGATGGGATAGTATTCCCATGGGCTTTGTGCCGGGTTTTCTGATGAATTTGAGGAAGTATGATCCGATTTGGACAGTTAAGAATGGATTAACAAGAGTAACTCGTTGCCTACCAGTGAAGATGAATCATTCTGTTAGATGGGAACTCAAGTTTTTCGTTGAGATTATGGGAAAGATTGCGAAAGCGGTTGGGTGCCATGTTGAAGATGAACTCTGACTAGCGTCCGTGAATGGCATGGACAAACGAAGGAAACTATCCAGTATGAAGAGGACTCGTTGAGAGCTTGTGTGTTGGTCCAAGATGGATCTAAGGGTAGTTAATTGTCGTTGATGGAGTTGCCCACAATAACTGTTGCCATTTCGTATCGGAAACAACATCGTATGAAGTTCGTTGGGTAAGAGGGTATGACTCCTTTGTGTTGTTGCATGTCCAACGGGAGTGTTGTACTCGGATCAAAGACCGTGCAAGGGACGATGGAAACGATCAAAGAATCCAAGTCAGGCCGTGTTTTGAGAGTTATGGTAGTAATTGGTGTTGGTCGAGCTTGAAGTCTCGTGAGCACCCTGTGTTTTGTTGATCTGTATCAGAGTAGCGCAGCGGAAGCGTGAGGCGGATAGCATGTTAGACTGTTTTACCGCTGTCGCTTGAGAGGATTGCATGAGGTGTTCATATGTCTAAGTTGAAGAGGTACATTGATTCAGGTGGATGGTGTACAAGTGAGAGAGAATTTGACTTCGGAGGCGTGGCTAGTTCTAGTTGTTGATAAGAAACAACTTCGAAGTATAAAGATTCCTTTGGTGGAAGTAGTTATGGGAGAATTGGATTTGGAAGAATTGGAATGCGAGAGTCGTATCCAGAGTTGTTTGGATCAGATAACATTTTCGAGGACGAAAATTCCTAAAGTGGGGGAGGGTTGTAACAGCCCAATTTTCGATAACTGATTAATTGTACTAATGGATTGGTTTAGGTGGTTTATCTGATTTAAATAAGTTATGAGATTTATTTAATATGAGTTAATGGATTTAACTAATTTATTCTATTTGGTGAAATAAGGTGGGCTTAGTAGATATTTTCCAATTAATGATAAAATGAGATAATTGTGAAGAGAGAAATGGAATGGAAAGAAAATAATAGAGAGGAAGGAAAAAAAGAAAAGAAACAAAAGGATATAAAAAGGGGATTGGAGAGAAAGAGAAAGATAGAAAGAAAGAAAGAAAAGAGAAAGAAAGAAGAAGAGGAGAAATGAAGAGGAAAAAGGGAAAAAGCTTGGAGAATCTTCAAGAACCAATTTCGAAGCTCCGATTAATCGAGGTAAGGGTGAGAAACATTGCTATTTAATCATTGTATGCTATTATGTATGTTGGGTTTGGGTTTGTGGATGTTTTTCATCACTTTCCATTTTAGGGCAAGTTGGATTAATCGGTAGAATGATGATTTAATCGGTTGAAACTTGGAAATAATGCCGTAGAATAGTCGGGTAACATGAGGGTATGTTGTTTGAGCTGATTTTGATGATTAAGTGGTTGGTTGATGGTGGGATCAAGGGAGAAGACAGAATGGGGTTCTGTTCTACGCAGGTTCGCTGGCTCTCGCCAGGCGAGTGAAGGCGAAGCTTCGCCGGGCGAAGCCCAGCGAATGCTGGCGAATAAATATGATTAAGTCCCAGTGGACTTCGCTGGCGGGTTCGCCAGGCGAAGTTGGATAGCGAAGGTTTGCCCAGCGAAGGTGCTGGCGAATGGTGGCGAATGAAGTCAGTAGCTACTGACTTCGCTCGCTGGGGAGTTCGCCGGGCGAAGGTCCAGCGAGTATTCGCTGCGAGGGTTCGCCAGGCGAATGAAGGCGAATCAGACATCATTCTTTTTTTAGTGTGTTGTTCATGTGGTGATTGTTTGGTTGATTCACATAGGTTAATACCTCTATGATATGAATAAGTATGTGATCCATGGTGATGATATGTGTTGTGGGTAGCCTTTGGGCGTGAATCCTAGACTTGTGGTATGAGTATTAATCAGATCGATTATAAATACATGAGAACATGATAATGACTATGTGTGTATTATTAAATAATGGTAATGTGCGTATTATTTGATGAGTTTGTGAAGGTTTGATGTAGTGTACAATTAGGTAATAAGTATGCATGAGAACATTGTGGATATATGTGTGCATAGCTTATAATTGTATTATTGGTACTGTGACATGTATACCTTGTATGAAATGGCATGAGATGAATAATAAACATAATACAAAAAATGTATTGTGGATGTATATTGTTTATATGCGGTTGTATGTTAAGATACATGAAGAATGCATGAGAGCATATTGATGGATATGCGTGCATCGTTTGATAAATATGATGTTTGTATTGATTGGATGCGATTATGTATGAACAATGCGTGAGAATATATCATGAATATATGTACATTGCGTGGTAAATGTGTTATGCGTGTAAGCATGATGTAATTCTTGTATGATGAATTACTTGAGAATGCATGAGAACATATTGCGGATATGTGTGAATTGTTGATAATGCGGTGATGATATTGAATTGTGAATGTATATTGTTGGTATATGGTGGTATGAATAGAATGCATGAGAACATGTCATGGATATGTGTGCATTGCTTGATAGATGTTGTAAATGCATATTGTATGTATGTGATTAAATGTGAATAATGCATGAGAACATATCGTGGACATGTGTGCATTGTTTGATAACTGTGAAGAATGCATGAGAACATATCGTGGATATGTGTGCATTGTGAGTGATAATGTGGTGATAGTGTTGAATTATGAATACATCGATGAATGTTATGTGAATATGTTGTGTGTGCAATCATAATGTAATTCTTGAAGAGATGAATTATTTGAATGCATGAGATTAAGATGTCGGTCTTAAGTGCATTTGTTGTGGCTGATTGTACATGCATCATTTAGTCAAGAGACAATGTCTGTTAGTTTCGTGGAAACTAGTGGCTTGTCCCAAACCTAGAAGAGTGGGTTTGAAGGCTTAGAGGACGGGCCTTTGTTGTTATCGGTCTAGAAGAGTGGACCCGGTTTAATGTAAAAACCGAAAAATGATAACGAGTTATCGGTCTAGAAGAGTGGACCCGGTTTAATGTAAAAACTGAAAAATGATAACGGAAGTCGGTACCGCATTGCATTGAGTTGCATTGAGTTGTTGAGTCACATTGTATAATGTCATTGATATATGAAGTATGCATGTGAATGAGATGTTTGTTGAATACTTATGAAGTGTGCATGAAGAGATGCTGACGTGTGAATGTTAAGATTGTGGAATTGTGGATGTATGCATGATGTAAAATGCTTGGTGAATATTCATGTTGTATATATATATAAGTGACGATGTAAATGACTATGAGTTGAATTGTGGTGAGAAATAGGGAGTTAATTATATGATACCTATGTATACATGATTTTATGCTTTGATTATTATGGTAATATTTCTCACTCGTCTGCTGTTTTATAATGCTCTATGAGGCATTGCAGATTAGGTTGCTGGAGGCCTTTATGAAGTTCTGCTTGTAGTTCGAGGTCGCTACGTGTGTAGCGGTTTAGTAATTATTTATGGGTCGAGTCATGCTCTGGTCGTGTAACACGGGGATCGATTGCTTATGTTTTAGGATTACATTATGTAACCTAAGTTATGTTTTCATATTTGGAGTAATTGAGATAATGAGATGTTGGCCTTAGTGCCTAGAGATGTTGATTTTATATGATGAAAGTAAATGTTTCTTTTAAAGGATTTTCATTCATGAATCCGCTGCTAAATGGAAAGGTGTTTATGAGCATGACAGATGGTTTTAATGTGGTGCAAGTTTTGTGTGATGCCCTTTTATGGATGCATGTTAACTTTTACTCTGATTATGCATATATTATTTGCGGGGTTTAGAAGGGTGTTACAACTAGAGCTTGGTATGAGAGGTTAAGCAATTTTCTTCTGGAGAAAAATTTTCATCAGAGGAAAAGTGGACACAACACTCTTTTGTAAAACATTTAAGGAATATCTTCTAATATGTCAAATATATGTAGATGATATTATATTTGGATCAACCAATACTATGCTGGGAAAGGAGTTTGCTCAATGTATGCAGGCAGAATTTGAAATGAGCATGATGGGAGAATTGAAATTCTTTCTGGGAATTCAAGTCAACCAAACTCCAGAGTGCACTTACATTCATTAAACCAAATATGTTAAAGAACTTCTGAAGAAATTTAACATGGCTGATAGTAAGATGGCAAAGACTCTCATGCATCCAACTAGTACACTAGGCAAGGAAGAGGTAAGTAAGAAAGTAGATCAGAAACTCTATAGAGGTATGATAGAATCTCTTCTCTACTTAACTGCTTCTAGACCTGACATTCTATTCAGTGTATGCCTATGTGCAAGATTCCAATCAGATCCTAGAGAATCTCACTTAACTGTTGTTAAGAGGATTCTAAGGTATCTGAAAGGTACTACTAACGTGGGTCTGTGTTACAGAAGATCTGATAAATATACATTAGTTGGATTCTGTGATGCTGACTATGCTGGAGACAGAGTAGAGCGTAAAAGTACTTCTGGAAGCTGTCAGTTCCTTGGAAGTCATCTGATCTCATGGTTCAGCAAGAAGCAACCCACAATTGCACTTTCTACAACAGAGGCAAAATACATTGCTGCTGCTGGATGTAGCACGCAGATGCTCTGGATGAAGAGTCAGTTAGAGGACTATCAGATCTTTGAGAGTAATGTATCTATCTTCTGTGATAATACTTCTGCTATATGTTTGTCTACAAATCCAATTTTACACTCTAAGGAAAAACATATAGAAATTAAACATCATTTCATCAGAGACTATGTTCAGAAGGGTATTATAAACTTAGCTTTTGTTGATTCAGATCATCAATGGGCTGATATTTTTACAAAACCCCTTGCTGAAGATAGGTTCAAGTTTATTCTGAAAAATATTGGTATGGATTTTTGTCCAAAATAATATTTATCAGAGGCAAACTTCTCAGATGCAAAATGTTTAATGCTCTGAAGTATTTCATTTGTTAATTTATTCATTTTATTGAATTATTTTACTTGTGTAAATCTGAACTAACAATGCTCAGAGGATCTGAACGTTGTCTAACGTTTCATTTCTCAAGATATTTCAGAAGCACAAGCAAGCAAACACGTGTAGCTCAGAAACTGAAAAGGTAGAGTGCACTTTACTGAATTAACGTTTGAAGTACTGCTTTGAAAATATGATTTTTCTTGATTTTCCCCCCATCTGTCAGAATCATAATTGTTGTGCAATGATGTTTTTACTTTTTCATTTAATGCTATGTGAAGCGTGCCTATGTGACTGTTTGTGTATCTGATTTTATCTATAAATATCACAAATCACACCATTTCACACTTTTCACCTCACGAACCTTTTATGCATTTCTGTCGTCTCTTTGCTCTCCATCTAAACCCTAAACCTAAAACCTCTCACTCAAGAACATCAATGGCATCTTCTTCATCAACATCTGCTCAGATGCAATCAACCATTGCTGTTTCTGCTCCTAATGCTGAAGCTTACAAAGAACCTGTGAGAACTCTTCTCACTCCAACTATAGAACTGGAAGTTCTGAGTGAATGTTTCATAGACCTTGAGTCCATTGAAGAAAATGGATTTAATCTTTCCTCAACCATCCAAAATCAGAGTTGGACAAAGTATTTTGACAGGCTTATGGGTCCTGTTTATCCAACTTTGGTGAAAGAATTCTGGATACATGCTCAGGTGTGCCCTAAATTCATCCATTTTTCTGTCCTTGGAAAGGAGATTGTGATTACTGAGAAGCTGATCAGACAACTCATTGGGTACTCTGAAACTGATGGTGAAACCAGTCTACAATCTGCTCGTGTGGATCTTGCTGATGTGTTTCAAGAAGTTACTATTTTTGGGGAACCAACTAGCAAAGTAAGGGAACTGAAGCCAGTCTACAGGATCTGGGCCAAGATTTTCATGAGTTCCATCTTTCACAGAAAATCATCAAATTCCCCAGATTATGTCAGTGTTGAACAACTATACTTTATGTTTTGTATGAGCAAGGGAAAGAAGGTGGACTTGCCTTATCTTCTGTTCAGTCACCTTCTGAATCATATAAAGGAAACAAGAGAAGATGTAAGAGTCAAAACTGGAAAAGTTAGGAATTGGATTCCTTTGGGTAGACTGATATCAGACATTCTAACAGAGAATGGTCTTGTGAAATATCTGTATGATACTGGATTGAGATAGGATCTGTCATATGTCATAGGTTTTGTCATCAATGGCAATACTCTGAAGAGGATGAAAGTCATCACAGAGCTTGCCAGCAAACCTAAGAAAATTGCTACTAAGGATGTCAACAACAGAAGGATTCCTGTTGAAGATTTTCCAATGTTCACTGCTGAAGAACCAAGGGAGATCATCTTATCCTACATAGCTGATTGTCTATTAAATGGTGTTCATCTGCCTGTGAACATCGTCCAGAAGGAAGGAGAAGTTCTGCCCAATCCTGTTAGAGAAAGACGCTCAAAGAAGATTGCTGAAGAAGGATCTGAGGCCTAGCCAAAGAGAAAAGCCTCTGAAGCTGCTGCTAAGCCTCAGAAGGTAAAGAAAGTGAAACCCACTCCTCCAGAAGCAAGTCTAGAAGACATAAGAGAAACTATCAAACAGGTCTTAACATCTGATCCAACTCCAACCATTCACTCTCCATTACCTTCACCTTCTCCATCACCTTCTAGACCACAATCATCTGTACCACCATCATCTGGAATTCATACATCTGAACCCCCTTCATCTCAAACTATACTTTCACAACCATCTTCTATACAAACTCCATCTGAACCACCTCAAACAAAAATCCAACCAGAACATCAACAACAAGAACCATCTCATCCAGAACCTCAACAAAAACAACAAACAGAACCTCAATAATAACAACAACAACTACAACCAGAACAACAACAACAATTTCCAGAACATCACTCTCAACCCATTTCATCTGAACCTCCCCAAACAACACCATCTGAACATCCCTCAATAATAGAACAACCGTTACCTGCTCCAGAACCCTCAAATGACATTCTTGATCTGGAACCACTTGCAGCCATGGTTGTCTTGTCATCCGCCTCATGTCACTCCACTGATTCATCTGATTCTGAATCAGAAGTTCACTCACCCTTTTGTTTACACATTCCTGATCCACTCAAACCTGCATTCTCTGATCTATCAGCACTTGACCAAATAAATCATAGACTTTCACTTCGTTCAAATTTCAACCTCTCAGATTTTCAAAATTCATCCTCTGAAGCTGAAATTTCACCAACCCCTACACCTCAACTCACCATACCACAACCATCTGAACCTCAACCATCTGCACCTGCACCTCAACAATCTGCACCTCAACAATTTGAACCTCAACCATCCGAACCTCAACCATCTGAACAACCATCATCTGATCCAACACCTCCTAACACCACTTGTGAACAACCTCAACCAAACTCTGAATCTGCTGAGAAAGTGACTCTTGAGGAATTTCTTTACCCCAACCCTAGATCAGATGTTGATAAACTGTTTGAAAATTTCAAAAAGGAAGTTCGTATGGGGATTGCACGTGTGGAAGAAGAGTGTTTGTTCAGTATAGACCCTGTTAAATCTGAAGCTGCTTGGGATAAATTTATCTCTAAGTTCAACACGGTGGCCTCTCATCTCAAGACAGTCTGTGCTGAAGATGCTAAGGCAAAGTTTGCTGAGTTGGTAAGACAGACTCTGATGAGCATTCCCAAACCACCAGTGCTGCTTCTGGAAGCTGCTCCTGCTGAAGACTCTCCTTCTGAAGACTTTGCATCTGATATGGACATTGATGCATCTGCATTTGAAGTAAAGGCTGACAATTCAGAACTTGTGAAAGAGGTTAAGGAAATCAAGTCCTGGATGATCAAATAAGAACAAACCACTGAAGAGATTAAGACTTGGATGGCCAAGCAAGAAGAGTCTACCACAAAGATCACATATCTTCTAACCTTGATTGCATCTCGTCAACCCTAGTTTCTTTTCATGATTTTGCACTGCTGTTTTGAATCTGTTTTCTCTTGTTTGTTTGTTATCATCTGTTATGTGAACTATCTGAATGAATGAAATTGTTTGCTTTGTTTTTCTTCTATTATCTTTTCTGTCTTTACACATCTTTTTGATTATGACAAAAAGGGGGAGAAAAAAAAAGAATCTGATTGTTCAATCCATAAGCAAATACTAAAACAAAATTCAGACATATTATTAACTATCTTTGAATTTAAGTCTTTCAGATTCTATTGTTTCATCTGACAAAATAAATTCATTGAAGTTATCCTGAGAATTACCCAACCAGACTCTGATTCTTGAAGCAAATTGTACTCTGAGTCTAAACGCAAAACCAGACTCTGTGTTTGAAAGAAGTCATCAGACTCTGACTAACCAGACTCTGTGTTTGAAAGAAGTCATTAGACTCTGATTCTGAAATACACTCAAGCAAAAAGGGAAGTATTCTTTTCCTTAGAGTATTCATTTCAGGGGGAAATTCTTAATCTCAGGGGGAGTCATAATTATTTGTTTTTATTATTGAACAAAATTTCTCATGTTTTGTCATCATCAAAAAGGGGGAGATTGTAAGAACACAGATTGTTTCTTAGTAATATCTCTATGTTTTGATGATAACGCTTATGAAATTTTGTATTAAAGAATTATATACTCTAAAATTGGTTCATGAATATTTGCTGCAGATAATTAAAGTATATATACATCCAAGAGCAAATTAATCTGAACATAAAACTATGGAAGGCTCTGAAGAGTCAGAATCATCTTATAGAAGAATCTGAGCACTATCTGCAGAAGAATCTGAAGCAAAAGCTACAGAAGAATCTAAAGCTGAAGCTACAGAAGAATCTGAAGCAGAAGCTGCAGAAGGATCTGAAGCAAAAGACTCTAATAGATCTAAAGACTCTGAAGCATTGAAGAACTTTGTATGAGAGTTAAGAAGCACAGTTTTTTAGAAGACTCTGAGAGTACTACACGCTGTATGTATTGAGGATCTGATTCATAAAACTCTGCTCTGATAGAACTACACGCTAAAGCACACTGACTGTATTACTCTAATTCAGCAAAATCTGATGGGTATCCAAGACTCTGATCATGCAAAATCTGATGGTTAACTTTGCTGAAAAGAAATACTTGTTGAAGAAGAATTCAAAGTAATATCCTTTGATTTGGCTCAACGACTCTTTCCTCTTTCATGCTTGACACTAGAACACAGACCAAAAAGCATTTCTCTGTGCATTCTACTTCCAGGAAAGGTCATGTGATGTAAAGACAAAAAGGTTCAGGCCTTTTCAGTATACAGCGTCCAACGTCAAGACTTTGTGGACTACTGTGCATATAAAAGCAAGTCTTCCTCATCTTCTTCAAAGTGATCCATAACAAACGAATCTCTGAAAGAAACTCTTACAAGCTCTCATAAAATATTCTTATTGCTGAGTTTATTCTTTTGTTCTTAACATTAAATGAAAAATCACTGTTGTGATAAAGCTTGTTAGAAGCATTCATACACTTGTATTAATCTTACATTTTATTGTAATAGTTCCTTAAGAAGATCCAGTTGGGATCAGTAGTTCTTGAGAAGACTTTGAACAGTTGTTCTTAGTGCTTACTATTGTAATCAGTTGATAAAATAGTGGATTAAGTCCTTGTTTGAGAAAGGCAAATCACTCTAGATAGGGTGGACTGGAGTAGTTGAGTTCAACGAACCAGGATAAAAATACTTGAGTTTTTACTTCTAAGTTTTATCTTCATACTTATTCAACCCCCCTTCTAAGTATTTTCTCACCTTCACAACCCTCAAAAGACCTAACTGAAACAAGGTTATTTTGAAAGCATACTGCAGCAAGGTTGTGTAAACTGACTCCAAAAGATCTTTGCAGGTCATTTGTTTTGGCATCATACCTTTCTGCTTTACCTTTCAGTTTTAAGTGTTTTGAACCACCGTGTTCTAACCAATGACTCATTTATTTTGTATCTTTCAAAAATGATGTTGATTTCAAAAGTTGCATGAACTTTACATTACCATGTTTGTATGAATACTTTTGTTTGCAAACTGGATTTCCTCTCAAGGAATTTTCAAACAGTTGAGAAACTTGGTCGGTGATCCTATCAGGGGCAGGTTCTTTTCACATCCTGTCGAAGAATCAGTTCAATATTTGTTCAGAGCAAGGTCTTCTCAGATTTGGTTTATCCAGAAGATATTTCAAGACTCAGACTGGGGCAAATCCTTCCGAGCACCCAGCAGATCAGTCATCTTCAACAAGCTGAAGCGATTAACAGTTTACCTACAATAGACAGCTAATCTGGGGCAGTTTACCTGAAGAATCCCCAAGCAACTCTTCATCCTTCCTACAAGGATCATCAATTTGATACAGTTTACTAGTGTGGCAGAGATGTGTTCAGAGGTAGCATCTTTAGTCCCCAAGAAGAATGGTAGTGATCTCCGTGTTGAGGAATCAGTCTTCCAGTCTTGTCATCTCACCAAAAGAGTCGAGCCTTGTCGTCGGCATCTGCACTTGCATTTTGATCATATACCATATGCATAATTCATATAAATATGCATAACATGAGTGTTTCATCCTCATTTGCATTTCTCCCGAGGTCGTGTTTTATCCATGTCTTACCTTGTGGTCAAAGTCCAACTCACTTGGCACCTACCAAATAGATTTTTGCGTCGTGCCTATCTGATGTTCTTCCAGATATAACATTTCTTATCCGACTGTTCTTCCGGATATGTCTGTTCCTATATGCATCCAATACTATTCTCAGATACTATGTTTATACCTTTCATTCAAAGCCATTATTGGGTGTCTGGTTTCCTTTTATCCAACGCTATTCTTGAATGTCACCTTTGTTTGTCTCTATCTGATGTTTTTCCAGATTGAGTCTTTATTATGATGTTTTTCCAGAACTTATCTGATGGTTTCCCAGATATTTACCTTGATTTTGATGTTTTTCCAGAATCTATCCGATGTTTTTCTGGATATGTTTCTCTCTCTCTGATGTTTTCCAGATTGAGTCTTTGTTCTGATGTTCTTCCAGAACTTATCTGATGGTTTTCCAGATATTTACCTTGATTATGATGTTTTTCTAGAATCTATCTGATGTTTTTCCGGATATGTTTCTCTCTCTGATGTTTTTCCGGATTGAGTCTTTGTTCTGATGTTCTTCCAGAACTTATCTGATGGTTTTCCAGATATTTACCTTGATTCTGATGTTTTTCCAGAATCTATCCGATGTTTTTCCAGATATGTTTCTCTCTCTGATGTTTTTCTAGATACTCCCTTTAAATTCTGATGTTTTTCCAGAATCTTTCCAATGTTTTTCTGGATATGTATATCTTTGTTCTGATGTTTTTCCAGAATCTTTCCGATGTTTTTCCGGATATGTATATCTTTGTTCTGATGTTCTTCCAGAACTCCTTTGTTTCTTATCTGATGTTCTCCCATATATGTCTTCAAACCTTTTCCCCGTACATTTAAATACCTTTCTAAAATGTTTCAGACGTACCTTTAAAATATATGTCTTCAATGTGCTTCTTTGGATGTGTTCCGGAGTCTATTCGATATTTTTCCGAATATCTCTGGTATATTTTAGAGTACATTCGATGTTCTTCCGAATGTCTCTGATGTTTATTTCTGTGTCCCTGTTATATTTCTCAGATTTCTCCTCACCTCATTCAATGATATTTTGAATGTTATGACTCTTTTCCATCCAGTTCCGTTCATGGATGACGTCTGTTGTTTCCCCAGTGTGTCGGGTCCTCTGTGAGTAATTACTCGTTGTATTGTCGTTCTTTAATTTTTGCTCGTGTGTCTGCATCTGTCTTGCATTCAAGCATCATAAAGCATCATTTAGAATTCATTTCATATTAGTATTTGTCCTTTTGCATACCATCGGATCTAAGGGACAAAATTTCTGGTTTTCTATATTTAAATACCTTTCACTATGATTCTATGAAGATTGTTATCTACTCATATCATCTGGTGAAAATATTTAAATACGGGCATTTGTTGCACCCCAAATTTTGACCCCTTAGATCTTCACCACCATTTTAGGATCATATTTGTTGCACCCCAAATTTTGACCCCTTAGATTCTCATTATCATTTTAGGAGCATACTCATAAGTTATCTAACCCTAACCCAGTGCAGGTTTGTCTTTGTCAAGTTACAGATGAATCAGGGTTTTGTACAGTCAAATTGAAGCTTCAGGATTTGTGATCAATCAAAGTTTTAGGCTAATTCAATCATGAAACAAGATCAAGGGTATCATATGATGTCAATTGAGAATCCAATTTGAGGTTGTTACCCCAGAATCAAGAACAGGGCATTTCAGGGTACCCGATTAGGGTTTTTGACTAATAAAAGTCAACTGTAGTTTGACTTTGGTGTTGGAAGGTGTTTTAATGATGGGATTATGATCTGTGGAGTTCATATAGCTTAATAAAGTTCATTAAAAAAGTATCAAAGTCTTAGGAGGTCCAGAGTGTCAACGGACGACTCGGTAATCACCGATCGATCGTACGGCTGACCGAAAAGTCAACCCTTCAAATTTAAGGAATTGGACTTTAAAGTGTGAATAAAAAATGTTCCTTGTATCATATTGCACTTGACTATCAATTTTCATGACCATTGAATCAAGGATGAATGAGTAATTGAAAAATCGGGAAATTAGGGTTTTGAAAGGGGCTAAACCATAACTCCTTAACCACACATCCAATTGAGTTGGTTCAAAGCTCATTAGAAATCTCTTGACAAATCCTACAAAAGTCCCTAAGTGGTCCATGATGAGAAAATGCATAGATTTGGAGTTATGATCAAATTCATTTCAAGAAGGGAAAAAGACTTAGAGAAATTTCACTTTTAAGCTCATTTTTTAGCAACTTTGAGAGATTTTTTGGCCAAGATCCTTTGAGAATTTGAAACTCATGAAAACATTAATGTTTTAGATCTATTTGAGGGCTATCTGAAGAGTACTAGAACATCTCAAAAGGACTTGTGAGCAGAGAGTTATGGATTTGGCAAGTTGGTGTTTTCACACTTGAGTCCCACATTAACAAACTTTCAAAAATCATTCCTTTGATCAATTGGGCCAATCTCAGCTTTTGAAACATATTTTATCTGATATGTAGAGAGTTTGTAGCATGGAAATACAAAGGAAATGCAGAAGGTTTGGAATTAGCCAAGCTTGCAAGTGGGCTTGCAAGTGGCTTTACAACTTGCACTTAAAGTGAAAATGGCAAGCATGAGGTGTAAAGGCAAATCTAAACCAACCATCAACCTATGCATTCTAGCCTGTATTTATCCCTTTCAAACTCATCATTTTTCTTGACTATTGAGCTTACCTATCAGCCAAGGAAACTTCTTTGTGGAGGTTTGATCCAAAAAGCAAATATTTCCTTCATATGAAGGAAATCTCCAAATCTGCCCCCTCCATTCATTTGCCTATAAATAGAGGCCCTCATCACTTCATTTGACACAAAATATCTACTCTAGAAAACCAGAGAAAGCTCAAGCCTTTGCTCTTGCACACTTTGCTTCAAAATCACAAAATCCCATTTTCACCAAAAACCACCAAAATCTGTCTTGGTACAATTGCTGCCAAAATCATTTCTCTACACTCAAACTCCCCAACAATCATCCACACAATCCCTAAATATGATATAGAAGGTGTCCAAGACCTTAGACCACTCAAAAACCTCACCATTCAAAAAGTCAACTTCCATACCAAGTTACTTTGACCAAAAGCCATAAAATCTGTCAAAACTTGTTCTAGGCACTTGCTTGATGTTATAATCACTCAAACACCTCCCATATATCATTTCTCAACTGTCTAAAGTGTTAAGGATCATTGGTGGAGTTTATTTCTCCAACTGTCTTGAAGTTTGCATCCTTGCTTCAAAAAGAAGAAATCTCCAAAGCTAGGTGCATTTGAAGTTTTCTCTGGGTTTCTTATTGATTAAACCTGCTTAACACAGTCTACTAGAGGTATGTAAACACTCCATCATTGCTTTACACCATAATTTCATGTTTTGGCATTTTGAGTTCATCATATGTATGTCTTGTATCGAATTCTGTCATGAACATGCCAGCTGTGCTCTCAGGCCTAGAGGTGGTTAAATTTGTGCTCAAATTCATCCAACATCATGTATTCAATATGTGTGTGAAGTTAACTTGATCAATATTGCTTAAAATGTTGAACTGCACTTTTTCATGTTTGCATCAAAAATGACTAATTTGCAACTCAAACCCTCATTTTTCATGACAGTCCTCTCTTAGACCCAAATTGTGTTTGAACTCATTCAATATCATGTATGTGTGGTGTGTATATGGTTGGTTCAATCTAAAGATGTTTGGAATTGAATTTGAACATCTTCATGCATTTCACAACCTAAATTTGCAAATAGAAAGCTATTTTTTATAACAGTCCATGTTGAACCAATCTTGGTGTTTAAAATCATTTATTAACATGTATTGAAGATGTATATGTGGTCTATTTGGTGTAAAGATGCATAGAATTAAGTTTGAACATCCTAATGTTTTTTCCAAGAACACCAACATGCAATTTGAAAGTCATTTTTGTGCCAAGCTGTTTTGAACCATTTTTTCTTGCTTGAACTCACTTGTTTGTAGATATATATAAGATGTGTATATGATGTATGTGATCAAAATGTGCATTAAACCTGGTTTGAACTTTTTTCATGCTTCATCAAAGATACCAAAGAGCAGTTGGATAGCATTTCTCACCACAAACCTTCTTGAGCTCTTTTTTGTGTTTGAACTCATTTAACAACATATATGTGAACTGTTTGAGTGATTGGTTTGATCAAAATAGACCTAAAACATGAATTGAGTTTTCTCATGCATAACCAAAACACCAAAGTGCATTTTGAAGGTCATATTTTGCCACAGACAGTTATGAGCTGATTTTTGAACATGAACACATTCATTGGCATGTATTTAATGTGTATAAGTGACTAGTTTGATCAATATGTACCTAGAATTTGAAATGCCTCACAGCCTGCATACCACACTTGTCAATCTTGCAACTTGTACATCATCTTTTATCTCAGACTATTTTTATCCATAAATGAGGTTTAGATTCACTCATTATCATTTATGTGGTGTGTGTACATGATTACATTGATTGAAAATTGGCTAGTATATGAACTCCATCTCAAATTGCATTTTCAAACATCCAAAGGTAAGTGCTATCGGGTTTTAAAATGGGGAAGGAATTTCAAAAATATAAAAATTCCATCTTGTTCCTTGTGAAATTCCACATGATTTAGACTAAAATTTCACCCAAATCCATGAAAAATTGAAGAAGTTGTGACCAAAATGCAAAACTGGTTTGGTGTGTGTTTGGTTTGCCAAGCCTTCCTAGAAAATACGCCCTATATGTTTATGGGGTGGCATTTGTACTTGGATGTACAGCCACCCCAGTGGTAATCAACTTGTCACTTAAGCGCCTATTACCTTGCAAGCATGGGTTCGACCCCTGAGGAGGGCAACCCTTTTACCAATTTTTGCCATTTTTCAACCAAATTTCAAAAATTCATATCTCCTTCAATATTTATCATTTTTCACCCATTCTTTTTTCATTGTGTCAAATTTTATGTCTACTTTCATGCCATATTGTTAAATTCCATGTTTGCCTAAAGTTTCATCCCTTTTGGCTATGTGCAAGTTAAGTGCGTTTTGTGATCGTTTCAGCGTATGCAGATGAATTTCTCTCTTGTTATACTTGTGAATGTCATGATATTTTCTTACCCTCTTTTCCTTAATGTTAGTCAACATGCTAGGATTTTGTTTTGGTTGTTACCATGTTCATCTTGCTTCCTCTGTTGAACCTACTTAAGCTCGATCTGTCGTCACAGTTCCTGCTTGTTCATCTGCTTTGATTGTCATCAATGCATCTTTATTTTTATCATTTCACATGCTCATTTAATAGTTGTCACCATTAATGTATCTTTATCATGTTGTTACTTTGCTTATTGTTTTCTTTCCCCAAGTGAAGAAGCTTGTTGGCTCTCATCCCAGTTGCCTCCCCTCTCTCTTTCCAAAGGAAAAGGTCTTTCCATTGACCCATGTGTCATGATTAGTTCATTCAACATCCCTTGACTTTGTTAAGTCACTTTAACCTTAGTTTAAAGGCCATTAGACTTTGCTTTAAGTCTAAAAGACCCACCTGTACTAGGAGTGTTCTTCAACTAGAACCCTAAGATAGAGTTCGTCAACTCTATGTAAGAATCATCGTCATGATTTCTTACTTCCCCTTTTGAGTATTACAATTTAGATTAGGGAGTTTTGTCAAACTCCATACAAACATTGCTATGTTTGTTCCCCTACGAACCTTGATCATAGTCAAGTGTTCTTCATCCCTTGTGAGGTGAACTACGATTGCTCTGATTCTATCCTAGTTAGGATACGTAGGCAGAAGACGCGATGTCTTTGCGAGCAAACTTAGTGTATATAACTTTAGGTTTCAACTCATATCTTTTCCCAATCCATAACACATTTCTATAAACTTAGAAAGCAATCAAACAAAAGGTTCCTGTAGAGTACTACAGATGCTTAGAATGCTAACACCTTCCCTAGGTATAACCAACCCCCGATACCCGAATCTCTTAAGCGTTGCCGTTACATCGCGAAAAAGGTTTTTCTTTCTTTAGACCTTTCCTTTGGATAAATTAAAGTTCGGTTGTAAAAGAATTAAGATTCAAGTTAATTTAATAGCTTGATATCCGATTTTCACTGCAACAGAAATGGCGACTTCACTGGGGACAAGTCTTGCTTTGAAGGTTTAGCCTATCTTGTTTGATTACTTGCTATATTTGTGAATACCTTTAAAATATGTACATATATGCCCTGTTAGATCTTGGGAACTTTGAGTAGTGAGACAACATTATACTCGTGTTTGAGCGTACTTATGATAGGATGGAGGTATATTCAAGGAGGCTTATAGGGAGTTGATTCCCGACCAAGCTGACTTGAGAAAACTACCGCTCAGTAGAGGCCCTTCTGAGAGTCAGTATTGTTGATCGAGTATTCGTGAAAACAATGCTACTTTATACATGGGAGCCGTGATACTGAGGACCTTTAGAATACCTTTTCCCCACTATGGCTTTATTAGGATGTAGTGTGATGGCTATAAGGAAGTAATTCCGAAATAGTTGATATGCAATACTACACTTGGACGAGACTCTCTTGAGAATATTATCGATCACCAAGTATTTGGGAAATTGATAATATCCGAAAGATGGGTCGAGGACTCTGGGAACCTTTTTAGAACCTTGTTCTACAGTTTTTGAAAGCCCTAGTACATACTTTTGGGATGGGTAGACCCTGGCTCCATGCTCATGTTCTCCAAACCTAAACCTTTTTCTGTGTACCAATGTGTATATGTGTATCTGTGTTTACCTGTGTTTGTGCATTCATGCTTTCATGAGCATCACATCATAAAAGTTTCATCGAACTCAGATTTTTTGTAAACATTAGGATCATTATGGATAGTGGAAAAAAGAAAACTATGAAGTACACTTACAAGAGTCCTAACTTGGATGACATAAAGAGGTTGAGCACTTTGATAACAGATCTAGAAGGATTCAAGAGCAGGTATGGGAAATTATTGTCATTGTTGAGGGTAAAAAGGAATATGGATCTGGGGCTTCTCTCCACACTTCTCCAGTTTTATGATCCACTCTATCATTGTTTCACTTTTCCTGATTATCAGCTGGTACCTACACTTGAGGAATATTCTTTCTTGATTGGTTTGCCTATTCTTGAAGACTCTCCTTTTCTAATCATGGAGAAGGACCCTAAGGAGGAAGAAATTGCTAAAGCTACACATTTGGGATTAGTGGATATTCAGAAAAATATGGTTCCTAAAGGAGGAGTATTTGGTTTGACTGTAGAGTTCTTGGTTGGGAAAGCCCAATACTATGCTAATCATTTGAGTATGGATGCATTCGAGGCCATATTTGCCTTGCTCATTTATGGGATCTTCTTGTTTCCAAGTTTTGATAATTTTGTGGATCTCAACGCCATTAAGATTTTCTTGAAGAAAAACCTTGTGCCTACTTCACTAGCTGACGCGCTATCATTCGGTTCATCTGAGGAATTTTCATAAGGGAGGAATGATTATCTGTTGTGTCCCTTTGTTATACAAGTGGTTTATTTCTCACTTACCTAAGGTTCATGCTTTTTGGAAGAAAGGTTGGTGGTCTCAAAAGGTTATGGCTCTCACTCACTCTGATATTGATTGGTACAGCCGTAACTACGATGGGATAAAGATCATTGACAGTTGTGGAAGGTTTGGTAACGTACCTCTTCTTGGTACAAATGGAGGAATCAATTATAACCTTGTTCTTGCTCGCCGACAGCTTGGATATCCTTTGAAAGACAAACCCAATAGTGCCCATGTGGAGAATATTTTCTTTAAGGAAAGTTCAGAATTGAAAGAAGAGGTCTTAAAAGCTTGGGGGTCATGTACATAAGAAAGGAAAGGAAGACTTAGGGAAACCTAATTGCATCTCTCTCGAGCCTTATCTCCAATGGGTCCGAAAGAGAGCTATTAAGCTGAAGATGCCTTATCCTCAGCAGGAACCCATGGTTTTGAAGGAGGAACCCCCAATGATCTTTATGTCTGAAGAGGAGAAGTTGAAGATTGCTTTGAGGAAATCACAACAAACTGAAGTAGCATGGAGGTACAAGTACCAAGTGGCCGTGGAAGAAAATGATGAACTCCGTAGACAACTTCAGATAAGGGATGAAGAAATGATTGCTTGTAAGAAGAGGAAGGTGCAAGAAGATTTATTCTATTCAAGCCATCAGTCAACTCCTTGGAAGTTAATGGTGGGCAAGCTCATTCTTGAGAAGACGCAGATAGAAGAAGAACTCAAGAAGACCAAAGCAAGAAAGGACTTTTGTTAGAATATCTTTAGCTCTATGTTTAGGACTTTTGTAAGATGTACCATTTTGTAATTCAAAGCTTGAAAATCAATGAAATGAAATGATGTTTGGATCTGAGTTCCATGAAACCTTTGCATTTGAATTCTCATTAATTAATCATTCAAGGAACTAAAGATTGTTTTGCAGATATCATAGGATGGATTCTGGAAAGAAAGCAAAGATTGTGTTCCAAAGACCAAAATTGGAGAACCTGAAGAAACTGGGAAGTTTAGTAGAAGACCCCGAGGCATTCAGAGAGAAGTATGGGAATATGCTGTCTTTGCTAGAAGTTCAAGTATATGAAGAGATGTTGTCTGCACTCGTGCAGTTCTATGATTCAACCTATCACTGTTTCACATTTCCAGAATATCAGTTGCTGCCAACTTTGGAAGAATATTCCGCCCTGATGGGAGTAGGTGTCACTCCTAGACCATTTTCTGGAAGAGAAGGGACTCCTAATGAAAGAGCGGTTGCAGAGGCCGCGTATTTGGAGGTGGACGAGGTACGATCTCATATGATTGCTAAGGGAGGGTTGTATGGATTTCCGGCTATGTTCCTGTACGAAAAAGCTCAAAGCTATGTCGTGTTGAAGAATTCTGAAGCCTTTGAGGCCATCCTGGTTTTACTAATCTAGGACTGTTCCTGTTCCCGACTGCTAATGAGTTTGTAGATGCAAATGCAATCAACCTTTTCTTAATCAAGAATCCTGTACCTACCTTGTTGGCTGATGTATACTTTTTCATCCATCGTAGGAACCGTTATGGAGTTGGCCGGATTGAGTGTTGCACCATTCTCTTGCACAAGTGGTTTATTTCGCACTTGCCAAAAAGTCCAGCCCTCTGGGATAAGCAAAATGGGATCTCATGGATTGAAAAGCTGTTGTTACTCAAACATTCAGATATTAAGTGGTATGACCCTAGGTATGGGGGGATTGCCATGATCCAAAGCTGTGGGGATTTCCCGAATGTACCGCTCATCAGCTTTAATGGTTGCATCAACTATAATCCAATTTTAGCTCGTCGACAGTTGGGGCACCCGATGGAGAGTGACCCAGACCCAGACTTTTTGAGAAGCTTCTACATTGAAGAGGGGAAGAAGCCCGCTTACAGGGCTCGAATTGTGTATGCTTGGCGTCATGTCCACATGAGGGGAATAACTGGCTTAGGATTCCATGACACTACCATTTCAGAATCTTACTTATCATGGGTAAAAGAAGCAACATTGAAGATGTTCTATACTCGCTTTGAGCCTGACTCACCCAAACCTACTCTCGTAGAAGAATTGAAAGTTGCTTTGGCAAAAGCTGAAAAAGAAGGAAAGACTTGGAGGGATAAGTATTTCAGGGTTATGCAAGAGAAGGAAAAGCTTCAAGAGTTGATCCGTCAAGGTGGAAAGGGAAGTCAGCCAGAAGGCGAAGGGCCGTCCAACCAAAAGATCTAAAATCCTTTTGTTTTCTGTTTTATTTCATCATGTATCTGTATTGAAGACTTGTATTTCAGTTTCAGAATTGTTGTTGTAAAACTCTCAGTTATTAATCTATGAAGACTTCGAATTTGCTTATTTCCCCATTGTTATAATTTTTGCAAATATTTCTTTGGATTCCTTGAATGATTAATTTTTCATTGTTGCATTTTGCATTCATAAGCATTGCATGTGCATGTTCTTGTGTTGTGTCTCATCTCGCTGTCTTGTCTCCAGAAAGAATCACACTGAATCCTCAACACCAATACAACACCCGAGCCCAAGCTCGCCTAAGAATGGAAGGACAGAATTTAGATGTGGACAAGATTGATAATGAACTCAGAGAGCTATGAGGAGACATGGGGCAGATCATGGAAGCCCTACAAGTCATTCGTGCAAAGTTGGACACTCAAGCCACTGTTGTTTCTGAAATCACTGGCATAGCTGTAGAGCCGATCCCAACAGCAGTCACTGTTGCAAATATTCCACCATATGGGTTACCGCCTGGCTTTGTACCTCCACCAGCAGTCAATCAACAAGCAATTCCCCCAGGGCCAGAAGTTCCTCAAGCTATTCCTACTTACACTCAGCCTTCTGTTCAGATTCAAGCGCGCCCTGTTTTTCATAATGCTCCACAAGTGTACGAAGGTTTTGACGGGTATGAAGAGGAGAGTGGACGACATGATAAGTTGAAAGAAAGTGTAGAGACTATAGGCAGGAAAGTCCGAGCAATGGAAGGGAATGGCATCTTTTGTACTGATGCCAGAGATATGTGCTTAGTGTCTGGATTGGTAATTCCACCGAAATTCAAAGGTCCCAATTTTGATCAGTATTCTGGTGCTACTTGTCCTCGGACGCATCTGATTATGTATTACCGAAGAATGGCCGCTCATGTGGAAGATGATAAGTTGATGATTCACTGTTTCCAAGATAGTTTGAAAGGAGGTCCTGCTAAATGGTATTTAGGTTTGGATCAGTCTCGTATTCCCATTTTCCAAGAGTTGGCTGATGCTTTCGTAAAACATTACAAGTACAACATGGATTTAGCCCCTGATAGAAGAAAGTTATTGAGCATGTCGCAAAAGAGTTCAGAATCCTTCAAAGAATATGCACAACGGTGGAGGGAGACCGCCTCTCAGGTAGAACCTCCTTTGAGTGAAAAAGAGTTAACAGATTGGTTCGTCGACACGGCGAGACCAGAGTTTTATGAGAAAATGATCAGTAGTGTAACCGCAAGTTTCTCAGATATAGTAGCAGTGGGGGTGAGAGTGGAGTTAGGATTGAAGAATGGAAATGTGGCTAGCGGTTCCAGCAGTTCTGGTAACAACAATGTCAAGAAGTTTAGCAGTAATTTTCATAAAAAGAAGGAAGGGGAGACAAATGCAGTAACCGTGGGAAGAAAGAGTCGCACCTGGAGACTGCCTTACCAACAATATCAGCAAAGTTATGTTCAACAACCTCAGCAAGGCTTTGTTCAGCAGCCTCAAGCAAGTTATGTTCAGCAATCCCAGCAACAACGACCGATGTATCTGTTTCAGTATGTCCAACAACCATATGTGGCAACTGTAACTCCGGCTTTCAACCATCCTGTTCCCAATTACCAGGCAGTGCCAACACCTGTATATCAGCCAATTCAACAAGGGTATCAACGAGCGCCCAACGCTTCACCCTATCAGTAACCTCATCAGCCTAGAGCTCAGGCACCCAGACAGAACTACCAGAATCAGAGGCCAGCAACAAAACCTCCACTTCCTCAGATACCGATGACTTACACAGAGTTGTACCCCTCCTTGGTGCAACAAGGACTGGTAACAACGCGATCGTTAAACCCAGACACTACATCTCCTCACTATAATCCAAATGCTCATTGTGCCTTTCATGAAGGCGCTGCCGGTCATGATTTATAAGGTTGTCTTGCCTTAAAACATCTTGTCAGGGAGTTGATGGAAAAGAAGATCTTGTCTTTTGATGATGTACCCCCAAACGTTAAAAGTAATCCATTGCCGAACCATGGAGGGGTTAATGCTGTAGAAGAAGTTTCAAATGAAAAGATAGTCCGAGGTGTGTCAGAAATCAAGACTCCGGTAAAGTTACTTCACGAGAAGCTGTTGAAAGCAGGATTGATAGAAGGTACCCATAATGATTGTAAAGAATGTTCTAGTGATACTAGAGGGTGTGATGTGGCACGAGGAGATATACAAAGATTGATTGACGATGGAGTATTGCAAGTATGTAGCAAGGTGAAGAGAGAAGAAGTTTTGGTAATTGAGCCTGTTTTTAATTTACCAAAGAAAGGTGAGAAAGTTCCGGTGTTCAATACGACCAACAAAGGTGCAAAGCCTGTTTTCAGCAAATCGGTTATCGAGCAACCTCGACCGATTATTATTCAGAAACCAAAACCATTCACTTTTGAAAGCACAAAGGTCGTTCCATGGAAATATGACATGACTGTGATAGACCGAGGATCTGGGACGATGAGTCAGAGAGAGACAGTGAAAGACGACCAAGTGGACGTGACAAACATTGCAGGTACAAGCAAAATTACCCGTAGTAGTCGAATCTATCAGCCAAAGATAACAGTAGCCGCTCCAAAAGAGGTTACCCCTGCTGCGACAAAAGAAGTACCAAGTACTGAGGGAGACGACGAGGAATTCTTAAGGATTATTCGGAAAGGTGATTACAGGGTTATTGATCAGCTTCACCAAACTCCATCAGAGATATCGATCTTGTCTCTCTTGATGAACTCTCCAGCTCACAGAGAAGCTCTGCAAAAAGTGTTGAGGCATGCACATGTGACAAAAGACATAACTCTCGACCAATTTGATTCAGTAATAGCCAACATTACTGCATGTAATACCCTGAGTTTTAGTGATGCAGAGTTGCCAAAAGAAGGACGCAATCACAACCATGCGTTGCACATATCTGTCAGGTGCCAGGAAGACACAATGGCACGAGTTTTAGTCGACACTGGATCATCATTGAATGTATTGCCCGCAAGGTCGCTCGCAAGGTTAGCATATGCAGGGGCAGAAATGAAACCAACGTCATTGATTGTAAAAGCTTTTGATGGTTCAAGAAGAATGGTCATGGGAGAGGTAGAATTGCCAATCATGATAGGACCTCATGTGTTCGATATCACATTCCAAGTCATGGACATTAACCCAGCTTATAGTTGTTTGTTGGGACGACCGTGGAGTCACGCAGCTGGGGCAGTGAGTTCCACCTTACATCAGAGAATGAAATTTGTTGTGAATGATAAGTTAGTGATTGTACACGGTGAAGAGGACCTAATGGTGAGCAATCTGTCATTATTTAAGTATATTGAGGCAGATGAAGGCGCGTTAGAAACTTCCTTTCAGGCACTCGAGATAGCTAATGCAATGATGTTAGAAGAAACAATGGCTAAGAGTGGTCCGTCTTTTGCATCCGCTCAGAGCATCAAGTCTACATTGGAAGAAGGTACTCCTGCAGGTTGGGGAGAGGTTATTGAAGTGAAGCCAAAGATGGACCGCCAAGGGTTAGGTTACAAACCAACTCATGATGAAGCACCGACACATGACAAAGGACGCCCAAAGACTATACAAGAAGTATTCATCAGTGGAGGATTCCAAGTCAGTGTTGTGGAAGAAGATTTTGAAGATGAAGACCTTGAACAGTTAGTGTATCATTGCAACTCCGACTTGAGCAACTGGGAAGCTATTGAGATTCCTATGGTCTTTCCTGAGTTAAAGTAATTTGTTTATCTTTCTTTTCTTGTTATTGTTTTGAATCTCCATAGCCATGCCCAAGGCTATAGGAATGTTTTGTAAGGGCCCCGAGCTTTCAAGAAAATCAATGAAAAATGAACTATTTTGTTAATTTCCTTGTGTTATTTCTTTTTCTGCTTTCGCTTTCATTTAAAAAAGAAAAATGGCAATCTTAAAAAACCCAAAACAATTTTCTCTTTGGTGTGCTGCATTTGTCTTTGTGTGTTTTAATAAAATAAGCCATTCCAACGTGCAGTGATGTCCTAAAACCCATTGAATCCTGTGACTTTGCATTTCCTCCAGACTTTGATTCACCAATATACCAAGCTGAAGATGACGACGAAGATGTTGAAATCCCTGATGAACTGGTAAAATGGGCACATCATGAGGACACAGAGCTTCAACCCTACAAAGAACAGGTAGAAGTCGTTAATCTTGGCACCGAAGAAGACAAGAAAGAAGTCAAGATTGGGGCAGCTCTAGGGGCAGAGGTCAAACAACAACTAGAGAAGCTTCTGAAAGAGTATGTGGATGTATTTGCTTGGTCATACCAAGATATGCCGGGTTTAGACACTGACATAGTGGTTCACAAGTTACCCCTCCGGCCAGAATGCCCACCGGTTAAACAAAAGCTCCGAAGGACAAGACCTGACATGGCTCTCAAGATTCGAGATGAAGTGAAAAAGCAGATTGAAGCCGGTTTCTTAGCAGTGTCCAAATACCCCGAATGGGTGGCCAATATTGTACCTGTACCGAAAAAGGATGGGAAAGTCAGAATGTGTGTGGATTATAGGGATCTAAACAAGGCCAGTCCGAAAGATGATTTCCCTTTGCCGCATATTGATACGTTGGTGGATAACACAACTCGTTTTGCAGTTTTCTCATTTATGGATGGTTTCTCCGGTTACAATCAGATTAAGATGGATCCTGAGGACATGGAAAAAACTACTTTCATTACTCCGTGGGGGACTTACTGTTACAGAGTTATGCCTTTTGGTCTGAAGAACGCAGGTGCTACCTATCAAAGAGCCATGGTGACTTTATTTCATGATATGATGCACAAGGAGATAGAGGTATATCTGGACGACATGATCGCCAAATATCAGAGTGAGGAGGACCATTTGGAACATCTTTTGAAATTATTTAAGAGACTCAGAAAATATCAGTTGAGACTGAATCCAGCCAAGTGTACCTTTGGGGTAAGATCTGGGAAGTTACTCGGTTTCATTGTCAGTCACCGAGGGATTGAGGTAGATCCAGATAAAGTCCGAGCCATTCAAGATATGCCAGCTCCATAGACTGAGAAGCAAGTAAGAGGTTTTCTTGGAAGACTGAACTACATATCCAGATTTATTTCCAAAATGACTCCTACTTGCGAGCACATCTTCAAATTATTATGCAAGGACCAGACGGCTGTTTGGAATTCAGATTGTCAGCAAGCATTTGATAAGATTAAGGGTTATCTCCAAGAGCCTCTGATTTTAATACCTCTTGTTCCAGGAAGACCTCTTTTCATGTATTTGACAGTGCTCGAGAATTCCATGGGTTGTGTGTTAGGTCAGCAGGATGAGTCCGGACGAAAAGAACATGCTATTTATTATTTGAGTAAGAAGTTCACTGATTGTTAAAGCCGATATTCACTTCTGGAGAAAACCTGTTGTGCTTTGGCATGGGCTGCTAGACGTTTGAGGCAGTACATGATTTATCATACCACTTTGTTGATTTCAAAAATGGATTCGATAAAGTATATTTTTGAGAAGCCTGCTCAGACTGGAAGGCTCGCCCGTTGGCATATGTTATTAATAGAATACGACATCCAGTATGTAGCCCAGAAGTCTATCAAGGGTAGCGTGTTATCAAAATATCTTGCAGATCAACTAGTGGAAGATTATGAGTCTCTCAAATTTGATTTCCCAGATGAGGACATTATGTTGGTAAAGGATTGTGAAGAGCCAGGTTCCGATGAAGGTCCGCAGACAAGTCTTTGATGGAAAATGATGTTTGATGGTTCCTCCAACTACAGTGGGCATGGTGTAGGCACCGTTTTAATGAATCCAGAGGGTGGTTACACTCCATTCACAGTCAGGTTAGACTTTGACTGCACAAACAATATCGCCGAATATGAAGCATGCATTCTCGGCCTCGAAGCAGCTATCGACCTTAAAATCAAACTTCTTGAAGTAAGTGGAGATTCAACTTTGGTTATCTATCAAGTTACTGGTGACTGGGAGACTAGGCATGAGAAATTGATCCCTTACAGGGCCTACATTATCAAGATGATTGAGTATTTTGATGAAATCACTTTAAAGCATGTCCCGAGATTTGAAAATCACACTGCCGATGCCCTAGCCATGTTAGCCTCAATGTGGAAAGTCAGGGATGTCAATGATGCCACTCTCATCCGAATTGAACGCAAGACCGAGTCCGCCTACTGTCAGATGGTTGAAGAAGAAGCTGATGATAAGCCCTGGTACCATGACATAAAGAATTACTTGTTAAAACAAGAGTACCCAGCAGATGCTACGTCACTTGACAAGAAAACTCTGAGACGATTAGCATCTAAGTTCTTTCTCAGTAATGATGTGCTTTACAAAAGAAATCATGATATGGTCCTGCTTAAATGTGTCGACAGACGAGAAGCAGAATTGTTAATGCAAGATGTTCATGAGGGAATATTTGGCACTCACGCCAACAGATATGCTATGTCTAAAAAGATTTTGAGGGCTGGTTATTACTGGTTGACTTTAGAAACTGACTGTATTCAATACGCCAGGAAATGTCACAAGTGTCAAATTTATGCGGACAAGATGCATGTACCTCCGACGTTGCTAAATGTGTTGTCATCACCGTGGCCTTTCTCCATGTGGGGCATTGATATGATTGGGGCAATTGAGCCAAAAGCTTCTAACGGACACCGATTTATTCTGGTTGCTATTGATTATTTCACAAAGTGGGTTGAAGCCACATCCTACACCAACGTTACTCGACAAGTGGTGGCCCGTTTTATCAAGAAGGAAATTATCTGTCGTTACGAAATTCCGAGCCGAATCATAACGGGCAATGGTACCAATTTGAACAACAAAATCATGAAAGAGTTGTGCGATGACTTCAAAATTGAGCATCACAATTCTTCCCCCTATCGTCCCAAGATGAATGGAGCCGTAGAAGCTGCGAATAAAAACATCAAAAAGATTTTGCAAAAGATGGTAAAAACTTACAAATATTGGCATGAGATGCTACCATTTGCCTTGCATGGGTACAGAACGTCCGTTCGCACTTCAACAGGGGCAACCCCTTTTTCTTTGGTATATGGAATGGATGCGGTACTTCCTATTGAGGTCGAAATACCTTCTTTGAGAGTCATAATGGACACCAAGCTCAAAGAAGCAGAATGGGTGAGAGAAAGGTTTGATCAGTTGAATCTTATCGACGAGAAGCGCATGTCTGCGATGTGTCATGGTCAGTTATATCAGAAAAGGATCAAGAGGGCTTTTGACAAGAAAGTTTGTGTCTGAGAATTTCGAGAAGGGAAGCTTGTAATCAAAAAGATTTTATCAGTTCACAAAGATGCACGGGGAAAATGGATGCCTAATTATGATGGCCCATTTGTTGTGAAAACAGTCTTCTCAGGAGGCTCATTGATTCTCACAACCATGAATGGAGAGCAACTTATACATCCAGTGAATTCTGATGCAGTACGAAAATGTTACGCCTAAAAAAACCCGATAAACTGAAAACTCGAAAAGAACGGCTTATGCAAAAGTTAGGGTTGAGAAAGAGAAAAAAAAAGAAAAAAGAAAAAAGAAAAAGAAAAATAAGAGCTCGCTAAGATGAAAACCCGAAAGGGCGGCTTAGGCAAAAATGAGCGTCCCGGTGGATTGAAAACCCGAAAGGGCGATCCAGGCAAAAGTTAGGGACAAAGGCGTTTCACTGCATCAGACGATTTGTCACTACCGCATGAGATTCTACAAAGAAACCATCTCAACCGCTCTTGTCAGAAGCGAGGATTTTGGGGAGTTTTAGTCTTTAGGGATAGTTTGGTCATGAGGTTCAATGTAACCTTATCCACGTTGCCATTTTTCACTTGTAAAAAAAAAAGAACTTCTATGGAATTTTGTCATTTGCATGATTTCATTCTTGAATAAAATCAGTTTTGAGCCATTCTTTCTTTTGCAAATTTACCATTTCCTTTATTTTCTTTGTTATGCAAAGTATTGTTCGTTGATCAACGATATTTTTGAAAGCATAGGGGTCAAATTATTGAATAAAACTTGAAAAGATTAACAAACGTAAAAACTTCAAACTCATGGAAAAGAGTCGAGGAAAATCATACTTCCCCGAAACCTGAGGGTAGCAGAAACTTTGATACGCAAGCCTATCGCACTCCCTGGTGAAGTATAAGCAAGTTTAATTGGTGAATTTCCTTTGGTCATGTGTGAGTATCAAGTTGGAAGACTGTCTCTCAAAACCTCTTATGACGAAATGAGGACTCATCGCCAGTAGAGGATGTCTGAGCATTCGTTTGAATTTACTTTGTCATCTCTGACTAGCTGGTTTAAAACTTTGTTCCCCTGTTAGGATTGGTTTTATTTTCAAGACTACATACACCCTTCAGCCTGGGTTCAGTGTGATTCATCTTGTCTCTCGGGTTCGGTGTGCTATCTGTTGATTCCCCGTGAATGTCTAATCACTGCTAGTGAATTTCCGTCTAAAGCCCAGTTGTAACTAGCACTGTTTTAGAAGCCAATTGTTATTAGTATTCTTTTGGTCGTCACTATATTCCTTGTTAAGACTAGTCGTAACTAGCATTGTCTTAACTTTACTCATTATTATCTTTTGGTTTGGTCGCTACCAACTTTTTCCCTCTGAAGTCTAGTCGTCACTAGCAAATCCCTTGTGAAGTCTGATCGTTACTAGTTGATTTTCTGTTTAAGTCCAGTCGTAACAGGTAGATGTTCGAAATCCTATTGGCATTGGTATCCTATTGGTCATTACCAACTCTTCCCCATGAAGTCCAGTCGTAACTGGCGTCATTTGAAATTCAATCGTTATTGGTGTCTTTTGGTTTGGTCGTTACCAACCTCCTCAGCTGAAGCCTAGTAGCTTGCTAGCATTCTCATAACCACATGTGTTGGTATACCTTGATTTGGTCGTCACCATGTTTTCTTTCAAAGTCCAGTCGTAACTGGCATTACTTGAAATCCAATCGTCATTGGTATCCGGACTTGGTCGTTACCAATCTCCTTTAAGTCCAGTAGTTACTGACATCGCTTGAAATTCGGTCATCACCAAATTCCCCAGTCGAAATCCTATGTGTTACCAATTGGATTTGAGATATCTCATTTGTCGTTATCTCAGGTTGGTCGTTACCATTACCTCTGGAAAGTCCAGTGGTTATTAGCACTGTTTTGAACCATCTGTTAAAATTGGGTGACATCGTTATCCCTAGTGAAACCTTTGTTCCCCATACAAGTCTCGGAGATCTAGTCGTCACTAGTATCCCCAGTATGTTTGGTCCTTGTTTTTAGTCCATTCCTGAAAATCCCGTTTGAACTCTTCACTATAGGAAGTTCCTCATCTGATCATCCCCAGTGAGGTTCATGTCTCTAGTTCTTCACTTCCCCAGTATAAAATCGCTTTTTTTCCCTGGTGGAAATTTACTTCTCTCCCCAGTAGAGTGTTTGCTCTTCCCCAGTGAGATTGTCATCTTCATTGGAATTCTTGCACCCTCATGTGAAATTTTCCTCTCAGTTATCACTAGTCATGTTTGAACTATTGATTGTTATATCTCGGTTTCCCCCCAGTACCGAGTCCAAAACCAGATCCCATGAGTAGTTACTCGTTGTTTTTTTTTTCTTTCATCTGCACATGTCTTGCATCCAAGCATCATGAAGCATCATTCATAATTCATGGCATATCATGACCTGTCCTTTTGCATATCATCGGATCTAAGGGACAAAATTTTTGGTTTTCTATATTTAAATACCTTTCACTGCGATTCTACAAGGATTATCATCTCCCAGTTCCATCTAGTGAAGATATTTAAATAGGGACAACTTTTGCACCCCAAATTTTGACCCCTTAGATTCTCATTATCATTTTAGGAGCATACTCATAAATTATCTAAGTCTAACCCAGTGCAGGTTTGTCTTTGTCAAGTTACAGATGAATCAGGGTTTTGTACAGTCAAATCGAAGCTTCAGGATTTGTGATCAATCAAAGTTTTAGGCTAATTCAATCATGAAACAAGATCAAGGGTATCATATGATGTCAATTGAGAATCCAATTTGAGGTTGTTACCCCAGAATCAAGAACAGGGCATTTCAGGGTACCCGATTAGGGTTTTTGACTAGTAAAAGTCAACTGTAGTTTGACTTTGGTGTTGGAAGGTGTTTTAATGGTGGGATTATGACCCATGGAGTTCATATAGCTTAATAAGGTTCATTAAAAAAGTATCAAAGTCTCAGGAGGTCCAGAGTGTCAACGGACGACTCGGTAATCACCGATCGATCGTACGGCTGACCAAAAAGTCAACCCTTCAAATTTAAGGAATTGGACTTCAAAGTGTGAATAAAAAATGTTCCTTTTATCATATTTCACTTGACTATCAATTTTCATGACCATTGGATCAAGGATGAAGGAGTAATCGAAAAATCAGGAAATTAGGGTTTTGAAAGGGGCTAAACCATAACTCCTTAACCACACATCCAATTGAGTTGGTTCAAAGCTCATTAGAAAGCTCTTGGCAAATCCTAAAAAAGTCCCTAAGTGGTCCATGATCAGAAAATGCATAGATTTGGAGTTATGATCAAATTCATTTCAAGAAGGGAAAAAGACTTAGAGAAATTTCACTTTTAAGCTCATTTTTTAGCAACTTTGAGAGATTTTTTGGCCAAGATCCTTTTAGAATTTGAAACTCATGAAAACATGAATGTTTTAGAGCTATTTGAGGGCTTTCTAAAGAGTACTAGAACATCTCAAAAGGATTTGTGAGCTGAGAGTTATGGAATTGGCAAGTTGGTGTTTTCACACTTGAGTCCCACATTGACAAACTTTCAAAAATCATTCCTTTGGTCAATTGGGACAATCTTAGCTTTTGAAACATGTTTTATCTGATATGTAGAGAGTTTTTAGCATGGAAATACAAAGGAAATGCAGAAGGTGTGGAATTAGCCAAGCTTGCAAGTGGCTTTACAACTTGCACTTAAAGTGAAAATGGCAAGCATGAGGTGTAAAGGAAAATCTGAACCAGCCATCAACCTATGCATTCTAGCCTGCATTTAGCCCTTTCAAACTCATCATTTTTATTGACTATTGAGCTTACCTATCAGCCAAGGAAACTTCTTTGTGGAGGTTTGATCCAAAAAGTAAATCTTTCCTTCATATGAAGGAAATCTCCAAATCTGCCCCCTCCATTCATTTGCCTATAAATAGAGGCCCTCATCACTTAATTTGACACACAATATCTACTCTAGAAAACCAGAGAAAGCTCAAGCCTTTGCTCTTGCACACTTTGCTTCAAAATCACAAAATCATATTTTCACCAAAAACCACCAAAATCTGTCTTGGTACAATTGCTGCCAAAATTATTTCTCTACACTCAAACTCCCCAACAATCATCCACACATTCTCTAAATATGATATAGAAGGTGTCCAAGACCTTAGACCACTCAAAAACCTCACCATTCAAAAAGTCAACTTCCATACCAAGTTACTTTGACCAAAAGCCATAAAATCTGTCAAAACTTGTTCTAGGCACTTGCTTGATGTTATAATCACTCAAACACCTGCCATATATCATTTCTCAACTGTCTAAAGTGTTAAGGATCATTGGTGGAGTTTATTTCTCCAACTGTCTTAAAGTTTGCATCCTTGCTTCAAAAAGAAGAAATCTCCAAAGCTAGGTGCATTTGAAGTTTTCTCTGGGTTTCTTATTGATCAAACCTGCTCAACACAGTCTACTAGAGGTATGTAAACACTCCATCATTTTTTTACACCATAATTTCATGTTTTGGCATTTTGAGTTCATCATGTGCATGTCTTGTATCAAATTCTGTCATGAACATGCCAGCTGTGCTCTCAGGCCTAGAGGTGGTTAAATTTGTGCTCAAATTCATCCAACATCATGTATTCAATATGTGTGTGAAGTTAACTTGATTAATATTGCTTAAAATGTTGAACTGCACTTTTTCATGTTTGCATCAAAAATGACCAATTTGCAACTCAAACCCTCATTTTTCATGACAGTCCTCTCTTATCCCCAAATTGTGTTTGAACTCATTCAATATCATGTATGTGTGGTGTGTATATGGTTGGTTCAATCTAAAGATGTTTGGAATTGAATTTGAACATTATGCATTTCACAACCTAAATTTGCAAATAGAAAGCTATTTTTTATAACAGTCCATGTTGAACCAACCTTGGTGTTTAAAATCATTCATTAACATGTATGCAAGATGTATATGTGGTCTATTTGGTGTAAATATGCCTAGAATTAAGTTTGAACATCCTACTGTTTTTGCCAAGAACACCAACATGCAATTTGAAAGTCATTTTTGTGCCAAGCTGTTTTGAACCATTTTTTCTTGCTTGAACTCACTTGTTTGTATATATATATATATATATATATATATATATATATATATATATATATATATATATATATATATATATATATATATATATATATATATATATATATATATATATATATATATATATATATATATATATATATATATATATATATATATATATATATATATATTTATATATATATATATTATATATATATATATATATATATATATATATATATATATATATATATATATATATATATATATATATATATATATATATATATATATATATATAAGATGTGTATATGATGTATGTGATCAAAATGTGCATTAAACCTGGCTTGAACTTTTTTCATGCTTCATCAAAGATACCAAAGAGCAGTTGGATACCATTTCTCACCACAAACCTTCTTGAGCTCTTTTTTGTGTTTGAACTCATTTAACAACATATATGTGAACTGTTTGAGTGATTGGTTTGATCAAAATAGGCCTAAAACATGAATTGAGTTTTCTCATGCATAACCAAAACACCAAAGTGCATTTTGAAGGTCATATTTTGCCACGGACAGTTATGAGCTGATTTTTGAACATGAACACATTCATTGGCATGTATTTAATGTGTATAAGTGACTAGTTTGATCAATATGTACCTGGAATTTGAAATGCCTCACAGCCTGCATACCACACTTGTCAATCTTGAAACTTGTACATCATCTTTTATCTCAGACTATTTTGATCCATAAATGAGGTTTAGATTCACTCATTATCATTTATGTGGTGTGTGTACATGATTACATTGATTGAAAATTGGCTGGTATATGAACTCCATCTCAAATTGCATTTTCAAAAATCCAAAGGTAAGTGCTATCGGGTTTTATAATGGGGAAGGAATTTCAAAAATCTAAAAATGCCATCTTGTTCCTTGGGAAATTCCACATGATTTAGACTAAAATTTCACCCAAATCCATGAAAAATTGAAGAAGTTGTGACCAAAATGCAAAACTGGTTTGGTGTGTGTTTGGTTTGCCCAGCCTACCTAGAAAATACGCCCTATATGTTTATGGGGTGGCATTTGTACTTGGATGTACAGCCACCCCAGTGGTAATCAACTTGTCACTTAAGCGCCTATTACCTTGCAAGCATAGGTTCGACCCCTGAGGAGGGCAACCCTTTTACCAATTTTTGCCATTTTTCAACCAAATTTCAAAAATTCATATCTCTTTCAATATTTATCATTTTTCACCCATTCTTTTTTCATTGTGTCTAATTTTATGTTTAATTTCATGACATATTTTTAAATTCCATGTTTGCCTAAATTTTCATCCCTTTTGGCTATGTGCAAGTTAAGTGCGTTTTGTGATCGTTTCCGCGTATGCAGATGAATTTCTCTCTTGTTATACTTGTGAATGTCATGATATTTGCTTACCCTATTTTCCTTAATGTTAGTCAACATTCTAGGATTTTTTTTTGGTTGTTACCATGTTCATCTTGCTTCCTCTGTTGAACCTACTTGAGCTCGATCTGTCGTCACAGTTCCTGCTTGTTCATCTGCTTTGATTGTCATCAATGCATCTTTATTTTTATCATTTCACATGCTCATTTAATAGTTGTCACCATTAATGTATCTTTATCATGTTGTTACTTTGCTTATTGTTTTCTTTCCCCAAGTGATGAAGCTTGTTGGCTCTCATCCCAGTTGCCTCCTCTATCTCTTTCCAAAGGAAAAAAGTCTTTCCATTGACCCCTGTGTCATGATTAGTTCATTCAACATCCCTTGACTTTGTTAAGTCACTTTAACCTTAGTTTAAAGGCCATTAGACTTTTCTTTAAGTCTAAAAGACCCACTTGTACTAGGAGTGTTCTTCAACTAGAACCCTAAGATTGAGTCTGTCAACTCTATGTAAGAATCATCGTCATGATTTCTTACTTCCCCTTTTGAGTATTACAATTTAGATTAGGGAGTTTTGTCAAACTCCACACAAACATTGCTATGTTTGTTCCCCTACGAACCTTGATCATAGTCAAGTGTTCTTCATCCCTTGTGAGGTGAACTATGATTGCTCTAATTTTATCCTAGTTAGGATACGTAGGCAGAAGACGCGACGTCTTTGCGAGCAAACTTAATGTATATAACTTTAGGTTTCAACTCATATCTTTTCCCAATCCATAGCACATTTCCACAAACTTAGCAAGCAATCAAACAAAAGGTTCCTGTAGAGTACTATAGATGCTTAGGGTGCTAACACCTTCCCTAGGTATAACCAACCCCTGATACCCGAATCTCTTAAGCGTTGTCGTTACATCGCGAAAAAGGTTTTTCTTTCTTTAGACCTTTCCTTTGGATAAATTAAAGTTCGGTTGTAAAATAATTAAGATTCAAGTTAATTTGATAGCTTGATATCCTATTTTCACCGCAACAATATTCATTTGTTTATCTAACCATAACTTGTTTCAAATTTGTCTTTGTTAAGTTACAGGCGAATCAGGGTCCTGTACAGGTGGAAACCGAAGGTTCTACAGTTTAATCAGGAAATGTATTGGATTATTTCTCTATGAAACAAGTCTCTACATAATCAAGAATACTTCATTGGGTCAAGCATGAATCCAATTTGAGGTTTTCACACAAAGATCGGGAACAGTGCAGTTCAGGATCCCCGATTAGGGTTTTTGATTAGGAAAGTCAACTGTGGTTTGACTTTTGATTTTAAAGGTGTTTCAATGATGGAATTATGGTCCATAAAGCTCATATGACTTATTCAAGTCCCCTCAAGAAGTTTCAAAGTCTCGGAAGACCTAGAACAACAACAGTCGATCCGATCGTTTCGTCGACCGAAAAGTCAACTCTTCACTCATAAGGAATTTGACCTCAAGATGTGATTAAAAAATGTTCCTAATCACATATTGCACCTACCCATAAAATTTCATGACCATTGGATCAAGGTTTGAGGATTAATCGCAAAAGTCGGGAATTAGGGTTTTGAAAGGGGCAAGACCATAACTTCCTAACCACATATCCAATTGATGTGGTTCAAAGCTCATTGGAAAGGTCTTGACAAATCCTAAAAAAGTCCCAGGGTGGTCCATGATCAGAAAATGCATAGATTTAGAGTTATGACCAAATTCATTACAAGAGGGAAAAGTCACTTAGAAAAATTCTAAGTTATTTCACTTTTAGGCTTGTTTTTTTAGCAACTTTGAGAGGGTTTTTGGCCAAGTTCCTTTGGGAATCTGAAACTCATGAAAGCATGAAAGTTTTATAGCTCCATGAGGGCTTTCCAAAAAGTACTAGAACTCTTCAATAGCCCTTATGAGCTAAGAGTTATGAATCAAGGAAGTTGGGGCTACAACACTTGAAGACACCATTCCAATTTTTCTCCAAATCCACATTTCAACAACTTGGACCATCCTCAGCCATTTGATCATGTTCTAATCTTATAATTAAGAGGTTTGATGGTTAGAGATGCAGAAATTACAAAGCTTGAAAGGCTTGACAAGATTGGCAAGACAAGTGGCAATATTTTAATCAAAAGAAATCAAAGAGGAACGAGAAACTTTCCATGAAATATGGAGCAGCTATGACCCCTATGACTCTATGCACTATTCAGTCACCTCACATATCTCATTCCACTTGATTTTTTCTTGCCTTGAGCCAAGAGCATGATGGATGAAGATGTACCAAGATTTTGTGGAAGATTTTCTCCAAATTTCCCTCCAAAGGCCAATGCAACCAAATATGCCCCAAGCTTCTCATGGCCTATAAATAGATACTTCTTCACACTATCCATAGGACACCAGAGCCATCCTAAACCCAAGGAAACTCACAACTCTCTTTCTTTCCCCCTTGGCTTGAAAGTGAAGAAATTCACAAAATCTTCACTTTTCACCACTTTGCATTTTTCAGACCAGATCTTGTCCAAGCATTCAAACACTTCAAAGACCATATACATACCCTTAAAATGACCCTCTAAAGCTGTTCCCACCATTGGTTTCTCCAAAAAATACATGGATCAAAAAGTCAACTTCTCTCATACCATAGTTTGACTTTTGTGCTTGAAATGAGCCAAATCACTACCTATATCCATTCCTACCATTTTAAAACTTCAAACACCTCATGTTTATGATATTATAGCTATCAATAACCTCAAATCATAGCTGGGAGTGCACCTGCTCAAACTGTCCACAAGGGTGCATTATTTCTTCAAGAGGAAGCAACTTCACAAGCTTGTTTCAAAAGGAAGGAATTCTTGGTTTTTGACAGTTAGACTACAAGAGGTATGTAGTTCTGAACTCTCTCATTATTATGCATCATGTATGTGTGGATTTTGTTTTGTCATTGGAGTTATGTTGTCAAGAATGTGTGAAACCTATACCATGTATGCTTTTGCTGTTAAATGACCATTAGGGTGGGGTGTGCATTTGTTTACTTTTTTTGAAAGGATACTACCAAATATGTGATGAGTCTAAACCTTATATGTTTGTACTGATTTGATATTCATTATTTCCAAAATCTCTTTTCTCATTATTTAAGACTTGCTGTTTTTTTTAATCCTTGCCAATCATGGAATGAAAGTTCTACCATTTGGAACTCATGGCTATGACTGTTGAATTAGAACTCTTGCTAGGTTTTGGTTAGTGCCGTTAGGACATTTAGAGGGCATGTTTGTTGAAGCATTGCTGTTGAACTTAGTACATAGAGGTCTGTTTTTGTTTTTTCAGTCCCACTGCTGCCATAGGTCTGTAGATTTACTTTGAGATTAAAGTTTTGGGGTTGTTTGGTATTTATCATATAGGTTTCATTTACCAAAGTATGTTTATGGATTTAAGCTTGTTGTGATTACTGTCAATGAGATTTAGCATTGGATAAAACTTTGGGCTGTAACTGCTTCTTTCACCCTACCATCATGATTGGCATTGGTACTGTCAACTTATGTTGACATGGAGTGTTTGTCCCACTCACTTTGAGTTTGCTGTTAATTTGCCTTTAGGATCTATTTATGCTGCGGTGGGTATCTAATAATGTTGTTTGGCATTTATCATGTGTGTCTAAGTGTTTTGAAGGCCATGATTTGATGATCAAGCAGGTGTTGATCATTGTTGTTGAGTTCATACTCACTGCCTGCCAGATTTTGTTTTTTCTCATAGCTAAACACATTAGTGATTTAACCACTGTCTCGTCATAGAGGTTCAAATTTTGGACAGTTTTGTTCAAAGTTACTATTATGCTGTCATTAGTTTGGAGGAACACTTTTGTTCAACTCACAACAGTTTAGACTTTGTCATTGCTTGATGTTTGGTTATTGTCATAATCAACTTGAGAAACTTTTTTGCATATGATCATAGTTGGTTGTGGATTTGGTGCTGCATTAAATCTGACAGTTTCCATTACCATCATGCTTCCTTTCCAACTTTTGCAATTCATATTTACCATTTGAAACTGATGTGAATTGCTGCCATGGCTACTGTTTTAAGCCTCAGCTCTATTTAGATCTTTGGAGGCAGTTTTGGTTTTGTTTGACTATTTAATTGGAGTTTAGTTGGATTATACATTAGGAGCCTGTTAGTGTTTTAGGTAGCATGGTTTAAGGTGTGATTGGAGCATGAATACCCTACTGCTACTAGAACAAACTCTTCAAGGTTGAACATCTCTTTGTGGACTGTCATTACAAGCCTATTTGAATTCATGCCAAGCTTGTATTTCATACTTTATTAACATAATGGAAAGTTGTTTTTATAATGTATCCACTGTCCAAGTCTGTTATGGACAGACCTTTTGCATTTTTTTTTGTATCTGGCTGCGTGTGTTGCATTTGTTACCAAGAGGAGCACTATATGCTTGTTTGGCATTCATCATTAAGCATTGTTGACACATAACAAACATAACCACTGCCAGATATAGGTTCACTTTCTGATACCTATAAACCATGTTTTCATTAGGGTTACTGTTGGAATACATACACATGTTTTGACTTATGAATTTTTATGATTGGATTCTGCCTTGAGTTGCTGGTAGCACCATAAGCCCTTGCTTCATGTTACATAACCTCATTTTGTGTTGGAAGCTATGGGCCATTTTGTGAATCTGAGTATTGTCAGTATGTTTTTTAGAGTTTTAAGTAATCAGTCCAATTTGCATTTGGGAGTTTTGTTTAAATTCTTTGAGCTTGCATTGTTGTTGTTAGTCCATTTTTGGCATAAGGAGTTTTGTAGTCTGCTCCTAGGTGGGACTGAAGCCATGTTTGTGGACTGTTTGGGGTTGTGACAGATTTGCTGTCATGAGGATTAGGTCTGCTGGTGGCCTTAAGCTTGTTGAGATTAGTTGGATATAATGCATAGGTTTTGGCCGAATTGGTCTGTAACTATGTTGTATTTAACCTGTTATTGAAGGATGAACTTGTTAATTCTTGCTGCCAAGATTAGCTCATCATACCAGAAGTTTAGTCAGGTTTTGATTTGGAGGATCCTGGTTTGGAACTGAGTTTGAGTTTCAAACTCTGTTGACACTTTTAGGACTGTTGATCTCTTACTGTCCGGTTTGATTGGGAGTTCTTTTAAAATTATGGAATTCTAATCATTTTAATCTTCTGGAGCACATATAGGTTGGACATGTATTTCAAGCAAGTGTGTTTGTTTTTGGGTAACTGTTTTGTAAGGGTTTAGTGTCTGATGATTGGTTTGGTAATGGACATTTTTGTCATTGTGATTGGTGGATTGGCTGTTGTCATTAGATTTATGCATATGTTTAGATCTGTTGTGCCTCAAAGTTGCTAATCCATGAGAACTTTTCTCTTAGACAGTCTAGGTGAGACTAGGTTGTTTGTGTGAAGGCTTTGTAGGTATGTTTACTTTTATGAAAGTATGGTTGTTGGAGTTCTATGTGTAGGCTGTCCAGACTTATTTTGAGGATCCTTTTAGCAAGCTTGAACTATCATTCACATGAACCATATCTTGCCTCAGTAGAGTTGGAGATCTCTTTTCTTCAAAATCATCATAAGAAGCAGGTTTAAGAATTGTAAGTAGGCATATGTTTGGCTTTTGAGCTCACCTTTTTTATGATCACCTTGTCTTGGTCTGTCCATGTTTTTGAAAGCATCTCACTTGCTAGTATTTTGTTCAATATCTGTTGATTAAATCTCTCTGTCAAAACTTGTTCAATATTGAATGTTGGATGTAAAACATACCCTCACCTATGTGCACTGGCTTTGAGTTGTGATCCATGGTTTCAAAACGCCTCAAGCTTCACTATGCATTTTCATTCGTGTTTTACTATGTGCACATTATTTTAAAAAACCAACTGCACCATCACGATCCTCATGAAATTTCAAGTGATTTATACTTTTATTTTTCTAAAATTGGTTAAGATTTGACAAAGTTGTGATGAAATCGTATTTGGCATTTTTCATGTTCTTGTTTTAATTTTGCCCAGCCATTCTGCTTGCCTTGGTATGTATATTTATGGGGTGGCATCAATACACGGATGTATCGCCACCCCAGTGGTTACACACTAGCCCTTAAGTCACCTTGCACTGCCAAGACCTGTGTTCGAGCCTCAGTGAGGCCATTTTTATTAAATTTGTGATTCTTTCCTTGTTTTATCATTTTCTTCTCCTTTTCCATTTGGTTAACACGCGCACAGTTGGCTGATTTGGTTAAGTTCTGAGTTTGTGAGCATGAGGGCGTGTGTTCAACATCTCCTTGACCATTCCATTTATTTTTATCACTCATTTGTTTTTATTTTCTTCACAAAATTCAAAATTTCATAACTTTCTCATGCTTCATTATTTTTGATTCGTTCTTTTTGCAAAATGCTCTTAATCTTGTCTAGTTTCACATGTTGAGAAAATATTTCAAAGATGTTCATGTTTGTAATACTTTTCACACACTTGAAATTGTTCCCTTTTAAGGTTGTTTAACTTGCTTCTTAATGAAACCTTTTTAATGCTTGAACTATCTTGTGACATTGTGTTTACATATGATATCCTTAACCATTTATATATTATCCTAGCCTTAGGATTTGAGTCTCTGCACTCACTTTTAGCGTCCCGCCGTGGACAACCTTTACCCCTTTATCATAACCTTAAGATCTGAGTCGCCGTACTCATATTTAGCGTCCCGCCGTGGACATTCTTTACCATAACAATCTAAACGTAGATTCAGGAGTCGCCGCACTCCGTGTAAGTACTTCCCTATGAATGCTTACATCCCTTTGGAACCTTGAACACAGTCAAGAGTTCTTCACCCCTTAGTTAGGGGAACTACGAACGCTCTGATTTCTCAAAGTTTCTTTTGAGAATACGTAGGCACAAGGCCCCGGTTCTTGGCGAGCGACATTTTCTTTTTTCCTTCGTTTAAACCTTTATGTCTTTACCCTTAGCACTTTTCCCTTAGCAGGAAAACTTTAGCAAACACAAATATTAACAAGAGGTTCCTGTAGAGTACTACAGATGTTTAGGATGTGAAATACCTACCCTAGGCATAACCAACTCCCGAACCTTTAGATCTCTCTTTGCTTAGCTTTAGGCCTTGCCTTTCGCTTTGCATTTTTATAGGTCTTTCTTTCTTTGAACCTTTCCTTTTGGATAAATTAAAGTCCGGTTGTGAATTTAAGAATTAAAGATTCAAGTTAATCAATAGCTTGGTATCACGATTCTCACCGCAACACTAATCCCAATTCTATTGCAATATTGACAAACAAGCATCGACAATACCACACGACTTATATTCATAGTTACCGATTTAAGCAGACGGTTAAAGATGGCGCAAATTAACGAAAAAGCTAAGTTAATCCGCGATTAAGGTAAGGAACATCGATTAATCGAATTAAATCCAATTTATTTTATAAGAATGAATTAAGCAAATGAAAATTATAAAACAAATTGGAACAGAATTGAATTAAATCGGAATTATAATAAACCTCAGAGGATTACGGGATTCGAAACTGGCAGATTTTCCCTCGGGATTAGTTCGCCATGGAAAACATGAAAAGCAAAGGAAAATTCGGAAAAAATAGGGTAATCATTACTGTAGCACGACATCAACCTTATAAAAACAATAAGATTTGCCTTACACACTCAACTGGGTCAGAAACATAAACCAGACCCAATAGGGAAAAATAACTAAATTATTACAGTCAGAAAATTCAACAAATTATTCGAGACTCAAGCAATCCTAATCATCTTCTTCGTACAACATGAAAGTTGTAGATTTTTTCCTTAGCTTTCCAACGAATGGTAGAACGCCTCCATCCGATTTCTGTAGCTCCAGTTATGATTTTTTTTATTAAAAGCTGCTAATGCTGAAAATAACAAACGAAAATCAAATAAGGCTGAAAATAAATTGAATTGTAAAAACATCATAAAATAGTAAATTAAACAAACTAAACTATAAAAATGCTTAAGTCTAAACATATAGGAAGGTTCATCAAAATGCACTGATCACTATCGCCTTACGGAGTGGAACTACTTACGATGGGCCTGTAGACCCTAGGTTGAATAAGCCAGAATCCCTTAAGAAAAATGTAGTGACCACACCCGAGAAAGAAGTAGAGAAACCAGTAGAATCGGAGCAACCAAAGGATGAAGGAATTAGAGATAAGGAAGGAGAGAAAGATGATAAATTTTATGTACCACCCCTCCTTATAAACCTCCAATTCCGTAGAATCTGAGCAACCAAAGGATGAAGGAATTAGAGATAAGGAAGGAGAGAAAGACGATAAAGTTTATGTACCACCCCTCCTTATAAACCTCCAATTCCATACCCATAAAGACTGAAACAAACCAAATTAGATAACCAATATAAAAAGTTTGTAAAAGTGATTGAGAAGGTCTACGTAGATATTCCATTCACCGAAGCCATTACCCATATACCGTCTTACGCCAAATTCCTTAAAGACATATTAACTAACAAATGAAGGCTTGTTGTTCCAAAACCCTTAGAATGCAATTCTATTTCCAAAAATAAGCTTGATAAAAAGGAGAAAGACCTAAGAAGTTTTTCTATACCTTGTATTTTAGGAAATCAAGTTATCGATAAAGCACTTATGAACTTAGGAGCCAATGTAAGCTTAATACCTTTAGCCGTTTATAAGAGGTTAGACCTAGGAGAGTCACAACCAACTAGGATGTCCCTTTAATTAGTCGATAGATCTGTTAAGTATCCTATAGGCATTTTAGAAGACGTCCCGGTTAGGATTGGCCAACTCTATATTCCAATAGACCCTTTTTATCAACAGCTGGAGCTATAATAGATGTCAAGAGAGGAAAAATGAAATTTGAAGTAGGTGATGAAAAAACATAATTCTTATTATCCAAATTCCTGATGGAACCAACCATAGATGACTTATGTTACATTATTGATATCATTGGTGAATGTATGAGAGAACTAGACCAAGTAGATCCAGTCGAAATGATTAAATTACCTTCAACTCCCATAATGAAGGAAGAAGGATTTAAAACCGAACCTTATATAGATGACAACCTTTATGAATGCTTGGCACTCACCCCATATCATATACCATGTCCTAAGAAAACATTAATAGAACTTAAGGAACTACCTAAGAATCTGAGATACGAGTTCTTGGACGAAGAACTGAATTGTCCAGTCATAGTCAGTGCAACCTTAGATAGCCAAGAAACCAATCAACTCTTAGATGTTTTGAGAAAATATCCTTCAACTCTAGGTTATAATATTTCTGATCTCAAAGGGATAAGTCTTTTCGTGTGTATGCACTCGATTATGCTGGAGGAAGACTCTAAACCTTCCAGAGAACATCAACGAAGGATAAATCCTATAATGAGTGATGTTATGAAAAGGGAAGTGTTAAAGTCATTAGAGGCTGGAATAATATACCAAATCTCTGATAGTAAGTGGGTGAGCCCTATACATGTGGTGCCTAAAAAGGGACGTGTCACAACTGTAAAAAACGAAAGAGGAGAATAAATAACTAAGCGTACAGAAAATGGTTGGCGTATGTGTATCGATTATAGAAAACTAAACAAAGTAACTAGGAAGGATCATTTCCCGCTTCCATTCATAGACCAAATGCTTGAACGTCTAGTAAGACATTCTTACTTTTGCTATCTAGATGGATATTCATGATTTTTTTCAAATTTCTATTCACCCCGATGATCAAGAGAAAACAACCTTTACTTGTCCATATGGAACATTTGCTTACCGACGAATACTATTCGGACTATCCAATGCCCCAGCTACTTTCCAATGTTGTATGATGTCAATCTTTGCATATTTTCTTGACGAGATCATGGAAGATTTCTCGGTATATGGGTCCAGTTTTAGAAACGGCCTAACCAACCTTGAGAGAATCCTTGAAAGATGTATAAAAGTCAATCTTGTTCTAAACTGGGAGAAATGCCATTTTATGGTCACTGAAGGAATAGTATTAGGACACATAGTTTCCGCAAGAGGCATTGAGGTTGGCAAAGCAAAAATAGAAGTTATAGAAAACCTCCAACCACCAAAAACAATTAGAGAGATTCTAAGTTTCCTCAAACACACCGGTTTCTATTGACGCTTCATTAAGGACTTCTCCAAAATAACCAAACCCTTAACCAAACTTCTTATGAAAGACGTTGAGTTCAATTTTGATGATGAATGTCTTGAATCTTTCAAGCACATTAAATAAGCACTAATATCTGCACCTATTATGCAACCTCATGATTAGAGTCAACCTTTCGAAATTATGTGCAATGTAAGAGACTACGCAGTTGGTGCTGTTTTAGAGAAAAAGAAAGATAAGAAACTTCATGTAATTTATTACGCTAGTAGAACACTAGACACCACCCAACTTAATTATGCCACAACCAAAAAGGAACTCCTTGCCGTAGTTTTCGCTATTGACAAGTTTTGATCTTATCTAGTTGGAGCAAAGATTATTGTTTACACAAATCACGCTGCTATCCGATATCTATTAAGAAAAAGGACGATAAACCTAGATTACTTCGCTAGATTCTTTTGCTACAAGAATTCGACTTAGAGATCCGGGATAAAAAAGGCACCGAGAACATGGTTGTAGACCACCTTTCGAGGCTACAATACTTAAAACCAGACCATATCCCGATAAACGATGACTTTATTTATGATAGACTTATAGCAGTAGTTAGAACCAATCATAGTGATGATCCTGAACTCCACTTAGAATTAAACATTGAAAATGCCCTAGCAATTACGAACGTACCTTGGTACGCCAGTTTTGTAAACTACCTAGTTACCGACATCATACCCCCTGATCTTAACTACCAACAGAAGAATAAGTTCTTTCACAATGTGAAACACTTTTATTGGGACGAACCGCTCCTATTTAAGAGAGGCGCAAACGACATATTTCACCACTGTGTCCCAGAAGAGGAAGTAGAAAACATAATCAAACACTGTTGCTCTACACCTTATGGTGGACATGCAGGCACATCTAAGACTTGCGCCAAAATTCCTCAAGCAGACCTTTTGTGGCCAACATTATGGCACGACGTCTATGCTTACATTGTCAGATGTGACCGGTGTCAACACACTGGGAGTGTCTCGAGACGTGATGAAATGCCCTTACAAAATATCCAAGAAGTAAAAGTCTTCGATGTTTGGGGAATAGATTTTATGGGACCCTTTCCATCATCGGTGGGAAACAAGTATATCTTATTAGTTGTTGCCTACGTGTCTAAATGGATAGAAGTTATGGCTTCTGAAGCTAGCAGGATTATACCTGAGTGAATTGCACACTCAAAGATACAACAGAGTCGCCATCAAACTCTATTTAGTCCCAAGGGACGGGGGAAATATCAATAAAACCCAAGGTAAGAGAAACGGGAAAGGGGGTCGGTTATACGAAAGGAAGGTACTAGCACCTTAAGCATCCACCATACCCAACGAGAACCATTTCGCTTGCTTCTAGGCTTGGATGGGTTATCTATCTAAAGGCTTCTAGCTAAAAACGAAAGAAAAAAGAGAAAAATAAAGAGAAAAATAAAGTGTTCACGGAGGATTAGGGCCCTCGTGCCTACGTACCCTCATAGTGAAATGAGGAAGTCAGAGCTCCGTAGTTCAAGGAACCAAGGAAAAGAAGAGGATCTAGATGGACTAGAGAGACAGAAGAATGGAAGAAGATGGAGGAAGGTAGCTCATCAAGATTTCACAATCTTGTTCCTACGTACCCTCATAATGCAATGAGGAAATCAGAGCCTACGTAGTTCGGGGAACCAATAAAGAGAAAGAAAACAAAGATGGTGTCAAAGCCAAGAATGAAAAGAGAAAGCAAGACCCAGCTGAGAAATGCAAGAGGAATGGTGTCAAAACTAAGATATAAGACTAAATAAAACTCTTTTGAGGAACGGAGAAGCAAGGCAAGAACTCTTTCGGAATGTATTCGAACATGAGTATTCGAACCGAACAAAGGTTACTAACCCAAAGCTAGAAGTATTTGAACCAAAGAAAGGTTGGTAATTGCAGGGGGTTTGATGCTTAACAGACTGACTGTGATTAACCGAAAAGAATGAGTGATTAACCAAAAGAAGGCGATTAACTCAAAAGAGACTCAGTATCTTAATAGAAGGACTATGGTTAACTAAGGAAAAGGGTGATTGGTCCAAACAGTCGGAATGTGATTGACCAAAAGGCGGGTGATTAACCAATAGAAGGTGATTAACCCAAAGAAAAAGTTGGTTTTAACGGGAAGACCGTGATCAACCAAAGATCAAGTGATTAGTCGGAAGAAGGCAATTAACCCAAAGAAAGATTTAGTATTAACAGACAGACTGTGATTAACTAAGGAAAAGATGATTGGTGCTTAACTGTCAGACAATGATTAACCAAACAAGTAGGAGAAAGACCCAAGAGATGGTTGCGAACTCTGATAGGGACTAGGTTTTAATAGGAAGACTGTGTAAATCGGAGAAGAATGATTTACTTTGCCGAGTGTTACACCTCAAAATTTGCCTTCCTTTTTCTAACCTTGACTGGCTTTTGTTTCGTGTTCATTTGCATCATCAGGTCATAGTTTATAATCATACTTTGCATTGGTCTTCTAAGATATGGGATCAGGAGTTTCTTGGAATCAAATCATCAAGTATCAGGCTTACTTTCTTCAAGAATTATTAAGCGTCAAGAACCTAGGGTTTCATATTGGTTGGCAAGCTTGTATTCAATTGGTGCAAGGGATCAGGTTAACTAGGGATAAGGATAGGGTTTCAAAATAGATGTGGTTATTCAGTTGCGATCAAGATTAGGAAAAAGTTTGACCTAATATTGGTCAAACCATCAAGAGTTTGCTTCTATGTCAAGTTACCTGCATCAACAATCATTTCTGCATCAGTATGCATTTAAGGAAGATTAGGGTTTCTCATTCAAGGTTGAGTTGTGGACAGTCACCAGTTGAAGATCATGGGATTATAGTGTCATGTAAAGGGTATCTGTGACCGTCAGGACAAAACATTTATGGTTTGATTTGAGGGGAATTGGATCATGTTCAATTGAGCTTACTGATTGAATTTTTGGGATTAATTGAGGACATGAGTTTTTGTGTGGATTGGGAGTTTGGTTGGAATTAAACATGTCAAGATTAGTCGTGTGAGTTACCTGGAGTTCAAAATACCATTTCCGTATCCACTCCATATTAAAAGCCCTCCTTAACCATTTTCATAACCATTCATTATCCACTTTTATTTCAAAACCCAATTCTAGAATCCAAGTATCCATTTTGACCATTTTTATGTCCACTTAATTGCAAATATCCATCCATAACCACATTTGAATAACCATTTTTTTAAATCCATATTCAATTTGATCAAATCCATTTCAATTAACCATATTTCTTTTCAAATCCACTTCACTATCCATAATATCAAATCCATTAACTATATCAATATCTTTTCTCTTTTATTATTATCCTTTATTTTTCTTTAAAAAAAAGAAATTAATCTTGTGTATATTCATTTATTATTTTGAAGCCAAATATCTCCCTACCCATATTCTAAAATCCACTCTTAGTCCATAAACTAGTTTTCAAAATCCATATTTTTCAATTCATATTCATGTTCATTGCATCATTTAAGTCCAAATTTTATAAAATTCATTAAAGGTCCATAAAAATATACAGAAAAAGAGAGGAGGATGATTCACACGACCATCCACTTCTTTCAATCTCCAAATTTGCAGTGCCAAGGATAATATGCCAAATACTCTCAGAACAATGCCAAGTGGTCCCACCCCAAACCTCTGCTATAACAAAAACAACAACCTCACAAAGATGCAACAGTTTTCCCAATAACTGATACACAAGGTACCAATCTGCTACACCACAAGCCCTTCGTACATTTTTGCAGAGCAGGACGAAAAGAAAAAACGCGGACCACAGGACAACAGTAAAACCATTTGTACTACCAGATCAAAGTTTTGCTACAACGCCGGACCAATACTGCCACCAGCCTGTCACCATTACCAATGACTCCTGCAACTATACAATGGGGTTTGTACTGACAAACTTAGAGAGGAAGTTTTCTCAGGGATTTAAAAAGAGGCAATAAGAGAATCAAAAGGAGAGGAGAGAAGGGCAGACCTAGAGAAAGAGAATACGCGAGGTTTCTCTTCATTTTTTTTCATTTACGGCTTCAACCCTCTTTAGTTCTTCAAATCGCAGAAACATTCATCGTCATTTCTTCACCAAATCCAATCACTGCAACTCCCAATTAATTCACGATACTTGCGACGACATCCCAAGACTTGCAATACAAATTCACTACAACGATAACAAATTCAAGGTTGCAGCAAAGAAGGAAAGGAAGAAGTGGAAAGGTCAGAGAAGGAGAAGAAAGTGTGGATTTAACAACGAGACAAATTTGCAACAGTTGATCGAAGAATTGTACCCGGGGCATCGCATGACTTCGCCTTTACTTCACAAATGTGATTCATTTAAAATCTTGTTCTTGGGATGTACGAAGTTGTGTTCGAGACCAAACTCCATGGTTGAAGCTTTGATTTTATCATGATGAATTCGTTCGATTGTGGTTGATCTGCTAGATCATACCTTTTTTCTGTTTTGTTGTTGGTTTCGAAGGCGAGGGGTGATTGGATGAGGAGAGTGACAATACGTTGAGAGAGCGCTGTCACACCCTCATTTTCACCTTTATCCTTTCATACCCTACATTCATCATATCATGCATCGTTCTATTGCATATCGAGCATGCAAGTTCACAAGGTAAGGATTGGGTCGGTCCTTTGTTTTCCATTCCAAACAAGATAAATTGCTTATCATGGGCTATATGGAAGAAAGGGTTCATCATCTAAGGTTTGATCTAAGTTGGAAAGTCTACTCATGTAGATTTATTCAAGGAGAAGTTACTTGAAAAATATTAGGACATTCAAGATCAATATTCCTAATATGTATGAAGTGCAATGCCTAATTCAAGGTTTCTTCCTCCAACTTTGTTTTAAATTCTTGATCAAGTGGAGTTCAAATTTGCAAAGCATGAGTCAATATCACAAGTTCATAATTCAAGACTTCACCCATTTCAAGTTTAATGGTACGAGGGAAATCCATCATGAAAAATTCAAGATTTATGAATTCAATATTAGAGGCAAGAATATTACAAGGAGAAATTTCATGACATTACAAGAATGCCATTTGTTACAAAAATTTCCAACTCTAAGTAGTGTTTAGAAATTAATCTATTTCTAATCAAATCCATGCTATGGTACCCTTCATGCCCCATCAAGTTTTCATGCTCCTCACTATGTTTACAAATATCCAAGAAAATATTTAAGAGTTAATTCAACATTGGAATGTTTCAAGATCAAGACTATGCATGTTTAACCATGGGCAATTTGAATGTGATCCAAAACAGCCATATACAAGAGGTCACAAATTGCCTCATGTCACAAAATCATTTTATGTCACAAAACCAAGGGGATAAACTTATGTTGATGCATCTACACATCAAAAATCATAATTTGAAAATTATGTCCAAAAGGTACTAGCCTTGATCACATGGGTATGTCCAAGCATAAGCCAACCAATGGGTACAAGGTTGGAGGGCAATGTAGAATGTTGCAGAAGAAAATACAGCAAAGCATACATAGAAATGGAAAGAAGTGGGGCTGCACCAAGAAAGTGTATAGCCTTGTTCAAGACATCTAACCATATATGATTGTATAGCCATTTGTATGTGATATTGTTGGTCATTTATGACCTTTGTTGCTAAAAACCATTTTCAAAAAACAAACTCTCGATTTTATTGAGCCACTTTTAACCTTGTAAGTCGATTGCCTTGTGCATCGCCATCGACCTTGTTCGTATCGCTTCAAATATTTTTTTACAAAAAAAACAAACCTTGATCCAACATCAAGTGGTACTCTTTCCTCATAAAAATCCAAAATACGATAAATATATGATTAGGGTTATACACCATGGACTTTAAAGTGGTGGAGAAGGAATGAGAATGGAACCCTCTTACACTCGTTCCGTATGTTTTGAATACAAGGCGCTCGACTTGGTTATTCAAAACATTCATCTCCATCCAAAGTCTTTTGTGTAATCTTAGTCAAAAACAATTTCTCTTCAAAAACCTAAAAACAACACCAACTCATCAAACTATTTTTCGCCTTAGGGCATCAATTCGAAAACCCTTTTTTAAGGTATAAAATCAACCAACAAACAATCTTTTCACAAGTCTCCGAACTACGAAGCTCTGATTCTTCACTTATTTTAAGTGAGGATACATAGGCACAAGGGCCACAATCCTTGGCGAGCATTGAAATATAAAACAAACCCCTCCTTTCTTTTAAGCAAGCACACTTTTAATAAAAACACCCATACACGCTAAACTACCTAGAAGGTTCCCATCGAATACGATGGATGCGAGGGGGTGCTAACACCTTCCCCTCACATAACCGACTCCCGAACCCTAAGACTTGGTTGCGATGACCATGCTCCTTTTCCCAAAGGTTTTATCGCTATTTCCCCTTCTCTCCTAGGGATAAATAAAATCCGGTGGCGACTCTGTGTCATTTTTCGCGTAGCGATAAGCGCAGTGGTAAGGTTTGAGGAGGTGAAGCACGGATGAAGGAGATGTTTATGGTTGGCGAAAGATCAGAACATGGAGGAAGAAGGGTTACGTTGGAGAAGAGGTTTTGACTGAGAGTGGGAGAGGCATATCTTTAGGTTTTAGGTTATTTTCTCCAAACCTTGGACCGGGCCGGTTTAGGCCCTTGTATTTCCGTTTTTCTTTCATACATATGTCATTATTGGCACATCCCCTAAGGTCACACAGCAAATTAATGGGCCTGAGGATGATGGCCCGTGTATAGCTTCTTTGTCGCCCCCTGTTTCACTCGCCTCACCCCCAGTCTTGTGTTCAGAGTTTTTTTTGGGCCTGAATGCAGAGCCCATACGTTTTTTTTTCACACCACCCCAGTTTTTTCTGCTTTATCTTGTTTTTGTTTATTAATTTTGTTAATTAGATTTAATTGTAGCATAATTAAGTTTTGTTTAACTAGTTAGATAACAATATTATAATTAGATTTAATTTTAGAATTCATTTAGAATTAATTTAACTTAGGTTTAATTTTTATTATTAGAATTTATTTTTTTAGAATTTAGCTTTTAATTAGTTTTTTTTTTAATTTTTAACTAGATTATAATTAGATTTTAATTAATCTTAGAAGTAGATTTAATTTAGAATTAGATTAGGACTATCTTTATATTAGGATTTAATTTAATCAACTTAGGATTTAATTAATTTAGAATTATATTAGGTTAGCTCTTAGATGATTATTTTAGAATTAGATTTTTTAATTAACATTAGAAATTAGTTTTAATCATAGAGTTTAGCTTTAAGTTAGATTTAGATTAGAAATTAATTGACATAGGATTAGACTTTTGGTTTCAATTTTGATTTAATTAACTTTTTTAAATTTTGTATTAATTTTTAATTTTTGATTGTGTTTGTAAATATTTCTTTCATGATACTTGTACATATTTGATTTGTCCTTAAATATTAATTTTAATTTCGATACTTGACGTTCTCTGTGATTGTGTTGCTTCGTGTTTACTTACTGTTTACTTCCTGTATTTACTTGATCCCTTTAGATTCCTAGCTCGACTTAATTTCTGATTAAGTTTGAGGTAGGAGAGACATTAGGCTTTCAATCCAAGCATGACAGTATTAGGTAGGTTTTCTTCCTAATCCTGATTTTAGGGCCACTTTGTATGATAACAATTAGGGTTCAGTTTCCCCCTAGATCTTCCGTGCGTCTCTCTTTTCTCATCTCAAATTTCTTCAAGACACTTAATAAAGAATGATAAGTGTCGTGATCCTTAAGTACATGGGGAATGATGAGTGGGGGATTTCTCCTGGCTTGTCTAGAGTGTTTAGCGTATGCCCTTTGGGCAATACGTGACGCATTTGCTCTCGTGTCATAGTCTTTAGTGCGACCTGAGTCTCAAACTAACTCAATCCACTTCACTAAAACTCACAAACAAAACTCAAACCTTTTATCCTTCGGGATTTCTTTTTAAACCTCATTTTCAGAAAAGAGTGAGTTTCTTTTCTGTTCTACCGTAAACAAGCATCGTCCCTAACTACTGGAATGGATATTTAACCTCGCTCATAAAAAATACTTAACTAACTAGTGGTCTAGGTTACCCAAACTACATTTGCTCTGATTTCTCATACCAGATGAGGCTACGTAGGCATAAGACGGTGATGTCTTGGCGAGCAACCTTCTCCCCATCACCTGTAGTTTCCCGAACTACATTGACTCTAACTTTCCCATTGCACGAGGGAATATGTAGGCATAGGGCGGCGATGTCTTATCGAGTCTGTTCTTTCTCTTCACCCCCGTTTTAGCAGTATTTTTTAGATAACTCTCACCCATATATTAGACAACAGGCATGGATCCCGTTGAGTACGACAGACGTGAGGGGTGCTCATACCTTCCCCTTGCGTAACCGACTCCCGAACCTTAGATTTGATTGCGATGACCTTGTCTTTCCCATTCCTTTAGGTTTTCTTTGATCGTTTCCTTTCCCTCTCTTTGGGATAAATAACGTTCGTTGGCGACTCTTCTGTTTGTTTCTGCCGGGCCCTTTTCACAGTTGCGATACCGAGGAAAAAGAGAATTGGTTTTAACCAAAGAAACGGTTGATCAACCAAAGAAAAAACTGACTACAAGACTCTGGGCAACCAAGAATGGACTAGCCTCAAGAGAAAAAAGTGTTGAATTGAAAGGAGAGAGTCACTTCCAAAGACGAGATAAGGGTGCAAGTGATCAAGGATCGAATCGACTGGAGAAAGCAGGGATATCACAGTAAGGAGATAGAGGCGACTATTCTAGGCACAAGGTCATTCATCCCCGACCCAAAATAGTCAGATTGAGTGTAGTAATTCTCCACTCTCATTCCTTCTCTAATACCAAAGTGTGATGCAAGAAACGAACGAATATCACAACGACGCCAACTTTGTACAGTGCTCCAATGCGTTGCAGGTCTTCAACTCCACATGGGAAAAGAGAGGATAAAGCTCTAGAAGATCTAAAGGAGAAGAAAAAAAATAAAGGATCGACTAATCGAAATGAAGTTTCGATTAATCAATCAAACAGAGAAAATGTTAACAATTTTCCAAAGGGGTGAAAAACCATTAAAGCAAAGGATGAGTTATTGATTATACAAGATTAAGTCTGTTTTAATGAGGAACAAACTTAATGCAATCATGAATGGAAGTGTAAAACAGTACCAAATGTGATTTAGTATACATCACAAATCATGTAGCATGTGATCAAAGAATGTGCAAGAATGACCATGATCATACAATGTAAAAAATGCAAATAATCGAGAATAAAAAGTTCACACATTAAAAGTTTGGTTACATACTTCATACATAAGTTAAACAACTCAAAAACATCCAAAAATATCAAGCATATCAAGCCATGGAAGTTACATGAGGAAAGAAATAACAAATAAGCTTTAAAATAGGCACACAAAAAAAAAGAATTTTGTCATTGTGGTAACCGTTTACCATATGCAGGTAATCGGTTACCTTTTTAAAAGTTGCAAAACATGTGAGAATTGTGCAGGGTAACCGGTTGCCATATATAGGTAACCGGTTACCACTGTAACAGTGGCAAAAACAGCTTTTGAAAAAGCACTTTCAGTAACCAAAAGACTTATCCAATCATCCACATGCTATGATTAACATTTGGACACGAAAAAATGAAGTTCAAAATCACTTAGGCATCAATTAAACATCAATTGAAAGCATTAAACATGAAGATTAAAGATCAAACAATCACATGATCACTCAACACCGAAAAAATGATCGAACTACATCGTAAACGCGTGAAAGTGATCAAAACAGTAAATCAAGTGCGAATTACAAACCTACAAGGCAGAGGATTGCCTTGGTGATTGTTTCTATTGATATGTTATGAGAATAAGCAAAGAAAACCAGAGAATTCCAAGCTTGAGATCAAATCATAGCGAAATCGATAAAAACACGATAAATGCTCTGAATACCGATTTGCACCGAAGAAGCTTGAGATGATTACATGAATTGGAGAAGAAGCTACTGTGAATCCAGAAATCCAAGTAGGAATATGGTGGAATGAGATTTAGCTCAAGAGAATAACAATTTCAATGTGAAGATTGTTACACTCTATTGGTGTAAATTGAGCTTTTGTGATGGTTTTTGGGAGAGGATGAAGATGAATGTGAAAATGTTGTAGAAAATTTAGAGAGAATGTGAGAGTGAAGAATAATGAGAAGATGATTGAGGGTGAAGAATGTGGAAATGATCGAACCCCCTTGTGAAATGGTGGTGATTTGCTTATATAGAGTTTTGCTTCGGAGTTGCTAGGTTCGGAGTGAGCTTTGGATGTAGCCTTGGAACTAGTCTTGGAGTTAGTTAGCCTCAACTCACTGAGTTGGAGGTTAACTCAGTTAGTTAGATAGCTGACTCGGTAACCATCCCAATGAAAGCTTGCATCTAAGGGCTCACATGCTTGGGAATGAAGTAACAACGTGGTCTTAATCCAAATTGATGTTTTGGAGCAAATGCCTTAAAGTGTCTTGAAAGGTCTTGAAGTGTCTTGAAAGGTATTGAAGTGTCTAGAGATGTCTAGAATGTTCCACAAATGTTAGAACAAAGTAGACCCTCAAAATGGTAGAGTGAAAGTGTTGTCACAAAAATGTCGCAAAAACAGCATTTTTGCATAGGATAACTGGTTACCTTACTTTTCCTAGCAAAGTGGTAATCGGTTACCACGGGCAAAACTTGCCAAATTTTCTTAGAAAATGGTGTTGTGGCCACGATTTTGACTTTCGACCTTTTTATTTGATTAATAGTCATAGAAACCTTCATTATATGCTTGTTTTGATGATGTGATATCTTTGAGATGATGTGATTAATCAGGCTTGGGAAACCTGAACATTCCTGCAATAAAAAATCACATAGAAAAAGTGTGAATGCGTATGCCAATGATCCAAATGCACATGCTTATGCAAAAGGCAAAAGGGGAGGTCAAATTCAGGTTACGACAACTGCCCTTATTTAATCTTCTTGGATTTGAATATTTGAATTGCGCCAGTTTTTTATTATTCAAGGTGGAAGAAGATTAAATAAAAGAGTAGCTCGAAAGATTTGGCCAACGACGACTGATGGGGGAAAAAGGTAAAGATTTTCTCAAGAGTAAGGTTTGACTAAGATTCGCTGGGGAGATAAATTAGTCAAAAGGAAGTATGCTATGATACATATGTCATGATGTTCAACATGATGCTTGATATCATGCTATGCAACAAGAAAGGTCGAGATGCGATTTCTCCAGCGAATAGAGATTGTAGTAAAACGAACTCGACATCCTCAACTGGGGAACTCGACAATGATGTTGGGGAAAGAGCTTAGAAATCTCATACTTCTAAACTATCACCAACACCGTTACTGGAGACAAAGGAAATTTCTAACCATAGCCGACCCTGGCTGAAGAGTGAAGGAATCATGGCTGCTCTTCAGCCAACCAACTCTTCATGGGGAAGAATAAATTCAAGATGATCAAAATGAAATAAAGCACTATCACCGTTGGGGAATGGAAACCTCGATCTACTGAGGTATTGCGAGAAATTCAGCTTCTACCAGGGAGAAGCAAACAAGTCTCTGCTTGGGGAATATGGCTCTGCTGAAGAAATGAAGGATAAATCCTTCCCCAGAACCAAACTAATTCCTGTTGGTGAAATTTTGGCTCTGCTGGGGATTAGAGTGGTAAGCAAACCTTCCAAAGAACCAAATCAACACTTACTGGGGAAAAGGAACGCAACTAGCATTCCTAACCAATCATGATATTATTCACTGGGAATCAAGCTTAAAAGGAAAACTACCAATCTTCCTTCGATAAATTTCGGTAAAGCATGCAATGCATAATGTTTTCCTGGTTGATTTTAGATTTTTGTTATTCTCAATGCTTTATAGCATTATGTTATCACAAATAATTGTTCAATTTGCAAATAAAATACTGAAAAGAGACAAATGAGAAACCAAAGGATGAAAATTTTATTGAATGTAAAAAGCTTTTGTACATAAGATGTGTACGAGGATGTAAAAATCCTTGATGAGGAAATTTAGAATAAAAATTGAAAAAAAAAGTAAATGGCAATGGGAAATTTGACTTTGCATTGATTACAACATTGGCTACCATCCCTTGCAAGTCCGGGTTCCAACATTATGCGTCCGTTGATGATGATTTGACTTATCATTTCCCGTCTGAGGTCTAGCCATGATAAAGATAGGCTCAAGTGTTCACATTCAAATGCCTTTATCCTTAATTTTTGCCCGAATACTTTCTCTTTTTTTCGTCCAATGGGATACCCATTTTTTCCTAAGTCGCTCTTTCGGGTTTTCAACTTAGCGGGTTGTTTTTTTTTTTGTCCCTAACTTTTGCATGGCCATTTCATTTTTTGGTCCATCAGGACGCCTATTTTTTCCTGGATTGCCCTTACGGATGCCAATCTAGCGAGCTTTTTACTCATCATTTTTTAGGTATAATATTTTTTGACTGTATCGAAGTTCACGGGATGTGGCAACTCCTCCCCATCCATGGTGGTGAGGATCAGGGCTCTGCCTGAGAAGGCTTTCTTGACAACAAAAGGTCCTTTCTAATTGGGAGTCCACTTGTCGCATGGATCCGAATGAACAGAAGAATACCTCTTGAGCACGAGTTCGCCTGTGTGGAACGCTCGAAGGAGAACTTTCTTGTCAAAAGCTCGCTTGAGACGTCTCTTATACAATTGACTGTGGCAAACAACTGTCAGGCGCTTCTCTTCGATGAGATTCAGCTGGTTATATTTGGATTGAATTAATTCAGCTTCATCAAGATCTACTTCTGTGATGACTCTGAGTGAGGGAATTTTGACTTCAATGGGTAAAACAGCCTACATACCATATACAAGCGAATACAGAGTTCTGTAGCCATGCAATGCGAAAGGGAGCATTTCATGTCAATCCTTGTAAGTCTAGAACCATCTTCTGGATAATCCTTATTATAAGTACAAACTAAAGTTCTGTAGCCATGCAATGCGAAGGGAAGCATTTCATGTCAATCCTTGTAAGTCTAGAAACATCTTCTGGATAATCCTTTTGATGTTTTTATTTGCTACTTCGATGGCGCCATTCATCTTGGGCCGATATGGTGAAGAGTTGTGGTGCTCAATCTTAAATTCTTGACATAACTACTTCATCATTTTGTTGTTCAAGTTGATTTCATTGTCAGTGATAATGTTTCTAGGAATACCATAGCGATATATCATCTCTTTCTTGATAAATCTGGAAACCACTTGGCGTGCAATATTTGCATAAGAAGCAACTTCAACCCACTTGGTGAAATAATCAATGGAAACTAGAATGAAGCGATGACTGTTGGAAGCCTTCGGCTCTATCATTCCAATCATATCAATACCCCACATAGAGAAGGGCCAAGGAGAAGTCATAACATTCAATGGAGTTAGTGGCACATGGATCTTTTACCCGTAGATTTGGCACTTGTGACATATTTTAGAAAAGTTGTAACAATATACCTCCATTGTTGTTCAGTAATACCCAACTCGAAGGATCTTTTTATCCATGGAAGAACCTTTGGCATGTACACCCTCACAGCCTTCATGTATGGACCTTATGATTGTGTTTGCTTCGTGTATATCCACGCATCTGAGAAACACAGAATCATAATTCCTCTTGTACAATACAATATCACTCAAGAAGAACTTGGCGCAGAGCCGTCTGAGAGCTTTCTTATCCGTGATAGTAATACCCTCGGGATATTCCTATTTTTCCAAATATCTTTTTATGTCATAGAACTAAGGCTTATCATCAGACTCGTCCTCGATTGCTAAAAAAATGTGCTGGTTCGTTCAAATGATCGATGCAGATAGAAGGAGCTTCGTTCTTCCACTTGACTTTGAACATGGATGCCAGGGTGGCAAGAGCATCAGCTAGTTGATTTTCCTCCTTGGGAATATGATGAAAAGAGATTCCATCAAAGTATGAAATCAATTTCGCGATGTGTTTATGGTATGGAACCAGCTTGTGATCCAGAGTTACAAAGTTCCCTCTGACTTGGCCAATCACCAGGGTAGAATCTCCGTAGGCCTCAAGAATCTTGAATCTCATGTCAATTGTTGCTTCAATACCGTAGATACATGCTTCGTACTCAGTCATATTGTTGGTGCATTCAAATTATAATCTGGTGGTGAAGGGAAGATGAAAACCTGTCTGAAAGATGAGGATAGCACCAATTCCACGACCTTTAGCATTTGCAGCACCGTCGAACACGATCGTCCATCGCGCCCCTGGTTCTTGTACTATATCAGGGTCTGGAGTCTCATAATCTCTGATGAACAGAACATCCTCATCGGGAAAGTCAAAATTCATTTGTTAATAACCTTTCACAGGTTGATAAGCAAGGTAGTCAGACAAGATGCTCTCTTTTATTGCTTTCTGGGTAACATGTTGAATATCATACTCAGCCAGCATCATTTTCCACCGAGCAATTCATTCAGAGACAACAGACTTTTCAAAAATGTACTTTATCATATCCATCTTGGATATCAATATAGTATGGAAAATCATATATTGTCTCAGGCGTCGAGCATCCCAAGTCAGAGCACATCAAGTTTTCTCCAAAAGTGAGTATCTGGTCTCACAATCATTGAACTTCTTGCTCAGATAGTAAATTGCATGCTCTTTTCTGCCAGTGTTGTCATGCTGACCTAATACACATCCCATTGATTCATTGAGAACAGTGAGATACATGATTAAAGGCCTACCAGGAACCAGAGGTACTAAGATCGGTGGTTCTTGCAAATATTTTTGTATCTTATCAAAAGCTTCTAGAAAATCATTGTTCCATTCGACCGATTGATTTTTTCTTAGTAATTTGAAAATTGGTTCATAGGTAACTGTCAGATGAGAAATGAATCTGGAAATGTAATTAAGTCGGCCCAAAAAGCCACGAACTTCTTTTTCTGTTTTGGGAGGCGGCATGTTCTGAATTGCCCGAACTTTGTCAGGATCAACTTCGATGCCCTTCTGACTTACAATAAAACCCAACAGTTTTCCAGATCAAACTCCAAAGGTGCACTTTGCTGGATTTAACCGTAGTCTAAAATTTCGAAGTCTGTCAAACAACTTCTTCAAATGGTCCAGATGATCATCTTCAGTTCTGGATTTGGCAATCATATTGTCTACATAAACCTCAACCTCTTTATGGATCATGTCGTGAAATAGGGTTGAAATGGCATGTTGGTATGTTGCCCCTGCGTTTTTCAAACCAAATGGAATGACTTTGTAGCAATATGTACCCCAAGGCGTGATTAAAGTAGTCTTCTCCATGTCAGCAGGGGACATCTTGATTTGATTATATCCCGAGAAACCATCCATTAATGAAAAAACAGAGAACTGCGTTGTGTTGTCTACCAAAACATCAATATGAGGCAGAGAAAAATAATCTTTCAGGCTCGCCTTATTGAGATCTCGATAGTCCACACACATTCGAACCTTCCCATCTTTCTTCGGAACTGAGACGATATTGGAAATCCATTCAGGATACTCGGAAGTGGCTAGGAACCCTACGTCAAACTACTTCTTTACCTCTTCTCTAATTTTAAGTGCCATGTCGGGTCTGGTCCTTCTGAGTTTCTGCTTGACAGGAGGAAAATCAGGCTTGAGTGGCAAGTGATGTTCAACGATATTGGTATCCAGCCCAGTCATATCTTGATAAGACCAGGCGAAAATATCAACATACTCTCTCAATATCTTGACCAACTCAGAGTGTACATGCTTAGCAAGGGATGCCCCAATCTTGACTTCTCTTTTCACATCATTAGTACCAAGATTGATAACTTCCACTGGCTCTTTGTGTGGCTGAATCTCTTTCTTCTCGTGCTCAAGGAGCCTCGCTAATTCAGCCGGTAATTCACAATCTTCCTCACCATCTTCTTCAGCTTGGTTAATTAGAATCCCAAAATTACAAAAGATGTTTGCCAAGTTGTTATCAATGCAATTATTTGTTCTACATGTTTATGAATTATGTTTAGAATGAAGCTATTTGAAAAGGTGAAAAAACAAAAGAAACTTTTTCGTTTATCTACTTGTGAAAAAGCAAAATAAAGAAAGGAAAAATAACATGATTTGAATGCGAAAAAACTTTTATTTATTGATCTCATAAGGTTTCAAAAGCGTGAGGTCCTTACAAGCTATCCACTTGTCTCGAGCGAGGATGAGGGAACAGGAAAACAAAATGCATTACATGTTTGTGGGAAAACCACGGGAATCACGATAGATGTCCAGTTGTTGAGCTTGAAACCCGGTGGACATTTGCGTACAAAACTTGTACTTCGGCTGCTAGGACCTGCATCGTCAATGGCTGACACAATATCTCTCTCTTGGAATCCAGCGCTTGGGAACTTGATCAAGTTGCATTTCTGATGATTGTGCAAACTAACATGCTGATCAGGATGATAGCCCAGTCCAAAGCGATCATGTTTTTCAACCACATCCAGGATTTTCCCCCAGCCAGGCAAGACACTTTTCTCAATGGCCTTCTTGGCGCTCTTGACAAATGACATGGCCATTTTCGTAGTCTTCTAGAATTGACAGAAGCGGAGCTGACATCTTCAAATTCAAGACATTGTAACGGCACTTCATCTATGCCTTCATCAGTCTCGACATATCAGAAGGATGATAACTCGCTTAATAGTAAATCTTCTTCAAAAAAACGATGACCATCTGATCTTCAAACATGAATTTCAGCTTCTGATTTAATATGGATGTAATTGCCCCTGCGGCATAGACCTAGGGTCTACCCAATAAACAATTGTGTAGATGCTTTTGATTGGCTGCATTTTATGGCAAAACATTAATGTATGTATGAATGTCATAACTGATGTTATGACATACATGAAGAGTGTTCTGCAGGGAGAGCTAAGAGTAAGTGAAGCTAAATGTCATGCTGGATGTTATGACATCAAGCGTATGACATCAGGGTGCGCAGGGTTAGTTTTTCTGTTATTAGCTCAGGCTATACTTCAGGAAACAATTCAGGAAGCCTAGTTATCTTAGGCGATATAACAGGAATTGATGAGGATAACATAGAAGACTCCTGACCTAATGATAAGGGCGCAACTTCATGAAGAGAGGTTTATCTTAGGTAAACCTAGTTTCTCCATCAAGGCCCAAAACAAGTCTGCTGCTATAAATAACAGAAGGATCACTCCAAATAGGGTAGAGCTTTAAGGCAGAGCTTCTGGAGAGAGATCAGAGAGTGTGATTTATGAGTGAAGAACTTTGTTCTTCACATGTGTTTAGGAGTCTTAGGATTCCTTGTAGGCTAAGCAATTGTCTGTTGTATGATTGCTTTGGTTTAGTGTGTATAAACTATTGTGTTCATTGTGTCACTCAAAGCTTTTAAGCAAGAGTGGTGTGCCTCTTGATCAAAGTTGTGAAGCAAGATCAAGGTGTGTTTGAATTGTGTCTTCATTGTCCAATTGTAATTGTTGGTTTATATCACAGTGGTGATTGAGGGGGAGTGAGTGGGAAACTCTGGTCTAGTGGTTTCTAGGTTGAAGTGTCATTGGGCAGGTCTTAAGCGAAGAGTGCAAACGGGTTGTTTGAATCTAAATTAATTCTACTAATAGTGAATTTCCTCCCTGGCTTGGTAGCCCCTAGATGTAGGTGTGGTTGACACTGAACTGGGTGAACAATTACTTGTGTTATTTACTGCTTTCCATTTACTGCTTATTATTGAGTCTAGTAGTCTGTGTTACAGTGGATGTCATAACATCCGTGATAACATCCATTGTGTGCTTGCCAGAATTTCAATTGGCATCAGAGCAGGCACCCTGCCTGTTATTTTCTGGGTGAGATCTAGGGAAGATAAATTCTGGTACTATGGACAAGGATGTAGGATTTGCGAATAGACCACCCATTCTGGATGGATCTAACTATGACTACTGGAAACCTAGGATGATAGCATTCTTGAAGTCTTTAGACAGCAAGGCATGGAGAGCTGCAAACTCAGGATGGGAACATCTAGTAAACACTGGTAAAGATGGATTGTCTGTGCTTATACCTGAAGAAGAATGGACCAAAGAGTAAGAAGCCTTGGCTCTTGGAAATTCTAAGGCTCTGAATGCCTTATTTAATGGTATAAACAAGAACATTTTCAGACTGGTGCATCATTATGAACTGGCTAAAGAGGTATGGGATACTCTCAAGACAACTCATGAGGGAACCTTTAAAGTCAAGATGTCAAGACTGCAAATGCTGACCACCAAGTTTGAAAGTCTGAGAATGAAGGAGGATGAGACTATTCATGAATTCTACATGAATATTCTTGAGATTGCCAACACCTCAAGTGCTTTAGGAGAAAATATGTCTGAAGAAAAGCTGGTGAAGAAGATTCTAAGATCTTTGCCTAAGAGGTTTGCCATGAAAGTCACTGCTATTGAAGAAGCTTAGGATATATGCAACATGAAAGTGGATGAACTCATTGGTTCACTCCAAACTTTTGAGATGGGAATTTGTGATCAGGTTGAGAAGAAGAACAAAAGCATAGCCCTTGTCACAAATTCAGCAGAAGACTCTGATAAAGACAATGATGGAAGCAAGCAGAATCTCTCAGAAGCTGTAGCTATGCTTGGAAGAAAAGTCAACAGACTCATGAAAAGGGTAGATAAGATGGGCAAATTTAATGTAATAACATCTCATCTGACATTGACAAAAGAGTCAAGTCTGAAGAAAAGTCCAACCAAGACAAAGGAGCTCAGTGTTATTAATGTAAAGGATATGGGCACATTAAAACAAAATGTCCCACCTATCTCAAGAGTCAAAAGAAGGGCCTAGCAGTTACTTGGTCTGATGGAGATTCTGAGAGTGGATCAGAAGAAGAATCGGCCAAGCATGTCACTGTTCTGAACAGTGTATGCATATCTGATGGTGACTCAATTGAAGATGAGCTGACCTTTGATGAACTTGCAGCCTCATATAAACAGCTATACAACAAGAATGCTGAAATATGTCAACTAGGGGAGAAGCATAAGAAAATCATCAAGAAGTTGGAAGTTGAGAAGAAGGAGAATCTTGCAACCATTGACTCACTCAACAGTGAGGTCAAAATGTTAAACTCCAAACTTGATCAGATGACTAAATCTGTCAGGATGCTAAACCTTGGGACTGACACTTTAGAAAAAATCCTCCAGAGTGGTCAGCAAGCAGGAAACATGTCTGGACTGGGATTTGTAGGTGAACAGAAACCCACCTTGAAACCAAAGGTTGAAAATCATAGACCAAAACGGATGTCACGACCAATGTCACAACATCAAAAGACCAAAAACATGAATCAGGCAAGGAGAAAGTCCCAAAGGTGGAGGTGTCACTATTGTGGAAAATTTGGACACATAAAACCATTTTGCTTCAGTCTGTATGGATTTCCTAGTCACTTTCATCAAGATGCTCCTGTCAAGAAGTAATAATGGGTGGCAAAGGAGGTTGGTCTGATAGCTCATACTTCTCTGAGAGTGTCAGCTAAAGAAGACTGGTATTTTGGTAGTGGTTGTTCTAAGCACTTGACTGGAATAAAGAATCTCTTGATGGACATCAAACCACATTCCACTAGGTATGTGACCTTTGGTGATGGAGAAAAAGGGGAAATCAAAGGTGTTGGTAGACTAGATTGTCCTGGAGTTCCTAACCTAGACAATGTATTGCTGGTGAAGGGGTTGACTGCCAACTTGATCAGTATCAGTAAGCTCTGTGATCAAGGACTCAATGTCAACTTCACAAAGGAAGAATGTGTTGTCACAAATAGAGATGAAAAGGAAGTCATGAGGGGAGCCAGGTCTAAAGATAACTATTACTTTTGGGAGCCTCAAAGCTCAAGTAACTCCACTATTTGTTCTATGGCCAAAGAAGAAAAGGAAGTCAAACGGTGGCATCAAAAACATGGACATCTTCATCTAAGAGGCATGAAAAAGATCATTTCTAAGGAAGCTGTGAGAGGAATTCCAAACCTGACTATTGATGAAAGTAAGGTCTGCGGTGAATGTCAAGTAGGCAAGAAAACCAAGACATCTCATCCAAGGGTTGGACACCTGACTACCTCCAGAGTTCTGGAACTACTGCACATGGACTTGATGGGACCAATGCAATTAGAAAGTCTGGGTGGCAAAAGGTATGCCTATGTAGTTGTTGATGATTACTCCAGATTCACCTGGATAAATTTCATCAAAGAAAAATCTGATGTGTTTGAAGTCTTCAAAGATCTTTGCATTAAACTCCAAAGAGAGAAGGAAAGTGGTGTTATCAGGATCAAAAGTGATCATGGAAAGGAGTTTGAAAACTCTAAATCTGCTGAATTCTGCTCAACAGAAGGTATTAGTCATGAATTCTCCTCCCCTATTACTCCTCAACAAAATGGAGTAGTAGAGAGGAAAAACAGGATTATTCAAGAATCTGCCAGAGCCATGATTCATGCAAAGAAATCACCTATGCACTTTTGGGCTGAGGCAATGAATACATAATGCTATGTTCACAACATAGTTACCTTGAGAAAGGGAACATCTTCCACTCTGTATGAGTTATGGAAAGGAAGAAAACCAACTGTGAAGTATTTCCATGTGTTTGGGAGCAGGTGTCATCTCTTGACAGATCGTGAACAAAGGAGGAAAATGGATCCCAAAAGTGATGAAGACATATTTCTGGGATACTCTACTAACAGCAGAGCCTACAAAGTATACAACTCCAGAACGAAAGTCCTGATGGAATCCATCAATGTTATTATTGATGATCAACCTGAAGAAACCAATGTCATAGAGGATGTTGGAACATTGCTTGAGACACTAGCTGATGATATAGTCAATTCTAAAGATGTTCAAGATGTAACTTCTGATTCTGAATCAGAAACTCTCAACAGAGAACCTTCTATCAGGATCCTGAAAGATCATCCCAAAGATCTCATCATTAGAGACCTCAACAGTTGTGTAAGAACCAGAACCAGAGAAATCGTCCCAAATTCATGCTTTGTATCCAAGATTAAGCCCAAAAATGTGAAGGAGGCTTTAACTGATGAATATTGGATCAAGGTCATGCAAGATGAGTTGGAACAGTTTAAAAGGAATGAAGTGTGGGAATTGGATCCAAGGCCTGAAGGAACAAACATCATTGGAACCAAGTGGATTTATAAGAACAAGTCTGATGATCAAGGAGCTGTAACCAGAAACAAGGCTAGATTAGTGGCACAGAGTTATACTCAAGTTGAAGGAATTGATTTTGATGAAACTTTTGCACCAGTTGCAAGACTTGAGTCAATCAGGTTGTTGTTAGGAATTGCCTGCATCCTGAAATTTAAACTATTCCAGATGGATGTGAAGAGTGCTTTTCTGAATGGATATCTAAATAAGGAAGTATATGTGGCACAATCCAAGGGATTTGAGGATCCTAACTTGACAGACCATGTATACAAGTTGAGGAAGGCACTATATGGATTGAAGCAAGCTCCTAGAGCTTGGTATGAGAGACTGACTAAATTCCTTACCACCAATGGATACAGAAAAGGAGGGATAGACAAGACCCTTTTTATAAAGGATGAAGGTGGAAAAATCATGATTGCACAAATCTATGTGGATGACATAGTGTTTGGAGGGATGTCAGACAAAATGGTGAAACAATTTGTCAATCACATGTAATCTGAGTTTGAAATGAGCATGTGTGGTGAATTAACTTACTTCCTTGGACTGCAAGTCAAGCAAATGGAGGATTCTATATTTCTCTCCCAAAGTAAGTATACCAAAAGCATAGTCAAAAAGTTTGGCTTGGATAATGCTGGTCACAAAAGAACACCTGCACCTACTCATCTGAAGTTATCAAAAGATGAAAGTGGGACTAGTGTTGATCAAAGCTTGTACAGAAGCATGATTGGCAACCTTCTGTATCTAACAACCAAAAGACCTGATATTGCCTTTGCAATTGGTGTGTGTACTAGATATCAAGCAGACCCTAAGGTAAGTCACATAAATCAAGTCAAAAGAATTTTCAAATATGTGAATGGAACTTGTGACTATGGTATACTCTACTCTCATGGGTGTGATCCTATATTATCTAGATATTGTGGTGCTGACTGGGCTGGAAGTGCTGATGATAGAAAGAGCACCTCTGGTGGATGCTTCTTCTTAGGGAACAACCTCATATCTTAGTTCAGTAAAAAGCAAAATTGTGTCTCATTATCCACTAATGAAGCTGAATACATAGCAGCTGGTAGTAGTTGTTCTCAGCTGGTCTGGATGAAGCAAATGTTAAATGAATATAATGTCACTCAGGATGTCATGACATTGTACTGTGACAATCTTAGTGCTATCAATATTTCCAAGAACCCAATCCAGCATAGCAGAACTAAGCACATAGATATAAGACATCACTTCATAAGAGACCTTGTGGATGACAAAGTGATTTCCTTGGAACATGTGTCCACTGAACTATAGCTAACTGACATCTTTACAAAGGCTCTAGATGCTGCTTAATTTGAGAATCTAAGAGGAAAATTAGGTAATTGCATGTATGAGGACTCATAGCAATTACTGGCATGTGAGAGTTTTAAAACTTCAATGCAATCCACGACCTTGACCACTAAAGCTCTCCATTCCACACAAAAATGCTATATCACCGCGTATATAATTTTCTCTGCCTCCCCCACTCTGCACTCAGTAACAAGATGTCTTTCCATCATGATGCATCTTCATCCAAGACCCCTCCCAAATCCTCAAAAGGTGCCCCTCCCACTGCTGAAGAACCCAAGCGCAAGTATCCTCCTCCCACTCCTGAAGAACTTAGGCAAACCAGAAACAGGGAAGGCTTAGCATACATGGACAAATCCATTTGGGAAATTGTCGATGATATACTCAAGAAAGGGTTGTCTTTTGGGGGCATCACCATTCCCCTGGCTCGCATGGATCCACCTCACAATTCTGATATGCCAGAGGAAGAATCTTATGACAGAAACGAGGATATCTCCTTATCTGATTCGGATGACAGTAACTCTAGTTCCTCTGAGGAGGAAGATTGATGTCTTGATAGACTGCTATGGAGCTCAGGCTGCTGGTTGTTGAGATGAGGATGGTGTGTTGCTGGTTTGAATATTTCTTTGTTTTTGTTTTGATGTTTGTGACAACATGATATTTTGTGATGCTCTTCATGAGCAGTTTTTGTAATGACCCTAAACATGTGTAATGTTACTCGTTATGATCTATACTATTTTATTATTTTGATCTTAATTTATGGCTAAAAAGGGGGAGAAAGTGTTAGATAACAACAGGTAGTAACAGCAGGTTAGAGAAGTGTATCTCTCACAGGTGGAAAACTTGGCTGAGTTACTGCTACAAGTGTGTTGCAGGTGTTGCTGCTAATGTGGAGGTGTGATAACAGCTGGTGCTGTTAGTGATGTGTGAATTCCTAATGTGTAGGAATGTATGTTAGAACTGTGTGGGTTCTAGCTAAAGCTGCTAAGATGTGTGAGCTCCTAGCTGCTGATTAGGAGTGTGTGTAGGCAGACGTGTGTGTTCCTTGATGGAAGCCTAGTTATCTTAGGCGACATAACAAGCATTGCTGAGGATAACATAGAAGACTCCTGACCTAATGATAAGGACGCATCTTCATGAAGAGAGGTTTATCTTGGGTAAACCTAGTTTCTCCATCAAGGACCAAAGCAAGTCTGCTGCTATAAATAACAGAAGGATCACTCCAAATAAGGTAGAGCTTTAAGGCAGAGCTTCTGGAGAGAGATTGGAGAGTGAAGAACTTTGTTCTTCACGTGTGTTTAGGAGTCTTAGGATTCCTTGTGGGCCAAGCAATTGTCTGTTGTATGATTGCTCTGGTTTAATGTGTATGAACTGTTGTGTTCATTGTGTTACTCAAAGATTTTAAGCAAGAGTGTTGTGTCTATTGATCAAAGCTGTGAAGCAAGATCAAGGTGTGTTTGAAGTGTGTCTTCATTGTCCAATTGTAATTGTTGGATTATATCAATGTGGTGATTGATGGGGAGTGAGTGGGAAACTCTGGTCTAGTGGTTTCTAGGCTGAAGTGTCATTGGGTAGGTCTTAAGTGAAGAGTGCAAACAAGTTGTTTGACTCTGAATTAATTCTAATAATAGTGAATTTCTTCCCTGGCTTGGTAGCCCCCAGATGTAGGTGTGGTTGACACTGAACTGGGTGAACAATTACTTGTGTTATTTATTGCTTTTCATTTACTGCTTATTATTGAGTCCTGTAGTCTGTGTTACAGTGGATGTCATAACATTCGTGATAACATCCATTGTGTGCTTGCTAGAATTTCAAATTGTGTGCAGGATTAATATTCATCACTTGGAAAGTAATGGTAAACAAATGCGGTCCGACTTTGATGGGTAAATCCACTTCGCCAATGACTTGCCTTCGAGAACCGTCAAAAGCTCTAACGATCAAAGTGCTTGGTCTCATCTTGCTCCTCTCTACCAATAACTAACTTAATGTACCCTTAGGCATCACATTGAGAGAAGAACCGGTATCCACAAGAACATGATGTTGAAAATAGTCCATACATGTCACTGAGATATGCAATCTTTATTATGGGCAGTACCTTCAGGAGGCAACTCTAACTCGTTGAAACCCAAGTACCAAATAGCAGTTATGTTCTCGACGACGTCTTCAAATTGTTCTACTGGAACGTCATGCATCACATGAGTGGTGTTCAAAACTTTCAACAAAGCTAATATGTACGTTGGTGAGATCATGAGCAAAGATAAGATAGAAATCCTCGACGGAGTTTGTCCTAGCTGATCCAAATTCTTAAAATTGCTCTTCTTGATTAACTTGAGGAACTCTTGGTCATCCATGACTTCTTTGCTTTTGGTGACAGCCATATATGGAGTGACTGGAATCGATGCTGTAGTTGATGCCCCTTGTTGTACAACAGGGGTTGCTGAAGTAGATTTCTCTTTAGGAGGAACAATAGTTGGAATTTGCACTAGCTTAGATACGACCTTCGGAGCAAACACTCGCCCGTTGTGAGTCATCCTTCTAGTGGCGGTTACGTTCACGATTTCAAATTCTGATAACTGGATTTCTGGACCCTCAGAGAACACGGTTGAACCATACTTCCAAGGAACCTCTTTCGAATTCTGATACAGAAATGGCTTAGGAACACATACAGTGATAGGCTGAATCTTCTTTTTAGGATTTTCCACAGGAACCTTCCTATATACGATCGTGAACGGCTCGATAGTAGCTACCTCTTCCACAAACCTGGCTTTGGCAAACTGAACTACACCTTGGTTCATCAAGATCTGAACGCAGCCTTTCAACTTTTGACACTAATTAGGATTATCGTCACAAATTTGGCATTTCCCATGAAGGCCTTTCAATAACCCTTGTTCTTTCAATTTCTTGATCACAACAGTCATCAGAGTTTTCACTTCATCAACATCTCTGATTAACTCATCCCCTTGATTATCCTCAATCATATTAAATACAGGTCCACCATGAGTAGGCAAGGGATTAGTTTGTATATTAGGACGCTCCTCAGGAAATGTTAATATTTTCTGATTAATAAGCTCTTGAACTTTGGCCTTGAGAACAATATAATCTTCAATAGCATGTCCTATATACCCAGCATGGTAAGCACAGGATGCATTCGGATTATGCTTTGGACCAAAAGGAGGAACTGCAGGTGCAATATCTCTGGGGACTATTGCCCCTTGATGAATCAAATAAGGAAACAACTATGTATAAGGCACATGAATTCTGTCAAAACTCATCCACTTACAGTTGTTCTGATTATTGTTATTATGTTTGTTCTAATGCTGATTTCTATTGTTTTGCTGAGACTATTGATGTTGAGGTTGATTCTGATTCTGAGAATTCTGAACTTGTTATGATGGATGATACTGATATGACAATTGTTGATACTGAGCGGTAGCAACCTAAGGATAAGGATAATACGACATGGGAGCCATGAGAACCTGATACTGAGGAGAGGCCTTTGCCATCACAGCATTTTCTTCACCTTCCTTTTTCTTTGAATGACTACTCTAAGGTTTCTTGGTTGGTTGTTGCATAGCGGAACTAGCAAACCTACCAATCTTCAACCCATTTTCAATCCTTTCACCAATAGGCACAATATCAGCAAAATTTGTCAAAGAACTGCCCACCATTTTATCATAATACAACCCTTGCAAGGTGCCCGTGAAAATGTCAACCAATTCATTGTCAGAAAGAGCAGGTCGCATCCGAGAAGCCATTTCCCTCCATCTTTGTGCATATTCTTTGAATGTTTCAGTTGAACGTTGTGATTGATTCTGCAACTGCAATCTGGTAGGAGCCAGATCAAGATTATATTTGTATTGTTTTAAAAATGCCTCTGCTAGGTCTTTCCACAAGCGAATCTTGATATGTTCTAAACCCATATACCAATCTAGAGAGGCTCTAGACAAGCTATCTTGAAAAGAATGCACCATCAGTTCATCATTGTTAATATAGGACACAATCTTCCTAAAGTACATGGTCACATGACTACGAGGACAACTTAAGCCCTTGTACTTTGGCAGCTCAGGAATCTTGAATTTCTGCGGCAGCACGACATTGGGAACCAAACACAAGTCTTTGCCTTCCATGCCAAAAGCAGAATATCCTTCAATCGCACGGATTCTCTCATCCAACAACTTATACTCAACAGGTTTGTTATGATCAGTGGGTCTGACAAGAGCCTGAGGATTTGGAAGTTGTGATGCAGCTGGAGCAAGTATTTGTGGAGAAGCAAACTGAGACGGATACACCGACCCATAATTTACCATCTGACCAGCATTCTGACCCATCTGAAAACCATACGGATAACTGGTAGGAAGTACCGCAGCAGTAGAAGATTCCCAAGTGTAAGGCGTAGAATGAATATTCTGAACCACAGTTTGAGCAGGTTGAGACAAAACCAGAACATGAATAGGAGGGTCCCTATAGACATGCTCGTCTTCCTCAGGAATTTCAACATCAGTAGACACAGGAGCCTGGAAAACCTGCGTCTGAGGAATCTCGTGATCATCATGATTCACCACAGGAGGTGGAATCAGAGTAGGTATGCACCAAGGATAAGCAACATAATTACCATTGGGCATGGCTGCAACAAAAGGTTGATACAGAACAAAAGCACTACCACTAGCAATTTGAGGAGTGAAATTTGGAGGCATTCCCCACGGGGAAGCAGCAGGCATTCTATTCAAACTAGGCTGAACAGATGGTAGGTTGACAAAAGGCTGAACAACAGTCTCAACTGGAGCTTCGACAATTGCTGGAGAAGAAGCAACGATAGGAGTAGGGATCACCACAGGAGTGACGACAGTAGCATCAGTAACAGTTGCAACAACAGAAGTAGCAGCAGCAACGTCCTTCTGAGCACGAAGGAAGTCCATAAGAATGTCCATGTTAGTCTGCAACTGATCCATCTTACCTCAAGCTGAGCCAAAGTCTCTTTGTAGGTAGTGTTCTCTTGTTCAATATTAGCCATGATCCTAGTCTTGTTTGAGCGAGTGAAATAGCGATGTCGAGTCAGCTTCTTGCTACAAGGCATGATGGACAATGTAAGGACGTGGTTTCCAGATGAAGAGAACACATATGAGTATGCAATGTATGCAAAAATAAACTTTTAAATTCCAGGAATTTGTGAGCATTATCTTTGTTTAGGAATAATCATAAAACATAAAAGTAAAGGCCCAAAGATAAATCGACAAGAGAAAAACTTCATTCAAATCAAGGAGATAAAGAAATACAAGCTCCAATACAACTCAAATATCTGCCTTTTGGGCTACAAAAAGATCAACATGAATCCTATCAAATACAACCCTACAAACAGACAAGAAGTGGAAAACAGCCCAAGGAATCTGGTGTGGCAGCGCATCAGCATAAGCATCTCTCAACAATCTTGGTAAGTCCTCCAATGCATGCTCGGCAAATCTGGCTAGATGACCATGCCTCTCACTCTAATACTTTGCATCCTTCATGAGGTTGCTCAATAAAGAATGATTAGGTCCCTGAAGAAGATCCTGCATAAATGCCTTCTTCTGATCCAAGAGGACTTGCAGATGACGTCTCTGACGCTCCCAATGAGTACTCTCCAAAAGAGACTGACTGATCTCCTCTCAGCCCTGATGTATCTGATACTGCAGCTCCTGAATGTTACTGAAGACTTTGTTAAGCTTGGCTTGAGATTGGGAAAGATCTTTCATCAACTGTTCAGCACGATCCTGCTCACTCTGCAGCTTTGTCTTGTACTCTGATAATTTTTCTCGAACATCTGCAAGTTGCTTCTTGTAGCTTAACCCATCCTTATAGGATTGATACTGAGTATCGGCAAGTTGTCTCATCTTTGAGGCAAGTCCATCGTAAGTACTCTTCAAAGCATCACCTACTTTCCAGTGCTTGTTCTGCCCAAACTCCACCTCTTTGCTCATGATCTCTCCTGGAGAAGATCTATTTATAAGCTCTCCTTCTCGGATGTGACTTTGTCAAGGTCGAGACAAAGATTGGCATTCTCCTTCTTCAAATTCTCAATAACCTGCTTAAGTTGATCAACTTCGGAAGGAGGAACAATGGTAAGTTTAGGAAGCTTGATATGCATAGAAGACTCAAAAGGAAATGGTAGCAAATTCGCTTGAACTCGTTCCTTGACTCATTGTGCGTAGGCTTCTTTCATAATACAATTCTTCTTACCCAACTCATCTTTACCCTCGCGGTGAATGTGTACCCATGTAGCACTGAATCTCTTCAGCAAACCCATGTCATCAACCCCTTCATGAAAGATGAATTCTTCCACTACCTCGGGATCTGGTGTGTCAAGCATCGGATATCCCAACTGATGGAAGGCAGGCCTTGGATTGTAGTTAATTCCAACCTTTATACCCAAGGGAGGCACGTTATAGAATTTACCACAACAAAGAGTGATCTTGGTACCATCGTAGGCTCGAGAATACCAAGAGATGTCATTGGAAGTAAGAGACATGATCCTCTAAGACCACTTGAGATTCCCACTATTCTCCACAAAAGGGACCTTTTACGGAAGATGAGACATGAACTATCGATACAGCATAGGAGCATAACACATAATAGTTCCTTTCTTCTTCTCATTCCAGGAATGAATAGAATAATAGGTATCAGCAAGATGTGTAGGAACTGGATTTCTGGACAAGAAGATACTGATGGCAGCCTGATCAACAAAATCCTCCATGTTCGGAAACAAGACAATCCCATATATAAGTAAAGCAAACACGACGTTGAAAGCCTTTCATCTTCCAACTTCAGCAAAAGAAATGACCTTATCTACTAGAAACTTTGAAGTAAATCCTCGAATACCCTTTCCTTTAGTCTTGAGATTGTCTTCCACATCCTACTTACTAAGGCCAAGAGCTTCAACAATAAGAGAAAACTTCAGACAACTGCTGGTGTAGACAAACAAAACCTGACTCTTGATCTCAAACCCCAAGATATGAAAATAATCCTCAAGTGTAGGTGCTAACTGATAATCCTGAAATGTGAAACACCTTAGTGGCAGGTCATAGAACTGAACAGTGTATGAATGGCAGTAATGTTGACTTCAGTGTTGAGAATCGCCAAAAGATTCCCATAATCATCTTTAAAAACACCCTTGTTATCTTCAACCAGACAAGATGCCAAACCTCTCAAAGTCTTCAGCTTAGGCTCCACAAACTTGTAACTGAAGATACCTCTACAACCAGTACTCATCGTCTATGACTATGTTAACAAAGAATAAGCTCTCAAATAACTTGGAAAATGCACATGAAAAATATTAATGATTATGATGAAATGACATGCAACACACAAATCACAAAGCCAAGCACAACCCCAATCAATCAAATCTGCACAATCTGAATATCCAAATTTGCACAAATTGAATATCTGTGCAATTCTGTGTCGGTGCAAAAATCTGACGTGTGTGAGAGAACAAAAGGTATGAAGAGTCTTGGTTTCCTACAAAAACCCATATCCCTCTCACAGGTGTGATCTAGGCACAACAAGGTGGTCCCTAGAAAGGTTTCCTAAACCATAGGACTCAAATGCAAACCCCCCGCCGTAGCGAATTCTCATAGGACAGAAGTATTCTCAAGCGAATCACGATCTGGGATGTGGCTCTCGTGACAATCCAACAAGCAAAATGCAGGCATCACGACTATCCATGTTCTAGCCTATATGTATTCTCAAGCCCAGTGATAGGACTTATCTCTCCAATAATATAGCAGATATCCAGAATATGCAGCATATGAATATTTAAAGCAGTAAAGAAATGCAGTAAATAACATAAAAGTAAAGTAAACAAAGAAATAAAGATAAACACCCAAACAAGCAAGAAAAGAAAATAAAACTAGGCGAGACCCCAACTTGCAAGCACAAGGACTCCCCAACAGATTCGCCAGCTGAAGCTAGCGGGATTATACCTGAGTGAATCACACACTAAAAGATACAATAGAGTCGCCACCGAACTTTATTTAGTCCCAAAGGACAGGGAAAATATTGATAAAACCCAAGGTAAGAGAAATGAGAAAGGGGGTCGGTTATGCGAAAGAAAGGTATTAGCACCTTAAGCATCCGTCGTACCCGACGATAACCATTTTGCTTGCTTCTAGGCTTGGATGGGTTATCTATCTAAAGGCTTCTAGCTAAAAAGGAAAGAAAAAAGAGAAAAAGAAAGAGAAAGAAAGAAAGTGATCACAGAGGATTGCGACCCTCGTGCCTACGTACTCTCAAAGTGCAATAAATAAGTCAGAGCTGTGTAGTTCGAGGAACCAAGGAAAAGAAGAGGATTTGGACGGACTAGAGAGACAGAAGAATGGAAGAAGATGGAGGAAGGTGGCTCGCCAAGATTTCGCAATCTTGTACCTACGTACCCTCATAGTGAAATGAGGAAATCAGAGCATACGTAGTTCGGGAAACCAACAAAAAGAAAGAAAACAAAGACAGCGTCAAAGCCAAGAAGGAAAAGAGAAAGCAGGACCCAACTGAGGAATGGTGTCAAAACCAAGAAATAATACTAAAGAAAAATCTGCCGAGGAACGGAGAAGCAAGGCAAGAACTCTGTCGGGGAATGCAGAAGAAAAGAGATAACTCCACTTGGGAGAAAACAAAAGAATGGCAACGGAGCCAAGAGAACAAAGGAGTAAGGGAAAAGAATCAAAATAAAGGTAAGATTCACGAGGGACTCGGAGCATTAACTGGTAAGCAGTGATTAACCGAAGAAGGATAAGAGTAAAACATTGTGGGGAGAGGAAAAAGGGTTGGTGTCAACAGACGGACTGCGACGAATCAAGAGAAAGAGAGTACTGAACCAAAGGGAGGTGTTTGACTCTGAGGAGAAATTTCTATATTAACTGATAAATAGTGGTTAACCGGAGGGAGAAAGGAGCTAGTTTTAACCGAAAAAGGTGATCAACCAACAGACGGGTGTGGAACCAAGCAAAGGTTGTGACCCAAAGAACGGACGTGGAACCAAGTGAAGGGTGTAACCTAAACAATGGTACATTGACTGAACAAATATCACTTGACCAAAGAAAAGGGGTATTTGAACCGAACAAAGGTTACTAACCCGAAGTTGGCAGTATTTGAACCAAAGAAAGGTTGCTAACTGCATGGGGTTTGGTGCTTAACAGACGGACTGTGATTAACCGAAAAGAATGAGTAATTAACCTAAAGAAGGTGATTAACTCAAAAGAGACTCAGGATCTTAACAGACGGACTGTGGTTAACTGAGGAAAAGGGTGATTGGTTCAAACAGGCGGACTGTGATTCACCAAAAAGCGGGTGATTAACCAAGAGAAGGTGATTGACCCAAAGAAAAAGCCGGTTTTAACGAGAAGACCGTGATCAACCAAAGATCGGGTGATTAATCGGAAGAAGGAGATTAACCCAAAGAAGGATTCAGTATTAACAGACGGACTGTGATTAACTGAGGAAAAGATGACTAGTGCTTAACTGTCAGACAATGATTAACCAAACAAGGAGAGAGAACCAAGAGAAGGTTGCAAACTTTGATTGGGGCTAGGTTTTAATAGGAAGACTGTGTAAACTGATAACACGAAATCATATCGTTTATTTGGCTTGATTTACATGCATTGATTTGTGACTATTATTAATTTATCTTGATTTATGTTCTATTATATGATTAATTTACTTCGTTTTGCAAATTGGGGAGAATTTGGATTAAAGAAAGAAAAGAAGAAGAAATGGAAGGAAAAAAGAGAAGAAAAACAGAAAAAATGGATTTTGCTGATATGACGGTCGTCACAGGTCCATTACGACCGTCATGCGTATGACGACCGTCACGTTCCATTACGAGCATCACGCAGACGAAATATCATTTAACGTTCAAATCAGTTTTTTTTGCCACAATCACTCTCTCTAAGATTTCTTCCTACACTTTCTCCACTCACTGCCCACTACTGGAAGTTACTCCCATTCCCTCCATAACTCACCCATGATCTCTGGAAGTTGAAGAAGGAATTATCTCCTATAAATAGGCCTTCGATTCATAGTTTAGGGGGTAGGCTTCGAGGTATCGAAGTGCTGCCAAGATTTCTACTGAAGCTATTTCTCCCAGTTTTATTGTTTTCTTTTATTTCATTTCCATTTTCCTTTAGTTCAGAACATTGTATTTTCTTCTTGTACCTTTTAATTCTCGCCAAAGTAGAATCCTGCCGACATTGTGGAGGACTACTCAAGGATTCGAGATCAGTACGATTTACAGGTTTTTATTAATTGAATTATTATTTTATTTCTGTCAGTATGCGTGTTATATTATTCTGCTGCTATTGTTTATTTATGTTTGCATTAATTATCATGTCTAGCTAAATTAGTTTTATCGGTATGTAACCGAATTACTAGGATGGGATTCGATAATACCCAATGCACCTTACCTTCTTACAAACTACCTTTCTGGCCGTAGTTTTTAATCGTAATTTCTAAATAAACCTTCGTCGCGATAGCGAGAAATTATTTACAGTAGTTTCACCACGACAGTGGGAGATTCATTAAGGTATGAACCGACACGCGAAAGCTGAGGCTAGGACCAGATAGTAACAACTAGGCATTTGTTTTAAATACAGCGAAAGCGCTTTAAAAGAAATTAGAATTTATTTGTTTTCAAAGAGTAGTTTTAACCCTGAATGGGACTGCGAAAGCGTACATTCCGCCTTAGAATTATGACCCGAGTCAACAACCATCGTGAGGCAAAGGTCTTTAAACGAGTATTTTCTCCTGAAAAGTGTTTGTAAAGATTAAAAAGCACCGGTGACCTGTCGAATCCCTAATAACTAAGTCCTTGCATACCGATATCCCTTTACCGCATTTCTTTAAACCAATTATCTTTATTTCCTTTGCATTAAATTTCATTCGCATTCAACTTTCCTAATTCCATTAGCCTTAGATTTACGCCGTAATAATAGATAACGGTAGATTGACATTGGTCTTTGTGGGTTCGACAATCATTTATATTACTTCGATATTTCTGTGCACTTGTGGACGCATCAAGTTTTTGGCGCCGTTGCCGGGGACCAACAGTCAATATTGTGATTCCATTGTTGCATAGTATAGACTAAGGCACTCTTATCTAAATCATTATGTATAACCCATATTTCCCTTATAACTACCACCCCCAATATTTCGAGGAACCACAAGATCCGTTTAAATTGGACCTCGAAATATTATTAGAAGATTTCAATACGACGCATTCTCACCCAAATTCCCTCTACGATGACGCCTCCCAATGTTTTAAGGAAACGCAAGATTTCGATACATCCAACCTTGAACTATTACTAGAAGAATTTGAAGAGACGTTTACTCACTCTAGGATAGAATCTATGATGGAGCGCTTTATGGAGACACAAACTCTCAAAAATGAAGATTTTAGAAAACAACATCTCCAAATTGATGAAGACCTTAAGCAGATGAGCATTATAGTCGATTCGCTCGCGACTCACAGCAAGGCTTTGGAGACTCAAACCTCTTTGCTTACACAAACATCTTTAGGACCCTTCCTTGAGAGCCATGTGAATGTTGTAACCACTAGTAATGAAGAACAAATAGAAGATCCTAGGGAGAGTGATGATGAGTCTGAGGAGAGTTTTGGTGAGACAAGCATAATTATTGAGAAAAATCCACCGACACCACCCGAAATGGAGGTTGTCGAAGAGATAGAGAAAGAAGCACCATTATTGCTCCTCCTCCCTATACCCCACCTAATTATTTCTCACAATTGGTTATGGAAGCTAAGGTAAACTCCCAATCCAAAACATATATAGAGGTACTGGAAAATACCCACACCAATGCACCTTTGTCTAAGGTCCCTCATAGGAAAAGAAAATTCGAGGACCGTGAAACTAGGGTCATCATTACTGTTAAAAGGGTAAGATTAATTTTTGAGGTGGTGGATGAAATAACTAAGCCCAAATTTGAAAAGCTGATACGCAGGATAGATCCAGAACCACCATCACGCATTCAAAATAAGGAACCACCCTACAGAAGAAAGAAACGAAAAGGTGAGGGATATGAGAGATGGCTTGATAAGTGGCCATGGAAATCGAAGACCATTCAAAGTTCGATCGAGGAACCATTCTCGAAAGAACCACCATGAGTACTTGCACTCCTTGGCCGTCGAGCTATCGACGTTAAAAAAGCGTTGTGTGGGAGGCAACCCACAAGGTCTTTATTTTAATTTGTTTGTTTAAATTTGCAGAAAATAAAGAAATGTATCGCTTGTTACTCTTTAGCTATATCGAAGCGAAAACTCTCTAGATGACGATCTGAGAAGATGAGTTATGCCCACGGACATTCCTACGAGTGTCACTGCTGGTGGGAACACTGATGATGAGTACTTCCTCTTGACGCGAGCAACATGATGAGCTGGTTCGAGAATTACACAAACAAAGGTATCTCAAAATATCCGCCGCTGAAGTAGAAGTGATCAACAAAGACAAGGATAGCAAGAGCAGTAGCATTCATACAGGTTCTATCTTTCCTTTTCCACCTTTTACTAAAACATTGAGGATAATGTTTGGTTTAAGTGTGGGGGAGGAACTCTATTGTTTTACATTTTATTTCATGCTTCTAGGAATTTTATCTATTTTTAACATTATGTCAAAGTCTTTGCATGTGTTGTCGAGTCTTTATGCGTGCTTTTCGCTTGTTATTCAATTTCCCCAAAATTTCAAATTTTCAAAATTCTAACCTCCAACAAATTTTTGCTTCGATTCATGACATGGTTCTCTGAAAGTATATAGGCTGTCCAGGCTATGTTAGAAAAACGTGGGAAAGTTTTGATAAAATTGATACCGTCCTGACACCCTTAACCCCCTAAATATGCAAAATCAATTTGAGTACCCATTATGCCGAAACCTTAAAGCTCCAGGTTCTTGTAGTAATCCCTAAGTAGTTTATTTAAGCAGTCAGCACCATCCTAAACACACTAAGTAAGAAACCGATGCAAATAAGTGTATGATCTCTAGTGTAAAATGAGAAATTAAGAAAGAAAAAAATTATGAAGAAAAAGAGATGTTCCTTCTAAGTTAGGTGCTCCTCACCCGAGCACTTAGGCTAATGGTACAAACTCTTTAAGTTCAATTGATGCTTAAGCATATTTGCAGAGAAAAAATCAAATAGCATCGAGATCATAGTCACTAACAAGTTTACTTGCCATGAATGTGTATGGATAACGGGCTTAATGTGATTGCACTATAATGAAATGGGGTGAAAGGGAGCATGAGATATAGGTTGAGTTATAATGGCATGATTCCGATTGGTTTGCATAAGTAGGGAGTTTTTGAAATTGTGTCGTTACGGTATCCTTGGTATTGATATATAGTACCTATCGATCTAACATTAGCCTAGCAGCCACGTATGATTAGAGTCTCACTGTGTCTTTGTTTCAAATTATATTTATCTCTTTTTAACGTGTTGGCTGATTGCTTGAGGACAAGCAATGGTTTAAGTGTGGGGGTGTTTGATAACGCGAAATCATATCGTTTATTTGACTTGATTTACATGCATTTATTTGTGACTATTATTAATTTATCTTGATTTATGTTCTATTATATGATTAATTTACTTCGTTTTGCATATTGGGGAGAATTTGGATTAAAGAAAGAAAAGAAGAAGAAATGGAAGGAAAAGAGAGAAGAAAAACAGAAAAAATGGATTTTGCTTATATGACGGTCGTCACAGGTCCATTACGACCGTCATGCGTATGATGACCGTCACGTTCCATTACGAGCGTCTCGCAGAGGAAATATCATTTAACGTTCAAATCAGTTTTTTTTGCCACGATCACTCTCTCTAAGATTTCTTCCTACACTTTCTCCACTCACTGCCCACTACTGGAAGTTACTCCCATTCCCTCCATAACTCACCCATGATCTCTGGAAGTTGAAGAAGGAATTATCTCCTATAAATAGGCCTTAGATTCACAGTTTAGGTGGAGGCTTCGAGGTATCGAAACGCTGCCAAGATTTCTACTGAAGCTATTTCTCCCAGTTTTATTGTTTTCTTTTATTTCATTTCCATTTTCCTTTAGTTCAGAACATTGTATTTTCTTCCTGTACCTTTTAATTCTCGCCAAAGTAGAATCCTGCCAACATTGTGGAGGACTACTCAAGGATTCGAGATCAGTACGATTTACAGGTTTTTATTAATTGAATTATTATTTTATTTCTGTCAGTATGCGTGTTATATTATTCTGCTGCTATTGTTTATTTATGTTTGCATTAATTATCATGTCTAGCTAAATTAGTTTTATCGGTATGCAACCGAATTAGTAGGATGGGATTCGATAATACCCAGTGCACCTTACCTTCTTACAAACTACCTTTATGGCCGTAGTTTTTAATCGTAATTTCTAAATAAACCTTCGTCGCGACAGCGAGAAATTATTTACGGTAGTTTTGCCACGACAGTGAGAGATTCATTAAGGTATGAACTGACACGCGAAAGCTGAGGCTAGGACCAGATAGTAACAATTAGGCATTTGTTTTAAATACAGCGAAAGCGCTTTAAAAGAAATTAGAATTTGTTTGTTTTCAAAGAGTAGTTTTAACCCCGAATGGGACTGTGAAAGCGTACATTCCGCCTTAGAATTATGACCCGAGTCAACAACCATCGTAAGGCAAAGGTCTTTTAACGAGTATTTACTCCTGAAAAGTGTTTGCAAAGATTAAAAAGCACCGGTGACCTGTCGAATCCCTTATAACTAAGTCCTTGCATACCGATATCCCTTTACCGCATTTCTTTAAACCAATTATCTTTATTTCCTTTGCATTAAATTTCATTTGCATTCAACTTTCCTAATTCCATTAGCCTTAGACTTACGCTGTAATAATAGATAACGGTAGATTGACATTGGTCTCTGTGGGTTTGACAATCTTTTATATTACTTCGATATTTCCGTGCACTTGCGGACGCATCATAAACCGAAGAAGAAAGATTTACTTTACCGAGGAAGAAGGGAATTGGTTTTAACCAAATAAAAGGTTGATCAACTAAGGAAAAAACTGACTACAAGACTCTGGGGAACCAAGAATGGACTGGCCTTAAGAGAAAAGAGTGTTGAATTGAAAGGAGAGAGTCATTTCCAAAGAGGAGATAAGGGTGCAAGTGATCAAGGATCGACTCGATTAGAGAAAGCAGGGATACCACAGTAAGGAGATAGAGGCGACTATTCCAGGAATAGGATCATTCTTCCCCTACCTAAAATAGTCAGAATGAGTGTAAGAATTCTCCACTCTCATTCCTTCTCTAACACCAAAGTGCGGTGCAAGAAACGAACGGATAGCACAAAGGCGCCAAATTTGTACATTGCTCCAATGCGTTGCGAGACTTCAACTCCGCGGGGGAAAAGAGAGGACAAAGCTCTAGAAGATCCAAAGGAGAAGAAAAAAAGAAAGGATCGACTAATCAAAACAAAGTTTCAATTAATCAATCAAAAGGGGAAAATGCTAACAATTTCCCAAAAGGGTGAAAAATCATTAAAGCAAAGGATGAGTTATGGATTATACAAGATTAAGTCTGTTCTAATGATGAACAAACTTAATGCAAACATGAATGGAAGTGTAAAACAATATCAAATGTGATTTAGTATACATCACAAATCATGTAGCATGTGATCAAAGAATGTGCAAGAATGATCATGATTATATGTTGCGGTGAAAATTGGATATCAAGCTATTAAATTAACTTGAATCTTAATTCTTTTACAACCGAACTTTAATTTATCCAAAGGAAAGGTCTACAGAAAGAAAAACCCTTTTCGCGATGTAATGACAACGCTTAAGATATTCGGGGATCGGGGGTTGGTTATACCTAGGAAAGGTGTTAGCACCCTAAACATCTGTAGTACTCTACAGGAACCTTTTGTTTGATTATTTGCTAAGATTGTGAAATGTGCTAAAATTTGGGATTGGGATAAGGGATAGGTAAAGACCTAGATGGTTTTCTAAGTTTGCTCGCAAAGACATCGCATCTTCTGCCTACGTATCCTAACTAGGATAGAATCAGAGCAATCGTAGTTCAACTCACAAGGGATGAAGAACACTTGATTATGATCAAGGTTCAAGGGGGAACAAACATGACAATGTTTGTGTGGAGTTTGACAAAACTCCCTAATCTATGTTGTAGCACTCAAAAGGGGAAGTAAGAAATCATGACGATGATTCTTACATAGAGTTGACAAACTCTATCCTAGGGTTCTAGTTGAAGAACACTCCTAGTACATGTGGGTTTTTTAGAATTAAAGCAAAGTCTAATAGTTTCTAGACTAAGGTTTAAAAATGACTTAATAAAGTCAAGGAGAGATAAATGAGTTTTCCATGACACAAAGGTCAATGGAGAGACTTTTCCTTTGGAAGGACAGATGGGAGACAACTTGGATGAGAGATAACAAGCTTCATCACTTGGGGAAAAGAAAACATTTAATCAAAGTTTAAACATGATAAAGATAAGAGTATGGTGACAATCATCAAATGAACATGTTAAAGGTAAACACAAAATAGGCATTGATGACAATCAAAGCAACTGATCAAGCAAGGACTGCGACAACAGATCAACCTCAAGTAAATTCCTCAGAGGAGGCAACATGAACATGGTAATAACCAAAAATAAAATCCTAGCATGTTGACTAACATTTAAGGATATGAATGTAAACAAATACCACAAACAATCACAAGTATAACAAGAAAGAATTCATCAGTATATGCGATAACGATCACAAAACGCAACTAACTTGCAAGTGGTCAAAAGGGATGAAAATTTAAACAAACATGGAATTTTAAAATATGACATAAAAATAGACATGAAAATAAGCACAATGCAAAAAGAATGGGTGCAAAAAGATTAAAAATGAGGGAGATGTGATTTTTGGAAGTTTGGGAAAAATAATGAAAAAAATAATAAAAGGGTTGCCCTCCTCAGGGGTCGAAGCCAGGTTCACATGGTACAAGGCGCGTTTTGGCAAGTGTGTTTACCACTGGGGTGTCTGTACATCCATTGATGAAGCCACCCCTTTAAAGATATAGGGTATAAGTTCAAGGCAGGCTGGGCAAAACAATGAACAAAACCAGCATTTGCATTTTGGTCATAACTTCTTCAATTTTCCATGGATTTACACAAAATTTTAGTCTAAATCGTGTATTTTTAAATGAGGAACATGATGGTGGCATTGGTTTATTGAAATACCCTCCCCATTTGAAAACCTGATAGTGTGTTCTATGTGATCATGTGAGATGCATTTTGAGATGAAACTCATACACCAGTCAGTTTTTAATTAATGTAATCATGCACACACACCACATAAATGATAATGAGTGAATCTAAACCACATTTATGGATCAAAACAGTCTGAGATAAAAGATGATGTGCAAGTTGCAAGATTGTTTTCTAAAATGCATCTTTGAAGCTAGTGATCAGTTCAGGCATGTTATAATCAAACATATGGTTCAAACATAATCCAAATATCATGCATACAATGATCATACATCCAAAAGGTTTGTTTATGAAGCCAAACATCAACTATCATATGGAAATGACAAGGAGAATCGTGACAGCTTTGAGACATGAATTTTTGAAGCTATAGTTTGAAACAGATGCCTACATGCCTAAATGATGGTCTGAGCAAACTATGTATGGGATGTTTCATGGATTCTGGTAGCAATCTCAACCAAAGCAGCATTGGTAAAAAGTAATGTATAGTGTGCAAGTGTGCATTTTGAAATGCAGGATGCAACATGGCATGTATCATGGAGATGAAAGAGTGGAATAAAATAAATTCATGTAACTAATGCTCACAAGTCACAATTATGAGATCAGATGAATTTATCCTCAAAGTTTAATCATGTCTTGTTTAGAACAGAACTGGTGTAATGATATGAAATGTCACACATGAATTGTCATTGTAAGTGCAAGCATAAGATTCAAGTAGTTTTGGTGTACTTTAGTCCTACACATACATCATTCACAAATCATAAACTACTCAACAAAAGTTTCACAACTCAAATTTGGGGCATAAACCAACTGGAGACAGCACTGAAGTAGCAGCTGCAGAATATGGAAATTGAGGTGCAGTTTGGGGTCAAAGGATCAAACTAGGTGCTTTTGAAATTATGTCATGGCCTGAGCAAGTTTCAAATGTATCCCCTATGAATTCTAAGTGCCAAGATCCATGAAAAACAATTCCAAAAAGAATTTGATATGCAAGTTGCAAGGGTGAAGCTTGAAAGTGCATTTTGAAAGTCATGATGCAAGACAGAAATAATTGAGATCAAATGAGGTTGTACACAATTTCCAAATATGTCATTCATGGTTTCCAAGTGCCAAGACCAATCAAAAACAGTTTCAAACTAAAATTGGTATGTAGGTTGCAAGGATTTGTTCAAAAATGGCTTACAATGTTGTTTTGAAAATGGACCTGGTTCATAATGCAGTAAACATTTTAATTCAGTTACCAATGATTCTTCAATGCATCAAATTGGTGATTTCAAAACAGCTTACAAGGATTTATCAAGGTAAACAACTAAGGGGTGGAGACTTCCCTCAAAACAGAATTGACAGTAGACCTGTCACCTAGTCCAACAACATATCCATGATAAGAACCTATGCATTCACATACACCTTATACCATGACAAATTGATCTTAAAACAAATGCTACCAAACCTGATTGAATGGTTGATTATAGATTAGAACAACATGACAGCAAGTTGATGCAAAGCAAGACTTTTTAGGTTTGAAGGTGCAGCAGGGTGCTTTTCAAAACAACATGATTCACACCACAACAGAGATATACACATATCACATTTATGCTGAGGGATGTTTCTTAAGCTAAAATGCAGACCTAATGCTTCCAAATAAAAAATGACATAATGAAGGCATCTTGATGCAAATGGTGCACCTTACACATGGAAAAACCACAACAGGTACAAACTACTTAAACAAAGCATCCAAACACATTATAAACATGAATTTAAGTATGTTCATACTCAAAGATCAGGCATAAACACATTAAGGCAAAGTTTGGCATGTGAACACAAAAACAATAGCAAAGCAAGCTTTATGTCAAAACCTCAAAATTATTCTTATGGTATAATGATGAATGAGATGAATTCAGTGCTACATACCTCTTGTAGACAACTTCAAGTAAGCAAAAGGAACAAGAAAACCAGAGAATTTTCAATCACCTCCTTGCTTTGAACCTTTCTTCCTTTTGAAACAAAATACCAACCTTGTGACAATTTGAGAAATAGGCCTCACCAATGATCCTCAATACTTTGGACAGTTGAGATATGATATATATGAGGTGTTTGAGTGGTTAGAACATCAAGCAAATTCCTAGAACAAGATTTGGCAGTTTTTATGCATTGTGGTCAAAGTTACTTGGTATGGAAGTTGACTTTTTGAATGGGGAGGTTTTTGAATGGTCTAAGGGCTTGGACACCTTCTATACCATATTTATGGATTGTGTGGATGATTGTTGGTAAGTTTGAGTGTAAGGAAATGGATATGGCAGCTGTTCTACCAAGACAAATTTTTGAGCTTATGTGGTTTTTGAGATTTTTGTGAAAGGGGAGCAAAGTGTGAAAGAGTGAGAGCTTGCAACTTCTCTGGTTTTTAGAGGAGTTATTGTTTTTCAAATGAAGTGGAGGAGGCCTCTACTTATAGGCAAATGAGAGGTAAGGGGCAGATTTGAGGTTTCCTTCTTAAGAAGGAAAGGTTTTCATTTTTTGAATTAAATCTCCAAAAAGGGCTTTCTTGGCTTGGAGGTAAGCTTGAAGTCAAGTATCATGATGAATTTAGAGTGGCTAAATGCAGGCTACAGTGTGTAGGCTCATGGCTGGTTCAGAATTTACTTTCCACCTCTTGCTTGTATTATGATATTTTAATGCAAGTTGCAAGGCAACTTGCAAGTCCACTTGCAAACATGGCCAATTCCATTTCCTCTGCATTTCCTTTGTATTTCCATGCTACAAAGTCTCTACATATCAGATAAAACATGATTCAAAATCTGAGATTGGTCCAATTGACGAAAGAATGAATTTTTGAAACTTAGTCAATGTGGGACTCAAGTGTGAAAACACCAACTTGCCAAATCCATAACTCTCAGCTCACAAATGCTATTGAGATGTTCTAGTACTTTTTAGAAAGCCCTCAAATAGCTCTAAAACATTCATGTTTTCATGAGTTTCAAATTCTCAAAGGAACTAAGCCAAATAATCTCTCAAAGTTGCTAAAAATGAGCTTAAAAATGAAATTTTTCTAAGTCATTTTCCCTTCTTGAAATGAATTTGGTCATAACTCCAAATCTATGCATTTTCTGATCATGGACCACTTAGGGACTTTTGTATGATTTGTCAAGAGCTTTCCGATGAGCTTTGAACCACTTCATTTGGATGTGTGGTTAAGGAGTTAGGGTTTAGCCCCTTTCAAAACCCTAATTTCCCGATTTTTCGATTACTCCTTCATCCTTGATCCAATGGTCATGAAAATTGATATGCAAATGAAATATGACATAAGGAACATTTTTGATTCACACTTTGAAGTCCAACTCCTTAGATTTGAAGACTTGACTTTTTGGTCAACCGTACGATCGATCGGTGACTACCGAGTCGCCTGTTGACACTCTGGACCTCTTGAGACTTTGACACTTCTTGAATGAACTTCATTAAGCTATATGAACTTCATGGATCATAATCCCAACATTAAAACACCTTCCTACACCAAAGTCAAACTACAGTTGACTTTTACTAGTCAAAAACCCTAATCGGGGCTCCTGGACTGCACTGTTCTTGATTCTAGAGTGACAACTTCAAATTGGATTCTCAATTGACATCATATGATACCCTTGATCTTGTTTCATGATTGAATTAGCCAAAACCTTTGATTGATTACAAGCCCTAAAGCTTCGATTTGACTGTACTAAACCCTGATTCATCTGTAACTTGACAAAGACAAACTTGCATTGGGTTAGGGTTAGATAATTTATGAGTATGCTACTAAAATGATAATGAGAATCTAAGAGGTCAAAATTTGGGGTGCAAAAGTTGCCCCTATTTAAATATCTTCACTAGATGGAACTGAGAGATGATAATCCTCGTAGAATCGTAGTGAAAGGTATTTAAATATAGAAAACCAAAAATTTTGTCCCTTAGATCCGATGATATGCAAAAGGACATGTCATTATATGCCATGAATTCTAAATGATGCTTTATGATGCTTGGATGCAAGACATATGCAGATGAAAGAAAAACAAAACAACGAGTAACTACTCATGGGGACCTGGCTATTGTGGACTCGACACTGGGGAAAACCGAGGTATAACAATCAATAGTTCAAACATGACTAGTGATAAATGAGAGGAAAATTTCACATGAGGATGCAAGAAGTCCAATGAAGATGACAATCTCACTGGGGGAGAGAATACACTTCACCGGGGAAAAAGAGCGACTTTCTTCTAGGGAGGTGAAAACTCGAGACACGAACCTCACTGGGGATTATCAGATGAGGAACTTCCTATAGTGAAGAGTTCAAACGGGATCTTCAGGAATGGACTTAGAAACAAGACCAAACACACTGGGGACACTAGTAACGACTAGATCTCTAGGGTTTGACTGGAACAAGGTTTCACTGGGGACGCAAATGTCACCCAGCTTTAACAGATAGTTCAAACAGTACTAGTAACCACTAGACTTCCTGGAGGTAATGGTAACGACCAACCTGAGATAATAACAACTGAGATTTCTCAAATCCAGTCAGTAACACATAGGACTTCGACTGGGGAAATTGGTGACGACCAAATTTCAAGCAATGCCAGTAACCACTGGACTTAAAGGAGATTGGTAACGACCAAGTCCGGGTACCAATGACGATTGAATTTCAAGTAATTCCAGTTACGACTGGACTTTAAAAGAAACATGGTGACGACCAAATCAGGGTATATCAACACATGTGGTTATGAGACTGCTAGCAAGCTACTAGGCTTCAGCTGGGGAGGTTGGTGACGACCAAACCAAAGGATACCAATAATGATTGGATTTCAAACGATACCAGTTACGACTGGATTTCATGGGGAAAGTTGGTGACGACCAATCCAACAGATACCAATAACGATTGGATTTTAAACGATGCCAATTACGACTGGATTTAAAGGAAAAAGGTGGTAACGGCCGAATCAAAAGATACCGACGAGTGGAGTTAAGATAATGCCAGTTACGACTGGTTTTAAAAGGCAATATGGTGACGACCAAAAAGAATACAAATAACGATTGGCTTCCAAAATAATGCCAGTTACAACTGGACTTAAGCGGAAAATAAACTAGTAACGACTAGACTTCACATAGGATTAACAGATAGCACACCGAATCCAAGAGACAAGATGAATCACACTGAACCCAGGATGAAGGATGTATGTAGATTTGGGAAATAAACCCAATCCTAATAGGGAAACAGAGCTTTAAACAAGCTAGTCAGAGACGACAAAGTAAATTCAATCAAATGCTCAGAAATCCTCCGCTGGAGAAAAGTCTTCACATTATCATAAGAAGTTTTGAGAGACAGTCTTCAAGCTTGATAACCACACATGACCAAAGGAGACTCAGTAGTTCAACTTGCTTACACTTCACCAGGGAGTGCGATAGGATTGCGTATCAAAGTTTCTGCTACCCTGAGGTTTCGGGGAAGTATGATTTCCCTCGAATCTTTCCCATGAGTTGAAGCTTTTATGTTTGTTAATCTTTTCAAGTTTTTATTCAATCATTTGAACCTAATGCTTTCAAAATTATCGTTGATCAACGAACAATATTGTTTCATAACAAAGAAAATAAAGGAAATGGTAAATCTGTAAAAGAAAGAATGGCTCAAAGCTGATTTTATTCAAGAATGAAATCTTGCGAATGACAAAATTCCATAGAAGTTTTATAGGTGAAAAATGGCAACGTGGACAAGGTTACATTGAATCCCATGACCAAACTATCCCTAAAGACTAAAAACTCCCCACAATCCTTGCTTCTGACGAGAGCGGCTGGAGTAATTTCTTTGCACAAACTTTTGCAGTAGTGACAACTTATCTGATGCAGTGAAACGCCTTTGTCCCTAACTTTTGCCTGGATCGCCCTTTCAAGTTTTCAATCCACCGGGACGCTCATTTTTTGCCTAAGCCGCCTTTTCGGGTTTTCAACTTAGCGAGCTCTTATTTTTCTTTTTCTTTTTCTCTTTTTTGCTTTTTCTTCAACCCTAACTTTTGCATAAGCCGTTCTTTTGAGTTTTCGGCTTATCGGGTTCTTTTAGGCGTAATATTTCCGTACTGCATCAGAATTCACTGGATGTGTAAGTTGCTCTCCATCCATGATTGTGAGAATCAATGAGCCTCCTGAGAAGACTGTTTTCACAAAAAATGGGCCGTCATAATTGGGCATCCACTTTCCTCGTGCGTCTTTATGAACTGGTAAAATCTTCTTGAGTACAAGCTCCCCTTCTCGGAACTCTCGGACGCGAACCTTTTTGTCAAAATCTCTCTTAATCCTCTTTTGATATAACTGACCCTGACACATTGCAGACATGCGCTTCTCGTCGATGAGATTCAACTTATTAAACCTTTCTCTCACCCATTCTGCTTCTTCAAGCTTGGTTTCCATTATGACTCTCAAAGAAGGTATCTCGACCTCAATAGGAAGTACCGCATCCATTCCATATACCAAAGAAAAAGGGGTTGCCCCTGTTGAAGTGCGGACGGACGTCCTGTACCCATGCAAGGCAAATGGTAGCATCTCATGCCAATCTTTGTAGGTTTTCACCATCTTCTGTAAAATCTTTTTGATGTTTTTATTCGCAGCTTCTACAGCTCCATTCATCTTGGGACGATAAGGAGAGGAATTGTGATGTTCAATTTTGAAGTCATCGCACAACTCTTTCATGATTTTGTTGTTCAAATTGGTACCATTGTCCGTTATGATTCGGCTCGGAATTCCGTAACGACAGATAATTTCCTTCTTGATAAAACGGGCCACCACTTGTCGAGTAATATTAGTGTAGGATGCTGCTTCAACCCACTTTGTGAAATAATCAATAGCAACCAGAATAAATCGGTGTCCGTTAGAAGCTTTTGGCTCAATTGCCCCAATCATATCAATGCCCCACATAGAGAAAGGCGATGGTGATGACAACACATTTAGCAACGTCGGGGGTACATGCATCTTGTCCGCATAAATCTGACACTTGTGATATTTCCTGGCATATTGAATACAATCAGTTTCCAAAGTCAACCAGTAATAACCAGCCCTCAAAATCTTTTTAGACATAGCATATCCATTGGCATGAGTGCCAAATATTCCCTCATGAATATCTTGCATTAACAAATCTTCTTCTCGTCTGTCAACACATCTAAGCAGGACCATATCATGATTTCTTTTGTAGAGTACATCATTACTGAGAAAGAACTTGGATGCTAATCGTCTTAGAGTTTTCTTGTCAAGTGACGTAGCATCTGCTGGGTACTCTTGTTTTAACAGATAATTCTTGATGTCGTGGAACCAGGGCTTATCATCAGTTTCTTCTTCGACCATCTGACAGTAGGCGGGCTCCGTCTTGCGTTCAATTCGAATGAAAGTGGTATCATTGACATCCCTGACTTTCCACATTGAGGCTAACATGGCTAGGGCATCGACATTGCGATTCTCAGATCTTGAAACATGCTTGAAAGTGATTTCATTAAAATACTCAATCATCTTGACAATGTAGGCTCTATAAGGGATCAAATTCTCATGTCTAGTCTCCCATTCACCAGTAACTTGATAAATAACCAAAGCTGAATCTCCACTTACTTCAAGAAATTTGATTTTGAGGTCGATGGCTGCTTCGAGGCCGAGAATGCATGCTTCATATTCGGCGATATTGTTTGTACATTCATTGTCTAACCTGGCTGTGAACGGAGTGTAACCACCTTCCGGATTCATCAGAACGGCACCTACACCATGCCCACTGTAGTTGGAGGAACCATCAAACATCATTTTCCACCAAAGACTTGTCTGCGGACCTTCATCGGAACTTGTTTATTCACAATCTTTTACCAACATAATGTCTTCATCTGGGAAATCAAATTTGAGAGACTCATAATCTTCAACTAGTTGATCTGCAAGATATTCTGACAAAACACTACCCTTGATAGACTTCTGAGCTACGTACTGGATATCGTACTCTGATAATAACATATGCCAATGGGCGAGCCTTCCAGTCTAAGCAGGCTTCTCAAAAATATACTTTATCGGATCCATTTTTGAAATCAACAAAGTGGTATGACAAATTATGTACTGCCTCAATCGTCTAGCAGCCCATGCCAAAGCACAACAAGTTTTCTCCAGAAGTGAATATCGGCTTTCACAATCAGTGAACTTCTTACTCAAATAATAGATAGCATGTTCTTTTCGTCCGGACTCATCCTGCTGACCTAACACAACCCATGGAATTCTCGAGCACTGTCAAATACATGAAAAGAGGTCTTCCCGGAACAGGAGGTATCAAGATCGGAGGTTCTTGAAGGTAACCCTTGATCTTATCAAACGCTTGCTGACAACCTAAATTCCAAACGACCGTCTGATCCTTGCGTAACAATTTGAAGATGGGCTCGCAAGTAGGAGTCATGTTAGAAATAAACCTGGATATATAGTTCAACCTTCCAAGGAAACTTGTGACTTGATTCTCAGTTTGTGGAGCTGGCATATCTTGAATGGCCCAGACTTTATCTGAATCTACCTCAATCCCTCGGTGACTGACAATGAAACCAAGTAACTTCCCAGATCTTACCCCAAAGGTACACTTGACTGGATTCAGTCTCAACTGATATTTTCTGACTCTCTTAAATAATTTCAAAAGATGTTCCAAATGGTCCTCCTCACTCTGAGATTTGGCGATCATGTCGTCAACATATACCTCTATCTCTTTGTGCATCATATCATGGAATAAAGCTACCATGGCCCTTTGATAAGTAGCACCTGCATTCTTCAGACCGAAAGGCATAACTTTGTAACAGTAAGTCCCCCACGGAGTAATGAAAGTAGTTTTTTCCATCTCCTCAGGATCCATCTTAATCTGATTGTAACCGGAAAAATCATCCATAAATGAGAAAACTGCAAAACGAGCCGTATTATCCACCAACGTATCAATATGTGGCAAAGGGAAATCATCCTTTGGGATGGCCTTGTTTAGATCCCTGTAATCCACACACATTCTGACTTTCCCATCCTTTTTCGGCACAGATACAATATTAGCCACCCATTCAGGATATTTGGATACTGCCAGGAAACCTGCGTCAATCTGTTTCTTCACCTCATCTCGAATTTTAAGAGCCATGTCAGGTCTTGTTCTTCGGAGCTTTTGTTTAACCGGTGGGCATTCTGGTCGAAGCGGTAACTTGTGAACCACTATGTCAGTGTCTAAACCCGACATATCTTGGTATGACCAAGCAAATACATCCACATACTCTTTCAGAAGCTTCTCTAATTGCTGCTTGACCTCTGCCCGTAGAGCTGCCCCAATCTTGACTTCTTTCTTGTCTTCTTCGGTGCCAAGATTAATGACTTCTACCTGTTCTTTGTAGGGTCGAAGCTCCGTGTACTCATAATGTGCCCATTTTACCAGTTCATCAGGGATTTCAAAATCTTCGTCCTCATCTTCAGCTTGGTATATTGGTGAATCAAAGTCAGGAGGAAATGCAAAGTCATAGGATTCAATGGGCTTTAGGACATCACTGCATGTTGGAATGGCTTAATTTATTAAAACACACAAAGACAAATGCAGCACACAGAAGAGAAAATTGTTTTGGGTTTTTTTTTAAGATTGCCATTTTTCTTTTAAAATGAAAGCAAAAGCAGTAAAGGAAATAACACAAGGAATTTAACAAAATAGTCCATTTTTCATTAATTTTCTTGAAAGCACGGGGCCCTTACAAAACATTCCTGTAGCCTTGGGCATGGCTATGGAGATTCAAAATAACAACAAGAAAAGAAAGACAAACAAATTACTTTAACTCAGGAAAGACCATAGGAATCTCAATAGCTTCCCAATTGCTCAAAGTAGAGCCGCCATGATACACTAATTGTTCAAGGTCTTCATCTTTAAAATCTTCTTCCACGGCACTGACTTGGAATCCTCCACTGATGAATACTTCTTGTATAGTCTTTGGGCGTCCTTTGTCATGTGTCCGTGCTTCAACATGAGTTGGTTTGTAACCCAACCCTTGGCGATTCGTTTTTTGCTTCGTTTCAATAACCTCTCCCCAACCTACAGGAGTACCTTCTTCTAGCGTAGACTTGATGCTCTGAGCGGATGCAAAAGATGGACCGCTCTTAGCCACTGTTTCCTCTAACATCACTGCATTAGCTATCTCAAGTGCCTGAAAGGAAGTTTCTAACGCGCCCTCATCTACCTCAATATACTTGGAATGATGACAGATTACTCACCATTAGGTCCTCTTCACCGTGTACAATTACTAGCTTGTCATTCACAACAAATTTCATTCTCTGATGCAATGTGGAAGTTACTGCCCCAGCTGCGTGAATCCACGGTCATCCCAACAAACAACTATAAGTTGGGTTAATGTCCATGACTTGGAATGTAATATCGAACACATGAGGTCCTATCATGATTGGCAATTCTACTTCTCCGACAACCGTTCTTCTTGAATCGTCAAAAGCTTTTACAATCAACGACGTCGGCTTCATTTTTGCCCCTGCATATGCTAACCTTGCGAGCGACCTTGCGGGCAATACATTCAATGAGGATCCAGTGTCGACTAAAACTCGTGCCATTGTGTCTTCTTGGCACCTGACAGATATGTGCGACGCACGCTTGTGATTACGTCCTTCTTTTGGCAACTCTGCATCACTAAAACTCAGGGTGTTACATGCCGTAATGTTGGCTATCACTGAATCAAATTGGCCGAGAGTTATTTTTTTTTGTCACATGTGCCTGCCTCAATACTTTTTGCAGAGCCTCTCTATGAGCTAGAGTTCATCAAGAGAGACAAGATCGATATCTTTGATGGGATCTGATGAAGCTGATCAATAACCTTGTAATCGCTTTTCCGAATGATCCTTAAGAACTCCTCATCTTCTCCTTCAGTACTCGGTATCTATTTTTCTTTTGTTGTCGCAGGAGTAACCTCTTTTGGAGTGACTACTGTTATCTTTGGCTGATAGATTCGACCACTACGGGTCATCTTGCTTGTACCTGCAATATTTGTCACGTCCACTTGGTTGTCTTTCACTGTCTCTTTCTGACTAACCCTCCCAGATCCTCGCTCTATCACAGTCATGTCATATTTCCATGGAACGGCCTTTGTGCTTTCAAAAGGAAATGGTCTTGGTTTATGAATAATAACCGGTTGAGGTTGATCCATAACCGATCTGTTGAAAACAGGCTTCACTCCTTTGTTGGTCATTTTGAACACCGGAACTTTCTCACCTTTCTTTGGTAAATTAAAAATAGGCTCAATTACCGAAACTTCTTCTTTCCTCACCTTGCTACACACTTGCCATACTCCATCATCAATCAATATTTGTATATCTCCTCGTACCGCATCACCCTCTTTAGAATCACTAGAAAATTCTTCACAATCATTATGGGTATCCTCTATCGATCCTGCTTTCAGTAGCTTCTCGTGAAGTAACCTTAACGGAGTCTTTATCTCTAACACACTCTGGACTATCCTTTCATCTGAAACTTCTTCTACCGCATTAACCCCTCCATGATTCGGTAATGGATTACTTTTAACATTAGGGGGTACATCATTAAAAGACAAGATCTTCTTTTCTATCAACTCCCTGACAAGATGTTTTAAGGCAAGACAACCTTCTAAATAATGACCGGCAGCGCCTTCGTGAAAGGCACAATGAACGTTTGGATTATAGTGAGGAGATGTAGTGTCTGGATTTAACGGTCGCGTTGTTACCAATCCTTCTGCACCAAGGAGGGGTACAACTCTGTGTAAGTCATCGGTATCTGAGGAAGTGGAGGTTTTGTTGTTGGTCTCCGATTCTGGTAGTTCTGTCTGGGTGCTTGAGCTCTAGGATGATGATGTTGCTGATAGGGTGGAGCGTTGGGCGCTCGTTGATACCCTTGCTAAACAGGTTGATACACTGGTGCCGGCTGTACTGTCTGAAAATTGGGAACAGGGTGATTGAAAGCTGGTATTACAGTTGCCACATACTGCAACAGATACATTGGTCGTTGTTGCTGAGGTTGTTGAGCACAACTTGGTTGAGGCTGTTGAACAAAGCCTTGCTGAGGTTGCTGATACTATTGATAAGGCTGTCTCCAAGTGCGATTCTTTCTTCCCATAGTTATGGCATTTGTCTCCCCTTCTTTCTTTTTATGAAAATTACTGCTGAACTTCTTGACATTGTTGTTACCGGAACTGCTGGAACCACTAGTCACCTTTCTATTCTTCATTCCTAGCTCCACTCTTACCCCCACTGCTACTATATCTGAGAAACTTGTGGTTACACTACTGATCATCTTCTCATAAAACTCCGGTCTCACTGTATCGACGAACCAATCTGTCAACTCTTTTTCACTCAAGGGAGGTTCTACCTGAGATGCAGTCTCCCTCCATCGTTGCGCATATTCTTTGAATGATTCTGAACTCTTTTGTGACATACTCAGTAATTGTCTTCTATCAGGAGCCAGATCCATGTTGTACTTGTAATGTTTTATGAAAGCATCAGCCAAATCTTGGAAACTGTGAATACGAGACTGATCCAAACCTAAATACCATTTAGCAAGAGCTCCTTTCAAACTATCCTGGAAACAGTGAATCATCAACTTATCATCTTCTACATGAGCGGCCATTCTTCGGTAATACATAATCAGATGCGTCCGAGGACAAGTAGCACCAGAATACTGATCAAAATTGGGAATTTTGAATTTCGGCGGGATTACCAATCCAGACACTAAGCACATATCCCTGGCATCAGTACCAAAGATGGCATTCCCTTCCATTGCTCTGACCTTCCTGCCTATAGTCTCTACACTTTCTTTCAATTTAGCATGTCGTCCACTCTCTTCTTCCTACCTATCAAGACCTTCATACATTTGTGGAGGATTATGGAAAACAGGGCGCGCTTGAGTCTAAACAGAAGGCTGAGTGTAAGTAGGAATAGCTTGAGGAAGCTCTGCCCCTAGGGGAACTGCTTGTTGGTTGACTGCTGGTGGAGGTACAAAGCCAGGTGGTAACCTGTATGGTGGAACATTTGCAACAGTGATTACCGTCGGGATTGGATCCACAGGTATACTAGTGATTTCAGAAACAACAGTGGCTTGAGTGTCCAACTTTGCACGAATGACCTGTAGGGCTTCCATGATCTGCCTCATGCCTCCTCGTAGTTCTCCGAGTTCATTGTCAATTCTGTCTACGTCCAAATTCTGTCCTTCCATTCTCAGACGAGCTTGGGCTCGAGTATTGTATTGATGTTGAGGATTCAGTGTGATTCTCTCTGGAGACAAGACAGCAAGATGAGACACAACACAAGAATATGCACATGCAATGCTTATGAATGCAAAAAATGCAAAATGCGAAATTTAATCATTCAAGGAATTCAAAGAAATATTTGCAAACATTATAACCATGGGGTAATAAAGAAAGTTCAAAGTCTTCATAGATTAATAACTGAGAGTTTTACAACAACGATTCTGAAACTGAAATACAAGTCTTCAATACAGATACATGATGAAATAAAACGGAAAACAAAAGGATCTTAGATCTTCTGGTTGGACGGCCCTTCGTCTTCTGGCTGACTTTTCTTTCCACCTTGATGGACCAACTCTTGAAGCTCTTCCTTCTCTTGCATAACTTTGAAATACTTACCCCTCCAAGCCTTTCCTTCTTTTTCAGCTTTTGCCAAAGTAGCTTTCAATTCTTCTATGAGGGTAGGTTTGGGTGAGTCAGGCTCGAAGCGAGTATAGAACATCTTCAACGCTGCTTCTTTCACCCATGATAAGTAAGATTCTGAAACAGTAGTGTCATGGAATCCTAAGCCAGTTATTCCCCTCATGTGGACATGACGCCAAGCATACACAATCAAAGCCCTGTAAGCGGGATTCTTCCCCTCTTCAATGTAGAAGCTTCTTAAAAAGTCTGGGTCTGGTTCATTCTCCATCGAGTGCCCCAACTGTCAACAAGCTAAAATAGGATTATAGCTGATGCAACCATTAACGCTGATAAGCGGTACATTCGGGAAATCCCCACAACTTTGAATCATGGCAATCCCCCCATACATAGGGTCATACCACTTAATATCTGAATGTTTGAGTAACAACAACGTCTCTATCCATGAGAGCCCATTCTTCTTATCCCAGAGGGCTGGAATTCTTGGCAAGTGAGAAATAAACCACTTGTGCAAGAGAACAGTGCAACACTCAATCTGACCAACTCCATAACGGTTCCTACGGTGGATGGAAAAGTAAACATCAGCCAACAAGGTGGGTACAGGATTCTTGATTAAGAAAAGGTTGATTGCGTTTGCATCTACAAAATCATTAGCAGTCGGGAACATGAACAATCCGTAAATTAGTAAAACCAGGATGGCCTCAAAGGCTTCAGAATTCTTCGACACGGCATAGCTTTGAGCTTTTTCATATAGGAACATAGCTGGAAATCCATATAGCCCTCCTTTAGCAACCATATGAGATCGGACTTCGTCCACCTCCAAATATGCAGCCTATGCGACTGCTTTTTCATTAGGAGTCCCTTCTCTTCCAGAGAATGGTCTAGGAGTGACGCCTACTCCCATCAGGGTGGAATATTCTTCTAAGGTTGGAAGCCACTGATAATCTGGAAATGTGAAACAGTGATAGGTTGAATCATAGAACTGCACGAGTGCGGACAACATCTCTTCATATACTTGAACTTCTAGCAAAGACAGCATATTCCCATACTTCTCTCTGAATGCCTCGGGGGCTTCTACTAAACTTCCCAGTTTCTTCAAGTTCTCCAATTTTGGTCTTCGGAACACAATCTCTGGTTTCTTTCCAGAATCCATCCTATAATATCTGCAAAACAATATTTAGTTCCTTGAATGATTTAATTAATGAGAATGCAAATGCAAAGGTTTTATGGAACTCAGATTTTATAAATATCAAAACATCATTTCATTTCATTGATTTTCAAGTTTTGAATTACAAAATAGTACATCTTACAAAAAGTCCTAAACATAGAGCTAAAGATATTCTAACAAAAGTCCTCTCTTGCTTTGATCTTCTTGAGTTCTTCTTCTATTTGTGTCTTCTCAAGAATGAGCTTGTCCACCATTAACTTCCATGGAGTTGACTGATGGCTGGAATAAAATAAATCTTCCTGCGCCTTCCTCTTCTTACGAGCAATCATTTATTCATCCTTCATCCGAAGTTGTCTACGGAGTTCATTATTTTCTTCCACGGCCACTTGGTACTTGTATCTCCAGGCTACTTCGGTTTGTTGTGATTTTCTCAAAGCAATCTTCAACTTCTCCTCTTCAAACATAAAGATCAATGGGGGTTCCTCCTTCAAAACCATGGGTTCCTGCTGAGGATAAGGAATCTTCAGCTGAATAGCTCTCTTTCGGACCCATTGGAGATAAGGCTCGAGAGAGACGCAATTAGGTTTCCCTAAGTCTTCCTTTCCTTTCTTATGCACATGACCCCAAGCTTTTAGGATCTCTTCTTTCAATTCTGAACTTCCCTTAAAGAAAATATTCTCCACATGAGCACTATTGGGTTTGTCCTTTAAAGGATATCCAAGCTGTCGGCGAGCGAGAACAGGGTTGTAACTGATTCCTCCATTTGTACCAAGAAGAGGTACGTTACAAAAACTTCCACAACTGTCAATGATCTTTATCCCATCGTAACTACGGCCGTACCAATCAATATCAGAGTGAGTAAGAGCCATAACCTTCTGAGACCACCAACCTTCCTTCCAAAAAGCACGAGCCTTAGGTAAGTGAGAAATAAACCACTTGTATAACAAAGGGACACAGCAGATAATCATTCCTCCCTTATGCAAATTCCTCAGATGAACAGAATGGTAAGCATCAGCTAGTAAAGTAGGCACATGGTTTTTCTTTAAGAAAATCTTAATGGCGTTAAGGTCCACAAAATTATCAAAACTTGGAAACAAGAAGATCCCATAAATGAGCAAGGCAAGGATAGCCTCGAATGCATCCATACTCAAATGATCAGCATAGTATTGGGATTTCCCAACCAAGAACTCTGCAGTCAAACCAAAGACTCCTCCTTTAATAACCATATTTTTCTGAATATCCATCAATCCCAAACGTGTAGCTTTAGCAATGTCTTCCTCCTTAGGGTCCTTCTCCATGATTGGAAAAGGAGACTCATCAAGAATGGGTAACCCTGCCAAATAAGAATATTCTTCAAGTGTAGGTACCAACTGATAATCAGGAAAAGTGAAACAATGATAGAGCGGATCATAAAACTGGAGGAGTGTGGAGAGAAGTCCCAGATCCATCTTCTTCTTCACCCTCAACAATGACAATAAGTTCCCATATCTGCTTTTGAACCCTTATATGTCTGTCACCAAAGTACTCAGCCTCTCTATGTCATCCAAGTTAGGACTCTTGTAAGTGTACTTCACAGTTTTCTTCTTTCCATTATCCATGATGATCCTAATGTTTTACAAATAAAAAGTCTGAGTTCCATGAAACTTTTATGATGTGATGCTCATGAATGCATGAATGCACAAACACAAGTAAGCACAGATTTCACATATACACATAGGTAAAAGGTTTAGGTTTGGAGAACACGAGCATGGAGCCAAGGTATACCCTTCCCAAGGTATGTACTAAGGCCTTCAAAACTGTAGAAAAGGTTCCCAGAGTCCTCGACCCATCTTTCGGATATTATCAATTTCCCAAATAACTCGGTGGTCGATAATATTCTCAAGAGAGTCTCGTCCAAGTGTAGTATCGCGTATCAACTATTTCGGAATTACTCCCTCATAGTCATCACACTACGTCCTAATAAAGCTAAAGTGGGGAAAAGGTAATCTAAAGGTCCTCAGTATCACGGGCTCCCATGTATAAAGTAGCATTGTGTTCACGAATACTCGATCAACAATACTAACTCTCAGAAGGGCCTCTACTGAGCGGTGGTTTTCTCAAGTTAGCTTGGTCGGGAATCAACTCCCTATAAGCCTTCTTGAATATACCACCATCCTATCATAAGTATGCTTAAGCACGGGTATAGTGTTGTCTCACCACTCAAAGTTCCCAAGACCCAACAGGGCACAAATGTACATATTTACAAGTATTCACAAATAAGCAAGTAATCAAACAAGATAGGATAAACCCTCAAAACAAAAGATTAGCAAGTCCCCAGTGAAGTCGCCATTTCTATTGCGGTGAAAATTGGATATTAAGCTATTAAATTAACTTGAATCTTAATTCTTTTACAACCGAACTTTAATTTATCCAAAGGAAAGGTCTACAGAAAGAAAAACCCTTTTCGCGATGTAACGAAAACGCTTAAGAGATTCGGGGATCGGGGGTTGGTTATACCTAGGGAAGGTGTTAGCACCCTAAACATTTGTAGTACTCTACAGGAACCTTTTGTTTGATTGTTTGCTAAGTTTGTGAAATGTGCTAAGATTTGGGATTGGGATAAGGGATAGGTAAAGACCTAGATGGTTTTCTAAGTTTTCTTGCAAAGACATCGCATCTCTTGCCTACGTATCCTAACTAGGATAGAATCAGAGCAATCGTAGTTCACCTTACAAGGGATGAAGAACACTTGATTATGATCAAGGTTCAAGGGGGAACAAACATGACAATGTTTCTGTGGAGTTTGACAAAACTCTCTAATCTAAGTTGTAGCACTCAAAAGGGGAAGTAAGAAATCATGACGATGATTCTTACATAGAGTTGACAAACTCTATCCTAGGGTTCTAGTTGAAGAACACTCCTAGTACAAGTGGGTTTTTTAGACTTAAAGAAAAGTCTAATACTTTCTATACTAAGTTTTAAAAATGACTTAATAAAGTCAAGGAGAGATAAATGAGTTTTCCATGACACAAGGATCAATGGAGAGACTTTTCCTTTGGAAGGACAGAGGGGAGACAACTTGGATGAGAGCTAACAAGCTTCATCACTTGGGGAAAAGAAAACATTTAATCAAAGTTTAAACATGATGAAGATAAGAGTATGGTGACAACCATCAAATGAACATGTTAAAGGTAAACACAAAATAGGCATTGATGACAATCAAAGCAACAGATCAAGCAAGGACTGCGACAACACATCAACCTCAAGTAAATTCCTCAGAGGAGGCAACATGAACATGGTAATAACCAAAAATAAAATCCTAGCATGTTGACTAACATTTAATAATATGAATGTAAACAAATACCACAAACAATCACAAGTATAACAAGAAAGAATTCATCAGTATATGCGATAACGATCACAAAACGCAACAAACTTGCAAGTGGTCAAAAGGGATGAAAATTTAAACAAACATGGAATTTTAAAATATGACATGAAAATAGACATGAAAATAAGAACAATTCAAAAAGAATGGGTGCAAAAAGATTAAAAATGAGGGAGATATGATTTTTGGAAGTTTGGGAAAAATAATGAAAAAAATAATAAAAGGGTTGCCCTCCTCAGGGGTCGAAGCCAGGTTCACATGGTACAAGGCGCGTTTTGGCAAGTGTGTTTACCACTGGGGTAGCTGTACATCCATTGATGAAGCCACCCCTTTAAAGATATAGGGTATAAGTTCAAGGCAGGCTGGGCAAAACAATGAACAAAACCCGCATTTGCATTTTGGTCATAACTTCTTCAATTTTCCATGGATTTACACAAAATTTTAGTCTAAATCGTGTATTTTTAAATGAGGAACATGATGGTGGCATTGGTTTTTTGAAATACCCTCCCCATTTGAAAACCTGATAGAGTGTGCTATGTGATCATGTGAGATGCATTTTGAGATGAAACTCATACACCAGTCAGTTTTTAATTAATGTAATCATGCACACACACTACATAAATGATAATGAGTGAATCTAAACCACATTTATGGATCAAAACAGTCTGAGATAAAAGATGATGTGCAAGTTGCAAGATTGTTTTCTAAAATGCATCTTTGAAGCTAGTGATCAGTTCAGGCATGTTATAATCAAACATATGGTTCAAACATAATCCAAATATCATGCATACAATGATCATACATCCAAAAGGTTTGTTTATGAAGCCAAACATCAACTATCATATGGAAATGACAAGGAGAATCGTGACAGCTTTGAAACATGCATTTTTGAAGCTATAGTTTGAAACAGATGCCTACATGCCTAAATGATGGTCTGAGCAAACTATGTATGGGATGTTTCATGGATTCTGGTAGCAATCTCAACCAAAGCAGCATTGGTAAAAAGTAGTGTATAGTGTGCAGGTGTGCATTTTGAAATGCAGGATGCAACATGGCATGTATCATGGAAATGAAATAGTGGAATAAAATCAATTCATGTAACTAATGCTCACAAGTCACAATTATGAGATCAGTTGAATTTATCCTCAAAGTTTAATCACGTCTTGTTTAGAACAGAACTGGTGTAATGATATGAAATGTCACACATGAATTGTCATTGTAAGTTCAAGCATAAGATTCAAGTAGTTTGGTGTACTTTAGTCCTACACATACATCATTCACAAATCATAAACTACTCAACAAAAGTTTCACAACTCAAATTTAGGGCATAAACCAACTAGAGACAGCACTGAAGTAGCAGCTGCAGAATATGGAAATTGAGGTGCAGTTTGGGGTCAAAGGATCAAACTAGGTGCTTTTGAAATTATGTCATGGCCTGAGCAAGTTTCAAATGTATCCCCTATGAATTTTAAGTGCCAAGATCCATTAAAAACAATTCCAAAAAGAATTTGATATGCAAGTTGCAAGGGTGAAGCTTGAAAGTGCATTTTGAAAGTCATGATGCAAGACAGAAATAATTGAGATCAAATGAGGCTGTACACAATTTCAAAATATATCATTCATGGTTTACAAGTACCAAGACCAATCAAAAACAGTTTCAAACTAAAATTGGTATGTAAGTTGCAAGGATTTGTTCAAAAATGGCTTACAATGTTGTTTTGAAAATGGACCTGGTTCATAATGCAGTAAACACTTTAATTCAGTTACCAATGATTCTTCAATGCATCAAGTTGGTGATTTCAAAACAGCTTACAAGGAATTATCAAGGTAAACAACTAAGGGGTGGAGACTTCCCTCAAAACAGAATTGACAGTAGACCTGTCACCTAGTCCAACAACATATCCATGATAAAACCTATGCATTCACATACACCATATACCATGACAAATTGATCTTAAAATAAATGGTACCAAACCTGATTGAATGGTTGATTATAGATTAGAACAGCATGACAGCAAGTTGATGCAAAGCAAGACTTTTTAGGTTTGAAGGTGCAACAGGGTGCTTTTCAAAACAACATGATTCACACCACAACAAAGATATACACATATCATATTTATGCTGAGGGATGTTTATTAAGCTAAAATGCATACCTAATGCTTCCAAATCAAAAATGACATAATGAAGGCATCTTGATGCAAATGGTGCACCTAAAAACCACAACAGGTACAAACTACTTAAACAAAGCATCCAAACACATTATAAACATGAATTTAAGTATGTTCATACTCAAAGATCAGCCATAAACACATTAAGGCAAAGTTTGGCATGTGAACACAAAAACAATAGCAAAGCAAGCTTTATGTCAAAACCTCAAAATTATTCTTATGGTATAATGATGAATGAGATGAATTCAATGCTACATACCTCTTGTAGACAACTTCAAGTAAGCAAAAGGAACAAGAAAACCAGAGAATCTTCAATCACCTCCTTGCTTTGAACCTTTCTTCCTTTTGAAGCAAAATACCAACCTTGTGACAGTTTGAGAAATAGGCCTCACCAATGATCCAAAAATACTTTGGACAGTTGAGATATGATATATATGAGGTTTTTGAGTGGTTAGAACATCAAGCAAATGCCTAGAACAAGATTTGGCAGTTTTTATGCATTGTGGTCAAAGTTACTTGGTATGGAAGTTGACTTTTTGAATGGGGAGGTTTTTGAATGGTCTAAGGGCTTGGACACCTTCTATACCATATTTATGGATTGTGCGGATGATTGTTGGTGAGTTTGAGTGTAAGGAAATGGATATGGCAGCTGTTATACCAAGACAGATTTTTGAGGTTTTGTGGTTTTTGAGATTTTGGTGAAAAGGGAGCAAAGTGTGAAAGAGTGAGAGCTTGCAACTTCTCTAGTTTTTAGAGGAGTTATTGTTTTTCAAATTAAGTGGAGGAGGCCTCTATTTATAGGCAAATGAGAGGTAATGGGCAGATTTGAAGTTTCCTTCCTAAGAAGGAAAGGTTTTCATTTTTTGAATCAAATCTCCAAAAAGGGCTTTCTTGGCTTGGAGGTAAGCTTGAAGTCAAGTATAATGATGAGTTTAGAGTGGCTAAATGCAGGCTAGAGTGTGTAGGCTCATGGCTGGTTCAGAATTTACTTTCCACCTCTTGCTTGTTTTATGATATTTTAATGCAAGTTGCAAGGCAACTTGCAAGTCCACTTGCAAACTTGGCCAATTCCATTTCCTCTGCATTTCCTTTGTATTTCCATGCTACAAAGTCTCTACATATAAGATAAAACATGATTCAAAAGCTGAGATTGGTCCAATTGACGAAAGAATGGATTTTTTGAAACTTAGTTAATGTGGGACTCAATTGTGAAAACACCAACTTGCCAAATCCATAACTCTCAGCTCACAAATGCTATTGAGATGTTCTAGTACTTTTTAGAAAGCCATAAAATAGCTCTAAAACATTCATGTTTTCATGAGTTTCAAATTCTCAAAGGAACTAAGCTAAAAAAATCTCTCAAAGTTGCTAAAAAATGAGCTTAAAAGTGAGAATTTTCTAAGTCATTTTCCCTTCTTGAAATGAATTTGGTCATAACTCCAAATCTATGCATTTTCTGATCATGGACCACTTAGGGACTTTTGTAGGATTCACCAAGAGCTTTCCAATGAGCTTTGAACCACTTCACTTGCATGTGTGGTTAAGGAGTTAGGGTTTAGCCCCTTTCAAAACCCTAATTACTCCTTCATCCTTGATCCAATGTGTTGCACCCTAAAATTTGCTCAACCTTATTCACTGGGTTTATGTTTCAATATCATTAGCATTTGCATATAGAGTCATGTACATAGACTAATCATCTGCATATCATAGCATAGCAAATCACCCAACAAGGGACCAAGCACTATTCTCATCTTTAGAAGCCTATCAAGAGGTTATTATCCCAGTTCAATCTCATTCAAGTCATCAGAAAAGGATTTGAGAGCAAAGAGTTCAGCAGATCAAGCCTTGAGTCCATCTCCTAGCTGAGGGTATCTGAGGGTCAACAAGAGGGTTGTGAGCTGTGAGTTGAAGGCATGGAGAGTATCTAGACATTATGAGAGACTTAGAAAGTCATTTAAAGAAGGAGACAAGTCATTGATGAGAGCACAAGAACTACAGCTGAAGACAGTCAATTAGGGTTTTATCTGGGTCAACCCTAGGTCAACCCTAGGTCAATTGACTGATCTAAAGGGCATTCAAGTCTATTGGAGAGATGTGGGGTTCATCATTTGACATATAAAGAAGGATATGGAGATATGCCAAGAAGAAATCAAGAGAAATCAAGGAGAAGAGGAGTTTCTAAATTAGGGTTTCTCTGTAAAATCCCCTAGTTTAGGTCAAATTTCCAAGCAAAATAAGTCAAAATTTAAGCTTCAAATGGATCCTTGGCCAACATGAGACTTGTAGAGGATCTCAAGACCTTTAATTTGAGTGGTGGAAGACATTAAGGGGATTTATAGAACTCAAGTTATGGTCCTTACAAGTTACAGGTCATCTGGGGTGTCTGAAATTTTGTCTGTAAAAGTGACTTGACTTCCAAGCAATATTTACCCCTCAAGGAGATTTCAAATGAATTTCTGGTCAACATAAGAATTGTTCCTCATTGTCTTAGCTTTCTAGAATGGTATGGTATGCCTTCATATGATGTGTGGAACTCAACTAATGGTCTTGGCAAGCAAAGGGTATTTTGGTCATTTGTGAATTACAGGTCATTTTAACCTATGTCCAAAACGCATACAAGGAGGCCTCAAATGAAAAAACTTACAACATCAAACTTGCTCCAAATGACATTTTGAGTCTAGAAAAGTGACCATGAGAGATTGGAAATGTCCATAGCACAAGGTTTCAAAATTGGTGAATTTAATGAAGGAAAATGGCTTAAAAAATGGTATTTTTCATATCTTGGCCAAATGATGCAAAATTATAGGTCATTTTGAATGGAAAAGGCATTCTAAAAACATTGGCTAAAGTGGAATTTTGAGTTTAGGTCATAATTTGGGAGTTATCCATGGTTGCTTGATTTGAAAGTAACATAATCCAAATTGAAAGGGAAAGTGTAAAGGGAAATTTCTCCAATGTTCTAGGAGGTTCTAATGCAACCTATATATTCATGCAAGCTGAATCATGCAAGGGTTGGTGCTCCCATTTGGCAAAAATCTCCATTTTCATCCATTTTCTTATTCTTCCACAAGATATTCAAACTCTCACAAACCTCTCAAAATTCTCACATCTTTGAATTGAATCATCATCATCATCATTCAAACCCTAGGATTCACACCAAGAAGTGGCTGAATTGATCAAGGATCACACCTATCCACTTCATCACTCCAACTTGCATGAAGGATGGAATAGCATGATTCACAAGGTTTCAGCACAAATCACTGCAAACAGAAGCATATTCATCCATTGGAGATTGTTTTCAGCAAGTATCAAAGGTTGAATTGAGGTCTAGCTACCATCACCATCATCAAGTGCAAGGTATGTAGATTTCTTCGAATCTCACTATTCTGGCTGGTAGAGATCATGTGGCTAAGATAATGTTGTTTAGAAACCCTAGAGGATCAATTCTTGAGGTTTAGGGATAGATTCATGGAGATCAATAACAGGTTACCATTTCTGTTGGCTTCGATAACAAGCTGTATGTTGAGTTATAATCAATGTGTTGAGGCATAGAATAATGAGGCAAGCATGTAGAATATCTGTTGATCATTAGGTTCGAGTTCTGGCAACTTTGACCTCAGTCAAGCATGGTGTGTTCTGAATTTCGTGCTCTCTGTTTGGAGTGTGTAATGAGAGTTAGGGAAAACTAAGACTAGGCATGGATTACTGGAGTTTCATAGAGTATTTTAGGGCTTGGAATTTTTTGTTTTCATCAAGAAATCATGGAGAAAGATTGAGTGGAATTCTCATGCATGGAAATGGGGACTGAAACCCTAGGCGAAGGGAGGAAGAAGATGAACCACGCGCCCTTGGATCTGGAGGGAAGATTTGACTTGACTAGGGATCGAACGGCCCTCATTTAATCTGAGTTTTGGTGGGAGATTTTGAAATCCCAAACGCACCGTTTCATTAAGTTGGGGGGATTGGGCTCAGAGCGCTATCCACACCCCCCAGTTTCATAAGCCCAACGCGCTTAACCTGGTTTTCTTACTATTCTCACCCCCTCCCTTTATTTCTTTCTTTTTTCTTTTTTTTAATTTCCTTTTATTTTCATTCATTTTTGAAAATTCATAATAAATCAACAATTGCATATTTTTAATTCATTCTTTTTGCATTATTTTCTTTGGGATGTCTAGAAAATTATAAAAAATAAAAATTGCATTTTATTTTTTATTTGATATTTTTCCATATTTTCTAAATAAATGACATTTTAATAGTTTCATTTTATGCATGATTTTGTTATTTTTTGTTCTATCAAATGCTTCAATATTTTTTGTTCATTCTTTTTAGGTTGTTTAGGTTAGACATTGAACTTATAGATTCAATTTAGCTCCCATTTTTAGAAATTAATTTTAGGTGCCTAATGTAGGTATGAATAATGATGAACAAATTAGGGTTTTTAGGGGATGACTTAGGAGACTTAATTCCTTTCCCTTAGGACTTAGGGTTTAACTAGATTAGCTATGGGACTATAGGGGCTATGGGTAGTTATTAGATCCCCTTAGAAAAGTCAGGACTCCCCTACTGCTATTAATGTACTGTATATCTGATTGACTGGTGTGGTGTGCCCTCTGGGGATTATTGCTTGCTTGCTTGGGTATTGGGGTTGTCTGGGGACTTGGGGGAGCTGAAGACTTGAGGAGATGAAAGCCATTGAAGATCCAGAGATTGAAGATCAATTGCCAGAGTTGAAGAGGAGATTCTTGCTAGCAGATGTTGAGGGAACTAGGGTTTAGGAGCTAGGCAGAGCTCTAGATTAGAAAGTTTGTTTCTCAAACATGGATTGCCTTGTCTGCATCCATTCTTCTCTGTGATTCAGAGTCTCTCTAAGACACTCACCCCCTTCCTTTGGAAGGCTTGGTGATAGTGTCTAAGAGATAGAACTCTTGAGAGAAAATGTCTTTTGTGTTAGAAGCAGTTTGTTCACCACCTTTGGTAGTCAACTGATTGCTTAACACCCAATTCACTCTTGTGATTGATCCCTCATCCTGGAGGTTTGAACTTGAAGAAAAGCCCTTGCAGATAGAAGACTGATGATCAAAGCCCTTACCTGAAGGCCATGAAGATGGAGATTAATGCTTGTGGAAGCCTGTAGCTGATTGGAGATTACTTGAAGCCAAATGTTGATTCAGAGCTGCTGATGCTGTTTCTTTTGGCTGTTGTATTTCATTGCTGATGTATTGTTTGGATTTCCTGGACTGTATTGTTTACTGTCTACCCTGCTGGGTTGAAAGTGAAGTCTGTTCACTTTTGCCTATTGTTTTCTAGGTTCGAGGTTGATTGGGACTCCCTTGCCTCGCTTGTACTGTTGCATCCATGCATTTTACTGTTTTACTGTATATATCTGATATTGTTTCTGTTTCTGCCTATCCCGTAGGATCTCTGTTTCTCTCTGTGCAAGAGAGGAGCATGATAGACACTAGGTCTTAACCCATGCATGATAACATTAGGATAGTTTGATTCCCTTCGCAACCGTAGGTTAGAGTTCTGTCTCTTTCTTTCTCAAAACAAACAGAAAAACACAATAAAGATTTCAAACACAATAAAAGACACTTCTTTCGTAAAAGAAGGTGAACTCATCAAAGCGTCATTTTTGTCCGCCGGGACCGCTAATCAGAAAACCTTTTTTAGAAGGAATAAAATCAACCAAGGCAAGCTTGTGTCGTACGTGGCCCGAACTACGTTTGCTCTGATCTTCCATGCTGTGTGGAAGTACGTAGGCATAGGATGCGATATCCTAGCGAGCAACCTTCCCCTCCTTTCCCGTAGGTAGGCGAACTATGTTGACTCTGATTTCTCGTTCCAGGCGGGAATACGTAGGCATAAAGTGCGATACTTTGCCGAGTCATTTTTACTTTCATCTTTATTTTCATTTTTTAACCCTTGACCTATAGTTTAGATAGAATAACAATCCATACCCGAAAACAAGCGTGGATCCCGTCGAGTACGACGGACGTGAGGGGTGCTAATACCTTCCCCTTGCGTAACCGACTCCCGAATCCAGGTTTTGGTTGCGATGACCATACCTTTCCCGTGTTGTGCGAGGTTTACTCTGAGCGTTTCCTTTCCCTCCCGTGGGATAAATAACGCACGGTGGCGACTCTTCTGTCAGCCGGCGCCGATTTTCGCAGTAGCGACAGCTGGCGACTCTGCTGGGGATCCAATGTCCCCTGGCTGCTAAGGACTGCGATGGTTCTTATGCATTTGGGATCCAACGTCCCTTGAGAGAGTCAATCCTAGTGCTTGTTTTCCCGTCGAGGATTTTGTATGGAGTTATTTTACATTTCTAACCTTGTATTTTCAGCTTTCTATATTGATTATTATTGCTGTATCTGGGGTGTGACGGGTGTTCTGATATTGAGAGATAAGCCGGACCTGGGCTTGAGTGCACCTAGAATTAGAGTAGAAATTAGTGGGTGCCCGCTTGCTTTGCTTGCTTTGGTGTCCCATGAAATCTACACTCAGACGAGGTTCCTCTGGTTGGCCTCCTGCCCCTTCCTTTGGTTGGCGTGGGTTGCTGGTTAGTTGGATTATCGACTCTGGGGACCGATCATTTGGAAGTTGGCTAAGTGAGGCCTCTTCAGGGATTGATGATGCCACTCCTTCTGGGAATCGTATCATCAACCCTGAAAGTCTGTGACGCCGACGACCGCATAGGATGCCGTACCTTGTGCCAGTTATAGGGCCACCCACCTGTGAGGGGATTCAGGGTTATGCAGGTAACTAGACCTTCAGACCACCGGTTTGTTTGTTGATCAGGATCCAGGATATTTATGGAGGGTTCTAAGGTCTGTCAGAGACCAGATGGAGATGTGTTCTAAGGTCTGTCAGAGACCAGTTGGTGTGTTCTGAGGTCTATCAGAGACCAGTGGGAGAAATGATTTGAGGTCTGCCAGAGACCATTCAGGTTATGATTATGGGGTCTATCAGAGACCAGTATTGGAGCTTTGTTTGAGGTATATTTGAGACCAGGGCTTGAGGACTTCTGGATGGTCTATCTGAGACCTTTCTTGATTGGGTTCAGGCTATTCAGCTACAGCTTCGGTCCCTGTTGCATGTTGCTTGCATTGCATTACTGCATATCCATTACCATTTGCATTTCACTAACGTGTGTCTGTGCTGCAGGTGCATTTGCATTTCCCTAGTTCTAGTGCCCAGACTTCTGAGTGTTTGATCATGACTAGCTTAAGGAGAACGGTTGCTTACAAATTGCCTACGCCTGATATTGTTCCTCTACTTGGGTTGATCTCTCTTGCTGATGAGGGTGTTCGTAGGAGCTTCCGGATGAGCTATGGTAGATTATTGAGATTGGTGTGCAAACCTACAGAGGTAGAGTTAGATGGGCTGTATGCTCTGATGCAATTCTACGACCCTGCTTTGAGATGCTTTACGTTCTCTGACTTTATCATGGGACTAACCCTGGAGGAATACGCTGAGTATGTTGAGTTGCCCGTGCAGAACCAGGTTCCATTCATTCATTATGACGCCAAGCCCAAGCCGGAGGACTTGGCAAAAGCTTTGCATATTGATGCTTCTGAACTGGTGACTACTGTTTCCCGTGGAGTTCCAGGCTTCTCATTTCAGTTCTTAGTTGGTAAAGCCCAGGAGTACGCCAAGAGCGGGTGCTGGATTGCTTTCAATGCTGTGTTGGCTTTGTGCATTTATGGCATAGTTTTGTTTCCCAACATACCGGATTTTGTGGACTTTGATGCTTTCTACTTGTTTGCCGCTGGTAATCCTGTACCTACCTTACTCGGAGATCTCTACCACTCACTGCATTACAAGAATGAGAAGGGAAGAGGGAAGAATGTTCATCTGTGTGTGCCCTTGTTGAGTATGTGGTTTGAGAGCCACCTTCCTAAGAGAGGATCTGTTGCAGAGACTACAGTCCCAGTTGGTTGGCCGGAGCGCCTGATGAGGCTATCGTCGGAAGATATGGAGTGGTTTGATAGAGATCTGCTGGGATCCGAGCTTATCTTCAGTTGTTCTGGTTACCCTAATGTCCCACTGATTGGAAGAAAAGGGTGTATCAACTACAACCCATCGCTGTTGGTCCGTCAGTTCGGATATGCGCTGAAGAACCCGCCTCAGGAGGAAGAAGTACAGGAATCTCTGTACTTCACGGGTGACGTGAAGGGGGAGTTATTAGCCAAGTTGCAACATGCCTGGACGCGTATTAACCGCAGAGGGAAGCCGTTGTTAGGAAAGAATGACTGTCAGGCCTATGCACCTTATAGAGTTTGGATTCAGGAGAGGGCTAGTCAGTTGAGGATGCCGTTTCCAGACGCACCAATTCTTGTTCCCATTCCGGTAGCGGAGCCAACTACTGTTTCTAGGGAAGTCTACGAGCAAGTTGTGAAGGAAAAGGAAGCCTTGGTGAAGATTAATGAAGGGTTAGAGCAAGAGTTAGCCCAGGTACGCAGTGAGAAAAACAAGGCCGTGTATGCTTTCCAACAGCAGATTGAGCTAATGAACAGATTAGGGGCTGAGTTGGCTGAGGAGAGGAAGAAGCGCGAACGTCTGGGGCAAGAGTTCAGAAGCTCCCATGACATGCTGGAAGCCAAAAAGAAGGCGCTCGACGCAGCACACCGAGAAATCTCCTCTTGCAATAAGACTTGGAATGCTACTCTCACCAACAATAAGATGAGAGAAGATAAGCTGAAGCAGCAAATCTCCGACCTCGAAGAGAAGTTGAAGTCTAGCATCAAGAAGTGTGAGGAAGAAGTAATGACCCGGTATAGTGTCCAGCATGCACTGAACAAGGCAATCAAATCCAGAGATGAAGCGGTGTCTCAGAAGCGAAAGCTAGAGGATTGCTTCGGGGAAGCCACATGGGAAGAAACTGCTGAAGACGTACGCCGTGTCCTTAAGAGGAGAAACCAGCTTGTTGAAGGGCTGCTTGATCGACCAAGCCATCCGGAGACCAAGAAGTTGATAGAAGAGTACCAGACTTTTGGGAGGATTTGACCATTTCATATAGTAACTTGTATGCTTTATTTGCATAGTGCTGACCATCACCAGGATTGTTGGTTGAGGTCATGCCTTCTTATTGTACTCTCAGTAATATTGTACTCCCGGCTTATTGATTTTCTCAGCAATATATGAGGCTTTCTGTGATTCAGCTCCGATATTCCTATTGTCAACACTGTCACTGCACTGGCACCTTCACACTAGAACTGGGGGAATGAATCACCCTAATGCACAGACACATTGCATTGCATTCATACGCATATTGCATTACAGGTAATTTTTTAATAAGTGTCTTATGTCCTGCTCTGTACCAGGTACTTTCCAGGATTGCAGATCAACATCCGCACCGCTATTCTACCCGCACCAACTGTCGAAGGATCATGGATCAAATGCAGAACGAGATGCAAGATGTGCGCGAGAAGCTCGCTCTCTTCATGCAGACCATGGAAGCTATTGCGAAAGGGCAGGAGAATTTGCAGGCCATGGTCCAGCCTCTGTTGGCCCGAAACGCTGGTCATGGTAATGAAGATCATCAGTCTGTACGGGTCGATACTGTTCATGGAGACGGCACTCCCACGCCAGTGGCTCCGCCTGTAATCAATACACCTGCTGCTAATGTTAACAACGCTACCGCTGCTGTGAATGGTAACGTCGGAGTGGGGAATGAGACTGCTGTCCATAACGTTGGGCTGGGTGATGTCAATTTGGGTGATAATCTAGGCGGCAACGGCTTTGTCAATGCTGGATTCGGATTCAACGATCAGGGATTCGATAACACTGGGAAGTATGGCTTTAATGCTCAAGGCTTTGGGCAAGACGGTTATGGCGCGACCAATCAGGGTTACGGAGGCTTTGGAAACGGAAACGGCACTGGATTTATGGCTTTTGGTCCTGCTGGAGGTATTCAAGGGTGCGGCAACAGAGGCCGAGGCCCGGCGATGAATCAGATTAGAGCTGGACGTAATAATGGATGTGATGGGTACGGAGCTGGAAACGGTATGTGGCAAGAAGATCAGCAGGAGGACGCTTTCTCCGGCGGAGGTTTCGAAGGGCCGATGGATGATTCCCAGAAGATCAGAATGCTGGAAGAGCAGATGAGGGGAGTCCTAAACCAAAGTGCTGTGGGATTGGACATGGCAACAATGGGCTTGGTACCTGGTTTAAGGGTGCCAATTAAATTCAAAGCTCCTGCGTTTGACAAGTATAAAGGAGACACATGTCCAAAAGTGCATGTACGAGCTTATTACAGAAAGATGTCTGCATACTCAACTGATGAAAGAATGCTAATGCATTTCTTTCAGGATAGTCTGTCGGGTCCTTCTCTAGAGTGGTACATGGGGTTGGAGCCAACTGATATCAAGACGTGGAAGCAATTAGCAGAGGCATTTGTAGCTCACTACAAGTATAACAGCGACTTGGCACCCAATCGGGTCCAGTTGGCCGGGCTGTCGCAAAAGAAGGGGGAGAGCTTTAAAGAGTACGCGCAAAGGTGGCGCGATATGGCTGCCAGGGTCCGTCCTCCGGTAGAAGATAAGGAAATGAATGACATGTTTGTCGGCACATTCACAGGTCTGTTTCATGATATGCTGTTTCATACGTCTCTGGCCAGTTTTTCAGACCTGATTCTGATGGGGGAAAAGATTGAACGTAACATCAAGCAAGGAAAGTTCCAAGTCGAGGAATCAACTGCATCCAGCAGTAATAGGAAAGCTTATAGTGGGCGCCGTCAGGGCGAGGCAAGCGCAGTATTTGGAGGCCGAGGCCGAGGCCGAGGCAGGGGACGAAACCAATATCGTCAGCCGCAGCAGGTGGCGAGTGTTACTATCCCATACCAACAAACATCGGTCCAGCAACAACAACCGGTTCAGCAGCAGCCAATGCAACAGCAGCAGCAGCCTCAGCAGGGGGCGCAGCAGGCTCAGCGAAGATTCCAGGGTAATAAACCAAAGAGAGTGTTCGAGAAGCCTCCCTCAACCTACGCCAATTTGTTGCAGACATTGTTGGGATTGAATCTAGTAGAGAAAAGAACTCTGGCACCGATAACGGGAGCTCCCCCGTTTGGTTACGATGCAAGCCGGCACTGTGAGTTTCATTCTGGGGCCCCGGGTCACGATATAGAAGGTTGCCATGCTTTTAAGCACGTGGTGCAGGATCTTTTGGACAACAAGACTATCAACTTCGGAACGGCAGGTCCGAATATAGTGCAGAAGCCCATGCCTAATCATGGGGCTAACGCCATTCTAACTGAGGAAGGGTTGAATCTGATTATGAATGTTGTAGATTTAAAGACGCCGCTGAGCGAGATAAAGAGCCGATTGTTGCAAGGGGGTGTTTACCCGGGATGTGACGAATATTGCTTAGACTGTTGGACCCTACCTGGAGGGTGTGATGATTTGAAGAAGGGCATTCAGGCTTTAATTGATGAAGGTATATTGCAGTTTGATCAAGCAGCCACTGAAGAACCCGCGGGGGCAGTAGCAGATAATCAGAATGATGTGGCCACTGTGACGATTCCTCGGAAGACGATCACTATTGCAGCACCAGCTCAGCGCCCACCGATCACCATAACTAAGGCCGGGCCGATCCCGTATGAAAACACGAAAGCAGTCCCATGGTCATATGGGTTGGAAGTATATTGTGACGGAATAAAAATTGATGTTAATAAACAGCCAGCCGAGACGGTGGATAATGTTGTCGGCTCAGGAGGCATGACAAGGAGTGGCCGGATCTTTATATCTCCTGAAGTGGAGGCTGAAAGACTAGCGAAAGGAAAAGGGAAAGTGGTTGAAAATGTTCCGGTGCAAGCAAGTGAAAAAGAAGCGGCATCGAAGGATGTAGAAGAGTTCATGCGCTTGATTCGAAAAAGTGATTATAAGATTGTGGAGCATCTGCAGCAGACACCGTCCAAAATATCTATCCTGTCATTGCTGTTGTGTTCGGAAGCTCACAGAAATGCTTTGCTGAAAGTCCTGGACACTTCTTTTGTACCCCAAGACGTCTCCGTAAATCAGCTAGAAGGAGTATTGGCACATGTGAATGCAGGCCACAGCTTGGGCTTTACCGATTTTGACTTGACTCCAAAAGGGAGAGATCATAATATGGCATTACACGTATCTGTTGAGTGTAGAGGATCAGTAATGTCACACGTCTTGGTTGACACCGGGTCATCTTTGAATGTGTTACCCAAGAAGGCGATGATGAAGCTGGATGTTAGAGGAATTTTGTGTACGCCCAGCGATTTGGTAGTCAGAGCGTTTGATGGCACGCGGAGAACAGTCTTTGGATCGATCACATTGCCTCTACAGGTGGGGCCAGAAGTGTTTGCGACTGAGTTTTATATCATGGATATACAGCCGGCGTACAGCTTCTTGCTTGGAAGACCCTGGATTCATGGGGCAGGGGCAGTCACGTCCACCCTGCATCAGAAGTTAAAATACATGGTCGGAGACAGCGTAGTCACCGTGTGCGGAGAAGAGGACATCCTGGTCAGCCATCTGTCGTCATTTAAATATGTGGAGGTCGACGGAGAGATCCACGAAACGCCCTGCCAGGCATTCGAAGGTTTGCGCATCAAGGATAAAGGTCCCGGGTCGAGCAAAACGTCGGAGATAGCCGTCTCGTCGTATAAAGAGGCTCAAGCCCTAGTAGAAGCAGGAGAAGCAAAGGGCTGGGGCAAAGTGCTGGACATTCCTGTGAAGATGGACCGGTTCGGGCTGGGATACCAACCGTCGTCATCAACTCCTTTCGTGGGGGCACCCCGTTTCAGAAAGCCAATCACCATCTCTGCCGGTGGGGTGTGTCATGAAACCGTCAATGCTGCTTCGGAATCTGATGAAGGAGACAGCGACTGTGATATGGATGCCTGGATTCAGCCAAGCACGCCAGGGCAAGGGCTGTGCAACTGGTCTATTCAGGAGCTTGTTCCTGTGACTTTTAAACAGTAATGCTTTGCTTTATTAATTGTTGAATAATCTGATGTCTTGCCCGGGGCATCATGATTTGCTTAGGGCTGTGTTGTTATAAACGTTGCGTGTTAACCATTAAATAAATGGCGTTTTTTCATGTGCAAATACTGTAATCCCTGTCTTTCTTGTTTTATATTTTTTTTCAATAAAATGGCAACGTGGCTATTCGCTTTATACGCATTTTGAAGCACTTAACCATTCCTTTTGCAGGATAACATTTTCAGATGGCATCCTTGAACCACCTATGACTCGTCCCGACTTTGAGCACCCGGTGTTTCAGGCCGAAGAAGAGGTTGTCGAAGATAGCGACGTTCCTGAAGAACTATCTTGGTTAGTCAAGCAAGAGGAAAGAGCCATTCTGCCTCACGACGAGGTCATCGAAATTATCAACTTGGGGTCGGAAGGGGTTGAGAAAAACATTCGTATCGGAGCCGCGCTGCAGGATGATATCAAGCGGAGACTGGTTGAAATGCTCCAAGAGTATAGTGATGTATTCGCTTGGTCGTATGAAGATATGCCAGGGCTCGATACAGATATGGTCGCGCATCGCCTGCCACTGAAAGAAGATTGCCCGCCGGTCAAGCAAAAGCTTCGCAGAACTCGACCAGATATGGCAATGAAGATCAAAGAGGAGGTTCAGAAACAGTGGGACGCTGGTTTCCTGGCTGTGACGAAGTATCCTTCATGGGTTTCCAACATCGTACCAGTGCCCAAGAAAGATGGCAAGGTTCGAATGTGCGTAGATTATAGAGATTTGAATAAAGCAAGCCCAAAAGACGATTTTCCACTTCCTCACATCGACGTGTTAGTTGATAATACTGCTCAGTACTCCGTATTCTCCTTCATGGATGGCTTTTCAGGCTATAACCAGATTAAAATGGCGCCAGAGGATATGGAGAAGACTACTTTCATAACGCCTTGGGGAACATTTTGTTACAAAGTGATGCCCTTCGGTTTGAAAAATGCTGGGGCAACATATCAGCGTGCGATGACGACTCTTTTTCATGACATGATGCATAAAGAGATCGAAGTATATGTTGACGATATGATTGCCAAATCCCAGACGGAGGAAGAGCATCTGGTGAATCTGCTAAAGCTATTTAAAAGGCTTAGGAAGTTCAGGCTGAGGCTGAATCCTAACAAATGCACCTTCGGGGTAAGATCGGGTAAGCTCCTGGGGTTTATTGTAAGCGAAAGAGGAATAGAGGTCGATCCTGCTAAAATAAAAGCAATTCAAGAAATGCCGACGCCTAAAACAGAGAAAGAGGTGCGCGGGTTTTTAGGGAGATTGAACTACATCGCCCGGTTCATATCTCACCTAACGGCCACGTGTGAACCATTATTCAAGCTGTTGAAGAAAGATCAAGCTGTGACGTGGAATGAAAATTGTCAAAAGGCGTTCGATAAAATAAAGCAGTATTTGCAGGAGCCTCCTATTCTAATACCCCCAGTGGCAGGTAGACCCTTGATAATGTATTTGACGGTTCTTGAGGGAAGCATGGGTTGTGTTCTCGGTCAACACGACGAGACGGGGAGGAAAGAGCATGCGATCTATTACCTGAGTAAGAAATTTACAGATTGTGAATCTCGATACTCAATGCTTGAGAAAACTTGTTGCGCGCTAGCCTGGGCCGCCAAGCGTTTGCGGCAGTACATGCTGAATCATACAACCATGCTCATCTCGAAGATGGATCCTATCAAATATGTGTTTGAAAAGCAGGCGTTGTCAGGTAGAATTGCCCGTTGGCAGATGGTCTTGACTGAATATGATATTCAATACGTCTCGCAAAAGGCTATAAAGGGGAGTGTGCTGTCTGAGTATCTGGCGGAGCAGCCTATTGAAGAGTACCAATCGATGAGGTTTGATTTTCCTGACGAGGATATCATGTACCTAAAGATGAAAGATTGTGAAGAGCCGTTGCCAGACGAGGGACCAGAGTTGGGGTCCAAATGGAAGATGATATTTGACGGAGCCGTGAATGCTTACGGTAGCGGAATAGGGGCAATCATCACCACGCCACACGGGTCGCACATCCCGTTTACTGCCCGATTGACCTTTGCTGTTACCAACAATGAGGCCGAATACGAAGCTTGTATAATGGGGCTTGAAGAAGCCATTGATTTGCGAATCAAACATCTAGACGTATACGGAGACTCAGCTCTGGTGGTGAATCAGATAAAAGGGGAATGGGAGACACGGCAGCCCAATTTGATACATTACATGAATTACGCAAGGAGATTGTTGCCTTTCTTCGACAAAATTGAATTGCATCACGTACCGCGGGCAGAAAATCAAATGGCTGACGCCCTTGCCACTTTGTCTTCCATGTACAAGGTCAATTTCTGGAACGAAGCTCCCCGAATCATTATCTCTCGGCTAGACAGGCCAGCTTATGTATTTGCTATTGATGAAGCATCTGATGGCAAACCGTGGTATTTTGATATCCTTAATTTCCTGAAGAATAAAGAGTATCCGGCTGGGGCATCCAGTCAAGATCAGAAGACTCTCAGGAGATTAGCGGGTAATTTCTATTTGAATCCGGATGGCGTCTTATACAGAAGAAACCACGATTTGGTGTTGTTGCGTTGTGTAGACGAAAAAGAGGCAAAGCTCCTCATGGAGGAAATACACGAAGGTACCTTTGGTACGCATGCTGGTGGACATGCTATGACGAGAAAACTGCTGCGGGCAGGTTATTTTTGGCTGACCATGGAAACTGACTGTTTCAAGTTTGCGAGGAAGTGCCATAAGTGCCAAATCTATGCTGATAAGATCCATGTGCCTCCGAGTCCTCTAAATGTGATGTCATCGCCTTGGCCATTTTCAATGTGGGGAATCGATATGATTGGAAAGATCGAGCCGACAGCTTCTAACGGGCATCGGTTCATCCTAGTAGCAATCGATTATTTCACCAAGTGGGTGGAAGCGGCGTCATACGCAAATGTAACTAAGCAAGTGGTGGCCAGATTCATCAAGAGAGATATCATTTGCCGATATGGGATTCCCGAGCGGATAATCACAGATAATGGTTCAAATCTGAACAACAAAATGATGAAGGAGCTCTGTCAGAATTTCAAGATCGAACATCACAACTCCTCCCCTTACCGACCCAAGATGAATGGCGCTGTCGAGGCGGCCAATAAGAATATCAAGAAGATCGTTCAGAAAATGGTGGTGACCTATAAGGATTGGCATGAAATGCTACCTTTTGCTTTGCACGGTTATCGTACGACGGTACGCACATCAACCGGGGCAACCCCGTTCTCGTTGGTATACGGAATGGAAGCGGTATTACCATTAGAGGTTGAGATCCCTTCTCTGAGGGTATTGCGAGACGTTCAGCTGGACGAGGCAGAATGGGTGAAAGACAGGTTGAATCAATTGAGTTTGATGGATGAGAAGAGGCTAGCTTCTCTAGCATACGGTCGTTTGTACCAGAGCCGAATGAAGAAAGCGTACGACAAGAAGATACATCCGCGAAGCTTTCAGACGGGCGACCTTGTGCTGAAAAGGATTCTCCCGCCGCAAGCAGATCACAGGGGCAAGTGGACCCCCAACTACGAAGGGCCATACGTTGTCAGTAAAGTCTTTTCAGGAGGAGCGTTGTTGTTGTCCACCATGGACGGAGAAGACTTCACGTCACCTGTGAATTCGGACGCAGTTAAAAAATACTTTGCTTAAAATAGACCCGCTGGACAGAAAAAGAGAGTCCAGGCAAAAATGGGGCATCCTGGCGAACCAAAAACAGAATGAAAGGTTCGGGCAAAAGTTAGGGATAAAATTGAAAAAATGTACACCCGCGAAGTTGAAAACCTACACTGGGCGGCTTCGGCAAAAAAGGGTATCCCGGTGAACTGAAAACCCGTAAAGGGCGGTTCACGCAAAAGTTAGGGATTTGAAAAGCAAATGACTGCGGTCCGAATTTGATAATTGCAATAAGCATCAATGCGGGGAATACATTTGAGGAGCCAGTTATCGGATACAATCTTTTCAGAAGTGGGGATACCGGGAAAGTATTAGAGTCAGATGAGTCATAGGAGGATTAGTTCGTGGTGTTCATCTGCATCCCGTTGCCGACATGTGTACAAATTTAAGTTGACAATATTTATGCTTCTTGTGCATACTTGTATACTTGTATATTTGCTTTGTGTAGCTTCCTCATTTCAGGAGTTACATCCCGTGTACAAAACTCCGCCCATTCAGGGGCCCGATCAATAAAACACGTTATTCAGTATTTGACACTGTTCTTTATTGTTTTGTGCATGATTAACGCCTAAGTTTGATGAAACTAGCATGAGTATAACGTCGCTGGCCCTTGCCAACAGTTGCTAAAGCTTTGAATTAACTGAAAATAACGTCACTAACCTGAGTTGATTCGGTTGCATAGGCTTGTCTTGTCTTGTTTGTGTTGTTGCAGGTTTCATAACCGTACGAGAAAGATGATCGAAAGATTGCAATAACGAAAGACTCAGCCTTCACGCAGGTCATGCAGGTTCTTCCTGAAGAAGGATCGAACTCTCCAGCTAGTCATAGCTTGTGCAAAAAGGATCGACGATTCCAAGATCGTAAGGCGGTATTCAGACAGGTTCATCTTTCCCCGCAGGGTCATTCACTCTCCCCCAGCGGAGTCCGTGGATTTCCCCCCGAGAGAATAGTCCCACCCCCAGCGGAGTTCTCTCCTTTCAGCAAACGTTCTTTCCTCCCAGTGGAACCCGGAGATCAAGACTCTCCCCAGCAGAGTTGGTGGTGGGTCCTGTCATTTATTTTGTCAGGGATACCGTGTAATATCAGTTCACTCTCCAGCAGAGAAGTCCAATCATACTTGGCATACCTGCTATTCCTCAGCAAAGTCATTTTCCCCAGCAGGGGTTTACCTCAAAGGGGTATTTGGTTCAAGCTCCCAACTTCCCAGCATGGTTGACTTCACCCTGCCGGCATTTATTTTGCTGGAATAATTCTGTAGCATCTGGCTATTCCCGGCGGAGTCGGCATTATCCTCAGCATTTATTTTGCTGAAGCAGTTTCTGTATTATAGCAGTTCAGGTGGAGAGAACTCTTGCTCAAATGAACTACCAAATATTCAAGATCTCGGCGTGAGACATCCAATGATAATATCAGTTCGGCAATATTCCCCACAGAGTTACTAGGATAAGCTTCACTTTATTCCCAAGCAGAGTTAGTTGTCATCAGGGGTTCCATGAATCAGAATTTCAGAGGCCACCGCCGGTTATCAGAACAGGCGTCCGGTAGTTTGGTTTCCAAATATCCCCAGTAAAGTCCGCCCCAAAGTCGCTGTCACGTCGGTGCTAAGAAGTTTGTGGGTGGGGATTAATGGAGAACTAAGTCCTGACGTGGACAATTTATTCCTATATTGACGGGATTTCTTCAGAAGTGGGCGTCCTAACGTGGACAGGTTTATCTCCCCGGGTTGGTGAAGTGTGTTAGTCCTAACGTGGGCAAATTCAGATTCTCGAAATTGGTGAAATGGGAAGTCATGACGTTGACGAAAGTGATTGCTCTTTGTGTTGGTGTCCTGACGCGGACCAGTTACTCTCAGCAGTTATCTTTTTTCGTGTTGGCAAAGCATGGGTCCTGACGTGGACAGATCAGACAAAGGTGTGAGTCCTGACGTGGACAAGTCTTATTTCCTCAGCAGGTCGAAGATGCCTGAGTCCTGACGTGGACAAATCAAGACGAAAGAGGGGTCCTGACGTGGACAAGTCTATTCCTTGCATGGGAAAAGAGGTTTCAGTTCCTGACGTGGAAAGATGAAAGTTTATTCCTAACGTGGAAAGATGAGATTCCTTACGTGGGAAAAATGGGTTTCCTTACGCGGAAAGATCGAGTCCTCACGCGGACATATCAAGTTTATTCCTTACGTGGAAGGAGAGGCATTCCTGACGTGGAAAAGAAGTTGATTCCTTACGCGGAAAGATTGGGGTCCTGATGGAGACAAATCAAAAGAAAACGTGTTCCTTACGTGGAAAAGAGCGGAGTCCTCACGTGGACAGATTAGGATGGCATTCCTTACGTGGAAATGTAGTCATGACGCAGACAGATTCAAGAAGAGTTGATTCCTGACGTGGAAGAATGATGTACTCCTTACGTGGAAAGTTGAGTCCTGACGTGGACAGGTTCAGAACCGAAGTTATATTCCTTACGTGGAAAGATTGGAGTCCTGACGCGGACATGTCAAGTGGTATTGGAGTCCCTACGTGGACAGATTGATATAGTTCTCCTTACGTGGAAAGAAGATTACTTCCTGACGTGGAAAGATGAAAAGTTTAGTCCTGACGTGGACAGCTACAGAAGCGATGTTATTCCTAACGTGGATGGTGTTACTCCTAACGTGGAAAAGTATTACTCCTAACGTAGACGATGTTAACCCTGACGTGGACCGGTGTTATTCCTAACGTGGAAGGGCTTATTCCTAACGTGGATAGTGTATTGAAATGCAGACAGATCATCCCCAGCGGAGTTGCCAAGATTCTTCTGGGTTAACAGCAAGTGGAGTCCTAACGTGGACAGGTTCTAGTTGAGATTTCTTCGTATTGATGACAGACAGAGTCTTAATGTGGACAAGCAAGCAATCTGTTATCCCCAGCGTGGTCGTTACGAGATCAGTGAGCGGCTGCAAACAGTCAGATCCAGGCAGTGGATGTCGTTACCCAAACAGGGGTGCAGTTTATTTCTGCGGTTGGCAAATTTCCAGGTTTCTTAGTATTCAACCGTCTCGTACCGCGAATGTTTGAAGGCTGTTCGCTCTTCACCCAATCGGGTCCAAGTCGCTTGAATAGGGGCAGCTGTTGCACCCTAAAATTTGCTCAACCTTATTCACTGGGTTTATGTTTCAATATCATTAGCATTTGCATATAGAGTCATGTACATAGACTAATCATCTGCATATCATAGCATAGCAAATCACCCAACAAGGGACCAAGCACTATTCTCATCTTTAGAAGCCTATCAAGAGGTTATTATCCCAGTTCAATCTCATTCAAGTCATCAGAAAAGGATTTGAGAGAAAAGAGTTCAGCAGATCAAGCCTTGAGTTCATCTCCTAGCTGAGGGTATCTGAGGGTCAACAAGAGGGTTGTGAGCTGTGAGTTGAAGGCATGGAGAGTATCTAGACATTATGAGAGACTTAGAAAGTCATTTAAAGAAGGAGACAAGTCATTGATGAGAGCACAAGAACTACAGCTGAAGACAGTCAATTAGGGTTTTATCTGGGTCAACCCTAGGTCAACCCTAGGTCAATTGACTGATCTAAAGGGCATTCAAGTCTATTGGAGAGATGTGGGGTTCATCATTTGACATATAAAGAAGGATATGGAGATATGCCAAGAAGAAATCAAGAGAAATCAAGGAGAAGAGGAGTTTCTAAATTAGGGTTTCTCTGTAAAATCCCCTAGTTTAGGTCAAATTTCCAAGCAAAATAAGTCAAAATGCAAGCTTCAAATGGATCCTTGTCCAACATGAGACTTGTAGAGGATCTCAAGACCTTTAATTTGAGTGGTGGAAGACATTAAGGGGATTTATAGAACTCAAGTTATGGTCCTTACAAGTTACAGGTCATCTGGGGTGTCTGAAATTTTGTCTGTAAAAGTGACTTGACTTCCAAGCAATTTTTACCCCTCAAGGAGATTTCAAATGAATTTCTGGTCAACATAAGAATTGTTCCTCATTGTCTTAGCTTTCTAGAATGGTATGGTATGCCTTCATATGATGTGTGGAACTCAACTTATGGTCTTGGCAAGCAAAGGGTATTTTGGTCATTTGTGAATTACATGTCATTTTAACCTATGTCCAAAACGCATACAAGGAGGCCTCAAATGAAAAAACTTACAACATCAAACTTGCTCCAAATGACATTTTGAGTCTAGAAAAGTGACCATGAGAGATTGGAAATGTCCATAGCACAAGGTTTCAAAATTGGTGAATTTAATGAAGGAAAATGGCTTAAAAAATGGTATTTTTCATATCTTGGCCAAATGATGCAAAATTATAGGTCATTTTGAATGGAAAAGGCATTCTAAAAACATTGGCTAAAGTGGAATTTTGAGTTTAGGTCATAATTTGAGAGTTATCCATGGTTGCTTGATTTGAAAGTAACATAATCCAAATTGAAAGGGAAAGTGTAAAGGGAAATTTCTCCAATGTTCTAGGAGGTTCTAATGCAACCTATATATTCATGCAAGCTGAATCATGCAAGGGTTGGTGCTCCCATTTGGCAAAAATCTCCATTTTCATCCATTTTCTTATTCTTCCACAAGATATTCAAACTCTCACAAACCTCTCAAAATTCTCACATCTTTGAATTGAATCATCATCATCATCATTCAAACCCTAGGATTCACACCAAGAAGTGGCTGAATTGATCAAGGATCACACCTATCCACTTCATCACTCCAACTTGCATGAAGGATGGAATAGCATGATTCACAAGGTTTCAGCACAAATCACTGCAAACAGAAGCATATTCATCCATTGGAGATTGTTTTCAGCAAGTATCAAAGGTTGAATTGAGGTCTAGCTACCATCACCATCATCAAGTGCAAGGTATGTAGATTTCTTCGAATCTCACTATTCTGGCTGGTAGAGATCATGTGGCTAAGATAATGTTGTTTAGAAACCCTAGAGGATCAATTCTTGAGGTTTAGGGATAGATTCATGGAGATCAATAACAGGTTACCATTTCTGTTGGCTTCGATAACAAGCTGTATGTTGAGTTATAATCAATGTGTTGAGGCATAGAATAATGAGGCAAGCATGTAGAATATCTGTTGATCATTAGGTTCGAGTTCTGGCAACTTTGACCTCAGTCAAGCATGGTGTGTTCTGAATTTCGTGCTCTCTGTTTGGAGTGTGTAATGAGAGTTAGGGAAAACTAAGACTAGGCATGGATTACTGGAGTTTCATAGAGTATTTTAGGGCTTGGAATTTTTTGTTTTCATCAAGAAATCATGGAGAAAGATTGAGTGGAATTCTCATGCATGGAAATGGGGACTGAAACCCTAGGCGAAGGGAGGAAGAAGATGAACCACGCGCCCTTGGATCTGGAGGGAAGATTTGACTTGACTAGGGATCGAACGGCCCTCATTTAATCTGAGTTTTGGTGGGAGATTTTGAAATCCCAAACGCACCGTTTCATTAAGTTGGGGGGATTGGGCTCAGAGCGCTATCCACACCCCCCAGTTTCATAAGCCCAACGCGCTTAACCTGGTTTTCTTACTATTCTCACCCCCTCCCTTTATTTCTTTCTTTTTTCTTTTTTTTAATTTCCTTTTATTTTCATTCATTTTTGAAAATTCATAATAAATCAACAATTGCATATTTTTAATTCATTCTTTTTGCATTATTTTCTTTGGGATGTCTAGAAAATTATAAAAAATAAAAATTGCATTTTATTTTTTATTTGATATTTTTCCATATTTTCTAAATAAATGACATTTTAATAGTTTCATTTTATGCATGATTTTGTTATTTTTTGTTCTATCAAATGCTTCAATATTTTTTGTTCATTCTTTTTAGGTTGTTTAGGTTAGACATTGAACTTATAGATTCAATTTAGCTCCCATTTTTAGAAATTAATTTTAGGTGCCTAATGTAGGTATGAATAATGATGAACAAATTAGGGTTTTTAGGGGATGACTTAGGAGACTTAATTCCTTTCCCTTAGGACTTAGGGTTTAACTAGATTAGCTATGGGACTATAGGGGCTATGGGTAGTTATTAGATCCCCTTAGAAAAGTCAGGACTCCCCTACTGCTATTAATGTACTGTATATCTGATTGACTGGTGTGGTGTGCCCTCTGGGGATTATTGCTTGCTTGCTTGGGTATTGGGGTTGTCTGGGGACTTGGGGGAGCTGAAGACTTGAGGAGATGAAAGCCATTGAAGATCCAGAGATTGAAGATCAATTGCCAGAGTTGAAGAGGAGATTCTTGCTAGCAGATGTTGAGGGAACTAGGGTTTAGGAGCTAGGCAGAGCTCTAGATTAGAAAGTTTGTTTCTCAAACATGGATTGCCTTGTCTGCATCCATTCTTCTCTGTGATTCAGAGTCTCTCTAAGACACTCACCCCCTTCCTTTGGAAGGCTTGGTGATAGTGTCTAAGAGATAGAACTCTTGAGAGAAAATGTCTTTTGTGTTAGAAGCAGTTTGTTCACCACCTTTGGTAGTCAACTGATTGCTTAACACCCAATTCACTCTTGTGATTGATCCCTCATCCTGGAGGTTTGAACTTGAAGAAAAGCCCTTGCAGATAGAAGACTGATGATCAAAGCCCTTACCTGAAGGCCATGAAGATGGAGATTAATGCTTGTGGAAGCCTGTAGCTGATTGGAGATTACTTGAAGCCAAATGTTGATTCAGAGCTGCTGATGCTGTTTCTTTTGGCTGTTGTATTTCATTGCTGATGTATTGTTTGGATTTCCTGGACTGTATTGTTTGCTGTCTACCCTGCTGGGTTGAAAGTGAAGTCTGTTCACTTTTGCCTATTGTTTTCTAGGTTCGAGGTTGATTGGGACTCCCTTGCCTCGCTTGTACTGTTGCATCCATGCATTTTACTGTTTTACTGTATATATCTGATATTGTTTCTGTTTCTGCCTATCCCGTAGGATCTCTGTTTCTCTCTGTGCAAGAGAGGAGCATGATAGACACTAGGTCTTAACCCATGCATGATAACATTAGGATAGTTTGATTCCCTTCGCAACCGTAGGTTAGAGTTCTGTCTCTTTCTTTCTCAAAACAAACAGAAAAACACAATAAAGATTTCAAACACAATAAAAGACACTTCTTTCGTAAAAGAAGGTGAACTCATCAAAGCGTCATTTTTGTCCGCCGGGACCGCTAATCAGAAAACCTTTTTTAGAAGGAATAAAATCAACCAAGGCAAGCTTGTGTCGTACGTGGCCCGAACTACGTTTGCTCTGATCTTCCATGCTGTGTGGAAGTACGTAGGCATAGGATGCGATATCCTAGCGAGCAACCTTCCCCTCCTTTCCCGTAGGTAGGCGAACTACGTTGACTCTGATTTCTCGTTCCAGGCGGGAATACGTAAGCATAAAGTGCGATACTTTGCCGAGTCATTTTTACTTTCATCTTTATTTTCATTTTTTAACCCTTGACCTATAGTTTAGATAGAATAACAATCCATACCCGAAAACAAGCGTGGATCCCGTCGAGTACGACGGACGTGAGGGGTGCTAATACCTTCCCCTTGCGTAACCGACTCCCGAATCCAGGTTTTGGTTGCGATGACCATACCTTTCCCGTGTTGTGCGAGGTTTACTCTGAGCGTTTCCTTTCCCTCCCGTGGGATAAATAACGCACGGTGGCGACTCTTCTGTTCAGCCGGCGCCGATTTTCGCAGTAGCGACACAATGGTCATGAAAATTGATAGGAAAATGCAATATGATATAAGGAACATTTTTGATTCACACTTTGGATTCCAATTCCTTAGATTTAAAGAGTTGACTTTTGGGTCAACCGTACGATCGATCGGTGACTACCGAGTCGCCCGTTGACACTCTGGACCTCCTGAGAGTTTGACACTTCTTGAATAAACTTCATTAAGCTATATGAACTTCATGGATCATAATCCCAACATTAAAACACCTTCCAACACCAAAGTCAAACTACAGTAGACTTTTACCGGTCAAAAACCCTAATCGAGGCTCCTGGACTGCACTGTTCTTAATTCTGGAGTGACAACTTCAAATTGGATTCTCAATTGACATCATATGATACCCTTGATCTTTTTTCATGATTGAATTAGCCTAAAACTTTGATTGAACACAAGCCCTGAAGCTTCGATTTGACTGTACTAAACCCCGATTCATCTGTAACTTGACAAAGACAAACTTGCACTGGGTTAGGGTTAGATAATTTATGAGTATGCTCCTAAAATGATAATGAGAATCTAAGGGGTCAAAATTTTGGGTGCAACATTATACAATGTCAAAAATGTAAATAATCGAGACTCAAAAATCACACATTGAAAGTTTGGATACATGCTTCATACATAAGTTAAACAGATCAAAAACATCTAAAAATATCAAGCATATCAAGCCATGGAAGTTACATGATGAAAGAAATAGCAAATAAGCTTAAAAGTAGGCACACAAAAAAGGAGTTCTATCACTGTGGTAACCAGTTACCATATGCAGGTGTCACACCCTAATTTTTGACCTCAAGATCCCACCTTTATTTTGCTCTTGCTTCCTTTATCCTTTGTGCTTTTGTGTGCATGTTTATCCTAACCCACCTGTGCAGGCATTTTAAAGTCAAATAAAGCTCTTCGAAGTTGCAAATTTAAATCCAAGATGGTAAGGATTTATTTGCAGGGGAGTTTAATTCAAAGCTAAAGAGGGACAACGCCAACTTTTCCAGAGTCATTCTTCATCAGAAGCAAGTTTCCAGAAGCAAGCTCCCAGAAGCAAGTTTCCAGAAGCAAGCTCCCAGAGGCAAGCCTTCAAAAGCAAGCTCCCAGAAGCAAGTTTCCATAAGCAACTTCAGAAGCACGCTCCCAGAAGCAAGTTTCTAGAAGCACACTCCCAAAAGCAAGTTTCTAGAAGCACGCTCCCAAAAGCAAGCTTCTAGAAGCACGCTCCAGAAGCAGCTTCAGAGTCAGCAGCTCAAAACGCAACCTCAGAAGCATTTTTTTCAGAAGCAGCTCCAGAAGCATTTTTTTAGAAGCAGCTCCAGAAGCATTTTTTTCATAAGCAGCTCCAGAAGCATTTTTTCATAAGCAGCTCCAGAAGCATTTCTTCAGAAGCAGCACCAGAAGCATTTTTTTCAAAAGCAGCTCCAAAAGCATTTTTTTTTAGAAGCAGCTCCAAAAGCATTTTTTTTCAGAAGCAGCTCCAGAGGCATTTTTTCAGAAGCAGCTCCAGAAGCATTTTTCCAAAAGCAGCGTCCACAACGCCAGATCCAGCTCAAACAGCAAAAAACCAAAACTTCCCAAAATTGGAGCCAGCATGCTCTTGACAAGATCAGACCAAATAGGAAAGAATTGAAGTGATTTCCTAATCTCAGCAAACATGCTCTCGACAAGAATCATTCAAAAAGGAAAGTTTTTAAGGCCATATTCATTGGAGGCCCATCCATTCCTCTATAAAAGCATGTGGGATTTCTAAGATCAACACACAAGAAGATCACCAACAACACACGAGAAATCTTGCACAAGTCGAAACTCTGCCACAATTTCCACGGGAAAAACCTTCCATCCCCAAGGAAATTTGAAGATATCGCCGCCGGAGCACCAAAGCCATCATCACCTGTCGCCGCCGCTCTCAAGCCTCCGTCGGTTTCCTTTTGGGTAAAATTCTTTGTCAAATTCTTTTTGCGTATTCGATCCTCTTGATTTTGTGCAGGTTGATGAGCGAAAGAGATGAAGAATGGGAGGAGAAGAAGTAGCAGAAGAAGGAAAGGGGAGGATAAGAGTTGTAGCCTCAACCGTTGCTTTATTGCTTTATCTTTCTGTTCTTATTTTCTGTACTATTATAATATATATATATATATATATATATATATATATATATATATATATATATATATATATATATATATATATATATATATATATATATATATATATATATATATATATATATATATATATATATATATATATATATATATATATATATATATATATATATATATATATATATATATATATATATATATATATATATATATATATATATATCACACCACACACACACACTCCATGCACCGTGATCTCCAACAGATCAAATCAAATCTCTTTTTTGATCACTTGTTATTTTAAAATAACCTGATTAAATTTTTCTTAATAAATTAATTTCACCCTTTTTATAATAATTAAAAACCTTTTAATAAACCATTACTTCAAAATAACTCTCATCAAAATCTTTTGCTAATAAATCAAATTAATATTTTTTTCCTTAAAACCAAATCACAACTTTTTATTAATTAATCAAAACCAATTTAATTCAACTCTTTTATTTAAATAATTCAAATCAATATCATTCAACATTTTCTTAAATCAAATAATTCAACTCTTTTTCTTAAAATCAACCTTTCTTAAAAATAATCAACTTCGCTTAAAATCAACATCGCGCACTCGCACTCACCTTCATGCACTTAGCGCTTTCATGCGTGTGTATGCCTTTATCTTACGTTTCTATTTATTGCTTTTTTTATTTTATCGTTATTTACTTTATCGCATTCGCATAACGTCCAAAGGAAGAACCTACGCGTAACGTAGAACTTGCGCGTATGCATACCATTTGCATCATCATCTCCTTGATCTTTGATCCCATTCAAGTTGATATTTTTAAGATAGATCCTACCCTTTAAGGAGAACCTTTTCTTTTATTTTTACAACTTAGAATAAATAATTCAACTCAAACAAATCAAACACATTAGAGAATTAGATGTTAATCATCTTAAGCGAGATAGAACTTCAGTCCCACATCAATACAATAAATACGTAGGGACTTTTCCGTTTGAGAGTGATAGTGGCATACTCGTCGATCACAATCCGAGTTTCTAATCCCTTCTCTCAAGACGATGTAAAGACTATTCTCCTACAATTTGTGGCGGCCTAGTTGAGTAATCTCCCTTAAAATGATGACTCGTCTTTTCTCCTAGAACTAATCAATCAACTACCTTTATCCCTTAGGAACTTTGACCACAGTCAAAGAGCTCCTTAAACCCTTTAGGGGAACTACAAAATGCTCTAATTCCATCCCTGTCAAGATATGCAGGCATAAGATGCGATATCTTATCGAGTATACTTAGAAATAAACCCATAGGTCTTTTACCTTTAAGAAGATAAACCTTAGCAATAAAAACAAATATAAAATAAGAGATTCATGTAGAGTACTACAGAAACTTAGGATGCTAGCACCTTCCCTAAGTTTAACCAACCCCCGAACCTAAAACTCTCTAACCTTTGCATGTGCATTGCATTGTGGGTAATTCGATCTTTTTCCCTTCCTTTGGAAAAATTAAAGACCGGTTGCAAATGAATTAAGATTCAAGTTAATCAATAGCTTGACATTAAAATTTCACCGCGATAGAAATGGCGACTTCACTGGGGACTGTAACACCCATTTTAATTATTTAGTCATTTTATTATTATTTTAAATATTTTATGTTGGTGTGCCTTTAGGTGGGGTGTGTTGGTATATGATTGGTGAGTACCCTTGATATGTAAGGATCATTGGTGGTGTGGAGATAATAATATAATAGATAATAGTAATATTGGTGGTATTATTATTATTATTATTATTATTATTATTATTATTATTATTATTATTATTATTATTATTATTATTATTATTATTATTATTATTATGATTATTATCATTAGTATGAATATTATTATTGGTGGGTGTCCCTGATATGGGAGAATTATTGGTGGTGAATTGGTGTAGATATAATAATATAATAACTAATGGTAATATTGGTGGTGCTTTGGTGTGAATATGATAATATAATGAATAATAGTAATATTAGTGGGGGTATTACTATTATTATTATATTTATTATATTTATTATTATTATTATTATATTATTCTTATTAATATTATTATTATTATAGGTGTGATAATATTATTATTATTATTATTATTATAATTATTGTTGGGTGTATTACTATTATTATTATTATGTTGAATATTACTATAATATTATAATAGTATTATATTATATTATTATTATTATTATTATAATGATTATTATAATTATTATATTAGAATTATTATTGGGAATATTAGTGGTTGGAATACGTAAAATAAGAGGTGGAAGAGTTATTGGAAAGTTAGAATGGAAATATGAAAAGTCATGATAGAAACCGTGAGAAAGGAAATATGAAGGGGTAGCAAGGAGATATTAGAAAAGTTGGAATAGAGAGAAAAGGGATTACCATAGATCGTGGGAAATTGGTGTGATAATATTATTATTATTATTATTATTATTATTATTATTATTATTATTATTATTATTATTATTATTATGTTATTTTTATTAGTTATTATTATTATTGGGATAGGAAATAAAAAGGAAAATAGAATATGAAGGGGTGGGGGAGGTATTAGAGAAAATAACACGATAGAAAGAGGGAAGAGAGAAAGAGCGATAGAAAGAGAGAAGAGGAAAGAACGAGAGAAGTGAGAAGAACGAAGGAAAAAGGGAACGAAGAACGGAAAGAAAAGAGGAGGCCAAGAGACCAAATCCAGGAAGAATTTCATCGATCAACCGATTAACAAGGTAAGGGGGAGAAACTTGATTGGGAATGGTATATACATGTATAGGGTAGTGGGGATTCCTTAACCCCGTAGGAATGTGTCGTTGATGAAATTTTATATTGACATGCTATTGATTGTTGAGTTATGTTGATGTTGATGGATTGAAATATGTTGATTGTTGGTGAATTGTTGTTTTTGGTTAATTTGGCGGATAGGTTGGGTTTACGGTTTTAGGGAAGTTCTGTGTGACCTTTTTGATGTGTCGATAGATTGTTTAAGTGATGACTTTGGAATAATATGTATATGATGATGTACGGATGTTTGATGTTGCCATTGTTGATTGACTGTTGGTGTTGGTTTGGTTTGAGTAAGGTTCAGAGTAACTCTAAAGTGCCGGTAGTGTGCCGTAATGTTGATCTGGAGTAGAATTATAGGAATATTGATAAGCCTAATATGCATTGGTCGTAATACGGATAGTATAGGAAGTGGATGTTATAGAATAGGCTTGAATCGGAGAAGAGTGAGAATTCTGAACGGTGAGAACTTGAGAAGTCGCAGGCAACTCGCTAGCACTTCGCTTAGCGAGAAGGCAGCGAGCGTTCGCTAGGTGCTCGCCTAGCGAGTGAGGTAGCGAGTGAGTCCAGTAGGTTCTGCTGTCATTCGCGAGGAGGTTCGCTAAGCGAACAGGTAGCGAGCATTCGCTGGGAGCTCGCCTAGCGAGGGTGTAGCGAGCGTAGCAGAATGTGGTTTTTCTATGCTGTTATGCTGTGTGCGCTAAGAGTGTAGTGCCCTTGGACTTTGTTGATTATAGGGGAAATGATTGAGTGTTATAGAGTGAGTACTCGGTGATAGTATGTGATTTCCGTTACTAATTATTTAAATGGATAATTAGTTGGTGTATGAATCATGCAGAGCATGGTGTAGTGATCAGTAGGATCGTGTATTCCCGAGTGGTGGGACGTGTTTATATCTTGGTGATAAAGTATGAACTTGTTTACTTGGTGATGGTACTCGTTTTCCTTGATATTGTTGGTGAACAATTAATATATATATATATATATATATATATATATATATATATATATATATATATATATATATATATATATATATATATATATATATATATATATATATATATATATATATATATATATGTAGTGATCAGTAGGATCGTGCGTTCCCGAGTGTTGGGATGTGGTTATATCTGGTGTTATAGTATGAAGTTGTTTACTATCTAATTGATCTATACGGTGTTGGTGTATGTTATATCTGTACATATATGCATTGATGTATGATGATATGATCAGGAGGATCGTGTGCACTTTGAGTGCCTAATTATGATAGTTATGCATTGGTGTGTGCATATCATGGTGTTTTGGTGGGATGAATCATGTCTCAGGAGGAGCGTAAGTGATTCATCTGTACTCCTTTGTGGAGAATGGTGAGGGATAGATCATGTCTTAGGAGGAGCGTAAGTGATCTATCCAGGTTCGATTGAATGAACCAATGAGTCGGTACCGCATGCATGGTGTTGTGTTGCATAATTGCATTATAATATGTTATATTGTAATTTGAACAGTAGGTTCGTTATATGGTGTTGTTGGGGTGAATAGTTGATGTGTTGGTGTGTTTTACTGCATTATTTACATGTATTACATTACCATTATATTTTGATCATGATTTCTCACCCCTTTGCTGTTGTTGTGTTTGTGCTTCTCCGGAAGTACAGATAATCCAGGTACTTAGATAGCTTGGATGGTGGTGTGCCAGTCGAGTCTAGGATGCTCTGATACGTAGCACGGGACTTGGGTGTTTTGTTGTGTCTATGTTGAACTTATTTCTTTTTCCTGTGTCGTATCATGAATTTGATGTATTTTACTTTATGAAACAAATTCCGCTCTATTATTTTGAAAAGAATGAATAAAGTATTTTTATAAAATTTGGAGATGTGATATCCCACTTTTTGGTGAAAACTCTGATTATTATTTTAATATTCATATTTTATTTTATTTGGGAAAGTGGGGTGTTACAATTGGTATCAAAGCAGGTCGGTCCGTCCGGCCAATGTTGTCTAGTGTTATTGTTTCCTGGTATGCGACATGTGTGTAAAAACACTGTCGGTACATGTTGTTGGTTAACTTCATTGGTAGAAGTGGAATGATTCCAGTGGGGGAGAAGTTGTATTTCTCCGAAAAGCTATAGTGTGGTGGCTTAGTGTGTTGAGGAGTGATATCATAGTTTGGTAAAGATGGTTTGTACCCCATCATGATTTCGGCTGTCTATTAACAAATTGAGGAACTAATCACCCTTAATCTCTTGTTAATAGTGGACGGGATTGTGTTGGATGGGATAGACGTATCTTGCAAGCTTGGGTGGCGTGAGCAGTGAATAGTCTTGAGTTAAGCTAAGTGCTTAAGGGATTATTTTGAGGAATCGGCGCAAGACGGTATCGAGGTGTTTATTTGGACGGAAACTTTGAATGAGAAGGAAAGTGAAAAATTGGGAGTTGTCAGCTATTTGTGATTGTCCGGAGTTTTCCTACAGAGATAAGTGATTTACTACCGGGAATGTGAAGTGGAGCTTACAATCGAGTTACTTTTGGAACTAGTCCGATATTGGTGACTTCGTATTGTATGTTGCGTTGGGATTGAAAGAGTTGAAGAGTCAACTTGAAGACCTGCCGGAAGAGAGGTTCTTTTGTTTGAGTGTGTTACCGTAAGGTGCACCAATTTTGTTGGTTAGATAGACAGAAGGTTTTGTGAAGTTTTGGGTGAACTATAGATAAGTGAACAAGGTGACTATCAAGGATCGGTATTCTCTTCTAAGAGTTAAGGATTTGATGGAACAATTGATCGAGGAATGTGAGTTCCTGGGTCGTGTGACCTCGAGTAGAGTTGTTGTGGTTGTGGTATCAAAGATCGATGGTTGTATCGCAACAGGAGGCCCCAAGACCTTCTGTTGAGATTAGAAGTAATCGGGCTTTAAAATATTCAAAAGATTGAAAGTGTGTTGGATGGCCTCCTAAGTATAAAATTGTTGTTGTACGTCGAATTCCAAGATCGCAACTTTTTACGGAATCGAAATCGAACACTCGGAAGTCAGGTGACGATCAAAAATAAGATTTTGGACTGTCATGTTCGCCAGGTCCTCGCCTAGCGAGTACGCTAGCGAATGGCTCCTCGTTCGCCACGGTGTTCGCCCAGCGAAGACGTCATGGGCAGGCAAAAGTGGTTTTCGTATTTTTGCCGTAACGGGAGAACCGTAAATCGGAATGACGCGTGGTTCGAAGCGTTGGAAAGCTATTGAAATTATCTATGAGATGGTGAAGTATTGACATGGAATTAATCTATTTATTGATGAAGTGTGTTTGAATGTTGTGGTAAGGACGGGCGGTACGGTACGTGTTCCCGCCATAACTCACAACTTGTTTGTCCATTTGGCATGGGATCTTCTCTAATTATTTATATAAGGCGATGGTTGTGTTAATAAATGATATTTTGAGGTATTCGAAGAGTATAGAGGATTATGTTGAGCATAAGGAACTGGAGTTATCAGTGTTGGAAAAAGAGCGGTGATATACTTCCGTAAGGAAAGTTCTGCCGAATCCGATAGAACTAATTGTGGTGTTTGTGATGCTTGTTGATATAATTAGGGGATTTACTAAAGACAACTTCAGCGAGTTTCAATTATGCAAAAGGCAACTTGGAGTATATAAGAGAAATCATTCGACCAGTGATTTAGAGTTGGTTACTATTGTTGTTGTACCAGAATCGAAGGCTTCGAAAGTTCAGACTGAGATCGGAGATGTTTGGTGATCTTAAGAGTTTAAGGTGTTTATTTAATTTGAATCAGACGAATATGAGGCATAGGAAACAATTGAGACTTCGGAAGGAGTACGGCTTCGAGTTGAATTACCATTCGGGTGAAGTGCATGTGGTAGATGATGCGGTGAGTTGGAAATGTCTGCGTATACTGAAGATGACGGTGAGAAGAGTTAGAACTGATTGAGAAATTTCATAATATGTGTTTTGTGAGTAAGGATACTTCTTATGGAGTTAAGCTTTTATTATTAAGATCTGACTAGTGATATCCTTGAGAAGAATCGAAAAAGTCAGAAATCTGGGTTGAATAGTGAATTAGTTGAAATTGATAAATTAGAGTCGGAGAGTGGATTGTCGGGTTTGTGGAAATAATACCACGAGGTGTTATGATAGAGTATGTATATCAGATGTTGTTGAAGGGAGTAGGAGTACTCGTGAAGAAATACATTGAGGTAGATGGAGTATCCATCTCGGTGCTATGAAGAAGTAACCGAACTTGAGTAGATTGTTTTTGAGACCATGGATAAGGAGAGGTGGAATATGCTAGTTAGAATTGTCGGAATTCGAAGAGTGAACATCAGAGACTGTTGAGTCTGATGCAGTCGTTAAATATTCCAGAGTGGAAATCAGGTAGTATTTTCACGAAATTGGTGTTGAGATTGCTAAAGAATTTGTAAAGACATAATTTTAATTTGGATTGTTAGGAGCAGATTAACTATTCCTTGTTGAGGATATACGAGATGCATATTGAGAAAGTGGTGAAGTTGGATGAGATACTGACGAATATTGTGTCAGATGGAAATTTGAGGTTTATAGTGAGATTTTGGAGGGGCTTACAGGAAGCTTCGGGTACTAAGTTGAAGTTGAGTTCGACTTACCATCCGCAAACTGATGGTCAGTCAGAGAGGACTATTGAGTCTGTAGAGAATTGGTGAGAGCTTGGGTGTTGGATCAAGGAGGATCGTGGGATGATTAATTACCGTTGATTGAGTTACCTATAATAACGGTTACCATCCTAGTGTCGGAATGACACTATATGTGGCTTGGTGAGGTAGGAAGTATAGGAATCTACTGTGTTGGAATGGGTCGAGTGAGAGTGTTGTGCTCAGACCTGAAAATTATGTTTGAGATGGCTGAGAAGATCAAGAGGATCCAAAAAAAAATGTGTTTTGAGAGTCACGCCAGTGACTGATGTTGGTCGAACTTCGAAGTCTTAGAAGTTCGCACCGTGTTCTGTGGTTTGTAACAGAGTGGCGCAGCGGAGGCATGAGAGGAGTAACATGTTAGACTGTTTTTCCGTTGCCTTCGTGAATTGGCATGACGTGTTCCATGTGTCTGGTTGAGAAAGTACATTGAATCAGGTGGATGATGTACTAGTGAAAAATAATTTGAGTGTTGAAGCATTGCTGGTTCGTTTTGACGAACAGAAGTCAACTCCGAGGGGAGGAGACATCTTTGGTGAAAGTGGCTTGGAGAGGTGCTGCAGAGGGCAGTGTGACCTGGAAATTGAAATGAAGGATGCGGGAAGCGTATCCGGATTGGTTTCCATCAGGTAATTTTCGAGGACGAAAATAATTAAAGTGGGGGAGAGTTGTAACACCCATTTTAATTATTTAGTCATTTTATTATTATTTTAAATATTTTATGTTGGTGTGCCCTTAGGTGGGGTGTGTTGGTATATGATTGGTGAGTACCCTTGATATGTAAGGATCATTGGTGGTGTGGAGATAATAATATAATAGATAATAGTAATATTGGTGGTATTATTATTATTATTATTATTATTATTATTATTATTATTATTATTATTATTATTATTATTATTATTATTATTATGATTATTATCATTAGTATGAATATTATTATTGGTGGGTGTTCCTGATATGGGAGAATTATTGGTGGTGAATTGGTGTAGATATAATAATATAATAACTAATGGTAATATTGGTGGTGCTTTGGTGTGAATATGATAATATAATGAATAATAGTAATATTAGTGGGGGTATTACTATTATTATTATATTTATTATATTTATTATTATTATTATATTATTCTTATTAATATTATTATTATTATTATAGGTGTGATAATATTATTATTATTATAATTATAATTATTATTGGGTGTATTACTATTATTATTATTATGTTGAATATTACTATAATATTATAATAGTATTATATTATATTATTATTATTATTATTATTATTATTATTATTATTATTATTATTATTATAATGATTATTATAATTATTATATTAGAATTATTATTGGGAATATTAGTGGTTGGAATAAGTAAAATAAGAGGTGGAAGGGTTATTGGGAAGTTAGAATGGAAATATGAAAAGTCATGATAGAAACCGTGAGGAAGGAAATATGAAGGGGTAGCAAGGAGATATTAGAAAAGTTGGAATAGAGAGAAAAGGGATTACCATAGATCGTGGGAAATTGGTGTGATAATAATAATAATAATAATAATAATAATAATAATAATAATAATAATAATAATAATAATAATAATAATAATAATAATAATATTATTATTATTATTATTATTATTATTATTATTATTATGTTATTTTTATTAGTTATTATTATTATTGGGATAAGAAATAAAAAGGAAAATAGAATATGAAGGGGTGGGGGAGGTATTAGAGAAAATAACACGATAGAAAGAAGGAAGAGAGAAAGAGCGATAGAAAGAGAGAAGAGGAAAGAACGAGAGAAGTGAGAAGAATGAAGGAAAAAGGGAACGAAGAACGGAAAGAAAAGAGGAGGTCAAGAGACCAAATCCAGGAAGAATTTCATCGATCAACCGATTAACAAGGTAAGGGGGGAGAAACTTGATTGGGAATGGTATATACATGTATAGGGTAGTGGGGATTCCTTAACCCCGTAGCAATGTATCGTTGATGAAGTTTTATATTGACATGCTATTGATTGTTGAGTTATGTTGATGTTGATGGATTGAAATATGTTGATTGTTGGTGAATTGTTGTTTTTGGTTAATTTGGCGTATAGGTTGGGTTTACGGTTTTAGGGAAGTTCTGTGTGACCTTTTTGATGTGTCGATAGATTGTTTAAGTGATGACTTTGGAATAATATGTATATGATGATGTACGGATGTTTGATGTTGCCATTGTTGATTGACTGTTGGTGTTGGTTTGGTTTGAGTAAGGTTCAGAGTAACTCTAAAGTGCCGGTAGTGTGCCGTAATGTTGATCTGGAGTAGAATTATAGGAATATTGATAAGCCTAATATGCATTGGTCGTAATACGGATAGTATAGGAAGTGGATGTTATAGAATAGGCTTGAATCGGAGAAGAGTGAGAATTCTGAACGGTGAGAACTTGAGAAGTCGCAGGCAACTCGCTAGCACTTCGCTTAGCGAGAAGGCAGCGAGCGTTCACTAGGTGCTCGCCTAGCGAGTGAGGTAGCGAGTGAGTCCAGTAGGTTCTGCTGTCATTCGCGAGGAGGTTCGCTAAGCGAACAGGTAGCGAGCATTCGCTGGGAGCTCGCCTAGCGAGGGTGTAGCGAGCGTAGCAGAATGTGGTTTTTCTATGTTGTTATGCTGTGTGCGCTAAGAGTGTAGTGCCCTTGGACTTTGTTGATTATAGGGGAGATGATTGAGTGTTATAGAGTGAGTACTCGGTGATAGTATGTGATTTCCGTTACTAATTATTTAAATGGATAATTAGTTGGTGTATGAATCATGCGGAGCATGGTGTAGTGATCAGTAGGATCGTGTATTCCCGAGTGGTGGGACGTGTTTATATCTTGGTGATAAAGTATGAACTTGTTTACTTGGTGATGGTACTCGTTTTCCTTGATATTGTTGGTGAACAATTAATTAATATATATATATGTAGTGATCAGTAGGATCGTGCGTTCCCGAGTGTTGGGATGTGGTTATATCTGGTGTTATAGTATGAAGTTGTTTACTATCTAATTGATCTATACGGTGTTGGTGTATGTTATATATGTACATATATGCATTGATGTATGATGATATGATCAGGAGGATCGTGTGCACTTTGAGTGCCTAATTATGATAGTTATGCATTGGTGTGTGCATATCATGGTGTTTTGGTGGGATGAATCATGTCTCAGGAGGAGCGTAAGTGATTCATCTGTACTCCTTTGTGGAGAATGGTGAGGGATAGATCATGTCTCAGGAGGAGCGTAAGTGATCTATCCAGGTTCGATTGAATGAACCAATGAGTCGGTACCGCATGCATGGTGTTGTGTTGCATAATTGCATTATAATATGTTATATTGTAATTTGAACAGTAGGTTCGTTATATGGTGTTGTTGGGGTGAATAGTTGATGTGTTGGTGTGTTTTACTGCCTTATTTACATGTATTACATTACCATTATATTTTGATCATGATTTCTCACCCCTTTGCTATTGTTGTGTCTGTGCTTCTCCGGAAGTACAGATAATCCAGGTACTTAGATAGCTTGGATGGTGGTGTGCCAGTCGAGTCTAGGATGCTCTGATACGTAGCACGGGACTTGGGTGTTTTGTTGTGTCTATGTTGAACTTATTTCTTTTTCCTGTGTCGTATCATGAATTTGATGTATTTTACTTTATGAAACAAATTCCGCTCTATTATTTTGAAAAGAATGAATAAAGTATTTTTATAAAATTTGGAGATGTGATATCCCACTTTTTGGTGAAAACTCTGATTATTATTTTAATATTCATATTTTATTTAATTTGGGAAAGTGGGGTGTTACAGGGACCCCTTAGTGGGTTTCCCTAACTTGCTTTTTATGTTTGTTTATATTTGTTTATATTTGCTTAATTGTTTACTTGTACACTTCTTTGTTTATTGTGTTTGGATTGATACTCTTGAGTGGTGAGACAAAGTCCTACACCCGGACTTGAGTGAACTTAAGATAGGATTGTGATATATTCGACGAGGCTTATAGGGAGTCGAATCCCGACCAAGTTGACTTGAGAATTATGCTCAATTGAGGCCCTCTCAAAATAAGTATTGTTGAACGAGTTAATAGTGAAAACACTCACTATTTTCGATCTTGGAGCCTATGATATTGAGGACCGTAGCTACCTTAACCTCACTTTGGCCTTTATTAGAACATAGTGCGGGACTATAAGGGAGTACTTACGAAGTAGTGCTACGCGATGCTACACTCAAAAGAGGTTCTCTTGAGAATATTATTAACTACCGAGTAATTGGGAAGATGATAATATCTGAAAGATGGATTGATGACTTTGGGACCCTTTTAGAACCTTGTTTTGCAGGTACAATCAACCTTTAGTTCACATCCTTTGGGAATGGGTATACCCTTTGGCTCCATGCTCGTTGCAAACCTTGGACCTCCCTTGTTTGTTTATCTTTATGCATCTATGTGCTTACTTGTGTTTGTTGCATTCATAAAGCATCATACTGCATTGGATTTCATGGGATTTACCTTCCGTTTATGGACATTATATGGCACTATGGATTCTAACAAAAGGCATACTTTGAAATATACTTTTAAGAGTCCTAAATTAGGTGACCTAAGGAAGTTGCGAGCTTTAATTGAAGACCAAGGAAAGTTCAAAGACAAGTATGGAAAGCTGGTATCTTTATTGAGTCGTGAAGTAGACGAAGGACTTCTTTCCACCCTATTGCAGTTTTATGATCCGCTTTATCACTGTTTTACCTTCCCAGACTATCAACTATTACCTACATTGGAAGAGTACTCCTTTTTGGTTGGCCTACCTATCCTGAAAGAGTCTCTTTTCCCTTTCTAGGAAAGTGACTCTGAAGAAAGAGACATTGCTAAGGCCCTTCATCTCAAGGTATCTGACATCAAGAACAACATGGTTACCAAAGGTGGGACTTTTGGCCTAACTACTGATTTCCTAATTGAGAAAGCTCGGTATTACGCTGATTATATGAACAAGGTTCCATTCGAAGAAATCTTTGCCCTACTTGTTTATGGGGTATTTCTATTCCCAAGTTTTGAAGGGTTCATCGACCTTAATGCAATTAAGATCTTCATGAAGAACAATCCAATGCCAACTCTATTGGGTAATACTTATCATTTTGTACATCTCTGAAACTTCCTTGGTGGAGGGATGATCACCTGCTGTGTGCCCTTACTTTACAAGTGGTTTATTTCGCACTTGCCTAAGTCCAGTTCTTTTTCGAATCTTGATAAAGGGCTTTGGTCTCCAAGAGTTATGGCGTTGACCCACTTATACATTGATTGGTACAACCGAGCATATGATGGTACGTTAATTATTGATGGTTGTGGTGATTTTGCTAATGTACTGTTACTCAGTTTTAATGAAGGGATCAGTTACAACCTTATCTTAGCTCGTCGACAGTTGGGATATCCGTTGAAGGAACCGCCTAAGAGTGTTCAAGTGGAGAGCATTTTCTTCAAGGAAGATAAAAAACTTCAAGGAAAGATTTTGGATGCATGGGGACATTTGCATATGAAGGGGAAGAAAAGCCTAGGGAAGCTTAATTATGTGTCTTTGGAACCATACCTTCAGTGGGTCAGAGCTAGAGCAATCAAGTTGAAGATGCCCTATTCTCTCCAGGATCCCATACCTCCAAGAAGAGAACCCGCTAATGTTTTTATGTCTGACGCCGAGAAGTTGGGAGTCGCTTTGAGGAAGTCGCTACATGAGTCTGAAGCGTGGAAAAACAAGTATCAAGTGGTCGTCGCAGAGAATGCTGAACTTCAGAAACAAAATGCTGAACTTCAGGAACAACTACAATTGAAGGATGAAGAATTACTCCCTTACAAGAAGAGGAAGGTTCTAGAGGATTTATTTTCCTCCGACCCTCAGTGTACCCTTTGGAGGATGATTATGGAAAATCTCACCCGCGAGAAGACCCAGTTGGAAGAACAGCTCAAGCAGCAGAATTCGAAACTTCCTTAGGGCTTTCATTAGCTTTTATTTGGGAATCTTTAAAGGACATTTATTTGTATTCCGTTCCAAAACTAATAAAACGTTTTCTTTTACTACAATGTCCATAAACATAGGAATTCCATGAAATCCTTCTCATCCTGCATTTGCATTTCTGCATTAGCATAGCATTATTTGCATTCCTGGGTCTCACTTCTGCTTCATCTCCATAGACCTCAAACTGAATCATCAATACAACACTCGAGCTAGTCGACGCCAAAAGATGGATCAACTAGAACAAGAGAGCAAGGTACTCCGTGATGAAGTTGTAATTCTGAAGGAAAGTTTGGAGAGGTTGAATGGTCTAGTTGAAACTCTGTCCAATCAAGCCACGTTCAACAGCCAAGATGTTCAAAGGCCTGTTGTTTCCGAAGTTGTGCCAGCACCGATCCAGTGGTGTCTACTGTTGCTGAATTGACCTATAGCATGCCACCAGGTTGCACGTGGGGGATGCCTCCTCATTTCACTCTGGCTGGTTATCGCCCTCCTGTTCCTGAGGTCCCTGTCGCAACCACTATTCAAGCCATTCCTGCAATCACTGTTGTAATGACCACTGCACCTCTGCATGTGAATGATGTTCCTTATTTTCTAGATGAGACGGTTTTGTATGGGTCACCAAGCGAAACTGTGGGGTTTGAGGAAAGAATGGATGGTTTTCAAGACCAGTTTTCTGAGATCCAAAAGGAATTGAGGGCCCTTCGTGGGAAAGATTTGTTTGGGAAAAGTGCTTCTGAATTGTGTTTGGTTCCGAATGTCAAGTTTCCGCCAAAGTTTAAGGTCCCGAATTTTGAGAAGTACAAAGGAAATACTTGTCCTTAGAGTCATCTCATCATGTATGCTAGAAAGATGTCTGCTCAGACTGACAATGATCAATTGCTCATTCATTATTTCCAAGATAGTTTGACTGGCGCTGCACTCAAATGGTATATGGGGTTGAATAGTGCGAAGATTCGAACTTTTAATGATTTAGGTGGAGCATTCGTCAAGCAGTATAAGTACAATATAGACATGGCTCCCGATCGAGATCAGTTGAGGGCTATGACACATAAAGACAAAGGAGAACTTTAAGAATATGCTCAGCATTGGCGCGAGTTGGCCGCACAAGTCATACCGTCGTTGGAAGAAAAGGAAATGACCAAGATTTTTCTAAAGACTCTAGGTCCTTTCTTTTATGAGAAAATGGTAACAAGTGCACCCAATGACTTCACTGAGATGGTGAACATGGGAATGCGTTTGGAGGAGGGGGTCCGTGAAGGAAGATTGGCCAAGGAAGAGGTTGCTCTTAGTAATGCTAAGAAGTATGGGAGCAGTTTTGTGAAGAAGAAGAAAGAGCAGGGAGTAAATGTCGTGCAAGACGGAAGACTCAAAAGGAGGTATTCGCCAGCATATCAGATCGCAACAGTATTGCCAGCATTCAATGTTCCATCTTATCAACTGCAGTTTGCTCAACCGTATTAGCAATCTCAGACTCCCAGGGCTCAACAGCCACAGCCTCAACAAAGTCCGCAGTATTCTCAGCAGAATCGGTCATTCAACAATCAGGGTCGTGTATACAGAAAGATAAACTTTGATCTAATTCCTATGAAGTATGCTGGTTTATTCCCAGTTTTGATTAAAAAGGGTCATATTCAGACTAAAGCTCCACCTGAGGTTCCCGCGAACCCTTCTCCTTCATATAGAGCTGACAGGTTTTGTCCTTACCATCAGGGTGCACCAGGACACGATATTGAGAGTTTTTTTGGGATGAAAGAAGATGTTCAAAGGCTCATTAAGTGCGGAATCTTATCCTTTAAGGATTCCAATCCCAATGTGCAGGTTAATCCATTACCTCCTCATGGTTCGCCCTCCGTGAACATGGTTCAAGATTTTTCAGAAGATGAAGATCAGAATGGTTTGAGTGAAGATACTGAAGAGGTGTTTGTCATAGTGCCTCATTTCAATGAAGTAGAGCATATTGAAATCACTTATGATAGTAGGAAGTCGGCTGTCACTCCTTTGGTGATTAATGTGCCTGGACCCACTCCTTACACTTCTAGTAAGGCGATACCATACAGATATAACGCCACGATGATGGAAGATGGAAAATAGGTGCCTTTGCCTACTTTACCTTCGGTTGTTAATATCGCGGAAGTTAGCAGGGTAACAAGAAGCGGTCGAGTTTACCCATCAGTACCTTCAAAAGATAAAGGGATCTCGTTTGAACAGTCAGGTTCAAAAGATCCAGCTGTGGAACAATCTGGTGGATCCAATTTGTCCAAGCAGGACGAATTCCTAAAAGTGATCAAGAGAAGTGAATACAAGGTTATAAATCAACTTCTGCAAACCCCATCTAAGATTTATGTGTTACAGTTGTTGATGAGTTCTGAGGTTCACAGGGAAGCGCTCCAGAAGATATTGGAGCAGGCATATGTTGAACAAGATGTAACAATGGAGCAGTTTGATAATATCGTTGGTAATATTACTTCCTGTGACAATCTGGGTTTCAACGAGGATGGTCTCCCGGAAGAAGGAAGGAAACATAACATGGCTCTACATATTTCTGTGAATTGTGGGAATGATTCTTTATCCAGAGTCCTGGTTGATATTGGATCTTCTTTGAATGTGATGCCAAGAGCTACTTTGTCCAAGCTATCTTATCAGGGACCTCCGATGAGGCCAAGCCATGTTATCATCAAAGCTTTTGATGGATCTAGGAAAACGATAATTGGTGAGGTAGATTTGCTAATGACCATCAGTTTGTAGACTTTCATGATCACGTTTCAAGTCATGGACATTCCCGCCGCCTATAGCTGTTTATTAGGGAGGTCGTGGATGCATGAAGCCGGGGTAGTTACCTCCACCCTACATCAGAAGTTGAAATATGTTTTTGAAGGCAAAACGGTTACCGTTTACAGAGAACAGGCTCTAGTGGTGAGTCATCTGCCATCATTCTCATATGTTGAAGCTGAGGAAGAGGTTGGTACGTAGTTTCAGGCTTTGTCTGTTGTAGACAACGGTGTTCAAAAATCCAGAGTACCTATGTCGTCATTCAAGGATGCACAGCAGGTTGTGAACAGTGGTCCTCATACAGGTTGGGGCAAGGTGTTGTTTTTTCTAGAGAACAAGAATAAGGAGGGTCTCGGTTTCTCCAGTAGTTCCGCTCAGCAGATTGTCAGAAATCAAGAGTTTCTGCATATCAATGAAGTATTCCGCAGTGGAGGTGTCATCCATCCTCCTCATATCAATATTGTGTCCGAAGATGAGTCTGAAGGCTACATATCAGATGGTTCGTCAAGACTCTCCATCCTCTATGAAGATTATGAACTATACATGGAAGATCCATGCTATGTCTCAGATGATTTTGATTATAGTTTTGGAGTTTATGCCATCACTGAAGAGGATCCTGATGAAGATGTTCCGGATTTTGTGACCCCGGGGGTTGTGGTTAAGAACTGGAGTGTGGTTGATATCCCTGCCGTTTTTCATATATCAAAGTAAACATCTGTTTTTAATAATTTCACTTTGCTCTTCCCAAGGCAAAGGTGATCTTGTTGGGAATTTCTTTCTGGATTTTTGCTATCATCAATAAATCATTTTTTGTTTCCATTTGTGTGTTTTTTATTTATTATTACTATGTTAGAAAATAATAAGTAGCATCTTGCGTACACACTTTTTCACTGTTAAAATTAAATGAGATAATATCACATGCGCAGGTTGCTACACACATCACATCTTGGGAATAATGACCCACTTCCCTCGCTGAACTTCAAGTTTCCTGTATATGAGGCTGAAGATGAAGAGGAGAATATTCCAGAAGAGATTTCCAGACTGCTTGAGAGTGAAGGGAGGGTTATCCAACCTCATCAGGACCCAGTAGAGGTAATCAACTTGGGAACAGAAGAAATCCGTAGAGAAGTGAAAATTAGAGCTCTGCTCAAGCCCGATGTGAAGAAACAGTTGATTGAGTTACTCAGAGATTTTGTCGATGTGTTTGCGTGGTCATACCAAGACATGCCTGGATTAGACACTACCATGGTTGAGCATCGTCTGCCATTGAAACCGGATTGCCCGCCAGTTAAGCAGAAACTTCGAAGGACTCGACCCGATATGGCTTTGAAGATTAAAGAAGAAGTGCAGAAACAGATCGATGCAGGTTTTCTTGTCACGGCTGAATATCCGCTTTGGTTAGCTAACATTGTGCCCGTGCCGAAGAAGAATGGAAAGGTTCGTATGTGTGTAGATTACAGGGATCTGAATAGGGCCAGTCCGAAAGATGACTTTCCTTTGCCTCACATTGATGTTTTTGTTGACAACACTACAAGATATGAGATCTTCTCCTTTTTGGATGGTTTTTCAGGGTACAATCAGATCAGAATGGCTCCCGAGGATAGAGAGAAGACGTCATTCATCACACCCTGGGGCACGTTTTGTTACAGAGTTATGTCGTTTGGATTGAAGAATGTCGGTGCAACATATCAAAGAGCTATGACTACTTTATTCCATGACATGATGCACAAAGAGATCGAAATTTATGTGGACGATATGATAGCTAAGTCGAAAACTGAGGATGATCATGTTAAACATTTGTTGAAGTTGTTTGGTCGTTTAAGAGAATACAAGCTCCGTCTGAATCCCAACAAGTGTACGTTTGGTGTATGATCAGCGAAACTCTTAGGTTTCATTGTTAGTCAGAAGGGTATTCAAGTGGATCCTAATAAAGTGAAGGCTATTCAGGAAATGCCAGCTCCTACCACCGAGAAACAAGTCATAGGATTTTTGGGACGTTTGAACTACATCTCCCGGTTTATATCTAATAAGAATGCTACGTGTAAACCTATTTTCAAGCTTTTGAGGAAAGAACAAGGGTATGCTTGGACAGAATATTGTCAAAAGGCTTTCGATAGTATCAAAGAGTATTTGCTTGAACCGCCTATTCTGATACCGCCGGTGGAAGGGCGACCTTTGATCATGTATTTGACGGTGTTAGAAGACTCGATGGGTTGTGTACTCGGTCAGCGAGATGAAACGGGAAAACAAGACCATGTCACTTATTATTTGAGCAAGAAGTTTACCGATTGTGAATCTCGATACACTATGCTGGAGAAGACTTGTTGTGCTTTAGCATGGGCCGCTAAACGTCTGCGACAATACATGTTGAGTCATACTACTTGGTTAGTTTCGAAGATGGACCCCATCAAATACATCTTTGAGAAGCCCGAATTGGCTGGAAGGATTGCAAGATGGCAAATGTTGTTATCCGAAAATGACATCGAGTACCATACCCAAAAGGCCATTAGAGGAAGTATTTTGGCTGACCATTTGGCGCATCAGCCTATTTTGGATCGTCAACCTTTGAATGATGATTTTCCGGACGAAGATGTTATGTATTTGAAAATGAAGGTTTGTGAAGAACCTCTGCCAGATGAAGGACCCGAGCCCGGCTCTCAGTGGGATTTAATTTTTGATGGAGCTGTCAACGCTCATGGGAGAGGAATACGCGCGATTATCGTGACTCCTCATGGGTCTCATATTTCGTTTACCTCTAGGTTAACGTTCAAGTGTACCAACAATGAAGCCGAGTATGAAGCATGTATTATGGGCCTTGAGGAGGCAGTGGACTTAAGAATTAAGAATTTGGATGTGTTCGGTGATTCTGCTGTAGTCATTTATCAAATCACAAGAGAGTGGGTAACTCGACAGGATAATTTGGTCCCATACATGGATTATGCAAGGAGGCTGTTACCCTTCTTTGACAGAGTCGACTTTCACCATATTCCTCGAGACGAGAATAGGATGGCAGATGCATTGGCAACTTTGGCCTCCATGATTCTGGTAAATTTTTGGAATGATTATCCTCGGATTGAGGTAAGACGTCTTGACCGACCCGCCTACATTTTTGCCATTGAAGATACTGAAGATGGTAAACCCTGGTATCACGATATTAAAGTGTTTCTCAGAACGCAAGAGTATCCTTTGGGAGCCTCCAACAAGGATAGGAAGACACTGAGAAGGTTGGCCAGTAATTTTCTCCTGAGTAATAATGTTTTATACAAGCGGAACTTTGACATGGTCTTGCTAAGATGCGTTGACAAGCGAGAAGATGATATGTTAATGACGGAAATTCACGAAGGGTCCTTTGGTACCCATACCAACGGGCATGCAATGGCTAAGAAACTATTGAGAGCTGGTTACTATTGGATTACGATGAAATCAGATTGTTACAAGTTCTCCAGGAAGTGTCACAAATTTCAGATCTACGCGGATAAGATACATGTGCCTCCAACTTTGTTGAATGTTATATCATCCCCTTGGCCTTTCTCCATGTGGGGAATCGATATGATTGGAATGATAGAACCAAAAGCATCTAATGGACACCGGTTCATCTTAGTGGCAATTGATTACTTCACTAAGTGGGTCGAAGCGGCTTCTTATGCTAATGTGACTCAGCATGTGATTGTTAAGTTTATCAAGAACCAGCTTATATGTCGGTATGGTGTGCCAAGCAAGCTAATCACAGATAACGGGTCTAATTTGAACAATAGAATGATGAAGGAATTGTGTGAAGAGTTCAAGATTGAGCATCATAATTCTTCTCCTTACAGACCGAAGATGAATGGGGCTGTTGAAGCTACCAACAAGAATATCAAGAAGATAATTCAAAAGATGGTTGTCACTTATAGATGTTAGAACACAGATTGGTTCTAATAATATCTCTATGTTTTGATGATAACTATTATGAAATTTTGTAATTAAGAATTATATACTCTAAAATTTTCTTAAGAGTGTTTGTTGCAGATATTAAAGTAATTATCACTCCAGAAGCAAATCAGAACTGAACATAAGAAATATGCTAGACTCTAAAGCGCCAGATGCATCCATTAGAAGATTCTGAATGCTCCCAACAGAAGATCCTGAGCGTAGCCTCCAGAAGGATCTGAAGCAGAAGCTCTAGAAGGATCTGAAGCAAAAGCTCCAGAAGGATCTGAGGCAGAAGCTCCAGAAGAATCTGAAGCAAGTCAGAAGCATCTGAACCAAAGAAGAATTCTGTATGAAGAGTTTTCAAGCATAGTTACTACAGAAGATTCTGAAAGTACTAAAGCTGCCAGTACTGAGGATCTAACTCAAATATGCTCTGAACTTATACACGCTAAAAGCACACCTGCTGCAAAGACTCTGATTCAGCAAAACTCTGATCAACATCAGAAGGCTCTGATCAAATTAGACTCTGATGATTCTTGCTGAAAATTGATGAAGAAGAATTCAAAGATTATGTCCGTTGGAATATCCAAACGACTCTTTCCTTATTTATGCTAGACACAAGAACATAGACAAAAAGGATTTCTCTGTGCTTTCTTCTTCTAGGAAAGGTCACTTGATGTGAAGACAAAAAGGCTCAGACCTTTTGGTACACTCTTCTCAACGTGAAGTACTATTGGATCAATGTGCCTATAAAAGCAAGTCTTCAACCATCTTCTTCAGTTGACGTTTTACCTGAAAAGAAATCAATATCCAAAGCTCTCATACAATTCACATTCTTTCTAGAATTAATTTCTTTGTTCTTAATATTAAGTGAAAAAATCACAGTTGTGATAAAGCTTTATTAGAAGCAATTTAAACACTTGTATTTGTTATTACATTTGATTGTAAGAAAACCTTAAGAAGATCCAGTTAGGATCAGTAGTTCTTGAGAAGACTTTGAACAGTTGTTCTTAGTGCTTACTATTGTAATCAGTTGATTAAATAGTGGATTAAGTCCTTGATTGAGAAAGGCAAATCACTCTAGGAAGGGTGGACTGGAGTAGTTGAGTTCAACGAACCAGGATAAAAATACTTGAGTTTTTATCTCTAAGTTTTTATCTTCATACTTATTCAACCCCCCCCCCCCCCTTCTAAGTATTTTCTCACCTTCAGTTGGCATCAGAGCTCCGGTTCTGTGTGTGCTACCACTTCACAGTGACAGTAAATATCCAGCAAGAAAACCTTTGATATATATTTGGTTGTTACTATGGCTGATAATACAATGTCTAACATTAACAACAAATATGAAGAAAGGGACAGAATCAGCACTAAACCCCCTATGTTTTATGGGGAGAAATTTGATTATTGGAAAGACATGATTGAAAGTTTTTTCCTTGGTTATGATGCTGATTTATGGGATTTGGTCATAGATGGATATGTTCATCCCATTGATGGGAATGGCAAGAAAGTAGATAGAAAATCTATGACAGAAGCCCAGAAGAAGGAATTTAGAAATCACCACAAGGGCAGAACAATATTGTTAAATGCAATATCTCACACTGAGTATGAAAAAATTACAAATAGAGAAACTGCATTTGACATGTTTGAGTCCTTAAAGATGACTCATGAGGGAAACTCTCAAGTCAAGGAAACAAAGGCTCTGGCTCTAATCCAGAAGTATGAAGCCTTCAAGATGGAAGACTCTGAATCTGTTGAAGCTATGTTCTCCAGATTTCAAATACTTATAGCTGGATTAAAGGTTTTGGATAAAGGATACTCTACTGTTGATCATGTGAAAAAGATCATCAGAAGCTTACCTACCAGATGGAGACCTATGGTGACTATGCTGAAAATGGCTAAAGATCTGAACAAGATCTCCTTGGAGGAACTAATCAATTCTCTAAGAAGTCATGAAATTGAACTTGAGGAAGATGAACCTCAAAAGAAAGGTAAATCAATTGCTTTAAAATCTAATAAATCTGCTAAAGCATTGCAGGTAATAGAGGAAAGCTCTGAAGAATCCTCATCTGAAGATGAAGATGAAATATCCATGCTGTCCAGAAGAATAAACAAACTCTGGAAGCATAAAGGAAAGAAGTTCAGAAACTTCAAAAGCCTGACCAAAGAAAAGAGTCTTCTGGACACAGAAGATATGGGAAAAAGGAGGTTGTCTGTTATGAATGTAAAGAACCTGGACATTACAAAAATGAATGTCCAAAAGCTGAAAGAAAAGCCTAAAAGAAAATCTGATAAGAAGAAAAAGGTTCTAATGGCCACCTAGGATGATTCAGATACATCTGAATTTGAATCTGAGTCAGAAGAGGAATGTGCCAATGTAGCTTTGATGGCAGACATAGAAGATCAGGAGGAAGGAACTTCAGGATCTGAATCTGACTCTGACGCTGAAGAGGTAATGGCTAAACTCACTAAAGAAGAACTTATCAAAGTGTTATCAGAAGTTCTAAAGAGCTATAACAATATTAAGCTCAAATACAAGAAGCGTCAAAGCAATCTTGTATCTGAGAATAATATTCTCAAATCAGAAGTAGCTGAGCTAAATGAAAAGAACTTAAAATTGAAAAATGATTCTGAATTAGCTCAACAAAACTCTGATTCTGAAACTGAATCTGAATGCAAAAATATTTTGGAAAAATATGATTATAGCTTTCAGAAGTTTCTTGCTAAAAGCATAGACAGAAGCAAAATGGCTTCTATGATCTATGGAGTTAGCAGAAATAACAGAAAAGGAATTGGATATAAATCTTCCTCTGGAAAGGATTTAAATTCAAAACCTGTTGATAAAATTATCATCAAGAAGACTCCTTTATATTCCCACTTTAAATTTGGTCACTTGAATGATATTGAACAAACACGTTCTGAAAAGAATATTCATGTGTTTAAATCTAAGGCTAGTCAGAATAAACCTTATGTTGAAAAACAGAAGTTTAGACAAACCTTCAGAACAACTAACCCTAAAGGACCCAAGAAGATCTGGGTACCTAAAAGTAAAATAATTCTTGTTGCAGATGTTCTTAGCAGCAAGGTCAGGACGCCAATCATGGTACCTGGACTCTGGATGCTCGCGACACATGACAGGAGAAAGGTCTATGTTCCAAAGTCTGGAGCTTAGATCTGGAGGTGATGTGAAATTTGGAGGGAATCAGAAGGGCAAGATCATTGGATCTGGCACCATTGGAAATGAAGTGTTTCATGCTTGGATATTCTGAACGCTCTAAAGGCTACAAAGTATACAACACTGAGACACAGATTGTGGAAGAATCTATTCATGTTAGATTTGATGATAAGCTTGGCAGTAAAAAGCCAAAGCAGTCTGAAAACTCTGCAGATAGAGAAGTAGTCTTCACAGACTCTGAAGGCTCAGAGGCAGACAAAGCTCAAGTGAAGGAACCAGAAGTAACGCCAGATGCAATTCCTTTAACTTCTCAGATGAACAATTTAAACATTTCTGAAGAATCAACTGTTAGAGGATCATCTTCCAGAATCAAAGCTTCTCATCCAGAGAATGTTATTATTGGAAAGAAGGATGATCCTATCAGAACAAGATCCTTTCTCAGATCATCTGAAGCATCATTATTTGAACTGGTGTCAGTAATTGAACCAACTTCTGTAGATGAAGCTCTGCAAGACAATGATTGGATTATTGCCATGCAAGAAGAGCTAAATCAATTCACCAAAAATGATGTGTGGGATTTAGTTCAAAGACCAAAAGGATTCAATATAATTGGAACTAAATGGGTCTTCAGAAATAAGCTTAATGAGAAAGGAGAAGTTGAAAGAAATAAGGCAAGGCTTGTTGCTCAAGGGTACAGTCAACAAGAAGGTATTGATTACACTGAATCTTATGCTCCAGTGGCAAGGTTAGAACCTATACGCTTTCTTATTTCATTTGCTGCACAAAATAACATCACTCTGTATCAGATGGATGTTAAAAGTGCCTTTCTAAATGGTATTATAGAAGAAGAAGTTTATGTCCACCAGCCTCCTGGTTTTGAGAGTGAAAAATTTCCATATCATGTTTTCAAACTAAAGAAATCTCTGTATGGTTTAAAACAAGCTCCCAGAGCTTGGTATAAGAGATTGAGCAATTTTCTTCTGGAGAAAAATTTCATCAGAGGCAAAGTGGACACAACACTCTTTTGTAAATCATTTAAGAAAGATCTTATAATTTGTCAAATATATGTGGATGATATCATATTTGGATCTACCAATACTATGTTGGGAAAGGAGTTTGCTCAATGTATGTAGGCAGAATTTGAAATGAGCATGATGGGAGAACTGAGATTCTTTCTGGGAATTCAAGTCAACCAAACTCCAGAGTGCACTTACATACATCAGACCAAATATGTTAAAGAACTTCTGAAGAAATTTAACATGACTGATAGTAAGCTGGCAAAGACTCTCATGCATCCAACTAGTTCACTAGGCAAGGAAGAGGTAAGTAAGAAAGTAGATCAGAAACTCTACAGAGGTATGATAGGATCTCTTCTTTACTTAACTGCTTCTAGACCTGACATATTGTTCAGTGTATGCTTGTGTGCTAGATTCCAATCAGATCCTAGAGAATCACACTTGACAGCTGTCAAGAGGATTCTAAGGTATCTGAAAGGTACTTCTAATGTGGGTTTGTGTTACAGAAAATCTGATGATTTCAAATTAGTTGGATTCTGTGATGCTGACTACGCTGGAGACAGAGTGGAAAGAAAAAGTACTTCTGGAATTGTCAATTTCTAGGAAGAAATCTAATCTCTTGGTACAGCAAGAAGCAACCCACAATTGCACTATCAACCACAGAGGCAGAATATATTGCTGTTGTTGGATGTAGCATGCAGATGCTCTGGATGAAAAGTCAGCTAGAAGACTATCAGATATTTGAAAGTAACATTTCTATATTCTATGATAATACTTGTGCTATATGTTTGTCTAAAAACCCCATTTTACACTCTAAGGCAAAAAATATAGAAATTAAGCATCATTTCATCAGAGACTATGTTCAGAAGGGAATTATAAATTTGGCCTTTATTGATACAGATCATCAATGGGCAGATATTTTCACAAAACCCCTTGTTGAAGATAGATTCAAATTTATTCTGAAAAATATTGGTATGGATTTGTGTCCAGAATAATATTTGTCAGAAGCAAATTTTACAGATGCAAAAATGTTTAATGCTCTGAAGTATTTCTTCTGATTACTTATTCATTTCCTTAAATTACTTTTTTGTGTGAAACTCTGAACTAACAATACTCTGAGGACCTGAACGTTGGTTAACGTTTCATTTCTTAAGAGAATTCAGAAGCACATGCAAGCAAACACGTGTCACTCTGAATCTGCAAAGGTGGTGTGTACACTACTGAAGAGACGTTTGAGGTGAAGTTTGAATAGTGAAAATCTTGATTTTCCCCCCAATTTGTCAGAATCAATTAATGCTTGAAATGATTTTTATTCTTTTTCATTAAATGCTATGTGTGAACGTGCCATTATCTGACTGTTTGTATGCCTAAGTGTTTACTATAAATATCTCATTTCTCACCACTTTCACACTTTTCACATCTCAAAACGTTTATGCATTTCTGTCTTCTTTTCTCTCTTCACAAAAACCCTAAGCGTTTGACAAACTCATCTTCAATGGCAACTTCTTCATCCACTGTTGCACAGTTTCAATCAACCATGGCTGCAGTTACTTCTACGAATATGGGTGTGACTCCATATACGACACCAAAGAGAACTTTGTTAACACCTATTGACAAACTGGAAGTTCTCTGTGAATCAATGGTGGAATATGATTCACTGGCTGAAAATGGATTTGAGTTTCGCTCCATAATTGATGCTCAAGGATGGGTAAAATACTTTGACAGACTTTTTGGACCAGTCTACCCCCTTCTGGTAAAAGAATTCTGGATCCATGTTGCTGTATACCATAAGTTTATCTTGTCTTCTGTTCTGGGTAAAGAGATAATCATCACAAAAAATCTGATCAGGAAACTCATTGGATATGAGGAGACAGATGGAGTATCTCATCTGCCAACTGGGCGTGTAGATATGGAAGAAGTATATGAGGAAGTGATGACTGCTGGACAGGCCTCTAATAAGTTCAAAGATCTGAAGCCTGACTACAAGATCTGGGCAAAGATTTTCATGGGATGCATTCATCACAGAAAGTCTACAAACTCTCCAAACTACGTAAACAATGAACAACTCTACTTTATGTACTGCTTAAGTCAGAGCACCAAGGTAGATCTTCCCTACATTCTGTTTATGCACTTATGGAATCATATAAATGCCTCCAGAGAATCTGTGAAAGAAAAAGGTCAGAAGATCAGAACATGGATTCCCTTTGGAAGGTTAATTTCAGATTTTCTGACAGAAAATGGACTGGTGACTGCTCTATATGCTGCTGGAGTCACAGATGAACTTGAATTCATTCTTGGAAAACCTCTGAATGCAAAGAGTCTTCAGAGACTAAAAATTGTAGAAGAACTCACAACAGCACCCAAGAAGCTGAATATCACTGAACTCAGTCAGAAGAGAATCCCAGTAGATGACTACCCTCTGTTCTTTGCTGAAGAACCAAGGGAAATAATAGTGAGTTATATTGATGCTTGCAAGGCAGATTGAACGCCTATTCCTGCATATATTCTGAAAAGAGCAAGGGAACCATTGCCTGTTGGAGGAGAAGAGATCACAAGAAAAAGAAGTCAATCAGAAGCAGAAGCTGCGCCTGTTCAGAAGAAGCCCAAAGTTGCTGAGAAGCCTCAGAAGCTGATAAAGAGGAAAGCATCTGGAGACACTCCTTTTGTTCCTATAAAACGTATCAAGATTAAAGGTACCAAATCTTCTGTATCTTTTGTAAATAATATTGTTGTAAATGATTCAACATTTAAGTCCATCCCTAAACCACCTTCTACTCAGAAACAATCTGTTACTGCTCCACCTCATATATCTGTTCCATGCCCACAAAAATAATCTAATCCTGCTTCCATATCACCTATAAAACCTTCTACTACACAATTATCTGTACCAAAACCAACAACAACAAAACCACAAAATCAGACTCCACAACCAGAAATACCAACAAAACAATCTGCACCACAACAACAACAATCAGAACAACAACCACCACAACCAGAAAAACAATCTGAACAACAAAAAGAAAAACCATCTGAACAACAACAACAACCACAAGAAAAACAATATGTATCATAACAAACACAACAACCAGAAAAACAATCTGAACCACAAACACAACAACAAGAAAAACAACCACAACCAGAAAAACCACCATCAAACACATCTGAACCCATTGCATCTGTACCAGTTACTTCTGAACCTATAAAAGTTACATCTGATCCACCTACATCAGAACCACCTACATCAGAAACAGTGAACCCATCTGAAACCCATATTCCTGAGACAGAGGTTCTAAATATTACACCTCTCAAAACTGTTTTTGAAGTGTCCTCTACCTCTTACACTCCAACCTCATCATCCAATTCATTAGAATTGATATCCACCCAAATTTTCTGGTATCCCCCTCTCACAGAAATTCTGAAGTAAACCAACCAGAACCCCCTGTGTCTTCTGAAGTTATTATTCCAGATCCTATTCCAACACCTAAACCATCTTCTGAAATTACCATTCCTAATCCTACCCCTGCACCCAAGCCAAGAACATCTGAGAATGTACCTTCTGCTTCGTGCAAACTATCTACTTCTAACAAACTTCCTTCTGGTTTCACCTTGAAAAACTTCTACACCAGAATTGAACCATCTGAAACCATCACTCCTCTCAAACCCAAACTTACCATCATTCTACCATTTGTACTTCAATCCTATATTAAAACAATGTCAGCAGTACCTTCATCAGATAAACCTGCTAAATCTGATATACCTGCTCCATCTGATAAACCTGCTAATTCTGATAAACCTGCTAAATCTGCTTTCAAACCTTACTCTGATAAACCATTTGATGTGGTTTCCTATCCAATAAAAGCAAAACCAAATATGATGAATGCTTTAAACAGATCCAAACCTGACACATCCTCTGAAATTCCATTCATACCCTACTACCCTCCTCCTCTGATCTCCATTCATAAATCCATATTTCCACCTACTCCCTAACCCAAGCCAATAACCTTGGAAACTCTGTTACACCCCAGACCTAGACTGAATGTTGATCATTTATTTACATGTTTTTTTGCAAGAAATACAGATGTATTTAGGTTCTGTACAGAGGAAGTGTTCATCAACAGTGGATGCAAAGGAATCTGATGCCATTTGGAATGGCTTCATAAACAGATTCAACACTGTAGCATCAAATCTGAAGAATGTATGTTCTGATGATGCGAAGCTCAGATTTGCTGAAGCTGCTAGAAGTTTGTTCTGGACTGTTAAGAGATCTGGACCATTACTTCTTACAAATGCTCCTTCATCATCAGAAGAGAATACTGAATCTGCATCTGAAGACAACCCCCTGGCTATGACTCTGATAGAACATCCTTCTGGCTCTACTGCTCCTAGCTCCAAAGCCCCTATGGAAATTGACTCTGTTCAAGCTTCAGAAACTGTTCCACCTTCTTCATCTGAGATCAAGAAAGAACATCCAGATCTTGAAGATAAGATTGCAGTTCTGGAAGCTGGTCAATCAGAAATCAAGTCATGGATGGCTAAACAAGATAAGAAGTCTGAAGACATGACTCAGTGGATGTCCCAACAGGATCAGAAGAATGAAAGAATGGCTAAGTGGATGTCAAAACAAGAACAGTCCTCTTCTGAGATCACGGACCTGTTGAAGATGCTTTTGTCAAAACACTCTTAGTTTATTTATTTTTTCTTCTGATGTTTGCATCTAATGTTTGCATATGTATTTTGAATATCTTCTGATGTGTGTACTTTTGCTCTGAAATGAATGAATGAATGAATGTTTCAAAGTTTTCTCCACATGATTTATCTCATTTTTTTTGTTGTTTCCTTTTCTTTGTCTTTTCAAAGTTATTACTTTTTGCTTATGACAAAAAAGGGGGAGAAAATAGATCTGAACTGTTTAATTAAACTTCACCAGAATGAAACTTTAGACATATCAATTTTATCTAACATAAAATCTGAGTATTTCAGAACATTTGATAAGTATACTCTGTAAAAGAAACTCTAAGGCTCTCAGATCATTTGACAATTATCAGACTCTGACTCTGAAATATGCAAGAGACTTTGACTCTCAAATATTAAAGAACAATCAAGCTCTAACTCTGAAAAATACTCAAGAAAAAAGGGAAGTTTCTATTCCTTATTTATATTTAATTCAGGGGGAGATTCATCATCTCAGGGGGAGTTATATTTATTCTATTTTCAATTAAACAAAATTTCTGATGTTTTTATAATCATCAAAAAGGGGGAGATTGTTAGAACACAGATTGGTTCTTAATAATATCTCTATGTTTTGATGATAACTATTATGAAATTTTGTAATTAAGAATTATATACTATAAAATTTGCTTAAGAGTGTTTGCTGCAGATATTAAAGTAATTATCACTCCAGAAGCAAATCAGAATTGAACATAAGAAATATGCTAGACTCTGAAGCGCCAGATGCATCCATTAGAAGATTCTGAATGCTCCCAACAGAAGATCCTGAGCGTATCCTCCAGAAGGATCTGAAGCAAAAGCTCCAGAAGGATCTGAAGCAGAAGCTCCAGAAGGATCTGAGGCAGAAGCTCCAGAAGCATCTGAAGCAAGTCAGAAGCATTTGAACCAAAGAAGAATTCTGTATGAAGAGTTTTCAAGCATAGTTACTACAGAAGATTCTGAAAGTACTAAAGCGGCCAGTACTGAGGATCTGACTCAAATATGCTCTGAACTTATACACGCTAAAAGCACACCTGCTGCAAAGACTCTGATTCAGCAAAACTCTGATCAACATCAGAAGGCTCTGATCAAATTAGACTCTGATGATTCTTGCTGAAAATTGATGAAGAAGAATTCAAAGATTATGTCTGTTGGAATATCCAAACGACTCTTTCCTTATTTATGCTAGACACAAGAACACAGACAAAAAGGATTTCTCTGTGCTTTCTTCTTCTAGGAAAGGTCACTTGATGTGAAGACAAAAAGGCTCAGACCTTTTGGTACACTCTTCTCAACATGAAGTACTCTTGGATCAATGTGCCTATAAAAGCAAGTCTTCAACCATCTTCTTCAGTTGACGTTTTACCTGAAAAGAAATCAATATCCAAAGCTCTCATACAATTCACATTCTTTCTAGAATTAATTTCTTTGTTCTTAATATTAAGTGAAAAAATCACAGTTGTGATAAAGCTTTATTAGAAGCAATTTAAACACTTGTATTTATTATTACATTTGATTGTAAGAAAACCTTAAGAAGATCCAGTTAGGATCAGTAGTTCTTGAGAAGACTATAAACAGTTGTTCTTAGTGCTTAATATTGTAATCAGTTGATTAAATAGTGGATTAAGTCCTTGATTGAGAAAGGCAAATCACTCTAGGAAGGGTGGACTGGAGTAGTTGAGTTCAACGAACCAGGATAAAAATACTTGAGTTTTTATCTCTAAGTTTTTATCTTCATACTTATTCACCCCCCCCCCCCCCCTCTAAGTATTTTCTCACCTTTAATAGAGACTGGCATGAGATGCTCCCGTTTGCTCTACACGGATATCGTACTTCGGTACGCACATCGACCGGGGAAACTCCTTTTTCACTTGTCTACGGTATGGAAGTTGTGCTCCCAATAGAAGTTGAGATTCCCTCTATAAGGATTCTGATGGAGGCGAAGTTATCAAAAGCTGATTGGTGCCAGAACAGATATGAACAGTTGAACTTAATTGAAGAAAAGAGAATGACAGCATTGTGCCATGGGCAGTTGTATCAACAAAAGATGAAGAAAGCATTCGACAAGAAGGTTCGCGCCTGCGAATTCAAAGAAGGCGACCTTGTGCTCAAGAAGATCCATTCTTTCCTCACTCACGTTAGAGGAAAATGGACCCCAAACTATGATGGGACGTACATAGTGAAGAAGGTTTTCTCAAGAGGTGCTTTGATGTTAGCAACTATGGACGGAGAAGAAATCATTCGCCCGGTGAACATGGACGCCGTCAAGAAGTATTTTGCTTAGGAATCGAGAATTTTCTGTCGACTTAGGAAGAATAAGTTATTATTCCCTTGATGTAATCCTTATTATTTTCCAGCACTGTAATATTGGAGTCACGCTTCTCCGCTGATTTCCTTTTAATAAAAGTTTTTGCGTTAAATATTTTGATAGCAAAGTCCAGAATGAATTCTAAAACTTTTTTCGATACCTTGTGTCTTACTTGATATATGAATGACAAAGGGATGACCTTGGATATCATACCATGAACTACAACTAGTTCTCCCAAGACAGCGGATATTTAGTTTTATTCAGGTTGAAGACCGTTCTTTCAGGCAGTGAGGGACTGTGGAGATTTGTATTTATCCTCGGGAGTCGGGCTTATCTCATCCTTTCAAGTAAAGTTGTTAGCCCTAGGAAGAAAAAGCACAATATTTCCACTTCCCCATGAAGTTTGACCCTCATGGAAGACGGTTATTTCAGTACATTCCCATTTGAGTTCATACCTTAATGGTCGGGTCTTGCTTGACAGTTTCTCTTCGGTTGCTTCCCTTAGTGAACTTCGGTCCTTGGCAATCGCATTGGTGGACATATCCAACTTTTGAACATGGATTAGGAATGCATTTATTTTGCGTTTTTTCTCCCCAAAAAGAAGCTTTATGAAGACGATCATCGAAGACAGTTCTTCCAAAGACATTATCAAAGTTTCGCAACATTTACATCCGAATCGCAAGCAGCTCTTTATTTGAGCAACTTATTACAAATAGATTTTCTATCAAGGAATGACAAAAGGCATTCCCCTCAAGACAGTTTGTCCATCCCCAGTGATTATCAACTTGGTAAATGGAAAACTTTACAAATATTTCTCTTTATTCGAGAATTCACACAACTACAACAAAGAAGATGCTACACAGGAATGTATTCCCTAGTGAGTTCATTATACTAGTTTTTCCATCGAGTGATATCTCCCCAGAGAAGTCGAGGAAGTTTATCACATTGATCCCTCTTCATTTTAGAGGACATACTTTAAAAATCCACCGGCCTACGTCTCTTCCGAGGATCCCCGGTGAAGTTTATAATCTCCAGTACATTATGGCTCACAGCCAAGAAGTTCCACAATCTACAATGATATCTACAATCTAGAAACTTTTCAATCCCCTGTGAAGAGGCTCACACGAGTTTTCGTCATTACAGGAAGAAACTGAGACCCGTTCATGGATTTCGTATCATGAGGCGTGGGGAGGTTTATTTCAGAAACTGAGACCTGTTCATGGATTCCATATCATGAGGCGTAGGGAGGTTTATTTTCAAGAAACTAAGACCCGTTCATGGATTCCATATCATGAGGCGTGGGGAGGTTTATACATTTTCAACTCTATTTTCAAGTGGACTACTCAAAAGCAGAATTATGTCTCGATCAAGAAAATTCCCTCTTGGCGTACACGCTACACTCTTATACTTTTGGAGATTCCCCATCGCTTGGTTGTTCCCGTTCCCCGTGGAGTCTCATGTTTCTTCCTGTCTTGTCTTGCATATCATATGCACTCGGTGGCCTCTTAGGGCCAAACATTCGTGCAATGTTGGTATTTAAGTGCCTCCTATCTCTTCGAGACGGAGACTTCAATCTCCATATCTCCGGATAGAAGCAACTTAAATAAGGGCATCTATCACACCCTAATTTTTTACCTCAAGATCCCACCTCTGTTTTGCTCTTGCTTCCTTTATCCTTTGTGCTTTTGTGTGCATGTTTATCCTAACCCACCTGTGCAGGCATTTTAAAGTCAAATAAAGCTCTTCAAAGTTGCAAATTTAAATCCAAGATGGTAAGGATTTATTTGCAGGGGAGTTTAATTCAAAGCCAAAGAGGGACAGCGCCAACTTTTCCAGAGTCATTCTTCATCAGAAGCAAGTTTCCAGAAGCAAGTTTCCAGAAGCAAGCTCCCAAAAGCAAGTTTCCAAAAGCAAGCTCCCAGAGGCAAGCCTTCAGAAGAAAGCTCCCAGAGGCAAGCCTTCAGAAGCAAGTTTCCAGAAGCAAGCTCCCAGAAGCAAGTTTCCAAAAGCAACTTCAGAAGCATACTCCCAGAAGCATGTTTCCAGAAGCATGCTCCCAGAAGCAAGTCTCCAGAAGCAAGCTCCCAGAGGCAAGCCTTCAGAAGCAAGCTCCCAGAAGGAAGTTTCCAGAAGCAAGCTCCCAAAAGCAAGTTTCCAGAAGCAACCTCCCAGAAGCAAGTTTCCAGAATCAACTTCAGAAGCACACTCCCAGAAGCAAGTTTCCAGAATCAGCGCTCCAGAAGCAGCTTCAGAGTCAACAACTCCAAAAGCAACCTCAGAAGCAGCTCCAGAAGCATTTTTTCAGAAGCAGCTCCAGAAGCATTTTTTTTCAGAAGCAGCTCCAGAAGCATTTCTTCAGAAGCAGCTCTAGAAGCATTTTTTTCAGAAGCAGCTCCAGAAGCATTTTTTCAGAAGCAGCTCCATAAGCATTTTTTCAGAAGCAGCTTCAGAAGCATTTTTTTCAGAAGCAACTCCAGAAGCATTTCTTCAGAAGCAGCTCCAGAAGCATTTTTTCAGAAGCTGCTCCAGAAGCATTTTTTCCAGAAGCAAATCCAGATGCATTTATTTAGAAGCAGCTCCAGAAGCATTTTTCCAGAAGCAGCGTCCACAACGCCAAATCCAGCTCAAACAGCAGAAATTCAAAACTTCCCAAAATTGGAGTCAGCATGCTCTTGACAAGATCAGACTAAATAGGAAAGAATTGAAGTGATTCCCAAATCTCAGCAAACATGCTCTCGACAAGAATCATTCAAAAAGGAAAGTTTTTAAGGCCATATTCATTGGAGGCCCATCCATTCCTCTATAAAAGCATGTGGGATTTCTAAGATCAACACACAAGAAGATCACCAACAACACACGAGAAATCTTGAACAAGTAGAAACTCTGCCACAATTTCCACGGGAAAAACCTTCCATCCCCAAGGAAATTTGAAAATCTCGCCGTCGGAGCACCAAAGCCATCATCACCCATCGCCGCCGCTCTCAAGCCTCTGCCGGTTTCCTTTTGGGTAAAATTCTTTGTCAAATTCTTTTTGCGTATTTGATCCTCTTGACTTTGTGCAGGTTGATGAGCGAAGGAGATGAAGAATGGGAGGAGAAGAAGTAGCAGAAGAAGGAAAGGGAAGGATAAGAGTTGTAGCCTCGTCTGTTGCTTTATTGCTTTATCTTTCTGTTCTTATTTTCTGTATTATTATAATATATATATATATCACACCACACACACACTCCATGCGCCGTGATCTCCAACAGATTAAATCAAATCTCTATTTTGATCACTTATTATTTTAAAATAACCTGATTAACTTTTTCTTAATAAATTAATTTCACCCTTTTTATAATAGTTAAAAACCTTTTAATAAACCATTACTTCAAAATAACTCTCATCAAAATCTTTTGCTAATAAATCAAATTAATATTTTTTTCCTTAAAACCAAATCACAACTTTTTATTAATTAATCAAAACCAATTTAATCCAACTCTTTTATTTAAATAATTCAAATCAATATCATTCAACATTTTCTTAAATCAAATAATTCAACTCTTTTTCTTAAAATCAACCTTTCTTAAAAATAATCAACTTCGCTTAAAATCAACATCGCGCGCTCGCACTCACCTTCACGCACTTAGCGCTTTCATGCGTGTGTATGCCTTTATCTTATGTTTCTATTTATTGCTTTTTTTATTTTATCGTTATTTACTTTATCGCATTCGCATAACGTCCAAAGGAAGAACCTACGCGTAACGTAGAACTTGCGCGTATGCATACCATTTGCATCATCTTCCCCTTGATCCTTGATCCCATTCAAGTTGATCTTTTTAAGATAGATCCTACCCCTTAAGGAGAACCTTTTCTTTTATTTTTACAACTTAGAATAAACAATTCAACTCAAAAAAATCAAACACATTAGAGAATTAGATGTTAATCATCTTAAGCGAGATAGAACTTCAGCCCCACATCAATACAATCAATACGTAGGGAGTTTTCCATTTGAGAGTGATAGTGGCATACTCGTCGATCACAATCCGAGTTTCTAATCCCTTCTCTCAAGACGATGCAAATATTATTCTCCTACAATTTGTGGCGGCCTAGTTGAGTAATCTCCCTTAAAATGACGACTCGTCTTTTCTCCTAGAACTAATCAATCAACTACCTTTATCCCTTAGGAACTTTGACCACAGTCAAAGAGCTCCTTAAACCCTATAGGGAAATTAAAAAATGCTCTAATTCCATCCCCGTCAGAATATGTAGGCATAAGATGCGATATCTTATTGAGTATACTTAGAAATAAACCCCTAGGTCTTTTACCTTTAAGAAGATAAACCTTAGCAATAAAAACAAACATAAAACAAGAGGTTCCTGTAGAGTACTACAAAAACTTAGGATGTTAGCACCTTCCCTAAGTTTAACCAACCCCCGAACCTAAAACTCTATAACCTTTGCATGTGCATTGCATTGTGGGTAATTCGATCTTTTTCCCTTCCTTTGGACAAATTAAAGACCGGTTGCAAATGAATTAAGATTTAAGTTAATCAATAGCTTGACATCAAAATTTCACCGTGACAGCAGGTAATCGGTTACCTGCTTAAAAATTGCAAAAACATGTGAGAATTATGCAGGGTAATCGGTTACCACATATAGGTAACCCAGTTACCACTGTAACAGTGGCAAAAACAACTTTTGAAAAAGCACTTTCAACAATCAAAAGACTTATGCAATCATCCACATGCTCTGATCAACATTTGGACACGAAAAGATGAATTTCAAAATCAATTAGGCATCAATTGAAAGCATTAAACATGAAGAGCAAAGATTAAACAATCACATGATCCATCAACTCTGAAAAATTATCGAACTACATCGTAAACGCGTGAAAGTGATCAAAACAGTAAATCAAGTGTGAATTACCACCCTACAAGGCGGAGGATTGCCTTGGAAATTGTTGCTATTGATATGTGATGATAACAAGCAAAGAAAACCATAGAATTCCAAGCTTGAGATCAAATCATAGCGAAATCGATAAAAACACGATAAATTCTCCGAATATCGATATGCACCGAAGAAGCTTGAGATGATTACTTGAATTGGAGAAGAAGTTACTGTGAATCCAGAAACCCAGTAGAAATTTGGTGGAATGAGGTTTAGCTCAAGAGAATAACAATTTCGATGTGAAGATTGTTACACTCTAATAGTGGAAATTGAGTTTTTGCGAGGGTTTTTGGGAGAGGATGAAGATGAATGTGAAAATGTTGTAGAAAATTCAGAAAGAATGTGAGAGTGAAGAATATTGAGAAGATGATTCAGGATGAAGTATGTGGAAATGATTGAATCCCCTTGTGAAATGATGGAGATTTGCTTATATAGAGTTTTGCTTCGGAGTTGCTAGGTTCGGAGTGAGCTTTGGATGTAGCCTTGGAACTAGCCTTGGAGTTAGTTAGCCTTAACTCACTGAGTTGGAGGTTAACTTAGTTAGTTAGGTAGTTGACTCGGTAACCATCTCAATGAAAAATTGCATCTAAGGGCTCACATGCTTGGGAATGAAGTAACATGGTGGTCTTAATCCAAATTGATGTATTGGAGCAAATGCCTTGAAGTGTCTAAATATATCTAGAATGTTCCACACAATGGTAGAACAAAGTAGACCCTCAAAATGGTAGAGTGAAAGTGTTGTCACGAAAATGCAGTAAAAACAACATTTTTGCATAGGGTAACCAGTTACCCTACTTTGCCTAGCAAAGTGGTAATCGGTTACCACATGCAAAACTTGCCAAATTTGCTTGCAAAATGGTGTTGTGGCCACGACTTCGAATTTCGACCTTTTGCTTTGATTAATAGGCATAGAAACCTTCATTTTATGCTTGTTTTGATGATGTGATATCTTTGAGAGTATTAGACGATGACACGAATCTAGAAGGGGTTGAATAGATCCCTTATTTAAAAAATGAGTCGGCGCTACCAATAAAATGGTTTTAAAAAATTTGTTTATTTTGCGGAAGCGGCCGTGGAAAACTTACCGTCTATAACGAACCGTTACTAGAAGACCGGATATGCGTCTAGCTTATGGAAATTGATAATGAGAAATGAGAATCACCACGCTAGTTACACTACCAATTTGATTTAGATCACTACTTGGTATGACTAGTTCCAATGCCTTAAAATGCCAACAAAATAAATGGACAGCACACGATAATTTTGGTTCAAAATAATTTTGGTTCAAACAATTTATCAAACAATTGGCGTGCGGATCACTCCAAGTGAGTTCAGCTTTGAGTAAGTAGCTCTAGTTTCCTTGTACAATAAACTATTGTACTAGAGTCAATATTAATTCAGTACTTACTCAAAACAGTCCTAAATTCGATATAATTGTTTGTACGACAATCTCAGAAATATTAAGCAAATGTAAAAGCGTAATGTAAAAGGCACAAGGATTTGTTGAGGCAGTTCCCCCGCTGTCCTGGCTTCGGGGTAAGTTTTCCCTCAATTCTAACAATAGAATTAAGCTCGTATAATATAAATGTAACATGTTGTTGAATCGTTTATACAAGAATAGAATAGCAAATGCACAACCAAAATCCCTTGTTGTTGAAGATGCTTTCTCTTCTTGTCCCTTGATTTGAGTCGAATCAAGTCCTTCGATTGCTTGTGGATGAACCTCCGATTACAGCTCCTTGTTTGAACAACCTTGCGTCTTCAAACCCCAGCCCGGCTGATCTCAAACACTTGCTAATCGAACCCGAACTTCTCCTTCACAATTCACTGATTACCACTACTAGATTGACGGAATCCACCGCTCCTCGATCACCTTCACTCAGCTGAATATATGTTGAGAAGATTTGTCCCAAAAACCCCCAAATTCAGATAATATTGGAGGACAAAACCCTAAAGGTTTTATTCAAGAAAAACCTTCAAAAATCTCAACCCGAACCGGATTCCCAATCAATGGCTTCGAATGTTATCACTTCAACCAATCCATAATGCACATCAAAGATTATTGTGTGTGATTGTTATGGTATGAAATGTAGAAGATGAAGATGATGAGAACTAATTGGCACCTCTTTCACTTTTCTTATTTTTACAATTGATTCAATTGTTATGAAATGAAATGAGCAACTTTCTATTTATATCAGACCAAAAATAACTTATAAAACCACTTTTCAAAAATGATAGACAGACCAAAAATAATGCAGCAAACAGTGAACGGTCGAACTATGTAGAAGGCGGCGGTCGACCAGAGCTAACATGTGAAAATAGATTATGCAAAATAAACATCTATGCGTCGGCCGAAACAGGACCATGCGACGACGCAAAGCCCACATTTTTTGACAAACAGAAATGATAACCGTATGCGTCGACCGGTGGGTCGACGGGCGCCAACCCGTGGAAAATGCAAGTTAGATACACTTTCTATGAGTCGACTTGGAGCAGATGTGTGGTCGATTCAAAGACCAGTATTTTGCAAAAATACTAATTTTAATGTTTTTGACTCTTCTAGATGCAACTTTTAGCATACCAATGAGGTTTCATTCGTATGACGACTGTAACACCCCCTTTGTATACCCCTAAAAAATCCATCAGAGTATAATTAAAACACGGTATAAAAGAGGTGCGCCACATCATACTTGAATCAAAACATACAATACCTGCTCAATAAAGATATGCAACATTGGGGTAACTCTCAACAGAGGAACTTAGTCTTCATACCCACATCTTAATATTTAGAATAAAAGCGGAAACATCTAAACATTGATAATCATCAAACATATATATATATATATATATATATATATATATATATATATATATATATATATATATATATATATATATATATATATATATATATATATATATATATATATATATATATATATATATATATATATATATATATATATATATATATATATATATATATATATATATATATATATATATATATATATATATATATATATATATATATATATATATATATATATATATATATATATATATATATATATATATATATATATATATATATATATATATATATATATATATATATATATATATATATATATATATATATATATATATATATATATATATATATATATATATATATATATATATATATATATATATATATATATATATATATATATATATATATATATATATATATATATATATATATATATATATATATATATATATATATATATATATATATATATATATATATATATATATATATATATATATATATATATATATATATATATATATATATATATCATCCAGTTTAGTTCATGTTTCATAAACATTCCACAATAAGATACATATACAACATATCACAAAAGAATCATATATCCTAGCTACCCGGTGCTACATATCAGAGCTGACCGACAAAAGAATGAAGACACGCTTCACAAAAAGACCTCCAGCATACCTACTCTGCAATGCCTCATAGAGCATCATAAAACAGCAGAAGGGTGAGAAATATTATCATAACAATCAATGCATATAATTATATTAATGTACAATCTTAGAATACACATAATCAACATTCTCACCACAAGTCATCCATATATGTCACAATGTGTATACAAATATATGTATAATCACCAAGCACATTCATCATGCATACATCCATAATTCACTCATTTCCACATAGACATTTACAATTATGTTTATTCATCAATTCACAACTCTCAGTTCAACAATTCATACACATGTGGATACTTTCATACAACAATTATACCTATGCCATATGACTCAATGCAACTCATGCCATGTGGTACCAACACTTGTTATTATTTTTTGGTTTTTACATTTAAACCGGGTTCATCCTCTAGACCAATAACAAACAAACTCCCGTCCTCTAAGCTTTCAAACCCCTCTCTAAGTTTGGGACAAGTCACTAGTCTCCACGAAACTAACAAGCATTGCCTCTTGACAAGAAATGATGTGTATGCAATCAACAACCAAATGCACTTAAGATTATTCTCGCATCTTAATCTCATGCATTCTCAATAATTCATCACCCAAGAATTATAACATGATTGCACACACAACACATTTCATCATAATCAAAGTATTCATACTTTCACATATCATCATTACATTTATCAAGCAATGCACAAGAATACACATCTTGGTGCCTCACATACAATCGCATACAATCAATATGCATTCACAATATCGCACCAAATGGAAACGAACTCCATCACAATCATCATGAACCTTTAATCAATTTAAACAATGCATATATTTGCCAAAGGCCACATTTCACAATTGATTCCACAATCTAGGATTCACGCCATACGGCTACCCACGACACATCATAATACAACACACAAGATACGCGTTGAAGAATCAAAGCATCAACATTGGATAGAAACAACAAAAATAAAACATGTTGTCACGCTCGCTACCTTGCTTGCCAAGCGAGGCCCTAGCAAACCATCGCTACTTGCTTCGCCTAGCGGACACGCTAGCGAAGGCTGATTCCTAGCCACTGGAAGTGTTCGCTACACAACTCGCATAGAGAACCCTCGCTACCTCACTCGCCTCAAACGAAGCTGGATCTTTTGGTTCTACCCCAGGTCTGGGACCATTCGCTACTGGCTCGATAGCAGCTCGCCTAGCGAACCACTCGCTAGCTCGCTCGCTAGTTGCTCGCCTAGCGAGGCCTACGATACATCAAAACCCCAACTGTCCAAAAATCATCAAAAGCTTACAAATCACTTGATTTTCACCAAACCAATTCCTGTAGTCTTAGCCTAACATTCCTCGACTAAACTACACGACTTATTCCAGATTCTAACCGTTAAAACATCGATTTCTACCGATTAAACCACTTCTGACCTAGAATGGAAAATGGGGAAAACATCCAACAATCCAAACACACACACATACATAACGATATACATTGGTAAGATAACCATATTTCACACCCTTACCCGATTAATCGATTCCTAGATTTTGTTCTTTGATGATTCTCCAAGTTTTCCTCTTCTTCCTCTTTCTTTCTCTTCTTCTCTTTCTTTCTCTTCTTCTCTTCTTCCTTTTTCTTTCTCTACTCTTTCCTTTCTATCTCTTTTCTTTCCACTTTCTCTTATATAACTTTCTATTCCATTCCTTCCATTATATTTTCTTCTCTCAAAAATATCTACCAATTCATTTCTCACAAACTATCCAACTTAATATTAAATAAGAAATGTCTAAAATACCCTCCAATGTATTTTACCCGAAAACTCTCAAAATCGGTAAAACAACATAATATGTAAACATAACATATTAACACACCAATCCCACAATTAAAATAATAATCACCCAATTAAATCAAAAAAACTTAACAAAAATGGGAATAATCGAAATCGGGGCGTTACAACTCTCCCCCACTTTAGAAAGTTTCGTCCTCGAAAATGTTACCTGATTCAAACCACTCCGGACACGACTCTCGCATCCCACTCTTTAATTCCCAAGTCATATTGCCTTCCGAAGCGCCTCCCCACGCTACTTTGACAAGCGCAATATCCTTGCCTCTTAGCTTCTTAACTTCACGGTCCAGAATTCTAATCGGTAAAGCTTCAACCGTAAGGTTATCTCTCACCTCAACCTCATCCATAGGAATAATATGTGACGGATCCGGAACATACTTCCGAAGTTGAGAAACATGGAACACATCATGGAAATTCGAAAGATTCAGAGGCAACGCCACACGATAAGCCACAACACCAACTCGTGCAGTAATCTGATACGGACGGATAAAACGAGAAGTCAACTTCTTCGACTTCAAAGCTTAACTCGCACCCGTAACCGGTGTAACTCTCAAAACACATGGTCTCCTTCTTAAAACTCAAGATTTTTCCTTCTCTTGTCATGATAGCTCTCTTGTCTATTCTGAGAAGCTTTCATCTTCTCCCGAATAACTTCACTTTCTCTATCGTTTTGTTGTACCATCTCTGGTCCAACTACCAACTTCTCACCAGTTTCATGCCAACACAAAGGTGTTTGACATTTCCGACCATACAAAGCCTCAAATGGTGTCATACCAATACTTGAATGAAAAATGTTATTGTAGGTGAACTCAATCAACGCCAATTAACTATCCCAAGCACCACCTTGCTCAAGTATACAAACACGCAATAAATCCTCCAATGATCAGATTGTTCTCTCGGTTTGACCATCCGTTTGCAAATGATAAGCCAAACGCAATCATAACTTCGTACCCAAAGTACTTTTCAACCTCTCCCAAAACCTAGATGTAAATCTAGGATCTCTATCCAATACAGTACTCTTAGGAACTCCGTATAACTTTACAACCACTCGAACATAAATCGCGGCTAACTTCTCCAAAGGATAACCAATATCAATCGGAACGAAGTGAGCAGATTTAGTAAGCCTATCAACAATCACCCAAATAGAATTCTTCCCTCTTTGCGTATTCGGCAATCCCGTAACAAAATCCATCGATATACTATCTCATTTCCACTCTGGAATACCCAACGGTTGCATCAATCCACTAGGCTTCTGATGTTCCACTTTAGACTTCTGACAAGTCAAACACGCATACACAAACTGAGCTACATCCCTCTTCAATCCGGACCACCAAAAGATTCTCTTCAAATCATGATACATCTTAGTAGCACCCGGATGAATACTCAAGTCACTTCGGTGTCCTTCTTTCAATATCATCTTTTTCAACTCCTCATCATCGGGAATACAAATACGAACATGGAATCTCAAAACTCCAAAATTATCAACCTTGAAGTCCTCGTTCTCATTCATCATCAAATCAACGAACATCAAATCCAACTTTTGCTTTCCACATACCGTTGCAAGAAAATCGTTCGCAACATGCAGCATACCAAGTCTCACACTTCTCGGCGTCATTCCACAAACTAAACTCAAGTCTCTAAAATTCTCCAAAAGTTCCCATTCTCTCATCATCAAGGCGGACACATGTAATAACTTCCGACTCAAAGCATCGGCCACCACGTTTGCCTTATCCAGATGGTAATCCAAACCAAAATCATAATCCTTCAAAAGCTCTTACCACCTTCTTTGTCTTATGTTCAATTCCTTTTGATCAAATAAATACTTCAAACTCTTGTGATCACTAAAAACTTCAAATCTTGCACCATAAAAATAGTGCCTCCAAATTTTCAAAACAAACACTACAGCCGCTAACTCCAATTATGCGTAGGATAATTCTTTTCATGCACTCTCAATTGTCTTGAAGCATAAGCCACAACTTTACCATCTTGCATCAAAACACCACCCAAACCAGTCAATGAAGCGTCACAATAAACCACAAATGGTTCCAACGGATTTGGCAAAATCAAGATTGGCGCCGTCATCAATCTTCTCTTTAGTTCAATGAAACTCCTTTCACAATCAATATCCCAAACAAAAGCTTGACCTTTCCTAGTCAACTGTGTCAACGACGATGATAACTTGACAAATTTTTCAATGAACTTCCGATAATAACCTGCCAGACCAAGAAAACTTCTAATCTCAAAAACTGATTTTGGAGCCTCCCAATGCGATACTGCTTCAACCTTTGACGGATCAACTGCAATACCTCTACTCGAAATCACATGACCAAGGAAACTCACTTCCTCCAACCAAAATTCACACTTAGAAAGTTTAGCATATAACTGCTTTTCTTTTAACACAAATAACACAATCCTCAAATGCTCGACATGATCCTCTTCATTCTTCGAATAGACCAAAATATCATCGATGAACACAACCACAAGCTTGTCCAAATAAGGATGGAAAATCCTATTCATGTACTCCATAAATACACCAGGTGCATTAGTCACACCAAATAGCATCACAGAATACTCATAATGTCCATACCTCATTCTAAAAGCAGTCTTCACACTAAATTTGATGATACCCAGATCTCAAATCTATCTTACTGAATACACTTACACCAACCAACTGATCCATCAAACCATCAATCCTCGGAAGTGGATACCTATTCTTGATGGTCATCTTGTTCAATGGTTAGTAATCCACACAAACCTCATATAACCTTCTTTCTTCTTAACCAACAAAACTAGTGCATCCTACGGCGACACACTCAGATGAATAAACCTCTTCTCAAGCAAATATTCAAGTTGACTCTTCAACTCTTTCAATCCATATGCCAACATAAAACATGGAGTCATCGATATCGGACTAGTTCTATGAATTAAGTCGATCCCAAACTCCACCTCTCGTTCTGGCGGTAAATCTCTTATCTCATCAGAAAAAAACTTTCTGAAAATCATAAATAATTGGGACACCACCAACTTCACCACTTTTATTAACACTCAAAGTTGCCACCAACATAAACATCCTAACACCATCCTGCACCCACTCATCAAAACAATCTGTAAGGACTTGGCTTAACTCCAAACAATTCACTACACGCACCATCTAAGCTCGCAAGATAAGTTTATTCCAGCCAACATGATCTCGTCCACTATCAACAAGAGATTAAGGGTGATCAGCTCCTCAATTTATTAATAGACAGCCAACAATCATAATGGGGCATAAACCATCTTTACCAAACTATAATAGCGTTTAACAACACACTGAGCCACCACTCCACACTTGAAGCATCTTGGAGAAGCACAACTTTCTCCCCCACTTATTTCAATCCCACTCCTGCAGACAAGGGTTAGAAAAACAAATGCGTACTGCAACACCCATTTTAATTATTTAGTCTTTTTGGTGTTATTTTATTTTGGTGTGTCCTTATATGGGAGTGTGTCTGATCGCGTTGGTGGGTGTCCTTAATTTATAGGGATTATTTAATAATCTATAGAGTTTAATATTAAGATACTATAATTAATAATGATGACAATTTAATAATTAATAATAATATTATTATTTATTATTATTATTATTATTTGTATTTGTATTATTATGAGATTAAATAATGAGGATTAAGAGATATAAGAAGGGGTTTTGGGGTAAAGAAGAGAAGGAACACGATAAAACTTGTGGAGAGAGAGCAGATTGAGGAGGAAGAACAAGGGGAAGAGAAGCAAGGCTAGGGCTACCCAATCTTTAGAGTTCTTCAACAATATGAGCAATAAATCGAGGTAAGGGGGAGAAACTGATTGGGATTGGTATTTTACATGAATTGGGAAGATGGGATTCTTTAACCCCACAGGGATTTGATGAACAAGATGAGTATATTGTTAGAACATAGATTGGTTCTTAATTATATCTCTATGTTTTGATGATAACTCTTATGAAATTTTGTATTAAAGAATTATATACTCTAAAATTTGTTTGAGAATGTTTGCTGCAGATATTAAAGTGAATATTATTCTGGAAGCAAATTAGATCTGAACATGAAAAATATGCTAGGCTCTGAAGCGTCAGAAGCATCTGTTAGAAGATTCTAAACGCTGCCTCCAGATGATTCTGAGCGCTGTCTACAGAAGAATCTGAAGCAGAAGCTACAGAAGAATCTGAAGTAGAAGCCAGAAGCATCTGAAGCATTGAAGAATCCTGTATGGAGAGTTTCAAGCTTAGTTTATCTCAGAAGACTCTGATAGTACTACGCTGCCAGTACTGAGGATCTGACCCCAAACTCTGCTCTGAACAATTACACGCTGAAAGTACACATGCTGCAAAGACTCTGATTCAGCAAACTCTGATGAACATTAGAAGACTCTGACCAATCTAGACTCTGATGATATTTGCTGAAACTTGTTGAAGAAGAATTCAAACTTATGTCTGTTGGGTTGGCCAAACGAATCTTTCCTCATCTATGCTAGACACAAGAACACAGACAAAAAGGATTTTTCTGTGCATTCTATTTCTAGGAAAGGTCATGTGATGTGAAGAGAAAAAGGCTCAGACCTTTTAGTACACAACCTTCAATGTGATAGCTACTTGGACCTCTTTTCCTATAAAAGGAAGACTCCATTCATCTTCTTCAGTTGACGAATCATTGAAAGAATTCAAAGAAAGCTCTCATACAATTTATTCTCATTTGCTGAATTTATTTCATAGTTCTTAAAATCTTAAGTGTAAAATCACAGTTGTGATAAAGCTTTATTAGAAGCAATTTAAACACTTGTATTATTCTTACATTTGATTGTAAAAGAACCTTAAGAAGATCCAGTTAGGATCAGTAGTTCTTGAGAAGACTAAGAACAATTGTTCTTAGTGCTTACTATTGTAATCAGTTGATTAAATAGTGGATTAAGTCCTTGTTTGAGAAAGGCAAATCACTCTTGATAGGGTGGACTGGAGTAGTTGAGTTCAACGAACCAGGATAAAAATCCTTGAGTTTTTATTGCTAAGTTTTTCTATATACTTATTCAACCCCCCCCCCCCCTTCTAAGTATTTTCTCACCTTCAGTTGGCATCAGAGCTCCGGTTCTGTGTGTGCTACCAATTCACAGTGACAGAAAAGATCCAGTGAGAAAAACTTTGATATATATTTGGTTGTTATTATGGCTGAAACTTCAACATCTAACAGTAACAGCAGATATGAAGAAAGGGACAGAATCAGCACAAAACCCCCTATGTTTGATGGGGAAAATTTTGATTATTGGAAGGACAGGATAGAAAGTTTCTTCCTTGGTTATGATGCTGATTTGTGGGACTTGGTCATAGATAGGTATGTTCATCCCACTGATGGAAATGGCAAGAAAGTAGACATAAAATATATGACTGAAGCCCAAAAGAAGGAGTTTAGAAATCACCACAAGGTTAGAACAATCCTGTTAAATGCAATATCTCACACTGAGTATGAGAAGATCACAAATAGAGAAACTGCATTTGACATGTTTGAGTCTTTGAAGATGACTCATGAAGGAAATCTTCAAGTCAAAGAGACCAAGGCTCTGGCGTTAATACAGAAGTATGAAGCGTTCAAGATGGAAGAATCTGAGTCTATGGAAACTATGTTCTCTAGATTCCAGATCCTCACAGCTGGTCTAAAAGTTCTGGATAAAGGCTACTCAACTGCTGATCATGTGAAGAAGATCATCAGAAGCTTGCCTATCAGATGGAGACCTATGGTCACTGCTCTGAAGCTTGCCAAGGATCTGAACAAGATCACTTTGGAGGAGCTAATCAGCTTACTAAGGAGCCATGAAATTGAACTTGAGGAAGATGAGCCTCAAAAGAAAGGTAAGTCTATTGCCTTAAAATCTAACAAATATGTGAACGCTTTGCAGGTGTTATAAGAAAGCTCTGAAGAATCTTCTTCTAAAGAAGAAGATGAACTATCCTTGCTATTCAGAAGAATCAACAGACTCTGGAAGCACAAGCAGAGGAAGTTCAAGAACTTAAAAAGGCCAGATCAGTGCAAGGAGTCCTCTGGACCAAAAAGATCTGGAAAGAAGGAAGTTGTTTGTTTTGAATGCAAACAACCTGGTCATTACAAAAATGAATGTCCAAAGCTTTAGAAAGAAAAGCCCAGAAGAAAGCCTGAGTACAAGAAGAAGGTTCTAATGGCTACATGGGATGATTCAGATGACTCTGAATCTTCATCAGATTCTGAAGAAGAATGCACCAACATGGCTCTGATGGCAGGCATTGAAGATCAGAATGAAAAATCATCTGGATCTGAGTCCGATTCTGAATCTGACTCAGAAGAGGTACTTTCTGATCTCACTAGGGAAGAGCTTTTTAAAGTCTTATCAGAAGTTCTGAAAAATTATAATCAGATTAAGCTTAAATGCAAGAAGCTTAAATGCAATCTTGGTTCTGAGAATAATCTGTTAAGATCAGAAGTTGCTGAGCTAAAAGAAAATAATTTGAAAATGAAAGCCAATTTTGAAAAAGCTCAACAAAACTCTGAATCTGAAAGTAAGTCTAAATGCAAAAACATTTTAGAAGAATATGACTTTAGCTTTCAGAAGTTTCTTGCTAAAAGCATAGACAGAAGCAAGATGGCTTCAATGATCTATGGGGTTAGCAGAAAGAACAGGAAAGGAGTTGGATATGAATCTTCCTCTGGAAAGGATTTAAATCCAATGCCTGTTGATAAACTTGTTATTAAGAAAACTCCCTTATACTCTCATTTCAAGTTTGGTCATCTGAATGACATTAAACACACACGTTCTGATCAGAACGTTCCTGTGTTTAAGCCAAAAGTAAGTTAGAACAAAACTGTTGTAAAAAGACAGAAGTTCATACCAACTTTCAAGGCAACTAACCAAAAAGAAAGATCTGGGTACCTAAGGATAAGATTATCCCTGTTGCAGATGTATTTAGCAGAAAAGTCAAGACGCCAGTCATGGTACCTGGACTCTGGATGCTCACGTCACATGACGGAAGAAAGGTTTATGTTCCAAAGCCTGGAGCTTAAATATGGAGGAGAAGTGAAGTTTGGAGGGAATCAGAAGGGCAAGATCATTGGCTCTGGTACTATTGGTAATGGTAACCTTCCCTCTATATCTAATGTTCTTCTTGTAGATGGATTAAAGCATAATCTATTGTCCATAAGTCAATTAAGTGACAATGGTTATGATATAATCTTTAATCAACAATGTTGCAAAGCTGTTAGTCAGAAGGATGGCTCAATCATGTTTAATGGAAAGAGGAAGAACAACATTTACAAAATAAATCTTTCAGAACTTAAGGTTCAAAATGTTAAATGCCTTTTGTCTGTTAATGATGAGCAATGGGTCTGGCACAGAAGATTGGGGCATATTTATATGAGACGTATATCTCAGATTACTAAACTCAATCTGGTCAGAGGACTTCCTAAGCTGAAGTTCAACTCAGATGCTCTTTGTGAAGCATGTCAAAAAGTAAAATTTTCAAAATCTTCTTTTAAATCTAAAAATGTTGTTTCAACCTCAAGACCATTAGAATTACTTCACATGACTGATAGTAAGATGGCAAAGACTCCCATGCATCCAACAAGTACACTTGGTAAGGAGGAGGTAAGTAAGAAAGTAGATCAGAAACTCTACAGAGGTATGATAGGATCTCTTCTCTACTTGACTGCTTTTAGACCTGATATTTTATTCAGTGTATGCTTGTGTGAAAGATTCCAATCAGATCCTAGAGAATCACACTTAACAGCTGTTAAGAGGATTCTAAGGTATCTGAAAGGTACTTCTAATATGGGTTTGTGTTACAGAAAATCTAATGATTTCAAATTAGTTGGATTCTGTAATGCTGATTACGCTGGAGACAAAGTGGAAAGAAAAAGTACTTCTGAAAGTTGTCAATTTCTAGGAAGAAATATAATCTCCTGGTACAGCAAGAAGCAACCTACAATTGCACTTTCAACTACAGAAGCAGAATATATTGCTGCTGCTGGATGTAGCACGCAGATGCTCTGGATGAAAAGTCAGCTAGAAGACTATCAGATCTTTGAGAGTAATATTTCTATTTTCTGTGATAATACTTCTGCTATATGTTTGTCTAAAAACCCTATTTTACACTCTAAGGCAAAACATATAGAAATTAAACATCACTTCATCAGAGACTATGTTCAAAAGGGTATTATAAATTTAGCCTTTGTTGATACAGATCATCAGTGGGCTGATATTTTCACAAAACCCCTTGCTGAAGATAGGTTCAAGTTTATTCTGAAAAATGTTGGTATGGATTTTTGTCCAGAATGATATTTATCAGAAGCAAACTTTTCAGATGCAAAATGTTTAAAACTATGAAGTATTTCTTCTATCAATTATTTGTTTATTTGATTTATTATTATTTTTGTGTATCTGAACTAACAAGTCTTAGAGGATCTGAACGTTGGCTAACGTTTCATTTCTCAAGAGAATTCAGAAGCACGTGCAAGCAAACACGTGTCACTCTGAATCTGAAAAGATGGCGTGTACACTACTGAAGAGACATTTGAGGTATTCTTTGAATAGTGAAAATCTTGATTTTCCCCCCAAATTGTCAGAATCAATTAATGTTTTGAAATGATTTTTATTATTTTCATTAAATGCCATTAATTGCTAAGAGGAACGTGCTATTTGTGACTATTTGTGTGCCCTATTTCTTTCTCTATAAATACCACATTTCACACCATTTCACATTTTTCACCTCACAGACAATTTATGCATTTCTGTCTTCTCTTTGCTCTTCACAAAAACCCTAAACCTTCGTCCAAATCATCTTCATCTTCATTAATGGCAACATCATCCTCTATATCAGCTTAGTTTCAATCATATATGGCTGCAGTTACGTCAGCAAATATGGGTGTTACTCCATTTAAGGAACCAAAAAGGACATTGTTAACCCCTGTGGACAAACTTGAAGTTCTTTGTGAATCAATGGTGGAATTTGATTCTCTGGCTAAAAATGGGTTTGAGTTACATTTTATAATTGATGCACAAGGCTGGGTTAAGTATTTTGACAGGTTGTTTGGTCCGGTATATCCACATCTTGTGAAGGAATTCTGGATTCATGCTTTTGTTTATCCCAAATTCATCCTCTCTTCTGTTCTGGGAAAGGAGATCATCATCACTGAAGATCTCATCAGGAAACTCATAGGGTATGAGGAAACTGATGGTGTTTGTCATCTGCCAGCTGGGCGTGTGGATATGGAAGAAGTTTATGAGGAAGTCATTACATCTGGACAGGCCTCCAACAAATTTAAGGATCTGAAACCTGACTATAAAATCTGGGCAAAGATTTTTCTGGGATGCATCCATCACAGAAAATCCACCAATTCTCCAGATTATGTGAATAATGAACAACTCTACTTTATGTACTGTTTGAGTCAGAGTACAAAGGTAGATCTTCCATACATTCTCTTTATGCATCTGTGGAATCATATAAATGCATCAAGAGAATCTGTAAAGGATAAGGGACAGAAGATCAGGACGTGGATTCCCTTTGGAAGATTGATCTCAGACATTTTGGCAGAGAATGGTCTGGTAACTGCTCTCTATGAAGCTGGAGTTAAAGATGAGCTTGAATCAATAGTTGGTAAACCATTGAATGTAAAGAGTCTTCAGAGGCTAAAGATTGTGGATGAACTCACAGTTGTTCCCAAGAAGCTAAATGTTTCTGAAGTTAGTCGGAAGAGGATTCCAGTTAAAGATTTTCCACTCTTTGGTGCTGAAGAACCCAGGGAGATTATTGTTAGGTATATTGATGTGTGCAAAGCAGATGGAACACCTGTTCCTGCAGATATTCTGATAAGAGCAAGGGAACCCATTCCAGATGTGTATGATGAGAACACAAGGAAAAGGAAACAATTAGAGGCAGAAGAAGTTGTTGCTCAGAAGAAACCAAGAGTTGCTAACAAGCCACAGAAGCAGATCAAAAGAAAAGCTTCTAGAGAAGTTCCCTCTGTTCCCACCAAGCGCATAAAGACAAAAGGTACTAAATCTTCTTTACCTTCTATTCCTAAAATTATTGTAAATATATCAACAATTAGTTCTGTGCCTGAACCCCCTCCCACTCAAAATCAAACAATTTCTGCTCCATCTCAAACATCTGAACCACAAAAAATTCCTACACCACCAAAATCATCTGATCCTGTTTCCACTACACCATTAAAATCTTCTGCTATTCCTCAATCTAAACCAACAACAACAACACCAGCTGACCCAATTCCAACACAAACAAAACCAACAGAACAATCCACAACACCACAACAACCAGAAATACAACAACCAGTTGTATCTGAACCTCCTCCATCCAAACCTTCTGAGATTCTACCTAAACCATCAAATCCTCCTTAATCTGACATACCTGACTCTGAGATTCTGGATGTTCAACCTCTTAAGACTGTATTTGAAGTTTCTTCTACATCTTGTACACCAACCACCTCATCTGATTCATCTGAATCTGATATCCATCCAGATTTTATCTCACCCCCCTCTCTCAGAGTATTTGAATCTAAACAACCAGAACCACCTATTTCATCTGAAACTCTCATTCCCAAAACCATTCCAAAACCTAAACCAAGGAGATCTGAGTTTGTCTCATTTGCTTCCTTTAAACCATTCCCCTCTGATCCACTTCCTTCTGGTTTCAAGTTCAAAAATTTCTATGATAGAATTGAACCATCTGACTCTATCACTCCATTTAAACCTAAGCTTTCCATCATTCTACCATCTGTTCTTCAAACATATATAAAAGAACTACCAGACATTATTTCATCAGAACCTCTTTTATCTGATAAATCTGCTTTCGTTCCTTACACTTCAACCTCATTTGATGTTGTTTCCTATGCATCAAATGCAAAACCATTTATGATTAATGCATTAACCAGATCCAACTCTACCACTTCATCTGACCATCCATCTCTTCCTTTCTACCCTCGTCCTCTGATCATCATTCCAGACTTTACCATTCCACCTCCACCTCAACCAAGCCATTCACCTTGGAAACCCTTCTGAAACCAAAAACTAGGCTAAATGTTGATAATTTATTTGCAAATTTTATGAAAGAAATAAAGATGCATTTAGGCTCTGTTCAGAAGAAATGTTTGCCAACCATGGATGCAAATGAATTTGATGCTATCTGGAATAGCTTCATTAACAGGTTCAATACTGTAGCCTCAAATCTGAAGAATGTATGTTCTGATGATGCGAAGCTCAGATTTGCTGAAACTGCCAGAAGCATGATGTGGAATGTGAAAAGATCTGCACCTTTGCTTCTTGAAGATGTTCCTTATTCTTCTGAAGTATCGACTACAGAAGCTTCTACAGAATCTGCTTTTGAAGAAAATCCACTGGCTATGACAGTTGTGGAAAATCCCTCTGGATCTGCTGCCCCTGACTCTGCATCTCCTATGGAAATTGACTCTGCACCAGCATCAGAATCTGCCCCATATTCTTCATCTGAGATCAAGAAAGAGAATCCAGATCTTGAAGATAAGATTGCACTTTTAGAAGCTGGACAATCTGAGATTAAGTCATGGATGGCCAAGCAAGACCAGAAATCTGAAGACATGGCACAATGGATGTCCAAACAAGATCAGAAGAATGAGAACATGGCTAAGTGGATGACAAAGCAAGAAGAGTCTTCATATGAGATCACTCACCTGTTGAAGATGATTTTGTCCAAGCAACCCTAGTTTATGTTTTTTTTCTATATCTGATGTTTGTGCACATGTACTTGAATTTATCTGATGATTTGTCTATTTTGAATATGAATGAATGACTCTGCTGTTTTCTCTACATGAATTTATCTTTTTTGTATTTCCTTTTATTTGTCTTTACAAGTTTTACTTTTTGATTATGACAAAAAAGGGGGAGAAAATGGATCTGACTGTTCAAATAAACTCTACCTAAATGAAATTTTAGACATACCAATTATAACTAACATGAACTCTTAGTATTTCAGATCATTTGAAAATTCTGAAAAATTCTTTAAAAGTAACTCTGAGACTCCCAGATCATACTTAACCAATCAGGCTCTAATTCTGAAATGTTTATCCAAGTCAAGATCTAATTTTTGGAACAAACAGGCTCTGATTCTGAAAAGAATACTCATGCAAAAAGGGAAGTTTCTATTTCTTCTAAGTATTCAATTCAGGGGGAGATTCATAATCTCAGAGGGAGTTATAATTATTTTTTCAATTGAACAAAATTTCTTATGTTTTTGTCATCATCAAAAAGGGGGAGATTGTTAGAACACAGATTGGTTCTTAATTATATCTCTATGTTTTGATGATAACTCTTATGAAATTTTGTATTAAAGAATTATATACTCTAAAATTTGTTTGAGAATGTTTGCTGCAGATATTAAAGTGAATATTATTCTGGAAGCAAATTAGATCTGAACATGAAAAATATGTTAGGCTCTGAAGCGTCAGAAGCATCTGTTAGAAGATTCTGAACGTTGCCTCCAAAAGATTTTGAGCGCTATTTACAGAAGAATCTGAAGCAGAAGCTACAGAAGAATCTGAAGCAAAAGCCAGAAGCATCTGAAGCATTGAAGAATCATGTATGGAGAGTTTCAAGCTTACTTTATCTCAGAAGACTCTGATAGTACTACGCTGCTAGTACTGAGGATCTGACCCCAAACTCTGCTCTGAACAATTACACGCTGAAAGTACACATGCTGCAAAGACTCTGATTCAACAAACTCTGATGAACATTAGAAGACTCTGACCAATCTAGACTCTGATGATATTTGCTGAAACTTGTTGAAGAAGAATTCAAACTTATGTCTGTTGGGTTGGCCAAACAAATCTTTCCTCATTTATGCTAGACACAAGAACACAGACAAAAAGGATTTTTCTGTGCATTCTATTTCTAGGAAAGGTCATGTAATGTGAAGACAAAAAGGCTCAGACCTTTTAGTACACAGCCTTCAACGTGATAGCTACTTGGACCTCTTTGCCAATAAAAGGAAGACTCCATTCATCTTCTTCAGTTGACGAATCATTGAAAGAATTCAAAGAAAGCTCTCATACAATTTATTCTCATTTGCTGAATTTATTTCATAGTTCTTAAAATCTTAAGTGTAAAATCACAGTTGTGATAAAGCTTTATTAGAAGCAATTTAAACACTTGTATTATTCTTACATTTGATTGTAAAAGAACCTTAACAAGATCCAGTTAGGATCAGTAGTTCTTGAGAAGACTAAGAATAGTTGTTCTTAGTGCTTACTATTGTAATCAGTTGATTAAATAGTGGATTAAGTCCTTGTTTGAGAAAGTCAAATCACTCTTGATAGGGTGGACTGGAGTAGTTGAGTTCAACGAACTAGGATAAAAATCCTTGAGTTTTTATTGCTAAGTTTTTCTATATACTTATTCAACCCCCCCTTCTAAGTATTTTCTCACCTTCATATATTGTTATGTTTATGATTGTTGTTGCTATTGATGAATTTGTGCATGTATTGTTGTGATTTTGGTGAGTTTTTGTGTAACGTAGCAGAGTTGTGATTTTGGTGGGGTTCTGTGTAACTTCTGTGGTTTTGGTAATGACCATGAGTTTTGGTTCTGGAGAGAAAGTTTGAGGAAAAATTGATTAGAGTAGTGTGTAATAGTTGTAGTAATAATAGGTAGAAGACGGATGAAGAATGATAGGTTTGGAATTAATCAAAGTGACATTTTGGACAGTGAGGGTTTTGAGTATCGCAGACGCTCGCTAGCAGGTTCGCTAGGCGAGCAAGTAGCGAGCATTTGCTAGGGACTCGCTAGGCGAGCTAGGTAGCGAGCACTTCCAGTAGCCACTGTCTGCCTTCACAAGCACATTCGCTAGGCGAGCAGGTAGCGAACGTTCGCTAGAGCTTTGCTAAGCGAGCAGGGTGGCGAGCGTAACATCATTGTTTGATTTTTGTGGTTTCCAACCAATGCTGATGTTTGGTAGGATCCCTTTGGTCATGATGGGTATAGGGATGATGTTTGGTGGTGAAGAGTGTATACTGGGTGTTAGAATATGAATTCCCATGATATTTGATTTAATTGACATGATTAATTGGTGTTATATATATATATATATATATATATATATATATATATATATATATATATATATATATATATATATGATGTATGGTGATGTGATCAGGAGGATCGTGTGCACTTAGTGTGCTTGAATTTATTGGTTATGTATGGTAATGTGATTAGTAGGATCGTGTGCACATAGCGTGCTTGAGTTATTTATTGTGTATTTAGTGAGCTATTTGTTGTGCATTTGGTGTCGTGCATATCATGGTGTTATGGTGGGATGAAATCGTTGCTCAAGAGGAGTGTATGTGATTCGTCCGTACTCCTTTGTGGAGAATGGTGGGGATAGATCATTGCCAAGGAAGGGTGTATGTGATCTATCCTGGGTTCGATTGAATGAACCAACGAGTCGGTACAGCATGCATGGTGTTGAGTTGCATATTGGCATTATTGTGTGTTGTGTTTGATGATTGGATAGTAGGTCGTGGTTGATGCATGTTGGGTGATACTTTATATGATTGCTACCTTTATTTCATGTATCTTATTACCGATAATTTTGATTATGTTTTCTCACCCCTTTGTTGTTGTTGTTGTTGTGGTATGTGCTTCTTCGGAGGTACATATAATCCAGGTACTTAGCTAGTTGGATAGTGGTGCGCGAGTCGAGTCTTAGGATGCTCTGATATGTAGCACGGGACTTGGGTGTTTAATTGTTTTATGTCGAACTTGCTTTACTCATGTGACATATCATGTTTGGTGAATTTATTAATGATTAATTTTATGTAAATTGGGCGGATGGCCGAGAATATTGGATTAATGATTATTTCCGCTGTTTATTTTGAAAACCAACTAATGAAGATTTATGTTGAACTTATTGATGTGATATCTCACTTGTGAAGGGAAACTCTGATGTTTATTTTAAATAATTGTATTTTATTTAATTTTGGGAAAGTGGTGTGTTACACGTTCCGACAGTGTTTTCACACACATGTTGCATACTAGGGAACAAACAACATTAGACAACTTGGCCGGATGGACCGACCTGCTCTGATACCACTAATGTAACGCCCCCTTTCTATACCCCCAATAAATCAAATAAATCATTTAGGCACTTATTAAAAATCCATCAGAGTATAATTAAAACACGATATAAAAGAGGTGCGCCACATCATACTTGAATCAAAACATACAACACCTGCTCAATAAAGATATGCAACATTGGGGTAACTCTTAACAGAGGAACTTAGTCTTCATACCCACATCTTAATATTTAGAATAAAAGCGGAAACATCTAAACATTCATAATCATCAAACATATATATATATATATATATATATATATATATATATATATATATATATATATATATATATATATATATATATATATATATATATATATATATATATATATATATATATATATATATATATATATATATATATATATATATATATATATATATATATATATATATATATATATATATATATATATATATATATATATATATATATATATATATATATATATATATATATATATATATATATATATATATATATATATATATATATATATATATATATATATATATATATATATATATCATCCAGTTTAGTTCATGTTTCATTAACATTCCACAACAAGATACATGTACAACATATCACAAAAGAATCATATATCCTAGCTGCCTGGTGCTACATATCAGAGCTGACCGACAAAAGAATGAAGACACGTTTCACAAAAAGACCTCCAGCATACCTACTCTGCAATGCCTCATAGAGCATCATAAAACAGCAGAAGGGTGAGAAATATTATCATAATAATCAATGCATATAATTATATATCTGTACAATCTTAGAATACACATAAGCAACATTCTCACCACAAGTCATCCATATACGTCACAATGTGTATACAGATATATGTATAATCACCAAGCACATTCATCATGCATACATCCACAATTCACTCATTTCCACATAGACATTTACAATTATGTTTATTCATCAATTCACAACTCTCAGTTCAACAATTCATACACATGTGCATACTTTCATACAACAATTATACCTATGCCATATGACTCAATGCAACTCATGCCATGTGGTACCAACACTTGTTATTATTTTTTGGTTTTTACATTTAAACCGGGTTCGTCCTCTAGACCAATAACAAACAAAAGCCCGTCCTCTAAGCTTTCAAACCCCTCTCTAGGTTTGGGACAAGTCACTAGTCTCCACGAAACTAGCAAGCATTGCCTATTGACAACAAATGATGCGTATGCAATCAACAACCAAATGCACTTAAGATTGTTCTCGCATCTTAATCTCAAGCATTCTCAATAATTCATCACCTAAGAATTATAACATGATTGCACACATAACACATTTCATCATAATCAAAGTATTCATACTTTCACACATCATCATTATATTTATCAAGCAATGCACAAGAATACACATCTTGGTGCCTCACATACAATCGCATACAATCAATATGCATTCATAATATCGCGCCAAATGGCAACGAACTCCATGACAATCATCATGCACCTTTAATTAGTTTAAACAATGCATATATTTGCCAAAGGCCACATTTCACAATTGATTCCACAATCTAGGATTCACGCCATACGGCTACCCACAACACATCATAATACAACACACAAGCTATGTGTTGAAGAATCAAAGCATCAACATTGGATGGAAACAACAAAAATAAAACATGATGTCACACTTACTACCTTGCTCGCCTAGCGAAGCCCTAGTGAACCATCGCTACTTGCTTCGCCTAGCAGACACGCTAGCGAAGGCAGATTCCTAGCCACTGGAAATGTTCGCGAGCAGCTCGCCTAGCAAACCACTCGCTAGCTCGCTCGCTAGTTGCTCGCCTAGCGAGGCCTACGATACATCAAAACCCCAACTGTCCAAAAATCATCAAAAGCTTACAAATCACTCGATTTTCACCAAACCAATTCATGTAGTCTTAGCCTAACATTCCTCGACTAAACTACACGACTTATTCTAGATTCTAACCGTTAAAACATCGATTTCTACCAATTAAACCACTTCTGACCTAGAATGGAAAAATGGGGAAAACATCCAACAATCCAAACACACACACATACATAACGATATACATTGGTAAGATAACCATATTTCACACCCTTACCCGATTAATTGATTCCTAGATGTTGTTCTTTGATGATTCTCCATGTTTTCCTCTTCTTCCTCTTTCTTTCTCTTCTTCTCTTTCTTTCTCTTCTTCTCTTCTTCCTCTTTCTTTCTCTACTCTTTCCTTTCTATGTCTTTTCTTTCCACTTTCTCTTATATAGCTTTCTATTATATTCCTTCCATTATATTTTCTTCTCTCAAAAATATCTACCAATTCATTTCTCACAAACTATCCAACTTAATATTAAATAAGAAATTTCTAAAATACCCTCCAATCTATTTTACCCGAAAACTCTAAAAATCGGTAAAACAGCATAATATGCAAACATAACATATTAACACACCAATTCCATAATTAAAATAATAATCACCCAATTAAATCAAAAAGACTTAACAAAAATGGGAATAATCAAAATCAGGGCGTTACAACGACACTCAATGCAATACGCAAGATGTTTTATGCAAGCAAATGAAACATGAGAGATAAGGTGAGCTTATGCATTATGGTGATAACGCCAAATATCAATTATTCCATGCGGTTGCGTTTTGACATCATCGAAACACACATATATAGTATATGAGGCTTTACCCTTACATACTCCCCCTTTTTTATGATGGAAAAACACGTGGAACCAGTTTATATAATATGCGACATTACCCTCCCCCTTGCTTTATGCCTTCATCCTTATTTACTCATTTGCACGAAATGCAACATCTTCACTTTTGAGTTTTGTGGTTCTACTAAGCAGCTACACTTTCTCCCATTTTGACAACATCAAAAAGAAAGAGAGTTTGGGTAAGAGATGTGATACAAAAAATAGATTACTCTTATCAAGACATGCACAACAGGATACACATTAACACTCATCCACATAAGACAAAGTTAATGATCAAGAAATAAAACACACATGATAAATAGCACCATATAACGATAAAATAAACAACAATTATTGCCGGAAAAAAATGTCTAAGGAATGAAACATGAGTACATAATACAAGTCATGAACACCATAGAATTGTACTTAAATCACAGCAAAAGAACATGACAATATAAAAAGATGAAATGCAATTATGCATAATGCATCGGCTTCAATGTCTCCTCCCCCTGAAGTATTGGCCTCTTCCATAATATGGATATGGCAGAGGCGGCTGAGCTTCGGCCATGTCGGTAACCTCCAAAACAATATTGTTCAAGGTATTGAGGCTGTTTGAGATGACCTGGTGCTGATTTTTAGAAGATTCAACTAAAGCATCGAACCTTTGATTGATATGCAAGGAGAAGGTGTTGAATGTTTCAGTCTGCGTCTCGAATTAACTTTGAAGTTATGTGAGACACTCATATTGAGCATTCATGAAGGCATGTTGCTCTAATTGCATATCCCTCATCATCTCTAGAAGTTATGAAGAATGTTATTGCGGAGGATTTGTGAACTGTGGTTGCTCTTCATAACCCCACTGGGGAGGTTCCTCATAACCCCAATTTTGAGATTCCTCATGACCCCACTGTAGAGTTTCCTGATACTCCGAGTATTGTGGGGGTTGATAGTTCTCACGCAACATCGTCCACCCGGTATTTTTTCATTGGCCCCAACCTTGACCATTACTATAATCTGTGGGAGGTGTGTGTTCAACCCAATTCTGATTGATGTGATCGGCAACTTCCATTGGTTGTCGATCATCTTGCTCGTCTTGTTCGTCTTCTTCTTCATCCTTTTTGCTTTCCTCATCACTCCCATCAGAGTCTTCCAACATAGAGGAGGTTGCCTTAGCAATGAATCAATAACGATTTTCTTCGATGCTCCATACATAACCCATCATGGTAAGAGTCTTTTGACAGAATTCTTGATCATGTGTGAGAGATGTATATGACAGTCCCGAAAGCGTAACTTGTGCATTATTGAAGATCTCTTGCATAACGGACCCATACGACAGAGCGGTACCACGACCTGAGTCCCTAAGGGCATACATTCGACTCGCAATGTAATAAGGCCAATTTATTTTAATCTTCTTTCTCAAAATGTACATCAAGTGAACTTCAGCCTGATCAACGCGAGAGAATCCACCTTTCTCAACCCGAACCGGATTCCCAATCAATGGCTTCACACGTTATCACTTCAAACAATCCATAATGCATAACAAATATTATTGTGTGTGATTGTTGTGGTATGAAATGTAGAAGATGAAGATGATGAGAACTAATTGGCACCTCTTTCACTTTTCTTGTTTTCACAATTGATTCAATTGTTATGAAATGAAATAAGCAACTTGCTATTTATATCAGACCAAAAATAACTTATAAAACCACTTTTCAAAAATGATAGGCAGACCAAAAATAATGCAGCAAATAGCAAATGGTCGACCTATACAGAAGGCAGCGGTCGACCAGAGCTAACATGTGAAAACAGATTATGCAAAATAAACATCTATGCATCGACCGAAACAGGACCATACGTTGATGCAAAGCCTGCATTTTTTGACAAACAGAAATGATAACAGTATGCGTCGACCGGTGGGTCGACATGCGCCAACCCGTAGAGAATGCAAGTTAGAGACACTTTCTATGAGTTGACCGGAGTAGATGTGTGGTCGACTCAAAGACTTGTATTTTGCAAAAATACTAATTTTAATGTTTTTGACTCTTCTAGATGCAACTTTTAACATACCGATGAGGTTTCATTCGTATGACGACACTCAATGCAATACGCAAGATGTTTTATGCAAGCAAATGAAACATGAGAGATAAGGTGAGCTTATGCACTATGGTGATAACGCCAAATATCAATTCTTCCATGCGGTTGCATTTTGACATCGTTGAAACACACATATATTGTATATGAGGCTTTGCCCTCATATAGAGGATGTGATTAATCGGGCTTAGGAAACCTGAATATTCCTGCAATGAAAAAATACAGAGAAAAAGTGTGAATGCGTATGCGAATGATGCGAATGCACATGCTTATGCAAAAGGAAAAATGGGAGGTCAAATTCGGGTTACGACGGATTCACCTACCAATGATACTCGTGTAGTGATAAAATTATTCAAAAAATACATATTTACTATATTTGGAGTACCTTGCCTCATTATAAGCGATGACGGACCGCACTTCACAGAGTAGAAACATCCTACCATCCACAAGCCAGTGGACAAGTAGAAGTGTCAATAGGGAGATTAAGCAAATCTTAGAAAAGACTGTTCCAATATCTATAAAAGATTGGTCCCTAAGACTACAAGAAGCATTATAGGCTTACATGGCCACTTTTAAAACCCCTATAGGAACAACCCCATACCAGTTATTTTACGGAAAATTTGTCACTTACCCTTTAAGTTAGAACATAAAGCCTATTGGGCCATCAAGGCCCTTAATATGGACTATTTAGCAGCCAGTGACAAACACATTCTTGACATCCATAAATTAGAAGAACTATGTCACAATGCTTATGAAAATGCCATTATCTATAAAGAAAGAACTAAAGCATGACATGACAAAAAGATTATTAAGAAAGAATTTAATGTAGGCGACCATGTACTTCTATTTAATTCTAGATTGCGTCTTTTCCCTGGTAAGTTACGCTCAAGATGGACTGGCCCTTATAAGGTCACCAAAGTCCTGAGGTCTGGGGCAGTGGAAATTTGAGATCATTCTTGTAGTCCTTTTACAGTAAACGGACAAAGGTTGAAACACTATTATGGAGGAGACATCCCTACCTATTACTCTTGTCACACTCTGATTGAACAACCCATTACCATATCTACTAATTAAATTCCATAATCATCAAGCTACTGACGTTAAACAAGCACAGCGTGGGAGGCAAGTCACGACCATTTTTATTTCCTTGTTATATTTATTGTCAAAGGTGAATTATTTACATTTATTATCTACTTAACAGGACTAACTTGTGTGATGTTTATGTTTTAGGTCTCAGATCCCATCACTCTCCACTAACATTATTTTTCAGGATGCAGAACCAGGATGATATGCAAGTTGTATTCAGGGATGATAAATAGAGGAAACAATTTGTGATCCTTTTTGAGCGACCCGTGCTTCTAACAAGATACCCTGACTCCAACTGCCTTGAAACCTTAGGTCTTGAAGACAGTATGAGATACCTCAACCATCAACTCCAATGGGAAGAGTACTCTGATGCAATTAATATTACATTCAGAAACCTAACCTTAGAGTTCCTAAACTCTCTCATTTAAGAACCCTACGCTGGTAGAGGATTCAAAAGAGGACATATTATGTTCAGATTATTTGGGAAGGAATACATTCTCAACCACAAGAAATTTGCTAACCTGTTAGGATTTCAGCATGGCCTAGATTTTATACATGATATATTAGAAGTAAATATTATGCAGGATGAGTTGGATATGTTATGGAGTCAAATCACCAGTGGAGGAGGCCCTGATCCTTCCACCCAACTATCAAACAAGATACCCAGCCTTTAGATACTTCCAAATGACTCTAACTCAGACCTTCTTTGGAAAAACCAAAACTAATATCTATGCAAGTGTTTAAGAGATCCTTATGCTCTTTTGCACCTTAACCTAACCGCCAGATATTCAAAAGGACCCATCCATGTAGGAGGTACAATGACACACATAGCTTATGGCTTAGGTATCACCCCGAAATTATCTCATCTGACCCCATATTATGGCTACACCCATATCAATGTGAACCATTATTTGGGTCCTGGATTAGTGAGAAGATTTTTCTTTGGTCCTGCTGATTTCAAACTCTTGATAGACAATGAGACCATTCACTACTTTGGATTACCAGACCTGACCCAAACCAATATCCACAACAAAGAAAATTGGTAGTATGCCCTAGAAGGACAAGATGAGACACATGCCAGACCTAAGACCCCGCATGTTCCTGAATACCATCCTACACCCCTCTCAGAAAGGACCGTATTATATTCCTCTAATGTTCATCTGGAGTAACGAGACCTATATGATAAATTCGACATTATGTGCAAGAAGATTTTTTCTCTTCACGAAGAGCTTACTGAGTTAACCTTACAGATGGAGGTCTTCAACGCGACACATGTTGTAACACCCTATTTCCCCAAAATAAAATAAATGCAATTTAAATCAAAACAAATATCAGAGTTGCCACACCAACACGGGATGTCACAAAACAGAAACTCAACAAAACATTTCATTAAATTAATTCAACAATTAGCAGCAGAAATCATCATATAGATATAAACATATAAACATCATATACATCAATATTCGGCCATCCGCCCAAAATATACAAAATATATCCACCAAAAAGGATTCATCAAAACATGATACGACACGGAGTCAAAACAAAATCATCAAATAAAAAAATAACTCCCAAAAGCCCCGTGTTACGTATCAGAGCATCCCTACGACTCGAATCGCCATTATCCAAGCTAGCTACGCACCTGGATTATCTGTACTTCCGAAGAAGCACAGACCACAACAACAACAACAACAACAACAACAACAAGGGGTGAGAAATCACGATCAAAATATAATGGTAATAATGTACATGAATAAAAGGAAGTAAACAAACAAACATCATTCAATATACATCAACCCGTACCTATAGTCCAACACCGACACAACCCACATAACAATGCAAACATATGCAACACGACACCATGATATGCGGTACCGACTCAACAACAACGATGGACACCGGGCCATCAACCCTTCTCGAAGGAGCACATCATCATCACCGATGGGCACTGGGCCATCACCCTCCATACAGCAGCACATCATAAACAGGATAAATTACTTACGCTCCCCAGAGACGTAATCTATCCCTCACAATCACCGATGGACACTAGGCCATCACCCTCCACAAAGGAGCACCTCATCACCACATGCTATGCATAACCCCAATGCACAACACACAACATCAAACATACTAAGTGTACACGATCCTACTAATCATATCCCCATACATCATACAAATGTATATATATATACACACCAATCAATCATCAATCAAGTCAAATAACAGTGAACCCCAATCGACCCGGAGTACACACGATCCTCTCGATCGCCTCACTATGCATCATATATACATACATTTATATATATATATATATATATATATATATATATATATATATATATATATATATATATATATATATATATATATATATATATATATATATATATATATATATATATATATATATATATATATATATATATATATATATATATATATATATATATATATATATATATATATATATATATATATATATATATATATATATATATATATATATATATATATATATATATATATATAGAGATGTCTTAGTCACCAATTAATCATGTCAATTAAATTCAACATTCCATAATTCATCTTTCCACATCAAGTATACTCTCTTTACCCCTAAATAACATCTCTCGATCTATCATTACCCAAGGAATCCCACAAAACGAGACACAAGGCAAAATAGCACAAAACCCACATTCTGTCACGCTCGCTGGCTCACTCGCCTAGCGAGACCACAATGAATGTTCGCTACTTGCTCGCCCAGCGAACTCCCTAGCGAAGGCAGACAGTGGCTACTGGAAGCACTCGCTACCCAGTTTGCCTAGCGAATCCCTAGCGAAGGTTCACTACTAGCTCGCTCAGTGAAGGTGCTGGCGAATGTCTGCGATTTCACAAAAATCTCACTGTTCAGAATCGGTAAAACTCTCCGAAATCACCCGATTTTACTCAAACCAGTTCCTACATCACTAATGTGACTTAGATACATAATATATTCTAAATTCCACCCGATAAAACTTCAGCTTTACCGATTAACTCATTTCTGGCTTAAAAGGATAAACTACCCAGAACCCCAAATCATCCCAACAATCACATGCAACAAACCTATCTTACCATCAACAAATTCAGAATTCCAACACATAAACACTTCAGTTCATCAGAACCTATGGGGTTAGGGAAATCCCTTTTCTGCCTAGAATTCATGCAAATACCAATTTCCGACCCGATTCTCCCCCCCCCCTCCCCCCCTTACCTTGATAACTCGAACAAGTTATAGATTCAGAAATCCCAGCTTTCCTCATCCTCCTTGATCCTTCTATGCAAAACCCTCTTCCACTTGACTTGTTCTTCCTCTTGTTCTTCCACAATGATCGTGTTATTCTTCTTCCCCAACTCCAAATACCCCTTATTCAAAAACTCTTCTTATTTTCTTAATAATAATAATATTAATAATAATAATAATTAATAATAATAACAATACTATTATTAATTAAATTATTATGACTAAATATTATTACTAATACCAAAGTCCAAAATTATTAAATAAACTCCAACTTATGGGCTACTCACTATTGCACTCGAACACACCCCCACGAAGCACGCCGAAATTAAAATAACACAGAAAAACTAAATAATTAAAATGGGTGTTACACAGGCCACTGAATATGATTCCCTGTATCAGAAAATCTATAGTCTCAGACGCCAGCTTGCAGAGGCGCAGGCATCCTGTACACATATGAATCAGAGTGTCTGTCGCTAATCACTTTAAAGGAGTTACTAGCGCACTGAGGACATTGCTCACACTAATTGTGGAGGAGATTTCTACTACAATACTATCATATTTCTACCACACTGCTAACATTTTTTACCGCACTATTATGGCTATTTTAATTCATCCCAGACATATTTATTTTATTTTCGCATATACAAACTTATCGGCTAACTTTCAAATTTTAATTTATCGGGAAAATTTTTAAATATTTCATTTTTTACATGATCTTTATTATTATTATTATTATTATTATTATTATTATTATTATTATTATTATTATTATTATTATCATTATTATTATTATTATTATTATTATTATTATTTATGTCTAATACACATATTTTCATTTATACCATGTAAAAATATTATTTATGTTTCTTGCATGTACAAATTTCGCAGAAGACGCTACATACACCCCCAAACGAGGATCAAAACCCAGCCAAAGGCCCAAATCTCGGGTTAAGCCCAGAAGACAAAGATAGCGGGCGCCATCCCCCCTAGGCGGACGCCAAGACATCTGGGGCTTTTACGGAACAGAATCGAGAAAATCCTCATTTTCTCTATCCACTTCATCTTCAACCTCGGAAAACTCTCATTTTCTCCACTATTAACCCCATTAAAAACCCACTCAAACTCATTAACCCCTCATTCAACCACCATTTCCAACCACACCACTCACTTTCCATATATAAAAATCCAACCTTTCATCCATTTTTCACAAAAATCCCCAAATTTCAAAATCCATTAAAACCCTCATTTTCTTCAAAACAACCACCAACAAAAACAATTGTAACAGCCCAATTTTGAATAACTGATTAATGGTACTAGTTAATTGGTTTGTATGATTTAAGTGAATTATTGGATTTTACTGATTTATTCTATTTGGTAGAATAATGTGGACTTACTAGATATTCTCTAATTAAGGATGAGATAGGATATTTTATGAGAAAATGAATTGGTAAATATTTTGAGAGAAGAAATATATTGGAGAGAAATAGAAGGGAAAGATATATAAGGGAAAGTGGAAGGAAAAGGAAAAATAGAAAACATAAGAGAAAGAAAGAGGAAGAAGAGAAAGTAGAAGGAAAAAGAAGGGAAAGCTTGGAAAGCTCAAGAACGTCTTCTAGATTCCGATTCATCGAGGTAAGGGTGTGAAATATTGTCATCTTACTAGTGTATGTGATTATGTATGGATTATTTGGTTGTTTTCCCCCATTTTCCATGCTAAGGCATAAATGAGTTTAATCGGTAGAAACTGAGTTTTAACGGTTAAAAATGAGGATACATGGTAGAGTTTAGTCGAGGGATGTTGGGCTAAGGCTACTGAGATGAGTTGGGATTGAATTGGTTGGATTTCGATGAATTTCGAAGTTTTGAACAGTGGGGGATTCTGAGTTCGCAGACCCTCGCTAGCACGTTCGCTAGGCGAGCAGGTCGTACGCATTCGTTGGGAATTCGCTGTAGCGAGCCAGTAGCGAATGGTCCCAGACTTGGACATAATGGTTTTGGTGTTCTTCGTTGGTAGCGAAGGGGGTAGCTAGCATTCGTTAGGCCTTCGCTGAGCGAGTGAGGTAGCGAATCAAGTTAGTGGCTTCTGTTTGCCTTCACGAGCATGTTCGCTAGGCGAACAGGTAGCGATCACTCACTAGGCGAGCAAGGTAGCGAGCGTGTCAGCATGTTGTTTTCTTGTGTTTTCCATCTAATGGTTAATTGTTTGGTTCAATGATGTTAATCATTATATAACATGATTAGTTTGTGTATTATTAAGATGAGACGTGTTGTGGGTAGCCTTATGGCGTGAATCCTAGATTGTGAAGTATGGCCTTTTGAGAATTATATGCATTGTTTGAATTAAACATGAATGCATGATGAATGTGATTGAGTTCGTTGCAGTTGGCACGACCTTGTGAGTGCATATTAATTTTATGTGATAAGGTGTAAAGAATGCATAAGAATATATGTATATATATATGTGCATTGCTCGGTAATGTGATAATGATGTTGAGAATATGTAAACGTGTGAGATTCTTACTCACTGGGGTAGAATGACAAGGTGTCGTTCCTAGTGTAGTAATCACTGGGGTAGAATGACAAGGTGTCGTTCCTAGTGTAGTGATCATCAGGGTAGAATGACCGAGATGTTGTTCCTGGTGGGGTATAAGCGATGTACCCATAATCCAAATGAGGATTTGTGAGAGTTGATGAGTTTATATGAGTCATATGGTATGTATATGTGATTGTTGTATGAAAGTGTGCGATGTGGCCGTTTGGCAATTATGTGTATAATTGTATGTACTTATGTGAGGTGTAATGTGTAATTGTATATATTTGTGAATATGTATGCATTTCAAGAGTGTGTGTAGTCGTTTTGCGTGTGTAGCATCATGATTGCATTCTTGTGTCTTGATCCCGTGGAGGATATGCAGAAACCTCATGTGCTCTTGTGGGGTGTGAGCAATGGTTTATTCTTGATCCCGTGGAGGATCTGCAGAAACCTCGTGTGCCCTTGTGGGGTGTGAGTTATGGTTTATTCTTGATTCCGTGGAGAATCTGTAGAAACAACCGTGTTCCCTTGTGGGGTGTGAGAGATGGTTTATTCTTGATTCCGTGGAGAATCTACAGAACGATTGTGTACCCTTGTAGGGTGTGAGCAATCCTGAAATATCGTGTGTCCATGTGGGGTGTGAGCGATGGGTGAATATCGTAGCCCCGGCGGGGAGTTACTTCGGTAACGAGCGATGGTTCCATTTAGTTCTTCAATTGAACCTGCTGAATGAGTCGATACCGCATTTGCATCTGCATAGAGTCGTGAGTCGGTCTCTATGAGTTGCATTATCATCTTTATATGATGCATTGGTGAAATAAACATGAATATAGATGTTTATGTGAATTGGTGAAATAAACATGTTGTGTGTGTTTATGTGAATTGGTGATGTCATTATCATTGTAAATGTTTATGTGGAAAGGACATGACTTATAAAAGTATGATTGATGAATGTGCTTAATTAGGTAAACATATATTGTGACATATATGACGTTTATAATGACTTGTGGTGAGAAAATATAGAATATATGTATTATGTATTTTTGCATTTATATATGATTATATGCATTGTTATTATGATAATATCTCTCACCCTTCTGCTGGAATGATGTCCTTCATGACATCGTGCAGGTATCAAGGTGTAGTACTGCTCGTAGTTGCAAGGTCGCTATTGGTGTAGTTGTTTAGTGGTTTAATTGTATTGGGTCGAGTCGTGCTCTGGCCATGTAACACTAGGATCGTTTGGGTTGCGTTTCAGATGTATTTTATGTTTTTGGCCTCAGTGCCTAAGTGATGTTGATTTATGTGATTCATGCAAATATTTCTTTTATGAAAAATTGTGATATAAATGAATTCGTTGCTACATGCAAATGAAATTTTGTAAAGTATGATTATTTATTTCAGTGTTATTGAGCACGACAGATGGTTTTTAGTAATTTGGAAATGTATGTGTGACGCCCTTTGTGAATGCATGTTAATTTTACTCTGATTATGCTTCTTTTTGCATGGGGTTTAGAAGGGTATTACATTAGTGGTATCAGAGCAGGTCGGTCCATCCGGCCAAGTTGTCTAATGTTGTTTCTTCCCTTGTATGCAACATGTGTGTAAAAACACTGTCGGTACGCGTTTGTTGTTCTAAACCTTGTCCGCGGGAGTGGGAATGATCCAAGTGGGGGAGAAAGTTGTGCTTCTCCAGGATGCTGCAAGTGTGTGGTTGAACGCTCCTATAGTTTGGTAAAGATGGTTTATGCCTCATCATGATTTCGGCTGTTTTGTGACAAATTGAGGAACTGATCACCCTTAATCTCTTGTTGATAGTAGTTGGGATTGTGTTTGATGGGATAGACATGTCTTGCAAGCTTAGATGGCGTGAGCAGTATATTGTTCGGAGTAAGGCCAAGTACTTGGGAGTTTTGTGTATTAACAAAAGTGGAAAGTTGGAGGTTTACCGATCAGTCGTGATTGTCTGGAAGTTGTCCTGACAAAGTAGTGATACACAGCCAGGACGTGAAGTAGAGTTGTGATCGACTTAGTTACGAAAACTAGTCTGATATTGAGAGCTCCATGTTATATGTCTAATTGGTTAGCCAAGGAATTAAATTGATGGGGTAATTTTGAGACTTGTGTCTGGTGTGTGCTACGGCAACAGTTTATGAGGTTGAGTATATAAAGGGTGGATGGTGATTTCTGATGATTATTAGATAAAGTAAAAGGTGGAATAAAATCTTGGTATGATTAGACCTCTAAGCATTTCAAGAGTTGAAGATGTGTAAATGGCCTTCTAGGTGTGGGAATGTTGTTTTTGTATTTTGTCGTAATGTGAGAACCGTAACTCGGAATGACGCAGGATTAGAAGTGTTAGAAGTTGCTACAATGCTCTATGTGATAGTGAAGTAGTAACATGGAATTACGTTATTTCTTGATGGAGTACGTGTGGATGTTGTAGTTAGTACGGGAAGTGTGGTTTGTGTTTCCGCCATAACTCACAAATTGAGTGTCCGTTTGACATGGGATTTTCCATACTTAATTGAGTGAGTTAATAGTTGTGTAACCGAGGGTATTTGGACATTCGAAGAGTATAGAGGATCATGTTGGACATCGGAGACTTGAGTTATCAGTATTTGAGAAAGAGTAGTGATATGCCACTGGGAAGAAGTTTAAAGAGTTTTTGGGAGAAGCTGTCAATAACTCGTGTATTGGTTGGCCAAATCCGACAGAACTATTTGTTGTGTTTTGTGATGTTTGGTTGATATGATTGAGAGGTATGTTAAGTATAACATCAGTGAGTTTTCATTATGCTTTAAGGCAACTCAAAGTACATAAGGGAATTATCTGGCAAGTAATTTGGAATTGGTTGTTGTGTGTCTGTGCCGGAGTTTAGAGGCCTCAATTGTTTAGTTGAGATTTGAAATGATTGTTGACCTTAAGAGCTTAAGGTGTTTGTTTGAAATTGAAAAGTTGAATATGAGGCAGAGGAATAATCGGGACTTCTGAAGGAATATGGTTTTGGTCGGATTACCATTCAAGTGAGACAACGTGGTAGCTGAGGTATCAAATGGAAAATTCCTGTATATGCTGATGATGATGGTATTGAGCTAGAACTGAGGAAACAAATTCGGGATATGAGTTTGGTATGTGAAGAGACTTCTTATGGAGTTGAGTTATGTATGTTGAGACTGAATATTGGTATTCCCGATGAGATTCGAGGGAGTCGGAATTCATTTGAGTTAATAGATTGATTGAATTTAATGGATAAAAGTCGAAGAGCTGGTCTTCGGATTGATGGAAATGGTACCATTAGTGTCGTGATAAAGTTTGTGTTTCCAATAGTGGAAGTTGGATAAAAGTACCCTGGGAGAAGGATGTTAAGATAAATTGAGTATCCATCCAGGTACTGTGAGGATATGACCGAATTTGAGGAATCGTCTTGGTGACCATAGATGGAGAGAGAAGTGGTCGAAGTTGTATATGTTGATTAGACTTGTTGAAAGTCGAAGTGTGAACATCAGAAACTGTTGGACCTGATAGAACTGTTAAATATTTCTGAGTGGCATGGGATAGTATCCCCATGGATCTTGTGATGTGTTTTCCGAAAAGTTTGATGGGATATGATTCGATTTGGATGGTTAAGAAAGGATTAACAAGAGTAACTCGTTACTTACCAGTAAGGATGAATCATTCTGTTAGATGCGAACCTGAGTTTTTCATTGAAATTTTGGGAAGGTTTGTAGGCACTTCTGGGTGCCATGTGGTAGTTGAACTCCGACTAGTGTCCGTGGAAGGAGTGGACAGACAAAGAGGATTATCCAGTATGTAGAGAATTTGTTGGAAAGCTTGTGTGTTGGACCAAGGTGGATCGTGGGATAGTTAATCATCGTGATTGAGTTTACCTATGATAATCGCTATCACTCTAATATCGGAATGACATTGTATGAGGCTTTGTTTGGTGAGGGGTGTAGGACTCTTTTGTGTTGATGTATGTCCGGAGAGAGTGTTGTACTCGTACCTGAGATTATGCAAGAGGCAACCGGAAGGACCCAAGAAAGGACGTGTTTTGAGAGTTACGATAGTAGCTGGTATGGGTCGAGCTTGAGGTCTCGGAAGTACCCACTGTGCTTTGTTGATCTGTATCAGAGTGGCGCATCAGAAGCATGGAGAAAATAGCATGTTAGACTATTTTGTCGCTGTCACTTGTGGAAATTGCATGATGTGTTCATGTGTCTAAGTTGGGGAGGTACACTAATTCAGAAGGATGGTGTGCAAGCGAGAGACAATTTGATTGTGGAGACATTGCTAAGTTCAGGTGGGTGAACGAGAAGCAACTTCGAGGTAAAGGGATTCCTTTAGCGGAAGTAGTTAGGAGATCGGGATGCGGAAGTCGCATCCGGAATCATTTGGATCAGGTAACATTTTCGAGGACGAAAATTTCTAAAGTGGGGGAGAGTTGTAACAGCCCAATTTTCAATAACTGATTAATGGTACTAGTTAATTGGTTTGTATGATTTAAGTGAATTATTGGATTTAATTGATTTATTCTATTTGGTAGAATAATGTGGACTTACTAGATATTCTCTAATTAAGGATGAGATGGGATGTTTTATGAGAAAATGAATTGGTAAATATTTTGAGAGAAGAAATATATTGGAGAGAAATAGAAGGGAAAGATATATAAGGGAAAGTGGAAGGAAAAGGAAAAATAGAAAACATAAGAGAAAGAAAGAGGAAGAAGAGAAAGTAGAAGGAAAAAGAAGGGAATGCTTGGAAAGCTCAAGAACGACTTCTAGCTTTCAATTAATCGAGATAAGGGTGTGAAATACTGTTATCTTACCAATGTATGTGATTATGTATGGATTGTGTGGTTGTTTTCCCTCATTTTCCATTCTAGGGCATAAATGAGTTTAATCGGTAGAAACCGAGTTTTAACGGTTAAAAATAAGGATAAGTGGTAGAGTTTAGTCGAGGGATGTTGGGCTAAGGCTACTGAGACGAGTTGGGATTGAATCGGTTGGACTTCGATGAATTTCGGAGTTTTGGATTGTGGGGGATTCTGAGTTCGCAGACCCTCGCTAGCACGTTTGCTAGGCGAGCAGGTCGCGACCAATCGCTGGGCATTCGCTGTGGCGAGCCAGTAGCGAATGGTCCCAGACTTGGACAAAATGGTTTTGGTGTTCTTCTCTGGTAGCGAAGGGGGTAGCGAGCATTCGCTAGGCCTTCGCTGAGCGAGTGAGGTAGCGAATCAAGTCAGTGGCTTCTGTTTGCCTTCGCGAGCATGTTCGCTAGGTGAACAAGTAGCAAGCACTCGCTAGGAGCTCGCTAGGCGAGCAAGGTAGCGAGCGTGTCAGCATGTTGTTCTCTTGTGTTTTCCATCCAATGGTTAATTGTTTGGTTCAATGATGTTAATCTTTATATAACATGATTAGTTTGTGTATTATTGAGATGAGACGTGTTGTGGGTAGTCTTATGGCGTGAATCCTAGATTGTGAAGTATGGTCTTTTGGCAATTATATGCATTGTTTGAATTAAACATGAATGCATGATGAATGTGATTGAGTTCGTTGCAGTTGGCACGACCTTGTGGGTGCATATTGATTTTATGTGATAAGGTGTGAAGAATGCATGAGAATATATGTATATATATGTGCATTGCTCGGTAATGTGATAATGATGTTGAAAATATGTAAACGTGCGAGATTCTTACTCACTGAGGTAGAATGACAAGGTGTTGTTCCTAGTGTAGTAATTACTGGGGTATAATGACAAGGTGTCGTTCCTAGTGTAGTGATCACCGGGGTAGAATGACCGAGATGTTGTTCCTGGTGGGGTATAAGCGATGTACCCATAATCCAAATGAGGATTTGTGAGAGTTGATGAGTTTATATGAATCATATGGTATGTATATGTGATTGTTGTATGAAAGTGTGAGATGTGGTCGTTTGGCAATTATGTGTATAATTGTATGTACTTGTGTGAGGTGTAATGCGTAATTGTATATATTTGTGAATATGTATGCATTTCAAGAGTGTGTGGAGTCATTTTGCGTGTGTAGCATCATGAATGCACTCTTGTGTCTGGATCCCGTGGAGGATCTGCAGAAACCTCGTGTGCCCTTATGGGGTATGAGTGATGGTTTATTCTTGATCCCGTGGAGGATCTGCAGATACCTCGTGTGCCCTTGTGGGGTGTGAGCGATGGTTTATTCTTGATCCCATGGAGGATCTGCAGAAACCTCGTGTGCCCTTATGGAGTGTGAGCGATGGTTTATTCTTGATTCTGTGGAGAATCTGCAGAAACGATCGTGTGCCCTTGTGGGGTGTGAGAGATGGTTTATTCTTGATTCCGTGGAGAATCTGCAGAACGATTGTGTGCCCTTGTGGTGTGTGAGCAATCGGATTCTATGCCCATGTGGGGTGTGAGCAATCCTGAAACATCGTGTGCCCATGTGGGTGTGAGCGATGGGTGAACATCGTAGCCCCGACGGGGAGTTACTTCGGTAGCGAGCGATGGTTCCATTTGGTTCTTCAATTGAACCTGCTGAATGAGTCGATACTGCATTTGCATCTGCAGAGAGTCATGAGTCAGTCTCTATGAGTTGCATTATCATCTTTATATGATGCATTGGTGAAATAAACATGAATATAGATGTTTATGTGAATTGGTGAAATAAACATGTTGTGTGTGTTTATGTGAATTGGTGATGTAATTATCATTGTAAATGTTTATATGGAAAGAACATGACTTATAAAAGTATGATTGATGAATGTGCTTAATTAGGTAAACATATATTGTGACATATATGACGTTTATAATGACTTGTGGTGAGAAAATGTGGAATATATGTATTCTATATTTGTGCATTTATATATGATTATATGCATTGTTATTATGATAATATTTCTCACCCTTCTGCTGGAATGATGTCCTTCATGACATTGTGCAGGTATCAAGGTGTAGTACTGCTCGTAGTTGCGAGGTCGCTATTGGTGTAGCTGTTTAGTGGTTTAATTGTATTGGGTCAAGTCGTGCTCTGGTCATGTAACACTGGGATCGTTTGGGTTGCGTTTCAGATGTATTTTGTGTTTTTGGCCTCAGTGCCTAAGTGATGTTGATTTATGTGATTCATGCAAATATTTCTTTTATGAAAAATTGTGATATAAATGAATCCGCTGCTACATGCAAATGAAATTTTATAAAGTATGATTATTTATTTTAGTGTTATTGAGCATGACAGATGGTTTTTAGTAATTTGGAAGTGTATGTGTGACGCCCTTTGTGAATGCATGTTAATTTTACTCTGATTATGCTTATTTTTACGTGGGTTTTAGAAGGATGTTACAACAACCATGGAGCCGAGACAAATAGTTTTTCATGAAGGAAGAGATGGAGATAGGCAAAGGAAGAAGTTCGAAGACTTGCAGACACACAAAATTTTTGCGACGAGGTACATTGATGAAAATTGTCTGTACAGTCTAGGCATTCATTTTATCATAGTCTATCTGTTGAATAATTTACATTTGCATGAAATTTTTATTCATAGAGAACCCACCTATGAGAGGCTGGCTCGTGAATTTTTTAGTTCATTGAGTTATACTATTAGAGCTAACACTGCCAGCACCGTCGGTAGGTGAAATTTAAAAAGTTTAATATGGAATATGAATTTACCATCGATACGCTGGCAGGAATATTAGGATTCCTATTCAGGGAAGGTGTCATTTGTAAGGCTCCTTTAGACACTGGGTGGCGAATTAAGACTTTCCAACTGCGGAGAAACCTGACAGGTCATGCCATTAGTTCCTTCGAGGGAAACTTGGCCTCTGACATTGTCGCTTGCGCGAAAATAAGGTGCCGGCACAACAGAAGAGTCGCCACCTTTCGTTATTTATCCCTCAGAGTGGGAAAGGAAACGATCGGAAAAACCTGACGAAAGAGGGTAAGACAAGGTCATCGCAACCGTTGTCTGGATTCGGGAGTCGATTACGCAAGGGGAAGGTATTAGCACCCCTCACGTCCGTCATACTCGACGGGATCCATGCTTGTTGGGTTTACTTGGACGGGTTGGTTTTATTCTATCTACCTATCAAGGCTGGCTGAAAAAGAAAAGAAAATGAATCGGTAAAGCGTCGCACTTTATGCCTACGTATTCCCATCAGAGAATGAGAAATCAGAGTCAACGTAGTTCGGCCTACGAAGGGTTATGGGGGAAGGTAGCTCGCCAAGACATCGCCATCTTGTGCCTACGTACTCTCAACAGGCATGAGAGATCAGAGCTCACGTAGTTCGCGAAACTACGGTTTATTTCCTGTCTTTTACGAAAGAAGTGTTTTTTATTGTGTTTGCGATTTCAACCGCACTAGAGACTATGAACTGAGAGTGAATGCGTCGCATGTCACCCAAAGGGTACCATACTAAACATCCAGACTGTGGAAAAGAGACTCTCCCACAATCCTTCCTCAGATAGCTTAAGGCTCGTAACGTACGAAAGAAATCATTCATGATTACTGTGTCTTGAACTATCTTGAGATGAGAAGAGAACAGACCCAACTAGGAGGGAGACTATCAAGTCCTACTGTTATCATGCCATGGATTCATCCTATGGTTGAGGTTTGAACAGGGAACTCCTAGAAGTTGTCATGCATAGGTTTCAACCTAAGATTCTATCATCAAATCCTTATCAAAGGAAATGAGAGTCCTAAGGGATCATGTCAATGATACACCAAAACAGACAAAGCATCAGCTTAACAGTAAAATGCATGTGTTGCGGTGGAAATAGGATCACAAACTATTAATGAGTTTGAATCGTAATTCAATTCACAACCGCTCTTTGATTTATCCGAAGGAAAAGGTCAAAAGAGGGAAAACCTATTTTTGCATCGTAAACACAATGCGGGGAAAGATCTAGGGTTCGGGGGTTGGTTAAATTTAGGGAAGGTATTAGCACCCTAAACTTCTGTAGTACTCTACAGGAACCTTTTGTTCAAATGTTTACTATTTGCTTTATTTATTTGCTTAAGGTATATGTACAAAGGGATTAAAAGTGAGAAAGGAGACCTAAGGGGTTAATTCTAAGTTTACTCGGCAAGACATCGCATCTTGTGCCTACGTATCCTTACGGGAGTGGAATCAGAGTAATCGTAGTTCCCCTCAAAAGGGAGGTTAGAGACTTCTTGACTGTGGTCAAGGTCTCAAGGGGAATAAACATGTCTTAAGGACATGCTTACGCGGAGTGTAGAAACTCCAAATCTCTATGTTGAATTGTTAAGTTGTAATTAGGGTTAAATTAGGGATTCCACGGCGGGAAACCCTAAACTGAGCGCGGCGGCTCTTTGACCTAATGCTAGGGGTAAAATTGTAATTTTGCCTGCGGCGAGGCATTTGTGAAAATTAGGGTTTGTGAGGTTGCAAGGGTTTGAAGTTGAGGACTATTGACACGGCGGTCAAATGCTAGACCTAATTCCTTCGGAGTGTGTAGTGTGACTGGAATATTAATGAAGATGTGAGATGATTTGAGTTATGCAAGCAGAAAATAAAGACAGCAGTTGAAGCCATACGAACAGAAATTTAAAGGCAGAAACTTAAAGCGCGATTATTAGGTTCGCGAGGTTACAAACGAGGCGCAGTTACAATAATGGTGAAACTTAAGATAAAAACACAATACAATAGTAGTAGACACGAGCTGCAAAAGATGAACACCCGTTAGCAGGAAAAGTTAGACGGTAATTGGACGAATCATGAGATAAAAGTGCAATATTGGAGATTTTTGTTGTTTAGAAAGAAAAAAAATTTTGATTAAGTTAAAAAGATGTTTAAACATTTAAAAAAAGATTAAGTTTAATTTTCAAAAATAGTTTTAATTTAATTATCTAAAAAAAGGTTTTACTTTTAATGTTATTCTTATTTTTTTTAAAAAATGACTTTAGTTATTAAAAAAAATTTAAAGTTATTATTTTAAAAAGATTTTAAAGTTATTATTTGTAAAAAAAAGGTTTTTATATAAAAAGTTAATTTTGTTTAATTTTAAAAATAATATAATAAACAACAAAAAAAAAAAAAAAGGTAAATGCTGGGGTAGAGAATGGGTTGGGCCGGTGGTAACATCCGGACCCAACCCGGTTTACGCTAACAAACTAAAAAACCCAGGGTTCATTAGGTCGTGAACCCTAATCCTCCCTTGAGGCGCCGTTTCGTTCTTCATTCTCTCGTATCCTCATCAAGCTTTCGTTCATCCTTCTTCTTCGTTGATGGCTTTCGTTATGTCACCTTATCCTGAAAACAAAGCAAAGCAACATGTTAATTACGTGATGGCTTACGTTTTACGACCGTAACTCTTCCAATCTGCGATGAAAGGCTGATGATGGATGATACACGGCGTGTTTGAACGATGACGACGATGTTCTTCGTCTGAGTTCGCGGCTTTCGTTCACGGCGCCTAGGGTTTGTTCGTTTGCGATCTCCGTTCTTCGTTAGGGTTTCGCTCCTGATCTCTTTCTCGTGGCCACCAGTTAGGGTTTGTACGCGATTCGTCTTCTGTTCGTATCAGGTTGTATTCTCCTATTTATAACTAACTTCTGGGCCTTGGACTTGCGTTTTTTCCTGAGATATGCACTTGATCTGATTTGATTTTGTGTTGATATTATTTGATTTTGATTTTCCTCAGATACTGATTGGATTACGATTGGATGCTGATTGAACTCTGTTTCCCTTTTTAGGGTTTAAACGATCCTTTCTGATCTCCATCTGATACGATTGGTTCAAAGATTTCTATCTTTTATGATTGGATGTAATCTGAACTGATTTGTTTGATTGATTCAGGTTGTCTCAAATTGATTCAGATTGGTTCCAATGGGCCTTCTGATACGGTTGGGATTTCGTTAATTTGCTTGATTGCTCTATACTGATTCGTTTTTGGCTGACTTGCTTTATTGACTTGTCTGATTGATTCAGATTGTCTCAAATTGATTCAGATTGGTTCCAATGGAGATATTTCCTGATGCATTTGACTCGAAACTTTCCATTTCCAGCTTCGGCTTTGTTTGATCATTTGGATTACCTCTGAATTTATTTGATCTGATTGATATCTGGATTAGTTCATTTGTTCTACTTGAATTCAATCTGGACTATGCTGATGCGTTTTCGATTTGATTCAATTTTAGTAGTCTGAACTGATTTGCTTTGATCTGTTTTGGGATTAATTATCAAGTCAAAATCTCTCTATTTTTCTGATATGGTTTGCTTTTTGATGCAGCTCAGATCCTTTTCCTCTTCTTCTTTCAGAGAGGGTTGATGCTACGACTTTGGTTGAGTCGGGATTGCCGAGGAAGGTATACGGCAATGATGTTTATCTGAGCCCTTGACGCTTGTATTCTTCGATGATGCTGCGATTGCTTTCTGAGGATCTTCGCGTGGGGTTTATCACTTATTCTCTTTGAGTTGTTTCAACTGCTGATGATTCTTAGCTTGCAAACGTCTGTTTTTCTATGATGTTTGTGACCCATCTTGATGGCTTAGTTTAGATTTCCAGCAGATAGATTTTTCTGTGACATTTTAGCAGTAGCCCCATTCTTATGTTTTTCGTGATGCCTGATACTGAAACCTCTTGATATTGCTTTGCAGATGTTGATGTTGCTGGTGTACTTCCCTGATGATCGATAGTTTGTGTTGAGACGCTAATTGCTTGATGCAGCTTAGCTCTGATTTGGTTTGATTGGCTTTTCCTACTTGTTTGACCTCAGAGCTGCTGCTAACATTGTAACTTATCTGCTTTGATCTTGAACCAAGTTTGATGGCCTGACATTCAGATTATTGTTGTTGGCTATTGTTGTCTGATAACAGGACTTATGTGTTGCGTGCCGTTGAAACTGGTTCGGACGGGGCCTTACCGTTAACTGATGCTGCTGAGACTTTTTGATACCTTGTCCTATGTAATTTTGACGCATCTTGTTTTGTGTCTCATTTCTCTGTTCTGTTTGAACTGATGCAGCTTGATACCATAGTTCGGTTTCTCTCGTTCTGCTTTGGACTTGATTTTTATTCTGTTTGGTAACAGATTTATACTGTTCTGGCGCGAGCCCCTTCCTGGTTTTGTTTATGCTGATGATACTTGGCTTTTCAGGTGTTGGAAGTTTTTAAAACCAAGGAAACTCAGACCTGCCGGCATCCGGGTCTGGGCCAAAATTTTGCCTATGTTGCCTTATTTTCGTATCAGTTTGGAAATCCCATCGTGGCAAAACGAATCAGTTCCACTTCATTTATTTTTTCTATCTCTCGGATGTCCCATATGGATAAGAACATGTATTACCTTATCTGACGCCTACGGCGCGGATCGGTAACGGGGGTAGGTCGCAGCTTCGGTTGTGCCACTCCCGACACTCGATGATGACATCGTTCTGAGAGTGTCAAAAGCATCTTCTAACCTTTTTTCTCTATTGTTTGTTTTGCTTTGATGTGCAGGTTAGTCGAGATTTGCGGCGAAGCTTAAAGACAGCATGAAGACCCTTAGGAACTTTTAGGATTTAGGATAGATACTCATTGTAAATGTATAATCCTTTTGTAAATGAAAGATTATCATGAATAAAATCCAAATATTACTTCCATTTCAACATGTAATTCTAGATGTTTATGAAATAAAATCCAGTAAATATTCATTTCTATCTTCTCAATTATGAATTTAAATATCCATGAATAATCATCCATAAATTATTTAAATTCAACTTTGATTTGTAGCTTATGAACATTCATGAATAAAAGCTCACAAATATTAAAACTTAACCTCTCCTTTGCCTTTTATAAATGATATCCCGCCATATGATTATATCCAAACAAATTCCAATTAAAACCTCGTTGATCACATCACTTCTCACGATAACCTTAACAGTATCCACTTCCTTTTCAACCCAACTTTATAAAAGGAAACAAAACTGTTTGGAAACGTTTCAGAATCAAACAAAGCACGGCCCCGAGTCCAATCATATTTCTGACAAAGCATACTGGTACCTTGACCCAAATGGCAAATAAATGCCTCAGAACGTAATAACAGCCCGTTTTCAAGAAATTAGCAGAATTTGCGTGAAATGACCAAAATACCCCTGGGACCAAATCTGCAAAACAGACACCTCCATAACTTGTTAGTGGTTAGCAAATGTTCATAGGAGATGATATGCGAAATGCCTGACTAAATGTAAGGGTAAAATTTGGGGTATTACAGTTGCCCCTATTTAAATAGCTACACCGGACGATTTGAGTGACAGAGACTCGAGGAATCGTGGTGGAGAGATTTAAATATAGATAACCGAAAATTTTGCCCTTATATGCGACGATATGCAATGCTATGGACAAAACTGGAACGACTTAATGCAGATGATGCCATGACTATGATATGATGCGTATGCTGGAATAATGAATGCGAAAATGCTGACGAACATGACGACACCGAGACAGACGCCATGAGAAGAACACACTGGGGAAATCTAAAAATGATAATCAACTGGTGCGAATGTCCAATTGTCACTTTTAGAAAAGGGGCGAGATCCTCAAATGGAGATGGTACCTACGAGACGGCCTCCACTGGGGAATCTAAAAATAAAACTGGATCACGTACGATTGTAAGATCGATTACAGAATGCTGGAGCATTGAGCAAAGAATAACATCCAAGCTTCTGTAACCTATCCCTCGTGACAAGATCAAACAGACTTTTCGGAACTCCGTAACAAATATACAGGGTAAAGACCGGCTGTATGCCAAAATAAATGGACTTTGATGGGAAATGCCCTGATAAGCTTCTCGCGGGAGAACTGTCACTTATCGTTGGAAGGGACTTACATGCCAAAACGGATAAGCACTCAAATAAAGAGGCTGCTGCTTATCTGATAAATAAATCTTCTCGCATTCTAAGGTCGGCGCCTGGAATACGATTTTGATTCCTCTCTTACTGAAGGATAAATGTTCTCCCGAATATAAAAAAGGGTAAACTGAATTTCCTCATACTTCAGAATCGTGCTCTCCTGAATATGATTCGGATAAAGGGTAAATGAAAATCTTCATACTTCAGAATGAAACTGGCTGACTGAATTTACTCATACTTCAGAATCGTGCTCTCCTGAATATGAAACCGGATGACTGAAGATACTCACATTTCAGAATCGTGCTCTCCTGAATATGAAACCGGATGACTGAAGATACTCATATTTCAGAATCGTGCTCTCCTGAATATGAAACTGGATGACTGAATATACTCATATTTCAGAATCGTGCTCTCCTGAATATGAAACTGGATGACTGAAGATACTCACATTTCAGAATCGTGCTCTCCTGAATATGAAACTGGATGACTGAATATACTCATATTTCAGAATCGTGCTCTCCTGAATATGAAATCGGATGACTGAAGATACTCATATTTCAGAATCGTGCTCTCCTGAATATGAAATCGGATGACTGAAGATACTCATATTTCAGAATCGTGCTCTCCTGAATATGAAACTGGATGACTGAATATACTCACATTTCAGAATCGTGCTCTCCTGAATATGAAACCGGATGACTGAAGATACTCATATTTCAGAATCGTGCTCTCCTGAATATGAAACTGGATGACTGAATATACTCATATTTCAGAATTGTGCTCTCCTGAATATGAAATCGGATGACTGAAGATACTCATATTTCAGAATCGTGCTCTCCTGAATATGAAACTGGTCAAACCTCCCCGTAACTCAAGATCGTGCTCTCCTGAATACGATTTGGTTCAAACCTCAAGACGGCAGGGAAATGGAAGCCCAACTGCTCCATGGAGATGGCCATTTGCTGCGAGTCATAACGAGGATATGATCGACTTCTTAGGTGAGAAATGTCGTGTGTTGATGCTGTAAAATGTAAAGTGTAAAGGGTTGTAACATGTAGGATTGCAAAGTGTTGTACTGATATATTTTCCAGGCGCGAACTGGCGTGTACCTGTAAAGGATTGTAGTTGATTTTCTTGAAAGATAGTGCAAAATAAATGCACGTCCGGTTATAGTGATAAACTTCTCAAGCGAGATAGTCGCGTATCTGTCATGGTATGGTGAAAACCTTTAGATGGTGCAAAATAAATGCACGTCCGGTTGGGCTTGACTACCGACATGACTGAGATTCAATCTAGGATCGAGCTAGAAAGATCCAGACTCCATCGAGGGAATGATCTCGAAGGGTAAATATCTAATCCTGGTGAGGAAAGATAGCTGAAGTAACCGTCATCCATGAGGATCGAGCTCTGTAGGGAAACTGGAAACACATATGTATTTTATGCTTAGGGCTGACAATCTATTTGGAGAGAATGGACAAACCCCAGTTACACGGCGGTAACAATCAATGATGGCGAGACACAATGAACCTGTGAATGCTAATGCATATGTGAATGTATGTTAATGTCTATGTAGTTAAATATGCAGGATGTTATGAAATGAGTATGTAATGAGTATGTAATGAATATGTAATGAATATGTAATGAATATGTAATGAAATAGGCATGTGATGCTTATGCCCTTGCGTATACTAACGAAACAGACTAGAGACGGGACGAGAGACGAAATAAACATCTCGACGGAAATACCCTGCGTTCTCTGCAACCAATACGTCAATCATGGGAGGGAATGGATCAATGGTAGAATCAAATCTGGTTCTAAAGTTCTGAATTCTCTGGGGAGAAAGTAATCTGCTTGGGTGTACAGTATCACGTCTTCACATGGGGAGAAGAAAACCTGAGGGACACTGTTGAGTTTCCCGAGAAAAAAGTTGTCAGCTTATAGCCTCTCTGGGGACTATCACTGGGCAATGGTTTGAAAGTGTTTCTGCAATAATGATATTTCCGGGGAATGAAGAGATCCTGTCGGAATTTCCACTAGTCAAAGTAATTTACTACATTTCAAATTTGTTTTGTTTTTTTTTGAAACAGTTTTGAAAAATCTACAATGCACCTTTCATTTTCGAATTTTAGGAATAAACGCATTTTGCATAACAAATAGAAAATAAAGAGCAATGCACCAAGGAATGTAAGTAACGAGATGGTATCTTTTATTAAAGGGTGGCTGCTTGCTGAAGGCATAGCTCCACAGATGATTATGTTTTAAAATTGGCAACATGGGAAAAGTTACATCGAATCCAATGACACCTACTGACACTAATAACTAAGACTAATCCAGAATCTTGCTTTGGGCAAGGATGAAAGAACTGAAACATGGCTCTCATGCGGAAAGTGTGTTTGAGATAATCAGTGTCTTCTGATGCAATGAAATGCCTTTGTCCCTAACTTTTGCCTGGACCGCCCTTTCGGGTTTTCAATCCACCGGGACGCTCTTTTTTGCCTAAGCCGCCCTTTCGGGTTTTCACCTTAGCGAGCTTTTGTTATTATATTTTTTTTTTCAACCCTTACTTTTGCCTAAGTCGCCTTTTGCAGGTTTTCGACTTAGCGGGTTTTTAGGCATAATATTTTCGGACTGCATCAGAATTCACGGGATGTGCTAGTTCTTCACCGTCCATTGTCGTAAGTATTAGAGACCCTCCGGAGAAGACAGTCTTTACAACGAATGGGCCTTCATAATTGGGCATCCACTTTCCACGCATATCTTTGTGTACTGGCAAGATCTTTTTGAGTACGAGCTCTCCTTGACGGAACTCACGGATACGGATCTTCTTATCAAATGCTCTCTTCATCCGCTTCTGATATAATTGCCCATGGCACATGGCTGTCAAGCGCTTCTCGTCAATGAGATTCAACTGATCCAATCTGTCCTGAACCCACTCAGCTTCCTCAAGTTCAGCTTCCATTAACACTCTTAAAGAAGGTATCTCTACTTCGATGGGGAGCACGGCGTCCATTCCATACACCAATGAGAAAGGCGTTGCCCCTGTCGAAGTTCTTACTGAGGTTCTGTATCCATGCAAAGCAAACGGTAACATCTCATGCCAATCTTTGTAGGTCACCACCATCTTTTGCAGGATCTTCTTGATATTCTTATTCGCAGCTTCAACGGCCCCATTCATCTTAGGACGGTACGGAGAAGAATTGTGGTGAGTGATCTTGAAATTGTCACACAGCTCTTTCATAGTCTGGTTATTCAAATTGGTGCCATTGTCAGTTATTATCCGGCTTGGGACTCCATAACGGCAGATGATTTCTTTCCTGATGAAGCGGGCAACCACTTGCTTGGTCACGTTGGTGTAGGAGGCAGCCTCTACCCACTTGGTGAAATAATCTATAGCAACGAGGATAAAACGATGTCCATTAGAAGCTTTCGGCTCAATTGCCCCAATCATGTCAATGCCCCACATAGAGAACGGCCATGGTGAAGACAAAACATTCAACGGTGACGGAGGCACGTGCATTTTATCAGCATAGATTTGGCACTTATGGCATTTCCTAGCGTATCGGATGCAGTCGGCTTCCATGGTTAACCAGTAATACCCAGCCCTTAACATCTTTTTGGACATAGCATAACCATTGGCATGGGTTCCGAAGGTCCCCTCATGAATTTCCTGTAGTAACATGTCCGCTTCCCGTTTATCAACACATCTGAGCAGGACCATGTCGTGATTCCTCTTGTATAGCACACCATTACTGATAAAGAATTTGGACGCCAGTCTTCTCAATGTTTTCTTGTCCAGACCAGTAGCACCCTCGGGATACTCTTGCTTGACGAGATAGTTCTTGATATCGTGAAACCAAGGCTTTTCATCCACCTCAACTTCTTCGACCGTCTGACAATAAGCGGGCTCCACCTTGCGCTCAATATGGATAAGAGGTGCTTCATTAACGAATTTAACTTTCCACATAGATGCTAACATGGCTAATGCATCAGCTACGTGATTCTCGGATCTAGGAACATGCTCGAATTTTATATCGTCGAAATACTTGATCAGCTCAATAATGTAATCCTTATAAGGGATTAACTTCTCATTCTTCGTTTCCCATTTGCCTTGTACCTGGTAGATAACCAAGGCCGAGTCACCACTTACTTTAAGAAGTTTGATTCGGAGGTGAATCGCTGCTTCGAGGCCGAGGATACACGCTTCATACTCTGCGACGTTATTAGTACACTCAAAGTCCAACCTTGCTGTAAATGGAGTAAATCCACCCTTTGGGTTCATTAAAACGGCGCCTATGCCATGCCCATTGAAATTCGAGGAATCGTCAAACATCATCCTCCACCAAAGACCTGGTTCTGGACCTTCGCTCGGATCTGGCTCTTCACAATCTCTTTTAATCAACAAAATATCCTCATCAGGAAAATCGAGCCTAAGAGGCTCATAATCTTCAACTGGCTGGTCTGCAAGATAATCAGATAAAATACTACCCTTAATCGCCTTCTGGGGTACATATTGGATGTCATATTCGGATAACAACATGTGCCAACGGGCTAGCCTCCCGGTTTGAGCAGGTTTTTCAAAAATATACTTGATCGGATCCATTTTAGAAATCAATAACGTGGTATGACAGACCATATACTGCCGAAGGCGCTTAGCGGCCCATGCCAATGCACAACAAGTTTTCTCTAATGGTGAGTATCTGTTTTCGCAATCGGTAAACTTCTTGCTTAGGTAATAAATTGCATGTTCCTTTTTCCCAGTCTCATCATGTTGTCCAAGCACACAACCCATAGACTTCTCGAGAACGGTAAGGTACATAAACAACGGTCTTCCAGGTACGGGAGGGATCAGAATAGGGGGATCTTGCAAATAACCCTTAATCTTCTCAAACGCTTTCTGACAATCAGGGTTCCACTCAACTGTCTGCCCCTTGCAAAGCAACTTGAATATCGGCTCACAAGTAGCGGTCATATTAAAGATAAACCTGGAGATGTAATTCAGACGTCCCAGAAAACCCCTAACTTGCGTCTCGGTTCGCGGAGCCGGCATATCTTGAATGGCTCGGACTTTGTCAGGATCCACCTCAGTCCCTCGCTGGCTAACAATGAAACCAAGCAGTTTTCCAGATCTGACACCGAAGGTACATTTTGCAGGATTCAATTTCAACTGATATTTCCTGAGTCGTTCAAACAGCTTCACCAAATGGTCTAAATGCTCCTCTTCACTCTGAGATTTGGCTATCATATCGTCCACATACACCTCAATCTCTTTGTGCATCATATCATGAAAGAGAGTGGTCATAGCGCGTTGGTAAGTTGCCCCTGCGTTCTTTAAACCAAAGGGCATGACTTTGTAGCAGAAGGTTCCCCAAGGAGTAATGAAAGTAGTCTTCTCTTGATCATCGGGATCCATTTTGATCTGATTATAGCCAGAGAAACCATCCATAAATGAGAACAACGCAAAACTGGCCGTATTGTCTACCAGTGTGTCAATATGTGGCAGTGGGAAGTCGTCTTTCGGACTTGCTTTGTTCAGATCCCTGTAGTCTACACACATCCTAACTTTACCGTCCTTCTTAGGTACTGGTACAATGTTGGCAACCCAATCTGGATATTTTGCGACTGCCAAGAAACCTGCATCCAACTGCTTTTTAACCTCATCTCGAATCTTCAAAGCCATGTCGGGTCTCGTTCTTCGGAGTTTCTGCTTGATAGGTGGACAATCTGGCTTAAGTGGCAACTTGTGAACAACAATATCCGTGTCTAGGCCCGGCATATCTTGATACGACCACGCAAACACATCAACATACCCTTTTAACAACTCAATCAACCTCGGCCTAACCTCTGTCCCAAGCATTGCACCAATCTTGACCTCTTTCTTGTTCTCCTCTGTACCGAGGTTAATTAGGTCCACCTGCTCTTTATGCGGTTGAAGCTCTGTGTACTCGTACTCAATCAATCTTGTCAGTTCCGCGGGTACTTCAAAATCTTCTTCACCCTCGTCCTCAGCTTGATTGATGGGTGCATCCCAGTCAGGAGTGTCAGTAAAGTCATTGGATCCAACAAGGTTTACGATATCTCTGCATGATGGAAAGCTTACTTAATTAAAATGCTCGAAGATATGTAAGAATGAAATGCTGTTTTTTTTTTTTATTATTATTTTTTTGGAAGAAAGGTTGCCAATTTCATTCTTAAAGGTGAAAACGAAAAACGCAAATGAACCAAAGTGGAATTGAACAACATGCTTTTATTAATATCCTTTTAGAAATGAAAGGTGGCCCAATAACAGCGACCCTATAGCCTTGGGCAGAGCTACGGATTTTTATTTGAAAATGTAAATGAAAAACAATTACTTTGACAAGGGAAAAATAACAGGGATCTCTACGGCCTCCCAGTTGTTCAAAACTGCATCACCCTTAAACACCAGGTTGCTCAGCTCTTCATTTTTCTCACAGTCACTGATGGCATTGACTTGGAAACCTCCGCTGACAAATACTTCTTGGATAACCTTCGGACGCCCTTCGACGGTCGTGGCAGCTCCATTCTGAGTTGGTTTGTAACCCAACCCAGAGCGATCAGTCTTGGTCTTGACATCAATTACCTCTCCCCAACCTTCAGGAATGCCCCTGTCAATTGTTGCTTTGGTACTCTTCAGAGATGCAAAAGATGGATTACCCTGACCCACTGTTTCTTCGACTTCCAGTAGAACAGCATTGGCGATCTCAAGTGCTTGAAAGGAGATGTCTAAAGCATTCTCATCGGCCTCGATGTAGCGGAAAGAAGACAGGTTACTGACCATCAGATCCTCCTCACCGTGTATAATAACCAACTTTCCATCGATCACGAACTTCATCTTCTGATGTAAAGTTGAGGTTACCGCCCCAGCGGCATGAATCCACGGCCTTCCGAGTAAACAACTGTAGTTGGGATTAATGTCCATGACTTGAAACGTGATATTAAAAATTTGCGGACCAATCAGGATAGGAAGCTCAACCTCCCCCATTACCGACCGGCGAGAACCATCGAAAGCCTTGACGACCAAAGGAGTAGGTTTCAACACAGTCTCTTTACAAGCCAACTTATCAAGAACCCTCTTGGGTAGAACATTCAGAGAAGAGCTGGTGTCCACTAGCACTCTCGCTAAATTGTCCTCTTGACATTTTACCGATATATGTAAAGCACGATTATGGTTCGGACCCTCCTTCGGTAACTCTTCATTGCTGAAACTGAGAGTGTTACAGGCGGTCAAATTGGCAATCACACTATCAAACCGACTGGTGCTGATATCCTGATCCACATGCGCTTGAGTCAAAACCTTCTGCAAGGCCATCCTATGAGCGGGTGAATTCATCAACAGAGATAAAATCGAAATCTTGGAAGGAGTCTGATGAAGTTGGTCAATAACTTTATAGTCACTTTTCTTGATGATCCTCAAAAATTCGGCATCTTCATCATTCGTGACGGCTCCTTTACCTTTGTCTTTGGCAGGCACTGGGATATTAGTGATCTCCTTAGGTGGATCCTCATTAGAACGGGGAGTATACACACGACCACTGCGAGTCATCCTGCTTACCTCTGCGATATTGGTCACCGTGCCCTTAACCTCTTCATTTGGAATAACCTTCCCAGACTCCTTGTCAATCATAGTCACGTCATATTTCCAAGGCACAGCTTTAGGATCACTGAAAGGAAACGGACTCGGTCTTCGAATAACTATAGGCTTAGGCTGATTCACCTCAGGGATATACGACCTCGGTATATCGAACACGAGATTGGCGGAGCCGGCCCCTGATAGATTAAACACTGGTACCTTACCCTTTGATTCAGGCTGATGGAAGACAGGCTCAACCACGGCGACTACATCCTTCTTGGCTTGGCTTGTCACTTGTAAAACACCCTCATTAATCAGCCTCTGAACATCATTCTGAACCAACACACAACCCTTAGTACTGGCTTCACAACTTACACATGCAACGTGGGAAGTATCTACTAAACCAGCTTCAAACAGTTTCGAATGGAACATTTTGAGAGGAGTCTTAATCTGTTCAACGTCAAGGGCATAACCATCCCCCGAATCAACACTAACGGCATTGACACTCTCATGGTTAGGAAAAGGGTTCTTCTTAACATTTGGTTGAGGATCTTCGAATGACAAAATCTTCTTTTCCAATAAATCCCTGACAATATTTTTGAGAGCATAACAATTCTCCAGATCATGGCCAGGCGCACCCTCATGAAATAAACAATGAGCAGCGGCGTTGTAATTGGCGGGTAAAGGATTAGGAGGCGGACCCAAAGCCCGAGTGGTGATTAGACCTTGCTTGACCAAAGAGGGATACAACTCGGTAAAAGTCATCGGAATTGGCGGACAAGGCTTATACGTTCTTCTATTCGGAACATTCCGGCGAGGAGCCGGACTCTCTGGCTGTTGAGGAGCAGGAGTATTGGGTGCCTGTAGGTAGTTGACAGGAGGCGGATAAACAGGAGGTTGTTGCATAGGTTGATACATAGGAACCTGTTGATTGAAAGAAGGAGTAATAGCTGCCACATAGGGTTGTTGAGCATATTGGACTGGGTACCCTTGAGTTTGAGCATAACCTTGCGGATGCCGATAAAAGCGTTCCCTTGGTCTACCAGAGGATATAGCATTAGTCTCACTCTCCTTCTTTTTCTGGGAGCTATACGGAGGTTTCTTCGGCTGATCCTTAGAAGTACCATGATTATTTGTCATTTTACCACTTTTCATACCCAATTCAATCTTGACACCCACAGCAACGATGTCGGAGAAATTTGAAGTCACACTACCCACCATTCTCTCGTAAAATTCTGGACGGACCATGTCGACAAACCAATCAGCTAACTCTTTCTCGGTCAAAGGAGGTTCTACCTGCGAAGCAGTCTCTCTCCACCTTTGAGCATACTCTTTGAATGACTCAGAATTCTTTTGTGACATACTCAGCAACTGTCTTCTGTCAGGAGCCAGATCCATATTGTACTTGTAGTGTTTGATGAAAGCGTCAGATAAATCTTAAAAACTCTTAACGCGAGACTGGTCTAAAGTTAAATACCACTTGGAAGAAGCACCCTTCAAACTGTCTTGGAAGCAATGAATCATCAGTTTATCATTCTCAACATGGGCAGCCATTTTGCGATAATACATGATCAAATGACTCTTAGGACAGGTGGCACCTTCATAACGATCGAAGTTCGGAATTTTGAACTTCGGGGGAATAACCAAACCTGAGACCAAACAAACATCCCTTGCAGCAGTCCCAAAAATTTGATCACCCTCTACCTTTTTCAATCTCTGGACGATAGTGTTTACTTCCTCACGAAGCTTATCATGTTTCTCATAACCCTCAACATTCTCATCAAGATTATCAAAAACTGTCTCATTGAAGTACGGTTGCGCACGAGTGTGCACAACAGGTGGTGCAAAGATAGGAGCCCCCCTAGAAACTTCAGAAAATAAAGGCACGGCTTGCTGAACAGGTTGATTAATCGGAACAGTGGCTTGAGGAGGCACAAAACCGGGAGCAAGACCATAAGGTGGGTCCCTTGCTACGGTCACACTTGGTGGAGGGTCCATAGTAACGCCGGTAATCTCAGAAACAACAGTGGGCTGGGTATCCATCTTAGCATTCATGACATGTAACAACTCCATCATACGCCCCATACCCCCTCGAAGGTCTTCAAGTTCATTGCTAAGGCGATCAATCTCTTTTGCCTGATCCTCCATTCTTTTCCGAGTTTGAGCTCTGGTGTTGTATTGGTGCCGAGAACTCAGGGTGACGAAACTGGAAGGTGAGAGAACCGAGTGTGAGAAATCGGGAGACACATGCAATGCAAAAGTATGATGCTAAAATGTGAATGTAAATGAAGATTTCATGGAATTCAAAACATTTACTAATGTCGTGGGGTACCAAGGAAATCTTTTCCTTGTTTTTTTCATTTTACATTTTTTTTATTTATGGTATCCCGCGATATCCATTAATGATGTTTGAACTCCATGAAATACAATGCGATGAGATGCTTTATGGATGCAATGCATGAAAACACACAAAGTCCTAGGTTAAAGGCTTGCATGAGGTTCAAAGGCAAGTACCCTCCCCTGAAGTTAGATGGTTCATCCTGTCCTACAAAAGTAACCAGGTTCTAAGGGATCTCAATATCATTGATCCTTCACAAGGGTGGTTGTTCAGAAAGCAACTTACTTGCCAACCAAAACCCTCCAAGTTTAAGATCTCAATGAGCGTAGTATCGAGTGTCAACCAACTTCAGTCTGCACCAGAGCCGGTTACCTCACTACTTTCTAAAGGCCAAGATGAGTTAACTAGGGTTCTAAAAGTCAGTTAGTGCATTGACAACATATGGCAGCCTCAATATTATCCTCAACTTGACTTAAGGAATATAAGCACCAACCAAGAAGTCGCACTAACTATGGTCACCAGATCAACCGTATCGATATACGTCGTACAATTTCCTTGGTCTATTGCCATTTACCTAAGGTACACTAGATCCGGGTTAGGACCTATCTCACAGCACAAGGAACAGTCCCACAATCAAAGCGCAAATATATACATGCAAATGAATAATAACACAGATAGTAGTAAATATGAACAGGTTAGGGATAACCCTCAAAAGTTAGGAGTTCCCCAGTGAAGTCGCCATTTTCTGTTGCGGTGGAAATAGGATCACAAACTATTAATGAGTTTGAATCGTAATTCAATTCACAACCGCTCTTTGATTTATCCGAAGGAAAAGGTCAAAAGAGGGAAAACCTATTTTTGCATCGTAAACACAATGCGGGGAAAGATCTAGGGTTCGGGGGTTGGTTAAATTTAGGGAAGGTATTAGCACCCTAAACTTCTGTAGTACTCTACAGGAACCTTTTGTTCAAATGTTTACTATTTGCTTTATTTATTTGCTTAAGGTATATGTACAAAGGGATTAAAAGTGAGAAAGGAGACCTAAGGGGTTAATTCTAAGTTTACTCGGCAAGACATCGCATCTTGTGCCTACGTATCCTTACGGGAGTGGAATAAGAGTAATCGTAGTTCCCCTCAAAAGGGAGGTTAGAGACTTCTTGACTGTGGTCAAGGTCTCAAGGGGAATAAACATGTCTTAAGGACATGCTTACGCGGAGTGTAGAAACTCAAAATCTCTATGTTGAATTGTTAAGTTGTAATTAGGGTTAAATTAGGGATTCCACGGCGGGAAACCCTAAACTGAGCGCGGCGGCTCTTTGACCTAATGCTAGGGGTAAAATTGTAATTTTGCCTGCGGCGAGGCATTTGTGAAAATTAGGGTTTGTGAGGTTGCAAGGGTTTGAAGTTGAGGACTATTGACACGGCGGTCAAATGCTAGACCTAATTCCTTCGGAGTGTGTAGTGTGACTGGAATATTAATGAAGATGTGAGATGATTTGAGTTATGCAAGCAGAAAATAAAGACAGCAGTTGAAGCCATACGAACAGAAATTTAAAGGCAGAAACTTAAAGCGCGATTATTAGGTTCGCGAGGTTACAAACGAGGCGCAGTTACAATAATGGTGAAACTTAAGATAAAAACACAATACAATAGTAGTAGACACGAGCTGCAAAAGATGAACACCCGTTAGCAGGAAAAGTTAGACGGTAATTGGACGAATCATGAGATAAAAGTGCAATATTGGAGATTTTTGTTGTTTAGAAAGAAAAAAAATTTTGATTAAGTTAAAAAGATGTTTAAACATTTAAAAAAAGATTAAGTTTAATTTTCAAAAATAGTTTTAATTTAATTATCTAAAAAAAGGTTTTACTTTTAATGTTATTCTTATTTTTTAAAAAAAATGACTTTAGTTATTAAAAAAAATTTAAAGTTATTATTTTAAAAAGATTTTAAAGTTATTATTTGTAAAAAAAAGGTTTTTATATAAAAAGTTAATTTTGTTTAATTTTAAAAATAATATAATAAACAACAACAACAAAAAAAAGGTAAATGCAGGGGTAGAGAATGGGTTGGGCCGGTGGTAACATCCGGACCCAACCCGGTTTACGCTAACAAACTAAAAAACCCAGGGTTCATTAGGTCGTGAACCCTAATCCTCCCTTGAGGCGCCGTTTCGTTCTTCATTCTCTCGTATCCTCATCAAGCTTTCGTTCATCCTTCTTCTTCGTTGATGGCTTTCGTTATGTCACCTTATCCTGAAAACAAAGCAAAGCAACATGTTAATTACGTGATGGCTTACGTTTTACGACCGTAACTCTTCCAATCTGCGATGAAAGGCTGATGATGGATGATACACGGCGTGTTTGAACGATGACGACGATGTTCTTCGTCTGAGTTCGCGGCTTTCGTTCACGGCGCCTAGGGTTTGTTCGTTTGCGATCTCCGTTCTTCGTTAGGGTTTCGCTCCTGATCTCTTTCTCGTGGCCACCAGTTAGGGTTTGTACGCGATTCGTCTTCTGTTCGTATCAGGTTGTATTCTCCTATTTATAACTAACTTCTGGGCCTTGGACTTGCGTTTTTTCCTGAGATATGCACTTGATCTGATTTGATTTTGTGTTGATATTATTTGATTTTGATTTTCCTCAGATACTGATTGGATTACGATTGGATGCTGATTGAACTCTGTTTCCCTTTTTAGGGTTTAAACGATCCTTTCTGATCTCCATCTGATACGATTGGTTCAAAGATTTCTATCTTTTATGATTGAATGTAATCTGAACTGATTTGTTTGATTGATTCAGGTTGTCTCAAATTGATTCAGATTGGTTCCAATGGGCCTTCTGATACGGTTGGGATTTCGTTAATTTGCTTGATTGCTCTATACTGATTCGTTTTTGGCTGACTTGCTTTATTGACTTGTCTGATTGATTCAGATTGTCTCAAATTGATTCAGATTGGTTCCAATGGAGATATTTCCTGATGCATTTGACTCGAAACTTTCCATTTCCAGCTTCGGCTTTGTTTGATCATTTGGATTACCTCTGAATTTATTTGATCTGATTGATATCTGGATTAGTTCATTTGTTCTACTTGAATTCAATCTGGACTATGCTGATGCGTTTTCGATTTGATTCAATTTTAGTAGTCTGAACTGATTTGCTTTGATCTGTTTTGGGATTAATTATCAAGTCAAAATCTCTCTATTTTTCTGATATGGTTTGCTTTTTGATGCAGCTCAGATCCTTTTCCTCTTCTTCTTTCAGAGAGGGTTGATGCTACGACTTTGGTTGAGTCGGGATTGCCGAGGAAGGTATACGGCAATGATGTTTATCTGAGCCCTTGACGCTTGTATTCTTCGATGATGCTGCGATTGCTTTCTGAGGATCTTCGCGTGGGGTTTATCACTTATTCTCTTTGAGTTGTTTCAACTGCTGATGATTCTTAGCTTGCAAACGTCTGTTTTTCTATGATGTTTGTGACCCATCTTGATGGCTTAGTTTAGATTTCCAGCAGATAGATTTTTCTGTGACATTTTAGCAGTAGCCCCATTCTTATGTTTTTCGTGATGCCTGATACTGAAACCTCTTGATATTGCTTTGCAGATGTTGATGTTGCTGGTGTACTTCCCTGATGATCGATAGTTTGTGTTGAGACGTTAATTGCTTGATGCAGCTTAGCTCTGATTTGGTTTGATTGGCTTTTCCTACTTGTTTGACCTCAGAGCTGCTGCTAACATTGTAACTTATCTGCTTTGATCTTGAACCAAGTTTGATGGCCTGACATTCAGATTATTGTTGTTGGCTATTGTTGTCTGATAACAGGACTTATGTGTTGCGTGCCGTTGAAACTGGTTCGGACGGGGCCTTACCGTTAACTGATGCTGCTGAGACTTTTTGATACCTTGTCCTATGTAATTTTGACGCATCTTGTTTTGTGTCTCATTTCTCTGTTCTGTTTGAACTGATGCAGCTTGATACCATAGTTCGGTTTCTCTCGTTCTGCTTTGGACTTGATTTTTATTCTGTTTGGTAACAGATTTATACTGTTCTGGCGCGAGCCCCTTCCTGGTTTTGTTTATGCTGATGATACTTGGCTTTTCAGGTGTTGGAAGTTTTTAAAACCAAGGAAACTCAGACCTGCCGGCATCCGGGTCTGGGCCAGAATTTTGCCTATGTTGCCTTATTTTCATATCAGTTTGGAAATCCCATCGTGGCAAAACGAATCAGTTCCACTTCATTTATTTTTTCTATCTCTCGGATGTCCCATATGGATAAGAACATGTATTACCTTATCTGACGCCTACGGCGCGGATCGGTAACGGGGGTAGGTCGCAGCTTCGGTTGTGCCACTCCCGACACTCGATGATGACATCGTTCTGAGAGTGTCAAAAGCATCTTCTAACCTTTTTTCTCTATTATTTGTTTTGCTTTGATGTGCAGGTTAGTCGAGATTTGCGGAGAAGCTTAAAGACAGCATGAAGACCCTTAGGAACTTTTAGGATTTAGGATAGATACTCATTGTAAATGTATAATCCTTTTGTAAATGAAAGATTATCATGAATAAAATCCAAATATTACTTCCATTTCAACATGTAATTCTAGATGTTTATGAAATAAAATCCAGTAAATATTCATTTCTATCTTCTCAATTATGAATTTAAATATCCATGAATAATCATCCATAAATTATTTAAATTCAACTTTGATTTGTAGCTTATGAACATTCATGAATAAAAGCTCACAAATATTAAAACTTAACCTCTCCTTTGCCTTTTATAAATGATATCCCGCCATATGATTATATCCAAACAAATTCCAATTAAAACCTCGTTGATCACATCACTTCTCACGATAACCTTAACAGTATCCACTTCCTTTTCAACCCAACTTTATAAAAGGAAACAAAACTGTTTGGAAACGTTTCAGAATCAAACAAAGCACGGCCCCGAGTCCAATCATATTTCTGACAAAGCATACTGGTACCTTGACCCAAATGGCAAATAAATGCCTCAGAACGTAATAACAGCCCGTTTTCAAGAAATTAGCAGAATTTGCGTGAAATGACCAAAATACCCCTGGGACCAAATCTGCAAAACAGACACCTCCATAACTTGTTAGTGGTTAGCAAATGTTCATAGGAGATGATATGCGAAATGCCTGACTAAATGTAAGGGTAAAATTTGGGGTATTACAGCATGCAATGCAAGTGAGGGAGGAAATGTGTGTGGGGCTTCAGCCTCCACAAGCTCATCTCAACCTCAAGCCAGAATGGATAACAGTAATCATACTGAAATATAAACAACATGCTATCAAGCAATAAACAGTAAACTGCAATCATACAGATAAAATGAAATGAAATGCCATCAGGCAAACAAACCACATGGGCAAGGGAGCTGAGCTCTACCGAATACCTGCAAGCAAAGCCACATAGTAACAATACAAGCAGAGGGAGCAACTCAACCTCTAGTGCAATCATGCTCCTAGATTCTACCTAGTCTAGCTATGAACTTATTCTAATGCATCAAACAAGTCAAGCAAAACACATCAATACAGAAAAGAAAAAGAAGAAAACAGACCAACTTCTCTCTCAACTCCAAGCTTCAGCTCTCCAACAGCAACTCATTCTTCAGACTTCAATCACTCTTGACAAACATCAGTTTGCTTTTCCAGGTTTCAACCCTACAGCATAAGTTTCAACTTATCTTCTCCTTTAAGCTTCAGCTTCTTGATCAGCTCCACCTTCAGGCTTCACCTAATCTTTAGGGATCTTCAAGTAACAACTTGCTCTTGTTGCTCTTCAAGCTTCAGCTGGGATGGCAATACTCAAGGATTCATCCTCTTCAATACTCTTCAATGAAGTCTTCATCTTCAAGCTCAAGCTCAACATCTCTCAAGACAATCAAACCAGAGAAAATCACTTACTGGATAAGCTGGAGGATATTGAACTGCTTATTGATCACCAAAGGTGACCTATAAGGGTCCAACATCAAAGGAATGGTTCCCTCAAAAGTTCTACTCCCTAGGTACATCACTTATCCCTCCAAAGGAGAGAGGTGTATACCATGGAAGGACTTTGAATCATAGGGAGGAATGGAGGTGAATGATATCATCCATGTTTGAGAAAGAAGTTATCTACATCTAAACTCTTCCTAATCCTTAACCCTAAAACAAAACAAAAAAGAAAAAGGACCAAGCTCTCAAGCTCCTCCATGTATCTTCAAGTCTTCTACTATGCTCCTCAATGCTCCACAATGAGATACCAAGCTTTCCAAGCCCACAAAGCAAAGCAACTAAAGCAAACATGCCCTAAAGGCAACACAAACAATCAACCAATACAAAAATCAACTAAAAATAGCATACTATTATATTAAATCCTAATATAATTTCTAAGGGATCCTGCATACCTACCCTTAATACCCATATATGCCCCATAGTCCAATTAGTCCTAAAAACCCAAAATCTAAAGTTATTATGGACCTATGTTGAAGTTTTAACCTAATTCTACACAACCTAATAGCATCTAATCAAAACTATCCTAAAAATCATCACAAAAATATGGAATTAATCCAGGGGGAACCTAAAACATATATCTAATTACCCTAAAACTATTGACCTAAAAATATTAAGGGAGATACCTAAACTAAAATCTACAAATTCATATATCAATATAAAAGAATTAAAAAGCAATAAAAGAAGAAAATATGCAAAAAAATATTAAAAATGCATGAAAGAGAAATATTTTTATTTTATATTTTTCTAGACAAAAATATGAAGTCGGAGAAAAAAACTCCCATTAAAAAATATTGATTTTTCTATTTGATATGATTTTTCAAAGTATGAGAAAAATTGGAGAAAAATAAAATGATAAAGATGAGATGGGGTGCAGTCAGCAACAATATGCAGTTCAAATCTCACGTGGGCCCAGACTGGGGGGTACGAATAGAAATGCTCCTGGGCCCAATTAAACTCGGAAAAACAATTGAGAAAATCAAAAGAAAATAAAAAGGGCACGGTGCAAAAAGAAACAATATTCAGTTCAAAATGGAATTGGGCCTCATAGGGGGGTGGGGATAGCAGTCCAATTCACTTAAGCCCAGAATCCCCTTTTAATGAAACGCAACATTTCATAGGGGTTCTGACTTTCCCTCTCAAACGAAATTAAACGTGAGCCTTTGGATCATGAGCAAGTCAACCGGTCAGCGCTTCATCCAACGGCTTGGAGATCGTCTTCAACCTTGGACCTAGGGTTTCTGCAACTTCCATTAAAACACAGCTTCCATGCACCAAACTTCTACCAACTCGTATGCACTCATTTCTTGACCAAATTCCAAACTGTAAAACCCTAAGTTGCTCAGAATTTCACCCTGAACACGATCATGGTACTAGAATACATTGAAAGAGCCTCTATCATGCAACCCGATAGTGAAACTCCATGAATCTCAAAATATCATCAATCTTCGACCTCAACCAAACTCAAATCTCTTGGTACTAAACTGATCCTCACATTACCCTAATCCAAATCAGCTAATAATCTTGCATTGACACTCATTAAATCACACATTCTTGCTCCATCAAGATTTGGTGTCCATGGCTGAAACTTCTCCAATTGATCCTAAACTCTTCATACATGATCACCTAGTTGTCTCTAACAGTTCTACACTAATAACTTAACCTAACCATGCCTAGATTATGAGGTGAAAGGGATTTTGCAAACCTGGCTTCTTGGTATGGTAGATGATGAAACCCTTGCTTTCAAGGCTTGAAACTCTTCAAGAATACTCCTTGGATGATGAAAACTCTTCTGTTTGCAAAAGATTTGAGGGAGAGAGCTTGTACTTCAAGATCCAATGACAATTGCTTCTTTGCAAATCCAATGTGAACACCTTCAATCCTTCATCAATGGAGCTTCAATTCAGCATGCACACACTCAGAAAGATCTATGGAGAAGGTTTGTGAAGAAAAAATGGAGGGAAATGAAGAAGAATGAAGAGATTGAATGTGACTTGCAATGGAGGATTTTGGATTTCACTCTCTCTTTCATGCACCAATTCTCACCAACCTTGCATCTGAGCAAGTTGCATTTGATATATAGAGAGGTTTAGAATCATCTAGAACCCCCTAGAACAATCCAATGAGAAATTCATCTTTTCATGTCATGGTGTTTTGAATTCTCATTCTCCTTACATGGTATCTCATGCCAAACTTCTCATAATCTTTGTAACCAACTTGAATTTATCCCCACATGATATTTTGGATGAGTTACAATGCTTAAACACCTTGCTTGTTAAGTTTTGCCTTGGTTTGGTTTGGTACCTTAAGATGCAAGTAAGCTTTTTCCAAAGCAGCCCTATGATCCAAGCCTCAAATAAAAATTGTGGCTGAACCATTGTTCTTAGAATGTCATTTGGAGTCAAAATAACCTATTACACGACATGGTTTGGACTTATAACTTGGGATTTCCATTTTTCAAATTCACTTGAATTAACTTATGCCTCATTTTTAGGCCATTTTTATCACTTTTTGATATGAGCCTTTTCAACATCTCAAGACCTCCCTACTAGCCTTAAAACATCATTCTAAGCAAGTTTTATGTTGAATATTTTTCCATTTGAAGCTTGGAAGTAGGAGATATGGCCTTATGCTTGAAATGACCTATAACTTTCAAATGACCAAAATGCCCTTGGCTTGTCAAAGCCATAAGTTGAGTTCTACAAATCCTATCAAGGACTTCTAGTACTCTCTAGAAAGCTAAGAAGATTATCTTCAACATTCATGTTTACCAAGAAATCATAGGAATCATCCTACTAGGGAAAACGTTGTCTGCAAGTTGGGTGACTTTCAAGGACCCAGATTCACATACCTCAGATGACCTGTAATTTGTCAAAACCATAACTTGAGCTCCACAAATCCTATCAAGGACTTCTACTACTCAAATTAAATCTAAGAACAAGCTCTACAACATTCATGTTGTGGGGAAGATGAGATGACAATCACATCTTGAGCTAAACTGCATTGAAGATAGGGATCAAACTAGGGGATTTTACACTGTCAATCCTTAGAAACCCTAGCTTAAAACTTCTCAAACTCCTAAATCATGATGAGTTGGTCTAGGAATCATCCTTATATTATCTCAATACATCATTCCATGACATGGCTCTTGGATTAGGTCTCAACCTTCTCCAAATCATCAGTTGACCTAGGGTTGACCCAGTCAAACCCTAATTCCACCACTCATGGCTGAATCTTCTGAATTCTTGTTCAATGACCTCTCTAGGCTTCATGATGGCTTTCAAGACATCTCATAAGCTTTCTCAAAGCTTCAAGTTCATCCTCATAGTCTCAGAATCATCTGAGGAGCACCCACAACTCTCAAGTTATGAGGCACACAACCTTGGTTTCAACCAATTCCTCTGAGGATCTCTTGGGTTCCCTGACAAAGGTATCAACTTTTGGACATTGCAATAACTTTCTTGGCTAACTCCATAGTCTCATACAACTCTGGATGGGTAAATAAATGTTGGTCAAATTTTGGGGTGCAACAGCTGCCCCTATTCAAACGGCTTGAACCTGACTGGGTGAGGAGCGAACGGCTCTCAGTCAATCAAGGTGCGAGACGGTTGAGTACCGATAAACCCGGAAATTTGCCAACTGCACGAGCACACGGTACTCTGAGGGGAACAAATCTCCAAAAACTGGAATAGTAGCTGCACGGCAACTAGCTGGAGAGATACTGATCTGAACCTTGTCAGACAACCCAAACACCCAACATCGCCGCTGGAAAACTAGAGAATAATCTGACATCGCCGTCGAACAACTATCCAACATCGCCGCTGGAGAATCAAAGAACCTGACATACCCAACATCGCCGCTGGAAAATTGAAGAATCATCTGACATCGCCGTCGGAAACAAAACACCCAACATCGCCGCTGGAAAACTAGAGAACCAGCATCCAACATCGCCGCTGGAGAACAAAATCACCTGACATCGCCGCCAGAACCAACTATCCAACCTCGCCGCTGGAGAACTAAATCACCTGACACTGCCGCCAGAAACAAACGTCCAACATCGCCGCTGGAAACAAACTTAATCTGACCTCGCCGTCGGACAACCAAAATACCCAACATCGCCGCTGGAGAACTACAACACCCAACATCGCCGCTGGATAACTAAAGAATAATCTAACATCGCCGCCAGACAAACATCCAACATCACCGCTGGAGAACTGAATCACCTGACATCGCCGCCAGAAACAAACATCCAACATCGCCGCTGGAAAATTAAACCACCTGACATCGCTGCCAGAAGCAATCATAACTCTGAGAAACACCCGACATCGCTGTCAAGTACTCAACATAACCTGACCTCGCCGTCAACAACAACCATCCAACGTCACCGCTGGAGACTTAAGTCACCTGACATCGCCGTCATACAACCAGACATCCAACATCGCCGCTGGAGAATCAAAGAATCTGACATCGCCGTCATAAAGGAACATCCAACATCGCCGCTGGAAACACATATAATCTGAACTCGCCGTCAGGGTGAAGAAACTTCATTGGGAACTTGGTCATACGGTAACCGGTAATGCATAGCCGATCATGCCATCAGGCACTCAAAGAACACTGTCGGGCATCAGCCGGACTCCAACCATCAGGTTGATCATGCCATCAGGCATTCAAAGAAACTGTCGGGCATCAGCCGGACTTCAACCATCAGGTTGATCATGCCATCAGGCATTCCGCATTACTGAGATAACTGCTTCACTAACACGGTCAGACTTCAATCCTGGAGTCTTCAAGGGAGATTTCAACTTCGCCGTCGGAAACCTGCTGGGGAGGACGCTTCGCCGCTGGGGATTCTGGAGAGCTATCAAGCAACTCCGCTCCGGGGGTCCAGAAATCATTCTGGAGGAATCGACTCTGCTGAGGACTTCAAGAATCATCTTGAACAAATAACTTCGTCGGGGACTTTCGAGGATCATCTTGAACTGATAACCATTCTGGAGATTTCAGGAATCATCCTGAGCAAACACTCTGTTGGGGATTCCAGGAATCATTCTGGGCAACTCTTGCCGGGGACATACCAATCATGGCTTGAGAAGCTTCCAAGGATTCAACTCTCTTGGGGTTTTAGGAATCATCCTGGGCAACCTTCACTGGGGGCTCTACTGGGGTCTTAAGAATCCTCTTAAGCAAACAGCCCTGCTGAGGAATTCAAGAATCATCTTGAACTGAAGACTTCGCTGGGGACCTCAAGAATCATCTTGAGCAAGCGACTTCGTTGGGGAGAATGTCGGGAATCGTCCTGAGCAACTGATCCTTCGGCGGAACGCCTGCAAAACAAGAACGGTAACAACCTAGATCATGTTTATTATGCATATGCTTCGGCAATGGCACAATGCTCCACACGGTGGAAATGCTATGCGTTTAAGATAAATGCTATGCAATCATGCACAATGATGCGATCCCGTCGGCAAAATAAATGCTGAGGGGGGAATCCTCCTGTCAAGGGGGAAGAACTACTCAGATAGAGGGATCATCCTGCTGAGGAGAACGTGGCCACGCCAATATCAATTGGACTCCGCAGGGGACACAACTTCAGTTGACTGCTGCGGGAGAAACAATTTCAGTTGATTGCTGCAGGGGGACGAAGCTCTACGAGAACCTGGACCTGCTGAGGGAAAGCGATATCAATCGCGGGAGTGAACTGCGTGGCCTTCATGGCTACTCTTCTGGGGATAGGACTCTGTGGGGAAACAACTTCAGCTGCTTAACACTCCACTGGGGAAAAACCAATCATGGTCTGATCAACTTCCAAGGATTCGGCTCTCTTGGGTATCTGCAAACTCGGCTGGGGAAGGAGAAATCATTCTGCTTCACTAAGGAGTACAACTCTGGGGGAAATACAGCATCAACTGTTCCATCACGCTGCTGGGGAAAACCAATCATGGTCCCAACTGCTTCCAAGGATTCGGCTCCCTTGGGCATTTGCGAACTCAGCCGGGGAAGGAGAAATCATTCTACTTCACTGGAGAATACGACTCTGATGAGGAATTTCAATTCCGCTGGGGAAGAAGGAATCATCCGACTTCGGGGGAGAGTACAACTCTGGTGAGGAATCTCAATTCCGCTGGAGACTTCAGTCTGGCACCATCAGTTGTTGCATACTTCGGCGTACGAATAGTTTCCTACGAAACCTGCACTTGTGACCCGGTGTGGGGGGAGAGAAATCATGCTTCGGCGCGTGACTCAGCTGAGGAGATGACGTTCCTTCAGGACGCATCTGCTTGGGGAAAGAGAATCATCTCTGCCTGGGAGACATATCAATGCTCACGATCTTGCGTTCAGACTCTGCGGGGAGAGGCTACTGAACTCTGCTGGAGAAGGAGGAATCATCCTGCTTCAGGATGCGCACGACGCACTATCTGGAATATGCTACACCTGTAACAACACAAACAAACAGACAAGATACCCTTCTCAAAGGGACCTATCGAGGTTATTATCTCGTGACAATGTTCAAGTATTTAATTGTTTCAACAATCAGTGGCCTAGGCCGGTAAGTCTATGTATGCGCATTTTATCAAAAACGTCGGCGTTCTTTTTCACAAACAAAATAGATAAATGCTAAACAGGCAAACAGAATTGCTGAATAGTATGCATTTTATTGATAATGAACCCTTGAATGGGTAAAAATGTTTTACAACAGAGGCAAGCTCCTGAAATGAGGAAGCCGCGCAAAAAGATAAAACATAAATATACGTCAGTATATACAAATGTCGGCAACGAGGCGTAGACGAACACCATGAGTTGATCCCTCTAAGACCCACTCGACTTCGATATTTCTCTGACACTTCATCTTCGGAAGAGATTGATTCAGATAAACGGCCCTCAGGTCCTCCAAACCACTAAACAATGAAAGTCCATACGCGGAACGCAGTCATTTGCTTTTTCAAATCCCTAACTTTTGCGTGAACCGCCCTTTGCGGGTTTTCAGTTCACCGGGATACCCTTTTTTGCCGAAGCCGCCCAGTGTAGGCTTTCGAATTCGCGGGTGTACATTTTTTCAATATATCCCTAATTTTTGCCCGAACCTTTTATTCTGTTTTTGGTTCGCCGGGATGCCCCTTTTTTGCCTGGACTCTCTTTTTTTATCCAGCGGGTCGCTTTCAAGCAAAGTATTTTTTAACTGCGTCCGCGTTCACCGGGGATGCAAAATCTTCACCATCCATCGTGGATAACAACAAAGCTCCTCCCGAGAAGACCTTGATGACGACGTACGGACCTTCGTAATTCGGAGTCCACTTGCCCTGGTGATCGGAGTGTGGAGGAAGAATCTTCTTCAGGACGAGATCACCCGTCTGAAAGCTTCTAGGACGCACCTTCTTATCATAAGCTTTCTTCATTCGACTTTGGTATAGACGACCAAATGCAATTGATGCTAACCTCTTCTCGTCCATCAGGCTGAGTTGGTTCAAACGATTCGTAATCCATTCTGCCTCGTCGAGTTTCACATCAACCAAAACTCGCAAAGAAGGGATTTCCACTTCTAACGGTAGGACAGCTTCCATACCGTACACCAAGGAGAAAGGAGTTGCCCCGATCGACGTACGCACCGTCGTACGATAACCGTGTAATGCAAACGGCAGCATCTCGTGCCAATCTTTGTATGTCACAACCATCTTCTGAACAATCTTCTTTATGTTCTTGTTGGCGGCTTCGACGATGCCATTCATCTTCGGCCGGTAAGGAGATGAGTTGTGGTGTTCAATCTTGAAACTCTGGCACAACTCCTTCATCATCTTGTTATTCAGGTTCGAACCATTATCAGTAATGATCCGCTTGGGAATTCCGTAACGACAGATGATGTCCCTCTTTATGAATTTAGCCACCACCTGCTTGGTCACATTAGCATACGAGGCTGCCTCCACCCACTTGGTGAAGTAGTCGATAGCTACTAGAATGAAGCAATGATCGTTAGATGCAGTGGGCTCGATCTTGCCTATCATGTCGATGCCCCACATGGAGAACGGCCACGGGGAGGACATGACATTCAACGGGCACGGTGGCACATGAACTTTATCAGCATAAATCTGGCATTTATGACATCTCTTCGCGAATCTGAAGCAATCCGACTCCATCGTCAGCCAGTAGTATCCTGCTCTCAGGATCTTTCTCGTCATAGCATGCCCGCCAGCGTGCGTACCAAATGTGCCTTCATGGACCTCTTCCATGAGCATACTCGCCTCTTTCTCATCTACACATCTGAGTAGCACGAGATCGTGGTTTCTCTTATACAATACTCCATCAGGATTGAGATAAAAGTTTCCAGACAGCCTCCTCAGAGTCTTCTTATCCTGGGTTGACGCACCCGCAGGATACTCCTTAGTCATAAGGAAGGTCTGGATGTCGTGGAACCATGGCTTGCCGTCGGCGGCTTCCCCGATTGCAAAGACAAATGCAGGTCTATCAAGACGCGAAAGGACAATTCTTGGAGCCTCATTCCAAAAATTGACTTTATACATTGAAGCCAACGTGGCTAAGGCATCAGCCATCTGATTTTCAGCCCTGGGCACATGATGGAGCTCCACTCAATCAAAGAACGGAAGTAGCCTTCTGGCATAATTCATGTACGGCACCAAATTTGATTGACGAGTCTCCCACTCCCCTTTAATTTGGTTGATCACAAGCGATGAGTCACCATATACGTCTAGATTCTTGATTCTCAAATCAATTGCCTCTTCTAGACCCGTGATGCATGCTTCGTACTCCGCCTCATTGTTGGTAACTGGAAACGTCAGTCTCGCAGTAAACGGGATATGGGATCCGTGGGGAGTCGTGATGATAGCCCCGATGCCACTTCCATAGGAATTAACCGCTCCATCGAATATCAATTTCCACTGGGATTTCCTATCTGGCCCCTCGCTGGGCAACGACTCATCGCAATCCTTCGCTTTGAGAAACATAATATCCTCATCAGGGAATTCAAACTTCATCGGCTGGTAGTCCTCGGTCGGCTGTTCGGCAAGGTAATCAGACAATACGCTTCCCTTCATGGCCTTCTAGGACACGTACTGGATATCATATTATGTTAACACCATTTGCCACCTGGCAATCCTGCCCGAAAGAGCCTGCTTCTCGAAGACGTACTTGATCGGATCCATCTTCGAAATTAGCATAGTGGTGTGATTGAGCAGGTACTGTCGTAGACGTTTGGCAGCCCAAGCTAGTGCACAACACGTCTTCTCCAGCATCGAGTATCGAGATTCACAGTCAGTGAACTTTTTACTCAAGTAGTAAATGGCATGCTCCTTTCTGCCCGTCTCGTCGTGCTGACCGAGAACACACCCCATACTATTCTCCAGAACTGTCAGGTACATGATTAAAGGCCGTCCAGCCACTGGGGGTATTAAGATTGGAGGTTCTTGAAGATACCGCTTTATCTTATCGAATGCCTTCTGGCAATCCTCATTCCAAGTAATCGCCTGATTTTTCTTTAAAAGCTTGAACATCGGTTCACAAGTGGCCGTGAGCTGAGAGATAAACCTTGCAATGTAGTTTATTCGGCCCAAGAAACCACGAACTTCTTTTTCTGTTTTCGGCGCTGGCATTTCTTGAATGGCTTTTATTTTCGCAGGATCAACCTCGATACCTCGTTCGCTAACGATAAACCCCAGTAACTTTCCGGACCGCACTCCGAAAGTGCACTTGTTAGGATTCAGCCTCAACCTGAACTTCCTAAGCCTCTCAAAAAGCTTCAATAAGTTGACCAGATGCTCTTCCTCCGTTTGGGACTTTGCAATCATGTCATCAACATAGACCTCGATCTCATGATGAATCATATCATGAAACAAAGTTACCATTGCCCGTTGGTAAGTGGCCCCTGCGTTCTTCAGACCGAAGGGCATTACCTTATAGCAAAATGTTCCCCAAGGGGTGATAAACGTCGTTTTCTCCATGTCCTCCGGCGCCATCTTGATCTGGTTGTAGCCGGAGAAGCCATCCATGAACGAAAACACAGAGAACTGGGTTGTGTTGTCGACCAACACATCGATATGAGGCAACGGGAAATCATCTTTAGGGCTCGCCCTATTTAAGTCCCGATAATCGACGCACATGTGTACCTTACCGTCCTTCTTCGGTACAGGCACTATGTTGGCGACCCACGGAGGGTAAGTGGTGACCGCTAAGAAGCCAGCATCAAGTTGTTTCTGCACTTCTTCTTTGATCTTAACGGCCATGTCTGGTCTCGTCCTCCTAAGCTTCTGCTTAACGGGAGGGGAATCTTCTCGCAGCGGCAAGTGGTGGACCACGATGTCCGTGTCAAGTCCGGGCATATCTTCGTACGACCAAGCAAAGACGTCACTATACTCTCGAAGCATCTCGACCAATCTCTGCTTGACATCACTCTGCAGTGAAGCCCCTATCCTGACATTTCTGACGAGCTCTTCAGAACCCAGGTTTACGATCTCAATTTCCTCCTCATGAGGCAGAATAACCTTTTCCTCTTGTTTCAACAAGCGGGCCAACTCTTCAGGAAGGTCTTCGTCTTCATCAATCTCTTCCTCGGCTTGATAGATCGGACAATCAAAGTCGAAGTGAGCCGTAGAAGGTCCAGAGTCGATGTCATCTGTTATGTGGATCCTGCAATAACAAGGGTTAAGTTTAAAACAAGAATATGCAGGTTAGCACAAACCCCATTGCCATTTTACTGTTTTTCAAAACAAATATAAAAACAGGAATAACATAGAACACAATATTTGAATACGAAGAAAACGCCTTTGATTTATTAACAAAATGCATGTACATAATCCAACAAGGCCCTGGCAATAGAAGCGCTATGCCCCGGGTAGGATATAGGGTTGTACAATGATTGAAAAAAGTAAATCATTACTCTTCACTTGTTAGCTGGATAATATCCTTGATGGTCCAATTGTTGAGGCGCTCGCCCGGCTTGCTTGGCTGAATCCAAGAGTCGAGATCACAATCGCTATCCCCGCTGTCTTCAGACGCCGCGTTGATGCTTTCGAAGATCACTCCGCCACTGGTAAATAGGATCGGCCCCTTACCCCGTGACGCGCTGCCAGACGAAGAAGATGAAGCTTCAGCTTCAGGAGAATACCCCAATCCAAACTTATCCTGCTTGATCGGTATCTCCAAAATATGCCCCCAGCCTGGGGTGGAACCGGCTTCGACGACGGCCCGAGCTTCTTTGAATGAGGAGAGATTCATCTCTGGCTTCTCTGTGACGACAGGAGCTACCTCTTTTACCTTGACGGCTTCAAATGCTTGGCAGAGAGTCTCATGGATTTCGCCATCCATTTCAACATACTTAAAGGATGACAAATGGCTCACCATTATGTCCTCCTCACCGCACACGGTTACTATGCTTCCTCCGACAGCATATTTGAGCTTTTGATGCAACGTGGAGGTCACGGCACCAGCAGCATGGATCCACGGCCGGCCCAAGAGGCAACTGTAGGCAGGCATGATGTCCATGATATAAAAGACCGTGTCGAACGTTTCTGGACCAACCTGGATCGGCAGGGTCAACTCTCCGAAAACGTGGCGCTTAGTTCCGTCAAACGCTTTCACAACCAGATCACTGGGTGTGCAAAGCAATCCACGAGTGTCCAACTTCATTAATGCCTTCTTCGGAAGAACATTCAGCGACGAACCCGTGTCCACCAGGACGTGCGATATGATTGTGCCCCTACACTCTATCGAGATGTGCAGGGCGCTGTTGTGATTCCTCCCTTTAGGCGTCAGCTCTAAATCTGTGAAACCTAGCCCATTGCCAGCATTAACATGGGATACCACCTCTTCTAGATGATTCACTGATATCTCTTGCGGTACGTAGGCAGCGTTCAATACCTTCAGTAGCGCGTTGCGGTGCGCTTCAGAACACAGCAACAGGTTGAGAATAGAAATCTTCGAAGGCGTCTGATAGAGATGGTCTACAATCTTGTAGTCTCTCTTCTTGATTAATCGCATAAACTCCTCGGCATCTTTGACAAGCAACTCTTTCTCTACCCCACACGGGACCTCTTCGACGACTTTGCTTTTACCCTTATCAGCCGCATCAGCTCTGACTACTTTATCTGCCACGACCTCTGGCGGTGCAAATACTCTTCCGCTATGAGTAATACCACTGATTCCTGCGAGATTCTCCACAGTCGACCCATACGGCTACAGCTCTAACTTCTGACCGTTGCAATAGACTTCAGCTCCATAATGCCACGGAACGGCGCTAATGCTCTCGAATGGGATCGACCCAGCTTTGGTAATGGTGATTGTGGGCGGTTGGGGCGCAGAAATAGTTATTGGTTGGCGAGGGATGGTGATGGTGGCGACTTCATCGGCCTGCTTCAACACTACCTCTCCTGATACACTTTCAGCACTCCGGCTGAACTGCAGAATCCCCTCAGTCATCAGACTTTGGATTCCTTCTACCAGCTGCTCACACCCATCAGAATGTGTAGCACAGTCCATGCATAACTCTCCGCATCCTGGAAAGAACCCTTTCTTCAACAACTTAGCTTTGACGAAGCTGAGCGGCGTCTTTAGGTCTTTGACATCGGTCAACAGATCTGCACTCTCTTCTTCGATAATGGCGTTCACTCCGCCTCCCCTATGATTCGGCATAGGGTTTTTCGTGACATTGGGCATATTGTCGGAGAAGTTAATGATCTTGGCATCTACCAGGTCCTGCACCTTGTGCTTAAAGGCTTTGCAATTCTCGATCGTGTGGCCTGGTGCCCCTGTATGGAAGTCGCAAGTAGCATTTGCGTCATACCCTGGTGGAGGTGCCCCTGTCAAGGGTGCCATCGTCCTCTTCTGAACTAACTGAAGCTGAAGCAAAGTCTGCAAGAGCTGTGCGTACGACATGGGCGGTGCCTCGAAGTGACGGTTTGTCAAAGGTGCTCGATTCTGGTACTTTCTATATCCCTGCTGATTCGGTTGCTGCTGCTGCTGCTGCGGAGCTGCTGGGATATTTATACTGGCTATCTGCTGCTGAGGGCCCTTGCCCTTTCTCCGAGCGTTGGTCACAGCGCTCGCATCTCCTTCTCGTCGTTTACCAGCATAAGGTTTCTTTCCATCTCCTCCAGCTGAGGATGATTCACCTTGGATTTTCCCGATCTTGATACCATTCTCGACGTGCTCGCCCATGGTAATGAGAGCTGAGAACGTCCCAGACATACCGCTGACTAACTTTTCATAGTAAACCCCTGGGAGGGTAGCCACAAACATCTGCACGAGCTCGCGCTCAACCATTGGCGGTTGAACCCGAGCAGCCAACTCACGCCACCGCTGGGCGTACTCCTTAAATCCTTCATTATTCCTCTGCGAAAGGTTCTGGAGCTGAACTCGGTTCGGGGCCAAGTCGCTATTGTACTGATATTGGTGGACAAACGCTTCAGCGAGATCTTTCCAGGTGCGCACGCTAGTGGGCTCCAGACCCATGTACCACTCGAGGGATGGCCCAGAAAGACTATCTTGGAAGAAGTGCATCAGCAACTTCTCATCTTCGGAATAGGCAGACATCTTTCTATAATACGATCGCAGGTGGACACGAGGGAAAGTGGTGCCCTTATACTTCTCAAAGTCAGGCACCCTGAACTTAGGAGGTACCTTGAAATCAACAATTAACCCCAGCTTGGACATATCAACGCCCAAAGTATTATGATTCTCAATATCTCTCATTTTATCTCCAAGTGCTTTGAATCTGAGCCGCGCTTCAGCATTCAGCTCCCCTTCCGCACCTCTTTGAGAGAAGACATCATCCTGATGATCCTCAAGCCATGGTTGAGGCACCAACAGATTCCTGACACCAGCATTGTCGTTGACCGGCCCGATGTTGACATTAGCTCCCAGACTCCCATTGCCGACGCCCGTCGTATTGAGTCCGATGTTGGCCATCACGTTGCCATTAGCACTGTCGTTGCCCCCGGCCACGGGGACACCATTCTGCGGAGTATCAACTGGTGGAGGAGTAGGCACGGCCCCGCCATGAAGTATGCCGTTACTATCAACCCTGGAGATCAAAGGTTGAACCAAAGTCCTGAGCTGGTCCTGGCCATTGGCGACCACTTGCATCAGTTCCATAAAGCGATCCATCCTCTCACGGAGCTCCTGAACATCTGTCTGCACTTGATCCATGATCCTGGTCTGATTAGCTCGAGTTGGATAACGGTGAATTAGTCTCTGATCAATCCTGGAGTCACCGGAAACAGCCTGGGACCTGTGAACCTGAAAAAACCTGTAAACACTAAAGGTTAGGAAAAACAACAAAATGTACGCCATGCAAATGCTTCATGCAGATGCATGCGTGTGTCTGTGTGTTTGGGAGATTTCCCCCGATCCTAGTGCCTGAGTGCCAGTGCTGATAATAATAAGAAGAAGAAGTCCGGAGTCCAATCATGGAAACAACAATCTCATATATAAAGGAAAGCCTATCAAGGCAGTACATAGCATCAGCAAGTACAAGACGAATCAACAGCGTGACCTCAGCCAACAAGCCTGGTGATGGTCAGCATACAACAAAGATCAAAACAAAAGGAATACAACTAGTCAAGTACGGCCACGGGCGCGATACTCTGCTAATAACTCCTTTGTCTCTGGATGATCTGGAAAAGTGAGCAACCCCTCGACGAGTAGTTCCCTCTGCACAATGGTATACTGAAGTCCTTCGATTGAACTTTCCCATGCTCCTTCGCCGAAGCAATCTTCTAATTTCCGCTTCTTGGACTCAACCGTCAGCTTGCGCTCCTTCAGGTTAGCGAGAGCTTTGTTGAGCTGGCCTTCGGCGGCGTATCTGCGGGCGGTTTCTTCATCAAACCTCTGTTCACTGTCCTTCACCTCGGCTTCCAGCTTGGAGATCTGCAGCATCAGCTTGTCCTCCCGCTCTTTCCTGGTGGCCAGGGAAGCCTTCCAGTGCTGGTCGAACTTGGATATCCTCCGATATGCCTCGTCTAAATGCTGCTTCTTCGTAGCCAATACGTCGTTGACAGCCCTGAAGTCTTGACCCATGCGTTCCCGCTCGGCTATCTGCTTAGTCAGGTCTGTACCCAGTTGGTTCACCAACTCTGTCTGCTTTTTGAAAGAGTGAACGGCCTCGTTCCTTTCACTTCGAAGTTGAGCTGGCTCCTTCTCCAGTTCTGCGTTCGCCCGCTTCAATTCATCCCGCTCAGCTAATACCTGGTTATGCTGATGAATGGGCACAGTAGTAGGCTCTTCGATCGTTGGAGAGCTTTCTGGCTTAACGTGAGGAAACGGCATCCCTATAGCATTGGCTCTGGCTCTGATCCATACTGAGTATGGAGGGTAGGCTTGATTGTTGCTTTTTCCCAGCAAAGGCTTTCCTCGCTTACTGATACTATTCCACGCACGCTGAAGCTTGGACAACAAATCCCCTTCTAGAATACCGGTGAGGTACAGAGATTCCTGTACCTCTTCCTCCCTCGGCGGAGTTCTCAATGCATACGCGAACTGTTGAACCAGCAACGACGGATTGTAGTTTATGCAGCCCTTCCTACCTATCAGAGGTACATTAGAAAACCCGCTGCAACTGAAGATCACCTCAGTACCCAACCTGTCTCTGTCGAACCAATCAATATCCTCTGCAGATAAACTCATCAGACGCTCAGGCCACTCAGCTGTGGCTGCAGATGAGACAAAAGGACCCCTCTTAGGCAGATGGCTATCAAGCCATTTGTACAGCAGGGGTACGCAGCATGAGACATTCTTCCCCCTCCTGTTCTCATTCTTGTAGTGAACTGAGTGATAGACATCTCCGATCAAAGTAGGGACTGGATTCCCTGAAGCGAAGATGTGAAATGCATCAAAGTCTACAAAATCGGGCATGTTAGGGAACAGAATAATGCCGTATATGCATAGAGCGAGGATGGCATTGAACGCGTCCCAACATCTGTCCTTGGCACACTGCTGAGCCTTAACCACCAGAAACTGCAAGGAGAACCCAGGAACCTTGTTCCAACTAGTCAATACTAACTCGGAGGCGTCCAAATGAAGTGAAGGAGTTAAACCAGCCAGATCAGGCTCAGCATCCATATGAACAAAAGGCATCTGCCTTTTGATAGGCACACCTAGCAAGTCAGCATACTCTTCCAGCGTAGGTGCGAGAACGAAGCCCTGAAAAGTGAAACATCTCAGCGGAGGGTCATAGAACTGCAGCAGAGCGTGCAACCCATTCAACTCGAACGCAGAAGGCCTGCAAACCAAACTGAGCAACCTGCCATAAGATTTTCTGAACTCATCCTTCACAGAATCACCTGCTAGAGCTATCAAACCAGTCAACTTAGCCACATCAGGGGCAGGAAACTTGTAAGCCACGGTCTTCCTCAGAGAGCCCATAACAATACAATAGGAGGCAAGAAATCCTGGATCGGGGAAAACGGTACCTGCAACACAGACACACGTTAATGAAATGCAAATGAATATGCAAACTAATGCAAAATGCAGTCATGCAATAATATATCCGGGCAACTGGTGCTGTGGAGATTCTGTATCAACAAAACCACGACCACTGATGAGAAGAAAACCCTGGTGTAGGACCACAAATTTGATCTGCCAAGAACAATCATCTGATAGGACTATATACACAGGATCATAATTCTGCTCTGTCAAGAATAAATGTCTGATAATAAGGACCTCAGATGTATGATCAAGAAATATCTGCTGATGAGGTCTTCAGACCCCAAATCAAAAATCTGCTCTATCAAGAACAAACATACAGCTGCTGATGAGATCTTCAGACCCCACTCAAAGTCTGCTCTATCAAGAACAAACAACATCTGCTGATGAGATCTTCAGATCCCAAAATCTGCTCTATCAAGAATAAACAACTGATGACAATACTCTACTCTATCAAGAACAGCCATACACCTGATGATATGATCCTCTGATCAAAACCTGCTCTATCAAGAACAGACAAACACCTGATGATAAGATCCTCTGATCAGAACCTGCTCTATCAAGAACAGACAAATCTGCAACTGAGAAACCCTGGTACCAACAAAACTGATCCATTGTCAAGAAAACCAGGTAGTCTGAAGGTCAAGGTTTCCTGCAATAAACCCAATCCCACTCACAGGTATGGACCTAAACTGACTCAAGGTACGGCATCCTATGCATTCATCAGTGTCACAGACTTTCAAGAGGGGTGATACGATACCCAGAAGGTGTGGCATCACCAGCTCATGAAGCGGCCTCACTTAGCTGAATCACAAATGATCGGTCCCCAGAGTCGACAATCCACCAAACCAGCAATCGTCTCAACCCAAAGGGTTGAAAGTGAAGCCAACTGGATGAACCTCGTCTGAGCGTGGATTTCATGAGACACTAGTGCCTGCAAAGCAAGCACGCACCCACTAATTTCCACTCTAAGTCTATAGTGCACTCAAGCCTGGGTCTGGCTTCTCACTCATCAGAACTCCCATCCCACAACAGCACAAATAATCATATTATACTGAATATAAAATGCAGGAAATAAAGGCGAGAAGTAAAATGCGATAAATAAACGCAACCCAGCAGGTAAACATACAAGCGTTAGGATTAACTCTCGCAGGGAACCATTGAAGTCCTCAGCAGAGTTGCCAGTTGTCGCTTGCGCGAAAATAAGGTGACGGCACAACAGAAGAGTCGCCACCTTTCTTTATTTATCCCTCAGAGCGGGAAAGGAAACGATCGGAAAAACCTGACGAAAGAGGGTAAGACAAGGTCATCACAACCGTTGTCTGGATTCGGGAGTCGGTTACGCAAGGGGAAGGTATTAGCACCCCTCACGTCCATCGTACTCGACGGGATCCACGCTTGTTGGGTTTACTTGGACGGGTTGGTTTTATTCTATCTACCTATCAAGGCTGGCTGAAAAAGAAAAGAAAATGACTCGGCAAAGCGTCGCACTTTATGCCTACGTATTCCCATCAGAGAATGAGAAATCAGAGTCAACGTAGTTCGGCCTACGAAGGGTTATGGGGGAAGGTAGCTCGCCAAGACATCGCCATCTTGTGCCTACATACTCTCAACAGGCATGAGAGATCAGACCTCACATAGTTCGGGAAACTACGGTTTATTTCCTGTCTTTTACGAAAGAAGTGTTTTTTATTGTGTTTGCAATTTCAACCGCACTAGAGACTATGACCTGAGAGTGAATGCGTCGCATGTCACCCAAAGGGTACCATACTAAACATCCAGACTGTGGAAAAGAGACTCTCCCACAATCCTTCCTTAGATAGCTTAAGGCTCGTAACGTACGAAAGAAATCATTCATGATTACTGTGTCTTAAACTGTTTTGAGATGAGAAGAGAACAGGCCCAACTAGGAGGGAGACTATCAAGTCCTACTGTTATCATGCCATGGATTCATCCTATGGTTGAGGTTTGAACAGGGAACTCCTAGAAGTTGTCATGCATAGGTTTCAACCTAAGATTCTATCATCAAATCCTTATCAAAGGAAATGAGAGTCCTAAGGGATCATGTCAATGATACACCAAAACAGACAAAGCATCAGCTTAACAGTAAAATGCATGCAATGCAAGTGAGGGAGGAAATGTGTGTGGGGCTTCAGCCTCCACAAGATCATCTCAACCTCAAGCCAGAATGGATAACAGTAATCATACTGAAATATAAACAACATGCTATCAAGCAATAAATAGTAAACTACAATCATACAGATAAAATGAAATGAAATGCCATCAGGCAAACAAACCACATGGGCAAGGGAGCTGAGCTCTACCGAATACCCGCAAGCAAAGCCACACAGTAACAATACAAGCAGAGGGAGCAACTCAACCTCTAGTGCAATCATGCTCCTAGATTCTACCTAGTCTAGCTATGAACTTATTCTAATGCATCAAACAAGTCAAGCAAAACACATCAATACAGAAAAGAAAAAGAAGAAAACAGACCAACTTCTCTCTCAACTCCAAGCTTCAGCTCTCCAACAGCAACTCAGTCTTCAGACTTCAATCACTCTTGACAAACATCAGTTTGCTTTTCCAGGTTTCAACCCTACAGCATAAGTTTCAACTTATCTTCTCCTTTAAGCTTCAGCTTCTTGATCAGCTCCACCTTCAGGCTTCACCTAATCTTCAGGGATCTTCAAGTATCAACTTGCTCTTGTTGCTCTTCAAGCTTCAGCTGGGATGGCAATACTCAAGGATTCATCCTCTTCAATACTCTTCAATGAAGTCTTCATCTTTAAGCTCAAGCTCAACATCTCTCAAGACAATCAAACCAGAGAAAATCACTTACTGGATAAGCTGGGGGATATTGAACTGCTTATTGATCACCAAAGGTGACCTATAAGGGTCCAACATCAAAGGAATGGTTCCCTCAAAAGTTTTACTCCCTAGGTACATCACTTATCCCTCCAAAGGAGAGAGGTGTATACCATTGAAGGACTTTGAATCATAGGGAGGAATGGAGGTGAATGATACCATCCATGTTTGAGAAAGAAGTTATCTACATCTAAACTCTTCCTAATCCTTAACTCTAAAACAAAACAAAAAAGAAAAAGGACCAAGCTCTCAAGCTCCTCCATGCATCTTCAAGTCTTCTACTATGCTCCTCAATGCTCCACAATGAGATACCAAGCTTTCCAAGCCCACAAAGCAAAGCAACTAAAGAAAACATGCCCTAAAGGCAACACAAACAATCAACCAATACAAAAATCAACTAAAAATAGCATACTATTATATTAAATCCTAATATAATTTCTAAGGGATCCTTCATACCTACCCTTAATACCCATATATGTCCCATAGTCCAATTAGTCCTAAAAACCCAAAATCTAAAGTTATTATGGACCTATGTTGAAGTTTTAACCTAATTCTACACAACCTAATAGCATCTAATCAAAACTATCCTAAAAATCATCACAAAAATATGGAATTAATCCAGGGGGAACCTAAAACATATATCTAATTACCCTAAAAAGATTGACCTAAAAATATTAAGGGAGCTACCTAAACTAAAATCTACAAATTCATATATCAATATAAAAGAATTAAAAAGCAATAAAAGAATAAAATATGCAAAAAATATTAAAAATGCATGAAAGAGAAATATATTTATTTTATATTTTTCTAGACAAAAATATGAAGTGGGAGAAAAAACTCCCATTAAAAAATATTGATTTTTCTATTTGATATGATTTTTCAAAGTATGAGAAAATTTGGAGAAAAATTGGAGAAAAGTAAAATGATAAAGATGAGATGGGGTGCAGTCAGCAACAATATGCAGTTCAAATCTCACGTGGGCCCAGACTGGGGGGTACGAATAGAAATGCTCCTGGGCCCAATTAAACTCGGAAAAACAATTGAGAAAATCAAAAGAAAATAAAAAGGGCGCGGTGCAAAAAGAAACAATATTCAGTTCAAAATGGAATTGGGCCTCACAGGGGGGTGGGGATAGCAGTCCAATTCACTTAAGCCCAGAATCCCCTTTTAATGAAACGCAGCGTTTCATAGGGGTTCTGACTTTCCCTCTCAAACGAAATTAAACGTGAGCCTTTGGATCATGAGCAAGTCAACCGGTCAGCGCTTCATCCAACGGCTTGGAGATCGTCTTCAACCTTGGACCTAGGGTTTCTGCAACTTCCATTAAAACACAGCTTCCATGCACCAAACTTCTACCAACTCGTATGCACTCATTTCTTGACCAAATTCCAAACTGTAAAACCCTAAGTTGCTCAGAATTTCACCCTGAACACGATCATGGTACTAGAATACATTGAAAGAGCCTCTATCATGCAACCCGATAGTGAAACTCCATGAATCTCAAAATATCATCAATCTTCGACCTCAACCAAACTCAAATCTCTTGGTACTAAACTGATCCTCACATTACCCTAATCCAAATCAGCTAATAATCTTGCATTGACACTCATTAAATCACACATTCTTGCTCCATCAAGATTTGGTGTCCATGGCTGAAACTTCTCCAATTGATCCTAAACTCTTCATACATGATCACCTAGTTGTCTCTAACAGTTCTACACTAATAACTTAACCTAACCATGCCTAGATTATGAGGTGAAAGGGATTTTGCAAACCTGGCTTCTTGATATGGTAGATGATGAAACCCTTGCTTTCAAGGCTTGAAACTCTTCAAGAATACTCCTTGGATGATGAAAACTCTTCTGTTTGCAAAAGATTTGAGGGAAAGAGCTTGTACTTCAAGATCCAATGACAATTGCTTCTTTGCAAATCCAATGTGAACACCTTCAATCCTTCATCAATGGAGCTTCAATTCAGCATGCACACACTCAGAAAGATCTATGGAGAAGGTTTGTGAAGAAAAAATGGAGGGAAATGAAGAAGAATGAAGAGATTGAATGTGACTTGCAATGGAGGATTTTGGATTTCACTCTCTCTTTCATGCACCAATTCTCAGCAACCTTGCATCTGAGCAAGTTGCATTTGATATATAGAGAGGTTTAGAATCATCTAGAACCCCCTAGAACAATCCAATGAGAAATTCATCTTTTCATGTCATGGTATTTTGAATTCTCATTCTCCTTACATGGTATCTCATGCCAAACTTCTCATAATCTTTGTAACCAACTTGAATTTATCCCCACATGATATTTTGGATGAGTTACAATGCTTAAACACCTTGCTTGTTAAGTTTTGCCTTGGTTTGGTTTGGTACCTTAAGATGCAAGTAAGCTTTTTCCAAAGCAGCCCTATGATCCAAGCCTCAAATCAAAATTGTGGCTGAACCATTGTTCTTAGAATGTCATTTGGAGTCAAAATGACCTATTACACGACATGGTTTGGACTTATAACTTGGGATTTCCATTTTTCAAACTCACTTGAATTAACTTATGCCTCATTTTTAGGCCATTTTTATCACTTTTTGATATGAGCCTTTTCAACATCTCAAGAACTCCCTAATAGCCTTAAAACATCATTCTAAGCAAGTTTGATGTTGAAGATTTTTCAATTTGAAGCTTGGAAGTAGGAGATATGGCCTTATGCTTGAAATGACCTATAACTTTCAAATGACCAAAATGCCCTTGGCTTGTCAAAGCCATAAGTTGAGTTCTACAAATCCTATCAAGGACTTCTAGTACTCTCTAGAAAGCTAAGAAGATTCTATTCAACATTCATGTTGACCAAAAAATCATAGGAATCATCCTACTAGGGCAAAAGTTGTCTGCAAGTTGGGTGACTTTCAAGGACCCAGATTCACATACCTCAGATGACCTGTAATTTGTCAAAACCATAACTTGAGCTCCACAAATCCTATCAAGGACTTCTACTACTCAAATTAAAGCTAAGAACAAGCTCCACAACATTCATGTTGTGGGGAAGATGATATGACAATCACATCTTGAGCTAAACTGCCTTGAATATATTGATCAAACTAGGGGATTTTACACTGTCAATCCTTAGAAACCCTAGCTTAAAACTTCTCAAACTCCTCAATCATGATGAGTTGGTCTAGGAATCATCCTTATAGTATCTCAATACATCATTCCATGATCACATGGCTCTTGGATTAGGTTTCAACCTTCTCCAAATCATCAGTTGACCTAGGGTTGACCCAGTCAAACCCTAATTCCACCACTCATGGCTGAATCTTCTGAATTCTTGTTCAATGACCTCTCTAGGCTTCATGATGGATTTCAAGACATCTCATAAGCTTTCTCAAAGCTTCAAGTTCATCCTCATAGTCTCAGAATCATCTGAGGAGCACCCACAACTCTCAAGTTATGAGGCACACAACCTTGGTTTCAACCAATTCCTCTGAGGATCTCTTGGGTTCCCTGACAAAGGTATCAACTTTTGGAAATTGCAATAACTTTCTTGGCTAACTCCATAGTCTCATACAACTCTTGATGGGTAAATAAATGTTGGTCAGATTTTGGGGTGCAACAGACATACATAACCCGACCATACGTGTCTTCCTTCATTTACTGGCTGATACCATCTTAGCTAGAGAAAGCTCTAATAAGTGAAATTCCAAAGAATTCATTTTTTTATAAGCTACCCTTTATCGCAGGAGATTTAATCATGTGCCTTTTATGTTGGCACATATGTGCGCTGTTGTGAAAAAGAGAGGAATTGTGTCATTTGGGGGATTTATTACCTCTATTGCACATGCCCTCCAACTTGACGCTGATATAGCCACTTTACAACCACTCCCACCTCGCACCATAAAATTAATTTTTTTTGAGAGATATGCGATTGTGCAAGGTAAGGAAGGAGGAAGGATACACCCTCATGGTTTGAAATGTGGTTATACCGAGCGTAACTTTACCTTGTTCCCATCGTACCAATGTGCGACACCAAAGGAACTGGATGTATGATTTATATGCTAACCCTATTCTCGGTCTGTTGCCACCAAAGGTCCCGGAGGATGAAGGTAACGAGACCAATGATGAATATGAGCGGATGAACTAATCCCTTATTCATGATATTCCTCCTCAGGCATCACCTGCACACACTTCACCTTTTACTAACCCTTCTACAGGTGCACCTTCTGGAGTCTATATCATAAAGGAGATGTGGAGAGAGCAGTAAGCTCGTGAAGTGGAATGCGATGGCATGTTGTATGCCATGTATGAGCAACAATAAGATATGATGAACTTCATGTGTGAGTCACAACCATAAACTAAGTGATCTATGCGTACTATGGTGGAGTTTTAGCCCGCCGCCACATCTCTCTAGCAACGCCAGCAAGCTAGCTTCAACAACCATTATAGGTTGGTCGAAGCCACTCAAGATTCCATACTAGGATACCTTCGTGAGCTTTGATAAGCTAATGAAGCACTAGCAGCGAGGATTGAGCGGCTTGAGCTTTCACAGAGCTCACGACACCGAAGTAGAAGTCGTCGTCCTCGACATCCAAAGCAGGGAGGAAAGGGTACCAGTGGCCAGCAGTAGTCATATTTAGTTTCCACATATCTCTTTTTCACCTTTTATCGAAACATTTGGGACAATGTTCGGTTTAAGTGTGGGAGGAGATATTTACTGTTTTTACTATTTTTATTTCCCTTTATGTTTTTCATTTCATTTCCTTCTAGTTTATTTTTATGTTCTTAGCTTGTTTTTAGTTTGTTTTTAATAAATACATGTGCTTGACGAGTCGTATGTGTAGCTTGTCTATTTGCACCCATTTCTTGAGCCATAACAAGAAAATTTTGAATAAAAAAACAACTTTTATTTTGAAAATTGGGTTGTTAGACAAGTTTAAAATAGTTTGCAGTGACTTGGGAAAATTTTTGAAAAATCGATATCGTCTTGACACCGTAAGTTTCTTAAGTATAGGAATCGGTCCGGATACTTATTATGTGGTGGCCTTAAAATCTCACCCTTGAACTAATCCTTAAGTAGTTTATTTTAGAAGTCATCACCATCTTAGGTACCGCTAAGTGGGCGAACCGATGCAAATAGGTGAATGATCCAGTGAGAGAAAGAAAAAAATACAAAAAGAAAGCATTTTGGAAAAAGAATCTGCCTTCTAAGTTAGGTAACCCTCACTCGGTTACTTAGCCCAACGGTAGCGAAACTTCAAAAATAAAATTGCTTATGTGTCTGTGTTAAAGAAAAAATCATTGACTTGGACACAATATTGGATCAGGATCACCAACAGGTTTGTTCACCATGCAAGTACAAGATAACGGTCTTAATGTGATTGCGTATGAATGAAAAAGGATAAAAGAGGGATGAGCAAGTTAGGCCTAGATATAATGACATGATGTTGATTGGTTTGTATAGGAAAGAAACTTATGACCCCAACCCGCGGAAAGTGTCACTATGATATCCTTGGTTCAGTAGTTAGTACCTATTGACGCAACCTTGATCAAACTAAAATTCTTTAGCCTGAATTAAATACTTGTGTGTTGTTATTTTTCTTTTATGCTCATGAGAGTTTGTTTAAGGACAAGCAAAGGTTTAAGTGTGGGAGAATTTGATAACACTAAAACACATTGCGTATTTGGCTCAGATTGCACATGTTTATTTTTGTTTAATTGTTATTTTCTTGCATTATGCTTGTGTTTTGTCTTGTTTTCAGGTACATTGTCCAATAAGAGCCTTCCACGAAGAAATGGAGCGAAAAGAGCAGAAAACAGAGTTTTGGGTGAAAATTACACACACGGCGTTCCACATGGCGTTGGCCATGAGGTAGCCATGACGTGTAGGGTTTCTCCCACGTTCTAACTGTCACTTGACCATGTCCACCACCATTTGTTCACATGGCGGACACCATGTCTAGACGGCGAGCACCATCTGTGTATTAGGTGGTCCGGTCAAGGACGGGTGGAGCATGATGCCATGACCAAAAATATTTCCTTCACACGATTTCTAAAGGAGTTATGTAACTTTCAAAGCACTGTTACACTATAAATAGGACCTAGATCTTTAGTTTTAGGCATCCAGTCTTAGTTCTCAGCATAGGCATATATTCAGAGTTAAAGCGATAAACTGTCACATCGAAGGGTTATCGCACATTTGTTGTAACTGAGGTTGGAGCATCGTAGCATAGGAACTTTAATCTTGCCATCATTTTTACTTTCAAGTCAGATTTACTTTCCAGCATTGTACCAGATTCAAGTCTCCGATTTGGAGCAGGTTTTATTTTACTCGTACTTTCATAATTTACTTTCCGCTTTGCTTTAATTTGTTTAATTTTCGCATGATTTATTTATCGCTTTTTATTTTAGAGATTTGTTTCTAAGAGTGAACTTAAGAGTGACACTTTGGTTCTTACCCTTGGAAACCGATCACGCCTTTATTTTTCACAAGATTTATTTATTGCTTTTTATTTTAAAGATTTGTTCTCTAAGAGCAAACTTAAGCGTGACACTTTTGTTCTTACTTTTGGGAATCAATCACACCTTTATTTTTCTGCACGATTTATTTATTGTCTTTTATTTTAGAGATTTGTTTTCTAAGAGTGAACTCAAGCGGGACACTTTTATTCTTCTGAAAACCAATCACGCATTTATTTTCCCGCATGATTTACCTATCGCTTTTATTTCCAAGATTCGTTTTCTGAACTGAACCTAAGAGTGACACTTTTATTCTTCTCGAAAAACCAATCACGCGCGTTTTATTTCCATAAATGATTTATTCTACAAACAAATTATTTATTATGGTTAGCACCATCATATCTAGCTAAATTTGTTGTGCTAGGATGTGAGGACCGTCGTTTCGACGGTACTCCATATGTTGTATTTGTAGAAACACTTTAGGGGATTTTTTGGATTTTAATGCAACTTTTCTGAACTTAAATTGATCAACCATTATGTGAACGAGACCGTGTTTCTATTCACGTAATAACCGTGACTACGTCAGGTAAGATCGAAAGTCGTCAAATACTTTAGATAAGAGTTGGTTAGTTTTTAATTGGTAAAAACAGCGAAAGCGCTTTATTAATTAATTAGGGAAGTTTGGTATTATTAGAAAGTGATTTTAAAACTATTTTTGGACGCGTTTATAGATTTAGGATCCGGTTGGCCGAGCATATGCCGAAAACTCTTTGATATTAAAGTTTCCAATCAAAAACACTTTTTAACTGAGTCTTAGAAGTAGTTATATAAAAAGGACTTCTTCACTTTAACTCAAGATGCGAACGGTGCAACACGAGCGGCTGGTATAAATTAAAGGTTATGTCTGGTTTCGATTACGCTATCACGACAGTTTCTTTTTAATTAACTCTTTTTCAAGGAAGAAAATATTGTCCGATAAGTATTACTACTTAGACAATATGAGTATTGTTTGATCGATGGGAATTACATTCCAGTATGCCTTTATTCTGAATTTAAACTCATTCCTTAACTTTTATTTTCTCTGTGTGTATTACTCTCTATTTTCAGTAGCTTTAGATAAACATCGTAACAATAGTAATCGATAGATTGACATTGGCCTCTATGGGATCGATAATATTTTATATTACTCTAACGTACTCCGTATACTTACGGATAGCACTCATCACTTGGCTATTCCACGAACAACAGAGCCTATAGAGTTTTTAACACAAGAACCAAGACGATGATGGAGTCTATTAATTTGGTAATAGATGACTCAGTACAAGAGAGGCATACAGATGTTAAAGATGATGTTGAGACACCACCTCAGGAGACTATCACAAAAGAAAATGAAGTTGACAATAACATCAACAATGATCATGTCATTGTGGAAGATGGTGACAATCAGAAAAATAAAGGACCCTCTATCATAATTCAGAAGGGTCATCCCAAGGAGATCATAATAGGAAATCCAAATGAAGGGGTTATTACAAGGTCAAGAGAAATGGTATCCAATGCTTGTTTTGTTTCAAAAATCGAACCTAAAAATGTGAAAAAAGCTCTGACTGATGAATTATGGACTAATGTCATACGGTATGAATTGGGGCAGTTCAAAAGGAATGAAGTTTGGGATTTGGTTCCTAGACACGAGGGAACAAATGTCATTGGAACAAGATGGGTATATAAGAATAAGTCTGATGAAAATGGAGTGGTTACTAGGAATAAGGCCATACTTGTGGCACAAGGGCACACTCAAATTAAAGGAGTTAACTTTGATGAGACCTTTACATCAGTTGCTCGTCTTGAATCTATAAGAATCTTACTAGGGATAACATGTTTATTAAGATTTAAGTTGTATCAGATGGATGTAAAAAATGCCTTTCTAAATGGGATCTTACAAGAGGAAGTTTATGTTGAACAACCAAAAGGATTTGTGGATTCCACTTTTCCAAATCATTTTTACAAACAAAAGAAGGCTCTTTATGGTCTAAAGCAAGCTCCTAGGGCTTGGTATGAAAGATTGACAGAATTTCTGGTCAAAATAGGTACAGAAAATGAGGAACAGACAAGACATTGTTTGTTAAAGAAAAGGATGGCAAGCTTATGATTGCTCAAATATATGTTGGTGACATTAATTTTTGGTGGTGTCAGACTAGATGGTCCAACATTTTGTCAAAGCAAATGTAGTTTGAGATGAGTTTAGTAGGCGAATTGACCTATTTTCTCGGACTACAGGTTAGACAAATGGATGTTTCTATTTTCATATCCCAAGATAAGTATTCCAAGAACATGGTAAAGAAGTTTGACATGGAGAAGGCTAATTGTAGATGTTCTTGATTGGCTGCATTTTATGGTAAAACAATGTTGTGCGTAGATGTCTTGACTGATGTCATGACATTCGTGTGTAGTGTTCTGTAGGGTAAGTTTGGTTAGCTAATAACAAAGTGTATTAGATGTCATACTGAATGTTATGACATCAGGTAGCTGACATCAAGGGCGCGTGTTTGTTTTTCTGGTATAATGATTGAGTTAGCTCAGGCTAGATTCCAGGAAACATATTAGGGCGCGTAGTTATCTCAGGCGAAATGCTAGGCAATGCTGAGGATAACATGAAATGCCTATGACCTAATTGACAGAACTCTGATTTATGAAAAGAGGTTTAACTTGGTTAAACCTAATTGTTGCACTGAGGCCCAAGGAACTTACGCTGCCTATAAATACAGAAGTGGCAATCCTAATTCAGAACGAAGACTTAGAGATTTTACAGAGTGTGTTTGTGAGTGAAGAATTCTGTTTGTTCTTCATGTGTGTTTTGTGTCTTAGGATTACTTGTGAGCCAAGAAATTATCACCTGGATGATTTCTTTGGACTAGTGTGTTTTGAGTTGTACTTTGTTTGTGTCACTCTAAGCTTTTAAGCACGAGTGCCGTGTCTCTTGATTGAAGTTGTGAAGCAAGATCAAGATTTGTTTGAAGTGTGTCTTCATTTTTATCTATAACTTTAATTGATTGATATCACTGTTATGATTGAGGGGGAGTGAGTTGGTACTCAGGTCTAGTGTTATGCTGAAGTTGCATTGGGTAGGTCTTAAGTGAAGAGTGCAAACTGGTAGTTTAGCTCTGAATTAACACTGCTTATAGTGGATTTCTTCCCTGGCTTGGTAGCCCCCAAAGTAGGTGCGATTTGCACCGAACTGGGTCAATAATTCCTTGTATTATTTGCCGCCTTCTTTAAGTGTTTTACTGCTTAGCTTAATTGTCTGTTCAGTAGTGGATGTCATAACATCCAGTATAACATTGATTGTCTGATACTAGAATTTCAATTGGCATCAGAGCAGGCACCCTGCCTGTTATTTTCTGGGTGATATCTAGGGAAGAAAAATTCGGGTACTATGGACAAGGATATAGGATTCACAAATAGACCACCAATTCTGGATGGTTCTAACTATGACTACTGGAAACCTCGTATGATATCTTTCTTGAAGTCTCTGGATAGCAAGGCCTGGAGAGCAGCTAACTCAAGATGGTAACATCCAGTGAAAATGGATAAAGATGGAGCAACTGTGATAATACCTGAAGAAGAGTGGAGTAAAGAGCAAGAGGCCTTGGCTCTTGGGAATTCTAAGACTCTGAATGCTTTATTCAATGGGATAGATAAGAACATCTTCAGACTTGTGCATCACTGTGAACTGGCCAAAGAGGTTTGGGATACTCTCAAAACAACTCATGAAGGTACCTCTAAGGTCAAGATGTCTAGATTACAGATGCTGACTGAAATTCTGGTATGCAGGTCTCATATGTCCTAAGAGATTCTAAGAACATTGATCTTTGCTGAAACAAGGAAGAGGATAGACCATGACCATTTTAAATTCCTTTAAGAATTGACAATGTCATGACGTCTGCTGTAACATCAGCAGACAGACAGACTATTTATCTAACCATTTAAATTGTACAGAATCGTAAATGCTAAAAGATAAATAACACACTGAATTGTTTACCCAGTTCGGTGCAACCTCACCTACATCTGGGGGCTACCAAGCCAAGAAGAAAATCCACTATTAGCATAATCAATTCAAAGCTAAACTCCCCCGTTTACAACTCCTCACTTAATCTCTACCCAATGCAATTTCTGCCTAGAATCCACTAGACAAGAGACCCCGCTCACTCCCCCTTAATCACCGCAGTAATAATCAATTCAATACAAAAGACAGACTTTAGAAGACACTCTTCAAAGTCACAACACTTAATTTTGCTCAACAGCTTCAATCAAGAACAATACATTCTTGCTTAAAAGCTTTGAGTGACACAATGAACACAATAATTCATACACACTAAACCAATGCAATTATACAACAGACAATTGCTTCGCACACAAGGAATCCTAAGACTCTTAAACACACGTGAAGAATAGAGTTCTTCACTCACAAATATGTATATCACAATGTATCAAGAGATGCAAAGGATGACTTACAAAGTCACACACAATGGACTCTCAAAACCCTAAACCTCAATCCTACACTCAAGTTTTTCTTGTTATGAGTAATTGATTTTCCCTTGCTTCTGCGCCTCCTTTTATAGCAATGCAGACCGGGCTTGGGCTGGTCACAAGTAACAAACATTAGGTTTAACAAAGTAAATCTAATTCCCACAATTCAAGGTGCTTTCAAATAGGTCATAGGTGTTTCATGATACGCTCAGCACTGCCTAGAATCTCGCCTGAGTTAACTATGGAACCCTAATAAGTCTCCTAAAATCTAGCCTGAGCTTACTCATGCATTATAACAGAAAACCAACATGCCCGCTGTGCATGTCAGCTACCTGATGTCATGACATTCAGTAAGACATTCAATTCTCTTTGTGCCAGCCAACTAAACTTTCCTTGTAGTGAACTTCTGCAGAATCTTCTTCATAACAACAGAAACAAATGTTTTATAGTTTCCTAAAAAGTCTCAAAGATCCTTTTTATGAACACCAATTAAATCTTCACTTTGTTCCTAATGAATCACTCTGACCTGCACACACTGATGATGTATATCCAACAGGATCTCATCAAACCAAAATACCTTTTTCAAGAGATATAAAATAGTAGCTCCTGATGTACTAGACAATGATGTCATGACATTGGTAATGACATCTTGATTAAAACATATGACAGCAGTTCTGTCATATCAGGTATAGCAATGTCATGACATTGGCAATGACATCAGTGCAGGATCATGTTTTACCAAAATTTAGCCAATCATCGAACCATAGAATCATGGAACTAACAATCTCCCCCCTTTGGCAAATTTTGGCTAAAACAACCAACCAACTTATCAGGGCAGCAGCAGTAACAATCATCCAACCTCTCAAACTATCATGCTCCCCCTTAATAAGTCTCCTACACAATACTACTCTTTCCTTAGCAGTAGCAACAACACTTTACTCCCCCTTGGTTTACTCAAAAATTGACAAAAATTGGAGTAAATGTACATATAAACTCAGATGCACCCAAAAACTGAATCACAAACATCATACTTCAAGGTAAGCTTCAGTTGACAAACTGCACATGGTGTCCAAACATCCAGTCATCTCATAATCTCCTAAGAGATACACAAGTTGTTTGATCTCTAATCAATATAAAGACTGCACCACTGCAACAACAATCCATGGACAAGGATTTAAACCCTCTTACTGAACTCACTCAACCATAGCTCCTTGAGAATACACCCTGGCCTAACACATCCTCACAAGTTGTCATAACTACTTAGATAGTCAAGAAGTCATGCATACGAAGGTCTCAGAAGGGCACACCAGCAGCAGCTTACTAGATCATTATAAACACTAGAACCTCATAGAGAGAAATAAACTCTCATGAAGCTTCCTCAGAGGCACAATGTTCAGACATCCTGTCTGACATTACAAAAATTATTCTTAAGCATCTTGAGGCATAATTTCTTCATAAACCAGTCAGACTGTAAGCACCAAGGCATGAACTACATCTTCTCTTGTACAGATCCATCAATAGAACGATTCTTCACCATGAACATTGTCACTGAATCATGAGTTCTTGCCTTATCTGAAGTTGCACCTTCAGGAGTGACACTTTTGATATCACCAATTAAAGGATAATCAATTAAATACTTACCAAGTAACAATTGATTTTAAATCCCCTATTTGAGACACAAAAATATTCTGTAGAGAAAAATAAATTCTCCCAGACAAAAACCAATGAAATTTCCTAGGTCATTCATAAGGAGTAAGCATAGTCCTAGTTCAAGCCAACACAAGTAATGCAGTTACACATCATACAAGTACACAATTCTCCCTGTCATGTATAATTAACACTCCGCCTAAAAAAGAGAACCCAAACACATGAAGAATCACTGCAACCTTACACCGCTTGATTCACAAACCACACTAGAACAAGTATCAAAAGTAGTTGCAGGATAGACATAGATTTCTGTGAGATTCCTCAGATTTCAGCTTTGAGAGACTAAGAAAATCTCCAAGATGTCAGAGTGAATATCCTTCCTTATGCACAAGATCAAGGCTGATGGTGTCTTGATCTTCATCTATCAAACAAGACAAAACACTTGGATAGAGGCTCAAAAATATGATTTGATCCATTGATACCCAACACCGTCAGGTTCACCATGATCTAGAGCAGCAACATAATGTCACAACATTTGGTATGACATTCCATCCCCCTAGAGACATACAGTCACAAACTGCTTGAAAACCACAAATAATCTTGAGGAATAATTGTACTATTGTAGTAACAGATCCTAGATGGAAGTATAACTCCCCATATCAAGGCGTCCAGTGCTCTTTTTCCAGAAGCACGTGAATGGAAAACATAAGACTCATCTTCATGTCTTCAAGAGCTCACTCTTTGTTCAACATACCTGTTGAATGCATTCACTTACTGCTTGAACCACAAGCAACTAGTACACCCATCAGATAGAAGCTCTCCCCCTATTTTCTATAAAAGATGCTCCAAGATCACCACAGTATCTCAAGACAAACCTCATGCTCATACAGTGAGAAGGTACCAAACTGTTCCACTTCTTTCTAGAGTTACCACTCCTCCACAAGACTTCTGGCCTGAACAAGATAAACACCTCATAATCCAAGACATTCTTTCCTCATCATTCTCCTATATGATAAGTAAGAACATTTTTGGTTTAACTGGTGAATCTTCACTCATAAGTCCAGATTTTCATGCAATTAGCCACTCCAGTCTTGTACTATACTCTCACATCATACTCCAAGATATCCCCTTTACCTCATCATTCTCCCGTATGACAAGATAGAGTACTTCTTAGTCAGACTGTGAATCACAAGTTCCACACCAGATCTTCAAGTCCTTCTCCAAGTAGAACCAAACCCGATGATACATATCACAGACACATCATCCCCTAGTTCTTTATATGCCCACAACTGGACTTACTACTGCCTAGTAGTCCAACTGAAGATCTTCAGAGAATACAGCTCCACCAACTTGATCAAATACCTCTCCAAAAGAAGGTAATCTTCCATAAACAACTTAGGGCTTCTACCACAAGCACCAATATGTGAACAGAACCAAACCCTCCTTTGATCATCAACCAACTACCCTTCTGCACAAGAGTAATTAGTTCTAAGCTCTCTGCTTGGAACCATATTAGAGACCAACCAAATGCCACAGTTTGGTTAACTCAACTTCTTTCAGAGCTCTAGAACATCTAAGCAAGTGTGATCTTCATATCCTACATGCTCCAAGGCAACTTGGATACACCAAGACTTGGTCCTATAACATCTACTCTTTCACACAGCTCCTGTAAACTGCATGAGATAGTATCAATTCCATTCATACCCGAGAAGATCAACCTATCTTACAATGATGAGCCACAACATCAATTAAGGTCCTGAAGTTTGCTTGATGTCACAACATCTGAAAAGACATCCTGCTGGAAAATTCAGTCCCTCATCAAGAGTTCCATGTTCACATAGACTTGATTACTGATAGCAAGTTTGAGTAGACAACCTGTGTTCTGCATTTGCTTCAAAATACTCCTCTTTAGAAAAACCAACTGTGCCAAGGCTTGATTCTTCAGAGAAGATTAGTCACAAGAGATCTTTACAGAAGGAATCCCGCTTTCCTTAAGTAGAGATTTCTTTAGAAGGCCAGAGATAACTGCTACTTATCCTTGTCCTCCAAGATGAGTATGGTCACATGTTCCTATGCACTTAGATCAGAATTAAACTGACCCAAGCAATGCTATTCCTAACACCAAATTCTAGACAAGTTTCTTGCCATGAAACTTTCTAGATAGTGATCAGATGCTTTCACATGCTGCATTCCAATACTTATGGATAAACTGATCCAAACAAGATCTTCATTTTCACTTCCACCAGCACTACATTCTAGTTTTAGTTTCTTGCCAGGAAACTTACTAGAATAAGGATAGATCCTACCACACATGTGTATGGTACCAAGATCATCAGCTATATCTCCTTTGATCTAGTGATTCACTCCTTGAATCAACAGAATTCTGCACAATTTCTGCTAATGGAATGTCTCAACATCTGGTTGAACATCAGATCCTTAAACAGATCAAGGGCATGATACTTGTGTTACAACTGATGAGACAACTTGATCATCAATTAAGGATAACCCATTAAATATTTGAGAATATCTCAAATAGCAATGAATCTTAAATCCTTATAATAAATCCTTCTCTTCATCAATCTTGAACTTGATGGATAACCAATTAAATATGTGTGCAGTCCATAAATAGCAATTGATCTTAAATCCACACAACTTCAGGAATACCCAGGCTGAAACATCAAGGCTGACACCCTTGACTCAACCTGCCTATGACTTCCTCTGCTGATAGAATCCCTGTAAGTCATGAGTGGTGAAAATAAATCACCTCCCACTATCTTTTCTAACAAAGCTTTCAGCAACCTGCCATAGCCATATATCACATTGTATACAGTATGCACAATACTCTCTCAAGGCTACCAGAGTTCTTTCACCAGAAAAATATGCAGCGGAACCACCAAAAGAACATCTTCAACATGCCCTAAACACAATGTCAGAACATCTTGTAGGTCATCATACAGAAGTAGCCACTCCTCCTTTGGCAACACATTCACCAAGTCATAGTAGCTCCTATATCAGAGGGCACAGTCGCAGATACACAGAATCCTTTGCAACCTCCTTCTAACCTCCATAAGCAGCAGCTCAAATGTTTAGAAAGATCATCAACTCAGCTACCACTTCTCCTTGTTCAAAACACCAGAAAGTATCTCCCAAGATCTCATCCAGAATAGACATGATGCCTGCTCTGATACCAATTGAAATTTTGGTATGCAGGTCTCATATGTCCTAAGAGATTCTAAGAACATTGATCTCTGCTGAAACAAGGACGAGGACAAACCATGACCATTTTAAATTCCTTTAAGAATTGACAATGTCATAACCAATGTCATGACGTCTGTTGTAACATCAGCAGACAGACAGACTATTTATCTAACCATTTAAATTGTATAGAATTGTAAATGCTGAAAGAAAAATAACACACTGAATTGTATACCTAGTTCGGTGCAACCTCACCTGCATTTGGGGGCTAGCAAGCCAGGAAGGAAATCTACTATTAGCATAATCAATTCAAAGCTAAACTCCCTTGTTTACAACTCCTCACTTAATCTCTACCCAATGCAATTTCTTCCTAGAATCCACTAGACAAGAGACCCCGCTCACTCCCTCTCAATCACCGTAGTGATAGTCAATTCAATACAAAAGACAGACTTTAGAAGACACTCTTCAAAGTCACAACACTTGATTTTGCTCAACAGCTTCAATCAAGGACAATACACTCTTGCTTAAAAGCTTTGAGTGACACAATGAACACAACAGTTCATACACACTAAACCAATGCAATTATATAGTAGACAATTGCTTGGCACACAAGGAATCCTAAGACTCCTAAACACACGTGAAGAACAGAGTTCTTCACTCACAAATATGTTTATCATAATGTATCAAGAGATACAAAGGATGACTTACAAAGTCACACACAATGGACTCTCAAAACCCTAAACCTTAATTCTACACTCAAGTTTTTCTTGTTGTGAGTGCTTGATTTTCCCTTGCTTCTGCGCGTCCTTTTATAGCAATGCAGACTGGGCTTGGGCTGGTCACAAGTAACAAACATTAGGTTAAACAAAGTAAATCTAATTTTCACAATTCAAGGTGCTTTCAAATAGGTCATAAGTGTTTCATGATACGTTCAGCACTGCCTAGAATCTCGCCTGAGATAACTAGGGAACCCTAATAAGTCTCCTGAAATCTAGCCTGAGCCTACTCATGCATTATAACAGAAAACTAACATGCCTGTTGTGCATGTCAGCTACCTGATGTCATGACATTCAGTATGACATTCAATTCTCTTTGTGCCAGCCAACTAAACTTGCCTTGTAGTGCACTTCTGCAGAATCTTCTTCATAACCTCAGAAACAAATGTTTTATAGTTTTCTAAAAAGTCTCAAAGATCCTTTTTATGAACACCAATTAAATCTTCACTTTATTCCTAATGAATCACTCTGACCTACACATACTGATGATGTATATCCAACAGGATCTCATCAAACCAAAATACCTCTGTCAAGAGATATAAAATAGCAGCTCCTGTTGTACCATACAGCGATGTCATGACATTGGTAATGACATCCGAATTAAAACATATGACAGCAGTTCTGTCATATCAGGTACAACGATGTCATGACATTGGCAATGACATCAGTGCAGGATCATGTTTTACCAAAATTTAGCCAATCATCGAACCATAGAATCATGGAACTAACACTGACAACTAAGTTTGAGAATCTGAGAATGAAGAAGGATGAGATTGTTCATGAATTCTACATGAATATTCTGGGGATTGCCAATACTTCACGAGCTTTAGGAGAAAAAATGTCTGAAGAAAAGCTTGTAAGGAAGATACTCATATCATTGCCCAAGAGATTTGCCATGAAGGTTACTGCTATTGAAGAGGCTCAATATATAAGCAACATGAAGGTGGATGAACTCATTGGTTCTCTCCAAACCTTTGAGATGGGAATGTGTGAAAATGCTGAAAAGAAGAACAAAAGCATAGCTTTTGTATCAAATGCTGAAGAGGACTCAGGTGAAGGCAATGGTGGGAGTGAGGAAAATCTATCAGAAGCTATAACTATGCTTGAAAGACAATTCAACAGACTCATGAAAAGAATAGATCAGAAGGGCCGACCTAATGTCAAGAACATCTCCTCTGACATCAACAGAAGAGGCAAATCTGAAGAAAAGTCCAACCAAGGCAAAGGAATTCAGTGTCATGAATGTGAAGGCTCCGGTCATATTAAAACTGAATGTTCCACTTACCTCAAGAAGCAAAAGAAATGTTTAATTGTCACCTGGTCTGATGGAGATTCTGATAGTGGATCAGAAGAGGAATCTGCAAAACATGTCACTGCACTAACTAGTTTATGTGTATCTGATGATAATTCTAGTGAAGATGAGCTAACTTTTGATGAGCTTGCAGCTTCATATAAAAAACTGTGTATCAGAAGTGCTGAAGTTTACCAACAAGAGGAGAAGCAAAAGAAACTCATAAGGGAGTTGGACTGAGAAGAAAGAAAATCTTGCAACCATAGACTCACTCAACAGTGAGGTCAGTTTGTTAAATTCCAAACTTGATCAGATGTAAAAGTCTGTCAGGATGTTGAACAATGGGTCTGACACTCTAGAAGAAATTCTACAAAGTGGTCAGAAAGCAAGAGACAAGTCTGGAATAGGTTTTGTTCGTGAAAAGGAACCCATCTTAGGATTCAAGAGAACAAAGCCTAAAAATCATAGGTTAAATCGGATGTCACGACCAATGTCTCAACATCAGGGGAACAGAAGCATGAACCAGACCAGGAGAAAGTTTCAAAGGTGGAGGTATCACTACTGTGGAAGATTTGGACACATAAAGCCTTTTTGCTTCAGGTTGCATGGATTTCCAACCCACGCTCATCAAGTCAAACCCAAACAGGATGCTCCTATCAAGAAACAACAATGGGTTGTCAAGAAGGTTGCTCTAATAGCTCATACCTCTCTAAGGGTATCAGCTAAAGAAGACTGGTATTTTGGTAGTGGTTGTTCCAAACATATGACTGGAATAAAGAACTTATTGGTGGACATCCACTAGTTATGTGACCTTTGGTGATGGAGCTAAAGGGGAAATCAAAGGTGTTGGAAAACTGGAGTTTTCTGGAGTTTCTAACCTAGACAATGTGTTGCTGGTAAAAGGACTGATTGCCAACCTTATTAGTATCAGTAAGCTCTGTGATCAAGGACTAAATGTCAAATTCACTAAGGGAGAATGTGTTATCACAAATGGAGAAAAAGAGGAAGTCATGAGGGGATCTAGGTCTAAAGACAACTGTTACTTATGGGAGCCTAAAGTCTCAAGTAACTCCACTGTGTGTTCTATGGCCAAAGAAGAAAAGGAGGTCAAACTGTAGCATCAAAAACTTGGACATCTTCATCTAAGAGGGATGAAAAAGATCATATCTAAGGAAGTAGTGAGAGGAATTCCCAAGTTGACTATTGATGAAGGAAAGGTATGTGGTGAATGTCAAGTTGGCAAGCAAACCAAGGTGTCACACCCAAGAATTGGACATCTTACAACATCCAAAATTCCGGAACTGTTGCACATAGACTTGATGGGACCAATGCAGGTAGAAAGAAGAGGTATGCCTATATGGTTGTTGATGATTACTCCAGATACACCTGGATAAGTTTCATTAGAGAAAAATCAGATGTGTTTGAAGCCTTCAAAGACCTTTGTATTATACTTCAAAGAGAAAAGGAAAGTGGTGTTGTCAAGATCAGAAGTGATCATGGAAAGGAGTTTGAAAACTCTAAGTTTGTTGAATTCTACTCATCTAAAGGAATCAACCATGAATTCTCCTCCCCTGTTAATCCTCAAAAAATGGCGTAGTGGAAAGGAAAAACAAGACTATTCAAGAATCTGCTAGAGTCGTGATTCATGCAAAGAAATTACCTATGCACTTTTGGGCTGAGGCAATGAACACAACCTGCTATGTTCACAACAGAGTCACCTTGAGAAAAGGAACTTCCTCCACTCTATAAGAAATATGGAAAGGAAGGAAACCAACTGTGAAGTATTTCCATGTTTTTGGGAGCAAGTGTTACATTCTGATAGATCATAAACAAAGGAGAAAAATGGATCCCAAAAGTGATGAAGGCATATTCTTGGGTTATTCTACCAACAACAGAGCATATATAGTATTCAACTCCAGAACAAATGTCTTGATGGTATCTATTAATGTTATTATTTATGATCAGCATGAAGAAACCAATGTCATGAAGGATGTTGGAACATTCCTTGAGACACCTACTGATGTTATGGTCAATACTGAAGATCCTCAAGTGTAACTCCAGACTCTGAGTCAGAAGCTCCCAACAAGGAACCTTCTATCAGAATCCTGAAAGCTCATCCCAAAGATCTTATCATTGGATACTCCAACAGTGGTGTAAGTACCAGATCTAGAGGAATCATCTCAAATTCATGCTTTGTATCCAAGATTGAACCCAAAAATGTGAAGGAGGCTCTAATGGATAAATATTGGATCAATGTTATGCAAGATGAATTAGAAAAGTTCAAAAGGAATGAAGTATGGGAATTGGTTCCAAGACCTGAAGGAACAAACATCATTGGCACCAAATGGATCTACAAGAACAAATCTGACGAAAAAGGAGTTGTAACCAGAAACAGGGCCAGACTGGTGGCATAAGGCTATACTCAAGTTGAAGGGATTGATTTTGATGAAACTTTTGCACCTATTGCAAGACTTGAGTCAATAAGACTGTTTTTAGGAATTGCTTGCATTTTAAAGTTCAAATTATTCCAGATGGATGTGAAAAGTGCCTTTCTAAATGGATATTTGAATGAGGAAGTTTATGTGGAACAACCCAAGGGATTTGATGATCCTAACCTGCCAGACCATGTATACAAATTGAGGAAAGCTTTTTATGGATTGAAACAAGCTCCTAGAGCTTGATATGAAAGACTGACTGAGTTTCTCACTGCTAATGAGTACAGGAAAGGAGGGATAGACAAGACCCTCTTTGTGAAGGATGAAGGTGGAAAAATCATGATTGCTCAAATCTATGTGGATGACATAGTTTTTGGTGGAATGTCAGATAAAATGGTTAAACAGTTTGTCAATCAAATGCAATCTGAGTTTGAAATGAGTCTGTATAGAGAATTGACATACTTTCTTGGGCTGCAAGTCAAGCAAATGGAAGACTCTATCTTTCTCTCCCAAAGTAAATATGCCAAAAACATAATCAAAAAGTTTGGCATGGGTAATGCTAGTCACAAAAGAACACCTGCACCCACTCATCTGAAGTTATCTAAAGATGAAGGTGGTACCGGTGTTAACTAAAGTCTGCGTAGAATTATGATTGGAAGCTTGTTATATCTAACAGTCAGTAGACCGAATGTTGCCTTTGCAGTTGGTGTGTGTGCTAGATATCAAGCAGATCCCAAGGTGAGTCACTTAAATCAAGTCAAGAGGATTCTCAAATATGTGAATGGAACTTGTGATTATGGTATGTTGTATTCTCATGGATGTGCCCCTATTCTATATTGGTATTGTGATGCTGGTTGAGCTGGGAGTGCTGATGACAGAAAAAGCATATATGGTGGATGTTTCTTCTTGGGGAACAACCTCATATCATGGTTCACCAAGAAGCAAAATTGTGTCTTCCTATCCACTATTGAAGCTGAATACATAGTAGTTGGTAGCAGTTGTTCCCAACTGGTACGGATAAAGCAAATGTTGACTGAGTACAATGTCACTCAGGATGTCATGACATTATATTGTGACAATCTTAGTGCTATCAATATTTCTAAGAACCCAATTCAGAATAGCAGAACCAAGCATATTGATATCAGACATCACTTCATAAGAGACCTTGTGGAAGACAAAGTAATTACCCTGGAGCATGTGGCCACGGAACTACAACTTGCTGACATTTTTACAAAAGCTCTAGATGTCACTCAATTTGAAAATTTAAGGAGCAAATTGGGAATTTTCATGTATGAGGGGTTATAGCAATTACTGGCACGAAGGGGTTTTAAGACTTTAATGCATTCAACGCCCTTGACCACTAGAGCTCTCTATTCCACACAAATGGGTTATCTCACTGCACCTACAATTCTCGCATTCCCCTCCCTCTTCAGAATTACTCTCAGACCCTCAGTTTTTATCTCTTCCATCAACAACAAAATGTCCTTCAATGAAGATACTTCTCCATCCAAGAACCATCCCAAATCCTTTGAAGATGCTCCTAGTACTACATATCCTCAAGCTGGAAATTCCCAACAACACTCCCAAGGTAATTCTTCTCCCACTGCTGACGACTTTGCTAGAATGAAAAATAGGGAAGGGTCTGCATATTTTGACAGATCCATTAGGGAACTTGTCACAAAAATTCTCCAGAAAGGACGTATTGTGCATGGTATCTCCACTCCTATAGCACGCATTGATCCATCCCCCAGATCTGCTGATGGTCATGGAGAAAATAGTGAGGCTGTGATAGAGGAAGAATCTGAAGACAGTGATGAAGATGTAGAAAAAGTCAACTCCAGCTCTTCTGAGGAGGAAGACTAATGTGTCTGTGTTGGTAGTCTGCTGTTGGGCTCAGGCTGGTGAATTGCTGGCTGATGGTCTATTGATATTGGTTAGTCCTTGGTTTTGGTTGGCTGTTTTTGTTGCTTTGCATGAGCTTTGATTTGTAATAATCTTTTACATTTGTGTTTCCAACTGTGTATGATCAATGCTAATTCTTTAGTTATGATCTAATTTTGTGGCTAAAAAAGGGGAGAAGTAGTAGTAGAAACAACAGGGTTAGTTGTTTGTGCATCAGTAGGTGTGCTTGATGATTTGTTGCTACAGGCTTAGTTGTGTTTAGTTGTTGTCCCTCATAGGTGGAAGATGAGATTTGCTGTTGTGCATGTTTGCACTGAGCAGGTTTGCAGGTGTGCTGATGTTATGTTGCTGCTCTGAGTTGTGTTACAGGTGTGCTGATGTGCTGAAGTTGTTGATATGTTGTTGATCATAGAATGATGATCCTGTGTGTGTTTGGCTATTGTTGTTATATGTGTGCGTATGTTCCTGGTTGGAACTTAGTAGTATCCTAGCTGTTGGTGGAAGTGTGTGTTTCTGTAGGTTGCTTGCAGATGGTGTGTAGTTGTGCATCAATTGAGGGGGAGTATCACAGGATGTTGTACCAGATGTTGTGACATATGTAGTCTGAACTAGCAGGTGGTATTTAGTGTTGTGAAACAGATGTGTTTTAAGGATGTCATATGAGATGTCTGGACATTCATAATCTAGAACAGTCTGTGTGATTGGTAGTGTAGTTGAATCTGATTTGGTAGTATAACATGTGTGTTAAGTGTAGTATTAGCTAGTAGCTATCATGCATGGTTAGATGTGAGTTGTGAACTTTTCTGCTGCTTATGTTCTCTGATATGGTGACAGATTGTTTTATCCAAAAATTTGCCCAAGGGGGAGTTTGTAGATGTTCTTGATTGGCTGCATTTTATGGTAAAACAATGTTGTGTGTAGATGTCTTGACTGATGTCATGACATTCGTGTGTAGTGTTCTGTAGGGTAAGTTTTGTTAGCTTAGAATAAAGTGTATTGGATGTCATACTAAATGTTATGACATCAGGTAGCTGACATCAAGGGCGCATGTTTGTTTTTCTGGTATAATGGTTGAGTTAGCTCAGGCTAGATTCCAAGAAACATATTAGGGCACGTAGTTATCTCAGGCGAAATGCTAGGCAATGTTGAGGATAACATGAAATGCCTATGACCTAATTGACAGAACCGTGATTTATGAAAAGAGGTTTAACTTGGTTAAACCTAATTGCTGCACTGAGGCCCGAGGAACTTACGCTGCCTATAAATACAGAAATGGCAATCCTAATTCGAAACGAAGACTTAGAGATTTTACAGAGTGTGTTTGTGAGTGAAGAATTCTGTTTGTTCTTCACGTGTGTTTTGTGTCTTAGGATTACTTGTGAGCCAAGAAATTATCACCTGGATGATTGCTCTGGACTAGTGTGTTTTGAGTTGTACTTTGTTTGTGTCACTCTAAGCTTTTAAGCACGAGTGTTGTGTCTCTTGATTGAAGCTATGAAGTAAGATCAATATTTGTTTGAAATGTGTCTTCATTTTTATCTGTAACTTTAATTGGTTGATATCACTGTTGTGATTGAGGGGGAGTGAGTTGGTACTCAGATCTAGTGTTAGGCTGAAGTTGCATTGGGTAGGTCTTAAGTGAAGAGTGCAAACTGGTAGTTTGGCTCTGAATTAACACTGCTTATAATGGATTTCATCCCTGGCTTAGTATCCCCCATAGTAGGTGTGATTTGTACCGAACTGGGTCAACAATTCCCTGTGTTATTTACTGCCTTCTTTAAGTGTTTTACTGCTTAGCTTAATTGGTTGTTCAGTAGTGGATGTCATAACATCCAATATAACATCGACTATCTGTTACTAGAATTTCACCAGTCATAAAAGGACTCTTGCGCCTACTCATTTGAAGCTCTCTAAGGATGAAAATAAGATTAGTGTGGATCAAAGTCTTTACATAAGAATGATAGGAAGTTTACTATATTTGATTGCTAGTAGACCTGATATCACATTTACTGTTGGAGTTTGTGCTAGATATCAAGCTGAGCCAAAAGTTAGTCACATCAATCAAGCAAAGAGGATTTTTAAGTATGTAAATGGTACTATTAAATATGCAATGTTTTACTCACATGGTGTTGATGCCATGATGGTTAGATATTGTGATACTGATTGGGCAAGTAGTGTTGATGATAGGAAAAACACCTCTGGAGGATGTTTCTTCTTAGGAAACAACCTGATTTCTTGGTTCAGTAAAAAGCAAAATTGTGTGTCTCTTTCCATTGTTGAGGTTGAGTATATTGCAGCAGGAAGTAGTTGTTCTCAGCTACTTCAGATGAAACAAATCTTAAAGGAATACAATATCAAGTAAGATGTCATGACATTATACTGCGATAATTTGAGTGCTATCAACATATCCAAGAATCTTGTTCAATATAGTAGGACAAAGCATATTGGCATCTGACATCACTTTATCAGAGATCTTGTTGAAGAAAAAGTGATCAGTCTTGAGCATGTAGCCACTGAGAAGCAACTGGATGATATTTCCACTAAAGCTTTGGATGCAAACTAATTTGAAAAATCAAGTGGCGGACTTGGAATTTGCATAGTTGAAGAATTGTAGCAATTACAGATATGGAGGAATGCAATAAATACTGCATCTTTCCTCTATAATTTAATGCTTGGAAGGACTGAGCTAATGAAGATTGTTAATGAGTGGAATAAAAGACCTCTACAATATAGTAGGGCCAGGTTGAAGAAGATGTACTTGAAGAATGTGGTAAGGGATTTTAGGATCAACACTCCTAATCCAGGTGACAACTTCAAGGAGTGTAGAAGGATCTTTGTTAGAGGCAAGAGTTGGAGGATCATCTAAAAGTGATATATTTGTGTTTCCATCTGGTTTTGTGCTTGTGTTGTATGCATTTTGTTTATTTTATGCTTCCATGTGTTTGTTTCCATTGATGCATGTTTACATTTACTCTATTTTTGTCAATTTTTGGCTAAAAAGGGGGAGTAAAGTATTGTTTGTTGTTTCTGATGTTAAATCAGATGTCACGACTGTATGTCATGTGTGTACTACTGCTTTGGAAGAGTGGTTGTGTTTTTGTTGCTGAACTTGTGCAACTATTTAGGGGAAAGCATGATAGTCTGTCATGCTTGCTTGTTGTTGTTGTGTCTGAGAAAAGTTATCATTCTTTGTAGTAAGTTGTAGTCTTCAGAGGAAGTGAGGCTGAAATGACTGTGGTTGTTACTGCACTTTATGGGAACTTGATATGTTCAAGTTTTTTTTGGTTTTCTCCTTCAAGGGGAGAACTGATTATGTGTGACAGGGGAAGTGGTGTACCTGTCTGTTTTGTTGCTGCAAGGTTGTAGTTTATATAGAGCTTACATGTTCTCATGTAGCTTGTGTTGTTTTGTGATGTCAGACCTAATGTCTTGAAATTGACATTGTGCTATTTTTTTCTTTTTGGTTTGACAACATTGTGGTTATTCGGTTTTCTTGTTTATGTTTCCGATGTGTGCCTCTGGTATGTGCTAAGGTTATTTTAGCCAAAATTTTCTAAATGGGGAGATTGCAAGTCCTGTGGTTTTTGGATTGGCTACATTTTAGAAAAACAACATGTTGCTAGCAAGGTGTTGAACCTGAAGTTCTGCCATGTCAGTCAGACATCATGTTTTACATGATGTTGGGACATGTTATACTAGATGGTTAGGGCATGACTATTTTGGTAATTTTAGTGTGATTTTTGAGTGTGTTCTAATGCACACGTAGGCGACTATTATGGGAGAATGTTGTGGGAATTTCTGTTATTGCAGATTCTGTTACTTTTCATAAAAAGGATCCTTGAGCCTTTTTAGGAAAGTTTGTATTTTTCTCATACTGATTGCTGCTGTTTGTGTGCCTCAAGAATCCCAAGTCCAATAGGTTTGAAGGCTATTTAAAGAGAAGGGGAATCCTATTGGAGTAAGAGAGCATATTGTAAGAATTTAGAGAATTAGGATTAGTCGTTGTTTTGGTTGGTCCCTATGGTTTTTCGTTTGTTAATTGTATGTTACTCGTGTATCTTCAGATATATTGAGTTTGGTTGATTGTTCATTGTTCACTCTAAACTTTTAAGGAAAGAGTGTATTGTTCTTGGTTGAGGCTTTTAAGCAAAACCGAGTATTATTTTGGAAGTGTGATCTTCTATTATTTATTTTGTATACAGTCACTAGGATTGGGTCTGTTTGATATCACTGAGGTGATTTAGGAAGTGAGAGGGGATTCTCATATCTAGATGGTGATTTCTAGGTAGAAGTTGCACTGGCTAGGGATTAAGTGAGGGGTTGTAAACTAGGATTGTTTAGCTTTGAATTAGTACTATTAATATCATATTTCCTTCCTGGTTTGGTAGCCCCCAGATGTAGGTGGATTGCACCAAACTGGTTTAACAACTTTGGTGCTATTTATTTTCTTCTGTTTACAATTTTTGGTTGTGTGTGTTCAAGTTGTGTTTTGATCCCAGTGTTATTGTGACATCTGTCTCGACATCTAATATCTGCGTGCCAGAATTTCAGAGAGTTAAAGTAAGAGAGATAGTAATATTTAAGATTGCTTGTGTGTTTTGAAATTAACATAAGACCTCCGTATATTGTAAAAGATTTGTCCAAAAGAGGAAATATTTTTAGGAAGAAACCACGTTATGATCGATTAGACTGTAACTCTAGTCGATTAAGACCTAGCAAATTAGGAAATAACTCGCAAGATTTGGAGCAAAGTTTATTAAAAAGGTTTCTTAATCAATTGTATGGAGAGTTTGATCCATAACCGATAAAAGAGTGAATTTTCTATCCCTAATTGATTAAGATCAATTCCTCTTAATTGTTTAGCTTCTAGACAAAAATACATTTAAGAACATTTTTAAAACATATGAAGGTCTAGAAAGAGTTTGTGTGTGTGTGTGTGCGCGCGCGCGCGCGTGCGTGCGGATGAGTCTCAACGTATAATTAAGTTGACGATAAAAATTACATTTGAAATTTAAATTATAAGAAAAAAGAATTTTAAAATGAAATGTCGTCAATGTAATATATATATATATATATATATATATATATATATATATATATATATATATATATATATATATATATATATATATATATATATATATATATAGAACAGAGCGGTTGAATACCAAAATGACAAACCGCACAACATAGGATATTAAAATGTGAAATTTTAATAATTCTTTATAACCTTCATGTTACTTGGGAAAATGATCATTCAAATTATAGATATGACATAACCTACAAACATATTCAAAGAATTGTGAATTAGTCATCTATTAGAGATATAGCTAGAAACATTGTTATTTCATCAAACAAATAAAATGATATAATAATTAGCATGAAATTAAAGGTACCTATATGATGTTATGGAAAACTTCTTTAAAAACAACATTTTTAGTGTGATCTAAGAAGATTTTATTTTTGTCGTGAATCAAAATTTTCAATTCTGCTTTACTTTTAATTCTTGAAATAGCAACATATAGTTGTCCGTGACTGAAAACATTCTTGGGTAAATATAAACCAACATAATCTAAAGATTGACCTTGAGATTTGTTGATTGTCATAGCAAATTATGACACTATTATTGAAAGTTGTCGTCTGATGGGTTTAAATGGTTATGGCGATTAAGAAGGAGACAACGACATCCTCGAAATATATATAGTGTTTCCAAGATTTATTCCGGATATAATTGTTGTTTTGATTATATGGTTGACCAACCTAGTAACTCTCAACCTTGTACCATTGCAAAGTCCTTCTGATTGATCCAAATTTCTAATCAACGTGATGGTTGTGTCAATTTTCAATTTAATGGAGCAGTTTGGCAACCCAGAAGTCTTAAGACAACTCAAAAAACTCAAGAGTCAAATACTCAAACGCATCATTATCATTAGCTTCAGATCTATCAATTGAGTCACTTTTCAAATATTCCTTAAAATCACCTACATAGGGTAAAAAGGTAATATATGTTGATGGCAGACGCATAATAAGTAGAAAACAAATTTTATTAAAGCATAATTAAAGCATAAATATAGCATAAATTTGTAGACAATAAATATTGTTGCCATCCACACACTATGTAATAAATTGCTTATAATGGAAGAATTAAATTCACTCTAAACATCCCAGTATGAATTGAAAATATAAGGAGCTGCAGAATGGTGTTGAATGGAATGGAAAAATGGACAGATTGAAAATTATTAAACTGGGATGATGAGGTGTCAATAATGCACAGTTTGAAAATTATTAAATTGACTCTAGGCATCCCAATAATTGTTTCTAATTGATTGAAATAACTTTTCACTATTTGACAACATTAGCAATGATGAGGTTGAAAAGCTAATAAGCATAAAAAATAAAATTGACTAATTCTACTGTTCATGTGAGGCGCATCAAATGCTAATATGTAACAATTACTAATATGGAAGCATTTAATTCACTAAAGTAATGCGAGAATGAAGTGCAAATACATGTAGTTGCATAACTGTATTGAATGCATTGAAATTTCTATTCAGCAAGCATTATTAACCAATTCACAGCATTAACTTTAAACTAATTGACTGCATGCATGAATAAATGTAATGGATAAAACCAACACTTGAGACTACCATAAATGAGATTATTAACTAAGTAACTGCATGAACTAACACATAAGTTAAAATTTAATGATTGCTCAATGAGTAATGACCATTATGAATAAGTAATATAGCATAAATTTTTGCATAAAAACCAATTACACATAATGAAAGACGTTATGAATGATATAGTAGTGTATACAATAACTTCTGTCTATGGTAAATGTCTCAAAACTATATGTGCATGCTAACATTTTGTTGTCAAAACTCTAGCACTATCTTATACAACCTCTAGCCACAAAGATATATACACTACGGTATACAATATATATGCACATTTTACCCAATATATATATATATATATATATATATATATATATATATATATATATATATATATATATATATATATATATATATATATATATATATATATATATATATATATATATATATATATATATATATATATATATATATATATATATATATATATATATATATATATATATATATATATGTATGTATAATGGACCTATGCAAATTTGATTAATGGCAAATAAAATTTACCTTGAAGCAAATTTGTTATGTAGTCGTTAATATCATCAACTATTTCAATAGTTGATGCAAGAATAGTTTTACATTGAAGAAAATTTGAATTTGTATAGTTTTGGATGAGATTTGGATAAGTACTTGTAACAATAATTTCAAGTGGGTCTACATAATCTCTAATAAGTAACTCTTCAGGAATAAAAATCTCAGTATATCCATCATTGGGTTTGAATATTTTCCTATCACCAACTTGTAAAATCCATTCTAATAATAGTTGAATTTCTTCAAAACCAACTAAGTTTGAACCATTTTGCAACCGCATAATTTTGGTAAGAGTTAGGACTTTGCAATGGTCCCAAATATATGATGCATTAATTGTAGAATGAACAATATCAAATCTAGTTTCTCTTGGTACAACATGTAAAATCTGTCTGAAATCTCCTCTAAAAATGACAACTTTACCTCCAAAAATTTTAGTACATTCACCACTATCATCACTCATTATATCCTTCAATGACTTGTTAAGAGCTTCAAAATAATATTTACTTTCCATCAGTGCTTTGTCCCATATAATGAGTTTTGTAACTTTCAATAGATTAGCTAAATCTGATTTTTTTCTCAATGTTACATGTGGATGATTCTAGACATGGTACTAGAATTTTAAACTTTGAATGTGTGGTTCTCCCTCCAGGTAACAATAAACTTTCTATTCCGCTTGATGCTACATTCAATACAATATCTCGTTTGAAACGAAGAGCAACAGAAAGGGTGTTCCACATGAATGTTTTTCCGGTGTCGCCATAACCATATAAAAAAACTCCACCTCTTTGTGTTATGACGGCAAACATGATTTCTTTGAAAATGCTGAGTTGTTCTCCTATATTAAAGAATAACATAATTTAAATATAATTTAGCATAAGACATGGTAATGTGTATGAAATAGATTTATTCACAAACATAATTACAAAAATGAAGAAAACAATTAAAGTAAATCATGAGAATTAGATTTTGTAATTGTAATCAAATCAATTTTACTATAATGAAATATAAATACCTGTTAAGGATTGAACCAGATTTTGGTAAATTTGTTCCTGAGTAGAAATATCATATTGTCGTTCATCATATATTAATCTATTTTCAAGAAAGTCTATGACATAATTTGTTGGATATGGAATTGATTTAAATTCTTTTAAACTTTTTCTATTTTTCTGAAGTTGCTTCTCAATTTCTATCAATGTGAGTTGTTGGATATCTTCATCGAACAAGTTTAAGTCTACACGGAAAAGATTTAAAGGGTTTCAAACTACATAAAGGATATCTACATTAATTAAATATGAATGCATACAATGATAGAAAGATTATAAAATTTGAATAACCTGAATTTTGAGACAATCTTCTTTGTTCATATAGAATGCCATCTGATAAGTATATTCAAGTCTTGCGTCAAACATGGTCAGGTCGATTCATTGAAGCTGATAACAACATTGTAACAAAAAGTTTGTGCAAGAAAACACCAGAACCCCAATTGTGTGCCTCTTTTATGGCCTCAACGTACTCTTTGTCATCTTGTAGAAAACCCATAGCAAAACATGCATCTCTGAATATCTTGTGTTTGAACCCATCAACTCTCTTTAAATCAGCATAGCAAGTTGGCCCTTTCTTTACAGCCAACGACATCTCATATAATTCAATTCTCTGGTTGTTGGCGGTACCCAAATTAGTCGGCCAATTGTGTAACCTCTTTTTCGTGGTCTCTAACACCTCTTCCGTCAATCATAAACAAAGTTGGACACAAATTAACCATATGTTAATTGTTTTACTTCTTCATTATCATTATTGGAAACAAACCAAGTTGTAAACATTGATTCTATGACACTTGGTTTCAAAAGAACATTTCCAATTTGCTCATAATCTTTGTAGCAAATCAAATTCTCTCCTTCCATGTGGAAAAAAAACTCTCAACTGTTGGTTTTCAACCATGAATTGAGTAAGAAAATATTTTCCAACAAGTTTCACTTGGGGATACATATCGACAATCTAAGTATTGTTTGATTTCGTCAATATTCCTATCTGTAAGCGAGTTATTTTGAACAATCACTACTGAGATCCTATCAGAACCCTTGTTGATGTACTTGAAAAGATATTTTATTGAAGTACTTTGATTGCACCACTCCATATTGATGTGTGCCTCATATTTCACCAACAAACTTGGATTATGGGGGACAGCATGACCACTATGAAGTGTGACTCCATTCTTTTCAACTATATTACCTAAATGTCTCCTACTATAAACTGGGTATCCATCTTGATCAACAATTGTCACATCTTGAAATTTCTTAGGATAGTACTTTGAGCATCTACCATCCTTCATACATGGGCACTTTGAATTTTCCAATCCGCAAGGTCCATGAACCATGTGGGTTTTAACCAGGTTATACAATCTTGGTTGTTTCACCGGATCGGGAACTTCAGCTGATATGATTTTATCAATATCTCCTGGTCCTGGATATTTATTAGATGAATGTAAGAATATAAGAATGTGTGCATGTGGTAGCCCTCTCTTTTGAAACTAAATTAAGTACATATATGAAAAGTATGAAATATTGTTAAATAATAATTTAAACATGACAATATTCTTTGTACGTGTTAATATATTCCATTGTAATCTTAAAATATGATGATTAGTAAAGGTGAAATTCAATACTTACATGCAAGAACTTTGCCTAAGACCCCCTTCTTGGTCACGTCTGCTAGAAGGCTATCAAACTTCATCTTAAATATTTTGGCAATGATATATGGTCTATCTTGTGGCTTCAAATTTAAAGGACCAAGTACTCTCTAAATCTCAAGCCAATTTGGGTTATAGGTGAATGTTATAAATAGGTCTGAAAATCCCACCTTACTACAAATTGCCATGCCACCATAGTATAGTTAATCCATAAATCTCCTACTTTCCACATATGACGATGGCAATATGACTCTCTTTCCTGTGCTTGATCCTTGCATTTGATCTCGCTCTTCATTCAAACTTGTAAACTTTGACACTCTTAATTTGCTTTGGTTTTTCCTTAGCCAATTCAATCTCTCCCCTTCGAGCATTGTGTAACCATCCACCAAAAATTGTTGGAACAGTCTCCTAGCTGATAACAATGTCTTTGCCTCATCGGATCTTGTTTAGATTCTAAATGCTAGCCATTCGCGTATTTTAAGTCGATTCCTTTTATTATCATCCAAAATGTCTAGATCTCGATGGGCAACGTTAGGTCTATAACCATCTTCTCCATAAGGGAATATCAATGGATATTGGAATGCCAAATAGGCTGGATGAAATTCATCAATTCTTTCTAGTTGTCCCCCTTTGGCTTGCATTATAATATCTCTTTCTTCGGTCGTGTCAATGTCCCCAAAAATTAAAGCTGCCACCTTAGAAATAGTCGGTTGGTTGTACAATCTTCCTGTAATACCCTAATTTTTACCTCTAAGATCCCACATATCATTTGCATTTCATATCACAAACAAGACCGAAGCTTTAGTTCTCTTGCTTTCCTCTGTGTGTTTATTCTTGATAGATCACCTGACACCCTTGTTTTCTTGTTTGTTTGATGTTTGTTTATGTTTATGTTTACTAACCTTAATTAAAATTCAAAAATATGTTTGTTTTTTCTTTTTCTTTACTAATTCTTTTCCAGGAAGAATTTGGATCAAAGATATCAAATACCAGTCCCTCAGCTCGAATGAATTCATCTGATAAAAAGTCAAAGTTGATCTACAAGAAGTTCAAAATCATCTGATCAAGAGTTTCCCAAGATTTAATTGATGATTATTCAAGAGACTCCAAGGTTCATGTGTTTATTTCCATGCCTTCTTTGACAAGTAAGAAAAATTGAGGCAGAACCAAGACAGCACATCAAAAGGAAAATTTTCACAATTTTCACTGTGTTAATTGATTAACACATTTGCACATGCAAATGGTTAATCGATTAACCAGTGCATTTTTTGTGAAAATACAGCAAATTCAAATTCTGCAGAATTTTTGGCACCATATTCAAATGTCTCATCATGAGAATATTCTAGGTCACTTCATTTTTATTCCCCTACCTCATCATAATTGATTCCCACCATACACCTTCACTAATCACCATTTGATCTTGATTTTGCCTCCAAATTCAAATTATAAGCCTAATTTTGGTTCTAAACCAAATTCCAAACCACCAAAATTTCCAAGCCTGAGTCCTATAGATAGAGGCCTCATTTCTTTCATTTCACAAGCTTTTTATAGCCAAAATCACCTTGTCAAATTCCTTCTTGACTCTCAATTTTCTCCAATTACCAAATTCACCAAAGCTCTTTCTTCCTTTGAAAGTTAGTAAGTTCATCATTAGAATTTACTAATATTTGAGCTAGACCTTCATCCATTCACTTTTTCATCATCAATTTCAGTAGATCAGGGCTTTGGAGTATGACTCTTGAAGTTATTTGAAGAAAATTTTAGATTTGAAGTGGTAAACCCTCATTCCACCATTGTTGTTCTTAATTCATCCTTAACAATGTGATCTATTATTGATTCTTGTTGTTTGACTTTTGGATCTTGCAAATTGTGTTTTATTGGTGGTATTTGTTGTTGTTTTACTTAAATTTTCGTGCACAGTTGCATCCATAATCATGAGGTGTTTGAAGAAATGATTGATCAAGGATTTTGCAGCTTCCAATTTGATTTTCTGTTGTTTTTATAGTGTTAATTGATTAACCAAAAACAAGCACAAACTAGTTAATCGATTAACAGTTGGTTTCTACGCCCAGAATTGCAATTTTACACTAGTTAACCAGTTCTGTACTGCAAATGGTTAATCTGTTAACCAATGTCCAGAATGTGATTTTTGCTTGTTCTTGAGACTGTTTTAGTTCTTTCCTCTTCTTCTTCCATTCTCTTTTGATTTTTTCCTTGGAATACAATTTTAAAGGTCCTTTTCCTCTTTAAATTCATTGGACTTACGGTGTAGATGAAGTTGGATAAACATTCATTAATTCAAATCTATCTTTAAAGTGAATTGTTCAATTTATTTTAGGTGCTTTGAGTTAATGATATGTTTAGTGCTTTAATTCACCAAGATGAGTGGATGAACTTAAAGATGGAATGATCTTGAAATTATAGTTCAATTTGGTATCCCCTCTCCTCTTCTTTTTTTTTCTTTTAATTGATGAAAATCTTCGATATCGTTTGAACTTATTTCAAGTTCTTGATGAAGATGAGATTGTTACCTATTTTCTTTTCGTGCGGTATTGCTTTCGGAGAGTGATTTACATATCACTTCTCTAGCATGCATTAGCACTAACATTTTTATTGACTGACCTCAGATAGTCTTGGTTTCTACATAAACCCAATTATGATTGCTTAACATAGTGCTAAATTATCGCGTAATTGGAAAATGATCATTCGTGGCTCAAACTTATGTTTGAATGTCCAAGTATAGTTGATTATTTTTCTTAGGTCCATTACTTATGAAACTTGTTGTTAAGAGGCTTTGATTTTATCAATCCTCTAATGAGTCTTGATTAACTTTGGCCTAGTGCACGAGTTAACCATTGTTGATCATTTGTTCTAACAACTAATCACTAACTCACTAACAATATCATTGTGCTAATTTTATTTATGATTCTTTCTTGCTCCTTATCTCTCTTTTATTTTTATGCTCCATTATTATCATCTCATATCATATTATTATTTATACTTCCACCGTTTTTTTCCTTTGTCCATTTGGATCCTTTGTTTATGTTTATGTTCTTTTTCTTTTGTCTATTTGGACCAAAAACATTAATAAAGGCTTAAACCCCTAAAAAAATTGTTCTCTTGATGGTGGACTATGGTTACTATGTTTTTATTGGACTTAGACCTTGGACCTCTTGGATTATTCTTGGACCCTTGGACTTGGAATTAGGTCTCTTTTCCTATGCTTGCAGTATTATGGATCTTTGCCTTTATTTCGCATGCTCAATAGCTTATATTTCAAATCGGATGAATTCTTATTTCGCTAGCTATGAAGTGTGCTACAATTTGGTTAGATCCTTCTTGTCTCTAAATTTTATTTTTCTTTTTAGGGTAGTCACTTCATCACCTCCCCTTCTTAAATTTTCAAAATCTTCTCCCTTTTTTAAAAACCTTCTTGTTTTCAAACTTAAAACCGCTTTCACAATAAAACATTGACTTTTTTCAAGTGATTTTCAAACTTTGTTTTCTTTAATAAATGTCAATCAATGCTAATCATATTTTGACTAATTTCAAAAAGACTTAAAAAATACAAAAACTAATTCAAATCTTTTTGTGCCTTTGTGCACTTTTTCATTTTAAAAACTTTTCATAAAGTTTAGACATGAGTCATTTCCATAGTTGAGATATAATTCTCTTGTTCTCCATAGTATTTAAGATGTTGACATTTTCCACTTAGATGTTGAGTGATAGACTTGTTGATTTTAGTCCAAGCAAAAGTCCTCCATCTTTGAGGTGATGCAAATGTTGTCTTATACTTGTGGACGACTAGTCGTAGTTTTCTCCCTAAAATGATGAGTTGTCTTTACATTTAAAAATCAATCGAAACAAACCAAAATTTTGATATTTGTACCACGAACTACGGAGTTTTGATCCTATATTTCACTTTGTGGATACGTAGGCATGAGGCGATAAGTCTCTCCAAACACAAAAATCTTTAAAAAATAATTCTCTTCTCATCTCCCCAATCTTCTTTCAAGCAAACCTTTTTAAACCAAAAAGCGTAGATATTTCAAAGGACTTCTATAGAGTACTATAGACGTTTTGGGTGCTAACACCTTTCTATTGCGTAACCAACCCCCTTACCTGTTCTCTGTTTGTTTTTGTTTTAGAACTGTTTAAATTTTATTAGCTCTTTTTCCTTTCCTTTTGGATAAAATAAAAGTGTGGTGGCAACTCTTGCATTTTTGAGTTAAGTTAATCAATAACTTACACTCACAAATTTTCCCGCTACAACAGTACTAGTAGAATGTGCATCAAAATTGACTGATCAAATTCCCTCACACTTGAACTTTTGCACTCCGAGCAAAATTATAAATTCAAAACAGGAAAACTTCAAAACTTGAAAACAAAAACAAAATAGAGCATACATTTCCAAAGGTTTTCAAGATGACAAAAGTGTAAGTAAAATCCTAAGTCTAAGCTTCATGAAAAATGTTGTTAGTGAGAAACATTTTGTGACAGTCAAAGCAGATAAGAGAAAGGTTTACCAGAGAATACATCATAAGTAGCAAGATCCTCACAAGATAAGATTCACTCAACTCTCAAGTGTGTAGCTTAACTGTTTACACTTAAATAATAATATGAAAGTTAATACTAACATAAGCTTGAAAAGGCTCTAACATCCACAATTGAAATACGTGTACACAAAGATCAAAAGGACTTTTATTCAGGTTATAACGTGGTCAAGGTAATGGTAAGATAAATCCTAAGGGGTACTAGGCTAAAACTCAAAGAGTCAAAATAAAATTGAAGAAAACTGAGGGAGTTGAACTACAAAATACTTCGTTCACTTCCAAACAAATTTTCTTCTATTCCACTTCTTTTTTCTCTTTTTGTTCTATTTTTTTTTTCTTTTTCAGAAGAAAATTCTATTGATATCCTTCTTTTCTTTTTCCATTTTTTTTTTGTATTTTTTGTATTTTTTTCAGTAATTTTTTTTCACAAACCTTTGAAACATCCCAACTATATTGTTCAACCTCACACAACTCCTTACAAGACTCTTTTAACCTTTTGGATAGGGTGATAACATTGTTTTTCAGCTTTTGGCTTGTAATGAGTTTAAATAGAAAAATAATGGGATAAACAGGCTTAAAGGGGTTTCCAAATAAGGGATAATATTTGCAGGGTTGACTTTTTAGCTAACTGGCTAAAAATAAAACAAAACAACATGCCTTTATAATATCAGTGTGAACAAGTAGAACAAAAAGCTTCAATCAATAGCCAATTCAAGTTCTAGTGACTAACAAACATGAGTAAAACGCACAAGAAAAAAAAGATGGATTTTTTTTAATGTTATCCATTAAAAAGCTCAAAATCTCACAAGGTTAATGATATACCATAAATGATGAATAATCTAGAGTTTAATCCTACTTAACATACCAACAATGCACCATAATTCTTTAATCAATAGAATAGAGAATTTACTCACAGACAATTTGCAACTCAAAAACCAAAGAACGAAGAAAATTAAAAGAAAACAAAATAAAGAAATGGTTCCCCCCACACTTAAAACATACATTGTCCTCAATGAAAGAACATAAATATAAAATAAGAGTGAGAGAGGAAATTATGCTCCATGGTTAAGTTGTAGAGTAGGTGGCTATTTCCAAGAAAAGCTCTTCAATGGTTTCATCTTTAGGCACCGAGCTTTCATGGAATAGCTTCAGGCGCTGCCCGTTAGAAAATATTTTGGGGTAGTGTTTTATCGTTTCCACAGGGATTGAAGAGAATATAGATGTTTGTTGTTCAACAGTTTAATATCTTAAGAAAAGGGGTTTTTAGAATGGTTTCAATTTTGTAACAAAAGTTTTCAAGAAAGAAGGCGGAATAAAATTCGGTCTAAGTTTGATAAAAACATGTCAAGATTAGGGTTCGCTAGTCCGTCCTAAATGTATCCAGCCGATCAAATATGTGAACGAAGTTTTAACCAACATAACCACGTATCCTCGCAAAAACGTTCATTTCTAAATCGATTTCATGAATGTTATTGTTTCGACCGTTAAATGATCTCTCTAAGTAACAATAGAAACAATAAGCATTAAGATCAATACAAAATAGATATCAACTTTCAAAACTATGTCTAGAATTTGTATAGTTGATAGATGAAGATATTAGGTCAAGACTTGGAAAGTTCATGTCTAAAGCAATCCAAACCATAAATGTACAAAGAGTAGCAAATAACTTAATCTATATTGATCACAACATTTGTTCACATATAAAAGATTAAATGGAATACATAAAATATGAAATAACTACTTCTAACCTTGACAAGAGAGGGATTTAGCCAACCATTTCCATGATAGCTTGAGCAACAAGTTTTAGAAGAAGGTTGATCAACATCCGAGTCGAATAATCGAGATTGGATGGCAATCCACCTTCTTTTTGTGAAATATTGCTAAGATATGATGAGAAATGGAGGAATGAGTTTTATAGGTCTGAAAACCCTCTCAAATGCAAGTACAAAAAATTAGATATTTTTACAAAAAGTAGCTCATACTACTTATAGAAGTGGCTGCTGAGCTGTCATGTTCGCAGTACAAACAAATTGTTCGCCTAGAGAACACCCAAAAATGGTATATGGAGTACCTGTGTCTTGTGAAAGCTCCCCATACAGAAATCCAAATGTTCGTTGTGCAAAGAAATGTTCGCGTAGCGAAGCCTTCGCTGCAAACTTCGCACAATGAGTTTATGGCCCTTTCCTTATTGTCTCAAGTCTGGAAGTGTTCGCTACCTTTTCGCCTAGCGAGTTTATGGACCTTTCCTTACTATTTTGGATTCCTGGCCTTCACTACATAGTTCGCCTAGCGAACTTTGTGAAGTTTTGGTGGCAGCTTCGCTAGCAAGTTCGCTAGGCGAACTTGTTGTTGTTTGCATGCTGTCTTGGTTTCTTTGTCATTTTTTGTGTGTCTTAATTTCCACTTTTTCATGCTTAATTCTTGCACAATAACACACAAATCAAAGGTACCAAGATATTTTCACATAATGTTGTAAAACAACCAAAGCAATAGTGATTCTTAATACTTTCTTGACAAAAAGGAGTGAAAGATGCCCACATTTGATAGATCAAATAAGCAAAGTTGGGCATCTAACAACTCTACCCAACTAGATTCTTACTTTTCCTCAAGAAAAGTATGCCTCTTGATGAAACAAGAGGATTTGCTCAAGAAAAAGATTTCTCCGAAATCGGATTAAATGGCTCAAACACAAGGAATGCAACCAGACACAAGTTTCCAATGGTTAGAATAAAACAACACACAAGAACTATAGTCTTAAAGCAATGCAAAACATATATCAATCAACAACAATGTTATCTTGAATGAATCACCATATCTCTCCTCTTCGAATAAGGATTGAAGAAATTACGCGTTTGCAACCGCGGGGACAATTTCACTCAACTAACAAACAATACCAAAATCAATCCAATTCATACAATATCTAACAATTATAGATGAAATTATGGAAGCAAGAAGATCACTAAGGTCTTTTCTGGTTGTAGCTTGGTCGGGTTTACAAACAAGGGACATATCAAAGACCATTGAAACGAAATTGCCGATGCAAAAGAGGCATTCACTGTACAAGTTATTTACACATCACAACTTCCTTCCACTTGTTTCTCATTTGAAAACCTTCCCAACTCTCAGTTCACAACTTATTATTTTTTTCTTTACTTTTCCAAGCAAGCATTCTTTTTTTTTGTTTTACAATCATATTCACATAACAAATTTTTTCTCAATTCTTGCTTGATTTTTCAAGAGTTGTAGCAACCTACCATACTTCTTTTTCGTTCTTCCCAACTTAGCTTTTAATCAACCCTCAAGTGAATGCTCTTGACTTTTTAAGGCAAAGAGAATAATTAACATAAAATTCAAGGGTTCAAGAAAAAAAATTTGGAATCTCGCACAAGTTTAGGTTGAGATTCACACTATTTGGGCTCATGGGGTTCACGAATACTCTCTGCTCACAGGTAAGTTGCATTTGGAACTAGTTGTGCTCGATAAAAAACAAGTGTCTTGATCATTTCTAATTGCTTCCACATATTCACAAAGTTTATTAGAATCCAACATTTAGTGCACAATGGAGGTTTCCTCACAAATTATGGTTCTAAGTCCTAAGTGAAACCTTCATTCAACAATGTTGCCAAAAGAACAATATTCATTCACAACAAGATTAAAATTCTTAATGCATTCTAAAATTCTAACCAAAGGTAACCATGTACCTTGACATTATTCGCTTATTTAATTATTATCATCGTCATCCAAACTCGGATGCATTGGATACTTCTTTCCAGAGAGCAACCAATCTAGAAGTTTTAGAAAGCTCAACAGCCAAAAAATATTAACAACCACTTGAAAAGAAACAAAACATTTTAAAACATAAACTTAACATAACTTAAACTTAAATAAAATGTGCATGAAGAAAAAACACCCCAAAATAGTACAAGAGCCAAATATATGAAATAACAGTACAATAAAAACAACAAAAGCAATGATTCAAGCACAAAAGTACTTCACTTTGACGACCAAAGGAAGTTGCTTGAATTCACGCTCACAAGATCAAAATATCAAAAAATCAGTCCTCCTTGGACTCGGTCTCCTCCACGCTCTCAGAACCATCATCATCATCATCATCATCCACCTCAGCGCCACCATCATCAGGACCAGAGGCACCCGCCTCCTCTCCAAAAACAGGCCTAACCTCAGGCCAGCTCGCGTGCTACAAGAACTGCTCACGCGTCATCATCGTGCGCTCCACGGAGGGGTCACGACATTGTAGCTGAAGTACCTGCATAGAATCATGTATATCCACCATGGTGCGTTGAGTCGTTGCTATCTAATCCCAGTTATAATTACAAACAGCCTGCTGGAATGGATCAAAACCCTGTGAAAAAGCAACACCAGGGCCATCAATAGCCCCGGTATCTGCAGCAGCTTAACTTGCTTTGAAGCCCTTGGGTCGGCAATACTTATCCACGTACCTGTCGTCAATCGCGGCCGGAATAGTCACCTGTCTACGGGAAGGTAATATCACCCTCGCCTGAACACACAAGGCCATAATGAGACAGGGGAAAGAAAGGGGGCAATTAACTCGCGCCCCCGCTTTCAGTCCTCTCTCCACTATGGACCGCGGCTCATTGGCAATCATCTGAGCCACATCGATCTGCACATTAGTAAGAATAGAATGAACCAAGTGTTCCATTGGGATCGACATTGTCGATGTGTGGGATTTTGGCTTGATGTTTGTCAGAATCAGCAGCAACACCAACTGAGGTAGAGGTTTCATGTCCTCTCGGTGGTACCTTCTTGGAACCCCAGATGGGTTCAACTCTACCGTTTTTCCTTCCATCAATATAGCCTCGGAAATGACATCTGTGTTCCTATGAAGTCTCAAATCACGGTGGTGCTCGTCAATTTCTTCCTCACCCAAGTTGAGAGGTCTTCTGAGCACCCTATTAATGGTATCTCTATCAAAGCTCACTGGTCGTCCTGCCACCTGTGTGGTCCAAGTAAAACGCTCATCATCGTTAGGAAGTGCGTTAGCATAAAACTCCTGCACCACCTCGATGTTATAACTGTCAGTTGGAATCACCAATACGTCCTACTTTTTGCTATTGATGAGTCTGACAAAAGTTTTGTACGATCCCTCAGGATGAATAAGAAACCTCTTTTCGGGCAGAATCTTTTGCTTCTCTAAAGCCATATAGCGGGCGGCTTGCTTCGGACCCACGAATCGCTCGGTGTCATACTGGATAGGGTGAGGAAGAGAGGTGCTTCCAACCTTTCTCTTTTTAGAAGCAATCGACCTGGACGCCATGTGCAAACACAACATAGAAGAGAAACAAAATCATCCACACAATAGATCAGCAATCAGAGCAGAAAAACAAAACACTGTCATGTTCGCTACAAGCTTCACTTTGCGAAGACCTAGCGAATACTCGCTACAGGTTCACCTAAGGAAGGTGCTAGCGATGGTTGCAGGTTTTTGAATTCTCCCACTATTTTCAACCCAAAATCCAGAAAATTCAATTTTAACTATCACAATTCATGAACCAAAACATTTGTCATACTAGGAACAGTTCTAAGCATACATGCAACCCAGAATTTGACAGTTATGCTACTCACCCTAAACAACCCAAATGGGATGTTCTACTATAAACTAGAGCATCCTAATCATAGAAGAATTGAAACAGAGGAACATACCTGATTTGGTAACTTGATTGGGTTTGAGAGAAACAATTAGGGTTTGCAAAGAGAGCACAATTGATGTGAGTGAGAGTGAAGTGTGGAGACCCTAATGACTGCAGAAACTAACAAAAACGATTTTTGGCCCAATTGAGTGGCCCACTGAAATAAAAATACCCAACATATTTCGCTCTGTTCGCACTATGAACGTCCTAGCGAACATGCTTGCTACTGTCTTCGCCTAGCGAAGATGCTAGCGAACATGACATGTTTTGGTTTTTTCACAAGTCACTCCAAATCATTTTCAGCAAAATCCACATAACAAGCACAATATTTACACCACAAAAAGCAGTAAATACTTACAATGTTGGGGTGCCTCCCAACAAGCGTTTTGTTTAACGTCGTTTGAGCTCGATGGTCCATTGCGATCATGGATCGCAGAAAGGCATAGAGGCGGTGTCCCGCTCGAAATCACCACCTAGGTAAATCTACAATCGTTGGCCGTTGATAGTCCAATTCTTATTGGTTTTGATGTCTTCAATAATAATTGCCCCGTAACTCAAAATGTTGCGAATCCGAAACAGACCCGACCACTTGGACTTTAAATTTCTGGGAAACAATCTCAACCTCGAATTGAATAACAACACCATTTTCCCTACCTCAAATTTCTTGGTCACAATCTTTTTGTCATGATATCCTTTCACTCGGTCTTTGTAGATTTTGTTCGACTCATAAGCTTGAAGGCGTATTTCTTCCAACTCATGAAGTTGGTTTTTTCTTTTGTCACCACTCAAGTTATGATCAAAATTTAGAAACTTCAATGCCCAAAAGGCTTTGTGCTCCAATTCAACCGGAAGGTGACCGTTTTTTCCGTAGACCATTTTAAACAGTGTGAGACCAATCGGAGCTTTGAAATCTGTCCCATAGGCCCACAAGGCATCGTCAAGCTTGCTTGACCAATTCTTCCTCAAGGTAGACACAGTTTTTTCTAAAATATTTTTAATTTCTTGGTTTGATACCTCCGCTTGTCCGTTAGCTTGAGGATGATATGGTGTAGCAACTTTGTGTCGCACACCATACTGTTCCAAAGCTTTTGCTAACTGAGTGTTACAAAAGTGTGAACCTCCGTCACTTATTAACACTCTCGGAGTACCAAAGTGAGAAAATATGTTTTTTTAAAAATTTTATTACGGTTTTCCCGTCTGCCTTAGCGCTAGCTATGGCTTCCACCCATTTTGAGATGTAGTCCACCGCAACAAGAATGTACTCATTTCCAATTGACGGTGGAAATGGACCAACAAAATCAATGCCCCAACAATAGAAAACCTCGACTTTTATCATGCTTTGCAGTGGAATTTCATTTTGTTGCGTTATCCCACCAGTCCTCTGACATTTGTCACAACTTTTTGTGTGCGCATGCGCATCTTTAAACAAGGACGGCTAATAAAATCCCGATTGGAGGACTTTAGAGGCCGTTCTTGTGTTGTTAAAATGACCTCCATACGGAGAGTTGTGACAATGCCACAGGATGTCTTTGGCTTCCTCCTCAGAAACACATCTCCTTAAAACATTGTCGACACCAAGTTTGAACAAATGTGGTTCATCCCATACAAAGTACTTGGCGTTAGACAATTTTTTTTCTGGTGACTAGTTAGACCTTCCGGCATTAATCTGGTAGCTTTGTGGTTAGCCATGTTAGCGAACCAAGGTCTAACATTCACCATATACAAATTTTCATCAGGGAACTCTTCCCTCACCTCTTTTCCATGTTTTGTGACTTCATCATTCACAAGTCGGGACAAGTGATCTGCTACCAAATTCTCGGACCCTTTTTTATCACGAATTTCAAGATCAAATTCTTGAAGTAAAAGAATCCAATAAATTAACTGTTGTTTCGAATCCGGTTTGGTAACCAAATACTTGATCGCCACATGATCGATGTACACCACAACTTTGGATCCAATCAAATAAGACCTAAATTTTTCTAATGCGTACACTATAGCAAGTAATTCTTTTCAGTTGTTGCATAATTAATTTGAGCATCATTAAGAACCTTGCTTGCATAATGTATCGCATGGAAAATTTTGGTCTTTCATTGGCCTAACACTGCGCCAACCGCATAATCACTCGCATCGCACATAAGTTCAAAATCATTTTTCCAATTCGGTGCGACGATTATGGGTGCAGTTATTAGGCTTTGTTTCAAAGAATCAAAAGCTGTCATACAAGAATCATGAAAAAGAAAAGACTTATCTTTATGGAGCAGGTTGCTCAATGGTTTTTCTATCTTCGTGAAGTCTTTGATGAATCTTCGGTAGAATCCTGCATGACCCAAAAAACTTCAAATTCCCTTCATATTCAGAGGTAGCGGCAACTTTTCAATCACTTCCACTTTAGCTTTATCAACTTCAAGTCCCTTTGAAGAAACCTTGTGCCCGAGCACAATGCCTTCCGTAACCATGAAGTTGCATTTCTCCCAATTAAGCACCAAATTCGTATCCATACACCTCTCTAAGACAATATCAAGATTTTTCAAACAAAGATCAAATGATGGTCCAAAAACTGAGAACTCATCCATAAACACCTCGATCGTCTTTTCAATCAAGTCCGAGAATATAGCTTGCATACACCTTTGAAAAGTCGTCGTTGCATTACACAAACCAAATGGAATCCTCCTATAAGCAAATATTTCGAAAGGACAAGTGAAAGTCGTTTTTTCATGATCCTCCGGGTTGGCAATGATTTGATTATACCCGGAGTATCCATCCAAAAAGAAATAATACTCTTGACTGGAAAGTCTCTCGAGCATTTGATCCATGAAAAGAAGAGGAAAGTGATCTTTTCTTGTAGCTTGATTGAGCTTACGGTAACTGATACACATTCTTCATCCTGTTACAGTTTTTTTTAGAATCAACTTATTCTTCTCATTACGGACAACCACCATTCCACCTTTCTTCGGCACCACTTGAACTGGACTAACCCACAGGCTATCGGAAATAGGATAAATCATGTCGGCATCCAACATTTTGACAACTTCTTTCCTCACCACTTCTTTCATAGTAGGATTCAGTCTTCTTTGTGGTTGAGCTACCGGCTTGAAATCTTCCTCCATGAATCTTCGATGCATACAATAGGAAGGACTTATACCTTTCAAGTCGGAAAGAGTCCAATCCATTGCCTCTTGATTTTTCTTCAAAACAACAAATAACTTGCTTTCTTCATCCATGGTCAAATCCGAACTTATGATCACCGGCTTATTTTTCTCTTCATCAAGGAAAACATACTTAAGGTGAGATGGTAGCAACTTCAACTCAAGTTTTCCTTCCTCATTGTTCTCTTTTTTCAAAATGTCCACCCTTTCTTTCAAAGGTGGAATTTCCTCTAATTCTTCAAGCTCCCGCAAACACTTTTCAATTTCTCGTTCTTCTTCTCCATTGACTTTTGAAAGAGCATTGGTAAGAACTTGTTGTAATGGTGTGGGAACTTGCAATAACTCCTTGACTTCTTCAATTGCCACTTCCTTTGCATCAATTCTAAAACAATCGGTTTTGTCCTTTGAAAGCTTCATGGATTCAAAAATATTGTAAAAAATCTCCTCATCAAGAACTCTAACCTTCATTAGACCATCATCCATATCAATCGCCATGTGTGCGGTCTTCATAAAAGGTCGACCAAGAATCAAGGGAGAGTCTTCATCTTCTTCCATATTAATTACCACAAAGTCATTTGGGGAAAAAAAATTTTAACCTTTACCAAAACATCTTCGGCTACACCGTGAGGGCGAGTGGTAGATTTGTTGGCAAGTTGCAATGTCATTTGAGTAGACTTCAACTCCATGTATCCCAACCGCTTCACAGTAGATAAGGGTATCAAATTGATACTAGAGCCTAAATCGATCAATCCATTGCCAACGTAAGTATTTCCCATTGTGATAGGCAAAATGATTCGTCCCGGATCACTTTCTTTCCTCGGGAGAGTCTGTTGAATGATTGCGCTACAACTAGTATCCGCCATGATAGTTTCTTGATCTGTATACCGCTTCTTCTTCGTAAGGATGTCCTTCATGAATTTAGCATACTTGGGCATTTGCTCCAATGCTTCGGAAAATGGAATATTGATTTGCAATTGCTTAGATATATCCATAAATCGAGCATAGTATCTCGCATTGTCTTTCCTTGTCGGAGCATATGGATAAGGCAGATTTTGAACTGGAATAGCGCCCACTTGCTCTTTTCCTTTCCTAGACTTTTTCACTCTTTCTTCTCTCTTATTTTTCTCTTCTTCCTCACTCTTTTTCACTCTCTCATTTTCAACTAAATCTCCCTCAACATTTTTTCTACTTCTTTCTCAACATTTTCATTTGCTTTTTCAGCTACAACTTCCTCCGCCACTATCTCATCACCTACGCCCATATCAATTTCTCTACCACTTCTTGTGAGAATCGCCTTGCAATGCTCCTTAGAATTTGGAAGAGCGGTAGTCGTGAAAGGCCGTTTTTGTTGATCGGCCAATTGTTTTGATAATTGGCCCACTTGTGTCTCCAAATTCTTTATAGCCGCATCGGTATTCTTTTGATTTGACATTGACATTTGCATGAATTGAGTAAGAGTTTCCTCCATCTTTGATGGTGCACTTTGAGTTTGTGGAGGTTGAGTGTAATTTTGATATTGTTGACGGTTTGAAGTTCCGGCTTTTTGTGGCCTCCAAGGTTGTTGGTACACTTGATTAGGTATTTGATAACCTTGATTTTCTTATTGATAAGGTGGTTTTTGTTGGTAGCCCTGATTTTGATTTTCAGCATAGTTGACTTCTTCCAATACCGGAGGACAATATCCGGTAGGATGGTCACCTTTACACAATTCATAGCTCGTCACTTGAACTTTGGTAGGAACTTCTTGCATCTCTTTGATTTGTTGTGGAAGCTTCGACATTTGTTGCGTTAAAAGCTTCACTTGTTGTGAAAGAAGTTTGTTTTGAGCAAGAATAACATCATTAATACCTAACTCTAGCATGCCTGATTTTCGTTGAACTACTCCACGGTTATGATTCCATTGGTGATCATTAAGTGCCATCTTGTCAATAATTTCTATTGCATCTTCAGTGCTTTTAGACATCAAAGAACCCCCCGCCGTAGCATCCATTAAGGTCTTGTGAACCGAAAGGAGACCATTGCGGAAAATATGAACTTGAGTAAGTTCGTCAAAATCGTGTCCTTTGCATTTTCTCAACATAGACTTGAATCTCTCCCAAGCTTCGTTGAGGGATTCATTTCCTCCTTGTGAAAACACAACAATTGTAGTTTTTGCTTCCATGAAACGATTATGTGAAAAGAACCGTTCAAGAAACTTCTCTTCCAATAAATTCCAATCCGTCATAACTGTCGTAGACTGATCGAGATATCATTCCTTCACTTTCCTAATCAAAGAATGAGGAAATAGCCTCCTGAACAATGACTCTTCATCAGCTTTTGTTGCTCCCGTTGCACCCGCAATCTCATAGAATTCGGTAAGATGTGTAAACGGATCCTCATGATCTAACCCCGTGAATGGATTTTGATAAATGAGTGCAAGGATTCTCGTTCTCATCTCAGCTTGTCTTCCATTTTGGAGATTACGCGCAAACCGAGCGGTGTGTCTTAGACTATTTATGCATGGAACCGAAACTGGAGGTGGAGGTGGTAGTGGTGCTGCCATAATTGGTGAATTAGGTGGAGTGGATGAAGAAAATTCTCCGTGTTCTTGTCTTTGAATAGCTTGTTGCCGTCTTCGCCTTGTGCAACTATTGGTGCGGCGAGCAGTTCTCTCAATCTCAGGATCGAAAAGAAGGTTTTCAGGCCGAACCTATCCTTGCATAAACGAATTCTGCACACGAACCAAACAGATTAAAAAGCACAAAGAATTACAAAGATAAGAGATTCATAATACAAAAATATTAAAATCACTAAACTATTGCAATGCTTGCAATATTCTACTAACAATCCCCGACAACGGCGCCAATTTGTTAGAAAGTATTTTGGGGTAGTGTTTTATCGTCTCCACAGGGATTGAAGAGAATATAGATGCTTGTCGTTCAACAGTTTAATGTCTTAAGAAAATGGGTTTTTAGAATGGTTTCAATTTTGTAACAAAAGTTTGCAAAAAAGAAAGCGGAATAAAATTTGGTCTAAGTTTGATAAAAACATGTCAAGATTAGGGTTCGCTAGTCCGTCCCAAATGTATCCAACCGATCAAATATGTGAACGAAGTTTTAACCAACATAACTGCGTATCCTCGCAAAAATGTTCATTTCTAAATCGATTTCGTGAATGTTATTGTTTCGACCGTTAAATGATCTCTCTAAGTAACAATCGAAACAATAAGCATTAAGATCAATACAAAGCAGATATCAACTTTCAAAACTATGTCTAGAATTTATATAGTTGATAGATGAAGATATTAGGTCAAGACTTGGAAAGTTCATGTCTAAAGCAATCCAAACCATAAATGTACAAAGAGCATAAAATAACTCAATCTATATTGATCACAACATTTGTTCACATATAAAAGATCAAATGAAATACATAAAATATGAACTAACTACTTCTAACCTTGACAAGAGATGGATTTAGCCAACCATTTCTATGATAGCTTCAACAACAAGTTTTGGAAGAAGGTTGACCAACATCCGAGTCGAATAATCGAGATTGGATGGCAATCCACCTTCTTTTTGTGAAATATTGCTAAGATATGATGAGAAATGGAGGAATGAGTTTTATAGGTCTGAAAACCCTCTCAAATGCAAGTACAAAAAATTAGATATTTTTACAAAAAGTAGCTCATACTACTTATAGAAGTGGCTGCTGAGTTGTCACGTTCGCCTAGCGAACACCCAAAAATGGTACCTGAAGTGCCTATGTCCTGTGAAAGCTCCCCAGGCAGAAATCCAAATGTTCGTTGTGCGAAGAAATGTTCGCCTAGCGAGTTTATGGCCCTTTCCTTACTGTCTCAAGTCTGGGAGTGTTCGCTACCTCTTCGCCTAGCGAGCTCTTCGCTGCCTCCTTCGCCTTGCGAGTTTATGACCCTTTCCTTACTGTTTTGGAGTCCTGGCCTTCGCTACATAGTTCGCCTAGCGAACTTTGTGAAGTTTTAGTGGCAGCTTCGCTAGTAAGTTTGCCTAGCGAACTTGTTGTTGTTTGCATGCTATCTTGGTTTCTTTGTCATCTTTTTTGTGTCTTAATTTCCACTTTTCATACCTAGTTCCTGCACAATAACACACAAATCAAAGGTACCAAGATATTTTCACATAATGTTGCAAAATAATCAAAGCAAGAGTGATTTTTAACACTTTCTTGACAAAAAGGAGTGAAAGATGCCCATATTTGATAGATCAAATAAGCAAGTTGGGCATCTAACACTGCCCATTAACCTTGAAAACCTTGTTAGTACCTGCACTTTTGATCTCTATTGCACCATGAGGGAAAATATTAGTAACAACAAAAAGGCCAATCCACTTTGATAGAAGTTTCCCAACTATAATTTTAAGGCGAGAGTTAAACAATAAAACTTTTTGGCCTATGGAGAATTCCTTCCTAGAAATCATCTTATCATGGAAATGCTTAGTTTTATCCTTATGAATCCTAGAACTTTCATAAGCTTCTAGCCTAAGCTCTTCGAGCTTTTGTAATTGTAGTTTTCTTTCTATATTTGCTTGTTGCATCTCCAAATCACAAATTTTTACTACCCAATAAGCATTGTGCTCTATCTCTACAGGAAGGTGACATGTCTTACCAAATACTAGTATATAGGGAGAAATTCCTATTGGTGTCTTGAAAGCAGTTTTTTGAGCCCAAAGTGCGTCTTATAGATGGCGGCTCAAATCCTTCCTCTTTGGCTGAACCATTTTTTTCGAGATCTGCTTAATTTTCCTATTTGAGATCTCAGCTTGCCCATTAATTTGTGGGTTATATGAAGTAGAGACCCTGTACACAACTCCATACATCCTGAGCAAAGCTTCCTGATAACGAGAAAACGCATCGATTATATATCTAGGTTTCATTAACGTTTTATCGCATATTCACCGTTTTAACACTCGATTTCTCGAGTTTTTCTTACCATTTTGCATGTACATCATTATATGGAGCTAAATCATGAATTAAGAGCAAAAGAAACAAAAGAAACCATAAAGAGATGAAGAAATGAAGAAGCCTGCAAAAGACTGCATAATTTGTTGCAGTCACGGCCGTCACAAGGGTGTCACGACCGTGACACCCCAATTTGAGCCATCACGACCGTAAGAGAGTGGTCACGACCGTGACACTTAAAAACCACAAGTTACGAACGTGAAGACCTTGTCACGACCGTGACAAGGGTAAAATTAGGTTTTTGACTCAGACTACGTCAAGGCATTACGTGAAGACCATTTCTCCTATTTTGTTGCCACGTTCCTGCATTCCTTCCACAAATTCAGCAAGGCCCATGCAACAAAGGTTCAAAAATCCAGCCCATTAAGGATTCTATAAATAGTACAAGTTCTATGAACAATGGACACAGAGCATTTTTTATTCAAATTCCTGCGGAAGCTCTGCCGAACTGTATTACGAACCAGCCTTTCTATTCCTGCATTATTTTTAGTTTTCTGTTTCGTTTTTTTTTTGTATCCAAACCCGCCATATAACAATTTCCAACATCAGGAAATTGTTATACATTTATTTGTTTCTAAACCTTCAGCATTCATTTATTTTCAACTTCCGCCAACTCCAAGCTTTCTGGTTTGTGGAAGAAGGAGTCTGCTCGAATATTTGTTAACCAGGTTTTTCATTATATTGCAATTTAATTTAATTATAATGTTTATTTATTTTTCTGCCATGAGTACGTTATTATTAAATTTTCTGTCTCTGTCTGGTTCAACATCGATGAGTAGCTAAACACCTTAGGGCGGTATGTAGTTATAACAAACTTAACCGGTAAAATATAACCATAGGCTAAAAATAATTAATCACTTAACATTCTGGCTGATACTTTTTAATTGAAATAGACCTTTTCGTTACGAGAGTAAGAAAAGAGTATTAGGTTAGGTCAAGACCACGAGAGTGTGAGATTTTAACCAGATAGCTAAAGTTAGGCATTTAAATTAAACACAGCGAGAGCGCTTTAAGATAAATTAGAATTACTTAGTTTCCAAAAATTACCTCTAAACACGTATGGGCTAGCGAGAGCAGGCATAGGGCTTCAGGGATAAGATCTGATATAAGACCACGAGAGTGTGAGTTGAGGGTATTTAAACTGGTAATCTCTACCGAATAGATTAAGTGAACACCTTTATAAGCCTAGGTTAGATTGACCCACCTAAGTTAGTATAATTACATACCGACCGCCTTAGTATTACTTTATTAAAACTTAAATTTAATTCCGCCTTTAATAGTCTTAAAAATCAACAAAAAATCGTGACAACCATTCGCCTTAGCTAAACTAGAAGTTCATCTAGCACTAAGTAACCATAGAATCCCTGTGGATCGATAATCTTAAATATTACTTCGATAGGCTGTGCACTTGCAGTAAGATACCGCTAGACGCATAAGTAGACACGTCTTTAGCCCATCAAGTTTTTGGCGCCGTTGCCGGGGATTCCTTAATTTAGTTACTAGTGCATTTAGGTAGCATTGTCTAGACTAAGGTATCAACTATTTAATTTAATCTAATCTTCGAGTGTATGCCAAGTACTCGCTCTAAAAGCGAAGACTTGCAACCTCTAATCCCTGAATCGGAACGCTTCTTACACGTAAGAAGACGTATATTCGATTTCGAAAATAATTACAATATTCCAGATCTTCAATTAGATCCGCCTAAACCAGTCGTAAAATCAAAGGACGCAGAGATGGCTGAAGAACAGACTCATCCACTCAAGTATTACGCTAATCCTTTGCAAGCTGAACCGCATTCAAGCATTGCAGCACCGGCTATCAACCGAAATGATTTCGAACTAAAACCTTCGTTGATATCAGCCGTGCAACAAAATCAATTCGCTGGAAATCCTACCGAGGATCCGAATCTTCATCTTTCGATCTTTGTGCAATATGCAGATACCGTAAAAGCCAATGGAGTTACCCAAGAAGCTATTAGACTACGTTTATTTCCTTTTTCGCTTCGAGACAGAGCAAGAGCTTGGCTTCAATCTCTGCCTTCGAACTCAGTAACTACGTGGGAAGAACTTAAGAGAGTTTTCTTGAATAGGTATTTTCCACCTAGCAAGACAGCTATGCTGAGAGCTCAGATCAACGGATTTAAGCAAAGAGAAAGTGAATCATTATTCGAAGCTTGGGAACGCTATAAGGATCTACTGAGACTTTGTCCACATCATGGATTAATAGAATGGATGGTCATCCATACCTTCTATAATGGACTCTTGTACAATACAAGAATGACAATTGACGTTGCCGCGGGTGGTGCATTGATGGACAAAGAATATAATGATGCCTATGGACTTATCGAAAGTATGGCTCAAAATCATTACCTTTGGGGAAGCGAGAGAGTCGCAACTGAGAAACCAACAAAGGGAGGTATGTACGAAGTAAGTAGTATGGACCAAGTCAATGCGAAGTTTGACCAACTAAGCCAAAAGATCGATAACTTGGCCATAACACCTACAGCCACCGTGGCTGCAGTAACACCTAACTGTGAGTTATGTGGAGTCCCAGGACACGAAGTTTCTGATTGTCAACTATTGGCAGGAACTCCCACTGATCAAGTGAATTATGCTCAAGGAAACCCTTACTCAAACACATACAACCCAGGTTGGAAGAATCATCTGAACTTCTCCTATAAGAATAACAATGCTTATTACGCACCAGGTCAAGCACCAGCTACATCACCAGGATATCAAAAGACTGCTCCTAATATCCCTAGAAAATCGAACCTTGAATTGATGATGGAGAACTTTATAGCTAACCAATCTCAAACAAACAAGGACTTCTTAAACCAAAACATTCACACTAGTGAGCAGATTAAACAATTAGTGAGCAAAGTAGATGCATTAGCTACACATAACAAAATGCTTGAAACTCAGATTTCACAAGTAGCTCAATAACAAGCACCTACTGCTGCACCAGCTGGAGTATTCCCTGGACAACCTCAACCTAATCCGAAAGGACATGCTAACGCTGTAATATTAAGAAGTGGCAAGGAACTTGACGGACCTACCGATCCAAGACTTGACAATCCAGCCATGTACCAAAAACCGGATAAACCGACTGAAGTGGTGAATGATCCAGAAGAAAAGGAAGATGACAATCGAGAGGTAGTGGAGAAAGAACAACCTTATGTGCCTCCACCACCCTATAAACCACCAATTCCGTACCCTCAAAGATTAATAAATTCCAAGACGACGGGTCAATTTAAGAAATTTGTCGAACTTCTAAAACAGTTGAATATTACTATTTCGTTTACAGAAGCAATTACCCAAATACCCTCGTATGCTAAGTTTTTAAAAGAAATATTATCCAATAAGAAAAAAATAGAGGATAACGGAAAAGTTACACTTACTGCCGAGTGTAGCGCCATAATTCAGAATAAAATGCCTCCTAAGCTAAAAGATCCAGGAAGTTTCTCTATACCCTGTGTAATAGGAAAATTCGTCATTGACAAAGCTCTATGCGATTTAGGAGCCAGTATCAGTGTTATGCCCTTAACGATTTGCAAAAGGCTAGACATGGGAGACCTAAGACCAACTAAAATGTCTGTTCAACTAGCCGATCGCTCTGTTAAATATCCTGTAGGCATACTAGAAAACGTCCCAGTACGTATAGGACAATTCTACATCCCTACTGATTTTATAATCATGGACATCTCTGAAGACTCCACTACACCTATCATACTAGGAAGACCATTCTTAGCTACCGCCGGAGCTATAATAGACGTAAAAAGAGGAAAGCTAACCTTTGAAGTAGGTGAAGAGAAAGTTGAATTTATTTTAACACAATTCTTACAATCACCAGCTATAGAGGATACATGCTATCTATTGGACGTAATTGACGAATGTGTAAGAGAAATGGAACTGAAAGAGACCACTTATTCTGAAATAATGAAAATTCAAATCCCTCCGATTTTCGAAGATGATAATTGGCGAAAACCGTATCAGGATGATAGTCTAAGCGAAAGTTTAGCACTTACACCGGATCCCATGCCAACTAAAGATAAACCTACATTAGGATTAAAAACTTTACCTCATAACCTAAGGTACGAATTCTTAGACGTTGAATGTAAAAGACCAGTTATAGTAAATTCCAGTTTAGGAACTATAGAAACAAAGAAACTTTTAGATGTCTTGAAGAAATATCCAACTGCATTAGGATATAACATATCTGATCTCAAAGGAATATGTCCTTCAGTTTGTATGCATCGTATTCTGCTAGAAGAAGATTGCAGAACCTCCAGAGAATCTCAAAGAAGAATTAACCCAACCCTTAGCACTGTAGTAAAAGAAGAAGTTAAGAAATTATTAGATGCCGGGATAATATATCCAATCTCTGACAGTGAATGGGTTAGTCCAATACATGTAGTGCCAAAGAAAGGAGGTATCACTGTTGTGAAAAACGCTCAAGGCGAATCGATATCGCAAAGAGTAGTGACGGGATATAGAGTGTGCATAGATTATCGTAAACTAAACAAAGCCACTCGAAAAGATCATTTCCCACTACCTTTCATAGATCAAATGTTAGAACGATTAGCCAAGCATTCTTACTTCTGTTATCTTGACGGTTACTCAGGATTTTTCCAAATCCCTATCCATCCTGATGATCAAGAGAAGACTACATTCACATGTCCTTATGGAACGTTCGCTTATAGGCGAATTCCCTTTGGATTATGCAACGCTCCTGCAACCTTTCAAAGATGTATGATGTCAATCTTCGCAGATTTTATAGACAACATCATGGAAGTGTTCATGGACGACTTCTCTGTATGCGGGCAAAGTTTTGAAGGATGCTTATCGAACTTAGAAATGGTGTTAGAAAGATGTGTAAAAGTAAATCTCGTGCTTAACTGGGAGAAATGTCATTTTATGGTCAACGAAGGAATAGTATTACGTCATGTAATATCCGACAAGGGAATTGAAGTTGATAAAGCTAAGATTGAAGTAATAAAAGATCTTCAACCCCCTAAAACCGTTCGAGAAATACGAAGCTTTTTAGGACACGCCGGTTTTTACCGACGATTCATCAAAGATTTCTCAAAAATCACTAAACCTCTTATTGGTTTATTAATGAAAGATGTTGAGTTCATATTCAATGAAGATTGTCTTAAAGCATTCGAAACTCTAAAAACAGCCCTCATCACCGCACCAATCATGCAACCCCCTGACTGGAGATTACTTTTTGAAATCATGTGCGATGCGAGTGACTATGCTGTAGGCGCAGTTCTAGGCCAGAGAAAGGAAAAGAAACTTCATGCGATTTACTATGCCAGTAGAACCTTAGATTCTGCCCAGATGAACTACGCTACTACCGAAAAAGAATTGTTAGCAGTTGTCTTTGCGCTTGACAAATTCCGTTCTTACCTAGTTGGAGCGAAAATAATCATTTACACAGACCATGCTGCTATCCGATATCTATTAACTAAGAAAGATGCTAAACCAAGACTCTTAAGATGGATTTTACTCTTACAAGAGTTTGATCTAGAAATAAAAGATAAGAAAGGTACTGAGAACGTCGTAGCGGACCATTTATCTAGAATAGAAGGTATTAAACCCGAACAAGTGCCGATTAACGATGATTTTCCGTATGAACAACTGATAGCACAAATAGGAAGCGACCTAGCTCAGTTAGATATAAATGAACCAGAATCCGTGGAAACAATCCAGACAACTATAGGACTGCCATGGTACGCTGACATTGTCAACTACCTAGCCGCAGGAGCTCTTCCACCCGATCTAACCTATCAGCAGAAAAAGAAATTCTTTCATAATATGAAACATTACTATTGGGATGAACCATTATTGTTCAAAAGAGGACCAGATGGAATCTTTCGCCGATGTATTCCCGAAGAAGAAATAGAAGATGTCATTGCTCAATGCCATTCATCTCCTTATGGTGGACATGCAAGCACTTCCAAGACTTGTGCAAAAATCTTGCAAGCCGGCTTATTCTGGCCTAATCTATGGAAGGATGTCCACATCGCTGTTATAAATTGCGATCGGTGTCAACGCACTGGCAATATTTCAAGAAGAGATGAAATGCCTCAAAAAGGAATTTTAGAAGTAGAAATCTTTGACGTCTGGGGAATAGATTTCATGGGACCATTCCCATCATCTTTTGGTAATAATTACATACTCGTAGCTGTTGATTATGTTTCGAAATGGATTGAAGCCATAGCTTCTCCTACAAACGATGCACGAGTAGTAATAAAGCTTTTCAAAAATATAATCTTTCCCAGATTTGGTGTGCCTAGACTCGTCATAAGTGACGGTGGCTCGCACTTCATTTCAAAAATCTTTGACAAATTACTATCTAAATATGGAGTAAGACACCGTGTGGCTACACCATATCACCCACAAACAAGTGGACAAGTCGAAGTCTCAAACAGAGAAATTAAACAAATCTTAGAAAAGACTGTCGCCATATCTCGGAAAGATTGGTCATCTAAACTTAATGAAGCTTTATGGGCTTATAGGACCGCTTACAAGACACCCATAGGTACTACACCTTTCAAACTAGTTTATGGAAAATCTTGTCACCTCCCAGTAGAACTAGAACACAAAGCTTATTGGGCGATCAGAACTCTCAATATAAACTATAATGCTGCAGGAGAAAAGCGAATCCTAGACATTAACGAATTAGAAGAATTAAGGTTAGATGCATATGAGAATGCTAAGATATATAAAGAAAGAACTAAGCGATGGCATGATAAACGCCTATCTAGGAAAGAATTTAGTGTGGGAGACGTTGTACTCCTCTTTAATTCAAGACTTAGGCTCTTTCCTGGAAAATTAAAATCTAGATGGTCAGGACCCTTTGAAATAACTAAAGTATTCCCGAGTGGAGCAATAGAAATTAAGGGTAGGAATAGTGAACCATTCATAGTAAACGGACAATGTTTAAAACATTATCATAAAGTTGAAAATAGAGATTATGCGAATAATCTAAAGCTTTTAGAATTGTCCACTAATTCCCCTGATTAATCTAAACCTAAGCATTACGTCAGGCTTTTGACGATAAAAACAGCGCTTAGTGGGAGGCAACCCATTTACTTATTTAATTATTTAAACTATTCTTTTCTTTTAGCATATTGTTATTTATCGTTTTACTATTTGTTTAATTGTTTTGTCATTTTATAGTTTTATTTTATATTACTATTATTGCCATTACATTATGCATTTCATTTTCTTATTTTTATCTTAAATCACTTTTTACAGATTTTCTAAAGTCTTTTCCACTTTCCTTCTTCCCCTGATTTGTTTCCCCCATATTTGCACTGACCATGGCTAACCAACCAATTAACCATATGGAAACCAAATTTAGAGGTAGGAACCAAAGAATGAAGTTTGAAGAGTTATCACAGACGCAAATGGATTTGACCCTGTACCCGGATGATAAGACTATGGAAACCCTAGGTATACATGATAGTGTCATGTACTTGTTAAACCGACTCGGATGGGAGAATGCATTGATCCAACATAAGTTTGTGACTTACCGCGAGCTCACCCTTGAGTTCCTTAGCTCCTTAATTTACCTACCTGAGTGCGGTTTTGGATTTAGGAAAGGATTTATTAGTTTCCGCCTATTTGGAATAGAATATGACTTTAACCATAAAGAACTAGCTGACTTGTTAGGATTCCCTAGTGGACCATTTGCTTTTACTACCAAACAGGTAGAATTGATGGATATTGAGCTAGATTTCTTTTGGGTAACTTTAACTAGAAACTACCACCCTGAACCAAATAACATGAATAATGATGAGATCCATAATCCTGCTCTCCGTTACTTCCATGAATTCCTTGCCCACACCTTCTTTGGAAAAGAAGAAAACATTACCGGAGTTTCTAAAGATGAAATATTTATTATGTCATGTTTCACTAATGGACAGCCTGTTAATGGTGTACCTTTCATGATGCAAACCTTCACCCGTATCCAAGAAGAACCTGAATTACCTATATTAGTAGGAGGTCTTGTAACCATGATTGCTGATGCCATAGGACTTAGGTACCAACTGCACAGGTGCAACCGTCTAGGAACAATCCGTCCTATGAATCTTAATTTCTGCTTCAATAGACATATCATAAGGAATTTAGGACATCCACCTTTTGAGTACCTAATCCGGAACGAAGTAGTAACCCTGTTCACATTGCCTAACCATGCTAGAGTAAGTGTTCACAATAAGGATAACTGGCTTTATGAGTTAAACCCACCTGATTATCCATCTACTCCTGAAACACCTCAGTCTTACAAGATAAAAGATGATATAATGACCGATGTCGAAACTGACCCTGAGACACCTCCTGGTTACCATGACATTGACCACACTGAAGAAGTACATGAAACCCCTGAAGTGAATCAAGGAGATTATGCTAACAACTTACAAAACATCATGAACACTCTCAATGCTTACCAAACTGACATTAATTTATTTAAAGAAGACATTAAGAGCATGCGATTGGACATTATAGGATTGACTGACATAACCTGCGAACAATTCTATCACTTGAACTCCGCCATCGAAGACTTGAAGAAACGCTTTTGAAAATGCTATAAGTGATTTAGTTTATTTTTCTCATTGTTTTCGTTTCTAGTTAGATTTATTTTTCGCAACAATTTCATACCGTAATTTCCGTTTATGTAACTTCATTTTCAATTACTTTATGCAATGCACCTTTAATTCCAAAATTTCTCCATTTTTAGCAATTTATATATTTTTCATTCTATGTACTGTTATGCTTGCATTATTTCATATTATATACAATCTCTCATGCCATGCAAGTTAGTATAGTACTGTGTTGAAATTATATACTATATGGTGTTTATAATTTAATATGAGTGTTAGTGAAGAAAATACATTATTATAAAATATGTGAATTAAGTGAGAAAATGTTTTTCTGGAAATTATTCAACGAAGCGTGCCCTCACGGTCGTCATACCCATCTCACGATCGTGACGTGCTTAAATAGCGTGTCACGACCGTCACACCCCTGTCACGACCGTGACAACCCCTATTACAGGAATCGTGAGAAACAGAACTATTTCTCTTCGTGCCTCTTCTTCTTCTTCCTCCATAACTTCCTCAAAACTGCCCATTTTCTCCATAACCTCCGTAACCTCCCCATTACCAACTTTAAACCTCATTAACCCCCCATGATCATAACCTATCACATTCTCACTCTCCATTATTTATCCTGAATCAATATTTCTTTCATTTTACCATTTTTTCACAAAACATCAAAAATCTTCATTCTTCACTCTAAGCTCTTGCATGCAATGGATTCTATTACTTTTAGAGGAGGTGATGCTGGAGAAACTCAGAGAGAACGTTTTCTCCGATTCCAAAACCGCGGTGTGCAACCTACACGTTACATTGACACTGTCTGTTTGAGGGAACTCGGAATGCTTGCCAGTGTTACAAGCCTGCTTCAAAAAGTCGGTCTGTGGGATCTTTGCAGTCAACCTCAGCCCACATTCGAGCTTCTGACACTAGAGTTCTTAAGCTCATTCAGTTACATCACCGGTACCGGTTCTCAGAGTCAGCTCACCGGTGTCGCCAAATTCAGATTGCATGGCCAAGAGTTCAACATTCCGCAAGACAGGATAGCCGAGTTGTTAGGCTTCGATCACAGAACTGAAGCTCACCGTCGCGTGCCCGATAATTTTAGTGAACAAGCTTTCACTCTATGGCACGACTTAACCAACACCCGTGCATCAGCCTTCCAAAGCCTCAATGCTACGCACATTCACAACCCGGCAATCCGCTATTTCCACCGTGTCATATGCAACACCATCTTCGCTCGAGAAAGCAACCATAAGCTCAACTCCAAGGAGCTTCTATTCTTACACTGCGCTCTTAATGACGAGCCGATCAACGCTGCCCCTTTCATGCTTTATCATATCCAGGCCATTGCACACAGAGGCTCCACCCTGTTCTTCATAGGCGGCATTGTCACCACCCTCGCCATTCAGTTGGGGCTTGGTGACTTGGTCGTTAATCATCCTCACCTAGCCGCAGAATTCCTCACCAAGAGTTATTGCAGGTCCGCTCACCTGATTGCGCAGCGAGAGGATGGCAGGTATAGCCCTGTTGTCCATGGCACCATTTTCCATCATATCATTCTGCCGTCCCGCGACCGCATCGATCCATCCAGCCGAGCCAACTGGCTCTTTGTTTTACCTGTTGCTGCCGATCACGTCCCTATTCATGATGATCAGGCAGACCCTCCAGCGGATGAGATGCAGGACGCTATGGATGCAGCTGAGCCTGTCCAGGATATACCAGAGACATCTACCCGACAGCCCCCTGCTCCCGAAATCACACTTGAGGAAGTCCTCCGTGCAATTCATCAGCAGAACCAGATGAACGCCGCACTGGAGCGAAGGCAGAAGGAGCAGTATGATGCTTTACTCAGCACTATTGCAGCAAACCAGGAAGCTACTAATGAGAAGTTTGGAGAAATTTTCAGCGAGCTAGAAGCCCTCCGCATTAACATCACTGCTGCCTCCGGCACCGGTTCTGATCCTGAAGCGACTCCTTCCAGACGCCGCTCCCGCACCAGAAGCTGAGCCCGCGGTCCTCAGCAGCCATAGTTTTAGTTTGCTTATGTTTGTTTTTCGTTTTTGTCGTTGTACTGTACTTTTACCGCATTTATATCACAACATTGAGGACAATGTCTGATATACTGTGGGAGAGGTACCTTTCATTTCCGCATTTTCCCTTTTTCGCACTTTTCCATTTCGTTGTATTTTCAATTCCGTTGTATTTCTTTTCGCAAGTTAATGAAATGAGCAAATCTTTGTGCTATTTTCTTTAATTTCGAACTTTCCCCGATTATTTAGCTATACCAGAAAAAATCTTTAATTATTCGCATTACCCGACTTACCTACGGAATCGCAATTAGGAAGCCGAGAACGATTAAACAAGACCAATACAATCTTGACATCTTTGACTCCCTACTTAAGCAATTCCATCCCGATTACCATTACAAGTACACTTTTAGTTTCAGTTCAAAAGTAACCCCTAGTAGTTTATACTAGCAGTCAGCACCGTCTGAACACAAACCACGTGGGGAGCCGATGAATATAAGCGTTTGATGCCTAATCAATAATGATCCTTCATATCTCGATGCAAAATGAAAAGAAATTGCACCAAAGTACACAGTCGCATATAAGAAACGAGAAATATGAGAAGGAGTCCATTGCAAGTTGGTTCAGAGGTACTGGTTCTGAACTCGGTAGGGCGTGCTACGACTCGATCCCCCACAACCTCCAAATCGGATAAAATATGTAGGGTTACCACACTCGTGTACCAGACCCCGTGCTAAAAAAGGATCAAAGTCGCTAACCGGCTACTCCACTACGTGCGTGCTAAGGCAAAGGGCTTAATGTGATTGCGCTAGAATGAAACCGGGCGAAATAAGATCGAAAAACTCCAGGTGAAATCGTAATGTAATTGCCGATTGTTTCGTTTAACGGGAAGTCGACGACATAGCTTGTTGCTTGTGTCATTAGTGTATCGGTAGTGTTCTATCAAAGTACCGGATTATCCGACAAAACGATCCCTCGTACGGTTTGTTATGAGTATGCGTGAATAAAATCTTGTCCGCCGATTTTCAACCGACTATTTGCTTGAGGACAAGCAAAGGTTTAAGTTTGGGGAAGTTTGATAACGAGAAAACGCATCGATTATATTGCTAGGTTTCATTAACGTTTTATCGCATATTCACCATTTTAACACTCGATTTCTCGAGTTTTTCTTACCATTTTGCAGGTACATCATTATATGGAGCTAAATCATGAATTAAGAGCAAAAGGAACAAAAGAAACCATAAAGAGATGAAGAAATGAAGAAGCCTGCAAAAGACTGCATAATTTGTTGCAGTCACGACCGTCACAAGGGTGTCACGACCGTGACACCCCAATTTGAGCCATCACGACCGTAAGAGAGTGGTCACGACCGTGACACTTAAAAACCACAAGTTACGAATGTGAAGACCTTGTCACGACCGTGACAAGGGTAAAATTAGGTTTTTGACTCAGACTACGTCAAGGCATTACGTGAAGACCATTTCTCCTATTTTGTTGCCACGTTCCTGCATTCCTTCCACAAATTCAGCAAGGCCCATGCAACAAAGGTCCAAAAATCCAGCCCATTAAGGATTCTATAAATAGTACAAGTTCTATGAACAATGGACACAGAGCATTTTTTATTCAAATTCCTGCGGAAGCTCTGCCGAACTGTATTACGAACCAGCCTTTCTATTCCTGCATTATTTTTAGTTTTCTGTTTCGTTTTTTTTTTTGTATCCAAACCCGCCATATAACAATTTCCAACATCAGGAAATTGTTATACATTTATTTGTTTCTAAACCTTCAGCATTCGTTTATTTTCAATTTCCTCCAACTCCAAGCTTTCCGGTCTGTGGAAGAAGGAGTCTGCTCGAATATTTGTTAACCAGGTTTTTCATTATATTGCAATTTAATTTAATTATAATGTTTATTTATTTTTCTGCCATGAGTACATTATTATTAAATTTTCTGTCTCTGTCTGGTTCAACATCGATGAGTAGCTAAACACCTTAGGGCGGTATGTAGTTATAACAAACTTAACCGGTAAAATATAACCATAGGCTAAAAATAATTAATCACTTAACATTCTGGCTGATACTTTTTAATTGAAATAGACCTTTTCGTTACGAGAGTAAGAAAAGAGTATTAGGTTAGGTCAAGACCACGAGAGTGTGAGATTTTAACCAGATAGCTAAAGTTAGGCATTTAAATTAAACACAGCGAGAGCGCTTTAAGATAAATTAGAATTACTTAGTTTCCAAAAATTACCTCTAAACACGTATGGGCTAGCGAGAGCAGGCATAGGGCTTCAGGGATAAGATCTGATATAAGACCACGAGAGTGTGAGTTGAGGGTATTTAAACTGGTAATCTCTACCGAATAGATTAAGTGAACACCTTTATAAGCCTAGGTTAGATTGACCCACCTAAGTTAGTATAATTACATACCGACCGCCTTAGTATTACTTTATTAAAGCTTAAATTTAATTCCGCCTTTAATAGTCTTAAAAATCAACAAAAAATCGTGACAACCATTCGCCTTAGCTAAACTAGAAGTTCATCTAGCACTAAGTAACCATAGAATCCCTGTGGATCGATAATCTTAAATATTACTTCGATAGGCTGTGCACTTGCAGTAAGATACCGCTAGACGCATAAGTAGACACGTCTTTAGCCCATCACTTCCATGGTGCAGTTACATAAATTAGTGCCTCGGTCACTTATGATAGCTCAGGGTATTCCAAACCTGCAAAAAATATTGGACCTGACAAAATTTGAAACAACTCTAGAATCATTAGTCCTATTGGGGATAACTTCCACCCACTTTAAAATATAATCAACAACAAGTAAAATATAGAGAAAACCAAAAGATACAGGAAATGAACCCATGAAGTCAATTCCCCATACATCAAACACCCATAGAAAAGCATAGGTTGCTGAGGCATTTCACTCTTATGAGTGATGGTTATACCTGTTATTTGACATCATTTATAAGTTTGATATATCTCATACACATCTTTAAAAATGGTAGGCCAATAGAAACCCGAGTCTAAGACTTTTCTTGTTGTCCTTTGAGGCCTGAAGTGTCCCCTTACTTGAGAGGCATGAGAAAAGTGCAAGATAGATTCAATATCATAGTCAGGGACACACATCCTAATAACTTGATCACTATAAAATTTCCACATATATATGGATCATCCCACACATAATATTTTCATCACTCTTGAGTTTGTAAATTTGTATCCTAAATGCACCTGTAGGAAAAACACCAATAACAAGATTGTTAGAACAAGATTTGTTCATGAAATATATTCCTTAGATTTTGATGATAACAAAGTATTTAAAGAATAATAGTTTTATTTGATGTGTGTTTCTTGTATGAATATTCTAATACTTGTAAATATTTAGATACAGAATCTGATATATAAAGGCACACTTCAGAGAAGCTGAATTGCTAGCTTCTGGTGATGCAAAATCTAAAGAACACTTGCTAAGTGATGTCTGGCATAGACTCTGAAGCTGAAGGTCTTAACATCATAAGAAGTAACATAATTTAATCTACACTTGGTGAATGTAAATTAGCTTCTGGTATCATTCAGAGTTGGTGATAAAGCTAAAGTTGTTTGTACTGCATAAAGCAAACTACATTGTCAAATCAGTTTGTCAACTGGAGTCTGAGTTCACAATGCTCAAGAAAGGTTGACATGCTTTAAGGATATCCTCTCCAACGACTCTATAGTACATGAACTTCTTGATGAATCAACAGTTAAACATGTTACACAATGGATCAAGATCTTTTGGTGTATCTATCTTTAACGACTCTTGTACTCTGGAGTAAAGCAAAGACACCGATCAAGTTATCTCATCCAACTGCTAGTCTGCTGCAACTTCTATATAAGTGGTTGAAGGTTCAAACTGAATCTTTAACAAGGATTAACTAAAAGATGGAGTAACAATATCAACAATTATCAACTCTATCGCTTATGCAGATTTTCTGTTGTAGGTTGTAATTGTAAAAGCCTTAAGATTTTGTATACATTAAATATCTTAGAAACCTTAAGAGCTTTAGGTCTTTGTTATGGTGATTTCCCATACCTCTGATATTAGTATCATGTACACATTGTTCTCTATTCTGCTGAACTTGTTTAGCAGTTTAGATTAAGTCTCTCGCCAGGATGCTTGAGCCATGTAAGTCATTTACTATGTGCTTGAGCATTGAAAGTCTTAATCAAGTGTATTGATTGAGCAGAAGTCTTGTATCATTGGGATATAAGCAAGGAAGTCTCTCACCAAGATGCTTGAGCCATGTAAGTCTCATGTTATATGCTTGAGCAATGAAAAGTCTTAATTAAGTGGATTGATTGAGCAGAAGTCTTATGTCGTAGGGATACAAGCAAAGAAGTTTTGGGGAAGTGTGGCTTGAGCAGGTTGGCTCGGTTCATAAAATTAGGAGCAGTAAGTCTTGAACTGAGGGGTTTAAGCAAGAAGGCTCGTTTCATGGGACTTGGAGTAGAAGTCTTCAGTCTGAAGGACTTAAGCAGGAAGTCTCATACCTAGGGTATGAACAGTGTAAAAGATTTATGCCGAATGCATAAGCGATTGTAATCATTATTTGGTTATAGTGAAAATCTCGTGTGAAGCAATGGGACTAGACAACTCTCAGTTGGAGAGGAACCAATATAAATATTTGTGTCTTTTGTTTTTATTTATTTGCTTTTGTTAACATTCATTGCTAAGTATAATAAGAACCCGAACACCAGTTCAGATTCTGAACTCTGATCAGACGCAGATTTAAGAAAATGGAAAACACAATTCAACCCCCCTTCTTGTGCACTTTTCTCACCTTCAAAGATAATTAACAATATCAGCAAACCAAGGAGTTTCCCTGTGCAACTATAAAAGCTGCTTATCAGGAAAGTCATCCTGAATGGGAGAATGATCTTTATCCTGCTCTAGATTATCATCTCCACTTTTGTCCTTAATCTCCACATTGAACTCTTGGAGCAACGACATCCAACAAATTAATTGCGACTTTGCTTCTGGTTTCTTTAAAAGATATTTCAAAGTTGCACAGTCAGTAAAAACAACAACCTTGGAACCTAGAAAATATGATCTAAACTTATCAAGAGCAAAAACAATAGCTAAAAGTTCCTTTTTAGTGGTAGTTTAATTAGCCTGTGCAGAATTTAAAGTCCTAGAAGCATAATAAATAACATGGGCAGCCTTGTCCACCCTTTGTGCAAGGACCGCTCCTGCTACATAGTTAGATGCATCACAAATAATCTAAAAAGGGATGGTCCAATCAAGAGGCTGTATGATGGGGGTGGAGGTCAATGCTTTCTTCAAGAAATCAAACGCCTGTTTGCATTTGTCTTCAAAGTTGAAAGTGACATCATTCTTCAACAAGCTTTAAAGTGGAAGAGATATCTTGCTGAAATCCTTTATAAAGCACCTTAAAAACCTGCTTGACCAAGAAAAGAATGAATCTCGCGAATGCAAGATGGGTAAGAAAGTGTAGAAATCACATTAATCTTAGCAGGGTCTACTGAGATTCCTTTTGCAGAAATTATGTAACCCAAAATAATTCTCTGCTCAACCATAAAATGGCACTTTTCATAATTTAAAACAAGGTCAGTTTCAATGCATCTCTCTAAAACCATATTCAAACTTTTTAAGCATGCATCAAATGAAGAACCATAAATAGTAAAATCATCCATAAACACTTTTATGCACTTTTCAATAAATTCAGAAAAAAAAACTAATCATGTATCGCTGGAATGTGCCAAGGGTATTGCAAAGACCAAAGGGCATCCTCCTGTAAGCAAATGTACCGAATGGGCACATGAAAGTTGTCTTTTCTTGATTTTGTAGTGCAATATGGATCTTAAAGTAATCTGAAAAACCATCAAGAAAACAATAGTGTGATTTACCAGCTAGTCGTTCAAGCATCTAATCAATGAACGACAAAGGAAAGTGATCCTTTATAGTAGTCTGGTTCAATCTCCTGCAATCAATACAAATACTCTAGCTATTCTGAACTCTAGTGGGAACAAGTTCATTCTTTTCATTTTTTACCACAGTGATTCCAGATTTCTTAGGTACAACCTGCACGGGACTTACCAAATTACTGTCAGAAATAAGATATATGATACCTGCTTGTAACAACTTGGTTACCTCTTTCTTCACAATATCAAGAATTAAAGGGTTAAGTCGCCTTTGGGGATGCCTCACAACCTTAGCTCCCTCTTCAAGTAAAACTCGGTATGTTATTGTTGTTGTTGTTCTTGTTGCTTTGGTCCATTACTGTTGTTATCTTGTTATTTTCCATTACTGTTGTTCTTGTTATTCTCCATTACTGTTGTTCTTGTGTATTATGGTTGTGTACTATTTTTAATTTTTTCTATAAGCTTTATGTGATTATGTGTTGCACCCTAAAATTTGCTCAACCTTCTTCACTTGGTTTATGTTTCAATTGCATTAGCATTTGCATATAGAGTCATGTACATAGTCTAATCATCTGCATAGCATAGCATAGCAAGTTATCCAACAAGGGACCAAGTACTATCCTCATCTCTATGAGCCTATCAAGAGGTTATTGTTCAAATTCAAGCATATCCAAGTCATCAGAAAGAAATTGAAACCTAGAGAGGTCATTGGACCAAGCAGTGGATCTATCTCCTATCCTGAGGGTATCTGAAGATCATCAAAGAAATTGTGAGCTGTGAGCTAAGCATGGAGGGTATCTAGACATCATGAAAGACATGGGGAGTCATTTTGAAAGTGAGACAAGTCATTGATGTGATCACAAGAGTTGCAGTTGAAGACAGTCAACTAGGGTTTCATCTGGGTCAACCCTGGGTCAAATGTTGATTGAAAGGCATTAAGGTCTATTGGAGAGATGTGGGGTTCATCATTTGACATGTAAACAAGGATATAGTGATGTGCCAAGAAGAAATCAAGAGAAATCAAGGAGAAGAGGAGTTTCTAAATTAGGGTTTCTGTGTAAAATCCCCTAGTTTAGGTCAAACTTCCAAGCACGATAACTCAAAATGCAAGCTTTAAATGGATCCTTGGCCAACATGAAACTTGTAGAGGATCTCAAGACCTTTAATTTTAGTGGTGGAAGACATCAAGGAGATTTATAGAACTCAAGTTATGGTCCTTGCAAGTTACATGTCATCTGAGGTATCTGAAATTTTGTCTGTGAAAGTTACTTGTCTTCCAAGAAACTTTTACCCCTCAAGGAGATTTCAAATGAATTTCTGGTCAACATAAGAGTTGTTCCTCATTGTCTTATATTTCTAGAAAGGTATGGTATGCCTTCATATGATTTGTAGAACTCTACTTATGGTCTTGGCAAGCAAAGGGTATTTTGGTCATCTGAGAATTACAGGTCATTTCAAGCCTATGCCCAAAACTCATACAAGGAAGTTTCAAATGAAAAACTTCACAATATCAAACTTGCTCCAAATGACATTTTGAGTCTATAAAAGTGGTCATGAAAGATTGGAAAGGCTCATAGCTCAAGGTTTCAAATTTGGTGAATTTAATGAATAAAAAGTGACCTAAAATTGAGATTTTTCATAATTTGGCCAAATGAGATGAAATTATAGGTCATTTTGATTGGAAAAAATGTTTTAAGAATATTGGCAAAAGTGGATTTTTGAGTTTGATTCAAAATTTGAAAGTTATGCTTGGTTACTTATGTATGAAGTAACATAATCCAAAATTCAAGGAAAGTGTGCATGGAAAGTTTCTACAAAGTTCTAGAGCTTTCTAATGTCATCTATATATTGCATTGAGAAGCTTCATGCATGGGTTGGTGAATCATTGTGATCAAAATACCAAGTTATACCTCATTCTTTCATTTTGCAAAACCATTCCAAACTCCATCAAATCTCCATCAATTTCCAAAGTTCTTAATCCTATCATCATCTAGATCATTCAAGGATCACATTTCCATCAGAATCTGGTTGAATTGAGCAAGAATTCGTGCTATCCATCTTCATCATCCAAAGTGCAAGAAGAAGTGGTTACAAGGATCTAAGGCATTGGAGCAAGAACTTTTGCATACAGAACAAAGAATCAAGTGTGTGGATCAAATCCAGATCATTGCAAGCATTGGATCTGAAGAACTCAGCAACTGTTTTCATCATTTACACCAGGTTGGTTTTCTCATCGAATTGGTTAGATTAGTTAGAATCATAGAGGATTATTAGGTTAGAATGGTTAGGATTGGTTAGATGAACATTTCTGTTGAGTTTGAAGACAATCCATAGAGGTTGCCATTGGTGCACCAAAGCTGTTAGGGCTTAGAACTCTTAGATTAAAGCATGATAATCTTAGATGTATGGCTCAGAATGATCAGTGTAGAGTGTAGATCATGTTAGGGTAGAAGTTAGCAAGAATTGGCATGGTTGATAGCAGGGGAAAATGGTGGAATCAGAATCTTCTACCTATCGGGTTTGATGTTTGAGTGAGCTTTAGGGGAAAATAATACCATGGCTGTGTAGAGGGAAAGAAGTAGAGCAATTTTTCTCTTTGCATCGTGAGTTTTCATGGAGAGACTAGGGAGAACAGAGGTGATGAAATTCGTGCATGGGAGAGGTGATTTCTGAAAACCCTAGGGTTCCAAGGTTGAAGACGAACCCAGGGCCGTTGGATCCATCATTTGACCTTGACTCAGACCTTAATCCAATGGCCAGCGTTTAAAACAAATTTGGAGGGAGAGGTTATGAAGCAGAACGCTGCGTTTCATTTATTCCCTCAGAATGGGCTTTATAATCCCTTGCTATTCGCACCCTATTTTTCCAAGCCCAAAACCAATTGCACTGATTTGATTACTATATGCACCGTTTCAGGTTTTTTTTATTTTTTGATTGTGTTTTCTGATCATTGGGCCCAGACGCGCATTGCTAGGCGCGCCCCCCAGTCTGGGCCCATCTTATTATTTTAACTAGAATATTTACTTTCTGCACCCCATATCCAACTTTAATCCACATTATTTTCTTTCATTTTTTTTAATTCTTTGAAAAATCACAATAAATTGAAAATTGCTTACTTTTAATTGGTTGTTTTTGCATATTTCTCATATTTTGGTTAAGAAAATTATCATATAAAAAAATTAGCATTTCATTTTATTTTTATATTTTTAGTATATTTTTCTTTTAAATAGGTTTAAATAATGTTTAGTTTAATGCATGATATTGATGATTTTGGTTTAATTAGATGCTTTAATATTTTTGACTTATTCTTTTTAGGTTGATTAGCTTAGACCTTTAGCTTGTATATAAAATTTAATTCATGATTTTAGGATTTAATTTTAGATGATTTGTTTAGGTGTGATTAGAAGAACCAAAACTAGGGTTTAGGAGATAACATAGGTGTAATAGATCAATTCTTTTAGGAGTTGTAGTTGGGGTATGGGACTATAGGGGTTATGGGAAGATAATAGATCCCTTAGAAATTACTAGGTTTCCCCTATTCTACTATTACTATCAGTATGTTGCTTGCATTTGCTTGACTGTGTGGTGTGCCCTCTCTAGGGTTATTTCATTTGTCTGTGTGGGGTATTGGGTTTGCTTGGGGATTGGGAGAGCTGAAGACTTTGTTGATGAGGACCATTGGAGATTAAGAGAATGAAGACCAACTTCCAGAGTTGATGGAGAGCATCTTGCTGGCAGCTGTAACATCCTAATTTTTCCATACACTAAATAATATATCTAGTTAGATTTGAGATTTTAACAATGCTAGTTATTAAAAATTAAATGTTGAAACTAACACTTATAATAATTAATTTATTAATTAATTACTTTTTATATTTATTACTTTTATTCTTCAATTTGAATATCATCGTTTCATTTTATAAACTAAACTTTGAAATTTAAATTGGTACTTAAAACCCTTAACTTTAAGTTAATTAATTATTCATATTATTATTATCATTATTGTTGTTCTTGTTTTGTTATTATTAATTGATTTTATTTTATTTGAATATTATCATTTTACTCTATAAACCAATTAATAAATAAAATAATCTTAAGACAATAAAAATATCAAATAACTATCCTTTTTACTATTTTTATTATTATTAATATTATTAACATTTTACTTTTTATAAAAGAAATATATATCTCATTTTCTATTAATATCCTACATAATATTATGTCATGAAATCAAGCTCCCATACCTTTGTCATAAATTATTTTCACAAAGTCATACTAGAACACCTAAAGCACTATTGATGAAAGATTAGTAAATATTTGATAGAGACATATTTACTAGCAAGAGTTGAAAAGTTGGAAGGTATGGGCAAAAGATGATAAATTATGTTATTTTAATATTTTACAACTAGTATAAATAGGGGTCTCTTCCACCCCATTTTCATTCATTCATTCACAAATCATCTTTCTTACTTCTTTACTTCTTTCCTTCTCTAATTTCTTCATATAGCAATATTAGTTTTAGTTATCGAAGTTCCCACGATATCGGTTCGTAACCTTTAGAGTATTTTGTGGTAAAAGTTCTTCTAAAGTTTCAAGGGAGTTTTATACGTCAAAGTTCTGCCCAAATCATTTTCATAAGTAATCGGTAAGCCGTTATAATGTCCATTTTATTTTAATTATATTATTTTAATTATGTTATTTATATAAAGGTTATTTTAAATTTTCTATGCAAATTCCGTTCAGACGTCGATATATTGAACTTATAAAGTCCAAAATAAATTTTACCATTTTAAGTCGTTATAATGCCCAAATTTTATTATAATTTAAATGTTATTAGAAATATACTCTTGACAATTTTCTAAAACAAACAAATTCAAAAGGAGGTATAATATAATTTATATTTGAATTTAATAATTATTTTGGAGGTTATTATGATATATTTAAATAAATAAATATTTCAAGTTATAACGGGATTATGTTCAATTAACCATAAATTATATTCTAATTATTTCATAAATTTCGTACAATCCAACGGTTATCGTAAATTAGGTTCTTGGCAAAGATCGAAGACAACACTTGTGGACTTTCAACAACACTCAACAAAAGGTGGGGGCAAGATTTCGTATACGATTGGGACGGTTAGCGTAAAATAACTTAATATATATGTGTGTAGTGGTGACCTAAGCCCTACTAGCGATAAATAATTAAGGAGAGCCTATTCTCAAATAATGATTTTCACAAATCACTAGGCGAGGTTACGCCGGCCTTAATTAATTATCATAGGAATAATCTTTGACAATTTGGTATTGTATTGTGCTTGCATTATTCGGTTAATTTTATAATTGTTTATTTTATTTATACTTGAATGATTGTGATTGATAGATTAAGGAAATAATCGGTTAATGAGAGAAAAACATTGCTAGATATTAAGTAATTGATCCCCATTAACATAAGGAAAGTTGGATACAATGAGTAGTTATATTTGGTTGGGTTCTGGCTAAGGAAAGACTTGGTCGACTATGCCGTTTACAGTCCACCTCTCTTACCTGGGAAGTTAACCATACAATTACCCATTATACAAACTGAACTTATTATGTAAGGACAAAGATCAAATATGGCAAGACATTGGATGGATTTGGTACTCAACCTAAGTATCTAGATAATAAGTATAACTTGAAAAGTTGATACGATAATTCCCCATTATTAACTTAATACTTATGGCTAAGAGTTGCCACAAGATGAGTGAGTGATCATATAGACTTGCATTAAGGAATGTGTAAGTCCACCGCCGTGCGGTATGGGACGCACGAGGTTGATCAGTCGCCTGCAATCCCGACGGGGATTATTATCTATGCATGCTAGGCAAGACAAGGTTCTTGGCCTGAATTCTCAGGGACGATCGACTTATAACACCTAGGCTCCATGTGAAGTTAGGTGGCGTAGCTCTTGGTAATTGGGAGTACGTTGGTGGCATGTGGTCTAGTGATATCTGATCTTGGTAAATGGGATAGATATCATTGACAGCGTTTAGTGGCCTGAGTCAGCATATAGTTCAGGGATGCATTAGAATAAATAAAGTATATGTAATTGTGGGTATAAGATACGCTTGTTTGTATAAATATGGTTTCCATATATATTATTATTTTACACATTCATTCCCACTTTTAAACTTGTACATGAATCTTAGCCCTGTGTCATTTTTGTTTTGCATTTTGGATTATTTTATGACGATCAGACGATGAGCTCGAATCTTGCGTACTTCCCGACAACTCAGAAGGAAAGGATATGAAGTGACGTGGAGATGTGTTACTATAACATCTAGATTGGGAGCTGTTAGTGTTTTGTCAAACGCTAATCACATCCCTACTACTACAGTCAGTATAAGTGTCAGTCTTGTTGGACTTAGGAGGTCCCTTTTGGTATGCTTTCTTTTTGGTTTCCTTTCTGTACTTTTATTTTATGTTTTATCTATGTGGCAAGGCCGCTAGTCTTAACGGTGTCAAACTCTGTAAAATATATTTGAAGCATATGTATGTGAAACAGTATGTTTTTAAATAATTAAGTATTGTCCTTTAAAAATTTCAAATTTTTCTGTATTTTTATAAGGTTTCATTAGAATTCCACTAATGGGACATAGGCTGTCTCATTTAATGGTATCAGAGCTGGTCGATTCAGCTCGGACCGTAAGTGTCTAGAATTATACTGACTGTATCAAGTTGGATTCCAAACTGGATGATAACTTTTCTTCTGTGCATTGAGTCTTCATCTTGAGAGCCTTCTAGTATAATGGTCTAGGAAACTTATTTAGCACACTTTATTTTTCCTCCCCAACGGTCACAAACCCAACGGTAACGTAACGGACACTTCACAAAATTCACTTTATAAATACTTCACACCCATCCATTATTTTCATATCAATTCCTAAATATTTATCTATACCTTTCAAATGGCTAAATCCTTTCTTTTATTCATCACTCTTCTTGTCATTATTTTGTTTGTTATTGGTATCATCAAGCATGAAGAATTAGGTAAAGATTTCGTAGCAATAATGATAATTATAGTTTTACCACTATTAGTCTTAGCTTGGTTTACAAGTAGAGGTTTTTGAATGAGACATGGTCACGATTTTTGTAATCGTTGTTATTAAATAAATTGATACATTTTTGTTTATACATTAAATGTTGATTATGTTTTCCTGAATTCTAGTTATATTTAAGATATTAATTCAACATTTTAGACACAATTATCCCTTGCCTGTGGGAGACTTGATAAAAATCCTTATCGATGAATCATTCATTGGGATATAAATATACATAATTGTTATGTTCTTTATGTCTTGTGAATGATTGAACCTAATAACTATTCCTTTTCAGGAAGTTATGGTTCAGAACGTCAGAGGTGCGAGGCGTGGTAGGAGTGCTGCTAGAGGCACTACTAGAGGTATACGTAGGAATGCGAGTGATGAAGTTACTCCTGAAGGAGCACCTACCATTCCCATTGGACGAGAAGATCATTCCCAAACTGGAACGAACTCTCAAGCTGACACTCGAGATGTTCGTGAACTTGCTGCAGCTGTGTTAGTTCAAACACAACAAAATGCTCAAATCCTGCAAATCACTCGAGATCATCAACTCTTTCAGCAACAACAAAGGGAAATGGTGCATGAGGATACAGGATTGAACTCGTTTCTGAAAGGAAAACCACCACAGTTTGGTGGTGACTTTAATCCGGAGGGTGCTGAGAAATGGTTGCAAGAAATGGAGAAGATATTTTCTTTCACTCACTGTAGAGAGAATAGAAGGGTTGGTTATGCAACATTCATGCTGACAGGCGATGCTGAAGCTTGGTGGAGAGGAAAGTATAGATTATTGGAAGAGGAAGGAAGAGAAATCAATTGGACCTTGTTCAAAGAAGAATTTTTGGGGAAGTATTTTCCAAAGTTATGTAGGAAAGAGAAGGAGAGAGAATTTCAGAATCTACGTCAAGGTGTGATGACGGTGGGAGAATATACTAGGAAGTTTGAATCCTTGCTAAAGTATTCTGAGTTTTACCGCTTGCATCCAAGGGAAGAATGGATGTGTGAAAAGTATCAAGATGGATTGAAATATGATATCCAGAGGGCAGTTTTACCTCTGCATATTATGCGCTTTGGTGAGCTAGTAGAAAGGTGTCTGGAGTTGGAAGGGATTGACAATAGGAAGAATCAATATGGATCAGGAGGATCAACCCAAAACAACAATCACAAGGGCCACTTTAACCGAGGCCACGGAGGAAGAATCCAACGAGGGGGTAGGCCATATCAAAGGCCTACACCTTATCATAACCAGGATTCTAGAAGGTTAATGTTCAAGTGTTACAGCTGTGGAGGGGCACATCTTAACAAAGATTGTCCAAATAGAAATATTGGAACTTGTTTTCGCTGTGGTCAGAAAGGCCACTTTCTCAAAGATTGTCCCCAAGGACAAAGTCAACCAACAGGCCAGAGGAGCGGCCTAATAAACAATAACAACATAGGGAGAGCAAGAAATGGAGGCCCAAGTGTTGGTCAGAGACCTCAGAATCAAAATAAGCCAACCACAGGAAGAGTATTTACAATTAGAGGAGCTGAGATCTCAAAGTCAGCTGGGTTAATTCAAGGTATGTGTTTAATTGGAGATAAGTTGGTATCAGTTTTATTCGATTCAGGAGCTACACATTCTTTTATATCTACCTCTTGTGCTGAATTTTTGGGATTCGAAATTGTTGATCACGATTATAAGTTGACTATCACAACTCCCTCGGGAGAAAGAATGGTAACTTATTCAGTCTGTGTAGACTGTCCAATAATCTTAGAAAATAGAAGATTCTTAGTAGATCTTGTGGTACTCCCGCTACAAGACCTAGATGTCATCTTAGGAATGGATTGGTTATCAGCCAACGATGTCAACTTGAGATGCAAGGAGAAAATTTTTACATTTGGAGAAGATAGTGGAGAAATCAGCAAAGCTGAAACCCTCACTCAAAGTTTTATGATGCTATTCTCCATGTCAGTAGGAGAAACCCCTAGTGTGGAAAATTTTCCCGTAGTCTGTGAATTCCCGGAAGTCTTTCCAGAAGAAGTTCCAGGTTTACCACCGGTTAGGGAAGTGGAATTTTCTATAGACTTGGTTCCAGGAACTGGACCAATTTCTATATCTCCTTATCGAATGTCACCCTCAGAGCTTGCGGAGTTAAAGAAACAATTAGACGAGATGTTAGAGAAAGAATTTATTAGACCAAGTGTATCGCCATGGGGAGCTCCAATCTTGTTTGTGAAGAAGAAGGATGGTTCTTCTAGACTTTGTGTGGATTACAGACAACTCAATAAAGCCACTGTGAAAAACAAGTATCCTTTGCCTAGAATCGACGACTTGATGGATCAGTTAAAAGGAGCATCAGTATTCTCAAAGATTGACTTGAAGTCTGGATATCATCAGATCAGGGTGAAGGAAGATGATATTCCAAAAACAGCTTTTAGATCCCGTTATGGACACTATGAGTACTTAGTTATGCCATTTGGTTTGACTAATGCTCCAGCAGTATTCATGGATTACATGAATAGGATCTTTAGGTCATACTTAGATCAATTTGTTGTAGTTTTCATTGATGACATTCTGATTTATTCCAAGAATGAGGTAGAGCACAGAGAACATTTGAGAATTGTGCTACAGATATTAAAGGACCTTCAATTGTACGCGAAATTCTCGAAATGTGAATTTTGGTTGAAGGAGGTACAATTTCTTGGTCATGTAATTAGTAAAGAAGGTATTGCAGTAGACCCAAGTAAAGTCGAAGCAATAACAAAGTGGGAGAGTCCAAAGAATGTTGGCGAGATTCGAAGTTTTCTTGGACTAGCTGGATATTATCGGAGGTTCATTGAAGGATTTTCAAAGATCGCTTTGCCCATGACTCAGTTAACGAGGAAAGGTAAAAACTTTGAATGGACTAAAGAGTGTGAAGAAAGTTTTCAGAAGCTAAAGGAAAGATTGACTTCATCACCAATACTCATCTTACCAGACCCATTAGGAAATTTTGATGTGTATTGTGATGCGTCATATCAAGGTCTTGGGTGTGTGTTGATGCAAGAAAGGAAAGTGATAGCTTATGCATCAAGACAATTGAAGGTGCATGAGAGGAACTACCCAACTCACGACCTAGAGTTAGCGGCAATTGTGTTTGCCTTAAAGATTTGGAGGCATTATCTTTATGGATCAAAGTTCACTGTGTTAAGTGATCACAAAAGCCTGAAGCATTTATTTGATCAGAAAGATTTAAACATGAGACAAAGGCGCTGGATGGAATTCTTGAAGGACTATGATTTTGAGTTGCAATATCATCCCGGAAAGGCCAATGTTGTAGCAGACGCTTTGAGTCGAAAGAAACTTCATGTATCTGCAATGATGTTGAAGGAAGAAGAGTTGATTGACAAATTCGTGGATTTAAACTTAGGAGTACATCACAATGAAGGAAGTATATTCATAGGCGCTATTGTCGTGTCTAATGAATTTCTGAAATGGATCAAAGATGAACAACAACTTGATGACCGTCTAGTGAGCATAAAGGAAAATATAAGAAATGGTCAAAATGGAGAGTTTAACATAAGGAGTGATGGAATCCTAAGGTTTAAAGAAAGGTTGTGTGTACCTCAAAATCAGGATATTCAAAAGTTGATTTTGGAAGAGGGCCACAAAAGTAAGTTGAGTTTTCATCCAGGAGCCACAAAGATGTATCAAGACTTGAAGAAAATGTTTTGGTGGGTTGGAATGAAGAGACATATAGCAGAATATGTTCAAAGTTGCTTGGTATGTCAGAAGGCAAAGATTGAACATCAGAAGCCAGCCGGATTGCTACAACCTTTAGATATTCCAGAGTGGAAGTGGGACGGAATAGCCATGGATTTTGTAACCGCTTTGCCTAAGACTCAGAAACAACATGATGCAATTTGGGTGATCATTGATAGGTTGACAAAGAGTGCACATTTCATTCCCATCAACCAGACGTTTAAATTAGAGAGACTAGCTCAGGTATATGTAAAGGAGATTGTTAGATTGCATGGAATACCTTCAAGTATAGTCAGTGATAGAGATCCCAGATTCACATCAAATTTTCGGCATCAGTTGCATTTAGAGTTAGGAACAAAACTGAGGTTAAGTTCAGCTTATCATCCCCAAACGGATGGCCAGTCTGAGAGGACGATTCAATCGTTAGAGGATTTGTTGAGAGCTTGTGCTCTTGAACACAAAGGAAGTTGGGACGAGTTCTTACCATTGATTGAGTTTACTTACAACAATAGTTTTCACTCAAGTATCGGCATGGCTCCATATGAAGCATTATACGGAAGAAAGTGTCGTACACCTTTATGTTGGTATGAGGTTGGAGAAAATAAAATATTGGGTTCAGAATTCGTGCAACAAACGACAGATCAGGTTAAACTTATTAGAGAAAAAATGAAGGCAGCACAGGACCGTCAAAAGAGTTATAATGATAAGAGGAGAAGACCTTTGGAGTTCGAGGCAGGAGATCACGTGTTCATTAGGGTAACTCCTAGGGCGGGAATTGCACGAGCAATCAAAACTAGGAAGTTAACACCAAGGTTTATCGGGCCTTTTCAAATTCTACGGCGGATTGGACCTGTAGCGTATCACATTGCTTTGCCGCCAAACTTGTCTAATCTTCATGATGTATTTCATGTATCACAACTGAGGAAGTATTATCCGGACCCTTCACATGTCATTGAGCCTGAAACTGTGGAACTTAGAGATAATTTGGAATATGAGGCTATACCTGTCAAGATCTTAGATCATCGTATTAAAGAACTTCGTGGAAAGCAAATACCATTGGTTAGAGTCGTGTGGGATGATGTAACTGGTGATTCTACTTGGGAAAGAGAAGAAGACATGCGTCAGAAGTATCCACATATGTTTTAGGTACGCTAAATTTCGAGGACGAAATTTCTTTTAAGGGGGGTGGTAATGTAACATCCTAATTTTTCCATACACTAAATAATATATCTAGTTAGATTTGAGATTTTAACAATGCTAGTTATTAAAAATTAAATGTTGAAACTAACACTTATAATAATTAATTTATTAATTAATTACTTTTTATATTTATTACTTTTATTCTTCAATTTGAATATCATCGTTTCATTTTATAAACTAAACTTTGAAATTTAAATTGGTACTTAAAACCCTTAACTTTAAGTTAATTAATTATTCATATTATTATTATCATTATTGTTGTTCTTGTTTTGTTATTATTAATTGATTTTATTTTATTTGAATATTATCATTTTACTCTATAAACCAATTAATAAATAAAATAATCTTAAGACAATAAAAATATCAAATAACTATCCTTTTTACTATTTTTATTATTATTAATATTATTAACATTTTACTTTTTATAAAAGAAATATATATCTCATTTTCTATTAATATCCTACATAATATTATGTCATGAAATCAAGCTCCCATACCTTTGTCATAAATTATTTTCACAAAGTCATACTAGAACACCTAAAGCACTATTGATGAAAGATTAGTAAATATTTGATAGAGACATATTTACTAGCAAGAGTTGAAAAGTTGGAAGGTATGGGCAAAAGATGATAAATTATGTTATTTTAATATTTTACAACTAGTATAAATAGGGGTCTCTTCCACCCCATTTTCATTCATTCATTCACAAATCATCTTTCTTACTTCTTTACTTCTTTCCTTCTCTAATTTCTTCATATAGCAATATTAGTTTTAGTTATCGAAGTTCCCACGATATCGGTTCGTAACCTTTAGAGTATTTTGTGGTAAAAGTTCTTCTAAAGTTTCAAGGGAGTTTTATACGTCAAAGTTCTGCCCAAATCATTTTCATAAGTAATCGGTAAGCCGTTATAATGTCCATTTTATTTTAATTATATTATTTTAATTATGTTATTTATATAAAGGTTATTTTAAATTTTCTATGCAAATTCCGTTCAGACGTCGATATATTGAACTTATAAAGTCCAAAATAAATTTTACCATTTTAAGTCGTTATAATGCCCAAATTTTATTATAATTTAAATGTTATTAGAAATATACTCTTGACAATTTTCTAAAACAAACAAATTCAAAAGGAGGTATAATATAATTTATATTTGAATTTAATAATTATTTTGGAGGTTATTATGATATATTTAAATAAATAAATATTTCAAGTTATAACGGGATTATGTTCAATTAACCATAAATTATATTCTAATTATTTCATAAATTTCGTACAATCCAACGGTTATCGTAAATTAGGTTCTTGGCAAAGATCGAAGACAACACTTGTGGACTTTCAACAACACTCAACAAAAGGTGGGGGCAAGATTTCGTATACGATTGGGACGGTTAGCGTAAAATAACTTAATATATATGTGTGTAGTGGTGACCTAAGCCCTACTAGCGATAAATAATTAAGGAGAGCCTATTCTCAAATAATGATTTTCACAAATCACTAGGCGAGGTTACGCCGGCCTTAATTAATTATCATAGGAATAATCTTTGACAATTTGGTATTGTATTGTGCTTGCATTATTCGGTTAATTTTATAATTGTTTATTTTATTTATACTTGAATGATTGTGATTGATAGATTAAGGAAATAATCGGTTAATGAGAGAAAAACATTGCTAGATATTAAGTAATTGATCCCCATTAACATAAGGAAAGTTGGATACAATGAGTAGTTATATTTGGTTGGGTTCTGGCTAAGGAAAGACTTGGTCGACTATGCCGTTTACAGTCCACCTCTCTTACCTGGGAAGTTAACCATACAATTACCCATTATACAAACTGAACTTATTATGTAAGGACAAAGATCAAATATGGCAAGACATTGGATGGATTTGGTACTCAACCTAAGTATCTAGATAATAAGTATAACTTGAAAAGTTGATACGATAATTCCCCATTATTAACTTAATACTTATGGCTAAGAGTTGCCACAAGATGAGTGAGTGATCATATAGACTTGCATTAAGGAATGTGTAAGTCCACCGCCGTGCGGTATGGGACGCACGAGGTTGATCAGTCGCCTGCAATCCCGACGGGGATTATTATCTATGCATGCTAGGCAAGACAAGGTTCTTGGCCTGAATTCTCAGGGACGATCGACTTATAACACCTAGGCTCCATGTGAAGTTAGGTGGCGTAGCTCTTGGTAATTGGGAGTACGTTGGTGGCATGTGGTCTAGTGATATCTGATCTTGGTAAATGGGATAGATATCATTGACAGCGTTTAGTGGCCTGAGTCAGCATATAGTTCAGGGATGCATTAGAATAAATAAAGTATATGTAATTGTGGGTATAAGATACGCTTGTTTGTATAAATATGGTTTCCATATATATTATTATTTTACACATTCATTCCCACTTTTAAACTTGTACATGAATCTTAGCCCTGTGTCATTTTTGTTTTGCATTTTGGATTATTTTATGACGATCAGACGATGAGCTCGAATCTTGCGTACTTCCCGACAACTCAGAAGGAAAGGATATGAAGTGACGTGGAGATGTGTTACTATAACATCTAGATTGGGAGCTGTTAGTGTTTTGTCAAACGCTAATCACATCCCTACTACTACAGTCAGTATAAGTGTCAGTCTTGTTGGACTTAGGAGGTCCCTTTTGGTATGCTTTCTTTTTGGTTTCCTTTCTGTACTTTTATTTTATGTTTTATCTATGTGGCAAGGCCGCTAGTCTTAACGGTGTCAAACTCTGTAAAATATATTTGAAGCATATGTATGTGAAACAGTATGTTTTTAAATAATTAAGTATTGTCCTTTAAAAATTTCAAATTTTTCTGTATTTTTATAAGGTTTCATTAGAATTCCACTAATGGGACATAGGCTGTCTCAGCAGCTGTTGAAGGCTGTAGGGTTTAGGAGCTAGGCAGAGCTCTAGAGTAGGAAACTTGATTCACAAACATGGAAGGTCTTGTCTGCCTCCATCCTTTCTCTATGATTCAAAGTCTCTTTCAAATATCCACCTCCTTCCTTTGGAAGGATTAGTGAATGTATTTGAAAGATAGAACTTTTGAGAGAAAATTGTCTGTATCATGTTAACAGTCAGTGAGCCACCCTTGGTAGGCAATTGACTGTTTAACATTCATTCCATCTTGTTGACTGATATTCATCTTGGAGGTTGAGACTTGAAGAAAAGCCCTGGAGACTGATGATAAAGACCTTGTTTGAAGGCTGTGAAGATGAAGATTGATGCATTGCTTGAAGCTTGTAGCTGTTTGATGATGGCTTGAAGACAGATGTTGATGCAGAGCTGCTGTTGCTGTTTATTTTAGCTGTTTAATTCTTGATGTATTGTTTGGTTTTCCCTGACTGTATTGTTTGCTGTTTAACCTGTAGGTTGAAAGTGAATTCTGTTCACTTTTGCCTGTTGTTTTCTAGGTTCGAGGGTGAGTGAGACTCCCTTGCCTCGCTTGTATTGCTGCATCCATACATTTTTACTGCTTTATTGTATATTTGCTATTGTTTCTGTTTCCGTCTATTCCCTTAGGATCTTTGTTTCTCTCTGCGCAAGAGAGGAGCATGATAGACATTAGGTCTTAACCCATGCATGATAACATTAGGTTAGTTTGATTCCCTTTGCAACCGTAGGTTAGAGTTCTGTCTCTTCTTTCTCAAAACAAACAGAAAAACACAATAAACATTTCAAACACAATAAAAGACACTTCTTCCGTAAAAGAATGTGAACTCATCAAAACGTCAATTTTTGTCCGTCGGGACTGTTAATCAGAAAAACCTTTTTCAGAAGGAATAAAAACAATCAAAACAGACTGGTGTCGTACGTGGCCCGAACTACGTTTGCTCTGATCTTTCATGCTGTATGAGAGTACGTAGGCACAGGATGCGATATCCTAGCGAGCACCATTCCCCTCCTTTCCCGTAGGTAGGCGAACTACGTTGACTCTGATTTCTCGTTCCAGACGAGAATACGTAGGCATAAAGTGCGATACTTTGCCGAGTCATTTTATTTTCCTTTTAACCCCTGACCTGTAGAGTAGATAGAATAACAATCCATACCCGAAAACAAGCGTGGATCCCGTCGAGTACGACGGACGTGAGGGGTGCTAATACCTTCCCCTTGCGTAACCGACTCCCGAACCCAGGTTTTGGTTGCGATGACCATACCTTTCCCCGTTTTGCGGTAGGTTTACTCTGAGCGTTTCCTTTCCCTCCATTGGGATAAATAACGCACGGTGGCGACTCTTCTGTTCAGCCGGCGCCGATTTTCGCAGTAGCGACATTATGGACCGTAGTTAGATGAAAGCCAATAGATTAAGTGTAGAGTATGATAGTGGATTGAAACAATTTCTTGATTTTGCAAAAAAAAAAAAACTTCCTGGCAATAATGAGATTTTTTATTGTCCTTGTAAAAATTGATTTAATAAGAAAAAACATCATAGGGATATTATACTCAATCATTGTGGTTATGATAGAATTATTCAAAATTACACGAAATGGTTATGGCATGGTGAAGCGGCAAATAAGAGACCTCTGTCACATATAGTTGAAGATGATGAAGTTGTGAATAATACTCTAGAAGACATCATTCATGATATTGGAGTTGATGCTTTCGAAAAGACATCATTATTAGATACTTTGAGAATAAACATGGAAGATTCGTTGTATCCGGGATGTAAAAAATTTACAAGACTGTCGGGTGTGTTAAGACTATTTAATCTTAAGGCAAGAGGTGGGTGGACGAATAAAAGTTTCACTAAATTGCTTGAATTGTTGAAAGAAATGTTTCCCAAAGGTAACACGCTGTCAAACCGTACTTATGAGGCCAATAAGATATTGTGTCCAATGAGTTTGGACTATGTCAAAATGCATGCATTCCGTAATGATTGCATATTATATATGAAAGATTTTGAAAACTTGAAGGATTGTTCAAGGTGCGGGGAGTCACGCTACAAGAAGGAAAATGGTGTTGATAAAGTTGATGGTGTAACTAGCAAGTGTGTTCCTACCAAGGTGATGTGGTACCTACCAATAATTCCAAGGTTCGAGAGATTATTTACTAATGCTAGGGAAGCAAAGAATACTAGATGGCATGCCGATTCAATAGTGCGTGATGCAAAAAATTTCCATGTAGCTGACTCATTACAATGGAAGAAAATTGATTCTTTGTATCCAAATTTTGCCCTTAAACCTAGGAACCTTAGGCTTGGAATTGCCACCGATAGAATGAACCCTTTTGGTAATTTGAGTACTAACCATACATCATGGCATGTTCTTCTCATAATTTACAACTTATCTTCATGGTTGTGCATGAAGCGTAAGTATATGATGCTATCAATGATGATTTCGGGTCCAAAACAACCAAGTAACGACATTGATGTTTATTTAACACCATTGATTGAAGATTTGAGACTTTTGTGGGAGGAAGGTGTTGATGTAGATGATGCATATACAAGTGATAACTTTAAGTTGTGTGCCATGTTGTTTTGCACAATCAATGACTTTCCTGCATACGATAATTTGTCTGGATACAACATCAAAGTACATAGAGTGTGTCCTATATGTGAAGGTGATACATGTCACCACCAATTACAAAAAGGAAAAAAGACAGCTTATCTTCGGCATCGAAAATTTCTAAGACCTAATTATCCATATCGTAGATTGAGGAAGGCTTTTAATGGAGAGCATGAGTTTGATATCGCTCCAAAGCCCTTAATTAGGAAGGAAGTTTATAGAAAACAACAAAACATTAAGGTTGTCTTTGGAAACAAACAAAAAAAATTCTGCAGAGAAAAATATTTGGAAAAAGAGGTCGACATTATTTGGTCTTCCATATTGGTATAGTCTTGATGTAAGACATTGTCTTGATGTGATGCATGTGTAGAAAAATGTATGTGATAGTCTAATTGGAACACTTTTCAACATTAAATGCAAGACAAAATAAACTAATAAATCCCGCGAAGATATGGTTGTGATGGGTATACGACAAGAGTTAGATCCAAAAGAAGTAGGAAATAAAATCTATTTGCCTCCAGCATGTCACACTCTTTCTAAAAAAGAGAAAAAAAATTGTGATTGTTTGCTGGGTATCAAAGTTCTCCAATGATATTCATCAAATGTGAGGAAACTTGTGCCAGAGAACAATCATATATTAGTTGGCTTGAAATCTCATGATTGTCATGTCTTGATGCAACAACTTCTACCAGTGGTTATCCGTGGCATTTTACCAAGAAATGTAAGGGTGGCTATAACTAGATTGTGCTTATTCTTCAATGTTATATGTAGTAAGTTTATTGATTCTAAAAATTTAGATGACTTGGAACACGAAGTTGCAGTTATCTTGTGCTAATTAGACATGTTTTTCCCTCCATCATTCTTTGACATTATGGTTCACTTAGTAGTTCATCTAGTAAGGGAGATTAGAATTTGTGGTCCAGTTTATTTACGGTGGATGTATCCAGTAGAGCGTTACATGAAAATTTTAAAGGGTATACAAAGAATAATCATTGTCCGTAAGCTTCGATCCTAGAAAGGTACCTCATAGAAGAAGCTATTGAGTTTTGTGCAAAATATTTATCAGAAGCTTCCTTTATAGGAATTCCCGAATCTCATCATGATGAATTTTATGATGGTAGAGGTATTCAAGGTTTAAATGTTAAGGCAATTTCTCGAGATGTAGTTCTTCGAGCATATTTGCATACATTGAATAACCTTAGTGAAGTTTAACCTTACTTGACCATTCACAAAAAGTCTTTTAAAGGAAAAATTCCCTCAAATGAATGAAAAATGGTTGTTGGCAGAGCATAACAAAACTTTCATAATTTGGTTTAATGAAATTATTTCTAAAGAGAATAGTGCATCAAAACTTTGCAAATGGTTGTCATGTATGCCTAAGTTTGTTGTAATTACTTGGAGTACATACGACATTTCTAAATATTCATTCTATATAAAATCAAAGGATGATTGTAGCATCATGCAAAATAATGGGGTTATGTGATAACACTGAAATACACTGTGTATTTGACTCGGACTGCACATGTTTATTATCATTTAATTGTTATTTTCTTGCATTATGTTTGCGGTTTGTATTACTTTTAGGTAGATTGTTCAATGGGAGCCTTTCACGAAGAAACGGATCGAAACAGAAGAAAAACAAAGATTTTAGGGTTAAACTACACACATGGCGTTGGCCATGGGGGTAGCCATGCGGTGTAGGGTTTCCCCTACGACCAAACAGCTAGAAGACCACGTCCACCACCATTTACTCACATGGCGGATGCCATACATTAGTGGCGGGCACCATCTACCTTAAGGTAGAGGCAGTCAAGGGCGGTTGAAAGGTTGAAGTCATGACCAGAGGACTTTTCTCCTATGTATTTTGAAGGCCCAACTTGGAACCCAAGGAAATGTTGCACTATAAATAGGACCTAGTTTATCACTTTTTGATGATCCACTCTTAGTCGCAACATAGGCATATAATCACTTTGTAAAAGCGATAATTCTTCACATTGAGGAATTATCGCACTATTATTGTGAGCGAGTGTAGAGCAAATTGTAGAGTAGAAGCTTGCCGTCATTTTTCCTTTACCAGTCTTGTATCAGAATTCGAGTCTCCGATTTGGAGCAGGTTTTTAATTCATTCACAATTATTATTTATTTATCTCACATCATATTTATTTTATCGTTTATTTTCCCGCATTGTCTTTAGTTTCATTTATTTCTCGCACTGCCTTTATTTTATCATTCTATTTTAATTCCTTCATTGTCTCACACGTTTACTTTGATTTGTCTTGATTTATCTTACCGTTTCTTTTGTTACCCTTTTCAAAACCAATCACACACTTAACACGTTTTCCCTAAATGGTTTATTCCGATAATCAATTATATGCTATGCTGTTTACCATAGTCATGTCCAGCTAAATCTTTGGTGTTGGGATGTAAGTATCGTTGTTTCGATGATACTCTGTATGTTGTGTTTTTAGGAATGCTTTAGGGGCTATTTTGGTTTTAATGCAATTTTTATGTGGTTTATCTGATCGGATATTATGAAAGTAGATCCGTGATTACGTCGGATAACATCGAAAGTCGTCCGACACTAAAAATAAAAATTGGTTAGTTTTTGATTAAGAAACACAGCAGAAGCACTTTGTTATCAATTAGGAAAGTTTGATATTATTAGAAAGTGATTTTAGAACTATTTTCGGACACGTTCATAGGTTTAAAATCCGATTGGCCGAGCATATGCCGAAAACCCATTTGTATTAAAAGTTTCCAATCAAAAGCACTTTTTAACTGAGTCTTAGAGGTAGTTATATAAAAAAGGATTTTTCACTTTAATGTAAGATGCGACCGGTGCAGCGTGAGCAGCTGGTATAAATTAGAGGTCAAATCTGGTTCCGATTACGCTAACGCGACAATTCCTTTTTAATTAACTCTTTTTCAAGGAAGAAAATATTGCCCCCTAAGTAATTCTATTTAGATACGATATGAGTGTTTTCTGATCGATGTGAATTGCATTTCAGCATTGTTTCTCTGAATTTATTTCATCTTATTTACTTTTTGCGCACTTTGCAAAACCTTGTTTGATTCGCCTAAAATAGAACACCATAACAATAGTATTAATAGCTTGACTTGGTCATTATGGGAACGATGATCTTTTTTATTACTCTGACGTAGTCCGTATACTTGCGGAAGGCACTGTGTAACTGCCCAATTTTTAATAATTAATTATTTGTATTAATTAATTGATTTATGTGATTTATTTGATTTAAACGAATTACTTGATTTATTTAATTTAAATGAGTTAATTAATTTAATTGATTTAATCTAAATATGTGATTTATTGAATTAAATTAATTGGTTTATTCTATTTGGTAGAATAGTGTATAATTGCTAGATTGATTGGTTGGGCCTAATTAGAGGTGTGTGAATAGAAAGTAAGAGGAGTTGGGTAAAGTCCAATAGAAAGGATTAAAGAGTTAGGGTTTTAGAGAAATGTTGGAAAAGAGAAGGAAAAGGAAAAATAGAATAGAGAATAGAAGAGAAAGAAAGAGAAAGAAGAGGAAAACTTGGAGAATCATCAAAGAATAACATCTAGGAATTGATTAATCGGGTAAGGGTGTGAAATATTGTTATCTTACCAATGTATATCTTTATGTATGTGTGTGTGTTTGGATTGTTGGATGTTTTCCCCATTTTTCCATTCTAGGTTAAAAAATGGTTTAATCGATAGAAATCGATGTTTTAACGGTGAGAATCTGGAATAGATAGTGTAGTTTAGTCGAAAAATGTTAGGCCAAGACTATGGAAACTTGTTGGAATTAAATCGGGAGATTTTGTGAAGTTTTGGACAGTAAAGGATTTTGAGTATTGCAGAACTCGCTAGGCGAGTGGCTAGCGAGCGAGCTAGCGAGTGGTTCGCTAGGCGAGCTGCTAGCGAGCTAGTAGCAAATGATCCCAGACTTGGACAGAACCAAAAAGACCCTTGTTCGCTGGAGCGAGTAGTGTAGCGAGTATTCACTAAGCCTTCGCTAGACGAGCTGTGTAGTGAACACTTCCAGTAGCTTTTAGACAGCCTTCGCTAGGCGAGCTAGTAGCGAGCGTTCGCGATGACCCTCACTAGGCGAATTGTTGTTTCCATCCAATGTCGACGCTTTGATTCTTCAACGCATAGCTTGTGTGCTGTTATATGATATGTTGTGGGTAGCCGTATGACGTGAATCCTAGATTGTGAACTGTGAAGTGTGAAATGTAGTCTTTTGGCAAATATATGCATTGTTTAAATTGATTAAAAGTGCATGATGATTGTAATGAAGTTCGTTGCCGTTTGACGCGATATTGTGAATGCATATTGATTGTATGCGATTGTATGTGAAGCACCATGATGTGTATTCTTGTGCATTACTTGATAAATGTAATGATGATGTATGAAAGTATGAGTACCTTGGTGATTATGAAATGTGTTGTGTGTGCAATCAAGTTATAATTCTTGTATGATGAATTATTTGAGAATGCATGGGATTAAGATGCGAGAACGGTCTTAAGTGCATATGGTTATTGATTGCATACGCATCATTTGTTGTCAAGAGGCAATGTTTGCTAGTTTCGTGGAGACTAGTGGCTTGTCCCAAACCTAGAGTGGGGTTTGAAAGCCTAGGGGACGGGTTTTTGTTTGTTATTGGTCTAGGGGACAAACCCAATTTAAATGTAAAAACCGAAAAAAATAACAAGTGTTGGTACCACATGACATGAGTTGCATTGAGTCACATGGAATGGGTATAATTGTGGTGTGCATGTATGCTTATGTGTATGAATTGTTGAACTGAGAGTTGTGATTTGATGAATAAACATAATTGTAAATGTTTATGTGGAAATGAGTGAATTGTGGATGTATGCATGATGGATGTGCTTGGTGATTAGCCATATATTTGTATATACATTGTGATGTATATGGATGACTTGTGGTGAGAATGTTGATTATGTGTATTCTAAGATTGTAGATATATATAATTATATGCATTGATTATTATGATAATATTTCTCACCCTTCTGCTATTTTATGATGCTCTATGAGGCATTGCAGAGTAGGTATGCTGGAGGTCTTTTTGTGAAGCGTGTCTTCATTCTTTTGTCGGTCAGCTCTGATATGTAGCACCGGGTAGCTAGGATATATGATTCTTTTGTGATATGTTGTATATGTATCTTGTTGTGGAATGGTTATGAAACATGAATTATGCCGTGAATTAAACTGGATGATATATATATATATATATATATATATATATATATATATATATATATATATATATATATATATATATATATATATATATATATATATATATATATATATATATATATATATATATATATATATATATATATATATATATATATATATATATATATATATATATATATATATATATATATATATATATATATATATATATATATATATATATATATATATATATATATATATATATATATATATATATATATATGTTTGATGGTTATCAATGTTTAGATGTTTCCGCTTTTATTCTAAATATTGAGATGTGGGTATGAGGACTAAGTTCCTCTGTTGAGAGTTACCCCCATTGTTGCATATCTTTATTGAACAGGTGTTGTATGTTTTAAATTCAAGTATGATGTAGCGCACCTCTTTTATTCCGTGTTTTAATTATACTCTAATGGATTTTTAATACGTGTCTAAATGATTTATTTGACTAATTGGGGGTATAGAAAGGGGGTGTTACACACTGACACGCGATCATTATGGTTAAGGCTGAATCCATGTACTTTTCTAGTTCCAAAGATAACAATCATGTACTAGCATCTAGGGCGTACTTTGGGGTTATTGAGGAGATTTTGGAGATTGACTGTGTATTTTAAAGTGATTTTATTTAAGTGAAAGTGGATTGACATTAACACTGATGTAGAAACCGATGAATTGGGATTCACGCGAGTTGATATTCGTAAGGCAACTTATAAGAACAAACTTTTCATCATGGCATCCCATGTAAAACACGTTTTTCATGTCACTGATCCTTCTAACACTAGATGGTCAATCGTTCTACAAGGTAAACATCTTCCCGATAGTACTGATGAAAATCAAGATTTTAACTATGAGATACCTTGTTTAGCAACACATGTACGTCAAGCATCTGAAGAAAATGATTCAAATGATGTGCATGCTATTCGTCATGATCATGAAGAAGAAATATGGAAAAACTAGTAAGTAAATGTTTTATATCCCTTTAAAATTTATAATTAATCATTTTACTAATTTTTAATCATTGTACTATATATGTTTAAAGTTGTTGTTGATTGACCTAATTAGTTTCAAATGTTGTTCAATGACAAATTCTATTGGACAACTGTAACCGATGGGACCAACTCAATAACAACACCATCTGGTTGGACAACTCGAGCAACCTCCTCATCAATTGGATCAACAACCGGCTCAACAATTGTATCAACAACCTGATCAACCACCGAATGACCCACATGATCAGATACATCAACATCTGACACCACCTCATATGCAGGCTACCCTACTGATCAAACTGGTCGACTTCAAGTGGAACGAGGCGCCCAGAACTGACTCCGCTCAACCAACTGCTTCTGATGTGAACCATTTAGGGCCATTTGTCCTGCCCATATCTTGGAAGACTCAACATCAGCACCCCTGGCAGACCTTGTTGTGAATCGGATACCTTTAAACAAAGTATAAACAGTTTCTTAATGATCAAGAAACTCACAAAGGGTTAGGGTTAACAAAGAAAACAAGGTAAAACAACAAGGAACAACAAGGATTGGTTATTAAACTGCTATTCTTTCCTTTCTCTTAGAACAAGATTACAAGTATACAAGAATAACAAAATAATCTCTCTCCCTTGAAATTAGGATTTTATCTTCCTATTTTTCCTTATGCCAAGATTGAGAAACTAGCATCCTATTTATAATAAAATAGCACATGCTAACAACCCTAGCAATATTTACTCATGCTAACAACCTTAGCAATATTTACTCATGCTAACAACCTTAGCAATATTTACTCATGCTAACAACCTTAGCAATATTTACTCATGCTGTTAGAACAAACTTCGACTACAACACGCATTACTTGCAAACAGACTTCGACCACACTAGAGTTCGATCCAATGTATCACAAATCTCCACCTTGGATCTAACTCTATAACATCAAGAAACTAGCTTTCTTCATGCAGATTTATTAACTGCATACAGTGGAAAAACTTGCAACTGGGCAATGTCTTGGTGATCATATCAGCAGCATTATGATCTGTCGAAACTTTCAGCACTTGGACTTCTCCACGCTCGATTACCCCTCTGATGAAATGCAGTCTCACATCAATGTGCTTGGTTCGCTCATGATAGGCTGAATTCTTCGACAGGTGTATTGCGCTTTGACTATCACATTTAACAGTGATAACTCGACCTTGAAGTTTTAGCTCTTTTGCAAAACCTTCAAGCCACAATGCTTCCTTCACAACTTCAGTTAGAGCAATATACTCTGCTTCAGTGGTTGATAAGGCAACGACCTTCTGAAGTGTTGCTTTCCAACTGATTGTTGTCCCAAACATAGTGAACACATATCCGGATATAGATTTTCTAGAATCCATACAACCTGCATAATCAGAGTCGACATATCCTTCGATTACTGCTTTACTATCTTCACCCAAGGCTCCACCATAAATTAGGACTCTATTCAGAGACCCATTTATGTACCTTAAAATCCACTTCAATGCTTGCCAGTGAGCCTTTCCAGGATTCTCCATGTACCTGCTTACAAGACTTACTGCATATGCTATGTCGGGTCTAGTACAGACCATAGCATACATCAAAGACCAATTTGTCTTCTTTTGATTCCTCATAACTTCCTTATAGTCTCTAGGTTCTTCGTCTAGAACCTCACTTACAGAGATTAAGGCATAAGCTATAAGATCTGCATACCCAAGTCTCTGAGGTGGCTTGATGACTCTCCTCGACCTGTCTCTTGCTAGCAGGTAGTCATTATCAGTCTCCTCATCTTCGACAACATCTTCTGTGTCTTCTTCGACTTCATCTGGGGTAAGCAATCCAGCATCAACATGCTCCACCTCAACAGGAATCTCTCCCTGCTCCAGCTCTTCGTCAGCATCATCAGTTTTCTTGAAAGCCATCTCTGCTTCGTTGAAAACTACATCTCGACTGGTGATACACCTCCTGTGACCTGGCTCTAGGCACCATAGCCTATAAGTTTTGACTCCTTCAGGGTATCCCATGAACATGCATTTCAGAGCTCTAGGTTCGACCTTGTCTTGCCTAATATGAGCACAGGCCACACAGCCAAATACTCTCAGTCTGTCTAGACTAGGTGGATGTCCCGACCAAACTTCTTCAGGTGTCTTCATTCCCAAGGCAGTCGAGGGACATCTATTTATCAGGTAAGCTGCTGTCGAAACAGCTTCCGCCCAAAACACCTTCTTCAATCCAGCACTAACCAACATGCATCTAACCCTTTCAAGGATTGTTCGATTGAATCTCTCAGCTAAGCCATTTTGTTGAGGAGTACCTACTACAGTCTTATGCCTTGCAATCCCAGACCCAATACAGTAACTGTCGAAAGCTTTGTTGCAGAATTCAAGGCCATTGTCGGTTCTCAACCTCTTAACCTTTCTGCCAGTCTGAGTTTCGACTAGAATCTTCCAACTTTTGAAATTCTCAAAAGTTTCATCCTTCGTCTTCTGAATGAATACCCGTAGTTTTCTGGAATAGTCATCAACGATGGATAGAAAATACCTTGCACCTGAGTGTGAAGGATTCCTTGCAGGCCCCCAAAGATCAGCATGAATGTAACCCAGAGATCCATGTGTTCTTTGCTTGCCTTTGTTAAACTTTGCCCTACAGGATTTACCAAATACACAAGATTCACAAAATTCCAACTTTTCGACTTTGTCACCTCCTAGCAGGTTCTGCTTCCCCAATTCGACCAGGCCTCTTTCGCTGACATGGCCCAATCTCATGTGCCATAATTCTGTCTTCGACATAGATTTCGTGGATGCAACATTTGTCGAACCACTTACAACCTCATCCTCAAGGGTATACAAGCCTTGTTTCTTCACGCCTCTCAAGACTTCCTTCGACCCCTTCATGACTCTTAGGATACTTTTCTCTCCTTGAAAAACATATCCTTTTCTGTCGAATTCACCAAGAGAAATCAAATTTCTCTTCAAGTCAGGTACGTACCTGACTTCAGTCAATAACCTTATTGACTCATCATGGAGCTTGAATCTCACAGATTCAATACCTGCAATTTTGCAAGATTTGTTGTTTCCTAACAGCACAGATCCACCATCTTGATCACATAGCTCCTCGAACAATTCTCTGTTTGGAGTCATGTGCCAAGTGCAACCTGAATCCATAATCCACTCTTTCCTCGAGTCGCCACTTGAAACCACAAGAACATCAGATGAGTCAAAGTCATCTTGAACAATGGCTGCATTGTCATTACCTCCATGATCTTTCAGGCGTTCAGGGCACAACTTTCTTATGTGACCCTCCTTCTTACAGTGGTAACATTGAATACTAGATGTTTCGCCACTATAAGACTTCTGTTGACTTTTACCTTTTTTCTTGTCGAACTTACCATCCTTTCACAAGAATTTTCCCTTAACGGCCAAACCTTCGCCCACCGTCGAAGGTTTATGCTCCTTTCGTTCGTTCAAGTCCTTAGAATACAAGGCTGATTGAACTTCTTTAAAGGTCAGGGACTCCCTTCCATACAAGAGAGTTTCTTTGAAGTGAGCATGTGTTCTGGGCAAAGCACACAGCAGCAATAGTGCTTGATCTTCATCATCGATCTTCACATCAATATTTTCAAGATCAAGAATCAGCTTGTTGAACATATCCAACTGTTCATCCAACACTTTGTCTTCACTCTTCTTGAATGAATATAAAGCTTGCTTCAGGTATAGTCGATTCACCAGAGATTTGGTCATGTACAAACTTTCAAGTTTCACCCATAATCCCGATGCTGTAGTCTCCTTTGATACCTGTCGAAGAACCTTATCACCAAGGCTCAATAATATTGCGCTGTGGGCTTTCTCTATCATGCCCGTCTTTTCTTTTGCCGTTAACGCAGCGTCCATGGCTGCCTCACCCTTCAACGCTTCCAAACAACCCTGCTGAACCAATAGGGCTTTCATCTTCAAGCGCCACAGACCAAAGTCGTTCACTCCGGTGAACTTTTCAATCTCATACTTTGTTGAAGGCATCTTCTCCACGCTCACCGCACCAATTTGTTGTGAATCAGATACCTTTAAACAAAGTATAAACAGTTTCTTAATGATCAAGAAACTCATAAAGGGTTAGGGTTAACAAAGAAAACAAGGTAAAACAACAAGGAACAACAAGGATTGGTTATTAAACTGCTATTCTTTCCTTTCTCTTAGAACAAGATTACAAGTATACAAGAATAACAAAATAACCTCTCTCCCTTGAAATTAGGATTTTATCTTCCTATTTTTCCTTATGCCAAGATTGAGAAACTAGCATCCTATTTATAATAAAATAGCACATGCTAACAACCCTAGCAATATTTACTCATGCTAACAACCTTAGCAATATTTACTCATGCTAACAACCTTAGCAATATTTACTCATGCATGTTAGAACAAACTTCGACTACAACACGCATTACTTGCGAACAGACTTCGACCACACTAGAGTTCGATCCAATGTCTCACAGACCTATTATGATTTGTCACTCGATCAACAATTATCCCAACAATAGTTTCCTCTCTGCCTCTGAATTTCATTGCAAATGAAGAAAAAAAAAATCAAAATAATTTTTTTTGACAATTACCGGAAATTTTAAAATTTTTGGTACAAAACAAAGTTTTTGCACGTATAAAAAATTTCGAAATTTAGTACCAAAACCACGACATATGCCGAAAATTATTTCCGATACAAAACCAGATTTTTATAACTATCGAAAATTTCGAAATTTCTGATATAAAGAATGAAATTTGTTTCAGAAATTTGAAATTTTTGATATACATTTCAATGTCAACACCATAAATTTTAAAATTTTCAGTACATATTTCAATATAAATATCAATACATATTTTAATATCAATATCAAAAAATTTTGAAATTTCTAATAAAAAACTCACTATTTTTAAAATTTTCGCTTGCTCACTCAAAATTTTCAGTATCGCCTCATAAATTTCAAATTTCCTTCCCAATACTCTCACTTTCAAAACTTTTAAAAATAATTTTATAATATCAATATTGTCCTTTCATACACTTTAGAAAGTGTCTGTGAAATCATCTCTTCCCTTCCAAGTTCCAACCAAACACACCGAGGGTAAACATTGTTTTGAAATTATGGGACACGTGTCAAAATTTAAAACGTTAATAATGTACATTTAGATACTATGTGTTTTCTTTAAGTTGAAGGTACATATTTCGCAATGATTCCCATTTCCCACGTTATTTCCTCCCGCGCCCGTTTCCACATGTACTCGGCCCCACAATACCATTCTTTCCAAATCCAAAATGGCAAGTATATGCTCATGGAACATTTATCAACATTGAAAATGACCCTCTCATTTTATACCCAAAATCATAAAATAAATTGAAGTGATAAAAAAGGGACATCACAACTTCCAAAACGAGAAGAATAATAAGAAGCAAAAAGAAGTTTTAAATTGTGAATTTCAGCGTTCATATTTGCCACGTAAGATTGGAACGAAACGCATTTGGATGACGAAATAGGTGTAAACCGTAACCGTCATTTTCTTCTCTTTCTCCGAGATCGAGTTTTCGTGATGAACCAGCGCGTGCCTTCGTCTCGAACGGTTGGACTCGGCCGAGTCAAACCTCAAGCTCCTGGTAACCGCACAATCTTATGTAACGATCGTCAAGCCAATCTTCCCCTTCGATTCAAGGTTCGATTTCTTCTCCACCATGCATAATTTCGTTGCGATAGACTGGCATTTGCTGAACTTATCTCATTGGAATAATATTATGTTGTCGGGATCTATTAAGCACGGACACCGGAAACATGACCCTGACACAGCGACACCAGTGTGATTGTTAAACGTAATGAGTGATATTATATTGAATATTCATATCATTCGTTAGAATTGTTATTAATTGATATACATTTATTATTATAGGGGAATTCAATATCGACTACAAAGTACAACTTTTTCACTTTTTTGCCAAAAGGATTGTTTGAACAGGTAAGTTATTTATAAGTTTTCTGATTTTTATTTATTGGGAGTCTGATGCATTCAGTTTAGTTATTGAAAAAAGTTATAATCTTGGCTTGTCATTATAAAATATGTGAATGAGGAGTCAAACCGATATCGGCTCAGAACAGTTGATTAGAGTTGTTTGTACTTAAATTAGTTCATGAAGATTTGTATGAGTCAATGAGTTCAATCAGTTGCTAACCAAACAATTCTTAATTAACTGAATATAGAAATTCCTGTTTATCCTGCAGTTCAGGCGGGTTGCTAATCTATATTTTCTTACAATCTCGATTTTTTCTACCACACCAATCAGGTACGTTGATGTTAGTTAAACTCACAGTTAGATGGTTGTTTTGCTACTTGCAAGCAAAGTTGTGCGAAAAGGTTATACTGAATTACTGACTGAAGGGGACCAAGAGTAGTTTATTTTCTGTAGTTGACTTGACTTCTTATCTTCCAGATATAGACTATAGACTATAATTGGAAGTATCTATACCAGTTCATTAGTTATTATTAGAAAGAATCATTGTGTTTTTAAACAGTGTCAAGAAACGCGGGCTTTCTTGAGTGCACTGGTTGTTAAATTGATAATTCAACTAAAGTTACCCTTATTGATAATTCTATATGAAGCTTTGTTAGATGCCATGTTGAATTTTTAAGCAACTTCCAGGGTACATTTGATACACATTAAAACAAAAGACAGTAAGAGCAACACAGGGCAAATCCTGAAGTTACAGGATAAAGAGTAACTCCTTATCCTTTATATTATTTGGGGATAATGGACAAATCAAACAAAATAATGTGAAGTTTACTACAACACTCTTAACAATATATAATATAATAATTATGCAATATACACACACATACATAGATACATCACAAACTAGAGTAATAACAGCAAACATTGCAGTTTACGTCTTACGTTATCACATCATAAAATATATTTTATTTTGGCGACATTTTGTTCTTTATATAGAGTGAGGAGAGAGAGAACACAACTACTAAGCAAGATTACATACTATTGTCTTTTAATTAGTTTGCTTATAACACAAGTTGTTCTGCGGTTTTCTGACTAACATGATATTGGGTTTTGTGTTGTTCCTCATCGACTTTTTTGTCCTATTTTTCCACCACTTCTTAACTCAAAACATAGAATAGTTACTCTTGTGCTGCTGTCTAGTCCCATATACTTTTGTACATAAAACAGATCCTTAGAATTGTATTGATTTTGATTGTAAATTTGACATCAAATTTCTGATACTGTCTCTTATACGACTTATTACTTTGTCCCATTTTACATTGTCGTTTTGTTTTACTTCTGTGTCTTGCTTTAATTATTGTGAAGGTGATTATCAGTAATATGTACTGGATCTGCTAATTGTGATTCATATTATTTTCTCTGTGCATTTGTAGTTTTCCCCAAATAGATATTAGTCTAATTGCTATATTATAAAATGAACAAGGGTAATTGGTAATTATATATTGTCTGCTGTTGTAGCCCTGTGTCTCCGATCACCAATGTGCTTCCTCTATCTATGGTGCTTCTCCTCTCTCTTATTAAGGAAGCTTTTGAGGACTGGGTGAGAAGGCTATTTACTTTCCCTGTGCATTGTTATTATTTTTTCTTTATATATATGTTTCCCATAAGTCTTGAGGTTAAGGGGATTTTGGTATCATGTTTCTGGTAGCATTTTGTTGGAAATTCCAAACATTAGGAGAAAGTAAGGTAGAAATGAACATTTTATTATGCCTTTACTTGTAAATTTATTAAGGATTAACGGGTTTCCATAACATATGCAGATGCATTGGATAGTTCTTTCATATGTTTTCTGTTTTTCTTTGTTGTTTATTTTCCCTTGCCCATGAGGTTTCAACTCAGTCGCAAGAGCTTGTTTTTTAATCTCAAGGGATGGAATTTAAATCTCGTACGGAATAGTTGTAAAAGGAGCATCAGTGCCATCATTGTTAATAATGTTTTTTTTTCCTTTTCATTATGCAGTATCCCTTTACTTCCAATTTCCTTGTATTTTCTTATGTCTTGATGTATTTATTAGTTTATACCAAAAAGAAATATGGTCATGACTTCATAAAAAAGGGTAACCTGGTGCTACAAAGCTCCTTCCATGGTAAGGCCACTCAAGGGTTGGACTCATTGAGAGAGTCTGCTATAGGAAGCTTTACCTTACATTTGCATGAGGTTGACTCCCATGATTTGAACTTGTGATCTTTGAGTCACCGGCCAACTCAATCTGTTGTGTCAAGGCTCCTCTTACTTGGTTATGACTTAATGTCTTGAATTTTTCTGATGGCATTCTTAATTAAATACTGTCGACCTTTTTTTATGATCATGGAAGTTGTAATGCGTCACTTTTCCTTTTTTATAATCAAGCTTATTATTTATGCGTCTCTCTATACCTTTTTTATAATCATAATCAAGCTTATTATTTATGTCCATTACCTTTGATATTGTTCCCTAGTTTTAGTAGCTTCTTTTTCTTATTTTTCATTTTTAGATAGATTCTCTCTTGTATATAAGTATGTACAGTTTTGTTGAGTCATACAGGTTACTCATTCTAAATTATTCAGGGGATTTATTTAGTTTCTTAAAACTGTGTGCAACAGAAGCGTTTTCAAAATGACATGATCATAAACAACAACGTGGTAGATGTGTTGCAAGATAAAGAGTGGGTGTCTATACCGTGGAAAAAATTGCAAGTTGGCGACATTGTTAAGGTGAGTGAAGCATATATGTTAAGATTTTATTTTGACATATTTGCATTTTGAACTTGTGCTTACAAGGGTATCTATAATAGTAAAATAATAACAGGCTGTATGCTTCCAAATCACTTGTTGATTATACAACCCCCATCCCAAATCTTTGGTCTGTTTAGCTTTTAACTTTTGTCTCAAAACTTTGGTTGTTTTAGAAAACCAAGATACAATTAAACACGGTTTTCACTTCACATCCTCACAAAACCAAAAACATGCATTATGTCGGAGAATCCACAATTCTCTCTTCTTTAATAGTGCATATTTTTTGTTTTTATTTTATGATATGTTTTGTTTCTGATTCCTAAAATCTCCTTGATTGAAGGAAGATAATTCTTGTACTCTCTCTATTTAAACCAGTCTTAGACTGATGAGTAAAACATATTGGAAACAAACCCTCACTGGCTCAACAAATAACAGTTCCAGCGCTATGGAAAAGAGGTGGCATAGGCCGTAGGACTGGCTCGGCATTTATTCACTCAATTGAGAAAGTGACTACGGGTGTGTTTCCCTAATTGACATGACTCAAAATATAAATTAGATAACTTTGATAAACTTGACACCAACTTCTGTAGTTTAGGAAGACCTGGATGACCCAATTGAGCATGGATAGTGAGTGGAGAGTTCGTGGCTAAGCATGTCTTAGAAGACAAAAAGGGGTAGTAAAGGCCTTGAGATTGAGACTCATCCGAGCAATCCTCGTCCTAAACTCCGGTCCTGTAGGGTAATGTTACCATTAGTGAAAGGGACAATACAATAAACAGAACAAGTTAAACGACCGACCAGATACATAGAGAACAAAAGCAGCGAAGACACATGGTAGTATTTGAACTGTACAAATCCTTTGGGATCGGGTTTGAGAACCATTGAAAGAAGAAACCATGGATAGAAAGGGAAGAGAAAAAATCTTTATTGCCGGTAACAACAAGATTAGACGCACCAGAATCAAGGACCCAAGGTCCAAGTGAAATTGTAACTTGGTTTGCTGAAAAATATTTCTCAACGGAAGACAGTACGTCGACCGGGTAAGCAGGGTGAAAGATTGTCTCTCCACAGGGCCCCTCAACGGGCTCTGATACCATATTGAAATGCAAGAGAATGAGAAACATTTAGAGAAACCGTGTGATTGAATAGCTGTTATTTAATGAATTACGGAACTAATTGTATGTTCCGTTAAACCAGTTCAGTTGGTAGCTGTGTAGGGACATCAAATGGGGTACGGGTTCAAACCCACGACATCCCACATGTTCACATTTAAAATATATATATATATATACACACACACACACACACACACGTATACACATATGTGTATGTATATATATATATATATATATATATATATATATATATATATATATATATATATATATATATATATATATATATATATATATATATATATATATATGTATGTATACGTGTGTGTGCGCGTATATATATATATATATATATATATATATATATATATATATATATATATATATATATATATATATATATATATATATATATATATATATATATATATATATATATATATATATATATATATATATATATATATATATATATATATATATATATATATATATATATATATATATATATATATATATATATATATATATATATATATACATACATATATACACACACGCGCGCGCGCACACACACACACACACACACACACATATATATATATATATATATATATATATATATATTAATGTGTGTCCAAAGCTTATAGTACAAAGATTTTGGACGAAGGGAGTTATATTTTTGGCTACATTCTCCGTTTTACATGTTCAAAATAATGCCTTTTTCTCCTAAATCTGATAAGTTTCTCATTATCTTGTAGGAGAAATCCCTTATTATCATCCTTTATCAGTATTTTATATTGTTGTTAGTTTTGGATGCAGATGTGTGTAATCTGAGTCCACTGCAATTCATTTTCTCAAGCTGCTTTTATTGACTTCATCGTGGGTGTTTCTATTTACAATGATATAACCTTGTTCTTTGTTGCAGGTTAAGCAGGATGGATTCATTCCTGCAGATTTGCTTTTCCTAGCTAGTACAAATGTAGATGGTGTTTGCTACATTGAGGTTTATTCATTCATTTCATCTGAAAATTTGTTTTTTTTTACATTCTTTGGGCAATCATTGCTGTTTATTAATCTTAGGTTTTGGATTATAGACTGCTAATTTGGATGGGGAAACCAATTTGAAGATTAGAAAAGCATTGGAAAAGACTTGGAATTACCTGACTCCAGAGAAGGCATCTGAATTTAAAGGTTCATATTTTTATTTACTGACCTATGTTTTTTGGGCATCATCAAGGATTAACCTTAAAATTTTCCGTGATTCTATGTTGAGCATTTGATTTGTTATTCCAAAGATCAGTTACGAACTTACGAGACAAGTTGGCTAAGTCATTACAACGTCATTGACTTGGCCCTACCGGGTCCTAGGTTAGCAATAGGATACGTATGTAACCAAATAGATACAACATATATGCTCCAGCTAGTGGGGAGTGTTAATTGTAATCATAATTAGTATTTATTTATTTCCATTATTACTCTTTTCTCCAGTTTCTGATGCACTTTCATAGTTACCATAAAAAGACTGGGCTGTTATTGTTTCTCTTGTGCATGTATATTTCTTCAGTTTTTTTCATAAACAATACAGCAAATGTTAAAATTCAATTCAAATAAATAAGGAGTTCATAATAAATTAGTATCGTTCCATACACAGTGGAAGGTTTAAGGATAATAAGTACACCCAACTACTCAAATAAAGTCAAACATATTGTTGCAAAAACAATTATATATACCACCAACCAAGTTCTGTCCATACTCCACAGAACTTGGTGTGGCTTTTCAAGAATGTCTTTCCTTTTGATTTCTCTAGGTTTAAGGCACAATTAATATCAGAAATCAGACTGATAAGAGTCAGTTATGTTAGGCAAGACACTAATGACTCAACAAAAAGGACAATGTAAGTCTATTACAGGACGAAGTTTAGAAATAGGAGTTAGAGGATCAGTTACTGTTAGGCAAACACTAATGGCCCAACAAAAAGGACTCTGCAAGTCTATTACGGGAAGTAGTTTAGAAATAGGAATTAGTTTATTCTTTTGTATTGATTATTTAGGTTTCTTTTTGTGGTACTTATAGTTAATTAGGTTGTTAATTTTCTGTTATATCCCTGAACTTGAGTCTGTAGTACAGAAAGTCTTTATAACAAACAGAGCGAAATGGAATGGAGTTGAACGAAATAAAAATGTCATTCCATTGTTTGGATATTTCATGATGGAATGTAACAAAATGATTATTCTGCCCAAATCAGATGGTACAAAAATGAAGGGAAGTGATGGAATGGGATGAAATGCATTCCATCCATTCCAGCCCATTTCATTCTATTTCATCAATCCAAACATAACCTAAATAAATGTTCCTCTCTGTTTTAGGGATCTTTTAGAAAATACTTGAATTGACTGGATATCCAGTATGAGGGGAGTTGTGTAACCATTTTCTCTTGGTGATCAATAAAACTTGGAGTGAATAATCCTCTTTGCTCCTATTTCTAATCACAGAAACGTGCAAGACTTCATTTGTGGCTCATTTAGTTGTAAGTTGTGATGTGCAGTTTCTTTTTGAACTACTTGCAGGTGAAATTCAGTGTGAACAACCAAACAATTCATTGTATACCTTCACTGGAAATCTAATAATTCAAGATCAAACACTTCCTCTTAGTCCAAATCAACTTCTGTTGCGAGTATGTTATTTTTCTCTGCCCTTAATTTTTTTTGTTTTGAGCTCTTATACCATATGTTTAATAGTCACAAGTCATAACGGTTGCAATTGATAGGACTTGTGAGATTCGCTTCTTTATTATATTTTTTTCACACTTTATTGCTTAAACATTGACAATTACTGATGATTTGTACTACTTGTGTAACCAAACTGGTATTGACAGGTTGAAATTTCCTGCTATTTCAGGGATGCAGCCTCAGGAATACAGGACATATTGTTGGAGTTGTTGTTTTCACAGGACATGAAACAAAGGTTTCTACTACGATGATGCCTAATGATGATTCATTGAAACCTCTTTCAAATTTCTAGTTACTGGTCTTTGCATTTATTCAAAATATAGTCATTGATATATATATATATATATATATATATATATATATATATATATATATATATATATATATATATATATATATATATATATATATATATATATATATATATATATATATATATATATATATATATATATATATATATATATATATATATATATATATATATATATATATATATATATGATATAGTGTTATCAGTTAGCAGTGGCTAAGTTCTGAGCCATTCAGTTATGCTGAGCTGGCATAGTTTGATATAGTCTGTTATGCTGTATGCACTATATAAGTGACTCTCTTGTATTTCATTCATTTAAGAAATACAATATGAACTTCCTAACTACCCTTTCCAACAGATTCTGAGATTTTATCATGGTATCCAGAGCTTTTCTATCCTTTTCTTCGATCCAGATCTAAATCTCCTCCATAGCGTCGCCGTTTAACAGCGACGGTGCTTTTCCTTCTTCTCAGGTCAAGCTTTCGCATCTGATCTCGGTTAAGCTTGACGATAAAAATTTTAAGCAATGGAAGCAACAGATCGATGGTGTTATTCGTGGTCACAAGCTTCAATGCTTCGTCACTGTACCAGTTGTTCCACCACAGTTTCTGTCTAGCTCTGACGCTGCACTCACCAGAGCTAACTCAGCATATCTAGATTGGGAGCAACAAGATGCGCTTATCTGCACTTGGCTTCTTTCCACAATTTCTGATTCTCTTCTTCCCAAACTAGTGGATTGCCGTCACTCTTGGCAAGTCTGGACTGAAGTTCACCGGTACTTCACCACTCTTCTCACCACCAAAGCACGTCAACTCCGGTCGGAATTGCGTCGCCTCACGAAAGGATCACTCATGGTTACGGAATTCATGGTCCGTTGTTAGAGTCTGGTAGAAGATAGAGAATTGAAAGAAACTCTCATTATATTGATTGAATCACAATGATACAAGGGGTTGCTATATATAGCAATGCAATCCTAACAAACTAGCTGATTCAGTGTAACAAACTGACAGCTCAGCATAACAGAATAGAAAGATAAAATAAGGGCATGTATTATATACTACTCTATTAGTCCCCCTTAGAAGCTGCTGGTGAGTTTGCCAAAACAGTCTTATCCAACACACGCAGTTTGGAACGAAGGGGTACAAACTTGGCAGCAGACAAGGGCTTGGTGAGAATGTCAGCCCATTGATCTTGAGCTGGAACATGAGCAACAACCAGACTTTTGCTGAGCACTTTCTCTCGCAGAAAGAAGATATTCAGTTCCATATGCTTAGTCCTGTTGTGGAGAATAAGATTATGGGCCAGAGTGACAGTGCTCAAGTTATCACACAAGATCTTAGGCACTTGAGGGGAATAATGGAGTTCCTTAAGCAAGGATTGAATCCAAATAAGTTCAGCAGCTAGCTGAGCCATACTGCTATATTCTGCTTCAGCACTGGACCTTGCAACAAGCTGTTGCTTCTTAGACCACCAAGAGACAGCATTAGGACCAAGGTATATACAGGCCCCTGAAGTGGACCTCCTGTCATCAGGGTCTGATGCCCAGTCTGCATCACAGAACCCTAGCAACTGCATTGGTTGCTGAATGGAAGCAGGCTGAATAAGAAGACCATGGTGTAAAGTACCACTTAAGTACCTTAAGATTCTCTTGACAGCCTTCCAATGGTCCTCTAAAGGATTGGACAAAAACTGACAGACTTTGTTGACAGAAAAGGAAATCTCTGGCCTAGTTAAAGTAGCATATTGTAGGGCACCAACCACAAACCTAAACTGAGTAGGATCATCAACAGCAGCTGACCCAACCTTGGACAATTTGCTGCTAGAGACCATAGGAGTGGGCATGCCATTGGCATTCAACATATTAAGCTTGGAAAGTAAATCTGAGATGTACTTAGTCTGAGATAGGAGAAGGGAACCATTGGAGAGATGAGTCACTTGAATCCCTAGAAAATAATCAAGTTGCCCCAGTTGTTTGAGAGAGAATCTATCATTGAGATGCTTGATCAAGGAAGCTATAAAAGGAGCAGAACTACCTGTGATGATGATGTCATCAACATAAACCAGAATCATAATCTGAAGTTTACCTTGATGCAGCAAAAATAGACTAGGATCACATCTACTAGCCTTAAAACCAAGTTGAACCAAGGCACTCTTGAGCTTATCAAACCAGGCCCTAGGAGCCTGTTTTAAACCATAAATAGCCTTGTTTAACTTACAAACAAGAGTCCTGTCAGCAGCTTCAAACCCAGGAGGCTGTTGCATAAAGACTTCCTCTTCAAGAATGCCATTGAGGAAGGCATTGTTAACATCAATTTGCTGTAAGGGCCACCTGTTTGTAACAGCAATGGAAAACAACATCCTTGGAGATAAAGATACAGCCATCTGAAGCAAGACATTTATAGCCTTTATGAGAAGTAGAATACCCAAGGAAGATGCATAGTTGAGATCTAAAGTCAAGCTTATGAGAGTTATAGGGACGAAGGAAGGGATAACAAGCACATCCAAAGACTTTAAGAGTAGAATAGTCAGGAGGTTTGTGAAGTAATTTGTAATAAGGTGAGACATTGTCAAGGGTAGGAGTGGGAATTCTGTTGATGAGATATGCAGCTGTAACAAAGGCATGATCCCAGAATTTTATGGGGAGAGTGGACTGAGCAAGGAGAGTGAGACCAGTCTCAACAATGTGCCTATGCTTGCGTTCAACTAGACCATTTTGGTGATGTGTATGGGGACAAGTGAACCTATGAACAATCCCCAAACCTGTGAGATATTGAGTAAGAGGCCTAAACTCTCCTCCCCCATCAGTTTGAACACATTTAATGGGACAGTTGAATTGAAGTTCTACCATTTTCTTAAACTGAAGGAACTGAACCATGGTGTCAGACTTAAGTTTGAGAGGAAAAACCCAAACAAACCTAGAGAAAGCATCAACACATGTTAGGAAATAGGTATAACCACGGGATGATTGCATAGGGGCAGGACCCCAGAGATCACACACAACAAGCTCAAAAGGGTGAGAATAAACAGTGGCAGATAAGGAAGAAGGAAGTTTATGAGACTTGCCAATGCAGCAAGCATGACACAACTCTGCAGGTGGTTTGGGAGGAATAGACAGTTTACACAGTTTAAAAACTTCAACAAGAGCATGATGGTTAGGGTGTCCCAACCTAATATGCCAAAGCACATATTTATTAGATGCAATAGATGCTGCATGATTAGAGTGTGGTGAGGGTAAAACAGTGCTAGTAGTGGCAGAATTTAGAGAAGGACTGGAAAAGGAACTTGTAATATTATTATTGAAAGATTCATTACAAGGAGACAGATGATTTGTAGTATTACTATCAAAAGATTCAGTACAATGAGACATAGTATCTGTCATGTATGAAGTATTACAACTGTTTGTTGCAGGAAAACTATAACGAGAACTACAAGAGTGGAGAGACTTGGACAGTTGAGGAGCAGCAGGATTGGGAAATTTATAGAGGCCATCAGCACCAACAAGACCACTGAGTAAAACTTCAGAAGTAGCCTGAGATTTGACAACACAAAACTTAGGGTGAAATTCAAAAAACACAGCATTATCTTGAGCAAATTTGCTCACACTCATAAGATTTTTGGTGATGTGAGGGACATGTAATAGATTCCTAAGGGTGAGGGATAGGTGAGGTTTGTGAGGTAAGGGAAAAGACATAGAACCAACAGAGTTGATAGACAAACCTTGGCCGTTACCTATGAAGACTTGTTCAGTTCCAGGCACAAAAGCAGGGTCAGACACATTAGAGGCCTCAGGAGTAACATGATGAGAAGCTCCTGAGTCAGGATACCACCATTGATTTGCGCTACTAGCTTCAGTACCTGCATAAAAGGCCTGTGGTGCAGAAGATCTAGGAGGTGCAGCTCTGGGAGAAGCATACGCAAACTGCACAGGATAAACAGCACGAGGAGCCACCAGGAAAGGATTGAAGGGAGCACGTTGCTGTGGATAACTAGCACCACTGGAATTTGTATAACGATAGTAGCATACTAAAGCATCATGACCAGGTTTGTGACAAATCTGACATGTTGATTTGCCAAAACGACCTCCACCACGGCCAAAGCGACCACCGCCGCGACTAGAACGACCACCACGTGCGCCATAGGAATGATTTTCAGCATTAGCGGTGACATGACTCGTTCCTTGAGGAAACGCCTCCGAGACGACTTGATCGGAGGCGACCGGAGCAGGGGAAAGTGCTACCTGAGTAAGATTGACCGTCGCCGGCTCTGCAATCGCAGCTTTGCGATGTTTCTCCAGTCGTGACTCATGAGCAAGCAAGGAAGACTCCAATTCTTCCAAGGAGCTTACGTCATCTTTGCTATTAATGGCGGCGACGATAGAATCATAATCCTCAAGTAGCGAATCAAGAACGACCTCAATTAGGTTACGAAGAGGAACAGGATCGCCGATTGAGGTCAGCGACTCACTGATCTCATGTGTACGCGTCATAAGCTCTTCAATCGTCAGAGAACCCTTCGTAAGACGCCGGAGCTCCGATCGGAGTTGACGAGCCTTGGTGGAGAGAAGAACGGCAAAGTAACGGTGAGCTTCTGTCCAAACTTGCCACGCATGCTTGCACTCAACAAGCTTTGGAAGAAGCGCATCGGAGATGGTAGAAAGAAGCCAGGTGCAGATGAGAGCATCCTGTTGCTCCCACTCAAGAAACACACTGTGAGATGCAGGATCTGAAGGTGACGGTGGCGGAATCACCGAAACAGTAACAAACCGTTGAAGACGATGGCCACGGACGACACCATCAATCTGCTGCTTCCACTGTTTGAAATTCTTGTCATCAAGCTTAACAGAAATTAGGTGAGAAAGCTTCATCTGAGAGGAAGGGAACAAAGGCTCCATGGATCAAAAAAAAAAACTTAAGCTCTAGATACCATGTTAGAGTCTGGTAGAAGATAGAGAATTGAAAGAAACTCTCATTATATTGATTGAATCACAATGATACAGGGGGCTGCTATATATAGCAATGCAATCCTAACAAACTAGCTGATTCAGTGTAACAAACTGACAGCTCAGCATAACAGAATAGAAAGATAAAATAAGGGCATGTATTATATACTACTCTATTATCCGTGTTCGCGAAATCAGTGATTCGCTGATTTCTGTTGGAGATCCAGTTTCGCTGCGTAACCTAATTGAGATCGTGCTTGATGCACTACCGGAAGAGTATGATCCTATTGTTGCTGCGGTTAATAGTAAAGAAGATCTCAGCTCTCTGGATGAGCTTGAATCGAGTCTTCTTGCGCATGAATCGCGCCTTGAGAGGCACTGTAAAGCTGTTCTCCCTGAGCCGGCGATGGCAAATCTGACTCAAGCAGCACCGGTAGGTTCACCAAGTGTCTCTGAGCAGTCCGTCACTAGAACAGAGTCGTTTCCTCAGGGCACTAGTCATATTACTGCGCACGCTGAAAATCACGGTCAAAATCCAAGCGAAGGTCGTTTTGGCCGTGGTAGTGGTCGTTTTGGTCGTGGTGGAGGTCGTTTTGGTAGATCTCAATGCCAGATTTGTCACAAATCTGGACATGATGCCTCCATCTGCCATCATCGTTACTCTGCAGCTTCGTTTGCTCCTCAACGAGCTTCCTTCAATCCCTTTATGCTGCCTGCGCGTCCTGTGTATCAACCATCCTTTGGTTATGCTGCTCCTAGGCCACCACCTCAACGTCCTACTCAGCCTCAAGCATTCTTCACTGGTATGGATCCCTCATTCAGCAATTAATGGTGGTATCCTGATTCAGGTGCGTCTCACCACATCACACCCGATGCTTCAAATCTGTCTGACTCTATTTCGTTGCCGGGATCTGAGAACGTGTATATGGGAAACGGCCAAGGTCTGTCTATAAACTCTGTAGGCTCTATGTATTTTCCTTCACCTACTTGCCCTAACATGCCTCTCACCCTACACAATCTATTACTTGTGCCTAAAATCACTAAAAACCTTATCAGTGTCAGCAAATTTGCACAGGACAATAATGTTTTCTTTGAGTTTCACCCTAAATTTTGTCTTGTAAAATCTCAGGATTCCTCTAAAATACTTCTGCGTGGTTGTGTTGGTGCTGATGGTCTATACAAGTTCTCCAATCCGTCTGCTCAAATGTCTCAGTTGTGTCCTAGTCCCAGTTCCTCAGTACATTGTAATCTAAGTACATCATGTAATAGTGATCTTAGGACCATTACTCATAATGATAGTACTCATTCGTGTACTGCTAACTCATCTATAAATAAAATTGATTCAGTTTGCCTTACTTTTCCTGAAATTAATGTTGCTGCTCTCAATACTTCATCTCTTATTTCCAATAGTAAGTATGCCCTCTGGCGCTCTCGTTTAGGCCATCCTCATCACCATGCACTTACAGAAGTGTTAAAACTTTGTCACATTCCTATCCCAACTAAGCCTATTAGTGATATCTGTCATGCATGTTGTTTGGGAAAATCTCGCAGACTGCATGCACCTTTATCCAATACTGTGTATAGTCATCCTTTTGAACTTGTTGTTTGTGACTTATGGGGGCCTGCCCCTGAACAATCTTCAGGTGGCTTTACTTATTTTTTGACGTGTGTCGATGCCTACTCTAGGTTTGTGTGGATCTTTTCTCTTAGGTTAAAATATGATACACTGACGCAATTTATTCATTTCAAATCTATGGTTGAGCTGCAGTTTAATTGTAAAATCAAAACCGTTCAAAGTGATGGTGGGGTGAATTTAGCCCTTTTACCAAGTATCTCCAAGAACTAGGTATCCTCCATAGGCTCACATGTCCCCATACTCATCATCAAAATGGCTTAGTTGAACGTAAACATTGTCACATTGTAGAAACCGGACTTGCTTTACTTGCACAGTCCACACTTCCCTTAAAATTCTGGGATCATGCCTTTGTAACTGCTGCCTACTTGATCAATAGGCTCCCAAGTCCTACTCTTGAAAACTCCTCACCTTATTTCAAAATTCTCCATAAATATCCTGATTACACATGTCTAAGAGTCTTTGGCTGTGCTTGTTTCCCTTTCCTTCGTCCCTACAATGCTCACAAACTTGATTATAGGTCTAAGGAATGCATTTTCCTAGGGTACTCCACCGTTCATAAGGGGTACAAATGTCTGGCTGCTAATGGACATATCTATATTTCTTAGGATGTCCTTTTTCATGAAACAAGATTTCCCTATTCCTTTTTATTTCCATCTTCTACTTCTCTTCCCACTACTTCCTCTACCTCTAATGCTTCTGCTTCTACTCCTAGTTCCCTCATCTCTTCTAGTCCTCCACCCTCTCTTCCTCCCACTCCCATGTCCTTAGTCATCCCTACTGAGCATGTTGTCTCTTCCCCTCTCAGTCCTCTTCCAAATTCTGCTGCTGTTAGCTCACCTAATACCCCTATAGCCTCATTTTCTCCTGGCCTCATTAGTTCTGACATAGCTGAACTAAGCACCATATCTCCCTCTTCCTCTACTGCAACATCTCCTGCCAGTCCTATTGTCATCCCTTCTAACCCCTCCCAGTCTTTTATTCACCCTCTCAATACTCATGTAATGCAAACAAGAGAGCCAAAAGTGGCATTACTCAACCAATACTTTAACCCTACCCTTTTACTTACACACGTGGAACCAACTTCTGTCAGACAGGCCTTGGCTGTCCCACACTGGTTTCAGGCTCTTTTGAAAAATCAGACATGGACTCTGGTGTCTCCATCTGACTCAAGGAAGCCCATTAGTTGCAAATGGGTATTTCGGGTCAAGGAAAATTCTGATGGCTCCATAAACAAATACAAAGCCAGGCTTGTGGCCAAAGGCTTTCACCAACAAGCTGGTAGTGATTTTTAGGAACATTTTCTCCGGTTATCAAGCCTGTTACAGTCAGGACTGTTCTCACTCTTGCTGTTACTCATGGGTGGATCATTCAGCAAATAGATGTGAACAATGATTTTCTTAATGGCAATCTTGAGGAGGAAGTTTACATGCAACACCCCCCTGGGTTTGAAGCATCTGATAAGACTCTTGTGTGCAAGTTAAACAAAGCCATTTATGGTCTTAAGCAGGCTCCTAGGGCCTGGTTTGACAAGCTCAAAGGAGCTTTACTGCAACATCAGTTTGAGGCCAGCAGGTGTGATCCCAGCCTGTTTTTCCTTCACACCAACAACTTTCATATTGTTGTCTTGGTCTATGTTGATGATATTATCATCACTAGAAACTCTCCATCATTTATCACTTCCTTGATTAAGAGCTTAAATGCTGCCTTCTCTCTCAAAGAACTTGGAAAGTTGGATTATTTCCTAGGAATTGAGGTTTCTCATCTTTCTAATGGTTCTTTGTTTCTCTCTCAAACCAAGTATGTGAGTGACTTGTTGGCTAAAGTCAATATGCTTAATGCAAATGGGATGCCTACTCCTATGATCTCTAGCAGCAAGCTCTCAAAGGTTGGCTCTGACAGTGTTTCTGATCCTGCTTTGTATCGGTCAGTTGTTGGGGCACTGCAGTATGCAACTTTGACAAGACCAGAAATCTCTTTTTCTGTAAACAAAGCGTGTCAGTTTATCTAATCCTCTTGAGGAACACTGGAAGGCAGTCAAACATATTTTGAGGTATCTAAGTGGCACTTTGTACCATGGTCTTCTTCTCCAACCCGCTCAAGCTCATCATCCTCTTTCCTTGCTTGGGTTTTGTGATGCTGATTGGGCTTCTAATTCGGATGACAGAAGGTCCACTTCTGGTGCTTGTGTTTTCCTTGGTCCCAATTTAATATCTTGGTGGTCTAAAAAGCAGCAGCTGGTTGCTAGGTCAAGTGCAAAGGTTGAATACAGGAGCATGGCACAACTTGCTGCAGAGATATTGTGGGTTCAGTCCCTGCTAAGGGAGCTTCACTGCAACTTTCAAACTCCTAAAATTCTGTGTGACAACCTCAGCATGGTTACACTTCCTCACAATCCAATCCTCCACAATAGAACCAAACATATAGAGTTGGACATTTTCTTTCTCAGAGAGAAGGTGCTCAGCAAAAATCTTGTTGTAGCTCATGTTCCTGCTCATGATCAGTGGGCAGATGTGTTCACCAAGCCCTTATCAGCTGTGAAATTTCTACCTCTTCATGACAGGTTAAGAGTGGTCAACAAACAAAACTTGATTGGGACACCCTCAACTTCTAAGGGGGAATGATAGAGATATATATGATATAGTGTTATCAGTTAGCAGTGGCTAAGTTCTGAGTCATTCAGTTATGCTGAGCTGGCATAGTTTGTTATGCTGAGCTGGCATAGTTTGTTATAGTCTGTTATGCTGTATGCACTATATAAGTGACTCTCTTGTATTTCATTCATTTAAGAAATACAATATCAAATTCCTAACTACCCTTTCCAACAGATTCTGAGATTTTATCAGTCATAAATATGTAATTTTGTAGTAATGCGTTGATTGTTGAAATGTAGTGCTAAAGAAATATTATTGCTGTTCACTTGTTTGATGTTGTCATAAATCATCATTGTCATTAGTATTTCTTTTATCACTTTAATTCTCACATAACCTTTAATATAAGCAAAAAAGTACATGTATTTGGTCCAAATATGGACCAAATACATCTACTTTGTTTCTTATACTAAATGCCCGGGGGAGTACTTCTTAGAACTGTTGAAATACAAGAGACTAAGAGACATTTGAATAAACCGTGTGTTTTGAAAAGCACTACGGAGACATTATTATATATATAATAGAATACAACTAATTACATGATATAGTCGATGTGGGACTATTCTATATACAAATATTCTCAACACTATATATATATATATATATATATATATATATATATATATATATATATATATATTTACACATATCAACACTCCCCCTCAAGCTTGAGCATATAAGTCAAATGCACCAAGCTTGTTACATATATAGTTAGTTCTGGGGCTTCGTAGGAATTTTGTAAACACATCTGCCAATTGATCATTAGAGTTGACAAAGCTTGTGACGGTGTCGCCTGACTCGATCTTCTCTCTGACAAAGTGACAGTCTATCTCAATATGTTTGGTCCTCTCATGGAAGACTGGATTTGAAGCAATGTGCAATGCAGCTTGATTATCACATATAAGTGTCATTGGTCTTGCTTCTTCAATTTGAAGTTCCTTGAGCAACTGTTTTAACCAAATAAGTTCACATGTTGCCATTGCCATGGCCCTATACTCTGCCTCGGCGCTTGATCTTGCAACTACATTTTGTTTCTTACTTTTTCAGGATATAAGGTTTCCTCCAACAAGTACACAATACCCAGAGGTGGATCGTCTATCAATGGGTGACCCTGCCCAATCAGCATCAGAGTATCCAATTATCTGGGTATGTCTTTTATCCTCATACACAAGACCTTTTCCTGGAGCACATTTGATGTATCTCAAAATCCGGATAACAGCATCCATGTGTTCCTGACAAGGGAAATTTAAGAACTGGCTTACCACACTGACTGCAAAAGAAATGTCCGGATGAGTGACTGTGAGATAATTCAACTTTCCAACCAATCTCCTATATCTTCCTGAGTCAGATAAAGGCTCCCCCTGATTGGGTAGTAGTTTAACACTTGGATCCATAGGAGTATCAGCTGGTTTAGCATTTAACAAACCTGTTTCTTCCAAAATATCCATAGCATATTTCCGCTGAGAAATGACCAGACCATCTTTAGATTGGGCTACTTCAATACCCAAGAAATAGCGGAGTTTACCAAGATCTTTTGTCTAAAAATTGTTTCGAGAGATGTTGTTTCAACTGGAGTATTCCCTGCTGATCACTACCAGTTATGACAATGTCATCTACATACATAATAAGATAAATACACCCTTGGGGTGAGTGACGATAAAAAACAGAATGGTCAGCTTCACTACGGATCATACCAAACTGTTGTACTACAGTGCTGAATCTGCCAAACCAAGCTCTCGGAGATTGCTTAAGACCATAAAGAGACCTGTGTAGTCTACAAACCATATTCGATGACTCCCCCTGAGCAACAAACCCAGGTGGTTGCTCCATATATACTTCCTCTTCAAGATCACCATGTAAGAATGCATTTTTGATGTCAAGTTGATGAAGAGACCAATGTCGAATGGCTGCAATGGCTAGAAGAAGTCTAACAGATGCCATCTTGGCTACAGGCGAGAAGGTATCACTATAATCCAACCCAAAAATTTGAGTGTATCCTTTGGCTACCAAGCGGGCTTTAAATCGATCAATCTTGCCATCTGGACCAACCTTCACTGTATAAAGCCAACGACAACCTACTAAAGATTTCCCATGGGGTAGAGGAACCAGTTCCCAGGTACCACTGCTTTGAAGAGCACACATTTCATCAATCATTGCTTGCCTCCACTCAGGGTGAGATAATGCTTCACCTGGAGTTTTAGGAATAGAAACAGAAGACAAAGAAGACAAACAAGTATACTGCAAAGGGGAAAGACGATGATAACATAAATCAATATAATGTGGAGAAGGATTTCGTGTTTGACGTATACCTTTTCGAAGGGCAATCGGAAGATCAGACTCAGGTTGCAGGATCGAATCCGGTGATGGCGAGAGCGTCGGAGGAGAGTCTGTAGTGACCTCAGGGACAGGTACGACTTCAGGGACAGGTACGACCGTAGTGACTTCAGGGACAGGTACGACTTCAGGGACAGGTACGACAGACTTTGGGTGACGACGCTGATATGTTTGAAGTGGGCGAGGAGTGGGGGGGTCAACCATAGGGGTAACTAGTGGGTCAGGTTCCCTAGAATGATGGGGGATAATGACAGATGGGACTTCCGGAAGAGGTGTGGGAATACTTTCCTGTAGAGGTTCCGTAGTAACTTGGCTGGATTCGAAATATGGAACAGACTCGAAGAAGGTAACATCGGCGGATACGAGGTATCGTTGTAGAGTATGTGAGTAGCAACGATAACCTTTTTGGGATCGATGATAGGCAAGAAAGACACACTTTAGTGATCGAGCTGATAGTTTATCAAGACCAGGGGAGAGATTGTGTACAAAACACGTGGACCCGAAGACTCGAGGAGGAATTGGGTGGAGTGGAGAGTTTGGAAACAAGATTGAATGAGGGATTTTATTATTAAGGACAGATCATGGCATGCGATTTATGAGGTAACATGCCGTGAGCACTGCATCTCCCCAAAACCGGAGAGGAACATTACCATGGAGAAGTAGGGTCCGAGTGGTTTCTATGAGGTGCCGATTTTTGCGTTCGGCTACCCCGTTTTGTTGGGGTGTATGAGGGCAAGATGTTTGGTGCAAAATATCATTGGATGACATAAATGTTTGAAATTGTTGGGATAAATATTCACCTGCATTGTCACTTCTTAAGGTACGAATAGACAAACCAAATTGGGTTCTTATTTCTCGATAAAATTGTTCAAAAATGGAAAACAATTCAGATCTATTCTTCATTAAAAATAACCACGTGCAACGTGAAAAATCATCAATAAAGGTGACAAAATACCTAGACTCAAGAGTAGAGACAGTACGCGAGGGACCCCAAACATCGGTGTGAACTAAAGCAAAAGGGGACGAAGCCCGTTTGTTGACTCGACAGGGAAATTGACTACGAGTGTGTTTCCCTAATTGGCACGACTCACAATGTAAATTAGATACCTTCGATAAATTTGGCACCAACTTATGTAATTTGGAAAGAATGGGATGACCTAACTGAGCATGGATAGTGAGTGGAGAATCTTTGGTTGAGCATGTCTGAGATGACAATGAAAGGTAGTAAAGGCCTTGAGACTCATATCCGACGCCAATCGTCTTTCCCGAACTCCGATCCTGCAGGGTAACATTATTATTAGTGAAGGTGATACTACAGTCAAGAGAACGAGTTAAACGACTGACTGAAAGTAAATTAAATGGACAATTAGGTACATAGAGGACAAAAGTAACAGATAGAGAAGGTAGAATTTGAACAGTACCAATCCCTTCGGATCGGGTTTGAGAACCATTGGCCGAAGTTATAGTAGGTAAGAAACCAGAGGTAGAGAGGGAAGAGAACAAATTTTTATTACCAGTAACATGATCAGACGCACTAGAATCAAGGACCCAAGGTCGAAGAGGAGATGATTGAGAGAGGCAAACAGATAAATTACCAGTGTGTGCTACCTTAGCAGTAGAATCTGAGTTCTGATAATTCTGATACCACCTGAGGAAATCATCGTAGTTTGGCGTAAAGTTCTGAGGAGTAGCCATGAGTATCTGAAGAGAGAAAATATCACGCGATCGATCGCCGGCCGGCCGGACGTGCTGTCACATGCGTTTCAGGTGGCGGCGCTTGATGCCCACGCGCAGAGATGGAGGTGGCGCGTGTGGAGGTTTCTGCTGATGAAAAAGTTTGCCGGAAGGTCGTTGAGAATAGCAACGACGGCGGCAGCTATGCGGTTATGACCGGAGAATTTTGAAAAGTGAGGCAAACCGGAATGACAACACGGTTTGCAAAAAAATTTCTCACCGGAAGACAATGGGTCAACCGGATAAAGCACGGCGAAGAAAGAATTGCCTCTTAGCAGGCTCTAGATACCATGTTAAGAAATGTGGTTGGGCCTAACTCAACCTTACAAAACCGGTTGGTAGAGTGAGGATTGCCCCCACTTATAAACACATGTTCATGCCATATATTGTCCGATATGGGACTCTTAACACACCCCCTCACGTTCAGGACTGGACAACTGAAGCGTGGAAATAAATGGTGGGTGGCCCGATAGCGGAAACCATAGAAGGTGGCCCACCGGATTTTAAACGAGGCTCTGATACCATGTTGAAATACAAGAGACTAAGAGACATTTGAATAAACCGTGTGTTTTGAAAAGCACTACGGAGACATTATTATATATAAATAGAATACAACTAATTACATGATATAGTCGATGTGGGACTATTCTATATACAAATATTCTCAACACTATATATATATATATATATATATATATATATATATATATATATATATTTACACATATCAACAAGAACTTGGGTTGTGATGACTAAACCACTCAAAAGGGACTTGCAAGATGGTGACACCATCTCACTTAAAAACACTCTTTAGGCAATATCACTATCCAATGTGAGACTCTCAAATTCAATACACCCTCTAGAGAGTGACCCTAGTGCCCAATAACGGGAAACGGTAGGATAAACTATGATACTATCTTAGAATTCGGACTGGTCCTAACTCAAACCCATGAAACCAATTTGTAAGGTGAGATATTCCTTCCGCTTATAAATAGACTTTACGCCGTATTACTATCCAAAGCGGGACTCTCAACAATATCAAATGTTTGTGATTATTCTTTTGGGTGAAGAGGGTATTTGGAAAGAAGAGAACCACTTAAACCTCACTTTCTTCATGGTTGTTTTGATATATGCACAATTATTTGCGAATTTATGGTATTGGTTTCTCAAAATTGTGAGCCTTACAAGTTTTGCTCCACTATAGTTCTTATCATTTGGCGATGTTGATTTCTGTACTATTTGTTTAAGTTCTCCTAATGCAAGTGTGGATTAATTTGGGCTCTTGACTAAGTTGTATTAAACTACTTGTGCGGTTGGGTTTTATTTGCCCCATAATTTGTTTATAGTTATTTTTACCCCTTAATGCAGTAGTAGCATGTTTTCCTTTTGAAAATGTAAATAAACTGTTATACTGACTTTTGGAATGCATTTCAGGTGATGATGAATGCAATGAATGTTCCTTCCAAAAGAAGTACATTGGAGAGGAAGCTTGACAAGCTCATACTTGCTCTATTTGCAACTCTCTTTGTGATGTGTTTTATAGGAGCTGTAGGCAGGTGTGTTAATAAAAACAATTAGTGTGCCTGCCCCACACTTCTTCTAATTGCTTTCGTGGCTTATTTAACTGCTTGTTTGTCAGAACCCTACCGGGATGGGGACGGGGCTAGTTTTATTTACACACTACATTAGCTTTATCTATATTATTATTACTATGACTATTATTCTCATTATCTATGAATGATGTGATTGAATTTATGTAAATTGCAGTGCTATCTTCGTAAACAAGAAGTATTTCTATTTACATCTTGAATCATCTTCAGAAGAGGAGGGCATGTCTCAATTCAATCCAAGAAATAGATTTTTGGTACTATATGTTTCACATTAAGATGGATATCCATCTCCTTTATCTCTTTTCCTCTTGATTTACTTTCTGCTGGTTCTACTTACCATATTTTCAGGTTTTTCTTCTGACTATGTTTACCTTCATCACTTTGTACTCAACAATTATCCCCATTTCACTCTATGTATCGATAGAGGTTTGTGTCTCATCCATTTATATCCCCTATAAATGTCACCGTCTTGACGAAGAAGTAAATTTGTTTTTGTTGTTGTATCAGATGATCAAATTTATTCAGTCTACTCATTTTATCAACAATGACTTGCACATGTACCATTATGAAACCGATACCCCAGCATTGGCCAGAACATCAAATCTGAATGAAGAGCTAGGGCAGGTAAGTTGTTCTACGTTCTCTTTTCTTGACACTAAAGCAGCTGTGGTTTCTAGCTTGTTTGAACTGAGGTACATGTACAGGTTCATGGGTTTCAAATCCCTTCAATGCACCACTCTTAAATGTGCAAACCTGGCGGACCCACTGCCCTCTTGTTAAATATTTCTCCTAGAATTTAGGATTACGCGTAACTCTACCTCACAAAATTGACTTCTAAGCTGAGGAATACTCAAGCTTTATAAGCATTACTTAGTCATATCTCTAGTCAGTGTGAGACTAAACATAATCGCTCTCACCCACCATAATAAAGGCGGGAAGGCTACAACTTAGGAAGTCCAAATTTATTCAGCATGAGTAAAAACTAGGGCTTTTCAACTAGAATGTCTAAGATAAGCTCTAATACCTTTTTAGAGTTGAGGCTCAGGCCTAACTCAACCTTGCAAAACTGTCTTGTAAGGTGAGGACCACTGGTGAGCACCTAAAATGAGCTATTAGGGAGGAAGAGCAAGCAAATTTCAAGACACTTTTGAATAATTTTTAACTTCATTTGTATTTAATTTGAATTCTAATAGTTTTGACTTTATTTTAGTTAAGTGGTGTAAGCCCATTTAATGAGCCTATATTCATGTCTTAAAGGTCTTTTTAGGTAGAAAAATGATATTTTGAGACCAAATTCGACATAAAATTTTGACAACAATTTAGATTATTAACAGAATTCAAATATGTGGTTAATTACATTTAGTGGATGGTCAATGAATATAACTAGGTGTTGCGACTCATTACTCATTAACCATTTCAATTAACACAATTAATCACAAATTTGAGCGTCATTATTTCACACCGTGGTTGGGATTTGTTGTGCTTGATTCTTTTTGTTTTCACCGTTCTCCTCTTCCTTCCACTCCCCTCGCCAATATTTTTTAAATATAAATGATGTTAATCATTGAGCAGTGTCTTATAAATTTGTTATTTAAGCTTGTGGTAATATTTTTGTCACATTTCTGAGTTTGCATTATGCAGTTTTACTTGCTGATTTGAATAGGTTGAATACATCTTCTCAGACAAAACCGGGACTCTTACACGAAACTTAATGGAGTTTTTCAAGTGCTCAATTGGAGGAGAGGTCTATGGAAATGGTGTAACTGAAATTGAGAAGGGAATAGCAGAGCGCAGGGGCATAAAACTAGAGGTAATATGTGTGTTAATCGAGAGGAAGTTGTCAAATGGGATGTTGATTGTAAAAGAAATGCTAAATCTTTGCAGGAAAATATCTCACCCAATGCAGTACGAGAGAGGGGTTTCAATTTTGATGATGCTAGGCTTATGGGAGGAGCTTGGAGGAATGAGCCAAATCCTGATAGCTACAAGGTATATCCGTTTTTCCGACTTGAATTATAACAGTTTTGTTTCTTTTTAATGTTGCTGAGTGTGTGTGTGTGTGTGTGTAGCTATGTGTTTTTCTTATTGTGTTTTGTTTATCACGGAAAATCAACTGGCTACATCCCTTTATCCTTTATTACAAATATAACAGGTTCTTAGTTGATATGTATAGAAATATATTTTGTATTTCATATGTTGGTAAAACAGTACATATGAGGTCTTTAAAGAACACAATTGAAAATCAGGGGTAATTATTCTCCCTATGAATGCTAATTCTAAATATTGTAAATGCGGAAATATGTTTTATATTTCAGTGATTTGATCAATGATACAAATGAGTTCAATCATTTGTGAAGGAATAGTTGGCAGAGACAGCCTAGACTTGGATCAAGAATTCAATCATTTACTGGAACTGAAGTTAATTCATGTCGTATAAATTTTATTTCTCTTCCTTTAAAGCTTGCCTTTTTTTAAGCTCTTAAGATGCTATTCTTTCAATGTGCTTATACCATGAATTTGGTAGGTCCAATGTTGTACTATGCTTATTGCTTAAATCTGTTATGCACATGGCAAAGCAATAATCTTCTCTTTTAACAAAACTGATTTTGTAGGAATTCTTCAGATGCCTTGCTATTTGCCATACTGTGCTTCCTGAGGGCGAGGAGTTCCCTGATAAAATTAGATATCAAGCTGCATCACCAGATGAGTCTGCTTTGGTTATCGCCGCAAAGAACTTTGGGTTCTTCTTTTACAGGTTCATACTTCTTTTGCCTGTAATTTTTCTGCAAAACTGTTGCAACACTGTACCCCAATTTGTATGCTGCACACAAATCGTATCAAACTTTTATGAGTAGTATGTACGGTTATGTAATAGTGATTCTCTAATCCATTGTTTTGTCTCGAGTCTCGGCTACTCACCCATGAATCATTGGTTGTCATAGTCATGCTCTTCAGTTATCCCATCTAAGTTTTACTCGATCCAGATTAGAGTCCACCTTCCTGAGGTATAAGCTATAACTGCAGAAATGTCCGCAGTTAAAAATTATGCAATCAAATTCTTAAGCTTCATGACAGAAACTTGAATAAAATTAGATCTCAAACTCCATTTGTTTGTGGATTTGATTTACCATTTTTTAGAAAAGCCCCTCTGATCCAATCTTTTATATTTCTTAATTCATCATCCAATTGGTGTATTTCTATATTTAAAATTTATCCTATCTATAATGGTTTGGATTGATTGAATTTTCTTATAAAATAAATTAACAAAGCATGAAATATACAGTAAATAATAAAAGAATTAATTTGGACCTAAGTTTCATAATGCCATACAAGTGTCAACAATATATATTTAGGTGATTGGCTTCTGTTTATTGTAAATCACCGATAGAAACCGTTGCCAAAATACAAATTAATAGTAATAATTGAGTTTTATTTATGGCAGAAAATGTTTCTAAAATACAATTTAATTGTAGAAACAGATTTTTATTTATGGTAGAATAAGCTTATAAGAGACCCGTAAGTACAAACACTATAGAGAATACACAGTTCGCACTTCACACATAAACTAATCCAAAAAATTTGAGAGTCTTGGTCTCTCCCTCCAAGAATTCGAGAGCTCGGTCTCTCTCTCCCAACCAAAATCTGCTCAATAACTATCCATAATCTGTTTCTCCTATCCTTTCCCAATTTATTCCTAAAACTAAATAATATAACTGCCATAATAACTTCTCATAACTGCCCATAACTGGAAGTCTAACAATCACATTGTCTTTTTAAAGGGGTTTCAATTACAAATATGTTGTCATAGGAAAATATTGAGAGTTTCACATTGAATAGTGATATGGCCTTAACCATGGTTACAAGTGGTGGGTAATTTAAAATTTTAAGATGATATCAGAGTTTATCTTACATCTACATTCAAACTCTAAGATTACATCATAAGTCCGTCCTAGATCTTGAGTCGCTCGAGTCACACTCCTAGGTGTGAGGGGTGTATTGAGAGTCCAACTTTGAATAATGTTATGACTTGAATAGCAGTTATAAGTGGCGGGCATCCCTCAACCAATAAGTTGATTTTGAAGGGTTGAGTCATACAAAACCCAATTTCTAAAATACTTTGATTCATTGTTGTTTTTCTCTGTTATTTTTTTGTTGTATTTTTTAATAATTTAGGAGGGTCACTAATCTCCACAGGTCTTGTAAATATATTCTCTTAAAATAACTTAGAATAATTTAAAAGCTTGCTTGCTTGGAAGTAATATTTTCTTTCCTAAATATTGGGGTTGTTATTGTACTAGTGAACTCAGTATTTCAGGATATCTTACAACCCTTATTATAGTTTTGTAACTAAGTAGGATACTTCCGTTGCAGAGTGTTATTAAGTTGGGCCATGTCATCTTCCTTCATTACAGTGGTGCAACACCTTAAGTGTGTTGGGTTGAGGGAGCGGGTTTAGTCCCAAATTGCCTAGATATGTGGTCTTTGTAAGGTTTGATCGTCGTCACCTTTTAAGACAGTTTTTGAACATGATTTTGGATCAGTTTCTAAGGTGGTCCATAGTTTTTCTTTATAGTAAAATTAAAGTTTTTTTCTATATTATTAAAAGGATATGATGTTTGAATCTGTCTGATCCTATGAAAGCTTAGTCTGAGTTGAGCCTTCATTTTAAAAGCTCGAGTAGCAATCTGATTCCTTATAAGCCACCCTTAATATGCACATCAATTCTTGGTTCTGTTACCAGTTTATTGATAGAGAAACTAAATCAGTGTTATTCCTTTCCAGACGCACACCTACAAAGATATATATTCGTGAATCTCATGCTGAGAGGATGGGCAAAACTCAAGACCAGTCATATGAGATTTTGAATGTGCTTGAGTTTAACAGGTAACCTTTTGTCCCCTTTTTTAGTACATGGTTTCAAGATTATAGGTAGCAATTGTAATCATTGTTCCTTTGATAGTACAAGGAAGCGCCAATCTGTTGTTTGTCGATATCCAGATGGGAGGCTAGTATTGTACAGTAAGGTAATATTTTCTTGAGACTTGCTAGGTGGAACATGCCTGAGACTGGCTAAGAAAATAATATCTTCCAGATCTTGCTTTTCCCAGGGTGCTGATAATGTGATCTTTGAGAGATTAGCTGATGGTTCTAATGATATTAAAAAGGTGACTAGAGAGCATTTGGAACAATTTGGATCTGCTGGACTACGCACATTATGCTTGGCATACAAAGAATTACATCAAGATGTTTATGAAAGCTGGAATGAGAAGTTCATCCACGCCAAATCCTCTCTAATTGATCGGGAAAAGAAGTTAGATGAGGTGCATTTTATCCTCAACTTTGGTAGCTTTCATGTGCATATTTACCTCAATTTTAAATTTTGTTTCTTGGCAAAATTTTATGAACCTAAATTGACTGTGATGACAATGAATTTAATCTGGACAGGATACTAGATGACTCATACACATTCTCTCGTGGGCATCAAATTTAATACATGTACTCGATATGTGCAATTTAATTTACTATAAATAATCAATAAAAAATAACACTGCTTATAAATCCATCAGAAAAGCTATTTAAAGATTTTTCAAACCAAATTATAAAGCATTACATATAAAACTATTTAGCAAGTTAAAATACAACATAATAAGATTATTAAATACAATAAATTTATAGAACAACAAATTCTTAAACTTGCATTGACTTTTTTAGATATATTGTTATAATTATGATTATATTATAAACAAATGCACGGTATCGGTGGGTCAGTACAAGGGTCCTTTTTGTTCATTACTAATACCCATATGCACTAAGCGGGTAATTGACCTACCTATTGTCACAGTGGGATCTCAACACCCTCTCTTATGCGTCGCACAATGAAGGATACGGAGGCTCTGCAATAGAGGTCGGCCAAGGTGGCTGCAATGAAGGCAATTACAGTTTTCAACATGCCTATGATGTCTAGAGTTAGGCGAGAAAATGTGCTTGGCCCAATATCAAATCTAGAATAGAATAGACTTTGTTACTGTAGAAATGTGGAAATGTTTTATATATTTTGTAAAGAATACATAAGAGGTATTTATAGACTATACACCTATCTAAATAAGGGTGTAATTATTCTCCCTATAAATGCTAATTATTCATAATAAGTTGTATAGGATAGCAGCTCATAATGAGCTGTATGATATTCAACATATTCTAATAATAATAATAATATTAATATTACAACAATAATACTAATATAACAACACTTCCCCTCAAGCTGAGGAATGGATATCTATCATCTCCAGCTTGCAAGTAAGATCTCGAAACCGCTCTAAGGGGAGTCCTTTGGTGAGTACATCAGCTTACTGGAGTCCTGATGGGACGTACTGTGTAGAAATAAGACCACTATCCAATTTCTCTTTGATGAAGTGTCGGTCTATCTCTATATGCTTTGTTCTGTCGTGTTGGACCGGATTGTGGGCAATACTAATAGCAGACTTATTATCACAGAAAAGTCTCATAGGAGCTTCATATTTTATTTTCAAGTCATCTAGAATGATCTTCATCCACAACAATTCACAAACTCCTTGAGCCATGGCTCTAAACTCTGCCTCTGCACTTGATCTGGCAACTACATTCTGTTTCTTGCTCCTCCATGTCACTAAGTTTCCACCTAAGAACATACAATATCCAGTGGTGGATCTCCTGTCATCAATTGACCCTGCATAATCTGCATTAGTATAGACCTCCATAGACAACTGCTCACTTTTCTTGAACAATAGACCTCTTCCTGAGCTTATCTTTAGATACTGCAGGATTCTATCCACAGCATGTAAGTGCCTCTCCTGTGGATCATGCATGAATTGACTGACAACACTAACCGGATAAGCTATGTCAGGCCTGGTGTGAGATAGATAAATGAGCTTTCCCACAAGTGTCTGGTATTGAGCTTTATCAACCCTTGGACTTTCCTCGTCACTCCCAATCCTGTGGTTTTGCTCTATAGGCACTCTGCTGGGTTTACAACCCAACTTGCCAGTCTCTTTGAAAAGGTCAAGGACATATTTTCTCTGAGAAATGAAAATGCCTTGTTTTGAGTATGCTACTTCCATACCTAGGAAATATTTCAACTTTCCAAGATCCTTCATTTCAAACTGAGCTGCCAACTCCTTCCTCAAGTTAATCTTCTCAAATTCATCATTACTTGCTATGATCATATCATCTACGTAGTCTAACAAAAGAGTGAGTTTACCATTTTGAGAATGCTTTATAAAGAGAGTATGATCACCTTGGCTTTGTTTATATAACCCAAGGACACCATAACATAAGTGAACCTTCCAAACCAAGCTCGAGGTGATTGCTTGAGCCCATATATGGCCTTCTTTAATCTGCAAATCTTATTTCTTCCTGAAGTAGGGTCATATCCAGGTGGGATCTCCATATACACCTCTTCCTCCAAATCTCCATGCAAGAAAGCATTTTTCACATCAAACTGTTGCAACTCCCAATCAAAGTGAGCTGCCAAGGAAAGAATGATTCTTACCGTGTTTATTTTTGCTATTGGAGCAAATGTCTCTTCATAATCAATTCCATAGGTCTGGGTGTATCCCTTTGCAACTAGCCTCGCCTTATATCTGTCCAGTGTGCCGTCAGATCGGTATTTTACCGTATATATCCATCTGCAACCTACTGGCCTCTTGTCATTTGTCTTCTCAATAATCTCCCAAGTCCCATTTTTCTCTAGTGCATGCATCTCTTCATTCATGGCTTGAATCCAGTTCTTATCCTTTAATGCTTCTTGTACTGATGTAAGGACTTTAATAGAGTCAATAGCTGAAATAAAACTCGGATGCTGCACATAAAGTTTTTCAGTAGACACAAACTGGGATATAGGGTATTTAGTACAAGACCTTTTTTTTTTCTCAAAGCAATAGGTAGGTCATCAAGGTTCAGCTCACAAGAATTACTAGGCTCAGGGTTAGGAACACTTACCTCAGGTTCAGACGATTGGACTTGTTGGGGCAGAACGGGTTTACCTTTCCACCTTTTTCGCTGAAACTGTAACTTGTATCTGTCAACATTATTATGCATCGGTATTGGTACATCACCACCATCCTCATCATTATTATGCATCGGTATTGGTACATCACCACCATCCTCATCATTATTATGCACCGGTATTGATACATCACCACCATCCTCATCATTATTATGCACCGGTATTGGTACATCACCACCATCCTCATTAGGCATCAAAGGCTCTTGTATTACAGGAATAACAAGAAGAACAAACAATTCAGGAGACGGCTCTAGGTCCTGTATTAGAGGAATAACAGGAAGAATAGACAACTCTGAAGACTCAGCTTCTTGATTATTCTCCCCCTGAAGCTGAGGACTGGGATAAAAAGACTCTGATTCCTGAAAAGTAACATCCATGGATATATAGACACGACGACTAGGAGGATGATAACACTTGTACCCCTTCTTATTTGAAGCATATCCTATGAAAATACATTTAATAGCTCGAGGATCTAACTTACCCCGATGAGGGCCATGAATATGGACAAAGGCAGAACAACCAAAGACACGATTCTGAAGACTTGACAAGATGGGTGTAACACCCTTCTAAACCCCACGGAAAAATAAACATAATCAGAGTAAAATTAACATGCATTCACAAAGGGTGTCACACTATACTTCCAAATTACTTAAAAACCACCTGTCATGCTTAATAACACTGAAATAAATAATCATACTTTACAAGATTTCATTTGCATGTAACAGCGGATTTATTTATATCACAATTTTTCATAAAAGAAATATTTACTTTTATCACATACTACACCTCACTTAGGCACGGAGGCCAACAACACAAAATACATCAGAAACATAACCCAAACGATCCCAGTGTTACATGACCAGAGCACGACTCAACCCAATAACCTAAAATCACTAAACAGCTACACCAATAGCGACCCCGCAACTACGAGCAGTACTACACCTTGATACCTGCACGATGTCATGAAGGACATCGTTCCAGTAGAAGGGTGAGAAATATTATCATAATAACAATGCGTATAATCATATATATATAAATGCACAAATACCGAATACATATATTCCACATTTTCTCACCATAATACATTTACCTACTTAAGCACATTCACCAATTCACATGCACTCACACAACATGTTTATTCCACCAATTCACATAAACATCTATATTCATGTTTATTCACCAATGCAGCATATAAAAATGATAATGCAACTCATAGAGACCGACTCACGACTCTATGCAGATGCAAATGCGGTACCGACTCATTCAGCAGGTTCAATTGAAGAACCAAAAAGAACCATCACTCGTTACTGAAGTAACTCCCCATCGGGCCTACGATGTTCACCCATCGCTCACACCCCACATGGGCACACGATGTTTCAGGATTGCTCACACCCCACAAGGGCACACAATCGTTCTGCAGATCCTCCACGGGATCAAGAATAAACCATCGCTCACATCCCACAAGGGCACACGAGGTTTCTGCAGATCCTCCATGGGATCAAGAATAAACCATCGCTCACACCCCACAAGGGCACACGAGGTTTCTGCAGATCCTCCACGGGATCAAGAATAAACCATCGCTCACACCCCACAAGAGCACACGAGGTTTCTGCAGATCCTCCACGGGATCAAGAATAAACCATCGCTCACACCCCACAAGGGCACACGAGGTTTCTGCAGATCCTCCACGGGATCAAGAATAAACCATCGCTCACACCCACAAGGGCACACGAGGTTTCTGCAGATCTCCCACGGGATCAAGAATAAACCATGCAATCATGATGCTACACACGCACAATGACTCCACGCACTCTTGAAATGCACACATATTCACAAATATAAACAATTATGCATTACACCCCACACAAGTACATACAATTATACACATAATTGTCAAACGGTCACATCACGCACTTTCATACAGCAATCACATGCACATACCATATGACTCATATAAACTCGTCAACTCTCGCAAATCTTCATTTGGATTATGGGTACATCGCATATACCCCACCAGGAACAACATCACAGTTATTCTACCCCGGTGATTATTACACTAGGAACGACACCTTGTCATTCTACCCCAGCGAGTAAGAATCTCGCATGTTTACATATTCTCAACATCATTATCAATTACCAAGCAATGCGCATAGATCATACATATATTCTCATGCATACTTCACACATTATCATATTCATCATGCATTCATGTTTAATTCCAACAATACATATAATTGCCAAAGGCCATATTACACAATCTAGGATTCACGCCATAAGGCTACCCACAACACGTCTCATCTTAACAGTACACAAACTATTCACAAATATATATAATTAACATCATTGAACCAAACAATTAACCATTGGATGGAACACACAAGGAAACAACATGCTGCTACGCTCGCCACCTTGCTCGTCTAGCGAGCTGCTAGCGAGTACTCGCTTTCTGTTCGCCTAGCGAACAAGCTCGCGAAGGCAAACAGAAGCCTCTGCCCTGATTCGCTACCCCATTCGCCACAGCGAATGCCCAGCGAGTGCTCGCTACCCCCTTCGCTACCAGCGAAGAACACCCAAAACCATACTGCCCAGGTCTGGGACCGTTCGCTACTGGCTCGCCACAGCAAATGCCCAGCGAATGCTCGCGACCCGCTCGCCTAGCGAACGTGCTAGCGAGGGTCTGCGAACTCAGAATTTTTCCACTGTCCAAAACTCCGAAATCATTGAAATCCACCCGATTCAATCCCAACTCGTCTCAGTAGCCTTAGCCCAACATTCATCGACTAAACTCTACTACTTATCCTCATTTTTAACCGTTAAAACTCGGTTTCTATCGATTAAACTTATTATGCCCTAGAATGGAAGATGAGGAAGAACAACCAAACAAATCCAAACAATCCCTACATAATCACATACATTGGTAAGATAACAATATTTCACACCCTTAACTTGATTAATCGGAAGCTAGAAGTCGTTCTTGAGCCTTCCAAGCTTTTCCTTCTTTTTCCTTCTACTTTCTCTTCTTCCTCCACTTTCTTTTCATGTTTTCTATTTTACATTTTCGCTCCGCTCCCCCTTCATATATCCTTCCCTTCGGTTTCTCTCCAATTTATTTCTTCTCTCAAAATATTTACCAATTCCTTTTTCTCATAAAATATCCCGTCTCATTCTTAATTAGAGAATATCTAGTAAGTCCACATTATTCTACTAAATAGAATAAATCAGTTAAATCCAATAATTCACTTAAATCATATAAACCAATTACCTAGTACCATTAGTCAGTTATTGAAAATTGGGCTGTTACAATGGACACGGACGGAAAGAATCGAGTCAGGACCTACACAGGACTAACACCAGATAACACCCTAGAAGGTAACCTATTGATTAAATAAGCAGAGGTCAAGACAGCTTCCCCCCAATAAAATTTAGGAACATTCATTTGAAAGCGTAATGCTCGGGTGATTTCAAGAAGATGACGATTTTTTCTTTCAGCAACCCCATTTTGTTGTGGAGTGTTAACACAAGTCAACTCATGAACAACACCATTAGTTTTGAGAAAATTGCAAAATTTTTGGTTTACATACTCCTTACCATTATCTGACCGTAACCGTTTAATAGGTTTCCCAAACTGTGTTTTGACCATTTGAAAAAAGTTAACAAACAATTGACACACTTCAGACTTATCTTTCATAAGAAAAACCCCTGTAACCCGAGTACAGTCATCAATAAAGGTAACATACCATTTTGCCCCAGAAATATTGGAAATGGATGAAGGCCCCCATACATCAGAATGAACAAGATCAAAGGGTTCGACACTCCTAGTATTACTAGGGGAATAGGTTGCTCGATGAGATTTGGCAAACTGACACACATCACAATTAAAGGAATCAACAGCCACTTTGGTAAATAAGTGAGGGAATAGAGATCTGAGCATCTTGAAAGGAGGATGTCCAAGACGCCTGCGTTGGAGCCATATTTGAGTATTTGCCCATGACTCTGAACCAGCCTGATGACACTTACTTTCCTTATGAGGCAGACAATATAACTCGTTCTGTTCTTCAGCATTTCCAATCATCTTACCTGTGGCAAGGTCCTGAAAAACACAATGAGAATGAAAAAAGGTTACTACACAGTTCAAGTCTTTAGTGAGTTTATGGATGGACAAAAGATTGTTAGAAAGCTTAGGGACATGAAGCACATCATTTAGGTGGAGAGATGGGCTTAGGTGGATGTTACCAGACCCGACAATCGGGGTTTGAGACCCATTTGCAACGGTAATATGGCGTTTATTAGGTAAAGGTGAATAAGAAGAGAGATATGACATATATGGAGTCATGTGATCAGTTGCACCAGAGTCAATAATCCAGATATCTTTAGAACAAGAGGCATTAAAAGTTAAGGAGTTAGAGTTCTTACCCATCATGGTCAGAGAACTTACTCAAGGAGTCCATATAGAGAAACAAACCGTCTCGAACCAGGAGAGGATCGAGATCTATTGTTAGGAGAGGATCGAAGGCTACCAATTAGAAACACCAACAACGATGACAACCGAACAATCAAGGGCTGCAAACAGCAAGTAAATAGAGGTACGACAATGAAGGCTGTCCTGAAAAAAAGATGAAGGTGAAAACGTCCGGATCTGCAACGGCGGTTGAGCGGTGCACGATGGCTGCAAAGTCACCAAGATCACTAGGGTTCCAAGAGAAAGGGAACTTTGACAAAAAAAAAAAAAAAAGAAGGACCGTAATAAGAACGGCTAGTGTTTTGAGCGCGGAAGCAGAGCCCCTAGAATTGGGAGCTCTGATACCATGTAGAAATGTGGAAATGTTTTATATATTTTGTAAAAAATACATAAGAGGTATTTATAGACTATACATCTATCTAAATAAGGGTGTAATTATTCTCCCTATAAATGCTAATTATTCATAATAAGTTGTATAGGATAGCAGCTCATAATGAGCTGTATGATATTCAACACATTCTAATAATAATAATACTAATATTACAACAATAATACTAATATTACAACAGTTACCTTATAAAAATTTGTGCTACGCTTAACTCTACCCCAAAAAGTTAGCTCAAGGAGTGAGGGTTATCCAACCTTATAAGAACTACTATCTCAAGACACCTCCAGAGTTCCGACATACAACACAATGGAGGTGCTAGATGCTTCAATGAAGCTATTTCTAGGTGTCAGCAACAAAGATGGCTATGGTTTTCAGTACATCAAAAATAAATAAAAGGTTATGCTAACAAGTTCTGTAAGGGCACTAGTTAAGGAAGTCAAAAGAACATTTTTTGCATTGGAAACCACAACTTTTAAACTTCAAAAAAGTTAAATAAACCATTTCTCAGTGCAAAATTTCTATATTATCTCTTTAACCGATGCCCTAAGGAACTCATTAGCATTTTCCATAACTAAATGTGCTATTCTTGTTGCAACTATATTTTTTATAACAATTATCTTTCTTTAACTGCATATTAAAAACTAGATAGTCATAACCTTGTTATTTTTGTCCTATGCACCCAATCATAATTGGTTAGTGCAGAAATGCATGATTGTTTTCACATATCTCACTAAATGAGATAGCGTGTTCATACTGATGCCTATGGAGATAATATAGGTGGCAGAACTTATAGAAAACGATCTCATTTTGATTGGTAGCACTGCCATAGAAGACAAGCTTCAAGAAGGAGTACCGGCCTGCATAGATATTCTTCAAAGAGCTGGCATAAAAATTTGGGTGCTCACAGGGGACAAAATTGAAACAGCAATCAATATTGCCTATGGTGAGTCTGCGTCGAGTGGAGGCAGTTTTTCTGCATACTAACAATTGATTGTTTTGTGCATGATTAAAATGTAACTGTCACTTATTTTATATTTGTGTGCCCACCCTTTGCCTACAGCTTGCAATTTAATAAACAATGAGATGAAGCAGTTCATTATCAGTTCAGAAACTGATGCAATTAGAGAAGTTGAAGACAGGGTAAGTTTTATATTTTAACTTTCATGTTTTGCTGATGTAATCTTAGTTCTTTATATTTTTTATTGTTAATTTTGTTAGGGGAACCAAGTAGAAATTGCACAATTTATTAAAGAAGAAGTTATGAAAGAGCTGAAGAAGTGCTTTGAGGAAGCACAGAGCTATTTTAGCTCTCTATCTCGACCAAAATTAGCACTTGTAATTGATGGAAAATGTCTAATGTATGCACTGGACCCAAGTTTGAGAGTCATGCTGCTGAATTTAAGTTTGAATTGCCATGCTGTTGTTTGCTGCCGAGTTTCTCCCTTACAGAAAGCACAGGTAAAACTCATGCATCAATGTAAATATTATTTCTGCTAACCTTATTATTTTTGTTGATGTGTAGAGAGTTTAAGTTTATCAAGAATTCTAATTGTTGAGTTACTTCTTGCCTTGTTGATTTTGGGGTTGTCAGGCTTATAATTCCACGTGCTTGCAGGTTACAACTTTGGTCAAGAAAGGTGCACAGAAAATAACACTTGGTATTGGTGATGGAGCCAATGATGTTAGCATGATTCAAGCTGCTCATGTTGGTGTTGGCATAAGTGGGATGGAGGGGATGCAAGCTGTAATGGCTAGTGATTTTGCAATTGCACAGTTTCGTTATCTTGCAGATTTACTTCTTGTTCATGGCCGGTGGTCATATCTTCGAATATGCCAGGTGTCTTGTCTCTATGAACTATACAATTATTTGTGTATCTTTTTTTTTTGGTTGTGGCATCCTTGAATCTTAGTTATCGCAGGTGGTGATGTACTTCTTTTACAAGAATCTCACTTTCACTCTCACTCAGTTTTGGTTTAACTTTCAAACTGGGTTTTCTGGCCAAAGATTCTACGATGATTGGTTTCAGTCGTTGTATAATGTTATCTTCACTGCGCTGCCCGTGATCATTGTTGGCCTATTTGATAAGGTATCACATTCTCTCCAACCATCTGGATCTGTAGGGAGATAGAGGGGGTTTTCCTCCTACAGAAACACATACCATTTACTTGCACCCATTTCCTTTTGTGCTCACTAGTTACATTAGATGCTTTATCTCAGATGATTACTTTTTACATCTCTCTGATTATTTTAATTTACTTGTACCTTTTGAAGGATGTCAGTGCATCTCTATCCATGAAGTATCCTGAACTATACATGGAGGGAATAAGAAATGTCTTTTTCAAATGGAGAGTTGTTGCTATAAGGGCCTTTCTATCCGTTTACCAGTCTCTAATATTGTTCTATTTTGTGAGTTCTTCGAGTCTAAGTGCTAAAGATTCCGCAGGCAAGATATTTGGACTCTGGGATGTTAGTACTATGGCCTTCACATGTGTTGTAGTAACTGTTAACTTGCGACTTATTCTATTTTGTAATTCAATCACAAGGTGGCACTATATTAGTGTTGGTGGAAGTATATTAGGATGGTTTATTTTTGTTTTCTTATATTCAGGGATCAGAACTCGTTATGATCGACAGGTGAATTCTCTGTCTATAAGAGAATATACTTTGGCATTTCCTTATTATCCTTTGGCACAATTAACTCGAGTTCTATTACATTTACCTGCAGGAGAATGTGTATTTTGTCATATATGTCTTGATGAGTACAGCGTATTTCTACATTATGCTAATTCTTGTTCCTGTTGTGGCACTTTTTTGTGATTTTCTTTACCATGGGTAAGGTTCAAAATTGAAGAACTCTTGGCTCATATTTGTCTGTGCTTTTTTTTTTAATGAAGATATCACTACACTGTTGGCTTACATCAATCTTGTTCTGGGACTCGTGATCATGATGCACAAGGATAAATCACTTTTGCATGGACATTTCGAATTCACATTTACTCGATGCCTTCTATTTAAAATATCCAAGTTGAGTCACCTTTACAAATGCAAAAGGGTCCTAGTTTTGACTCTCAAGAACTCGTCAATATTTCTATGGATGATTAATTGATGATAATATTTTTGAATCTTGACCTTTTGAGGTGACAGCCAATTTATTTTATAGATATGTATGTGTCACACGTGCCAATTAGATGAGAAATTTATATCAATTGCATATGTGGTAGCAACACAGCTTGGGAGAGTCAAACAATAAATAATATGTTGCAATATTTCTCTATTTATTCTGTTTTGTTCATCTGGTTACAGGGTACAGAGATGGTTCTTCCCTTATGATTATCAGATTATTCAAGAACTGCATAGACACGAGAATGATGACTCCGGAAGGAACCAATTGGTAAAGAAAGAGAGCCAGCTTACTCCAGATGAAGAAAGAAGCGATAAGATATCTCAACTCCCGCGCTCAATATCAAAGTACACTGGCTTTGCTTTTGATTCACCTGGTTATGAGTCATTTTTTGCTTCACAGCTTGGTATTCATGCTCCCCAAAAGGCCTGGGATGTAGCAAGACGTGCTAGCATGAGATCCAAGACGACGATTGAGAAAAAAAAGTAAGTTAGTATAGGATGTTTGTACATTTACTTTCATTTTAGTCTTAAGTTTGTGAAATTAGAATGTGCCATTTCAAATGTTGGTGATTTTCTATTTAAGTAAATATTGTTCTTATAGGCATATTTTGTCTTTCTTTCCGTGGCAGTTAGTTTATTTTATATTAGATCGAAGTTTCAAGGATTTTCACAGGTGTATACTCCACTAGTTTTACAAAGTTGGCCAATTTTTATATTTAGAGGTTTTGTGAATTTGTTTCAGTCACTTTCAATACACTTGTTTTTGGTATAACCTAATAAGTTTTGGATACATACAAACAGACCGAGCCGAAAAATCATGAAATACAAAGCATTAGCATATAATAAGAACATTCACACATATTCATATATTGAGCACTTATCACATTTAGACATTCTTTTCATCATGGTTTGCATAAGAGGGCGTACAAGTAATTCACATTTAATCACCCTGTCACAATACATATGCACGCCGTGGTATTTTCCTTTATACCTTCCAAGACATTTGGATCCTTGCATGCAATTTCATATATTCTTTTTGAGACACTTCTCCACACTTGACATCCTATACTCTAGAACACATGGTGAAGACTATGGTACTATGCCAACTATTCAAGCCTTTATTGACTCAATTAACTCATCTTGAAATCTCTTAGTGGTCATGTCTAAGTACAAAAGACTTCCATTGTAGTACTTAACAATTCTAACGTTTCTCCAAGTCACTTAGAATTCTCAGATTGCCAAGGATTAGACTCGATACAATTGCAATCACACCCTTGTATATGATTATGATGTGATGGATCATCCATCCTAATAAAAAAAAGTTAATACTTATCACATACAACACATCACATAATTCACATAAGCAAATAGTCACATAATATAGATTCATAATTGTTGATTTAAATGATTTTGACACTTAACTAAAGTTCTTTTTTATTGATTCACATAGTTTTGACACATAGATAAGTACTTAACATATATGGTCTAATCATAATTTACAACTTAAAAAACATTTAACATCTAATTCATCGTGAATTTATAGCATCATGGTATTTCGATTTCATATATGTTTGTTCCCTATAAGTTGGTAAATTTTTGTATTTTGTGTCTGTATTTTTTTTTTAAGTTCTTAAATATCAAAATGCATTTGTTTTTCATTCCTGACATTAATCTCCCGTTAAAAAAAATTCAACGTGACAAACGTTTGTATTGTGGCACCAATGACGTAGTCTAGGAAGACGAAATGCAAAGAAAAATTTAACTTTACAAATTCATTTTCTTCTTCATCAATCCATCTCCAACCTCCAATCTTTATTTTATTCTCATCTTCAACTTCCAACCTTTATTTTTTCTCATCTTCAATCTCTAACCTCTATCTTCAACCTCCATTTTTTAAGCTCCAACCTCCGTCTCAATTTCCATATTCCCCCTAATCTCCAACCTCCATCTCAATCTCCATTTTTCATCTCTAACCTCCATCTCCAACTTTCTTCTTTTCTCTCATCTCGAACCTCCATTTCTACACATTGTAGCATGTCTTCAACAATGGCCATGGCATTTCCTTCTTCAAGAGCAACAGTGGCAACAGAAACAGGAACTGAAGGTGCAGCAGCAAAGTGGAGTCTGAAGCAAATTTGATGATCAATGGGTTGAACGATGGAGAGGAAAAAAAGTAGAGGTTGAAGATGGAGGATGGGGTTGAGAAAAAATAAAGGTTGGTGATGGAGGTTGGAGATGAGAATAAAATAAAGTTTAGATGTTGAGGTTGGAGATGAAAAAAAAATAAAAGTTAGAGATTGAAGAATTTGAATTTATAAAATTAATTTTTAGATTTTGTCCTTCACGTCATTAGTGTATGCCACGTTACGTTTTTTTAATGAAAGGTTGATGTTAGTGATAAAAATCAAATAGATTTTACCATGATTTAAAAAAAAAAGAAAACTCTAACTTACATGGACTAATCATTTATTTAAGCTATGAATTTATTAACACATATTCATATATACTTTTACTTCTCATTTATGTCTCAATTTACCTATTGCATATTTATTCAATTTGAATTATTTCAGTTCTAACTTCTAAACAAATTGAAAAATGAGACATTCTGATTTGATTCTATATACTCCATCCAGTTTCAAATATAAACAATAACAAAAATCTAATGATTATATTTAATATCATTATTTCAAATATGTTTCTACATTTTTTATATTTTTTATTTCTAACGATTTTCAAAATAAAAAATAGGGGTAAAATTAAAAAATATTTAAGAATTAAATGCATTCAAATATTTTTTTTAAAAATGAATTTGTTTATATATGAGATCGAAGGAAGTACATAATACCTATGAGTTTTGCTTGAATTAGTTCATCCCTTATTTTAGTACGATAAAATCTCTTAATCCTAAACTATACAAGTAGTATTCCTATGACAAAGAATAGGAACCAATTTCGAATACTTGAACATTATTAGAATTTAATCTAAAAAATAATGAAATTAATCCTCCCTAAGAAATAAAACAAATGATAAAATGACCTTAGTATAAGAGTTTAGTCTCCTAAACACTTTGCCACAACATAAAGTAGAATTTTCAAGAACAATGTCAATAATAAAATAGAATGAGAATACTAGTTAAGAATAATTTAGAATTATAAAAAATGGTATCTTACAAGGTAAACAATATAATATGTTATAGTCAATTTGGGTTCAATACGAGAGATATTTTTCGTTTGAGAGGACTATTTTTTTTATGAGCAACACATCTTTATGTGAGGCATATCATATATTCATCTAAAATTTTAAGATGATAAATGTGTGAGTCCTCCCACTTATAAATACTCAAGTTTCTACATTTTTAACTAATGTGAGACTTTTTCACACTACTTGTAATTTTTTTAACATTTTCCCTCAAGTGTGAGTCTATCCACAAAATTCCCCTTCAAGTAGAAACTCTTTTATCCACAAAGTTCCCCTTCAAGTAGAAACTCTTTTATCCACATATATGTGTATCGTCGTTGACACATTTCAACAAGTCACCTCCTACTTAATAGGAAATTTTGATATAAGTAAGTCGGTCCCTTCACTCGAACCAGACTTTGATACTACTGTTGGGGTCAATTTGGGGGGTCAACGCGAGAGAGTATTTTCACTTTAAGACTTTTTCTTTTATGAGCAACACAACTTTGTGACTACCCACTCACCCAAAATCATAAAGTGATAGGTGTGTAGATTTTCATACTTATAAATACTCAAATATCCACATTTCTAACCAATATGAAACTTCCCTACATTACTCACACTTGTAATTCTTTTTTAACATAATAATTTTGATGATAAAATTTAATCACTACAAGAAAAGTTGTCTCCAGCCACGTGATCTAGTGAAGTGAAAATCACGTGGCAAAATATTGACAGTTGTGAAGTGAATTTCAATTCACTAACTTATTTAATATTAAAATAATATGAAACAATGGTCTGTCAGATTTAAAAATTAAAAAAACTTTTGTGACGTGAAAATCACGTCACAACATGCAAATTAAAAAAAAATAATAACTAAAACGATAGATCTACCGAAGCGGGAAGGAGAAAATTTTCAAAATTTAGATTGTGACGTGAATATCACGTCGCAACCATTTAAGAGGAAAAAATATCTGACTTAGAAGTGATGGTTGACTGTGCTGCAGGTTGTAAATATGACTGTTGGAACTTTTGTGACACGTGGCAACAAAGTTGCTACACCTGTTGTACCTGAAATATTGTTTTATTTGTTGCGACGTGAAAATCACGTGGCAAAATTGTGACGTGATTTTCACGTGGCAACAAAGTTGCCACACGTCCTCCTGCCACGTGAATAGTCACGTCGCTAATATCAGTTTGTGAAGTGATTTTTCTTGTTGTGAAGTAAATTTCACATGGCAAGATTCAGTTTTTTTTATAGTGAATCTTCAAAAGAGTTCCTAACAAAAGTTAACAAAGTTCAATGATAATGCTAATGATTTTTTACGAAGAAAAAAAAACAATTATGAAGGTTGTTGAAATATAATAGTGTTTCTTCTTTTTATTATTTTATCTTTATAATTATTTTATTTTTTCTTATCTCTCATAAAATTAAGGATTTGATTGATTGTGTTTTTTCTTATAAAAGGAATACCCTTACACATAATATAATCTAATCAATATAATTTTCAACATGGTACACGTGTCCAGTTAGGGATAAGGTTCTACTGTGAAAAGTTTCATAACTAGTGGAGTTCGTAGATACTCATCAGTATACTAAAATAACACATCTCTCTTCCTATTCTCACATCAAAACACTAATATATGCATGTTAGTATACGTGGATGACATAATTATCACAGACAACAAATCTTCTCTAATTCAACTAATAGTCACCAAATTGAACTCTGCCTTCTCTCTAAAAGAACTTAATAATCTTGACTTTTTATAGGCATAGAGGTTATGTCCTTGACCAAGTATTCTTTACTTTTAACTCGAGGAAAATAAATTAGAGAACTAGTTGATAAATTCAACCTCGAAGAAGCAAAACCTCTACCCTCCTCTATGGTGGCTAGTTCCAAACTCTCCAAATATGGTTTTAACAAGTTTGCATATACTACATTATATAGATCCATTGTGGGTGCTCTTTAGTATGCCACAATAACAAGACTAGATATATGTCTTGCAGTGCACAAAGTATGTAAATTCATGTCTCAACCTCTTGAATCTCGTTGGGTTGAAGTGAAAAGGATCCTTAGGTACCTAAAAGGTTCTCTCACATGGGGACTTCATCTAAAATCCATCATCAATCATATTGTTCGTTTGCTAGCCTATTATGATGTAGATTGTGGATCTGATCCTGATGACAGAAGTTTAACATCAGAAATATGTATATTTATAAGCTCTAAATAATTTCCTGGTAGTGCTTTATAAATAGATCAAAACCAGTGTAACTAACTTTTCAATGAAATAGAAATTCAATTTTCTACATTGATTCCAAGAGAATCATGGCCAATATTCAAAACTCTAACAACGAATTATCCATATATGGATTAATTAGGAAACCACAAGGCAACTTTTTGTTAGTCAATAACAATCTGCCATGGGGAAATTTCAGGAAAATATTGTATGAAACAAAACTAAAAATAATTTATATAAAATTTATAAGTATCTATGTAAAAAAAATTATAAAAAAAATAGTATACAATTAATAAGTTACATGTATATTACCTTAAAGAGACAATTTTTTTTTTATAGCGTGGCCATTTTAAAGTTAACTTTTTACTAAACAACACATAACTATTTTCATTTGTTAAAAAAATTAATTTAAATCAATTAGAACGAGTCTAGAATCATGAACGAAATCACATTCTTTATAAGTATTTCAAGTACTCTCAAATGTCTCAGAGTTGGAACGCAAGAATACCCAGGATAATTCAGCCTATACTTGAGTTTGCACAAGACCGACAAAAACTCGAATGTAGGAAAAAGTATCTGGAATTTTGGCGAAAAGGATGCATGTTTTTGTTATATTTTTCTGAATCCGGATTGAAGTATTTATAGTCCATATTGGTGTTGTTTCACAAGTTTGTGATCCTTGGTGAAATAACTTCCTTTTACCAGGAGTTACAAGCTTTTTCCAAACGTTACGTACTTATACCAAAAGTTACATTGTTTCGCCTACAACAACATTCTTCAAGAGTTGCATACTTTTATTATACAACATTTCAAGAAGTGTTGCCTATTTCCGATTTCAAACCTACTGTAACACTTCACAAGTGTTTCCTATTTATAAATTCAAAGTTAATCTTCACTTGCATATTTTCTTGTCATTTTGGAACGCACTCAAGATTATTAATTCTTAATAATTTACAACAACCCCAAATCCAGAAAAGGAGAGGAAAAATATGTTGATACAATTAAGTATCTTTCAATTTGAACTTAAGTTTAGTAAGGATAACTCAAAGTTTAATCAGAATGTTAGGTAGCTATGCTTTGAACCATTATCCCTTGTGATTATACTGATCTTACCTTACACACATTATTTAGTGGTTCTTCGCCTACATCTCCCGCCTAGCATTATTTATGACCATGTGCTTTTCCTGTTTTCGTGAATTTTTCATGAGAGAAACTCCAACTCTCACATTGAGATGACACCGTCTCGAAAATCATATAGGTAAAGTTCATTTTGTATTTATTTCTTGAGATACATATCCCCGATATAGAACTTTATTAAGAGTTTGAAAAAACTCAACCCTCAATATGTAATAGTCAACATTGTCATAAAATGTTGCACAAACATCTAAATCAACGACTTGTTGTTACCTATTGAATCTTAGGTTAAGATTTGTTAACTTCAGATTGGGTTGCTACCATTGTCGGAACCCTTATTCAAGGAGTTTCAATGCCATACCTTTCTAGGTAGTCTTTACTAAATCTCTGGCTAGTGGTTTATTAAATGGATCAAGCAAACTATAACTCGACCGTATATATGTGAATGAAATAATTACATCCTTAATCAATTTTCTCACGAAAGAATGCCTAAGTCCTACTTATCTAGACTTTCTGTTATACACATTTTGTACGCTCTAGGTAAAGTAGTTTGACTATTGTAATGTATTAACACCTTTGAAACATTGCCTTTAGCCAATGAAACTTCTAACAGAAGGTCCCTCAACCATTCAGCTTCTTCACCAGTGGAAGCAAGAGCCTAGAACTCTGATTCTATGGTTGAGAGAGTGATCCACATTTGTTTCTTACTCTTCCAAGAAATTGCACCCACAAATAATGTAAATCTCTACCCAAATGCAGATTTATGATATTCACCACTCGATATTCAACTCGCATCGGTATATCCTTCTAATGTGACAGGAAATATACCATAATGGAGACCAAGATTTTTGGTTTTCATAACATAGCCGAAAATTCTAATGATGGCCTTTCAGTGCTCTCCATTTGGATTGCTAGTAAAATCTACTCATTTTACTAATTGAAAATGTTATGTCGAGTCTAGTACATTATGTGCACTTGTATATTCCAATTGAGCCACAACTCTTCCATCATTCTTTTAAATTTTAACACTAGGATCAAAATGGATTGGTCACTTCCTTAAACCGTAATTGTTTGAACTTATCAAGTATTTCCTCAATATAATATATTTGACTAATTTTATAATCCCCACTATTTCGCTTTACTTTGATCTCTAAAAATGTGTCAACTAGTCCAATATCATTCATCTTAAATATGGAAGTTAGAAACCTCTTTGTTTCTAAAATTCCATTCATCTTATTGATAATGATCATTCATATAATCAACATGGAGAAAAATGAATATCACAATATTCTGACACAACTTCATGTACAAACACTTATAACAAGAATCAAATGAAGAAGGTTTTAAGATAATCATGCATGATGATGCAAGAAGGCTTTAGATGAAGTGAGATATGAAATTATGAGAAATTTAAAGTAATATAGTATAAATTTCAATGAGCACCTTATTTATGTTCACTTGTCTCAAATCCTCACTTGAATTTCTTTGTTCAACCTTCTTAATCAACTTCATCATTTATGAGCATAACACTTTTGATCTCTTTTCTTCTTTGATTATCTTTGTCTTCATCAAAATTGAACTCGACATAGGATATATTTTCATAATCTCCCCCTTTTAATGATGACAAACTCTTTCACTTTGTGTTTTTATGATTATTGAAAAGTATCCCCCTAGTTTGTGTATCTCCCATTAATTAGTGAGTCTTACAATGACAGAGTCAAACTTTTGAAGTTATTCTTTTTGTGCTTGTTTTAATCCATAGAAGGATTTGTCAAACTTGCACACCTTTTGTTCATTTCCACATGACCTTCAAGCTTCTCTATGTAAATCTCCTCATTGAATTTATATTTAGGAATGTTAATTTGACATCCATTTTAGGAACTATAAGGTTATGCAAAGAAGCTAATGTAAACAATGCTCTAATTTTCGTTATGTTTGCTACTAGTGCATATGTGTCAAATGAGAAACACCTTCTTTTTGTTTAAAACTCATTTGGTCATTTATCTAGACTTGTAGGTATTTAGTGTACCATCACACTATGATACTTTATTCTAAATAAGAGGAGTCCCTTGAAGTTATTGATTTCTTATAAGTCTTAGGATCATCTTCCACTTGAAGAATAATAGGAATCTTACGAACAAAATTCTTATTATTTCTTTCCACTTGATAAAAGAAATAAATTGATTATCAATTTTTTTTACTACTAGATTCTTAGCATTTCAGACTCTCTTGCTTATTTTAAATTTTGGTTGTTTTTCAACAGTCAGTGAAGAACATTCGACTTATGTTTCAATAATCCGCGGAGAACCTTTCTCATGAGGTTCTTCATTTTTGAAAATCTTTAATTCCATATCCTCCACGATAAGGCTCTCAAAATTCCACATGTCAAGATTCAAAAGCTACATTAGACTCCAAATTCAAAAGTATATATGAGTCTTGATCCATCTTGATATGATCTTTATATGCCTTACAATAATAAGTCTAATAGAATCACAAACATGTTATTCACATAGAATCTGAATCAAAATTCAGTTGTAAATTTTGAAATTATAAACTTTTATGAATTTGATCACTTTGGTGATTCACAGATTCAAAATTTTAATTTTAATTTATCCTTCATGCAAATATCCTTTATAAAAAATAGTGTTTTAAATAAACAAAATGAACATCATGTATTTTGAAAAAAGAATTCCATACCAACCTAAATTCTTATGCAACATACAAAGCACAATGTATATATTCCACAGTGTTCATTACTATATTTTGACATATTCACTACGTACCATATCATATTCAATATAAATTATTACATTACTCAACAGTGTAATATATTAATTAGAAACTTTTTTTTTGAAGTTTCTATTTTATTATCAATGTAATATCGACATAGTAACACTAATTAAAAAAAACATTTTATGGCCCTTACCACCACATCAAGCAAAAAGTTGAAAACAAATATAAAACCATGGTAATGGTTTAGCAGGATCCGTACAAAAAATATACCGGATTCATGATGATGATTTTTCTCTTGATTCTTAACACGAAAATCTCGGTTGGCATTATTTAAAATACTTACATGATTTTTAGAAAAAAATAATTTAAATCAATTGGAACGTGGCTAGAACCGTGAACAAAGTCACTTTCCTTATAAGTATTTCAATCACTCTCAAATGACTTAGAGTTTGAATTCAAGAATACCCAGGATAATTCATCATTTACTCGAGTTTGCACGATATCGATTAAAACTCGAATGTAGAGAAGAGTATTTGAAATTTTAGTAAAGAGGATGTATGTTTTCTATATATATATATATATATATATATATATATATATATATATATATATATATATATATATATATATATATATATATATATATATATATATATATATATATATATATATATATATATATATATATATATATATATATATATATATATATATATATATATATATATATATATATATATATATATATATATATATATATATATATATATATATATATATATATATATATATATATGTCATACTGGTGTTTTTCACAACGTTGCGACCCTTGGTGTGTTAGAACAAGATTTGTTTATGACATATATCCTTTGGGTTTTGATGCTAACAAATTGTTGAAAGAACAATAATGTTATCTAATGTGTGTTCTAAGTATGCAGACTCTAAAACTTAAGAAGAAATCATTCAGAATCTGATAGAAGAACGCATTTGTGAGAGACTGAGTTACTGTCTTCTGATGGCTTAGGACTGATGCACATTATTAAGTGAAGTCTGATGATATAGGTTTGCATAGAACCTAAAGTTGAATCTATCAAAATCAGAAGATAAATATATTGTCTATACACTTAGTGAATGTATCAGCTTCTGGTGATCTTTCAAGACCATGAACTAAGCTAAGTTATTCGTACTGCAGAAAGCAAGCTACAATGTCAAATTAGTTTGTCAGCTAGAGTCTGTGTTCACATGGCTCAAGAAGAATTGATATGCTTTACGGATATCTATTCTCAACAGATCTGTAGTACAAGATCACAAGGAATACGCTTTGGTTAAACATATTACGCAATAGATAAAGATCTTTTGGTGTATCTATCTTCAATGTCTCTTAGTACTATGGAGTAACAAAGATATTTGTACAAGTTATCTCTTCCAACGGCTATTCTTATACAACTGCTATATAAGTAGCTGAAGATTCAATATGGAATCAACAACAAGAATAATAAAGAAAGAAGAGCCAAGAAGAAAAGAAGTTTTCCACACTTCTATTATAATTGAAGAATAATAAGATCAACAATGGCAACATAATCGAATATGCAGAATTTCTGTTATATGTTGTAAATTGTACAAAGCCTTAAGATTTCTTAAACATTGAATATCTTAGAAATCTTCAGCGTTGTGATCTTTTTTATTGTTATTTACCTTGTACCTCTGATTGAATATCAAGTACACTTTGTTGTCTATTCTGCCAAACAAATTGTTTAGTAGTTTAGAATGAAAGTCTCTTACTATGTGCTTAAGCATCAAAGTCTTTTGTTATGTGCTTGAGTATCAAAGTCTCTTACTGTGAGCTTGAGCCAAGTAGTCTCTTTCTATGTGCTTGAGGATTGAAGTCTTGATTAGTTGTTGATTAAGCAAGGAAGTCTTGGACTGTAGGTATGAGCAGAAGTCTTAAACTTGGGGGGTTTAAGCAGATGTCATGAATCCGTGGGATTTGTGCAGGGAAGTCTTGGACCGTGGATCGGAGAATAAGTCTTGAACCTGAGGGGTTTAAGCAGGAAGTCTTGGATTCGTGGAATCTAAGTAAGAAGCCATGGGCTGAGGGTCTAAGCAGGAAGTCTTGAACTTGTGGGGTTTAAGCAGGAAGTCTTGGGCTGAGGGTCTAAGCAGAAAAGTCTCATGCTTGGGGGCATAAACAATTGTAATAATGTTTTGATTACAGTGAAAAATCTCTTGTGCTGCAAGGGGATTGGACTACAATCAGTTTGGGAGGAATCATGATAAATCTCTATGTGTTCGGTTGTTATTTATTTGCTTCTGTTATTATTCCGCTACAACTTATTAATCAGAATCTGAACATTAATTTAGAATCTGAACTCAATTCAGAAGCAAAGTAAAAACGGATAACATAATTTAATCCCCTATTTCTTGTGTATTTTTCTCACCTTCTTACTGAAACAACCTCCTTTTATCAAGAGTTACAAGCATTTTCCAAAAGTTACGTGCTTTTACCAAAAGTTACATAGGTTTGCCTATAACAGCATTCTTCAAGAGTTGCACACTTTCTGTTCTAGACTGGGCTTGTGGCTGAACCGTCGTCGAGAATAGTCCAATCATGTTCTATATCGAGTACGACCCAGAATGCTGGCTCAACTAGTCGGGGCTAGTGGAGAACACGTTCCTCACGTGCTTCTCAACCGAGGACATGTCACCAATTGAACCTGCACACCTCGTGGAACTTTTTTCCCTTCATAACGGGCAAGTCCATCACTTATACGGGGAGTGTAGAGCGGTTGATCCAGAACAATGAGCACGAGCTGCTCGCCCCTACTTTCATGTAGGAATCCAGGTAGTCATCCGTTGTAGGCTGGAATACTCAGCCCATAATATATAGCATTGGCCAAACGCTGGGGGCTCACTATAAAAACCCTCATCTGCAGGACAGTCAGGTATTCTATTCTTTAACCCTTTCTTACTTACCTCTTCACACGAACTGGCTTAAGCATCAGAGTTCCTGTAGGTAACACCCCCCTTCATCGACCGTTCAACACCGCAGACGTGTTGCTGGCCACTCACCTATTTTGATCAATTGTTCAAATTAGTGGCGTCGTTTGTGGGAAACTTGTTTCCCCATATTTTCTATCCCTGAAACCAAAAGATCAAAATAAAAAAACTTAGAAATCGATCATGGTCGGTCAACAAGATGACAATAACAGCAGTCACGAAACTATCGTCTCTCCCGTCCTTAACACTGACAATGACAAAGATATGCCATTTTTGGAGGAAGGCACTCCGACGAGGAGAGGCGGGCACACCGCCTCCTCCTTTTCCGATGATGCGGGCATAAATTATCTCGAGTAAAGAAGGCATTGGACAATGACGCCCTCGCAGTGACTTTGCTAAAGTCATTGGCATTGAAACGCTTGCATCACTGGATGCCCTCCTTCTCAAGGCCCGGGCCTATATTCAGTACGAGGAGAAATAAGCCGCCAACAATGCTCGAGATTCACGACACCATAAAAACGCCAGAGTTTTGAGACACGATTGTAAGAACAAGATTTAGTTCTACATCTGTCCTTAAAGTTTTAATGATAATTGAACAAGTTATCTAAAAGAACAATTCTGTATGATATGGTTTTTGTCTAGTGTGTGGCTGTTGTCAATATAATTTTGACTCTGATAAAAATGCGTGTGACATCATCAGACTTTGTTATCAACACTCTGGAAGAAAAACACATATATGGACAAGATAAAGTTATGATTCATAAATACTTCTAATGCAATGGTTCTAAGGAACGTTAGTAACGAGGTTTCAGATTGATACTTTATAAGTAAGCCTAAAAGGCTCTACCAGAAATGTGTTTTACATTGATATAGTTTTGAAGATTCTGAAGACATGGTTCTGGTGAACAAAGCTCTGAAGATTCTGAAGACATCATTTCTAAAGATCAAGCTCTGAAGCGTTTCTAAAGACAAGGTTTTGAATGAACGAAATATTGAAAACTCTAAAGACAAAAGTGCACTAAATGAAATCAGAAGATTCTAAAGACAAGGTTCTAGAGGAACAGGTTCTGAAGACTCTGAAGATAATGCTTCTAAAAGAACGAGTACTGAAGATTCTACAGATAGATTCTGCTGAACAAAGATCTTGGAATTCTGAAGACTGAGGTTCTGAAGATTACACAAATAAAGACTCTTCTATAACACGCTTTATCAAGTTAATGTCTGAAGCCTCTGAAGATGCAAGAAGACTGAAGAATGTTTTTTAAAATGAATATAATATTACTAAAACTCGGTTACCTCTACCTCAAAAAGGTCGCGCAGGAGCAACTTTTTATACAGTGATGTTGACCATTCCTTCACATGAACGTTGGGATATTATTGTTGGAATATGTTTCCAAGAATACCCTTCAAAGGATCTATTCTCTCAAGCTTTATAAATTCTAGATCAAGAAGCTTGAAGAGTTGCTGATTTGCAGAAAATAGATAGTGAGTTGCTGATGATAACACGCTACTAAGCAAAGCCAAAGTGATGAAGAAAATTCTACAAGATGAAGCCTAAATGAAGAATGCTCAATGAAGATGAAACTAAAGCAAAATTATAGTGCGTACGACAATGCAATATGTTGAAGCAATGTGAAACTAGTCAAGTGAAACATCAATAAGTGAAGCGGAGTAACTTAGTTGATCTTGATAGTTAAACTGAAAGAAGTATTATTCACTCAAGAAGGAGAAATCAAAAGAAGCCAGAGTTCATGATAAGAAGCCTTAGTGCTTATCAAGAAAGCTTCTAAGCAATATAGAACTAGTGTTTTATAATCTCTCAGAGATTCATTCTTTAGATAGTTTTCTATATTAGAAAGCAAGGAGTTGTTGCTCATATCTTGTTTAGAAACACTTAGGTGTTCATGTACTGCATTTGTGTAATTAGCTTGCAAGAAGTATATTAGTGCACAAGAAAATCCTTGAAAAAGTTACTGTTCCTTGAGCGGTTGAGTGATGAATAGAATGCTTGAGAGGGCCAGGTTTTTGTTGATGACTTGGAGGTTGATTCCTTGAGAGGCGAATGAATGCCATGATTCTCAAGAAGAAAATGGAAGGTATCCATTGTGGTTGTAAACGTTGATGATTTCCTTGAGCAGCTAAGTGAAAGCCATGATGCTTGAGATGGCTAAGCGTGTTGGTTAACAGCTTAGAGGTTGTAATCATTTTGATGATTATTGGATTAATCCTCGTGATAAGGCGAAATCACCTTGAGGTGTGGAGTAGAGTAACTTCGTTAGTAGTGAACCAGGATAAAAATAATTATGTCATTTATTTTTATTATGATTGTTACATTTATTATTATAATTCCACAAAAGGGGACAAAATTTGAAACTCAATTCAAACCCCCATTTCTTGTGTTTCTCAACCTTCAATTGGTATCAGAGCTCTGATTCTGTTATTGATGTTTATCAAACAGTTAACCATGTCAATTAAAGATTTGGACAAGCTTTGAGAAAGGCTCTGGTTTATCTCATCCACCATCTACGGTTTTAATCTCATATGATGATGAAAAGATTGAGTACTGAAATGACAAACAACAAAGGTTCACTCTGGATTATGTCACTGATTCTTAGAGCTAGTCGTTATTGACTTCATAATTTTTTCTTATAGCGCTTGCAAGAAAATTGAAAGCAAGTTGAAGAATCAATTGGTAAAAGGAAAATAGACTCATCTAATTAGTAGAAGAATCTGATGAATGCTATTCTTGGAATACATTAGTTCAGAGCTACATAATTCCTCAAGGTGATGCCTAGACAAGGCTTAAGAAGAATGATCCAGAAGAGATCAACAAGAATCATCATAAAGCAATAAAGCTTGTTTGCTTAAGGATATTTCTTTCTGAGTATGGGATATTTTCAAAAATCAGACTCGGCCTACTATTGACTTTCTCAGTATTGCTCATTAGGAACTCTTTCATGTGAAGAAGAGAAAATGCTCATGTCATGATTCTGGAGCATGGAAACTTCAAGATGAAGTATACTAAAGATATTAGAAATCTTGTCATCAAGATTTTAAATTATGACTGTAGAACTTAAGATTTTGAATGATGATTTCTTCGTTAGGATTCTTAAAGAAGATGATCAGAAGCTTGCTATTTTGAATAGAAGCTTATTGCAACTGACCAAGCATGCAAAAGATCACTCCAAAAGATAAAGTAGTTTCTTATTCAATAAAAACTAATCCTACTGTAAAAAAGAATTTGAGATGGTTATCAGGATTCTAATTGTATGCACAGAATGAAGTCATCTACTTTAATTTTGGAAAGCTTCATGGATTTCTGAAATGATCAAAAACGAAGATTGTCAAGTTGTCAGAAGTTTGGAAGAACAACACATGCAAGACCAGATTTTCTAAGTTCTTAGCAATGTGAATCTATGAAAAGATTCAGATAAAGCTTAAGATAAATTAAGTCATGATAGCTTGGGAAAGGTATCTCAATCGAACAAGTTTAAGTTGGTCAGAATTCCTTCCATAGTTTCTTTTCAGAAGCTCCTGATACATACATGTATTCTTTTGTACTCACCATTTTCTAGACTCATGTGACTGAGTGAAAGTATGAATTTGAGAAGCTATCTTGTGAAAAGAAGATTCTGATGTTCTAGTTCTTCACAATAAGATAAAGATGATTGAATATAGAACAAGCTAGGAAAAGAAATGGCTTAAATCATGATATATGAGAAATCATCATGAAAAAGCGTTTCTAGGAAGCAGCCAACATGTTTACTCAAAACAAAATATGATTCAAATCTATTCTTATACATATTGGTTAGATTGCTATGAATATCCAAAGGCTACTGAAGTACCTTCATTAGAAATTGAATCAATGTCGGATTTGATAATAAGCTTGGAAGTTAGAAACTAAAGCTTAGTGGAAGAATACAAAGCTAGAAGTTATCTTCTCTGAATGAAGTTATTGGTGAATATCAGAATGAAGAAATCAGAAGATTCTCAATTAGAAACCACCATAATTCATTTACTCCCTAAGAAAGGAAAGAACAGAAGTTGTTACTTTCTGATGAACTGATTCTGGATGAAAAGTCTCAGCCAGTAAGAACAATATATTCATTTAAACCCTCAAGGGAAATATGTCTTGGTTTGATTACTATGACAATATCTACATCTGGTGAAGATTACCATCTATTCAATGATTGAATTTTGATGATACAAGAAGATTTCGACAAGTCTCTTTAGCATATAAATGCTCAAAAGTTTATGTTTAAGCTAAGAAACTTTTGGCCTTCTTAAAATAAGCCTTCTAAGTCATTTTCTGATCTTTATTGAAGAAAGAAGATGGACGATTCCAAGATGAGAACTAGAGATAGAACTTAGTTCTTCTCCAACGATCAAAGATGAAATCAACATCAGAAGAGATGGTCTCACCTTTAAAAATAGAAGATCAAGAAGTCATGAGAATGACCGTACCTCTGCACAAGTTCAATATTCTTATGAAGATCGCAGCAGAAAAGAAGATAGAAGATGAAAGAACAGATGATTCTAATGGTCCAGCAAGAAGAACAAAGTCATCAACTGTAGACGTTGAATGTGTGGTGATTCTGAAGAAACCTCTACATCAGAAGCTAAGAATCTACAGAAGGATTGAGTAATGTATTTCTAACCTTTACTGTTTATTTTAATTAGTTTAGAAATTTATTCTTATATTCTAGTGAAATATATTTTAAGAGACTATATCAGAAGGAACTCAATTTCTAAAATATTTAAGATAAAATCCTTGCTAGGGAAAATATCTTTCTTTCAAAATTTCCTTACTGAAATTAGACTTGTTTTCATTTCGGTTATTAACCTAGTTCTACTGCAAGAATGAAAAGAGTTATCTTTAAATAAAATTTCCTTGAATATAAAAATAAACTTCTATTGCTTTACAATGTTTGCTATACTCTTGAGATATAAATCTTTTGAGTTATGAAGCTCTCATGTTTCGTAAAGCAACTAGATAGAATGCATATATGTTGGTAAATGCCTTTAACCATTGGAAACTGAAGAGAATAACACATTTATTAGTCATTATGATTGATACAATAAATTGTTGTCTTACATGCACCATACCTAGTATTTGATGAGACAACTCTAGTTAATGAGAAAATCTTTGATAAAGATATTGAAATCATTCCACTTTACCTCCTGTCAGAATTCTGTGTTAATTCCTTTTAAGTGTCCTCTCTGTTTCTCCTTGATCCTAGTGTCTGTATAGGTTTACTACTCTCATCTTTTATTAGGTGTGTTAATATATCATTTTAATTTATCAACCGTTTTGGAAATATCAGCAATCACTATTTTTAGCAAAAACATTAATTTTTTCGAATGTCTCGAAACTGACTGTCAATTTTGACCTTACTCTTCTTTATAATTGGTATATACCTTTTTCTCTATTTATATCATCTTTCCTTAAACTCTTCTTCATCCCTTACTTATCTTCATCATATGTTTTTGTTGTGTCACCATGTCTTTCAAAACTTTTTGTGGTAACGAAAACATTTTAGAAGTTATTCCAGAAATCCGTCCAAATCTTCCAGTTCTTAGAGAAGTTGGTCTTAACCTTACCTTGAGTATATGCATTCAAGGATGGTCTAAATACTATACCATTCTGCATGGACCCATCTATCCAAACCTTGTGAAAGAGTTTTGGAAGTTTATGCGGGTTAGTGAATATGGTAACTTTGTTGTGTCCTCTATTTTTGAGATTCCTTTCATTATAACTCCTACCTCCATTGTCGAAGCCATAGGTTGCTATCAAACTGGTACTATTGTAGAAGAATTTCATCTCAACAACAACTTTGCAGAAAAACTCTTTGTAGTCCATGACAACTCCCTTCCAAACTTTGAACCTTATGATCCCGAAGGACTCCAGCCCATAGCTAAAGTCTGGTTTCAACTTCTGCTGTCCAACTTCTGACTAAGGGGAGTAGACAAAATGTTATGTCACTTGATGACAGACTCTTTATCTACTTTCTAATGGAAAATGTTCGGATCAACCTGCCTCAAACCATTTTCAATCATTTTAAGAATATGGTTGATATCTCCAGAAGTCAGCATAAATCCTACATTCCTTTTGGAAGGATTTTGTCTAAACTTTTCTTTAAAGCTGAGAATGTTGGGTTAACTAAGCGGGTCGGACCAGAAAATGCAGCTGAAGTGGTACGGTGTGAAAGTATGACAAGTTGGCGGATTTTTGGGTGTAGCTCTATTATGCCGACAGTAGTAGTTGTTGTTAGACCCTGCAAGTTTTGATAGTTTTCTTTTTGTCCGTGGTCTGTGAAATCTTGTTTGCTAATTGTCTTAGCCTCAGTTCTTCATGTTCCTAATCATTTCCTTATGGTTGTTTTCATTATGTAATCTTTATTTATATTAATAAAATTTTCCTTTTCGTCTTTCTAATCGTCTTCATATTTCTATATCTTTACCTTTCTTCTTTACCTTTTTGATTTTTGACAAAAGGGGAGAAAGTGATATATGATTTTGATAACTAATCTAAATAATCTCATGCCAAATATAATGCAAATATGTTTATTTCTAACCATATATTTGAGAATTGATTAGGAACTTTGTAAAAGTTCATTGTATGTTAGAACAGGACATCAGAAGACTTTATCAGAAGACTTTACCAGAAGTAAAACAGGTTACCAGAAGACTTTACCAAAAGTGACAATACATGTCAAAATCTATGATATATCAGAATACATAATTTGTATTTGAGATATGATCGAGAAGCAAGTGATATGCATCAGAAGTCAATAATCAAGAAGATCATGCAAGAAGTATTTGTACAAGATATCAGAAGATATAATCATCAAAAAACATGTACAAGAAAGAAGAATGCTAACTAATAATATATGAATATCTGGTGTTGACCATTAAAGTATCAGAAGCAAAGGACAATCAGAAAGGATATCCATAAGTTTCATGCTGATACCCAAAACTTGTTAGAAGTTGTTAACTTTCTGAAAGGATGATTCAATTGGAATCTAAAACTCAATGGTATCCAAAACTTCAAATGGTATCTAAACTCCAGCATTAAAAGAATGTAAATCCTTCGGAGTTCATATCAAATCATGATCATTAAAGAAAATATTTGGTTTCTGAACCATCAAATGACATGAGGATATATGCACCTGTTGGTGTTTTGTGCTAAGATATTGAAGATTTAGTTTTGATACATGATGCATGGCATCTAAGAAAGTATCTACCAGTTTCTAATATATAATTCAAGACATCAAGTTTGACAAGACAAATCAGGTTTTGATACATCTACAATATTCTGATAGCAAGCTTGGTTCTGATATAAAGACCAACCAATTCTAGTCATATTTTGATGAGACGACATTGAGAAGTAATTCTTCTCTGTGGATATTATTCTAATTCAAAATCATTTTGTGATTCTTGGGATCAGGGGGAGACTTTGAACAAATATAAATGAATTTTGAGAGTAACAGAATCAGGGGGAGCCTGTTAAGCTTATCTCTGACTTTGTGGATCTATTGTGATTACCCTACAAGAATTGTTTATCAAAATACATTGTTTATCATCATAAAAAAGGGGGAGATTGTAAGAATAAGATTTGGTTCTACATCTGGCCTTTAAGTTTTGATGATAACTGCACAGGTTATCTAAAAGAACAATTATGTATGATATGGTTTCTGTCTAGTGTGTGGTTGTTGTCAGTATGATTTTGACTCTGATAAGAAGGCATGTGACGTCATCAGACTCTGTTATTAACACTTTGGAAGAAAAATATATGCATGAACAAGATAAAGTTACGATTCATAAATAGTTCTAATGAAACGGTTCTAAGGAACGTTAGTAACGAGGTTTATGATTGATAATTTATAAGTAAGCCTAGAAGGCTCTACAAGAAATGTGCTTTACATTAATACAATTATGAAGATTATGAAGAAATGGTTCTGGTGAACAAAGCTCTAAAGATTCTGAAGAAATCATTTCTAAAGATCAAGCTCTGAAGAATTTCTAAAGACAAGGTTCTAAATGAACGAAATGCTGAAGACTCTCAAGACAAAAGTGCGCTAAATGAAATCTGAAAATTCTGGAGGAACATTTACTGAAGACTCTGAAGATATTGCTTCTAAAAGAACGAGTGTTGAAGATTCTCAAGATAGATTCTACTGAACAAAGATCTTTAAATTTTAAAGACTAAGGTTCTGAAGATTACACAAAGAAAGACTCTTCTACAACATGCTTCATCAAGTTAATATCTGAATCCTCTAAAGATGCTAAAAGACTGAAGAATGGTTTTTAAGCTGAACATAATAGTACTAAAACTCGGTTACCTCTACCTCGAAAAGGTGGTGCAGGAGCAGCTTTTTGTACAATGATGTTGACCATTCCTTCACATGAACGTTGAGATATTGCTGTTGGAATATGTTTCCAAGAATACCCTTCAACAGATCTATTCTCTCAAGCTCTGTAAATTGAAGATCAAGAAGCTTGAAGAATTTCTAATTTTCAAAAGATAGATAGTGAGTTGTTGATGATAGCACGCTACTATGCAAAGTCAAAGTGTTGAAGAAAATGTTACAAGCTGAAGCCTAAATGAAGACTGCTCAAGGAAGATGAAGCTGAAGCAAAATTGGAGTGTGTACAACGATGCAATATGCTGAAGCCATATGAAACTAGTCAAGTGGAACATCAATAAGTGAAGCATAGTAACTTAGTTGACCTTGATGGTTAAACTGGAAGAAGTATTATTCACTCAAGAAGGAGAAATGAAAGAAGCCAAAGCTCATGATAAGAAGTCTTAGTGCTCATCAAGAAAGCTTCTAAGAAATATAGAACTAGTGTTTTATAATCTCTCAGAGATTCATTATTTAGATAGTTTTTTGTATTAGAAAATAAGGAGTTGTTGCTCATATCTTTCTTAGAAACAGTTAGGTGTTCATGTACTTCATCTGTGTAATCAGCTTGTAAGAAGCATATTAGTGCACAAGAAAATACTTGAAAAAGGTATTGTTCCTTAAGCGGTCGAGTGATGACCAAAATGCTTGAGAGGGCTAGGTTGTTGTTGACGGCTTGGAGGTTGATTCCTTGAGAGGCGAATGAATGCCAGGATTCTCAAGAAGGCAATGGAAGGTATCTGTAGCGGAGAAATTTGTGAGTATAAGCTATTGATTAACTTAACTAAAAAATGCAAGAGTTGTCACCGCACTTTTATTTTATCCAAAAAAGGAAAGGAAAAAGAGCGAATAAAACCTAAAGAGTTCTAAAACAAGAACAAGAGCAGAGATCTGGGTAAGGGGGTTGGTTACGCAATGGGAATATGGTAGCACCTAAAACGTCTATACTAATATATAGGAGCCCTTTGAAATATCTACGTTTTTTAGTTTAAAAAGGTTTGTTTGAAAGGAGATTGGGGAAATGAGAAGAAAATTATTTTTAAGATTTTTATGTTTGGAGAGACTTATCGCCTCATGCTTACGTACCCACAAAGTGTAATATAGGATCAAAACCTCGTAGTTCCTGGTACAAATAACAAAAATGGTTTATTTTGATTGATTTTTAAATGTAAAGATTAATCGTCATTTTAAGGAGAAAACTACGGCTAATCACCCACAAGTATAAGACAACATTTGTATCACTTAAAGATGGAGAATTTTGCTTAGATTAAAACCAACAAGTTTATCACTCAACATCTAAGTGGAAAATGTCAACATCTTAAATACTATGGGGAATAGGAGAATTATATCTCAACTATGGAAATGACTCATGTCTAAAATCTATAAAAAGTTTTAAAATGAAAAGCGAACAAAGGCACAAAAGGTTTGAATGAGGTGGAGTGTTTTTTATATCTTTTTGAAATTGGTCAAAATATGATTGACATTTATTAAAGAAAACAAAGTTTGAAAATCACTTGACAAAAGTCAAAGTTTTATTGTGAAAGCGATTTGAAGTTTAAAAATAAGAAGGTTTTTGATAAAGGGAGAAGATTTTGAAATTTTAAGAAAGGGATGAGATGAAGTGACTACCCTAAAAAGAAAAATAAAAGTTAAAGATAAGAAGGATCTAACCAAATTGTAGCACACTCTATAGCAAGCCAAATAAGAATTCCATCCATCTTAAAGCACAATGACATGAGCAAGCCAAATAAAGGCAAAGATCCATAACACTTCAAGCATAGGGAAAGAGACCTAATTCTAAGTCCAAGGGTCCAAGAATAGTCCAAGAGGTCCGAGGTCTAAGAATAGTCCAAGGGAAAAACCACAAAGTTAAGAGCACCAAGTTTTTTAGAGGTTTAATCCTTTATTAGTGTTTTGAGCAAAATATGGTCCAAGTGGATAAAAGAAAAAGAGTGGAAGTATAAACAATACTATGATATGAGATGATAATAATGAAGCATAAAAATAAAAGAGAGGTAGGAAGCAAAAAGGAAACTTAAACAAAATTAGTACAATAATATTGTTAGTGAGTTAGCGATTAGTCGTTAGAGCAAATGATCAACGATGGTTAACTCTTGTACTTAGGCCAAAGTTAATGAAGACTCATTAGAGGATTGATAAAATCAAAACCTCATAACAACAAGTTTCATAGGTAATAGACTTAAGACAAATAATCAATCATACTTGGACTTTCAAACATAAGTTTGAGGCACAAATGATCATTTTTCGATTATGGGACAATTTAGCGCTATGCTAAGCAATCGTAATCGGGTTTATGTATAAACCATGACTATCTGAGGCCGGTCAATAAAAATGTTAGTGCCAATGCATGCTAGAGAAGTGATATGTAGATCACTTTTCGAAAGCAATACTGCACGAAAAGAAAATAGGTAATGATCTCATCTTCATTAAGAACTTGAAATATGTTTAAATAATATCAAAGATTTTCATCGATCAAAAGAAAAAGAGAAGTGGAGAAGGAATACCAAATTGAATTACAATTTCTAGGTCATTCCATCTTTAAATTCATCCACTCATCTTGGTGGGTTAAAGCACTAAACATATTATTAACTCAAAGCACCTAAAATGAATTGAACAATTCACTTTAAAGATAGATTTGAATTAGTGAATGTTTATCCAACTTCATCTACACCCTAAGTCCAATAAATTTAAAGAGGAAGAAGACCTTTAAAAGTGTATTTCAAGGCATAAATAAAAAGGAAATGGAAGAAGAAGAAGAAAGAACCAAAACAATTCCAAAACAAAACCAAAATGGCAAAATCAACATTGTGTAATCGATTACCACCATGGAGGTAATCGATTACACCTGCTAAAACAGTAGGAAAACAAGTTGAAAATGAGCAAAAACTTGATCACTCATTTCTTCAAACAACTCATGATCAAGGATGCAATTGAGTACGGAAATTCAAGTAAAATAACAGTAATCAACACCAATAGAACACAATTTGCAAGATTCAAAGATCAAGCAACAAGAATCAACAATAGATCAAATTCTGAAGGATGTATCAAGAGCAATAATGGTGGATTAGGAAATTACCACTCGAAATCTGAAAATTCTTCAAATCAACTCCACAAACCACACTTCAAAGTCTTAATCTACAGAAATTGATGATGAAAAAGTGAATGGATGAAGGTTTAGCTCAAAGATTAGTAAGTTCTAATGATGAACTTACTAACTTTCAAAGGAAGAAAGAGCTTTGGTGAATTTGGTAATTGGAGGAAAAAAAGAGAGTCAAGAAAGAATTTGACAAGGTGAATTTGGCTATCAAAAGCTTGTGAAATGAGATAAATGAAGCCTCTATTTATAGGATTTAGGCTTGGAAAACTTAGTGGATTGGAATTTGGTTTGGAAATAAAACTAGGCTTGGAATTTGAATTTGGAAAGAAAATCAAGATCAAGTAGTGATTAGTGAAGGTGTATGGTGGGAATTAATTATGATGAGGTAAGAGAATTAAAATGAAGTGATCTAGAATATTCTCATGATGAAACATTTGAATTTGATACCAAAAATGCTGCAGAATTTGAATCTGGAAATTTTCACAAAAAACGCACAGGTTAATCGATTACCCTAATACTAGTAATCAATTACCACGGGAAAAAAATGGTAAAAATTTGCCTTTTTGATGTGTTGTCTTGACTCTGGCTCGATTATTTTTCTTGTCAAAGAAGGCATGGAAATAAACACATGAATCTTAGAGTCTCTTAAATAAAAGTCAATCAAATCTCGGGAAACTCTTGATTAGATGATTTTGAATTGTTTTGCAGATCAACTTTGACTTTTTTTAGATGAAATTCATTCAAGCTGGAAGACTGGTATTTGATATCTTTGCTCCAAATCTTTCCTGAAAAAGTTAGTAAAGGTAAAACAAACATTTTTTTTGGATTTTGAATAATGGTTAGTAAACATAAACATAGAAAAATATCAAACAAACAAGAAAGCAAGGGTGCCCGGTGATCTCTCTCAAGGACAAACACACAAAGGAAAACAAGATAACCAAAGCTTGCGATCTTGTTTATGGAATGAGATGCAAATGATATGTGGGATCTTAGGGGTAAAAATTAGGGTATTACAATATCCATTGAGGTTTTAATCATTGATGATTTCCTTGAGCGACTAAGTGAAAGTCAAGATGCTTGAGAGGGCTAAGTGTGTTGGTTAACAACTTAGAGGTTATAATCATTTTGGTGATTATTGGATTAAGTCCTTGTGATAAGGAGAAATCACCTTGAGGTGTGGACTGGAGTAACTTTGTTAAGTGAACCAGGATAAAAATGATTATGTAATTTATTTTTATTATCATTGTTACATTTATTATTATAATTTCGCAAAAGGGGATAAAATATGAAACTCAATTCAAACCCCCTTTCTTTTGTTTCTCAATCTTCAACGATGACCACCTAGCGCCTCGTCGAGGAGGGGAGAAAAGAAAAGAAGATAAGCCTCGCGAGTTCTAGAACACAAAGGACCTGCTGGTTGTTTCACCGAATACACACCGCTGATCGCTTCTCGCGAGCGTATTCTTTCCGAGTGTGCAAACTCAGAATTCTTCCAGGGTGGAATCTGTTTTCCCAAGAAAACGCCTCTAAAGTCTACCGCGGACAAGTCCAAGTACTATTGTTTCCATAAGATCCACGAGCACATTATTGAAGAGTGCATCTACCTCAAGGATGCGATTGAGATCCTCATCAGGGACGGGCACCTGAAGCAGTACACCAAGAGAAGAGACGTTCCTCGACAAGACGCTCGGGAAGTGAAGAAGGCCGAGAAGGAAAAGCCACCCTTTGACGCCGCCGCCAACCTACAGATTTCCATGTCCATCTCCCGACTTGAGGACTTCTACATCCCCGACGAGGTCGAAACCCCCCTCTACTTTGCAACACATAACACATGGGAGACCTTCCCCTCCACCATGGTCATATCTGGCGGGGGATTCAACAAACTCACTGTAGGTTTAGTATAAAAAAATTCGAGCAACTCGTCAATGCAAGCTCAGGCCAAAATTCTACCCTCGATAAATGACAAGGAAGCATAATTCCTATCACGTTCTACCGCGAGAAGCTCCCTGATGGATCCTCTAACTTCAGCATCCTTTTGCTCGTGAGAGCACGAATGGATAACTTTGACATTCGTCGCATACTGGTCGACCAGGGAAGCTCAGTTGACATCATGTACTCCCAGCTATTCTTGACTTTGCAGCTCAACGAAACATATTTGACACCCTACGTGAGCTCTGATCTATATAGCTTTAACTACATGACAATAAAGCCATGGGGCTATGTCAAACTGATTTCCACTTTCGGAGTGGCTGAGACCGCCAAATTGGTCAAAGTCCAATTCCTGGTAATAGATTGTCCTTTTTTTGTACTAGTGCATCCTGAGAAGGCCAACTCTGGCTGAACTAGTCGTTGTACCATCCACTGTTCATTTGAAGATGAAGTATTACACGACCAAGGGACCCATCGCCACTCTTCACGAGGACATAGAAGCTGTAAAGAGATGCTTTGAAGTGGTCTCGAAGGGGTAGAACTCCATCAACGTGTCGCCCAGAACTATCAACAAGCCAGCGCAATCCAACGGCTTGGAGGAGCCAAAACCAATACCTTATGTCGACTCGGTCGACCTAGATAGTCGTTTCACCAAAGTTGACTTGAAGGAGTAAAAGAAGAAAGAAAGAGAAGTCTGGCTAGCAACAGAAAGCTCCTCAACGCCAAGTAAAAACGATGAGCCTACCCATCCTAGGCGCCCCATTCCAGATGGTGATTTCGAAGTTATCCTCTTCGACAACGACCTAAACAAAGGGGTGAAAATTGGCACTGGCCTCCCTGACCTCGCAATGAAGCAACTGAAAGCCTGCCTAAGAGAGATGTTGACTTGTTCGCATGTGTTGCACCTCAAAATTTGCCCAACCTTTTTCTTTAACTGGTTTATATTTCATTGCATTAACATAACATTATCCTATCATTTGCATATCATAACCTCATTCATCCAACAGGGGATCAAGTGTGTTTTTGTCAAGAGAAGCCTAGCAAGAGGTCTTAGCCAAGCTTGAGAAGTCATCCAAGTCATCAGGAGGTGATTTGAGGCCTTAAGAGGTTTGAATGCCTCCATGTGGAGTTTTCTCCTAACTTGAGGATCAATTGAAGACCATCAGTGAGATGTGAAGCATGGATTGTGAATAGTAAGATGTGTATAGAGCTCATGGAGTTCTTAGAGGGCCATGTTGGAGCTTAATCAAGTCATTGATTCAAGTGCAAGAGCCACAGTTGAGGTGCAAGCAATTAGCATTTCATCTGGGTCAATCCTAGGTCAACTGTGCAATTGAAGAGGTTCAAAGCCTACTTTTAGGTCATGGAGTTCATGGAATTATATGTTGAGACACTTTTGGTGTTGTGCGAAGATGAAATAAAGAAGAATCAAGAGTGGGGGAAGTTGCTAAGTTAGGGTTTCAGTGTAAAATCCTCTATTTAGTGCCTAACTTCAAGACCATATAAGTCAAAATACAAGTTTCAAATGGATCTTTGGCCAACATGAAACTTGTAGAGCATCTCAATAACTTTAATTTGAGTACTAAAAATCCTCCATTGGATTTATAGAATTCAAGTTATGGTCCAGACAAGTTACAAGTCCTCAGAGGTCACTGAAATTTGTCTGTGAAAATCATCTGACTTCAAAGCTATTTTTGACCTAGAAATATGTTTCACCTGAACTTTTGGCCAACATGAAAGTTGTTCCTCATGATCTTAGCTTTCTAAATTGTACTAGAAGTCTTCCATCTGATTTGTAGAACTCAAGTTATGAGGTTTAAAAGTCAGGGGTATTTTGGGAAAGTGAGATTATAGGTCATTTTCAATCATAGGCCAAAATCTCCAACTTGCACTTGTCAAATGCAATTTTGTTCAACATGAAAGTTGCTTAAAATGGGATTTTAAGTGCAACCTGTGGTCATTTGGGATTGGTTTGGCTTGTAGCAAAAAGTCACTTAAAATAACCTAAAAAAGGGAATTTTTCAAATGGATTAGGGAGGGAAAATTGACTTTTTGAGTTAGAGGACCAAAACATGTCATGTGAGTACATTTTTTGAATGGAAATCACATTCTAAGAACATTGGCATTGGCATAATTTTGAGCATAGGCCAAGTTTTAGGAGTTGTCATTTTGATTACTTCACCATGAAGTTACATAATCAAAAATAACCATTGGATCAAATACAAGGAGCAAATCTCAGCCATTCACATTCCACATGCTATTATTAGTTGAATTGAATCATCTTGGAGCCATTGCATTGCCATTTTCGTGTACCTTCAAGAGCAAAAAGTGGTGAAATTTTGAAAATTCATTTTGGGCCTAGAGGCAAAGATTGGGCTTTCTCTTGATCCATATCCATTGTATATAAGATTTCTAACCTTCACAAATCATTAGTTCTGGAAATTGGAGCAGAATTGATCAAGAACAAGCTTGAAAAAGTGAAGAAAATTCCAAAAGTGAATTCCAAGATCTAGTTCGTTTCAAGCCAAATTGTGAATTGAGAAAGCTTTATTGAAGATCATTGAACGATTCTGGAGAGTTTTGCGAAGCTTCATCAAGGATTAAAGGCTCAGCGGAAGTTCTCCACTAGGTACTTGAATTTCACCATATCTCTCTTAATACTTGATGATTCTTTGCCATTTTCGTTTCTTTGCACTCCTTGAAGCATGTAGATCGTTTCTGAATTATAATTGTTGATGTTTATGACGTTCAAAATTTGGAGCTCCAAACTTGTGAGATTTTATATGGACTGTTTTGGCATGATTCAGCTTAGTCTTTGCTTGATCTTTAACCTCCATGACATAAGGTTGAGTTTAGAATTAATTTGGAGAGGTTTTGATGAACTTGAGGTTTTGGTGCCAAACTTTGTTTGCTTCGTTTCTCTTTGATCTTGCATTATTAATAATTTTGGATGAGATATTTGGAATCCTTGCAAAAAATCCTTCGATTTCAGTCCAAAAAACGTGCAAAACGGATAAGAATTGAGAGAGTTATGGTTGTTCGAAGTTGCCGAAAATCATCACATCCATGGCTGCGGGTTACTATTCATCATGCTGAAAAATTCCATTGGAGAAGATGAACATGCACGCGCCACGTGTCATCACGCCAAACAGCGTCATTTTTGCCTAGCAAGGGGACCAGGCGCGCGCGGGTTCGATCCCTGCCCAGCGCGTTTTCATTTTTCTGCTTTGCATTTTCACTTATTCATCATTACTAGTTTTCATTTAATTTTTTTATTTTTCTGTTTTGATAGCCGTTTGCTTTAATTACATTAAAAATAGTAAAAATTATCAAAAAATTATGAAATTGTTTTCTGTAGTTTCTGAATGTCTTAAGAAATTTTAGGCGTTGATTTTACATTTTTAGGATTTAATTTGAATTAGTTATGATTTTTTCTTTTGTGCTAACATCCATTGTGTTGCCTATTTGACCATCTGTTTTTGTATAATTTTGTTCTTCCAATTGGTGATGAATTTGGCTTTGATTTTTTAGCATGTTTTAGGGTAGATATTCATGTTCCCTCATGATTTTTATTATAATTTTAAAACGTCTTTAGGTTCTGTTTTAGGTGTTGAAATTAGAGCCTTCCCAACTTATGGATCACCTTGATACACTTCAATCTAGAAATTATTTAGGTGACTTAGAAGTTGAATTAGGCTTTAATATTTTAACCCTAGGCTGTTCAAATATGTATGTTTCCCCAGGAATATAATTAGAATTTTATAATTTTGTTTTCTATTTTTGTTGAATTTTTCAAATTGCTTGTGTTTGTGTTGTTCTCTCTTGAGTACCTTTGCTTGTTTGGCTTGGTTGGTGACTTTGGAGCTTGCTTGACTTGGAATCCTTTTTGGGAGGTCTTCTGGACTTCATTGAAGATGCTTGGGATTGAAGATTGGAGCTTGGAGTTGAAGGCTTTTTCCTCTTGTGGAGCTTTTTTAGGAGCTTAGGAAATTAGGGTTTTAGGAAGTGCCTTAGAATTAGTTTTGATTCTTTCTTCAAACATAGAGTGCATTGTTTGTCTCTATTCCATCCAATGACATAAATTCCTTCTTGGGAAGCTCCATCTCTCCTTAGGAGGGATGAGTGGTATGCCCAAGTGAGTAGAACTTTGAGGATACCTTTCATTTGCAATGTTGAGTTCTTAGTGATTTCCTTTGGTTGTCATTAAGTTTCTTAACATTATAACTTGATCTTGATGTTTAATCCTCCTCTTAGAGTGTGCTTGTGGGAGCTTGAAGATTGATGAAGCTTGAAGATAGAAGCTTGCTTGAGGATGAAGCCTTTGCTGTCAACTTTGCTGTCTATCCAACTTTGTTGTTTAAAGCTGCTGTTGCTGTTTGCTGTAAGAGTTTGTTGCTGCTGCTTGGGTTGTCTCCTCTGTATCTTTTGTTTTTCTCTGATTTGTATGTTTGCTTGTGTTGATTACCTCTAGGTTTGAGGTGGAGCTTGTCTCCTCTTTCCTGGTGTCTTCTCCTTTGCCTCTCTTATATTGCTGCATTGCATGCATTCTATTGTTTACTGTAATTGCGTGATGTCTTTTATTGTTTATCCCCTAGGATCTCTAATTTCCTCTGTGCAAGAGGAAATTATGACAAACATTAGGTTTTGACCCATGCATGATAATATTAGGCTAGTTTCCTTTTCAACCATAGGCTTTTTAGAGCGTTTTTCTCTTCTCATCTCAAGACAATTCAAAAACACAGTAATAAAGATAATGCGTGCTGTACGTTGCGAGCCTTAAGCTATTTGAGGAAAGGTTGCTGGAGAGTCACTCTTCAGTAATTTGGCTGCTTAGTATGGTACCCTTAGGGTGACATGCAACGTAGTCACTCTCAGACTAAAAAACATTTCTTTCGTAAAAAACTCAAACAAACATTCAAACTCTGCTTTTGTCCTCTTGGACCTTTAATCAGGAAAACCCTTTTCAGAAGATGATAAAAACTGTCAGACAAGCTTGTGTCCTCCGTAGCCCGAACTAAGTTTGCTCTGATCTTTCATGCTGTATGAAAGTACGTAGGTATAGGATGCGATATCCTAGCGAGCAACCTTCCCCTCCTTTCCCGTAGGTAAGCGAACTACGTTGACTCTGATTTCTCGTTCCAGACGGGAATACGTAGGCATAAAGTATGATACTTTGCCGAGTCATTTTCTTTTCTTTTTAACCCAGACCTGTAGAGTAGATAGAATAACACACCCTTAGATAGAAAACAAGCGTGGATCCTGTCGAGTACGACGAACGTGAGGGGTGCTAATACCTTCCCCTTGCGTAACCGACTCCGGAATCCAGGATTTGGTTGCAATGACCATTCCTTTCCCTCTTTGCATTAGCTTTACTCTGAGCGTTTCCTTTCCCTCTTGTGGGATAAATAACGCACGGTGGCGACTCTTCTGTCATAGCCGGTGCCGATTTTCGCAGTAGCGACAGCTGGCGAATCTGCTGGGGACTCCAACGGTTCCCTATGCGAGTCAGTCCTAGCGCTTGTTTTCCCGTCTGGGGTTTTGTATGTATTTACCTTTCTGCCTTTACTTTCAGTACTATATTATTGTTGTTGTGCTGGGTAGAGGGTTAGATTGAGAGATAATCCAGACCTGGGCTTGAGTTTGCATATAGACTTAGAAGTAGAGAGTAGTGGTTAGCCTGCTTGCTTAGCTCGCACCAGCTAGCCGCGAAATCTGCGCTCGGACGAGATTCTCTTTGATGCTTCTTTCCTGGCCCTTAGGGCTCGGCAAGTTGTCTGACCCGAGGATTGTCGACTCTGGGGACCTATCAATTGGGATTCAGCTAAGTGAGGCCGCTTCAAGGGATGATGATGCCACACCTTCTGGGTATCGTACCATCGCTCTTGAAATTCTGTGACGCTGATGCCCGCATAGGATGCCGTACCTCGTCTGCGAGTTAAGTACATACCTGTGAGGGGTAGGTGGGTCTTTTTGCAGGAAAACTCTGGCCTCAGAACATCTAGTTTGTCTCTGTCAGTGAGAATTGGTTACAAGGGTCCTTTTGAGTGGTTGGTTTGGTTTGAGGCGAAGCTCTGGTCATTCTCGAGCTACAGTACAACAAACTTCTCAAGCTACAGCAGTGATCTTGATCCCTTGTGTGTGCATTTTGCATTTTGCATTTCTGTTTGCATTTGCATTTCATTTTGCATATTCATCCTCAGCCGGAACAGGGAGCTTACCCGTTTTTGTCCGTTTCGTCAGTTGATTTCCCGACATTCGCATTGGAATTGAGTTAGCTTTTGGGAAAGGATCATGGCTTCAGAAGAGCAGAACTTGGTTGTTACTCGGGAGGAGTTTGAATTGTTAAAGAACCAGTTGAGTCAGTTCATGGAAGCCATAACAGCTATGAATAGAGGAGGAAACAATGTTCAAAGAACTCCGATGAACAATGTAGCTCAGATTGTGCAAACCCCTGTCAGAGACCCATTTTCTCTCAATGACACAGAGTATCAGAGTTTCACTTTCTCTACGCCAGTTTCTCCAAGGATTGTTCCACCTCCAAGAGTTGTTCCGCAGGTTAATGTTCAGGACCCAAGGACTGTTGAGTATATGAGAAGACTTCAGACGTTGGAAGATCGGATTGCTGCCCTGATGAATAAGAATACTCTTGATCTGAATGCTTCGAGCATGTGTTTGGTGCCAGGCCTTGTGTTGCCTCCGAAGTTCAAGATGCCCAATTTTGAGAAATACAAAGGGGATAGCTGTCCGAAGCTACATTTTCTTATGTTCTATAGAAGGATGACTTCACATGTCACCAATGATAAGGTCATGATTCACTGTTTCCAAGATAGTTTGATCAGAGCATCTTTGGATTGGTACATGCAGTTGAAGAGTGATAGTATCAAGTCATGGTCGGATTTAGCCAATGCCTTCGTGAAGCAGTACGACTACAACCTGGATATGGCTCCTAGTCGCGTGCATTTGCAAGAGTTATCTCGGGCGGATAATGAATCCTTTAGAGGGTATGTGCAGAGATGGAGAGAATTGGCTGCCAGTGTTCAACTACCGCTTCTTGAGAGAGAAATGGTTGACCTCTTCTTGGGTACTCTGAAAGGCCGTTATTATGACATAATGTTCAGTTGTACAAGCTTTGCGGGCTTGATAAGAATAGGAGAGCTTGTTGAGAGAGGACTCAAGAATGGAAAGATTCGAGATACTCCTTATATCCTAGTTGATAAGAATGAATCAGTTGTCATACCTCAAGAGGAGTGGGAAGGAGGAAGTGATGTTGTCTCAGAATCCCTAGCATCTCAAGCTCAGTTTTCAGACGCTTCAAGTGTTCAAAGTCAACGGTCATATTATCGCCAGCCGCGTCAGCACGCCCAACAAAGACCAAGGAAGCCTGAAAGGCAGTTTACTCAGCTACCGGTGTCGTACAGCCAGTTGTTGCCAGATTTGGTCGAAAGTGGATTGATAGTGCTGAAAGAGACTAATCTAATGATCCTGCCTTATCCTCCAGGTTCTGATGCTAGCGCCCGCTGTGAGTACCATGTTGGGACACAGGGGCATTTGACAGATGATTGTAAGGTGCTTAGGAGTCAAGTTCAGGATATGTTAGACTCTAACAAGATCTTCATCACACCTCAGGGTTTTGTTCAGATTATTGATTCTCCTTCATCCAGTTGTGTGGGTTCGTCAGTTAATGTCATGGAAGACTCCACCGAAAGTGTGTGTTTGGAAGAATGTCCAACTGAGAGCTCAGTTGAATATGGAGGAAGTTGCTAGAGGTTTCTGTGTCGGGTGTCGCATATGTTTTCTCTGCTGACCTATTTAGCTTTCGTGCATTGTTGTTTGCTAACCATCACCAGGCTTGTTGGCTGAGATCATTGTATTCGTACTCATGTGTGCTTATATGTTGATTTTGATGGTTTTGCATATTTGTGTGAGGTGTTTATCTATGTGCTTATAGCTTGGGTTTCTACTTATCTTGTTGTGAATATGTGTTTGCTTTCCGCATTGTAATCTCACATAAAGGTACCTCAGAACCGTGGGTCTTATTTCCTGTTCTTCACTAGTTTGTTGCAGGAATTCTCTCAGAGTTATGGAACAGAATCAGGCTGAATTGATTGAGGTTCAAAGCCAACTAGGGAAGATGAGGAGAGACATGCAAGAGATGCGTCTAGACCATAAGACGCTCAAAGAGGAAAACAATCAGCTGAAGACCCAAGTGGGCTTGATTATGGAAGTGTTAAAGAGTGTGCTTAGGAAGGAGGGTGATCAGCTACCTGAAGCCGCAGTGAAGAAGCTTGTTCCACTTGTGTCTGTGGAACCTGTACCAGTGGAGCCTGTGCCAAAGGTTGATAAATCTCATATGTCTCATAGACGACGAGGACCTTCCTATTTTTCTCTCCAGCGCATTGCTGATCGGGAAAATCAGGTGCCTAAAAGGGGCGGAGTTTATGACCAGATTCATATGACATACGCTCAAGCGTTGCAAGTTTTGCTTCAATTTTAATTGGTCAAACTTCGGACTTTGGATCCACCTAAGGATAGCCTACCAGCATGTTTTGACGTGAACGCCCATTGCGACTTCCACTCTGGAGCACTGGGGCATAGCCTTGAGAATTATCATGCTTTTAAGCACAAGGTTCAAGACCTGATTGACTCAAAAGCTATTGAATTTACACCGAGCGGCGTAACAGTACCTAATGGTCCTATTCCAGCTGCTGCCATGATGATGGATGTTTCCGAAGCTGCAGTAGATCAGGAGTATATCATGGACTCAATGGTGTCAGAATCCCCTTGTCCTCAGTTGTTGCCTGTGCCTAGACCAAGCCTGAGGATGAAAGCGCCTGAACAAAAGGAGTCCCTGCTAATTCAGACTCAACTGCCAAGTGGTTCAACTGTTCAAGGTCAACAATCGGTCCAGTCTTTGCAACAGACATCAGCTCCTCTCCAGGATCAGCAGCCTTCTCGTTATCGATCAAACCTGCGTGCTAGGCAAAACCCAATGAAGTCAGAGAGACAGTTCACCCGGTTGCCGTTTTGAGCGGAATGGTTTCAATAAACAACTATGAAGATGGATGGTTCAGCAGCGAATCAGATGTGAAAGCCCGGTTCTCAGAAGCTGGCATTTTCCTTTGTTTTATCTTGTCATTGTTTGTAGTTTCTTTCCTGTTTAAATTGCAATCTTGTTTGTAAAACTTGTTGTTTCCATTCAATTGATGATAATGAAATGAGTATGCATGTTTTGATTAAATCCATTCGTGTTCACTAATTGATTTTTACAGATATCCAACGCTTGGTTAAGCGGAATCCGGGGAGGATGACGAAAATGAACGACATGCAAGCTTCCGATATTGTATGCTTTTGAAATAAAACCTGCTGATGATGTACATGCATTGTTTCAAATCCCTAAACACCGGAGATATAAGGAAGATAATCCCTTGTCAACCCCTTTGAGCCTAGTAGTAGGAGTTCTTTCTGAAAACGAAAAACCCTCAATCTTAACCTGGGGCAGGGTAGGTGTTAGCTAATTTGACCGAACGTCCAAATTACAAAAAGGAGTGTCCGTTTGAGGATCAATCACACCTCTAGAGGTCGTGCCTAAAAAACCACAAGGGTTAAATTTCAAAAGTGAAACAGTCACATTATTCCCCAAAGAGTCAGACAACCAGTGTCACACGACTTGTTCAAAAAAAAGAGGGAAGGAAAAAGAATCAAAAGCCCGCTAAGTCAAAACTTGAAAACAAACGACTTAGGCAAAAATAAGGGCATCCCGCTGGACTTGAAAATCAAAAGAAACTCAAAAGAGTCAGTCCAGGCAAAAGTTAGGGAAAGAAAAAGAAAAATGAAAAGGATTACAAAAGAAAAATCCTCAAATGAAATACGAGTCGTGTGACCCCAAGTGTCAAAGACGAACAGTGAGTGGTTGTCCCTCCAAAAACTCATAGTTTCTCGAACTATCACTCCTATATTTCAATCTTTAAGAGGTAAACGCTAAGGTCGAATTAGCCGAACGTAGGATTGGAGAACATCAAGGAGAATGGGTGGGTTAAAATAAAATTTGAGCCTTTATCCTTTCTTTCAAAACCGTGAACCTGACCACGTTACAATCTTCAAAAGTCCTAATTGAAGCAGGGTTGTTTCGAAGGCATACATCGGTAAAGATCGCGTCGAAGCCGACTCCTAAAAGGGTTCTTCTTACCATGTTGGTACTGATGTTGATATTCTGATAGATGATTTGTGCATTATATGCCATAAATTGTTTTTCCTTTTCCGGTGAACAGATTGGATGTTAAAACTGTCATATGCATTGCATTAATATATCTTTTGTGCAGAACAATTGGTTTTACTTGCGAGTAAGCGCTTGACAGCAGGAAAGTTTCCTACAGTGGAAAGTACGATCATGATAGAATGCAGAACGCCCGAATACTCCATGAACTGGGGTAAGCTATAATCCCTAGTGATGTCAGCCACCCGAAGTCAGTTATTCTGAAGCAGTCAGGTCGAGATTTGATGAATCTCTCGAGGAAAACCAGTGTATCTCCCTGCAGATCAGCCTATCAGGGGCAAAGTCGTTGCAGACAGGTGCAGGCCACTCTAAGAAAAGCATAGAAGTTGTTTCTTGTCTGAAGGGTATTTGATCCGAAGCATCTCTCTGAGGTTCAGAGTGCTGAAGCAGTTCATATCAGACCATCAGGGTACAGATTTTCAAATTTCCTTTTGAGGAGTATCCCCTAGAGATCCCATAGGCTGGGGCAATATCAGAAGCAAAGGAATTGTTCTTTTCCGTGTCATCAGAGTTACTCAGAGCTACTTGAGTAGATTCAGCCGATCTTCAAGTTTGATACGAATGTCGGGAAGTCGTGTTACCGTCTCTTGACTCTTCAACCAGAAATCGTGAATTTAGACAGGAGGTTGTCCAGTGTCAGTTATATATGACCCCTCATGGATAGCCTAAAACCCAATCCTCATTGGCAAGCCATTCCTAAAGCCCAATCCATATTGGCAATCACTGTGAGGCCCATTCGTGTTGGCGCATCAGTTTCAAAATCCAATCTTCATTGGTATGTAGGAAGACTCTGTCTGTTTTCCCCAGCAAAAGTCCAATGGTCATTGGCACGTGTAAGCTATTCCCAGGGAAGTCCGATCATGCTTAGCACATTTGGTTATCCCCAGCGGAGTTGGCTTCACCTTTCCAGCATTTATTTTGCTGGAATAATTTTGTGATACCCGGTTATCCCCAGCAGAGTTGGTTTTGTCTTCAGCATTTATTTTGCTGAAATGGTTCCGTATCCAGTTTCTCCATCAGCGGAGTCGGGTCGCCTTTCCAGCATTTATTTTGCTGGAATGGTTCTTCTGTGTATAGCTTCTCTCCAGCAGCTTGAGCCTGCATTTGCATCTTGCATATATCATCATATTTGCATCATATCTGCATTTCATCGTCAAATGCGTAGCATTCCATCTTATATGGAGCATTTACACCATAGAAAAATTCAAACATGTGTATATGCATACGAAGCATAAGCCAGTTTCTATCAGCCTTACGTGGCAACATGAAGTACTCTGTAATCAGTTCAGGGGTATTTATTTAGCAGCTTTGATCAGACAGCTCTTTGGTATTTGATTCTCAGATCATACGACGACTATGCTTTGTCTATTGATCATATGATGAAGACAGATTGTTCTTCCCGTCAATTCCTATTGACGATGTATTTCCCCAGCAGGAATTTTCTCCGTCTATCCTTAGACGTCCTGAGTTCGATTATGGTTTTCTCCGTCTATCTTGAAACGTCGCGAGTTTGGGTATGGTTTTCTTTCCGTCTATCTTTAGGCGATGTGAGGTTTCAAAATTGTTTCTTCGTCTATCTTTAGACATCATGAGTTCGGATATGGTTTTCTCCGTCTATCTTTAGACGTCATGAATTTCTCCAGCGGATTTTTCCCCGTCTATCTTTATACGTCGTGAGTTCGAGTATGGTTCTCTTTCCGTCTATCTTTAGACAACGTGAAGTTTCAGGTGATTTTTCAGCGGGTTTCTTACCGTCAGTTCATATTGACGATGTGTCTCCCCAGCGAGTTTTCTCCGTCTATCATTAGACGTCGTGAGTTTGGATATGGTTTTCTCCGTCTATCTTTAGACGTTGAGAGGTTTCAAGGCGATCTTTCAGATATTGGCTTTTTTTTTGTTTATCAGATGAGATGACATTTCAAAAGAGGTTTTTCTGACTGTTGATCCTTATTGACGTCGAGGCTCTTTGAAGAATGTTTGGTTTTCCTAGTTGTTGATCCTTATCAACAACATGGCTCTTTGAAGGTGGTTTTTCTTCCTGTCAGTTCTTACTGATGATGTGGCCCCTTTGAAGGTATTGTTCTTTCCATCAATTCCTGTAGACGAAAGGATTCCGAAATTTGATGGGTGGTGTTGAAATTCATATGGTTTTCTTTCCGCTAGTTCTCACTGTCGATGTGGTTCTTCGGACAAGTGTTTCTCCCTGTCTATCTTTAGACAACGTGATAAGATCAAGTGCATGTTGATCTGGCCTTCGGGATGATTTTCTCCGTCTATCTTTAGACGTCGTGAGTATTGGATTTTGTTTCCTTCGGGATGGTGTCTTTTCGTCTATCATTGGACGATGGGATTGTATTTCTCTTTTCGTCTATCATTGGACGATGTGATTGTATTTCTCTTCCTGTCTATCTCTAGACGATGTGAGTATATTTCTCTTCCTGTCTATCATTAGATGATGTGAGAGGATCAAGTGCATGTTGATCCAACCTTCGAGTTTGCTATCTATGGCGTCACGCAGGTAACTGGTGATAAAGTCAAGTTCTTTATCAGATGATTGATCAGTTTGTTGCCGTAACGACTGGATTCAGTTTTTGGATATTTCCCCCAAGCAGTTTTCGCAGTTTATTTCTGCGATTGGAAAATTTCCAGGTTCTTTTGTATTTAACCGTCTTTTACCTTAATTGTCTGAAGGCCGTTCGCTCTTCACCCAGTCAGGTCCAAGCCGCTTGAATAGGGGCAGCTGTTGCACCTCAAAATTTGCCCAACCTTTTTCTTTAACTGGTTTATGTTTCATTGCATTAGCATAACATTATCCTATCATTTGCATATCATAACCTCATTCATCCAATAGGTGATCAAGTGTGTTTTTGTCAAGAGAAGCCTAGCAAGAGGTCTTAGCCAAGCTTGAGAAGTCATCCAAGTCATCAGGAGGTGATTTGAGGCCTTAAGAGGTTTGAATGCCTCCATGTGGAGTTTTCTCCTAACTTGAGGATCAATTGAAGACCATCAGTGAGATGTGAAGCATGGATTGTGAATAGAAGATATGTATAGAGCTCATGGAGTGCTTAGAGGGCCATGTTGGAGCTTAATCAAGTCATTGATTCAAGTGCAAGAGCCACAGTTGAGGTGCAAGCAATTAGGGTTTCATCTGGGTCAATCCTAGGTCAACTGTGCAATTGAAGAGGTTCAAATCCTACTTTTAGGTCATGGAGTTCATGGAATTATATGTTTAGACACTTTTGGTGTTGTGCCAAGATCAAATCAAGAAGAATCAAGAGTGGGGGAAGTTGCTAAGTTAGGGTTTCAGTGTAAAATCCCCTATTTAGTGCCTAACTTCAAGACCACATAAGTCAAAATACAAGTTTCAAATGGATCTTTGGCCAACATGAAACTTGTAGATAATCTCAATACCTTTAATTTGAATACTAGAAGTCCTCCGTTGGATTTATAGAATTCAAGTTATGGTCCAGACAAGTTACAAGTCCTCAGAGGTCACTGAAATTTGTCTGTGAAAATCATCTAATTTCAAAGCTATTTGTGACCTAGAAATATGTTTCACCTGAACTTTTGGCCAACATGAAAGTTGTTCCTCATGATCTTAGCTTTCTAAATTGTACTATAAGTCTTCCATATGATTTGTAGAACTCAAGTTATGAGGTTTACAAGTCAGGGGTATTTTGGGAAAGTGAGATTATAGGTCATTTTCAATCATAGGCCAAAATCTCCAACTTGCACTTGTCAAATGCAATTTTGTTCAACATGAAAGTTGCTTAAAATGGGATTTTAAGTGCAACCTGTGGTCATTTGGGATTGGTTTGGCTTGTAGCAAAAAGTCACTTAAAATGGCCTAAAAAAGGGAATTTTTCAAATGGATTAAGGAGGGAAACTTGACTTTTTGAGTTAGAGGACCAAAACATGTCATGTGAGTACATTTTTTGAATGGAAATCACATTCTAAGAACATTGGCATTGGCAGAATTTTGAGCATAGGCCAAGTTTTGGGAGTTGTCATTTTGATTACTTCACCATGAAGTTACATAATCAAAAATAGCCCTTGGATCAAATACAAGGAGCAAATCTCAGCCATTCACATTCCACATGTTGTTATTAATTGAATTGAATCATCTTGGAGCCATTGCATTGCCATTTTCGTGTACCTTCAAGAGCAAAAAGTGGTGAAATTTTGAAAATTTATTTTGGGGTTATAGGCAAAGATTGGGCTTTCTCTTGATTCATATCCATTGTATATAAGATTTCTAACCTTCACAAATCATTAGTTCTGGAAATTGGAGCAGAATTGATCAAGAACAAGCTTGAAAAAGTGAAGAAAATTCCAAAAGTGAATTCCAAGATCTAGTTCGTTTCAAGCTAAATTGTGAATTGAGAAAGCTTTATTGAAGATCATTGAACGATTCTGGAGAGTTTCGCGAAGCTTCATCAAGGATTAAAGACTCAGTGGAAGTTCTCCACTAGGTACTTGAATTTCACCATATCTCTCTTAATACTTGATGATTCTTTGCCATTTTCGTTTCTTTGCACTCCTTGAAGCATGTAGATCGTTTCTGGATTATAATTGTTGATGTTTATGACGTTCGAAATTTGGAGCTCCAAACTTGTGAGATTTTATATGGACTGTTTTGGCATGATTTGACTTAGTTTTTGCTTGATCTTTAACCTCCATGACATAAGGTTGAGTTTAGAATTAATTTGGAGAGGTTTTGATGAACTTGAGGTTTTAGTGCCAAACTTTGTTTGCTTCGTTTCTCTTTGATCTTGCATTATTAATAATTTTGGATAAGATATTTGGAATCCTTGTGAAAAATCCTTTGATTTTGGTCCAAAAAATGTGCAAAACGGATAAGAATTGAGAGAGTTATGGTTGTTCGAAGTTGCCGGAAATCATCACATCCATGGCTGCGGGTTACTATTCATCATGCTGAAAAATTCCATTGGAGAAGATGAACATGCGCGCGCCACGTGTTATCACGCTAAACGGCGTTGTTTTGGCCTAGCAAGAGGACCAGGCGCGCGCGGGTTCGTTCCTGCCCAGCGCGTTTTCATTTTTCTGCTTTGCATTTTCACTAATTCGTCATTTCTAGTTTCCATTTAATTTTTTTATTTTTCTGTTTTGATAGCTGTTTGCTTTAATTACATTAAAAATAGTAAAAATCATCAAAAAATTATGAAATTTTTTTCTGTAGATCCTGAATGTCATAAGAAATTTTAGGCGTTAATTTTATATTTTTAGGATTTAATTTGAATTAGTTATGATTTTTTATTTTGTTCTAACGTCCATTGTGTTGCCTATTTGACTATCTGTTTTGTATAATTTTGTTCTTCCAATTGGTCATGAATTTGGATTTTATTTTTTATAATGTTTTAGGGTAGATGTTCATGTTCCCTCATGATTTTTATTAGAATTTTAAAACTTCTTTAGGTTCTGTTTTAGGTGTTGAGATTAGAGTCTTCCCAACTTATGGATCACCTTGATACACTTCAATCTAGAAACTATTTAGGTGACTTAGAAGTTGAATTAGGATTTAATATTTTAACCCTAGGCTTTTCAAGTATGTATGGTCCCCTAGGAATTTAATTAGAATTTTATAATTTTGTTTGCTATTTTTTTTTTAATTTTGCAAATTGCTTGTGTTTGTGTTGTTCTCTCTTGAGTACCTTTGCTTGTTTGGCTTGGTTGGTGACTTTGGAGCTTGCTTGGATTGGAATCCTTTTTGGGAGGTCTTCTGGACTTCATTGAAGATGCTTGGTATTGAAGATTGGAGCTTGGAGTTGAAGGCTTTTTCCTCTTGTGGAGCTTTTTTAGGAGCTTAGGAAATTAGGGTTTTAGGAAGTGCCTTAGAATTAGTTTTGATTCTTTCTTCAAACATAGAGTGCATTGTTTGCCTCTATTCCATCCAATGACATAAAGTCCTTCTTGGGAAGCTCCATCTCTTATTAGGAGGGATGAGTGGTATGCCCAAGTGAGTAGAACTTTGAGGATACCTTTCATTTGCAATGTTGAGTTCTTAGTGACTTCCTTTGGTTGTCATTAAGTTTCTTAACATTATAACTTGATCTTGATGTTTAATCCTCCTCTTGGAGTGTGCTTGTTGGAGCTTGAAGATTGATGAAGCTTGAAGATAGAAGCTTTCTTGAGGATGAAGCCTTTGCTGTCAACTTTGCTGTCTATCCAACTTTGTTGTCTATCCAACTTTGTTGTTTAAAGCTGCTGTTGTTGTTTGCTGTAAGAGTTTGTTGCTGCTGCTTGGGTTGTTTCCTCTGTATCTTTTGTTTTTTTCTGATTTGTCTGTTTGCTTGTGTTGATTACCTCTAGGTTTGAGGTGGAGCTTGTCTCCTCTTGCCTGGTGTCTTCTCCTTTGCCTCTCTTATATTGCTGCATTGCATGCATTCTATTGTTTACTGTAATTGCTTGCTGTCTTTTGTTGTTTATCCCCTAGGATCTCTGATTTCCTCTGTGCAAGAGGAAATTATGACAGACATTAGGTTTTGACTCATGCATGATAACATTAGGCTAGTTTCCTTTTCAACCATAGGCTTTTTAGAGCGTCTTTCTCTTCTCATCTCAAAATAATTCAAAAACACAGTAATAAGGATAACGCGTGTTGTACGTTGCGAGCCATAAGCTATTTGAGGAAAGGTTGCTGGAGGGTCACTCTTCAGTAATTTGGCTGCTTAGTATAGTACCCTTAGGGTGACATGCGACGTAGTCACTCTCAGACTAAAAAACATTTCTTTCGTAAAAAACTCAAACAAACATTCAAACTCTGCTTTTGTCCTCTTGGACCTTTAATCAGGAAAACCCTTTTCAGAAGAAGATAAAAACTGTCAGACAAGCTTGTGTCCTCCGTAGCCCGAACTACGTTTGCTCTGATCTTTCATGCTGTATGAAAGTACGTAGGCATAGGATGCGATATCCTAGCGAGCAACCTTCCCCTCCTTTCCCGTAGGTAGGCGAACTACGTTGACTCTGATTTCTCGTTCCAGACGGGAATACGTAGGCATAAAGTGTGATACTTTGCCGAGTCATTTTCTTTTCTTTTTAACCCAGACCTGTAGAGTAGATATAATAACACACCCTTAGATAGACAACAAGCATGGATCCCGTCGAGTACGACGGACGTGAGGGGTGCTAATACCTTCCCCTTGCGTAACCGACTCCCGAATCCAGGATTTGGTTGCGATGACCATTCCTTTCCCTCTTTGCGTTAGATTTACTCTGAGCGTTTCCTTTCCCTCTTGTGGGATAAATAACGCACGGTTGAGACTCTTCTTTCATAGTCGGCACCGATTTTCGCAGTAGCGACAACATGGAGTGCCGCTAAGATGCCCGGACTGGACCCCGATGTGGCCTGTCACCAGCTGACTGTAGACCCTGCCGCTAGGGCGCTAGTGCAACATAGGCATAGGAAGTCTCCCGAAAAAGCAGAGGCTGCTGAAAATGTTGTAAAAGACCTCCTAGAGGCAAATTTTATTTCAGAGGCCCAATACACAACCTGGCTTTCAAACGTTGTACTTGTGAAAAAATCTAATGGAAAATGGAAGATGTGTGTTGATTATACTGATCTCAACAGGGCTTGCCCTAAAGATGTTTACCCTTTACCTAACATAGATAGACTAGTTGATAATTCTCCTGGATTTAAATTATTGTCTTTTATGGATGCATATTCAGGGTACAACCAGATCCCTATGGAAAAGGGTGAAAAAAATACACGGCCTTCATGACCGAGTCGGGCAATTACTACTACAACATAATGCCCTTCGACTTAAAAAACGTTGGTGCTACATACTAGTGGATGATGAGAAAGGTCTTCCAAGGTGATATTGGAGACATGCTTGAAGTTTACATGGACGACATGATCATAAAATCCCAAGAGAAATCTGACCATATGCTCCACCTGAAAAGTGTCTTCGATCAGGCGAGGAGATGCAAGTTGAGGTTCAATATAGAGAAATGCACCTTCGGCGTTCAAGAAGGTAAGTTCCTAGAATTTTATCTAACATAACGAAGAATCAAAGCGAATCACAACAAATGCAGGGTCTTCTCCGAATTCCCAACACCAAACTCGAAGAAATCAATTCAATTCCTAAACGGGATGTTCACCTTGTTATCCCGCTTCCGAGCAAAGTCTACCCAACACACACTTCCCTTTTTCAAACTTCTTCGCAAGGAAGCAACATTCGAATGGACCGAGGAGTGTGAACAAGCCCTCCTCCACCTGAAACGAGCTCTTTCGCAACCACCGGTCCTCACGCGACCAAACAACGGGGAGACTCTCTACCTTTACCTCGCCGTCGCAGCCTAGGGCGTCAGCGCGACTCTCATTCGCGAGACCTTCGAGGGGAAGAAACTCATATACTTCACAAGCAAGGCCATACAAGGACCAGAACTTAGATACCAACAAATCAAAATAGTAACTCTGGCCCTCATCAATGTGGCGAGAAGATTGAAACACCACTTCCTAGCCTACATGATCATGGTATGAACTGACCAACCCATAAAGCAGCTGCCCGGCCGTCCCGACATGGCTGACAGAATGCTTAAATGGTCACTAGAACTCTCTAAATTTGACATCTAATACAAGAGCAGAAAGGCTCTTAAAGGTTATGTACTAGCCGACTTCGTAGAAGAAATGGTTGCGCCTGCCTCCCCGACAAATAGATCCCATAAGTGGACCATCTTCGTAGACCGAGCATCCAGCTCAATAGGAAGCGTAGCAGGCGCCATCCTTGAAAATAAGGAGGAAATCCTGATCGAAGTATCCCTCGGCCTATCTTTCCCAACCTCGAATAACTAAGAAGAGTATAAAGCTTTCCTCGTAGGGCTACGCTTGGTTGAAGACTTGGGATCTAAAGAGGTAAAAATCTTTACTGATTCCCAGCTCTTCGTCTCTCAAGTACAGTGAGAATATCAAGCCAAGAAGGATAATCTCTTTGAGTACTTAGCTCTAGTTTGAGAAAGAATAACAAAATTCGATTTCGTGGAAGTAAAACAGGTTCTTCACGAACACAACACCCGAGCAGACATACTGTTAAAACTCGTGAGCACAAAGAAGAAAGACAAAAACAAGTCCGTCATCCAGGAGATACTTTCCCACCCGAGCATCGAAAAACCCTCTGCAACTCTTGACGTAAATTCCATCTGCGATAATGACTGTTGGATGACCCTGGTATGCAACTACCTTGCCACAGGGGAACTACCCCTGATTAGAAAGAGGCTAACAATATCAGGAATAGAGCTTGCGCCTACATCTTGGTCGAGAACAAGTTATTCATATGGGGATTCTCCACCCCTATCCTCACGTGTGTAGAGGATTCCGAGGTCTTCCACATCCTACATGAAATCCACGAAGGAATCAACATCCAACACCTTGGAGGAAGATCCTTCACCCAGAAAGCCCTGCGAACAGGATACTACTGGCCCACCAGTAACACGACACAAAAGAACATGTTAAAAAATGTGATAAGTGCCAACACCATAGAGACATGCACTTGGCGCCACTCGAAGAGCTTAAAACCCTCTCGTCCCTGTGACCCTTTGCCTGGTGGCGAATGGATATCCTCGGGTCATTTACCACAGGGTCAAACTAAAACAAGTATCTGATAGTTGGTGTTGATTATTTCACGAAATGGATAGAGGCGGAAGCCCTCTCCAAAATCACGGTGCACTACATACTTTGTTTCTATAAGAGAAATATGCTTGCCCAATTCGGCATACCGCAAACACTCGTCACCTATAACGGGATGCAGTTCACCGACAAAAATTTCCAGAAATTTGTCACCAAACTAGGCACCAAAAAACATTTCACATCTGTCGAGCACCCACAAATAAATGGGCAGCGGACAAAGTGATCATATGAAAAATAAAACGAAGATTAGGCGAGGCCAAAAAGAAATGGGTCGAGGAGATCCACAACATACTCTGGGCCTACAGAGCGATACCACACTCGAGCACTAGGGAAACTCTACTCTGACTTGCCTACCGGAGCGAGGCAATAATCCCAATGGAGATCAGAGAACCTTCTAGGGAAACTAAATTCCCCCTCAACGAGGAGATGAATGAAGAGGCACTAAGATAAGAGCTCGACCTTGTCGAAGAAATTCGATCGGGGGCAGCCCTTCGAGAGGCTTTGCTGAAACAAAAGATAACCATATGACATGACACCAAAATCATAAAACGAGAATTCAAAATTGGCAGCCTAGTCTTGTGAAGAAATAAAAAAAGATTCTTGCGAGAGCAAACTCTCCGTGAACTGGAAAGGCCCCTATCGTGTCCGAGCAAAAATGAAAAGTGAGGCCTACTACCTCGAAAACTTGCACGGGGAAGAACTTGCTTGACCATGGAACACTGAGAAGCTAAAATAATATTAAAATTAGGCCTGACAATCAGCGTCCATTCAGCGATGACAGGGTATGTCCTGACCACAAAGGTGTGCTCGGGTACAAGCACAACGTCCCAAACTTAAACAAAAAGGCATGTTTCCACTCTTTGACGAGCAAATTCTTGGCCCGACGGGGAAACCTCAACCGAGCTTCTTCGCTGTCGTACCATTAAGATAGAACACCTAGCTCGTGATGGGAGGTTCACGCTGCGGAGTTAAGATTGCGACTGAGATCTTTCCATCGCTATCAGTACGGAACCCAACTCCAGTAACTCGACGAGTTCCCTACACTGTCGAGCAATAACGCAATCAAGCAAGACCCCCAAATATTTAGCAAAAGTAATTTGCAAACAAACATCTTGTTACAAGCAGCTCAAATCAATGAGCATCTAGAGCGCCTAACCGAGGAAAATAAGTACTTGGTAAACAAAGCATACAGACAAGCAAAGGCATGCACGAGCATATCAAAAGAGTGAAGTGCGATTAAAATAATGACCATGAAGGCTGAAGATGTCATAATATTACAACAAAAAATGGGCAAAGGCCACAATCCAAATTTTACAAAATGACAGCACGCATGCACGAATAAGTACAAGCAATATAGATAAGTTAAACATTGTGTTGCCCCTCATTGTTGAGTTATTCCTCTTCCTCATCATCGTCAGTGGGATAGCCGAGAGGAGCAACTATCTGACCATTAACCACCTTGGACAGGAATTAGGTCCCCTCAGTGACGAGCTTAACGTCGGGGTTCACGATTTGAAGCTGAGCCACTGAATTTTCAAAGCTCATCTCGACAGCATCCAGACATTCCTGCTCGAGGCTCCTAATTTGGGAAACCAGCTTGACACGGGTTAGCAAGGCTTTCACGTCATCATCCTCGTCCTCGGTGGGGGCCGCATCAACTTCTAATGCGGAAATCTTATCTTCGAAGCTTTCCTTCTCGGTAGCATGCTCTAGCGTCAAAGAGTTCATATTCGCGGCTAGCTTGTCCAGTTCCACTTTCTTCTCACGCAGCTCAGTCAAAATCTCACCCTGGATCCTATACTTATCCTTATAGACATGAAAAGTGGTTTCCATCCTGAGCACCTCCGCTTAGAGCTTCCCATTTGTTGTTCACAATTTCTCCAGCTTGCCAGAAGAGCAGGTCTCCTCGTCATTAAGGACCAAGGCCACCTCCAGGACCCTCATCAAAGCAGCTGCATCCTGAACCAATGCATTTTTTCTTCCCACTACATCGAGGCCCATAATGGCCGAAGAATCTACCCGAGGCACGACTAGAGAAGAGCCCCCTCAAAGAACCCATTGTTGGAATATCAAGGGGGCATCAAAAAATTTGTCCTCGACAACCTCCCCCGTGAGATCTATATCCATGACATCCTCCATGCACTGCCTTTTCTTGGTCGAGGTGTCCTACTGAGGAGAAAACTGGTCACCCCCCTGTGGAGAAGAAGAACCGAGGCTAGAGTCACCCTTGGATTGGTTCAGGTTGGATAATCCTATTCTTAGAGCTCCTCTTTCTGCCCTTTGCATTATTCCCTTTGGTCATCGCCATCTTGATCACACGATCCTGAAGGTTTTCCATTTTATCTGTGAAAAATGACGGGCACATGTTAATATACCAAGAAAAAATAAGCATACAGACAAGCTAAAAGGAAAAACAGCTACCTAAAAGCAATATAGCATCCTCGACAGTATCGTACTCGAGGAGCTCCTTAGTGTTGATGTATCGAGCCTCATAAATGGGGTGGTCATGCTCGTCGAGGACAACCTCCCCATTCTTAGTCTCCCACCGAGCAGGAGCGAAGCTGTCAACGAACTTCACAAGCTTTTTGAAGCCACGTTGGTCCTCGGGGTCCAACTCGTTAGGCTTAGTAATGTGATAATTTAAACTCTCTTCAAAATGGGATCTACTCTAGAAAAGAGAAAACTTTAAGATCATCCTAGTCGCCTCGCCCCCGTACTCATCGCGATGCACACTTCCATCTTCTTCGGTTACAACCACACGCTCGAACACGGAATTGATGGCTGCTCGCGATACGGGATTAATCATATAGTACTTGTCCTTAAAAGTACGAACGGAGTCCTTAAACATTTTGAACAAGTTCTCTGACTGCTTAAGGGACACCCAATTGTGCTTCTCATATAAAGTTTTTCGTTGAAGGTGGAAACAGCTAAAGAACAGAGGAATGGTGGCACTGATCTCAAGATATTGACACACGATCTCGAAGGCCCAAAAAAATGAAATCGAGTTCGGATGCAACTGAAAGAGTGCTAACTCGAATCGATCAAAAATGCCCACTTGGAGACCGCTGAATGGCAACCAAAGTCCCAGGTCTTTGAAGGTGTATTCGTACATAGCAAAATGGTACCCTGAGAAACGCGAGCAAATTTGTTCCTCCCAATCAGTTTATAAACTACCCAGTTCTCTGGAGCATCCGAATACCTCGAGCCTTCTTCGACGATCGTAAATGCACTCTCCGGGAAGTCAGCAAAATGTGAGGCTATCCCTCGGGGTTCTGACCCGACCCAAGCTAATTTAGGATCGTTGATTGTGTCTACCAAGTGAAGACCTTCAGTGCTACGAGCCATAGAAACCTGAAATACAGAGGAAAAACAGTGATTTTGACGATTAAATGAAATCCACCCTTCCACTGCAAATCAAGTGAAAGGGCAAAGAGAGGCATGAGGACGATGCCCTCGATGAAAGCCCTTGTTCAACAGCAAGTAAGGGAGTCGTGAGGATCTTCTCCTCGACAGAGGCCTCAGTCGACGCACTAAGTAAACCACATGAAAGAGCCTCCTCGACACAGAGCTTCATCAAAAAATTCATGAGCTCAGCCGACGCAAGTTCTACCTACCGCCTTAACAACGACGCCGGAATGGCTATCGGAAGAAATAACACGTAAAATACTAACTTACTTACTTAAAAACATGGTTCTAACATAAAAACCATCGCTAAACACCAACACCCACCGGAAGAAAACATAAAGAGAAAGCAAATCAATATCCTAGAACTAACATCAACATGCAAGCCATGAGAAAAGTAAAACTTACTTGACTTTGGAGAGTGATGAAGGTTGATATCGGTGGCAACGATAAAGAGCAAAACAATGCTCTGCAACTCGGAGAAAAGTAAAGGGAAAAAAATAAAGCAAACTTTGCAAATGACGCTCCAACATTCCTATTTATAAGCCAGCTTCAATGCATAGGAAAACATGGCACCCTTTGGGCAAACGTGTCGCTGTTTGGCTCATTATTGCCCCTACTCATAGGCCATCATTACATATTTAATAGTTGTGACATGTGGCTCAAGGGAACGAAGTGTTTGTCTTTTCGAGTCCCATCAGTCTTCCAGACTCCAAGACGTCGAACATCTCTTGTTGAACACAAACGACAAATTTTCGCATTCTTTCATGAGCATGGCCTTGGCGAAAAACTTTCGCATTCCTTCCCGAGCATGGCCTCGGCAAAAAAACTTTCGCATTCCTTCATGATCATGGACCTGACGAAAAGCTTGAAGCAAATGTATGGGCAGCATGATAACTCGTGAGAAAATTCAAACGCTCAATACGAGTGTATGTTAAAATCTTGTCGCAGTCCCTGAACGATGCGTCTTCCTCGTAAGCAAAACCCAATGAGTTACGAGAAAAAAATCGTCCTCATGGGTACAAATTCACGAATAAGAGACGTCCATGGTGAACACCACCTACGACAACGTGAGCTTGCAATCACGAACCCGAATAAATGCCTTCATCGTGCAGAGTCCCTTGTTCCTCCTCGACACGCAAACTAGATCTAACTCATTAATCCTTTGCCTAGGAGTAACGACTTGGGGGTCCTATTCTGGATTGGGCATGTGGCTAACCCATTGTCGAGCACAACCTAATCTAGTTCTACGTCGAGGATGGATCAGAATGTTAACCCAACCCATTGGGGCCAGTGGAGAACATGTTTCCCACATGCTCCTCACCCGAGGACATGTTACTAATTAAACCCGCACACCTCGCGCAACCTTTTTGCCCTTCATAACGGGCAAGTCCATCAACTATCTAGGGAGTGCAGAACGGTTGACCCAAGACGATGAGAACGAGCTGATCGTCCCTATTTTCATGTAGGAATCCTAGCAGTCATATGTTGTGGGCTGGAACTCTCGGCCCATAACAGATACCATTGGCCAAGCACTGAGGGCTCATTATAAAAACCCTCCTCTTCAGGAGGGTCAGATATTCTATTCTTTAACTCGTTCTTACTTACCTCTTCACTCGAACTGACTTAAGTATCGGAGTGCCTACAGGTTCAACCCCCATTCATCGATCGTTCAAGACTGCGGATGTGCTGCTGGCCACTCACCTATTCTGATCAACTGTTCGGATCACTTTTATTATGCAACACTTCATGAAGTCTTGTCTATTTCCGATTTCAAACCTACTGCAACACTTTACAAGTATTGTCTATTTCTAAATTCAAAATTAATCTTTATTTGCATATTTTGTTGTTATTCTAAAACACATTCAAGATTACTAATTTTTAATAATTTACAAATCAATAATGAATTGCACAACATTTTTTCATCCATTTCCAAAAAAAAATGCTCAAAAATTCATGTAGCCTTATTTCCCGCCTTGGTATATTCATAAGCTTTAACATTTTTCACAAACATGGTTCCCACCGAAGAATTAACCAAAAAATTTATCAAAGTTATACCTTTTCTATTTGTCCAAGCACCTGACATAATCGAACATCCATATTTAATATGTTGTACTTCCTAATTCTTAACAAAAAATAAAACTTTGGTATATTCCAAATCTTTTTTAATGACTGGAACCCTCGTTCCATAAAAACATGGAGTTTTCGAATGAGAATCATATGTTCCAACGGCATTCAACATCAACTTAAAGCTTTTTTCTCTGGCTACAATAAAGACAATTTCATTTGTGTAAAAAACTGAACAATATATTGTATAATTTTTTCCTTAGCTTCTCTATCACACGCATCATAGATGCTTGTTAGCCTGGTATCCTTTTTATTCATAAACATGGTACTGAATGGACCTTTTGTCTTCTTGGAAGCATGTGAAGAAGTCTCGTCTAGCCTTTTCCAATTCAAATTCTCCCTATTTCCTCAATGTTATCATTAACATTTTCATCTATTTCTACTAGTATATCTAGTACCCTTTTTTAATTCTTTATTTTTCATACAAATCAGACTGTAACTTTGCTTTAACATTATGTGGTGTTTTAAAGCAAGGAGCTATATCACTTTTTATTGACAATTAATGACTTCTTGCTCTACTAATTCCCCCACTAGTAGTGAGATTACATAAATCACATGTCACCTTTTTATTTTTATTTAGATTCTTCAAATGGTTAAATTGACATGTTATGTAATTTTTACTACCAATTAGTTTAAAGGTTTGGCCACAAGAGGCAACTTATGCAAAATTTAGATATGAGATATAATGAGATGTTGGTAGTGAAAGTTTAGTGAAATTAATATAAAGTTGTAACATATCAGTATGATTTATTTTAAGTTTTGAAATACTTATTTTTAAATGAAATTTAAAGTGGTCTTTGTGTCTTTACCGTCATCGGTAGCTATTAATAATTTCAAACAGTTTCTTGAAGTAACTCTTGAAATGGCAACATATAATTGTCCATGAGAAGATATATTGTTTAAAATAAACTGCAACATGCTTCAAAGATTGTCCTTAACTTTTATTAATAGTCATTGCAAATGACTTAAGGAAATTCTTGCCGTTAAAATTTGAAAGAAAATCTTGGATCGGAAGGTGTTAATGACAACCTAGGTATATACTCTTTATTACCAATATTTCTTCCTAATATAATTCTTCCTACAAGCACATATTTTTTCATTTTGGTGATGATTAGTCGAGTTTCATTGCACAACCCAGAAGATTGATTTATATTTCTCAATAACATTACCGGTACTCTAACCTTGAGTTTTAACTCGTGATTTGGAAGGCTATAAGCACTAATTGTGTCCAAAAATTATGTGGTGTGTACATCATTAAGTACATCTATATTTGGGTTCACCGAATATGTAGTGTCAAAACTTAGATATGTTTTTAACTCATTGAAAATCAATGATAACATGTACTAATTAATGTCATCAACAATTTCATTTTTTGGGGCGAGTATAAATCAGTCTTGAAAAAATGTTGGATCATTCATGTTATCCAAAAAGGATGGATAAATGCTTTGAACAATATATAAAATTGAATCAGTTTAACTTTTAATGAGTAAATCATATCAAATTTCAAGTGTGATATAGTCATCGCTTTGTTCTCCATTTGTTCCATCACCAACCCCTAACACTCAATCAAAAAACAATTTTACTTGTCTAACATCATCATCACTGCTTTCAGTAAGTAGTCTCATATTTGTATGCAATGTTAGGACTTCCGAATAATTCCAAAGATATTAGAAGTTAATCTCATTGCTTTAGGAATAATAGATAAAATTTGTCTGAAGTCTCATCCGAAAACAACAACCAGGTCTTGTCTTGTCTTGTTGCTTTAGGTTGTTTTCTTTTTATATTTTAATGAATTATTATTAATGTATTGATGGAAATTTTTATTTATTTTTAAGGATTTAATTAATTATTAATTAATTAATTATTATTATTGTATTAGTGGGACTAATTTTTTCAACATGGATGCAGTGATTATTGTATTAATTTGACTGTTTTTTTAACGTGAATGGAGTGTTTTTTTAAGATTTTAATCAATTATTAATTAATCAATATTATTGTATTGATAGAAATTATTATTTATTTTTAAAGTTTCAATAAATTATTAATTTATTATTATCGTATAGTGGGATTGGTTTTTTTAAAGATTTTAATGAATTATTAAAATGGGTTTATTAGTAATGCGAGGGAAATTGTTTTTTTAAAATATATTTTAACGAATTTTCAATTAATTATTAGACCGTGGAAAGGGTGATTATCGTTGGAATTCAACCACAACTTATGAAGAATTTCTATTCAATCTTGATCTCAAGATTATTATCAATCATGCAATGATAATGAAAAGATTGAGAGATAAAGAAAGAAAGTTATGTTGGAGAAGAAGATGAAAAATCTACAGAGTTCTCTCTGCCCACAAACTGTGGAAACTTCTTTATTCACTTGCAATTGCAAACTGTGAATACAAAATATGAATTGTGTTGTTTCTCCCTATTTTCTATCTTTGACTGTCTTTTGTTTCGTATTTCATCTGCATATCATTTAGGTCGCATCTTGTCCATATTATCAGCCGAATTGGATTTATCGAGATTACACCCGTTTTGCTCGCATTTTAGACAATTTAAACCAATTCAAATGAGATTATTTTGGTGCATTTCGGTATTCGCCCTTTTTCCGTTTTTATTTCGCTGCATTTTTTGTGATTTTATTTCTATTTTTGCTTTATTTTCTTTTATAAAATTTTATTAGAATTAGGAATTAGATTTTTGTTTAGAAATATTTTTTTAGAATATATTAGAAAATAGTTTAGATTTTTTAAATAAGATAGTTTTTATTAAACTAGAATTTAGAAATTAACTTTTAAAATAGAATTTTAATATTTGTTTTTTAGAAATAAAATTTTGATATAGTTTTTAGATTAGAACTAGATTTAGATTTTATTATTAGAATTATAATCATTTTAGTTTGTTAGAATTAATTAATAGTTTTTAATTAGAGTTAGTTTATTAATTATTTATCAGTTAATTAATATTAGTATTAATTAGGAATTAGAATATTAGGATTAGTTAAAATTAATTTAAGTTCGTTTTAATTATTAAGCTAGGATTAGAATTATATTAAGTTAGTTATATTAGGTTAGTTTTATTAAAGTCAACATTTAACTAACAGCGTCATTAATCAACATTAATCCAAAAAATCAACAAAAACAGCCATGTACACGTGTCAATTTTCCACTATATAACGCTACTGTTTTTCTTCTTCCTCACAGAACCCTAGAAAACGCAACCCTTTCTCATACTATTCATCATCATCATCTGGGGAATGAAATCCATTGACGAACCACCGCGCAGCCCCATTTCATCTTCAACTCAACTTTCTGCTGAAACTCACTCACCATCACCTCCAACCGCGAATCCGCAAAACCATAAACATCCCTCCTTCCGACCACCATTAACGACCTCATCCGAGAAACAACCATTTCTGAAAACCTCCATCTTCTTCTAAACCCATTTAACACTTCATCTCCTTCCCTTCACCAACTTTCAAAAACCCAGATTCAAAACCCTCTAACCCATTTTAGAAACGGACCAAACTCTCCACAACTTCCTTCAAAGGAGAACCCACAAAACAGATCTAGTCACCAAAACCATTAAACTCCACCATGTTCATCTGAAACCACCATTTCAACCCAAACGAAACCCCTTCAGTCACGGACAAAACCCACACCAATTTTTCATCCGATACTCATCACCATTCTCCACCTTCAAACTTTAACCCGAAAACCATGACAAAGACAATGAACAGACACTCCAATCTCCAGATTCACAATCTTCTGTTTCCATTATCACCGACTCTCATCTCTTCTCAATGTTGAAGGCACCCAAACCCACAAGCTCAAAAGGACACAGACATTTTTGAACAGAGAGAAAAGAGGATTCAGTTTTCTTTTCATTTTTTTTATGGTTGTGTTGTTTGTGATTTGGGCCGAGGGCCCATGTATTCCCTGCACCATCCATTTTTTTATCATAACCCCCCATTTCTTATTTATTTAAAATGTAAACTATTTTAGTTTTTTTTTTTTAAAAAGGATTTTTAATATGTATATATTAGTTTGTAAAACAGTTTATAAATTATTAATATATTAATATTTTTCTAACAGTTTTTATATTATATATATATATATATATATATATATATATATATATATATATATATATATATATATATATATATATATATATATATATATATATATATATATATATATATATATATATATATATATATATATATATATATATATATATATATATATATATATATATATATATATTAATTAGTTTTTGTTACGATTTATATATATACTTTTCTTTTCTAGAAAATTTATAAATATGTTTCTTTTTAATATAAGTTTTAGGATTTATATATTTTAGATATTAGATTTTATTTCTTATTTATCATTGAGGATTTTATTCCACTTTCGCTCTTTTTGGTCGATGACGAGACCTCGAAGTTGTTATACATCAAATTATTGATGGAAACGACAAGCCCGGGACCATTTTCATTTCGTTTTCATTTTCGATCTTATTTTCATCTTTGTTCATTTTCACCGCTTTTGGGTCTATGACGAGACTTCCATAATCCATTACCAGTCAAACTATTGATGAATAATGTTGGATCCGAGACCACCTTCTTTCTCTCCTCATTTCTTCTTCTTTTCGGTTTTATTTTGACTTTTCCTCGATCGATGAAGTCTTGTATCCGTAAGCGTCAGATTTGTCGGAGTTGATAACCTTCCCGATTTCAAATTAATGGAAGATGACCATTTGGGTCATTTTCTCTACTTTGGGGTCGCGATAGGTTACCTTCGATTAATCGATATTATATTTGCGATTAAAACAAGATCTCACTTTTGGTCTGTGCGACACGATTAAATCGGAGAATGATCCTCAATATTATTTCTCTATCTTGTCCATAGCACGGATATCAATTACGCGACCTCCTATAGTTTGACTTCTCTCATAAGTCAAGCTATGACGGTTTAGCGTCACATTGGTCCCGATTCGACTCGCTTACACCTTTCGGACCATTTTCAAATCATAACCGCGATGAGTGTTGTGAGTCAAGCGTTAGATACGTAGGAAATGATGAGTGGGGAGCCTCTCCTTTCTCGTCTAAAGTGTTTAGTGTATCCCCTTTGGGCGATATGCGACACATTCGCTCCTACGTCTTAAGATTTAGCAGGTGTGTTCCCGTACCAATTTGTTTCCCTTCCGTTTAGGCGTTTCAGGCCTATGGCCCTTTTCTCTCGCCTCCGTGCGATCGAGACTCCTTTTCTCTCGCCCTCGTGTGATTGAGACCCCTTTTCTCTCGCCCTCATGCATTGAGACTCCTTTTCTCTCGCCCCCGTGCAATTAAGACCCCTTTTCTCTCGCCTCCGTGCGATCGAGACCCCTTTTTCTCTCGCCTCCGTGCGATTGAGACCCTCTTTTCTCTCGCTCCCGTGCGATTGAGACCCGTTTTTTCTGTAGTTGTTCGAACTACGACTGCTCTGATTCCTTACTCCCTAATAAGGATACATAGAAACGAGGATCCCTATCCTTGACGAGCACACTAACGACTAACTTCCCTTTTCTCTCGCACTTGTGCAATTCAGACCTTCACACTAACAACTAACCTCCCCTTTCTCTTTCCCTAGTGCAATCGAGATCAACCTGTTATCCAGAACCTTTTCTCTCGCCCCCGTGCGATTGAGATCTTGTCTCGTAGTTAGCCTGAACTACGTTTGCTCTGATTTCTCTCATACCAGATGAGGACACATAGGCACAATACGGCAATGTCTTGGCGAGCAACCTCCCCCGTAGTTTCCCGAACTACGTTGACTCTGATTTTCCCATTGCACGAGGGAATACGTAGGCATAAGGCGGCGATTTCCTATCGATTATGTTCTTTCTCTTCACCCCCGTTTAATAGTAGCGTTAGATAGTTCTTTCACCCATAGATTAAATAACAAGCGTGGATCCCGTTGAGTACAATGGACGTGAGGAGTGCTCATACCTTCCCCTTGCGTAACCGACTCCCGAACCCAAGATTTGGTTGCGATGACCTTGTCTTTTCCCTTTTTCGTTAGGTTTTCTTCGATCGTTTCATTTCCCTCTCTTTTGGGATAAATAGCGAACGGTGGCGACTCTTCTGTCTTTGCCGGCCCCTTTTTCGCAATGATGCGACACACACACATTAGACTATTCGACTAGACCTTGTTTCTGTCGAGCTACACTGCTTCGAAACAAGAAATTACAAACTCAACACACCACCTAATTCATTGTGTCTACACTATTTACATTCATCATAGACCTTATCTTCTTGAATACTTCGATCTGCACTCCCTTTGTCATGATGTCTGCAATCTGATTCTCAGTTCTGCAATGTTCCAAGTTCATCTTCCCTTCTGCTACATGCTTTCAGACATGATGGAACCTCATTTCGATGTGCTTTCTTCGATCATGTGCTATTGGGTTCTTCGCCAGAATGATAGTTGACATGTTGTCGATCTTCATAGTAATTGTTCCATGACTCTTCCCTATAATCTCTTCGACCAAGTTCACCATCCATGTTTCTTGACATACACAAAGAGAAGCAATTATGTGTTCTGCTTCGCATGATGACAATACCACTATTGCCTCCTTTCTCGAACTCCAAGCAACTGGTGCACCACCTAACATAAACACATATCCAGTTGTGGATTTTTGATCCACAATATCACTACACCAACTTGAATCAGTGTATCTTATTATCTTACATTATTTTCCTTCATTAGCTGCAAGAAACAAAATGCCATAGTCGAGAAATCCTTTTAGATACCTCAGTATCCTCTTCGTCACTGCTAGGTGTGATACATTTGTCTTCTGCATGAATCTACTTACCATACCCACAATGTATGCTAAGGCAGGCATTGTGTGACAAAGGTATCGAAGTGACCCAATAAGTCTTCTATATTGGTTTGGGTCGACATCATCTTCATCTGAATCTTTCTACAATTGTAATCTGGTCTCAAATGAAGTTAAAGTTGGGTTGCAATCTTGCATCTCAAATCTCTTGATTATTTCGCCTGCATATCTTCTTTGGTGCATCATCAAACCTCTATTAATCTTGTAGAATTTGATGTCAAAGAAATATGAGAGATTTACCAAGTCTGACATTTCAAACTCCTTACTTAGGTCATGTTTGAAATCTCCGATCTTCTTCTTGCAACTTCCTGTTATCAACAGGTCATCGAATAGAGACATAGTATAAGCAATTCATTATTGCTTCTCCTTACATATACTCCATGCTCAGTCGTGCACTTCACAAATTTCTTCTCCCTTAGAAAGCTATTGATCTTCTTATTCCAAGCTCTTGGAGCTTGTTTAAGTCTATACAGGGCTTTATGCAGCTTGTACATGTAACACCCCACTTCCCAAATTGAATAAAATATAAACATTATAAATAAACATTAGAGTTTTCACAAAAACAGTGGGATATCACATCACCAATAGTTATCAAAAATAATTTATTCATTACTTTCAAAATAATACAGCGGAAATTATTATTCCAACATTCTCGGCCATCCGCCAGATTTAAATAAAATCTTTATTATTATAATTTCCCAAAATGTGATACGTCACAGGATTTTCAACAAGTTTAACATAAACAAATAAAACACCCATATCCCGTGTTACGTATCAGAGCATCCTAAGACTCGACTTGTACACCGCTATCCAAGCTATCTATGTACCTGGATTATCTGTACTTCCGAGGAAGCACAAACCACAAGAACAACAAAAGGGTGAGAAAACATGATCAAAATATATCGGTAATTTAATACATGCAATAAAGGTAGTAAAACACACCAATATTCACCCCATAACACCAATCATCGAACCTACTGTTCAAATTACAATATAACATATTATAATGCAAATATGCAACTCAACACCAAGCATGCGGTACCGACTCATTGGTTCATTCAATCGAACCCTGGACAGATCACTTACGCTCCTACTGAGATATGATCTATCCCCGACAGATCACTTACGCTCCTACTGAGATATGATCTATCCCCGACAGATCACTTATGCTCCTACTGAGATATGATCTATCCCCACCATTCCCCATAAAAGAGTACGGATGAATCACATACACTCCTCCTGAGCAATGATTCATCCCACCAAACACCATGATATGTACGACACCAATGCACGACAACAATGCACGACAAACAAACTCATACACACTAAGTGCACACGATCCTCCTGATCACATCACCACACATTATATATATTACACCACCAATAAACACAAGCACACTAAGTGCACAACAATTAAACTCAAGTAAATAATCAATAAATCATTTCAATCGATCCATGGTTTAGTTACTATTTAATTAAACAATGACTCCCCAAAAATATTGAATATAAAAATATTTGGCAAATAACTATATTATTTATACCATGTTATAGATCTATTCAAGATCTTTCCAACACTTCGAACGGGGACTAAATCCGACTTACGGATCAAAAGTTATGGCCAAAATCGTCAAAACAGAAAATTCACCAATATACAACTTTGAGGCGACGCAAACAGCGCAGAATGCAGAAAATTCTGTGTTTTCCACCGTTGGAGGCCTTCCGTACCTCCGATTTCAATTCCGTAAAAAGCCCCGGTTTTAGAATTCGAAATCCTACCATAATATGACAATTATAACAGCCAACAACATATTTTTAAATATCATATCATCATATATCATATAACCATACTTTTCAACACCATGAAATTTAGGGATTTCTATCCTAAATGTGATCCTACCCATCATTCACTATCACACAATCTCCATGATCATACGAAAACCCACCCTTACTGCCCGGAACTATTATCTTGCTCAAATTCAAGCCTATTTCTCCACTTCTATCTCTTGTCCTCTTGGAACCTATTTCATACTCATCGCTATTACTACGGAAATTATACCGGATTTCACTAATCTCATAATAGCAATTACACCACTCCATCAGTATCAGCAACAATCATCACACTCTACTCTAATCAATTGTTCCTTAAACTATATCTCAGAACCTATATCATGATCATTACCCAAGCCACAGAGGTTACACAAAATCTCACCAATACTCATGGTCATTATCCAAACCACAGAGGTTATACAGGAACTCACCAACATCGTCACAATGTACGAATTTCATCACCATCAACAACAACAGCAACAAGCATAATGTCATAAATTTGTGTTCATCACTAATATTACAGAAATTACACAGAATCCCACAATCATCATAAAATGTATGCACAAAACTCTTCAATCACAACAACATTCATAAACACAGACATAATATCATATATCAATCATAATCATCAAATTCCTACGGGGTTAAGGAATCCCCTCTACCCAATTTCATGCATTATGCTAATCCCAATCAGTTTCTCCCCCCTTACTTGGATAATTGTTCTGATTGGTGACAAATTCCTCCAAGATTGGCCAATCCTGACCTTTCCTCTTCTTCTCCGTTCTTCGCTCCTTTCTTCGCTCTTCTCTCAATTTCCTCTTCTCACGTTCTATCTATCGTGACTTCTCAACTTACTTCCTTCCTACCCCTAATAACCCCTTCCACTTCTATTTTCTTTTAATTCTAATCCCAATAATAATAATAAAAATAATATTACTAATAATAATCATTATAATAATAATAATACACATAGCAATATTAATAATATTATTTTACCCGTAATAATAATATTAATAATAATAGTAATAATACTCCACCAATAATATTATTAATAATAATAATAATAATAATCATAATAATATTCTCCCACTAATAGTTATAATAATAGTAATAATATTAATAATAATAATATTCTCCAATATTAATAATATTACTACAATTAATAATAATAATAATAATAATAATAATAATAATACCACCATATTACTACTATTTATTTTATTATTATATTCACACCAATTCACTACCAATAATCCTCTCATATCAGGGACACCCACCAATCATCATCGAACACACCCCCACCAAAGGGCACACCAACATATAATAATTAAAATAGTAATAAAATGACTAAATAATTAAAATGGGTGTTACAACTCTCCCCCACTTTAGTTATTTTCGTCCTCGAAAATTACCTGATGGAAATAGTTCCGGATACGCTTCCCGCATCCTTCATTCCAATTCTCAGGTCACACTGCCTTCTGCAGCAGCACCCTCAAGCCACTTTCACCAAAGCTATCTCCTCCCCTCAGAGTTGTTTCTCGTTCGTCATACGAACTAGCAATGCCTCCACAATCAAATTATTTTCCACTGGTACATCATCCACCTGATTCAATGTAATTCCTCAACGAAGACACATGAAACACGTCATGCCAATTCACAGCGACAGCGGCAAAACGATCTAACATGTTACTTCACCCATGCCTCCGCTGCGCTACTCAGATACAACCACAGAACCCGGTGCGAACTTCCGAGATTTCGAAGTCCGACCAGCACTAGTCACCGACGTGACTCTCAAAACACATATTTCCTTATATCCTCTTGATCTTCTCAGCCATCTCAAGCATAATTCTCGGTCTGAGCACAACACTCCCACTCGACTTATTCCAACACAGAAGAGTCCTACACTCCCTATCTCACCAAGCCATATATATTGCCATTCCGACACTAGGATGGTAATCGTTATTATAGGTAACTCAATCAACGATAATTACTCATCCCACGATCCACCTTGATCCAACACCCAAGCTCACACCAATTCTCTACAGACTCAATAGTCCTCTCTGACTGACCATCAGTTTGCGGATGGTAAGCCGAACTCAACTTCAACTTAGTACCTGAAGCTTCCTGTAAGCCCTTCCAACATCTCAATATAAACCTCAAATTTCAATCTAACACAACATTCGACAGTATCTCATCCAACTTCACTACTTCCTCAATATGTATCTCATATATCCTTAACACGAAATAGTTCATCCACTCACAACAACCCAAATTAAAATTATGTCTTTCCAATTCTTTGGAAATCTCAACACCAAATCCGTGAAAATACTACCTGATTTCCACTCTGGAATATTCAACGGCTGCATCAGACTTAACAGTCTCTGATGTTCACTCTTCGAATTCCAACAATTCTAACCAGTATATTCAACCTCAACCACTCCTCTCCTCATCTATGGTCACCAAAACAATCTACTCAAATTCGGTTACTTCTTCATAGCACCGGGATGGACACTCCATCCACCTCAATGTATTTCTTCACGAGTACTCCTACTCCCCTCAACAACATCCGGTCCACATACCCCATCACAACATATCATGGTACTATTTCCACAAACCCGACAATCCACTCTTCGACTCTGATTTATCAATTTCAACTAATTCACCAACTCAACCCAGATTTCTGACCTCCTCGAATCTCCTCAAGAATACTACTAGTACGGTCTAACATACGAGGCTTAACTCCATAAGAAGTCTCTTCACAGACCAGACACGCATCACAAAATTTCCCAACCGGTTCCAACTCTTTTCGCCATTTTCCTCGGTACAAGCAAGGTTTCCAAATCGAAGCATCAGCTACCACGGTATATACCGAAAACATACAGTAAGATGACACATCAAACGCACCCGATCACGACGGTAAAAGTTGACCAAATTACACGATTCAAATATTCTGCTATAATTGGATCATCCACTGACATAAAAACCATTTTTCCTGGAAAGAGCATCTCGTTAGCTCTCCAATGCTTCAAACGGGGGTCAAAACGGACATACGGTTCAAGAGTTATGAATTTTCGAAGTTTTCCGAAAAACCAAAATTTTGCCGAAAAACTGCTACGGGATTTTGCATTCTTGTCCGAAAATTCGATCGATTCAATTCCTTTCTTCGAAACAAACACATACTCATACTCACCTAACATATAGCCTCGAATTAGAACCATTAAACATGATTTCTACGATGTCCGATTTCGATTCCGTAAAAAGCTACGATCTCGGAATTCAGCGTAAAACAACAATTTCATACCTAGGAGATCATCCAACACACTTTCAATCTTTAAATATTTTAAAACCCAATTAATCCCAATCTCAACAGCAGATCTTGGAGCCTCCCATTGTGATACGACTTCGACCTTTGATACCACAACCACAATAGCTCTACCCGAGCTCACACGACCAAGGAAAACTCACATCCTTCAGCCCGTTGATCCATCAACTCATAAACTCTTGGAAGCGAATGCTTATCCTTGATAGTCACCTTGTTCACTTATCCATAGTTCACCCAAAGCTTCACAAACACACATGTCGCATACCAGGGAACAACAACACTAGACAACATTGGTCGGACGGACCGACCTGCTCTGATACCAATTGTAACACTCCACCTCCCAAATTAAATAAAATATAAACATTATAAGTAAACATCATAGTTTTCACAAAAACAGCGGGATATCACATCACCAATAGTTATCAAAAATACTTTATTCATTATTTTCAAAATAATACAGCGGAAATTATTATTCCAACATTCTCGGCCATCCGCCAGATTTACATAAAATCTTTATTATTATAATTTACCAAAATGTGATATGTCACAGGATTTTCAACAAGTTTAACATAAACAAATAAAACACCCATATCCCGTGTTACGTATCAGAGCATCCTAAGACTCGACTTGCACACCGCTATCCAAGCTATCTATGTACCTGGATTATCTGTACTTCCGAGGAAGCGCAGACCACAACAACAACAACAACAAAGGGGTGAGAAAACATGATCAAAATATATCGGTAATTTAATACATGCAATAAAGGTAGTAAAACACACCAATATTCACCCCATAACACCAATCATTGAACCTACTGTTCAAATTACAATATAACATATTATAATGCAAATATGCAACTCAACACCAAGCATGCGGTACCGACTCACTGGTTCATTCAATCGAACCCTGGACAGATCACTTACGCTCCTACTGAGATATGATTTATCCCCGACAGATCACTTACGCTTCTACTGAGATATGATCTATCCCCGACAGATCACTTACGCTCCTACTGAGATATGATCTATCCCCACCATTCCCCATAAAGGAGTACAGATGAATCACATACACTTCTCCTGAGCAATGATTCATCCCACCAAACACCATGATATGTACGACACCAATGCACGACAACAATGCACGACAAACAAACTCAAGCACACTAAGTGCACACGATCCTCCTGATCACATCACCACACATTATATATATTACACCACCAATAAACACAAGCACACTAAGTGCACAACAATTATACTCAAGTAAATAATCAATAAATCATTTCAATCGATCCATGGTTTAGTTACTATTTAATTAAGCAATGACTCCCCAAAAATATTGGATATAAAAATATTTGGCAAATAACTATATTATTTATACCATTTTATAGATCTATTCAAGAGCTTTCCAACGCTTCGAACGGGGACTAAATTCGACTTACGGATCAAACGTTATGGCCAAAATCGTCAAAACAGAAAATTCACCAATATACAACTTTGAGTCGACGCAAACAGCGCAGAATGCAGAAAATTCTGTGTTTTCCACCGTTGGAGGCCTTCCGGACCTCCGATTTCAATTCCGTAAAAAGCCCCGGTTTTAGAATTCGAAATCCTACCATAATATGACAATTATAACAGCCAACAACATATTTTTAAAGATCATATCATCATATATCATATAACCATACTTTTCAACACCATGAAATTTAGGGATTTCTATCCTAAATGTGATCCTACCCATCATTCACTATCACACAATCCCCATGATCATACGAAAACCCACCCTTACTGCCCGAAACTATTATCTTGCTCAAATTCAAGCCTATTTCTCCACTTTTATCTCTTGTCCTCTCGGAACCTATTTCATACTCATCGCTATTACTACGGAAATTATACCGGATTTCACCAATCTCATAACAGCAATTACACCACTCTATCAGTATCAGCAACAATCATCACACTCTACTCTAATCAATTGTACCTTAAACTATATCTCAGAACCTATATCATGGTCATTACCCAAGCCACAGAGGTTACACAAAATCTCACCAATACTCATGGTCATTATCCAAACCACAGAGGTTATACAGGAACTCACCAACATCGTAACAATGTACAAATTTCATCACCATCAACAACAACAACAACAGGCATAATGTCATAAATTTGTGTTCATCGCTAATAATACAGGAATTACACAGAATCCCACAATCATCATAAAATGTACGCACAAAACTCTTCAATCACAGCAACATTCATAAACACAGACATAATATCATATATCAATCATAATCATCAAATTCCTACGGGGTTAAGAAATCCCCTCTACCCAATTTCATGCATTATACCAATCCCAATCAGTTTCTCCCCCCCTTACCTGGATAATTGTTCTGATCGATGACAAATTCCTCCAAGATTGGCCAATTCTGACCTTTCCTCTTCTTCTCCGTTCTTCGCTCCTTTCTTCGCTCTTCTCTCAATTTCCTCTTCTCACGTTCTATCTATCGTGACTTCTCAACTTACTTCCTTCCTATCCCTAATAACCCCTTCCACTTCTATTTTCTTTTAATTCTAATCCCAATAATAATAATAATAAAAATAATATTACTAATAATTATTATTATAATAATTATTATAATAATAATAATACACATAGCAATATTAATAATATTATTTCACCCATAATAATAATATTAATAATAATAGTAATAATACTCCACCAATAATATTATTATTAATAATAATAATAATCATAATAATATTCTCCCACTAATAGTTATAATAATAGTAATAATATTAATAATTATAATATTCTCCAATATTAATAATATTACTACAATTAATAATAATAATAATAATAATAATAATAATAATAATAATAATAATAATAATAATAATAATAATAATACCACCATATTACTACTATTTATTTTATTATTATATTCACACCAATTCACCACCAATAATCCTCCCATATCAGGGACACCCACCAATCATCATTAAACACACCCCCACCAAAGGGCACACCAACATATAATAATTAAAATAGTAATAAAATGACTAAATAATTAAAATGGGTGTTACAGTACACCCTACTTTTTTCACCTTGTTTCACAAACCCAACTGGTTGTGCAACATAAAATTCTTCGTCTAAGGGGCCATATAGGAATGCGTATTTCACTCCATCTGCCATGTGTGCCAATTTGTCATGTTTGTTAGACCAGTAACCAACCTGATTGTTTTGATCCTAGCAATAGGTGTAAAAACTTCGTCGAAGTCGATTCCTTCCTTCTAAAGAAATCCTTTTACTACAAGTCTCGGCTTGTGTCGAGTTACTTCTCCTTTAGGATTCACCTTCACTTTGTAAACTCATTTCACATCAATTTCCTTCTTGCCTTCTGGAAATTCAACAAGTGACTAAGTGTTGTTGACTTCGAAGGATTATAACTCCTCACTCGTTGCTTTCACCAACTTCGAATCTTTCAATGCCTCAGTTGCATTAACTAGTTCGACATCTGTATAGAAAGCATAGTGTATCATCTCACCTTTTTCATCAACCACATTATCGTATGTAATCACACATTCTTGCAACCTTGCAGACATGTGTCTTTTTCGTCGAGGCCTGCTTGGGCTTGTTTCATCTCTGACTTCTTCTTGTCAAACTTCTCTTTCAAATTCACTAGTTGGTTCTTCACATAAGATTCTCACTAAATTCTTGTTGACATTCTCAGTCCAATCCCATTTCTTAAGCTCATCTATGATCATCTCTCTGTTGATCACTAATTGCTTATTCACTGGATCGAATAACTTGTATCCTCCAGTCGAATGATATCCTATCAGGATCATTTTACTCAACTTGTCATCAAGCTTTCTTCTCAACTAATCTGGCACATGTCTATGCGTTATAGATTCAAACACCTTCAAGTGACTTAGGCTAGGCTTGACACCAGACCAATATTCTTCTGGTGTGATTCCTTCTAGCTTCCTTGTCAGACGTCTATTTAAGATGTATGTTGCTGTCGAAACAGCTTCTCCCCATAATTATTTGGGTAGCTCCTTGCCTTTTAGCATACTTCTCACCATGTCCATGATGGTTTTATTCTTCCTTTTTGCAATTCCATTATGCTGTGGAGTTTAGGGTGGCACCACCTCATGCATAATCTCTTCTTTCTCACATAATGCATCGAAATCTTTCGACGCATACTCTCCACAACCATCAGTCCTCAGAATCTTTAACTTTCAACCACTCTATCTTTCAAACATATATTTGAATTTGGAAAATACCTCGATCTTTTCACTTTTCTTCTTGATCAGGTAACTCCATAATTTTCTACTGAAATCATCTATGAACGTGACAAAGTATCTGTTACATCGAATCGAATTCACCTGGATAGGACCACATACATCAGAGTGTATGACTTCAAGAATTTCCTTCAACTTCCTTCCCGCATCCTTACTGAAGTTATTCTTGTGATATTTCGCCTGAACACATTCTTCACACACTTTGCTTGGAATGTCGATTTCCGGTAATCCTAAAACCATATTTCTTCTCGTCAAGTCTCTGATGTCTTTGAAATTGAGATGTCCAAGTCGATAATGCCATAACCATTCATCTTTGTTGGCTTCAGTTGCAAGGCACTTATGCTCCATCACATTAAGTTCAATCTTAAAGGTCCTTGTTCTGGACTGGGCCCCGGGCTGAACTATGCTGGCCCAGCCCAATAATGTTCCACCAGGCCCTGCCCGGTCCGGGTACCGTGTCGAGCACAAGATCCCCGACATGCTATAATGATCTCCCCGCAAAGGAGAACCGTCCCAACCACACCGAGCAAGAGAATCGCTCGCACGACCAAGCACCGCCCTCCGCGGGTGGTATTCCCATGCCATCGAGCAAGACCCCGGGGAATCTCCCGGGCTCCCCTCCGCGGGGAGAGCGATGTGTCCTGCGCATGTTCTCCACGTGTTCTCCTCCACGGGGACACGTCATCCACCAACTGCCCACCTCCGAAAGAGCAGGTCAACCCACTTTACGGAGTTCACGGAGCAGTTGAACTAGGGCGAAGACCATGTCCTGGTCCTCACTACGCCACGTAAGCCCTAGCAGTCATTTGGGTTGGGCTTGGAGATCCAGCCCAACACAAATGACCGTTGGCCCAGCGCTGGGGTCTCTCTATAAATACCCTCTTCCACAAGAGGGTCAGGTAATTCACTTCTTACCCACTTTCTGTACTTTGCTCTCACTCTGCCCAGCTCCTTACTTTGGCATCGGAGTGTCTTGCAGGTACACCCCCCCTTTCTCCTCCTCATCATCGGTGAACAGGTAGCAGTCCAACAGAGTGTGGCCAGCCCGTAATCCTCTTCTGATTAGGTCAGATCAGTGGCGCCGTCTGTGAGAATAGAAACTTCCCCATTACTCAGAGCAGAAAACCAAAGTTTCACCAGCACTCCACGATCATGGCTAGCCCACACCACGACGATACCATGAACGACTTCGTGCTCAACGCTGCCGCCAACGGAAGCAAGCAGATGGAGACGTCACGTCCGGCGGAGACCGACGAGAGAGACGGCCAGACTGCTTCTCCATCATCTGCAGAACTACTGCGCCAGGCCGACCACCGGCCCCCGAGCCCAGCGGTGTTCCAACCCGTTCCTATCCCAGCGGGAGCGGACCCAACTGTGGCCGCCCTCTTTGCGACCATCAACCAGACGAACCAGCTGCTGTTTCAGCAGAACGCACGAATTGGAGCGCTGAAGCGGGAAGACCCCCCGAGGTCCCCTCCGCGGGGAGGCCAGAATGGAGGCTCGAGGAGTCCCTCACCTCAACCCAGAAATCGCCGACCACGGCTGGAGAGGCCCTGAACATAAGTGGTGCGAGAGCGCACCAGATCCCCAGCGAGACAAGTTCGCGGGAGACGGCAGAACACTTCGGCGATCCCGGCAAGAAACCCGCGCGTCGAACCCCCGGTCAGGAAACCGAGGACCCGATACCAGGTGTCTATCCTAAACGGCTCATCTCCTCCCCAATCACTCGCTCTCAGCGATGAAGACGACTACCGGACTCCGTTGTCCCAGGAAATCATGGTCGCCCCCATTCTCCACGGGATGGAGAAGCCCCCGATGTTATCGACGTACGAGGGCACATCCGACCCAGATGATCACTTGGAAGACATCAAGGCCATGCTCGATTACCGAAACGTCCGAGGAGCTATCAAGTGCAGGCTATTCCCGACGACCCTGAGGAAAGGCGCCATGACGTGGTACAAAAGTCTGGAGCCCGAATCGGTCATGTCGTGGAGAGTCCTGAAGGACCTGTTCTCAAAACACTTCACAACGTCCCGACGCCATCCGAAGACGGAGGCCGTCCTCGGGGCGATAATCCAAGCCCCCGACGAACCTCTCCGAAGGTACATCGAAAGATTCACCCGAGAAGTGGTGCAGGTAACGACGTCAGACGAGATGAAGCGCTACCTAATGGAGCAGGGTCTACGCCACGACTCCAAGTTCTATGAGGCCGTAGGCATACACCGACCAGCCTCCCTACAGGATTTCCTCGATAGAGCCGCGCATTATATCCGATTCGAGGAAACCCAAGCAGCCAACTCCGCACGAGACATCCGAGACAGGGAGGTCCCCCGCGGGCACCGAGATGACGGAGCCTCGAGCCATCAGCGGGGAGGTGACCGTCGTCGGGAAGATCGCCCTCGCGAACAACACGGCCCTGCTGGCCAATTCACGGAATACACGGCCTTAGTCGCTTCCCGCGAGCGCATACTGGCCGAATGCGCCAAAACCGAATTTGTCCAGGGAGGTGTCCGCTTCTCCCGGCCGACGCCCCCCAAACCCAATGTGGACAAATCGAAATACTGCCGATTCCACAGGAGCCACGAGCACGTGACCGAAGACTGCATCCATCTCAAGGACATGATCGAAATCCTGATTAAAGACGGCCACCTAAAGAGATACACCCGGGGGGCGAGGCCCCGAGGCAAGAGGCCCACGAGGCCAAGAAAATCAAAGAACTCCCCTCTCCGGACGGCGACAGAAGACTCCAGGTCGCGCTGTGTGTCAGACGCCCCGAGGACTGGTTCGCGGATAGAGAGTTCGGCCTCCCCGAAGGCCCCGACCTACCCAGCGAGCCAGTCCGACCAACCAGCCGGTGGGAATACTTCGCCAGAGCCATGGTCATCTCGGGTGGCGCCACACGGAGCCTGTCCATAGGATCAGTGAAAAGAAAGTTCGACGAGCTTATCACGAGAAACTCCGGAAAAATGAGCACGCTCGAAAGATTCCTCGGTCGATCCAATCCGATCACATTCTACCTCGAGGAACTCCCCGGGGGATCCTCCAACTCCAACATTCCCCTGCTCATACGGGCGCGGATGGCGAACTTTGACGTCAGGCGCATCCTCGTCGACGGAGGCAGCTCGGTGGACATCATGTACACCCACCTATTCACGACCCTCCAACTCGACGAATCCAACCTTTCCCCCTACGTAGGCTCCGACCTCCAGGGGTTCAACGGGACGACGACAAGACCTTGAGGGTACGTGGAGCTGAAAGTCACTTTCGGAGAAGAGGAAACGGCCAAGGAAATCAGCATCCATTTCTTAGTCATCGAGTGTCTATTCCTCTACAACTGTATCCTGGGCAGAACAACGATAGCAGAACTCACCGCGGTACCTTCCACCGTCCACCTGAAGATGAAGTACTACACGAAAAGGGGGGTCGTGGTAACCCTTAACGGAGACATCGAGGCCACCCGGAGGTGCTTCGAGGCCGCGCTGAAAGGTTTGGACACCATCGCTTCAACAACCAAGAAGGCGACCCCAATCGTAGCACCGAAGAGCGAACCAAAGAAGCTGGTCGGATCTGTGGACCTCGACAGCCGCTTCACCGAGGAACACGATCACGAAACAAGGACCAACGAAGTCAATGAGCAGCCCGCCCACCCGGCACACCCCATCCCGGACGGAGAATTCGAGATCATCACACTCGGGGAAGACAAGAGCAGAACCGTGAAGATCGGCGCCGGACTCCCAGACTTGGCGAAAAGACAGCTGCAAGCCTGCCTCCGCGAGAACGCCGACCTCTTCGCATGGAGCGCCGCAGAAATGCCTGGACTCGACCCCGAGGTCGCGTGCCACCAGCTGTCCATCATCCCGACCGCGAAGGCCGTAGTACAACATAGGCGTAGACAGTCCCCTGAAAAATCGGCAGCAGCCGAGAACGCTATAAAAGACCTCCTAGAGGAAAATTTTATTTCGGAAGCCCGGTATTCAACCTGGCTGTCCAATGTTGTACTCGTTAAAAAGAATAATGGAAAATGGCGCATGTGTGCTGACTATACCGATCTCAATCGGGCATGTCCTAAGGATGCCTACCCCCTCCCCAACATCGACAAACTCGTCGACAACTCCGCGGGCTTCAGGCTCTTGTCCTTCATAGACGCATACTCGGGGTACAACCAGATCTCGATGGCCGAGCATGATAAATAGAGCACGGCCTTCATGACGGCGTCGGGCAACTATTACTACAACGTAATGCCCTTCGGCCTAAAGAACACCGGCGCCACATACCAACGGATGATGAACAGTGTCTTCCGGGGCGAAATCGGCGACATGCTCGAAGTATACATGGACGACATGATCGTCAACTCCCGCACAGAAGTCGACCACACGGCCCACCTCAGGAAGGTCTTCGATACCGCGAGGACATGCCGAATGTGCTTCAACCCGGAGAAATACACCTTCCGTGTCCGTGCAGGCAAGTTCCTCGGCTACTACCTGACCGAGCGTGGGATCGAGGCCAATCCGGACAAATGCCACGCCTTTTCGGAAATCACCACACCCACCACGAAGAAGTCTATCCAATCCCTCAATGGCGTGCTTACCTTACTTTCCCGGTTCATCGCCAAATCTGCCCAGCACGCCCTCCTCTTCTTCAAACTACTCAGGAAGGAAACCACGTTCGAATAGATAGAGGAATGCGAGCAAGCCTTCTGCCACCTCAAACGCATCTTGTCCGAACCACCGGTGCTGACACGTCCCGTGATGGGAGAAACCCTATACCTATATCTGGCAGTGGCTAACGAAGCCGTCAGCGCCGTCCTCATCAGAGAAACCGATGAGGGCCAAAAACCAATCTACTTCACGAGCAAAGCCCTCCACGGTCCCGAAGTCTGATACCAGCTGATCGAGAAAGTCGCCCTAGCCCTCATCACCGTAGCGTGACGGCTCCGACATTACTTCCTTGCACACACCGTCGTGCTCCGCACCGACCAGCCTATCCGCCAGCTCCTCGGCCGACCCGACATGACCGGACGCATGCTGAAATGGTCGTTAGAACTATCTGAGTTCGACATCGTCTACGAAGGCCAGAACGCCATCAAAGCTCAAGCTCTGACCTACTTCGTCGCCGAGATGACCTCTTCACCCGACCCCACCACCGGGAGCCACATTTGGACCATTTTTGTGGACGGCTCCTCCAACTCCACGGGAAGCGGAGCCGGCATCATCCTCGACAACGACGAGGGCACCCTCATCGAGGTTTCCCTCATGCTGGCCTACCCGACGACTAACAACCAAGCCGAGTACGAAGCGTTTCTGGCCGGACTTCGCCTGGCATCAGACCTCGGGGCCAGAGACATCCGAGTCTACACAGATTCCCAACTAGTCGCTTCGCAAGTACAAGGAGAATATCAAGCGAAAAACGACAACCTCGTCGAGTACTTAGCACTTATCACCGAAAAACTGCAAAGTTTTGACTCCACGGAGATTCAGCACGTCCCGCGCGAGCAGAAAACCCACACCGATATCCTCTCCAAGTTGGCGAGCACCAAAAAGCGAGGAGGCCACAAGTCGGTCATCCAAGAAGTCTTATCGCAACCGAGCACCAAAGCGACCACCGCCCCACTCGACATCAACGCCATCGGAAATACCGACTGCTGGATGACACCACTACACACCTACCTCAGCACTGGCCACCTACCAGCCGACTCTAAAGAGGCAAGCACAACCAAGCGACGAGCCTGCTCGTACGTCCTCCTCGAAGGAAAACTATATCGCCGAGGCTTCGCGATCTCACTCCTCAAATGCATCGATAACTCCCAGAGCGCAGCCGTCCTAGAGGAAATCCACGAGGGCATCAACGTGCAGCACCTCGGAGGACGATCCCTGGCGAGAAAGGCTCTACGAGCAGGCTACTACTGGCCCTTGATGCAAATGGACGCGAAGGAACACGTCAAACGATATGACAAATGCCAAAGACACGGGGACATGCACCTCGCCCCACCAACCGAACTCAAATCCCTCTCCTCCCCGTGGCCATTCGTCTGGTGGGGGTTGGACATCCTCGGGCCCTTCACCCAGGGGTCCTATCAGAACAAGTACCTCATTGTGGGCGTAGACTACTTCACCAAATGGATTGAAACCGAAGCCCTGGCCAAAATCACGGCCCACAACATACTCTGATTCTATAAACGAAACATCCTCGCAAGATTCGGGGTCCCGCTCGCCATCGTCACCGATAACGGCACACAGTTCACGGACAAAAACTTCCGCGACTTCGTCACCACGCTCGGAACTAAACACCACTTCACCTCGGTCGAGCACCCTCAGACAAACGGCCAGGAAGAATCCACGAACAGGGTCATCCTTAGGGAACTCTTACGACGACTCAGTGACGCAAAGAGAGCATGGGTCGAGGAGCTCCACGGCGTCCTCTGGGCATACCGCACTACTCCCCACTCAACCACGGGGGAAACCCCATTCCGCCTCACGTATGGAACCGAAGTCGTGATACCGGTCGAGATACGCGAGCCATCCAGACAAACTGAAGCTCCCCTCGACACCGACGACAACGACGACGCCTTACGTGAAGAGCTCGACCTCGTCGAGGAGATTCGCTTAGGAGCAGCCCTCCAGGAAGCCTGGCTGAAACAGCAAGTAGCACTTCGCCACGACAACAAAGTCCTCAAATGCGACTTCCAAGTCGGCGACTTAGTTCTGCACAGAAACCAAAAAGACTCACACGAGGGAAAACTGGTTTCGAATTGGGAAGGCCTCTACCGTGTCCGCGACAAGACGGAGCACGGGGCCTATTACCTCGAAAACCTGCACGGGGAACAACTAGCTCGACCATGGAACGCCGCGAAACTTAAACGGTACTACAGTTAAACACTGCCCGCGACGACCCATCGTCCCGACCACTGGGGGGCGACATGGTACCACCGCACTTCCTCGCGTCTACTAACGACCAGAGAAAAGCAAGCCCTGCCTCTTGTGTATGCGGGCAGAAGGCCTTGCTCGGCGGGGAACACCTCGACCGAGATTCCCCACCGTCGTACCAAAACCGGTAGGACGCCCAGCTCGCGATGGGACGTCCATGCCACGGGGAGAACTACCCCCGAACCGGTCAGGCAACAATGTCGGCCAAACCGGCCAGTTCCCTTCACCGCCAGTAACAAGTTTTGTCGAGCTATTACCCCGGACATACCCAATGGCATACTAACACATGCATATCAAACATATATAACTCAAGCATACAAATACGTGCAGAAATAAAACGAGCATAAACAACATGCAAAAACGAGGCGCACACTTAGACAATTTTCAAAATATATTAATCAAAAGCGGGTACCAGCCCAGTAGTCAACATTACATAAACAAGGGCGCGCAGGCCCGACAAAAAAAAACAAAATACAAAATATGGCGCACGGGCTGAAATACACGGGCACGCAGGCCCAGGACCAATCTAAGTTCCCTCCTCTTCATTAACTCCAGCCTCCACGCCAGGGACGACGGTGCCAGCCTCCTCGGCGTTGGGGTCAACCACCCGGCCATCAATTATCTCATGAAAGGGGCTGATCCCGTCCTCAACGAAGGCGACCCCGAAGTTCACCACCCTGAGCTGAGCGACGGCGCTGTTGAAGCCCGCAGCAAAACCATCCAGGCAGTCCCCTTCCAGCATGCGTATCCTGGCGAGCAGATCAGCCCAGGTAACCAGCAGGCGGTCGTCGTCGGTCTCATCATCACCGGGAAATAGATCGCCCTCGAGCTCCGCCACCTGAGCTTTCGACGCTCGCAACTCCTCCTCGACAACCTTCAGCTTCTCCTCAACGCCACTGCATCTTTTGCACTCGAGGTCAACCTCCGCCCGAACCTTCTCCAGCTCGCTGGTCAGCTGAGTTACTTTCCCTCGGCTTTCCTCCAAATCCTTGGCCGCCTTGTTTAGACGGGACTTCGCGAACGCGAGATCCCCTTGCAGCTTTGACAGTTCCACGGCCGAGTAGCTCTCTTCGCTCAGAACCATCGCCGTAGTAAAAGTCCGCATCAACGCAGCCAAATCCTCAGTCAGGACCTGCCTCCTCGTTGCACGGTCAACGCCCAGAATCGCCTTCACCTCCCCCGCCGGAATGCTGGGCGACCTAGCCCCATGGAAGTAGCTGGGATGCTGGTGACAAGGAGCGATGGGGTAACCCTCCTCGGAAGACTCCGTTGATAAATCGACCACGGGCGTATCCTCCTGAACTCTCGCTCTCTTCGGAACCCCTTGGGAAGTAGGCGACTGGCTGCCGATCGGGGACACCGACGACCCCCTTCCATCTTGCTCTGCAGAAGACTTCCCGGCCAACTGAGCCACCCGCGTCTTCGGAGGGGCAGGGGCCCTCGACATGCGCAGCTTCTTCACTCGCTCCTCGACAGAAGCCATGTTCCTTGCACGATAAAAGAAAAAATAGTCAGTAAAAAGCTAAGGATATCAGGTCGAAAGGGAACGAGGCGGCCACCACCTATGTAACGCAGGGCATCCTCCTCCGAGGCACACTCGAGCAGAGCCTTTGTGTTGATCAGCCTTGCCGTCTCTCGAATGTTTTTGTAACTGTCGAGGATATACTGGTCGTCAGGGGTGACCAGCTTCGACGGCGGTAAGTTTCGCACGAAAGAAACTATCTTCATATAGCTGGCCATATTCTCCTCATCAAGCGTCCCCGCCCGCACGATGTACCCACTTGTTCCCCGAGAATAATGGTCCAGGGACCACTCCACGTGCACCCGGGGCAGCATGACGGCCTCGCGACAACCATCCACTATCCTCTCCCCTTCATAATATAACGAGCGGACCCCTTCGTGCGTGATAGGGCTGACCACGAAAAAACGACTCTTGAAATCTCGGACGGAATCCATGTACGTCCTAAAAAGCCTGTCTGAATGCTTGAATGACACCCAACCATGCCGACCTCCCACCGACTGCCGCTGCAGATGGAAATTACGAAAGAACAGCGGGAGCATGAGGCCGACCTGGAGATATTGGCACACGAGCTCGAAGGCCCAAATAAAAGCCAGGGCATTAGGGTGAAGTTGTGACGGGGCCAGCCTTAGCCAGTCGAAGAGGCCCAGATGAAAGTCCGAAAAAGGCAACCTGAGCCTAGCCTCTTTGAAGTAAAACTCGTACATTGGAAAGCGCATCCGCCCGTATTTCGAGCAGATCAGATGACCTGCCCGGGGGCGATAGACTTTCCAGTTTTAAGGATCCCCCTCTTCCCGGTCTTCCACGGTGGCGTAGGCCCCCGTTGGATCAGAAGCAAAGAAGGAGGGCGTGGTGAGGGGCTCCTCGGCCACTCAGTCTTCGATCGGAACGACGCGCTCGTCAAAATAGGGAACGTCCGGCTCATTGTCCTCGACCATTGTGCCCAAGATGAGCGTAGTCATTAAACACCTGAAAAGCAGAAGGTAACGGTGAATTCGATGACAGAGATCAAATTCACCCTTCCACCGCAACTCAAGTGAAAGGGCGACGAGGACTCTCCGAGCACCGTCCCCGGTGGGTCTGCCCTAACCTACCCCCTCCCCGGTTCCGTATGGCCCGAACTGCAGACCCACCTCGGAGGCATCCGTCAGAATAGACGTCGCTCCCTGAGGCGTTCATCGGAGTAAAAAACGCTCCCCGGGGCATTCATCGGAAAAAGCTACCCTCCCCCGGACATTCATCAGAAAAGACTTCCGTCCCCGGGATACTCATCGGATCTAGCGTTTCTTCCCGGGACATTCATAATAAAAACCCTAAAAAACTATCAAGAACGGAGGAGATTTCGCCGCTCCTCAGGGCATTCAATCGGCCCCGGCCACGCTCAAGAAACAAACAAGAAAAGCAAGAGAAAAAGAAAAGGGAAACTTACTATGGAAAAATCAATGACGGAGAACGCGGCGGCGACAACGGCGGAGATATCGGACGGCGGCAGAACAGCAGGCTGGAAACTTGAGAACCAGAGGGCGAAAAGTGAGAAATGAGCAGGGGCTCGCTCATTTATACCCCTGCACGGGACTCGAAGCTTCACTAGACACTTGAGTACCCTAGGGTAGCCGCCCTAGCAGCCACCCAGAATGCGACACGTGGCGGAAGCAGACAGACGCGTCTCTTCACCTCTCCCCTCCAATACCCGCCTTCGAGCCCGGCCGACCGACGACAATAAACGCGCGTCTTTGCACGGGGAGTCTTTTCCCGGACCAGTCCACTTCCCCGGAAAGACTTCATCAAGTCCTCAGTCCCATCCTCGGAGCAATGACTTGGGAAGCTCCTGTTCTGGCCTGGGCCCTGGGCTGAACTATGTTGGCCCAGCCCAATAATGTTCCACCAGGCCCTGCCCGGTCCGGGTACCGTGTCGAGCACAAGATCCCCGACATGCTAGAATGATCTCCCCGCAAAGGAGAACCGTCCCAACCACGCCGAGCAAGAGAATCGCCCGCACGACCAAGCACCGCCCTCCGCGGGCGGTACTCCCATGCCATCGAGCAAGACCCCGGGGAATCTCCCAGGCTCCCCTCCGCGGGGAGAGCGACGTGTCCTACGCACGTCCTCCACGTGTTCCCCTCCGCGGGGACACGTCATCCACCAACTGCCCACCTCCGAAAGAGCAGGTCAACCCACTTTCCGGAGTTCACGGAGTAGTTGAACTAGGGCGAAGACTACGTCCTGGTCCTCACTACGCCACGTAAGCCCTAGCAGTCATTTGGGTTGGGCATGGCGATCCAGTCCAATACAAATGACCGTTGGCCCAGCGTTGGGGTCTCTCTATAAATACCCTCTTCCACAAGAGGGTCAGATAATTCACTTCTTACCCACTTTCTGTACTTTGCTCTCACTCTGCCCAGCTCCTTACTTTGGCATCAGAGTGTCTTGTAGGTACACCCCCTTTTCTCCTCCTCATCACCGGTGAACAGGTAGCAATCCAACAGAGTGTGGCCAGCTCGTGATCCCCTTCTGATCAGGTCAGATCAGTCCTATTCTGAGACATTGAAGCCTTCAAGATCAACCTACCACTTACGTCGAGAACTCTCATCATTTTGTCTTTGATCGACACCTTGTAGTTCTTTTTGACCTGTTGCCTTATACTAAGCAAATTTCTCTTCATGCCTGGTATGTACAACACATTGGAAATTATTGACTTCTTGCCATCTTTCCTCATAATCATAACATCACCAATACCTTCAGCTGCTAGAGTATTATCATTTGCAAATTTCACCATATTCTTCATTGAGGGCTTCATGTTGACAAACCAATCTATCTTACCAGTCATGTGTGATGAGAATCTTGAATCCAAGTACCACTAACCCTAGAATCGTTCTTCATCTCTTGTTGTGACCATCGGCAACATCTCTTCTTCTTTATGTTTCTCCACTTTGCATCAGTCTCTTGATTCTTCTTCTTTTCTCGACACACTAAAATAGTGACCATACTTCTGACAGTTGAAACATTGTATGTGACTTCTGTCAGGTTTTCAACCACTGGCTCTTTGGTTGCCTTGGTTTCATGGTTTTCTCTGATTCGACTAGTTTCCTACCTACTAATTTTGACCAGTCGAATTGTTGTAGCTTCCTCTACCTTTGTTGTTATTCTAGCTTTATTTTCCTTTTTTAACTGTGCCTGCAAAACCATATCACTCTTCGACTTTTCTGCAGCTCTTTTATCTATCCTTTGTTCATGAGACTCAAGTGTCCCTTGAAGCTCTTCCTTCATCATTACTAACAAGTCTTTCGACTCTTCTATGGATACTACCACGTGGTCAAACTTTGGAGCCAATGACCTCAAGATCTTTGCAACAACTGATATTGATGCCAACACTTCTCCATATACCTTGATTTAATTCACCAATTTCATAACCTTCGTGAAGAAATCTGTTATACTTTCACTTTCTTCTATCTGAACCAATTCATAGGTTCTCTTGTGAGTTTGTAACCTCACCTCTTTCACCTTCTCTGCTCCTCCAAACGACTTCTCCAGAATTTCCCACGCTTTCTTTGTTGATTCTGCATCACTAACCTTTTCAAAATTATTTGGATAAACACATTGATGGATTATAAAGAGAGCTTTATAATCTTTCTTCTTCAATTCTTTGTGTGCAGCCTTTTCTTGATCTGTCGCTTTTTCTACAAGCAGTGTTACTCCTCCATTCACAAGATCCTAAAGATCTTGATAACAGAAAACCACCTTAACATACTTGAACCAATTCTCATAATTATCTTTCTTGAGAATCGAAAGGTTTTCCAGAGAGTGCTCGTTTGGATGATTCATCGTCATCACGATTTTCCTTCCTTGAATAGCAGTCAGAGCTCTAGATACCAGATGTTAGAATTCAACCACAACCTATGGAGAATTCCTATTTAATCTTGATCTGAAGATTTTTATCAAACACGCAATGTTAATGAAACAATTAAGAAAGAAAGAAAGAAAGTTATGTTGGAGAAGAAGATGAAAAATCTGCAGAGTTCTCTCTGCCCACAAACTGTGGAAACTTCTTTATTCACTTACAACTATAAAATGTGAATACAAAATATGAATTGTGTTGTTTACAAAATAAAGGTTTCTCCCTAGTTATAGATTTAGGTTAGCTTGCACCCCAAGCCAAAAGTCCAAAACTAAAAAAGCCTAAAATAGCTAACATTACTAAAATAGGCCTAAGTCGAAATCCTGTGTGAAGCAACCTGCTTCGACACTTCGACGCACACATTAGACTATTCGACTAGATCTTGTTTCTGTTGAGCTACACTGCTTCGACACAAAAAATTACAAATTCAACAATTATTGTGTCAGTGGGATTGGTTTTTTTTTTCAACGTGGATGGTGTTTTTTATTTTTAAAGATTTTAATGAATTATTAATTAATTATTATTATTGTATTAGTGGAAAATATTATTTATTTATTAAATTTTTAATGAATTATTAATTGGTGGAAATTTTGGCAGAAAAATTTAGTAGAAAGAGTTATAGAATTATAATTTAGTATTATATATATATATATATATATATATATATATATATATATATATATATATATATATATATATATATATATATATATATATATATATATATATATATATATATATATATATATATATATATATATATATATATATATATATATATATATATATATATATATATATATATATATATATATATATATATATATATATATATATAATCATGATTTTTTTATGTTTTATTTAGTTTTATAGTGCTCAGTAAGAATTATTTTATTCATTCTGCATCAATTATTTTTTCTTAGCAGTCATTATTTTTAATTTTAAACTTTTTGTTAATAATTTTTCAAAGTCCAAATGTTATATAAAGCGGCAAAGCCATAGTGAGCTAGCTATGCATGTGACAAAGCAATTAAAAGGCATTGTAATTCGTTAAAATCATAAGAATTTTTTATTGCATTCTATATGCTTCTAACACACTGTGTGAATTTCCAAATATGTCCATCGATTTCGAAGATATATCTCCGAACGCATCTTTTTCATACTCAACCAAGATAATTATGAGTTACACCCCATACGTTAAATTAGTTTTATTTCGGAGATATATCTCTGAAATATTTTATGGAAAATATTTTAATTGTTTAGTTCAGTAGATATTCCAGAGATTCATCTCTGGATCTATGGACGGAATTTTGAAATTTCCTGTCACCTTTGCATGTCAAGTATTTTTGGAGATGTATCTCCAAAAATATTTGATATAGCTTTCAGCTGCATGATCAATCCTCCATTGTTGTCATACTTCATTCTCAACTAAACCTTCACCCTAAAAACCCTTCATTCTCAATCTATTTTTTCTCTCCAAATCTTCATCCTTTTGGTTGAACATATCACAGGGAGCAAAATAAGATAGAATTTCAGGTAAAGATTGTTCTTTTCCCTCTGCATTTCTCACATTGATCATCAATTTTTTTCTTAAAAACTTATGTTATGTCTGAAGATGTATCTCTAGAACTTAAATGAACTTGTATGTATTCATTTTTTCAGCCCTTTTGCAGTAGTAGATGAAATAATATTTTGTTATTGTTTTAATTATTTTCAATAGATATGGTGCACTCCGATATTTTTCTGAAACAAATTATTCCGCTGAATGTTGTTTCTCTGAATGTTCAAGGGGTTGTTGTGAAGGCGGTAGATGTTGCTAACGCCTTTAATAACAAGCAAGAGTTTGAATCCCGGGATAAAATGCTCGAATGGATTCGTATGGAGGCATCTAGACTTGGATTTGGTGTGGTTATTGGAAGTTCGGATAATGGCTCGGATAGAAGAAGCTACTTTGTGACAATGACGTGCGAAAGAAGCGGGAGATATTGAACTCCTCTCTGGAATTTTAAAAGAGACGACATTGGTAATAGAAAATGTGAGTGTTTGTTTAAGGTTCGTGGTTACATGTTGGCAAACAAAAGTTGGAGATTTAATACGATATGTGGTTTTCATAACCATGATTTGTGTTTAAAATTAGTCAGCCATCCTAGTGTATGTCGGGTCAAGGCGGAAGAGAATGATTGTATTAGTAACATGACCTTGAATCTTGTTCATCCGAAAAATATTCTTGCAACATTGAAATGGAAGCGACCCGATAATATATCAAATATTAAGCAAGTGTACAACATTCGCTACCTCACAACAAGGCGATTAGGAAGGATAAAACTGAGAGACAACAACTCTTGAAACTGTTAGATAATAACAATTACCTATTTCAGTACTGAACATACGATGATGGAGTTACGATTAGAGATATTTTTTGGACTCATCCTGATTCCATAAAGTTGTTCAAAATGTTTCCTACAGTGCTTATACTTGATTCAACATACAAGACCAACAAGTATATATTTCCATTATTTGAGATGATTGGTGTTACCTCAACTGAGAATACATATTCTGTTGGTTTTTTGTGTTTCTTGAGTGTGAAAAAGAGGACAAATTTACTTGGGCATTAGAGGTGTGTCGGTCACTTTTGAAGGTCCAATGTGAGATGCCTAAAACGATTATTATCGATCGTGATACCATAATGATAAATTCGGTTTCAAAGATATTTCCTTCTTCTAATGCATTACTTTGTAAGTATCACATAACAAAGAATGTGAGAAGTCGTGTTAAACCTGTGGTAGGGACGAAACAAAAAGCATCTGAAGGTGGAAAATTGGTGAAGTCGGGTGTGATTTTGGAAAAAATTATGGATGCATGGAATCGTATAATAAATTCTTCCACAAAGGAATTATATGTCGATTCCATTATTCATTTCTGAAAAGTGTGGGAAAAGTATCCAGATTTGTTAAAGTATGTTGAAACCACAATTCTTGATCAGGTGAAGGAGAAGATAGTTTGTGCGTGGATCGATAATGTTAGACACATTGAAAATAGAACTACTAACAGAGTTAAGTTGGCACATGCTTCTTTGAAATTTTGATTGGGAAATAGTAAAGGGGATTTGTGTAGAGACTGCGACTCTGTGAACCACATGATTTAAAACCAACATAATGAGATACAAACAATATTTGGTCAGAGCATCATGGTTTTGGAACACAGATTTAAAGACAACACTCTATTTTCATTGGAAGAGACTTAGGTTCGATGATGATGAATGCATGGATGACGGAAAATCGAATAAATTCTTCTAATTTTACCTTCTAGTTAATACTCCCCTTGTCTCGAATATAAGCAAAAAAATAAAAAATTTAAAGGTCTTAAATATAAGCAAATATCATCTATAATTATTACATTGAACATCATTTTTTCAAAACTACCCCTACTTTTTTTTCACATTTCTATGTTTTTAACGATTTTCAAGACAAAAAGTAGGGATAAAATTAGAAAGAATGTAAGACTTAAATGTATTTTGATATTTTTCTTAAAGGATGAGTTTTTTTGTAAAATTGCTTATATATGAGATCGGAGGGCGTATCACTTTCATCATTTTTAATACATGATAAGGATACTTTAGTAAAAAAATCATTATCTCTCCTTCATTTATTTCTTTTTCTTAATCTGCATAAAAAAATCAACTAGATCATTCATTGTGAGACGGAGGATGGTCAACCTCCATGCAACGATATTCTCTTGATATACGTCAATATTCCACATGATTAGGGGTGTCAACGAGGCAGAGAATGTGCGGAGGATGCTTCCTCGTTCCCCGCCCCATCCCTCAATTTTTTCTCCATCCTCATCCCTGATCCCCGCTACGGGGGAATATTTTTCTCCATCCCCACGGTATCCACGGAGATCCACAAATTTCAAATCTTAATTTTTTTTTTCGATCAAAATTGTGACATTAGCATTTCATTGTTTTTTTAATATATATATATATATATATATATATATATATATATATATATATATATATATATATATATATATATATATATATATATATATATATATATATATATATATATATATATATATATATATATATATATATATATATATATATATATATATATATATATATATATATATATTTGCATATTTATTATTTTAAGAATTAAAAAAAAAAAACATATTGCATCAATAACAAAAAAATGTAAAAGCAATTGTAGTTGCTAATTATTTTTCTTGTTGTCATGCATAATCTCATAATGCATAGAAAAAATAGCAAATTGAAATTGTCAAATATCCAAAATAAAATACTAATAAAGATCTCACAATGAATAGCAAAATAGAATTGGATGTGAATTTAAAATATTAAAGCAATCACTCAACAAAAATTATAACTGAATTGGATGACTCTTTATTTCTCAATAATATAATAACTTTTTTATTAAAAAAATATATAGTTACATAATTATTATATTTTATATATTATAAATATAAAAAGAATAATTAATAATATGGTCGGATTCGAGGAATTCGCGGCGTAGAAGGTACTTTCCCGAAGAAAACTCCGACTTCGAAACTCCGACACAGAGATCCCCAATAATAGATGCAAATTGACATTCCTACACAGAATTGATAAGTCACTTAGAGCATCTTTAATACATGTTTTTAATAGTTAAATTTTTTATAGTTAACGATGATTATAAAGAATTTGCATTGGAAAAACTATGATATGGCATTTAATTCGCCAACTTTTAGTTTCCGACAATTATATAGCTAACGTATGCTATATAATTTGGACCCACAAAAAATTTGCAATTAATATTTTATTTAAAATAATTAAATTAATGGTAACTTCAGTAAAAAAAAATAATTACAATTAAAAAATATAAAATAACGCGTCAAGTTTTAGTTTTTTATAAGCAAGTATCATTAAAATAAAAACAACTCAAGTCAACTATAAATTTTTTAAATCCTACAAATCACTTTAATCCCACAAAAAATATTTTAGTTTACCTACTTAAAATACTTCCACTAAAAATGATCTTTACATATTTTTTCAATTTAACACTTCTTTATTTATTTCTTTCAACGCAATTCTTCTTTTTCTTTTTTATTAGGTAGATATTTTATTTTTAATAGGTGGTTTTTACTATTTACCTCGTCTTCTTGCTTCTTCCAAGACTCATCATTTTTCTTTCTTCTTTTTTTCAAAATCATTTTTTGAATCTCAAGTGGTACATACCTTATTTTTCATCCTTCCATTTTACTTTTACGTTTTCCATTTTAATACTTCTTCTCCTTCCATCTTATCAATTCTTCTTATTTATTAGCATTTGATAAACATTTTATATTCTCATTTCTGAACATTGAACATTGAATATGAATTTAAGTGTTTTTTCCTTTTTGTAAAACGGTATTTATAAAGAAAAAGATTTAAATATTTTTGAAATTATGGTGTTTATTAGAAGAGATTAATTATTATACACTTGATTGTAAAAAGTTTTACACCGCCGATTCATTATTATCATCCGTTTGCTTTACTTTATAAGTGATTAAAATAAAAATTAAATTCTTCTAAAAATTCAATGGTTATGATTAACTGACAGTGTAAAAGAGTGTAAAATTCTTTTACTGACAGTAGATTTCAATTAAATTTTTATTAGAAATTTTAGATGTATATTTATCATGCATAAAAATGACCCGGCGATGCTATCAAAGATGAAGATGTCAATGACTCAAAAGAAACACGAAGGCTTAAGGCTTGTTCTTCATGTCTCGAGTGTCATCAAAGTAAGAGTAATGACATATAGAGTTATGGTTCAACCAACTTTCAATCAAGTTTATGTGCACGAGATGTCAATGGAGGGTAAGTTTATTAAGTAAATTAAGAATGACTTAAACATTGATGAAGTAGTTATGTCAATATTTTGTTGATAATATATTGTAGACTGTTTTTATGTCTTTAAAGGTTACATTAATTCATTCATATTTTCAGAATTAGTCTCAACCAAAAGGTTGTTATCAATAAAGAATATATATATTTTTGAGCAATAAGTAAATTATCTTTACAATAAATTGATTGTACAGTATATGGCTAGAAAATGTTGATTTGAAGTCTCGAGAGAAACTCAACTTCCAAGAATTAAACCAAACAAGTATGTCAAAATTGAACCTAAAAATTGAAATGTAGGTTTATTTATGAATGTAATTGTTTAATTAAGGATGTTTTGAATTATTTGATAAGTTGCATTAGTTTTTTGATTCAGTTATGCTTAAGGTGTTTATGGAGTGTATTTAGTTTGGGGGATTCTGGATTTAAAATGTAGTGTTTAATCTGCTAAAACAATCTTTTGATGTATTTTGAATTTGGGTTTAAGAGTATTAATTTCGAAGTGTGATTTTTATAAATATTTTAAAACAAGCCACTAGACAGTATCTAGTTTCTATTTTTTTCTTATTTTAATTTTCTTCGTGATTTTCTTCACAAATTCTTTTAAAAAGTACACAAAAAGAAAGTGGTACTGCATTTCTTATGAAGACAACTATTTTTTTAATTAAAAAAAAAAAAGTAATTCTATATACCAGGAGTCGCAATTTTCCAGTTCCACCAACCCTACCCATATCATAATATCACTCAACTAAATAAATTAAAACCTGCATTTGTCACCATGAACACTATCACAACTCAAAAATCAGCTCTCTAACTTTGAGATTTAATTAAAAACAAAAACAAAAAATTACAGCACAAGATATACCATGTTATTGCCGCTTCCTCCTATCAAAAATATACAATACCAATTGTGTCAATTCTATTGGTTTCTTGTTCAAATAAGACAGCAGCAGCAGCAGACAAACTCCAAAAAGAAAGAATTATGTTGTTGATGATAACCCTCCACCACTTCAACTCCTCTTTTTTCTTAAAGACAAATCTACAGTAACAGCATAACGAAGTAACTACATACAGAGACATGAAGTTACAAAAAATAATCTGGTGTCTTTCGTGTGGTGTCAGGCTCAATTTGTCTCGGAGCTGGATCAAACTGCAGAAAATTCTGATCCATATTCTCCCCAATTTCCAGAATTGCAGCCATATTCCCACATCGGTAGCAGTAATTTGGAGCACTAAAAACAGTCACCACATTCTTCTCCTAAAAGAGTAACAATGCAACAGTCAATACATAGAGTTTAATAGGAGTTATCCTAAAAACAGGTATCCTTTGAATGTTAGGTCAGTCACCTGGCACCAATTGTATCCTTCCATCACAAGCTGATGAGCTCTAGATATCAGTGAGAGACCATTTGTATGATTGAACTGGGCAGCTATATCCTGTCCAAATGTATATCCAGCACCGCGTGGAGATATTCCCCAACCACAACGATCATCGGGATCAGACCACAAGAGATCACACATCGGTCCTTCATGCGGAACCTATATTGCACAAACACAGTTTCTCACTTGTCAAGCAAGATATCCAGTTAACCTCTACAGCATGGTTTTAAACATACAGAAATGAAATTCTAGTTGGTCGAAAGATGAGACATCCAAAGAGCCAGAGCAACTGGCAAGACTGAAACAAATACTTAATAGTTGATTCCATCAAAAAGAAAGAAAAATGAGAAGTTCTCATACCATGCTTTAGGGGAGATATCTTTAACTCGAGCATGTTTTGCATAAAATGTTCTTAGTACCAAGATAATTAGAATTTTAAAATCTTGCGAGTTAAAATATCCATTATATATTACTTCTCATGCCATGCATTAGGGGGGAGGGGATATCTTTAACTCAAGCATGCGTTGCATAAAATGTTTTTAATAATTAGAATTGTAAGCTCTTGCCAGTTACAATATCCATTTAGTAACACACAAACCTCCTGTATGCGATCCAAGGCGCGGATATTATCCAGTGTATCCAAAGATGGTGAGAGACCTCCATGCAAACAGAAAATCTACAATGAAAATGGATGTTAGACACTGGTTAAAAGAAGTCAGAGAAACATTTTTGATCATGTTTAAGCTCAAACCTGACTCTCAATGAGGGCGGTCAGAGGTAAATAATCAAACAAGTCAGTAAAGAATTTCCAGACATTGGCATTTCCATACTTTCTTAAGCATTCATCGTAGAAGCCATACCTGAAAGCAGGGGAAGGATATGATTGAAATGGTAAGAAAACAAATAAACAACTTTAAAATTTAAAAAGAAAACTCTTTTCATGTTTCTTCTGTTCAAAGATTAAGTGTTCATCTTTTACAAATTTATATCCTCCCAAACCAATAATAAATTGGCATTCACAAACATAAATCACACAATTCACATCTACACTCTACACATAGCACATTCACTCATACACAGTACAACCTAGATGTAATGTTTCGCTTATGCACCCCATGGTGCCATTGGAGTATAGTCACTACACACTTAACAACTCTTTCACTAAAGTGTAAAAATTGACTAAAACTAAATCCACAGCATCACTTAGAATAGTGAGAAAGATATAGAAAAATAAGAATGTCATACTATGATTACAATAATCAAGTTGTGGCTCCTAACCTAAACCCCATTGAATTTTGCAACGAGATAGATGAAGCAAATGATGGGCAAAGTTCTATAACACCGACCCAATGAATAGAGAAATTGGAGATGCTCATCATTAACTTACTCTTAAATTTCAAGCAGCTATTATCATGAAATTTCAGCTTTTTTTAGGTCCATTTTAATTGTTTTAGATCCATTGAGACTTCAGCTTAAACATGATAATTTTTACATCCACATATATCATTGAATAATTCGAGAAGAAAGTGTTCTTACACTTGAGTAATTTGACGGGTCTCATGATTTCCCCTGAGAATTGTAATTCTATCTCTATAACGTACTTTCAGTGCCACCAAAAGGGAAACAGTCTCCACTGAATAGTACCCACGATCTGCATAAATTTAGCCAGCATTATTACAAGATTGTAGTGGTTCCCGCAGATGCAAATACTCTAATCAGAACATAATTAAAAGGAGTATACCAATAAAAGGATGACTATGGCCAAAGTTGGCACCTTATTAAATTTGAATCTTGTAACATACTCAGATATTGAAGTTTAATTTCATTACCTTCCCTCAAAACAGCACATTATAATAAAACTAATATATTATACCTCAGTGCAGACAGAGCAATCACTTATGTCTTTTTTATGCTATCAGCAGTATAGACACAATGACAATCGATATTAGGAAACTTAACTTCACTCTGACATTTATCCTATAAAATTCTCTCATAGAAGTTTCATGTTCATTGTCCATCAACAGTTCAATGAACAATATTTCCCTTCTGTTATCACTCATCACTCTTATAACTCACGAGCTTAAAATATTTAAGAAAATCACAAGTTCACAAATAGCAAGATTGTTTACATTTATTCAACTTTTTGGCTCACACTTATGTCTCCACAGTTCTTAATTGTGTTGCACACCTTCCCCACCCTAACTCCCAAGGTGTGATAGTAACCATGCTCCCATAAACATGAATTGCATGTCCAATTCCAAAGCAAAAATTCTATCTTACATGGATAACAATCATTCCAGCAGAGAAGAAGGAGGATGCCAAGAAAATCAAAAAGGCAAGTTTCACCAAACAATGCTTCTTTAAACAAATAGCACATAACTAAAACAAGGAGCTGAAAAAATGAGGCTAATTTAGATTTCAACAGTTATAGCAATACTGTAAGTTATAATACAATATGAAGCCATGACAAAGATACAATCAAGATACGGTAAAGATTTTTCATGCAGTTAATAATACAATATAAAGCCCAGACAAAAGATACGGGACGAAGATGAGTTTTACTTTTTCCAAACAAACTAGTGCAACACCCCTATAAAACTAACTACTAAGCGATGTAAATATCAATTCTAACCAGCTGAAACCATATCAATAGCTACACAGCAAATATAACAATTTTAGACAATCACTCCAATTTGTCAAACAAAATATAATCCTCTAAAAACAAGTAGTTTCCATTTTTCGGAAAACATCATAAACAAAATGCTTTCCAAAAACGGAAATCAAGAAATAAATCAAAAATACCAATATTCTAACATCAAATCCAACACCTCGCAATCATCAAAAACCAATAAAAATAAACTCAAATTACAACACACCACCAATAATTGATCTCAAGAACAAAATCTTAACAAAACCAAATATAAAACCGTATATACATCAAACTCATCTCATAAAACCAATAATAGACAAAAATTAGAGAGAAAAGGATGTGAACAAGCGAAACTAACCTACATAATCTCCCATAAAGAGATAATTAGTATCAGGCGCGTTTCCTCCTATCCGAAAAAGCTCGATGAGATCATAAAACTGACCGTGAATATCACCGCAAACCGTAACCGGACACTTCACCGGTTGAACGTTCCACTCTTCAACCAGAATCGCCCTCGCCTGATCGCAAAGCGCCTTCACATCTGCCTCCGGTAGAGGCTTGCACTCCATCAGATGCTCGATCTGCCGATCCAGATCCGCGTGAGACGGCATCGTTTTCGCTCAAAATTCTCAGATCTGGAAACAGCTCCAAGATCCTAGATCGATGCTTCCAAAAGATCGAACGAAATCAGAATCTATAGATAGTCGTTAAGCCGACCGGAGAAGAGTCGGCGACTGTGACCGGAGGATCGTCGGGGAAGATGATATTCCGATGCGAAACGATGCGTTTTGGAAATGGTTTCTTTATATTATTGGATCTCTTCTCAATCATTTCATTTCGCTCTCTTTTGCTATGTTGTGTGTTTTGTTATTTTTTTTTCTCTTTGAATCTCGGTTTCTGGTAAAAAAGAATGAAAGAAAAAAATAATACTACTAATAACAAGAAGAAAAATTCAAAACAAAAACGAATTTTTAATATAAATATTTGTTTTTTCTTTTAAGTTAATTTATTTAATTATTTGTGAATAGAAGAAAAGAAGAGGAAATTGCCGCGAAGGTGGGAGAGCCAGCCAGAACTAAAAACATGAAAGCTATATGAAATTCAAAATGAAATCTACATTGTCACTCTTTTTAAATATAAGTGAACTATCGGGACATTCTATATAAATCTACTCCTATTTAAAAGGTATATTTTATTATTATTATTATTATTATTATTCAAAAATATTTTGAATGAAATAGTAAGAGTGTCTTTTAATATTCAATAATATTAAATTTTTTAAGAACTAGTTTTATATTTTTGTTGTGCATTAAATATTTTTTATATATCATACTAGAGAATCATGATATTTGTGCATTAGTTGATAGCAATTATTTTGGGTAAAAAATAAACAAAGCATCACATAATTTTTTTTTTATGAGTGAACTCAAATAAAATTAATATGATAAAGGTCTAATATAATTATAGTAAATAAGATTTAAATTAGTTTGTTACAAACTTTATCTTTAACATTTCATATATTTGTAGTTGAGTCTTGATCTGACCTGATCAGAAGGGGATCACGGGTTGGCCACACTGTGTTGGATTGTTATCTGTTCATCGGTGATGAGGAGGAGAAGGGGGTGTACCTGCAAGACACTCCGATGTCAAAGTAAAAGGAATTGGGCAGAGTGAGAGCAAAGTACAGAAATGGGGTAAGAAGTGAATTACCTGACCCTCTTCGACACAGCGAGGAACTGCCGAATGCGCTTCAACCCGGAGAAATGCACCTTCGGCGTCCGCGCAGGAAAATTCCTCGGCTACTACCTGACCGAGCGTGGGATCGAGGCGAATCCGGACAAGTGCCACGCCTTTTCGGAAATCACCACCCCCACCACAAAGAAGTTCATCCAATCCCTCAACGGCATGCTCGCCTCACTTTCCTGGTTTATCGTCAAATCTGCACAGCACGCCCTCCCCCTTTTCAAACTACTCAGGAAGGAGACCGCGTTCGAATGGACAGAGGTGGGTGTACATGATGTCCACCGAGTTGCCTCCGTCAACGAGGATGCGTCTGACGTCGAAGTTTGCCATCCGCGCCCGTATCAGCAGGGGGATGTTGGAGTTGGGGGATCCCCCGGGGAGTTCCTCGAGGTAGAATGTGATCGGATTGGATCGACCGCGAAATCTTTCGAGCGTGTTCATCTTACCGGAGTTGCTTGTGATAAGCTCGTCGAATTTTCTTTTCACCGATCCTATGGACAGGTTCCTTGTGGCGCCGCCCGAGATGACCATAGCTCTAGCAAAGTATTCCCACCGGCTGGTTGGACGTACTGGCTCGGCGGGTAGGTCGGGGCCGTGGGGGAGGCCGAACTCTCTGTTCGCGAACCAGTCCTCGGGGCGGCTGACGCACAGTGCGACCTGAAGTCCGTTGTCGCCGCCGGAAGAGGGGAGCTCTTCGACTTTCTTGGCCTCGGGGGCTTCTTGCCTCGGGGCCTCACCCCACCCCCCCCCGGTGTATCTCTTTAGGTGGTCATCCTTAATCAGGATTTCGATCGCGTCCTTGAGATGGATGCAGTCTTCCGTCACATGCCCGTGGCTCTTGTGGAATCGGCAGTATTTCGACTTGTCCACATTGGGTTTGGGGGCGTCGGCCTGGGGAAGCGGACCCCTCCCTGGGCAAATTCGGTTTTGGCGCACTCGGCCAATATGCGCTCGCAGGAAGTGACTAAGGTCGTGTATTCTGTGAATCGGCCGGCGGGGCCGCGCTGTTCGCATTGTTCGCGGGGGCAATCTTCCCGATGGCGGTCACCTCCCCGCCGCTGGCTTGAGGCTCCGTCATCTCGGTGCCCGCGGGGGGCCTCTCTGTCTCAAATGTCTCGAGCGGAGTTGGTTGCTTGGGTTTCCTCGAACCGGATATAATGCGCGGCTCTGTCGAGGAAATCCTGCAGGGAAGCTGGTCGGTGTATGCCCACGGCCTCGTAGAACTTGGAGTCGCGGCGTAGACCCTGCTCCATTAGGTAACATTTCATCTCGTCTGACGTCGTTACCTGCACTACTTCCCGCGTGAATCTTTCAATGTACTTTCGGAGAGGCTCGTCGGGGACTTGGATTATCGCGTCGAGGGCGGCTTCTGTCTTCGGGTGGCGTCGGGACGCTGTGAAGTGTTTTGAAAACAGGTCCTTCAGGATCCTCCACGACGTAATCGATTCGGGCTCCAGACTTTTGTACCATGTCATGGCGCCTTTCCTTAGGGTCGTCGGGAATAGCCTGCACTTGATAGCTCCTCGGACGTTTCTGTAATCGAGCATGGCCTCAATGTCTTCCAGGTGATCGTCCGGGTCGGAGGTACCGTCGTACGTCGAGAGCGTCGGGGGCTTCTCCATCCCGTGGGGGATGGGGGCGGCCATGATTTCCCTGGACAAGGGAGTCTTGTAGTCATCTTCGTCGCTGAGAGCGGGTGACCGAGGGGGAAATGGGTCGTTTAGTATAGGCACCTGGTTTCGGGTCCTCGGCCTTCTGACCGGGGGTTCGACGCGCGGAGGCCTGGTCGGGATTGCTGCCGCATTCTGCCGTCTCCCGCGAACTTGTCTCGTCGGGGATCTGGTGCGCTCACGTACTACTTCTGTTCGGGGTCTCTCCATCCGAGGTCGTCGATTTCTGGGTTGAGGCGAGGGACTCCTCGAGCCCCCAATCTGGTCTTCTCGCGGAGGGGACCTCGGGGGGGACCTCCCGCTCTAGCGCTCCAATTCGAGCGTTCTGCTGAAACAATAGCTGGTTCGTCTGGTTGATGGTCGCAAAGAGGGGGGCCACTGTTGGGTCCGCTCCCGCCGGGACGGGAACGGGTTGGAACGCCGCTGGGCTCTGGGGCCGGCAGTCAGCCTAGTGTGTCGGTTCTGCGGACGACGGAGATGCAGTCTGGCCGTCTCTCTCGTCGGTCTCCGCTGGGCGTGAAGTCTCCGTCTGCTTGCTGCCGTTGGCGGCGGTGTTGAGCACAAAGTCGTGCACGGTATCTTCGTGGTGTGGTCTAGCCATGATCGTGGAGTGTTGGTGAAACTTTGGTTCTCTGCTTGGAGTAACGGGGAAGTTTTCGTTCCCACAGACGGCGCCACTGATCTGACCTGATCAGAAGGGGATCACGGGCTGGCCACACTGTGTTGGATTGCTATCTGTTAACCGGTGATGAGGAGGAGAAGGGGGTGTGCCTGCAAGACACTCCGATGCCAAAGTAAGGAATTGGGCAGAGTGAGAGCAAAGTACAGAAATGGGGTAAGAAGTGAATTACCTGACCCTCTTGTGGAAGAGGGTATTTATAGAGAGACCCCAGCGCTGGGCCAACTGTCACTTGCGTTGGGCTGGATTGCCAGGCCCAACCCAAGTGACTGCTAGGGCTTACGTGGCGTAGTGAAGACCAGGACGTGGTCTTCGCCCTAGTCCAACTGCCCCTTGATCTCCGGGAAGTGGGTTTGGCCTACTCTTACGGAGGTGGGTAGTTGGTTGGTGACGTGTCCCCGCGAAGGGGGAGCACGTGGAGAACGTGTGAAGGACACGTTATCCTGCCCGACAGGAGACCGGGGGGCGCCCGCGGGGGACAGGTCTTGCCCGCGGAGGGCGGTGCTTGGTCGAGCGAGTGAGTCTCCTGCCCGACGTAGTGGGGACAGGTCTTCCTCGCAGGGAGACCTTTCTTGCTTGTCGGGGACCTCGTGCCCGACGCGATACTCGGACTGGATAGGGCCTGGTGGAACATTATTGGGTTGGGCTCGCATGGTCAGCCCGGGGCCCAGGCCAGAACAAGACTCATCCAAAATCACTCAAGCCATTTTGGAAAAGATCGTAATAAGAATTAAACTTTATTTGAATGTACTTCATGTGATCTTTTATCTTTTCTTTAAAAATTGATTTGTCTGAAAAATAAATCTTCAATTCATTAAGAATGCTATCCATAACGTTTTTTGTCGTACTATTGTCAATTTTATCTCCCAATGTTTGTTGATGCAAATATGTATTAAGCAAAACATCATACATAACAGTTATCCAATTGCATGTTTCTAAACTTTTGAGTATTCTCGATTCTTCAAACTTGCTTCCATGTCTACTATTGAAAAACCTAATGAAAAACATAACAACTTATGCATGAATTAAAATGTAAAGATTTAAAACACTAAAATTCAATCCACAAATTACAAATAAAAAATTTAATTCAAAAATTACAAATTTAAATCAAAATAAAATTCTTCAAAACATCGTTCATAAGAGTAACAACTCATTAATGATAATTTTAATAATCTAGTCATATAAAACTAGCAATATTATCTCTATTTGGCTTTCCACTAATTATATTGTCATTGTTTTCTCTTTGATCTTTGTGACCCTCTTGAAAATCTTTTTTATTTGTAAGCTCGTCTTGCACCTCAGCTATTAGAGTTTGATTGGTGTCTCCACCCATCAAATGATTGTGTAAAATATAACAAGCAATGATGATTTTATTTTGAGTTTTAATTCAAGTGTAGGCTATGTCGAAGTTTGTAAAATTGGAAATATTTTCTTCAACACCTCAAATTCACATTCAATCGACATTCATAATGATGAATGTTTATGGTTGAATAACTCACGAGGGTTTCAAGGTGGATTTCTAGAGTATTCTTGTAAGTGGTATCATCCTCCCCTATACAGTGTGATGAGACATGATTTTAAAGGAAACCCTACATCATCCAGATAATGTTTTTCTAAAACAAAAATAATGATTTTATTAGTTTAGCTATTCTAAATGATTACGCAAATATTTTATATTATTTTTTTATTATCTTGTGGAACTCTATGATGGTACGCACGTGTTAACGCAATCTTAATTATTCTTGAGTCAAATGTCGTTCCTTCCTATCCAACCAAGATATATTTAAATTTCAAGTCAAATGAGCATGTACCCAATACATTTTGTGTGGGATAATCTTTTCTACCATGGTATCTAGGTGCAAATTATATAGGAACTTTAACACAAACATGTGTACAGTCAATTGCTCCAATACAATCCTGAAATTCAGTTTATATGTTAAAAGTATACAACAAAACTAATCAATATTTGTAGAAGACGCAATATTTGTTTACCTTAAAATACGAGTAGAACTTATGGTTGTTAAGTATTTGCGGAGGCACTTGTGTTCTATCAGGTTGTTTTAAAAATTTTCCCTCCACCTTTATCAAAGCATTTAGTACTATATGGAAATGGCAACTAAAATTTTCACTAAAGCGTTTAAAAAAAGAAGGATATCACACAATTTCTAACATTATATCCTATTATGTGAATAAATTTTTCTATTTGTTCCCCGATAAACGCTCTTCGTGTATGTGTAAGTCCACCTTGATCTCGTAATAAGGTGCATAAGTTTAAGAAAGTTTTCAGACCCATACGAATGATATCGTAACATTGTTCACTTCCTACAATATCTTTCATCAACTCATTTCTAACTTTCTCTATTTACTATGTGATTATGTATGGTATTTGAGATCTTCTACGTTGATTTTTTAGAGAACATATATTAAAACAATAATAATAAATACTTGAACAATCCTCATTTAAACCAATTTCATATATTTTATTCTTATGTCTTTATTAGTTATCTATAACAAATTAAATAATAAAATTAATTTTAATTATAAATTTATATACAAATAAATTAAATTAAAAAAAAGTATAATAAATCAAACATATGCAGTATCAAAATTTTATTAGTAGAATGAAGAATTAAACATATATACTAATTGTGTAATAAATCAATTACATGACCAAATGTATAATAAATCAAACATATCCAGTATCCAAATTTTATTAGTAAAAAAAAGTATACTAATTATTAGTTCACTTCAACCAATAAATCAATATCAGTAGAATGAATAAAATACAAAACACATGTATGCAATATCCAAATTTCAATTGTTACTTCACTTCATCCAATTTTAGTAGAATGAAGAAAATATAAAACATATATGCAGTTTTCAGAATTTTACAAAAATACGTGCAATATAGAATATAAAACTCATCTTCAACATAAAATGAAATGAATAAATAAAATATAAATTGCAGTATATAATCGAGAAAATATATAAATTAGGAAAAACAACATTATACATATTTTTCAAAAATTGAAAGAATAAAGTGTGGAATGAACATGAAAATAAATTAATATTTTTTTATTTAATAGAACACATAGATAAACATACGTGAAAACAATATGAAGAAATATGGTGTACCTTGACAGGGTTGAAGAAAGATATACTTTTTTCAAGAAGAAGGTTTATGAAGGAGAAAAGTTGCAGTGTGGAAGAAGAATATCACATTAATTGAAATAAGGAGTAGGAACAGTTAATAGAATTGAAAATTTTGAGGATAAAATTATAATTGTGTTGTTAATTTATTCAATTCCATTTGATACACTCCAATTTGGGTGATTGAAAAATGAAATGAAATAATGGTATTTGATGGAATGGTTCCATCACATTCCACTCATTTTTTATTAAACATAAAAATGGAACATGACTCAATTTTACCCCATTCCATTACATTCCATCTCTTTTATCAATCCAAACATACCCTAAGGGTGTGATCATTTTTAATTGACATGCAACTTAAAAGTAGGCATGACAAAATAGACATGATAACAAGGTTGGGCGGAGAAGCATTAACAGCTCCGCCTCCGCCTTCTTATATAACCCTATTGTCTCAACTCTAAGCTTAGTATAAGATAACAATTAACCACCCACTCATCCCCCTCTGCTATTAAAAATTAGATTTATTTCGCATTCGCATCTAAGTAAAATAGTTTTCCCCGTTAGATTTAGAGTGGGGCGGTTAAGTTTAGTCGGTATCAATTTTTTTTCCCATGCCTACTTACAAAACTTACAAATCACCGTATAGAAACTTTTATGAAATTTTAAAGGTAAAAGATATATAACTTTAATGTCATTATTAAGTAAATATATCATTATTTCTAATGTAGAAATGCGAGAATATATTTAAAAAAAAACTTTATGACAGAGATTAAATATAAGATCAATCATGCAATTAAGTCAAAATATAATATATTTATTAATTATGTAAATTATTTTTAATCTCTAAGTTACATTATCTTACAGTACTACGAAAATTTTCTATTACCACAAATGGAAGAAGGATTTTATTACAGTTAAAGGTATGTGGTAATTGGTAATGAATGGTGTGATAGTAAGTGCCCTATTTTCTACCACAGGTTAGCGGCTATTGTAAAAAACAGAATAATGTGTCACATTTCACCACAGTTGGAATGTCTAGTCGTAGTGAAGTGTGGCATGGTCAGGGTTCAATATCCAGTAATAGCATTTTAGCATTTTAAAATGGCATGTCACTCCATTTCACCTATGCATGTGGAGACATATATGTTGGACAACATATGAAATGTTTGGTCGAGTGAATGTGAGATACTGCAAAGCACCTGCAAGGCTCCGATAATTAGTGGGCTCTTCAAACGGAACACCCAATGAGACACTGAGTTTTTGTTTGGTGTCAACGGGGGTGGCAGAGGTTTGCAAGATGACATGTTGGCCCGATCAATGATCTTTGCTGCATAATTGTTTTTGGAAAAGAGACCACATGTATGTCTTGTTATTGCAATGCCTAAAAAATAGTTGAAAGGGCCTAAACCATTCATGGAAAATTCAAAAGCAATGAGCATTATGATGGACTCTGAAAATCATCAGTGGATGTGGTGAGAATGGTGTCATCTACATATAGAAAAATGTATGCCATGCATGTTCCTTTGTGATAGATGAATAAGGAATGGTCGGTTTTGCTGTAATGAAAGCCTATGGTGGAGACATAGTCAGAAAATCATTGGTACCTCAATTAAGAAGCATGTTTGAGGTCGTATAGTGATTTTTTTTTCCAAAAGCCAAACATAGTCCGAATGAACAGGATTGCGGAAACCCATGGGCTGATGCATATAGACTGTTTCATAAAGATATCCATGTAAAAAGGCATTTAAGACATCTAACTGATGAAAGGGCCATGATTTTGATAAGGCAATGCTGAGAACCTCCCGGATAGTTCCTGGTTTCACCACAGAGCTAAATGTTTCATCACAATCTACTCCAGCTTTTTGAGACCTGCCATCACCAACAAGACGAGCCTTATAACGCTCAAAAGAACTAATAGATTTCTTTTTGTGATGAAAAATTCAAATACAGCGAATAATATTAACATCACAAGGTCATGGGACCAAATCCTGCATCTTATTTTTAATAAGAGCATCAAATTATTCTTGCATAGAAAATTTCCAATGTGGACAAGGATAAATATGGATGTTTTTTAAAGGGAGAGGGTAAAAGGTTATTGGCTGAGGCAGATAGGTTGAACATGTGTTTGGGTTTTGAAATGCCATACATGTTGCATGATGTTATGGTCTTTGCGGGTTGGTGACTTGGTTGGTCATTTGTTGGAGGTGGGTCGATTGGGATGATGGTGTGTGGAACATGGTTATGTTTCGGGGAAGTAGTTTGGGTTGTGGCTAGAGGATTGGCTACAATGGGTTGCAAAGTTTTTTTTTCTAGTGATGTATGCGAAAAGGATGTAAAATATCATCTAAAAAATTATATACAGTATTAGAGGGTAAATGTAGCTTAGTAAAACAAAATTGAGTTTCATCAAAGACTACATGCCGCAAAATAATTATTTTTATGTTTGACAAATCATAACATTTATATCCTATGTGATTGGATGGGTATCCCGAGAAAACACATGTGGTAGAGCGAGGTTGTAACTTATGGATATTGGTAGAAAGAAACAGTGGATATCATAAACATTCAAAAATCCGAAGGTGTGTATAAGTGGTATCCCGATGATACAAAATATAAGTAGGTGACTTGTGATTCAGAGATTTATGTGGGAGAATATTTAATAAATAAGTTGCCATTTGAAGAGCATGATTCCAAACACAAGGTGGGCATGGAAGAATGGATAATGATAGTGTGAACCATGTTATTTATGGTGCATATTTTTCATTCTGATTTACCATTCTGAGAAGAACCATGCGTGTAAGAGAAACGAAAAATAAGACTATTAGCATCACAATATTTTCTAAAAGACTCATTGTGAAATTAGCGTCCATTATCGCATTAAAAACATTTGATGGTTTTATCAAATTGAGTTTTAATGAGAGAACCCAAGGATGAAAAAATATATTAGACTTGTGATTTTTTGCTAATAGGAAAAGTCCACAAAAAATTAGAGTAATCATCCAAAATAAAACATAATATTTATGCCTAACAGTGCTTAAAATATGAGAAGCTCATAAATCGCTATGCATAATATCAAAAAGCATTAAAGTATGATATTGAGAAGCATAAAATATCAATTTAACATGTTTCTCAAAAACACAACAGTCACAAACAAAATTTGAAATCAAATTGTTACAACCAATGAACTTATTTTTGCTAAGAGATCGCAAAACAGATGAACCTGGGTGTCCTAAGCGATGGTGCCATAAACTGGAAGTAAGAACTGCAAAAGTGGATGGATGGGAGGCTAAATAATTATTCGTAATAGGATAAAGATCTCCAATACTATCACATCTCATTAGTGGTATACGTCGCAACTGCGAAAACGGCCGGCGAAAACAAACAGAAGAGTCGCTACCGAACGTAATTTATCTCAATAAGAGGGAAAGGAAACGGTCGAAGAAAACCTAAAAGAACGGGAAAAGACAAGGTAATCGCAACCAAATCTTGGGTTCGGGAGTCGGTTACGCAAGGGGAAGGTATGAGGACCCCTCACATCTGTTGTATTCAACGAGATCCATGCTTGTTGTCTAAGTAAAGGGTGAGTTATCTAAAAGCTACTGCTAAATGGGGGATGAAAAAAAGACTTGATGGGACATCGCCACCCTATGCCTATGTATTCCCTTGCACAATGGAAAAGTCAGAGTCAACGTAGTTTAGAAAACTACGGGTGATATGGGAAGGTTGCTTGCCAAGACATCGTCGTCTTGTACATACGTATCCTCATTTGGTATGAGAAATCAGAGCAAACGTAGTTCAAAAAACTAGGCCACTGGTTGGTTAATTTTTTTTACGAGCGACGTTAAGTTCTCATTCCAGCAATTGGGGTCGATGCCTGTTTGCGGTAGAATGGAAAAATAACGTACTTTTTTCTGAAAATGATTTGAAACAACAATCCCGAAGGATAAAAAGATTTGAATTTGGTTTAACAGTTTTAATGAAGTTAATTGAATTTGTTTGAGATTCACGTGAGGAGAAACCCCTCACTCATTATTTCCCATATACTTAAGGCTCATGGCGCACAATGTTCATCATTCTTTATTAAGTGTCTTAAGATTGTTTGGGATGAGAAGAGAAGACACAAAGGAAGACACTAAAGGGAAAATGGAAATCTTAATGTTATCATACAAAATGGTCCTAATGTTAGGATGAAAACGAAATCTACCTAATGTTATCATACAAATGATGGACCTAGAGTTGAGGTAAAAGGAACTATCCTAATTGTTATCATGCAAAGGATTGAAAGCCTAATGTCTCTCATATTCCCATCTTAATCAGAAACTAAGAGGGACTAGAAATCCTAAGGGATCATGTGAGCAAGCACAAGTAAACACATTCTGCAAACCCCAAGAGAAGGGAGGGAGATGCAAATGTTGTTTCTCACAAGGGTAAGGGTAGAGCTCAGTCCCGTTATCCTCAACAAGTCTCTACAGTAGATATCCCGGTTGCAGCTCATCAGCAAGGCAATGTTCAACGACCTTATGCTGCCAGACAAAGAACAGCTAATAGGTAGTTTGTGAATCCTCTTATGCCGTATTTTCAACTGTTACAACGGTTGCTGCAGTTACAATTGGTTCAGAAGAGGACCTTAGCTCCTCTCACGGGTCCGCCGCCTGCTGGGTATGATGTGAACGCTCATTATGATTTTCATTCGGGCACTCCAAGGCACGATATTAAACATTGCAAAGCTTTCAAGCATAAAGTACAGGACTTGCTTGATTCCAAAGCTATTAATTTCACCAATGAGGGGCCTAATGTGACTCAAAACCCGATGCCGAATCATGGTGCGACTAGAGTCAATGCCATTGTTGACGGTGAGGAGTTGAATCTGATAACTGATGTTGAAGATTTGAAGACCCCACTGGGTTTTGTGAAGGCTTGTTTGTTGAATAAGGGGGTGTTCCCTGGTTGTTCTGCTGACTGCTCAGAATGTGAAGGTTGTTTGCAATTCGATAAAGTTGTTTGCAATTCGATTGAGGGTTGTGATCTTTTGAAGAGGGGTATTCAGAGAATGATTGATGAAGGTTGTTTGCAATTCGATAAAGTCATGAAAGAAGATGTCGTGAAAGAGGTGAGTAATGACGGAAATGAAGTTGCCGCGATTTCTATTCCATACCGGACTATTAATATTTCAGCGCCTACTAGGCCATCTCCGGTGACCATTACTATACCAGGACACATGCCGTACGAGAGCACTAGAGCTATCCCATGGAATTATGGGGGAGAGGTGTTCTGTAACGGGCAGAAGCAAGAATGAACTGAATCTGCAAACGGAAGTTCGTCGGTTGAGAACATAGTGGGCGCTGGAGGTATCACCAGAAGTGGTAGGGTCTTCTTTCCACCTGAGGTTAATACTGATAAGAATGATAAAGGTAAGCGTAAGGTTGTGACTGAAGAGAATGTTCAACCACCAGTTGGTGTTGATGATCTTTCAAAATATGCGGAGGAATTTATGAGATTAATTCGGAAGAGTGACTACAAAATTGTGGATCACTTGAATCAAACTCCTTCAAAAATTTCTATCCTGTCATTGTTGATGAGTTTGTAGGCGCATCGCAACGCTCTACTGAAAGTTTTGAATGCAGCGTACGTACCCCAGGAGATTTTTGTCAATTAGTTAGAAGGGGTAGTCGCTCATGTGAATGCCGATAATGGATTCAGTTTTACCGATTTGGATCTGACTCCTGTTCGGAGGAACCATAACCGTGCTCTGCATATATCGTTGGAGTGTAGAGGATCTCTGATGTCACATGTCTTGGTTGATACAGGATCATCCCTCAATATGCTTCCGAAGAAGGCATTGATGAAGTTGGACATTCAGGGTTTGTTGTGCACGCCCAATGATCTGGTGGTAAGAGCTTTCGATGGATCAAAGAGATCAGTGTTTGGAGAGATCACGTTGCCTATTCAGATAGGGTCGGAGATCTTTGATGCAACTTTCTATATTATGGATATCTAGCCAACATACAGTTGTTTGCTCGGTCGGCCTTGGATACATGTTGTTGGGGCAGTTACCTCAACGTTGCATCAAAAGCTGAAATACATGGTGGAAGGAAAGATAGTCACGGTATGCGGTGAAGAGGATATTATGGTTAGCCATTTATCATCCTTCAAGTACGTAGAAGTGGATGGTGAGATCCACGAAACGCTTTGCCAGGAATTCGAAACAGTTCAGATTCAGGGGAAGTCTCCTGTAGAAGCCAAAGGCCTAGAGGTTTCAATGTCGTCGCTCAGGGAAGCCCGTGCTATCGTAGAATCCAGCTCGTCTCAGAAGTGGGGCCAAGTTCTTGATGTTCCTGTCAAGCAGGACAAATTCGGCCTGGGATACAAACTCTCCATTTCTTCTCAGATTCCGAGATACAGGGGACCTGTGCAGTTCACCAGCAGTGGTGTGATATTCGACAGGATCAATGCCGTTGAAGATGATGAAGGGGACAGTGACTGCGACATGGATGCATGGATCCGTCCATGTACTCCTGGCTAGAAGTTGTGCAACTGGACTACCAAAGAAGTCATTTATGTTACTGCTGCAGAGTAATGTTCATTGTTTTGATTATGTTCAGTCCTGTGTTCTGCCCAAGACGTAGTGACCCATTTGTGGGGCCTTCTTGTTATTTGCAATTTATCATTAAATAAAAGACTTTTCGCATTCAAATTTTGTGATCCCTGTTTTTCTTGTTTTTTTTTTTGCATTTATACTTAACAGAAAAATGGCAATGTGTTTTGTTTGTTGCATCGCATAATAAACATAACATCCTCATGCAGGTCTTTTCTATCAGATGCCATTGATTCAGGTTCAGCTATGACTTTTATAATCCCATTTATCAAGTTGAAGATGAGACTGACAAAGACTGTGAACTACCCGAAGAGTTAGCCAGACTTCTCAAGCAGGAGGAAAGGGTCATTATGCCTTATCAGAAGGATATTGAGATTATCAATCTGGGTACCGAGGATGACAAGAAAGAAGTTAAAGTAGGGGCTGCATTGGAAGACAGTGTCAAGAGAAGATTGGTTGAAATGCTCCGTGAGTATAAGGATATCTTCGCTTGGTCTTACCAAGACATGCCTGGGCTGGATATAGATATTGTGGTACACCGGTTACCTCTCAGAGAAGAATGCTCGCCAGTCAAGCAGAAGTTGAGACGGACAAGGCCTGACATGACAGTCAAGATCAAAGAAGAAGTTCAGAAGCAGCTGAATGTTGGATTTCTTGCTGTCACGAATTACCCTCCATGGGTCGCTAATATTGTTCATGTGCCTAAGAAGGATGGAAAGGTCAGGATGTGCATAGATTATCGAGATCTAAATAAAGCGAGCCCGAAAGACGATTTCCCTCTCCCCCATATCTATGTGTTGGTTGATAACACCGCTTAGTATTTTGTGTTTTCGTTCATGGATGGCTTCTCTGGGTATAACCAAATCAAGATGGCCCTAGAGGACATGGAGAAAACTACTTTCATCACACTATGGGGAACTTTTTGCTATAAGGTGATGCCCTTTGGATTGAAAAATGCAGGGGGGCCTTATCAGCGGGCAACGGTCACTTTGTTTAATGATATGATTCATTATGAAGTGGAAGAATATGTTGATGACATTATTGCAAAGTCACAGACGGAGGATGGACATCTGGTTGATCTTCTGAAATTGTTCGAAAGGTTGAGGAAGTTCAAGCTGAGGCTGAATCCTAACAAGTGCACCTTCGGGGTGAGATCTGGAAAATTATTGGGTTTCATTGTCAGTGAAAAGGGTATTGAGGTAGATCCTGCCAAAATAAAAGTTATACAAGAAATGCCTGAGCCGAGAACGGAAAAAGAGGTTTGTGGTTTCCTGGGGAGATTAAACTACATTGCAAGGTTTATATCTCATCTTATGACCACTTGTGAACCAATATTCAAATTGCTAAGAAAAGATAAAAAGGTCAGGTGGAATGAAAATTGCCAGAAAGCATTCAAAAGAATAAAAGAATATTTACAGAAACCTCCAATACTCATGCCTCCAGTTACAGGGAGACCACTGATCATGTATCTCACGGTTCTTGAGAACTCAATGGGATATGTGCTCGATCAACAGGACGAGTCAGGTAGAAAAGAGCACGTCATCTACTACCTGAGTAAGAAGTTCACTGATTGTGAGTCGAGGTACTTAATGCTGGAAAAAACATGTTGTGCACTCGCCTGGGCTGCTAAGCGTTTGAGACCCGTACATGTTAAACCACACAACCCTGTTGATTTCAAAGATGGATATGATCAAGTATGTATTTGAAAAACAAGCACTCTCCTGAAGGATTTCCCGTTGGCAAATGGTGTTAACAGAGTATGATATTCAGTATGTTTCCCAAAAATCCATTAAGGGAAGCATCCTGTCGAAATATCTTGAGGAACAGCCGATCGAGGATTATCAGCCGATGAAGTTTGACTTCCCAGATGAGGACGTCATGTTTTTGAGGATGAAAGACTGTGATAAGCCTTTACCTGACGAGGGTCCTGAGAGAGAATCTCAGTGGAAACTAGTTTTCGACGGAGCGGTTAATTCATATGGTAATGGAATCGGTGCGATCATTACTACTCCTCACGGTTCTCATATACCGTTCACCGCTCGATTGACATTCGCTTGCACCAATAATGAAGCTGAGTATGAAGCTTGTATTATGGGTTTAGAAGAGGTCGTTGATATGAGGATTAAGAATCTGGATGTATACGGTGACTCAACGTTAGTCGTTAACCAAATCAAAGAAGAATGGGAAACTCGTCAGGCCAACCTGGTGCCTTATAGAGATTATACAAGGAGACTGCTGCCTTTCTTTGATAGAGTTGATTTTCATCATATGCCGAGGGCTGAGAATCAGATGGCGGATGCCTTGGCCATGCTAGCTTCGATGTACAAAGTGAATTTCTGGAATGAAACTTCTGCCATCACCATCATGCGTCTTGATAGACTTGCTTTTGTGTTTACCGTTGAGGAAGCATCTGATGGAAAGCCTTGGTATTTTGATATCAAGCATTTTCTCAAGACTCAGGAGTACCCATCTGGGGCATCCAGTAAGGATAAGAAGACTCTAAGGAGGTTAACTGGAAATTTTTATCTGAATAAGGACGATGTGCTCTACAGGAGAAACTTTGACATGGTCTTGCTGCATTGTGTTGATGAACTTGAAGCAAACCTGTTAATGGAGGAAGTTCACGAGGGTTCATTTGGCACCCATGCCAATGGACATGCAATGGCTAAAAAACTGTTGAGAGCTGGGTATTATTGGATGACTATGGAATCTGATTGTTTCAAATACGCCAAAAAGTGCCATAAATGCCAGATTTATGCTGATAAGGTGCATGTGCCACCAACTCCTCTGAACGTGTTGACATCTCCTTGGACTTTTGCTATGTGGGGAATCGATATGATTGGAAAGATTGAGCCAAATGCTTCTAATGGACATCACTTAATCTTGGTTGCGATTGATTACTTTACGAAGTGGGTAGAAGCAGCGTCCTTTGCCAATGTCACGAAGCAGGTGGTCGCCCGATTCATGAAGAAGGACAACATTTGTCGTTATGGAATTCCGAAGAGAATCATTACTGATAATGGTTCAAATTTGAATAACAAAATGATGAAGGAACTGTGCCAGGGTTTCAAGATTGAACATCATAATTCTTCTCCATATCGTTCGAAGATGAATGACGCTGTTGAGGCAGCTAATAAGAATATCAAGAAGATTGTGCAGAAGATGGTTGTGACCTACAAGGACTGGCACAAGATGTTGCCTTTTGCTCTTCACGGTTATCGTACTTCGGTGCATACATCAACTGGGGAAACTCCTTTCTCACTGGTGTATGGTACGGAAGCGGTCCTGCCATTAGAAGTTGATATTCCTTCTTTAAGGGTTTTGTCGGATGTAAAGCTTGACGAAGCTGAATGGGTGCGAACCAGGTTGAATCAGCTGAACTTGATTGATGATAAGAGATTGACAGTCATTGCGCATGGCTGGGTGTACCAGAGTAGGATGAAGAAGGCCTTTGATCAGAAAGTGCGTCCTCGGTGCTTCCAGACGGGTAATTTGGTGTTGAAAAGGATCCTTCCTCCTCAGACAGATCACAGGGTAAAGTGAACTCCTAACTATGAAGGTCCATATGTGGTAAGAAGGGTTTTCTCTGGCGGAGCCTTATTACTATCTACCATGGATGGTGAAGATTTTTCGTTCCCTGTGAACACGGACGTGGTTAAAAAATACTTTGCTTAAAAGAGACCCGCTGGACACAAAAAGAAAATTCCAGGCAAAAATGGGGCATCCTGGAAAACCATAAAAAAGAAAAAGGTTCGGGTAAAAATTAGGGATAAAAGGAAAAAAGAATGAACCCGCAAAGTTGAAAACCTTAAAAGGAGACTTTGGCAAAAATGGGTATCCCGGTGGATTGAAAAACCGAATGGGCGATCCAGGCAAAAGTTAGGAATTTAAAAAGCAAGTGATCACGGTCCGCGTTCGATCTGTAAGCTTGTGAGTAGTTTTCTCGAAGGAAAGAGATTAGTCCAGTCAGTCTTGTCAGAAGACGAAATACGGGGAATATCGAAGACATACAGGTCATAGCCGAATCGACACATGGTGGTTGTCTGTCTCCATATTACCGACATCTGTATTTTATTTGTTTTCTTGTTTTTGAGCAATTACCTCTTTTCAAGAATTGCATCTAATTTGTAATTTGCCTATTTACAGGCCTTTCATCAATAAAATATTCACTTCAGTCAAAGAGCTTTCTTTTTCTTGTTTGTTTTACTATTTTGTTTGCGAATTGTCTGTTATTTTGGTAAACATTACAGGTAGAAGCAAGAGGTTGTACAGAGCATAACGAAAGTGATGACTTTGCTTGTGCAGCAAGTATCATGGATGGTAATTGCGGTAACCATTTCACATATAGAGCATTTCTGGTGTCTTTCTTTGTTGCAGGTCAACAGGGTTGTCCTCAGTCGAGTAAGATTTCCTTATCCTCAACAGTGCAAAATTGCAGCAAATGGCAGTTGTTGTCAGTCGGGAATTCTCAGCAGGTTAAGTATGATACTTCCGGCAGAATGGATTTGTCTCCAACAGGTTAAATGCAGTCAGGCATGAGCAACGACGAGGTTTGCTTCCCCATAGCAGAGATTTTGCTTCCCCCAGTGAAGTGGTCGTCTCCTCTCTCCGACAGAGTCGTATCCCCGGCAGAGTCTGGTTATCAAGTTTGAAATGTTGTATCTCTAGCAGAACAAAGCTTTATCTTCGTGAGAAAGTGAGTCCCCAGCAGGGTGGAGTTTGTTCCCAGCAGAACAAGGTAGAAGTGGTTCCCTCAGAGGCAAGATGGTTTGTAAACCAGTTTTCTTCTCCAACAGAGGCAACACCGGTGACGCCCTTTCCCAACGGGGTTGATGGTCAGGATTTTCGCCAACAGAGTGTTGTGTTGATTCCCTCGACAGAGTAAGTGGTGGAACAGGAGTGTGGGATTTTCTCCCCAGTAGAATGGCGTTCCTGGTTGGAGTATCTGATATTTCTCAACAAGGCAGGTTGATGTTGGATGTAATCCCAAGCAGAGTGGATTTTTCTCCCTAAGCAGGATGGAGTTTTCTGGGATGCCAGTCAGGGCTAATTTCCCGAGCGGAGCAAAGTCAATCTCGGCAGTTGGCCGTATTTCTCCCGCAGGGTCAGTTTTCTCAGCAGAAGGGGTGTGATTTAAGCAGAGGGTTGCTTGTGTTCCAGCCAAGCTGTTCAATTCCCCAAACGAGTTGTATTTCAGCAGGATATGATTTGATCCCCAGCGGAGTGGATTTTTGTTCCTGGAGGCCGTTCAGGGCTTGTTTTCCCAGTAAGTCCAGTTTGCTGGCATGTGCCAACTCTCCCCGGTAGGGTTGTTCTCTCTCCCCGGCGGAGTGGGTATCTTTTCTCCCTAGCATTTATTTTGCTGGGGTTGGTTCTTTTGCATTTGCATTTTGCATTAGCATCCTTCCAAATGCGTAGCATTTCCATTTCGTATGGAGCATTACGCCATTTTCAAACATACGCAGGTGAAACATAAGCCAGGTTGTTATCTCTTTGTTTCAGGTGTTTTCCCCGGAGAATTAATCTTTTTGCCCTTGGTATCCAGACCATTGTAGCTTTTGGTTAACCTGCGTGGTATCCAGACCCCGGCTTACGGTATTCCTCAGCAGTATCATCGGATTTCAGCTGACTATGTTGTTTTGGGACTCATTTGGTAGTCAGACCATGATGAGTGTTTGTGATGTATGTTTATGGTCGTCGAGTACCTAGACTCTGGTTAGTCCCCAGTTGTTGATGTTTTCCTCTCTCTGTTGAGTACCTAGACTCTGGTAAGGACAATGGTGGTATTCAGACCATGGTGATGTCAGACGTGTGTTCTTTGTCCGTTGAGTATTCAGATTCCGGCAAACCTCCGATTGCAGAAGCGTGTTCCTGTGTCGTCGAGTATCCAGGCTCCGGCAGATTTCATTGATTCATTTTGTTCGTGAAGTATTCAGACTCCGGCAATTTAAGATAGTACTCTTAAACTCACATGGTATCCAGACCATGGCAGCTCCCGCGTGGTATCCAGACCCCGACTTGTGTTATTTCTCCCCAGCGGTATCGTCTGTAACACCCCCTTTCTATACCCCCAAATAAACAAATAAATCACTTAACCACTTATTGAAATTTCGTCAGAGTAAATTTAAAACATGGTAAAAAAAAGGGGCATGTCACACATACATGAAAATAAAACATGCAACACCTGCTCAAATAAAGATATGTAACAATGGGGTAGCTACAACATAGGAACTTCGTCGTTACACCCATGTCTCAATATTTAAAATTAAAGTGAAAGATTAAAACATTTGAATCACTTAAAACATGTTATCATATAAATACATAATTCAGTTTGGTTCACCATATCATTCATGTTTTCTAAAACATTATCAGCTGATACATTTACAAATGTATCACAAAAGGATGCTATACAATCCTAACTACCCGGTGCTACATATCAGAGCTGACCGACAAAAGAATGAAGCTATACTTCACAAAAAGACCTCCAGCAATCCTAATCTGCAATGCCTCATAGAGCATTATAAAACAGCAGAAGGGTGAGAAATATTATCATAATAACAATGCATATAATCATGTATATATAAATATAGACATAAAAGTATACATATTTCACATTCTCACCACATTCATCATAATTTACTCATATACATCGTCATATATACACACATATATAATCCAAGCATAACGTCATATACACTTTCATAATTTCAATCAAATCCACATAAACATACACATTATGTTTAATTCACTACAAATCATATAAACATATACAATCATGTTTATTCATCAATTCACAATTTCACATTCGCAACTCTGAAATCAACAATTCATGCTCATAAGCATACTTTCATACAATAATCACATTTTCACAACTCTCAATTATGCAAGTAATGCACATACGCATATTACACAATTCTCACCATACTTCATCATAACTCATCATACACTTCACATAACATATATATATGCAAATATGGACAATCATCAACATATCCATAATTCTCAATTACACAAGTCATGTACATACACCTATGCATAACTTCATATAACAATCATATATTTATTCCATGAGACTCAATGCAACTCAATGCAACTCATGCCATGTCGTACCAACACTTGTTATCATTTTTCGGTTTTTACATTTAAACCAGGTCCGTTCCCTAGACCGATAACAACAAAAGCCCGTTCCCTAAGCTTTCAAACCCCGCTCTAGGTTTGGGACAAGTCACTAGCCTCCACGAAACTAGCAAACATTGCCTCTTGACTAAATGATGTGTATGCAATCAACAATCAAATACACTTAAGACCGTTCCCGCGTCTTAATCCCACGCATTCTCAAATAATTCATCACATAGGAATTATATCACATGATTGCACACACAACATATTCACACCATCAAAGTATTTATACTTTAAATTATCATCATCATATTTATCAAACAATGCACACATATCTACAATATGTTCTCATGAATTATTCACACACAATCACAAGTAATGCACACATATTCACAATATGTTCTCATGCATTCTTCACATACAAACAATATGCATATATTTGTCAAAAGACTATATTTCATAATCGATTCCACCATCTAGGATTCACGCCATACGGCTACCCACAGCATATCATATCACAACATGCACAAGCTATACGTTATATAACAAAAGTATTCTGCACAATAACACATCAATCACACACATTCGCGACGGTAAAAATCAACACAACAATATGTTTTCAATTTTCTGCTATAATTGAACCAGGTACAGGCCTCAAAGACATTTTTTCTAGAAAGAGCATCTCGTTAACTTACCAACGCTTCGAACGGGGGTCAAAACCGACTTAGGGTTCAAGAGTTATGAATTTTCAAAGTTTTCCGAAAAACCAGAATTTTGCCTAAACACGGCTACGGGATTTTGCATTTTTCGCTCGAAAATCCGACCGATTCAATTCTTTTTTTCGAAACAAACACATACCTATACTCACCTAACATATATCAGTGAATTAGAACCATTAAACACGATTTCTATGACGTCCGATTTCCACTCAAATCTCAAACCCTCAATTATCCAAAAATGTCAAAACTCACAAACTCAACCAAATTCAATCAAACGAAATCAAATAATCACGGCTAAACATTACCCGACTAAACTATGCAATTTATTTTGAATTCTAACCGTTCAAAACTCGATTCTACCGATTAAACCATTTATGCCCTATAATGAAAAATGGAGGAAAAACACCCAAACAAACTCAAACAATCCATACATAATCACATACATTGATAAGATAATGATATTTCACACCCTTACCTTGATTAAATCGGAGCTAGAAGTTGTTCTTGAGCTTTTCCAAGTTTTTCCTTCTTCTCCTTCTCTTTTCTCCTCTTTCTCTTTCTTTCTCTATTCTTTCTCTTATGTTTTCTATTCTTTTCTTTTCTCTCCAATTTCCCTTATATATCCTTCTCTTTCCTTTTCCTCTACTTTCCTTTTATATCTTTCTATTTTCTTTCCATCATAATTCTTCTCAAAATATCTACCAATTCATTTTCTCATAAAATATCTCATCTCATCATTAATTAGAGAATATCTAGTAAATCCACATTATTCTACCAAATAGAATAAACCAGTTAAATCCATTAACTCATATAATTGAAATAAATCCAATTAATTCATTTAAATCAAATAAATCACATAAACCAATTAATTAGTACAATTAATCAATTATTGAAAATTGGGCTGTTACATCGTCAGACGTTGGTGGGTGATATCTTGGCAAACTCGGATGGTATTCAGGCCATAGTGAATGTTTCTTCGTCCGTAGAGTGTTCAGGCTCCGGTCAATCTTCGTTGAGCGTCCAGGCTCTGGTTATTTCGTTGAGTGTTCAGGCTCTGGTCAATCTTCATTGAGCGTCCAGGCTCTGGTTACCTCGTTGAGCGTTCGGGCTTTGGTTATTTCGTTGAGCGTTCAAGCTCCGGTTATTTCGTTGAGCGTTCAGGCTCCGGTCAGTTTTGTCGAGTATGCAGACTCCATTGAATTTCCAATTCGGGTTGTATTGCTTTCTCCGTCGAGTATCCAGGCTCCGGTCAACTTCTGTCGAGTATCCAGGCTCCGGTAAATCCCTAGTGAAGTCGCTAATTCCGTTGAGTATCCAGGTTTCGGTTGTAGCGTCGAGCATCTAGGCTCCGGTTTTTGTTCATTGAGTGTCCAGATTTCGGTCATTACGTTGAGTATCCAGACTCCGATCAGTTTCATTGAGCGTTTAGGCTCCGGTAAATCTTGTTGGTTATCCAGTCCGTTGAGTACCCAGACTCCGGTCATTACGTCGAGCATTCAGGCTCCGGTTCCTTTATTCGTTGAGTATCCAGACTCTGGTCATTGCGTTGAGTGTTCAAACTCCGGAAAATTTCGTTGATGCATTATGTTCGTTGAATATCCAGATTCCGATGATTTGAAGTGTTACCCTTCAGCCGATAGGGTATCCAGACCATGGCATGATTTTTGATGGGCGTGTTCATCGTGTTATGAACTCCCCTACAGATTTACTTGGTTAAGTTTCTCCTTGTCTCAAAGCAGAGTCATTTGTTTAAATTTCTCTTGTTTCCCGCCAGAGTTGCTTGGTTAAGTTTCTCTTTTCCTCAGCAAAGTATACAGATGGGTATCAGTTCAACTACTTTTGGAGATTTTTATCCACAATCTGAGTTTGCAGTTTATTTCTGCAGGTGGAAAATTTCGGGTTCTCTAGTATTCAATCGTCTTTTGCTTTGATTGTTTGAAAGTCGATGCTCTCATCCCTTTAGGCTTAAGTCGATTGAATAGGGGCAGCTGTAGCACCCCAAAATTTTCCTTTTCGTTTTAACCATAACTGGCTTTTGTTTCTTTGCATTTTGCATTTTTTTGCACATCATAGCATTTTTTCTCGAGGCATGGGATCGAGGTATTCATGTGGCTCAGGTTCATTTAGGCGCAAAAGACTGAACAGCGAACAACGAGCATCAGAGGCTCGGGCATTTATTTTTCCCAGCGGTCAGGCGACCGATATTATTTTTATTTTGCAGGAGAACAGCAGTTCAGAAAGCAGCATTCAGGCTCATGTCAAGCATTTTCAGTGCTAATGTTCAAAAGTGAGGCTCATAAGCTAAACAGAGCTCAAAACAGTTAAGACAGGGCAAATTGACAGGTTTTCCCTCCAAAAGGCGCCAAATTCAAAATTCAAAGGTGTTAATCGGTTAACGCATATGGTTAACCGGTTAACCAATGCAAAACTAGCCCAGATTCAAAGTTTCAGAGGTGTTAACCGATTAACCTATATGGTTAACCAGTTAACCAAAGCAGATTTTGCCTTGCACGTGAGATTTCAAGCAATTTTCATTTGGGGTTCATTTTTGGCCTTTGGAAATTCAAATTTTGCATGTGGGAAGGATCTAGAACCTCTTTAAAATTCAGATTTCCCTCCAAATGCCCACTCCTCATTCCAAACCTTGATTTCTAATCCAGATTCCCAAACCTAGCTTTGGATCCAAACCAAGAGAGTACTTAAGTGATTTATTCCAAACCAAAGGATCCAATTCTCATTTCACACATTCATTTTTCAGAACTGATCAGAACTCTCTCTCAATTCTCTCTCAATTATCTCAACTTCTCCATTTCCAAAACCCTCACTCAAAGCTCTTCATCATTTGGATTCATTGAATTTTAATTGAAATCAATGGATTCTTGAGCATAAACCTCCATTTATCATCATCATTGGATTAATTTTCATAATCAATTTTCGTGCAAATTGAGATCTGATTTTGGAGCTTAAGTTGGAAGTGCTTATTTGGAGTAATTTGGCTTAAAAGTGTTTGATCTTCATTCCTCTTGCAAGAATTATTGTGGATCTTGAAGTTTTCCGGATAATCTTGTTTGGATCTGCTCAAATTCAGTTGATCAACATTTACCGAAGCAAATCTCCGCTTCGAAGGTTGGAAATTCTAGATCCATAGCATTTTTGAGCTTATTTGCATTTTCATGATGATTTTCATATTCGATTGAATTTTGGTGGATTTGAATTGTGATTGTGTTGTGTAGACATGTTTGCATGTCTATTGGTTTTCTGTTTGCAGGTGTAATTTCGTGCGTATTTGATAAGCTGATCTTTTGGATCATTTGAATAATTGATTTTGTGTTGAAAGTGCTTTTTCTGCTGCTGTTTTTGGCCTCTGTTACAGTGTTAATCGATTAACGCATATGGTTAACCGATTAACCATTTCAAACTTTCAAAATTTTTTCTAACATTAACAGTGTTAATCGGTTAACGCATATGGTTAACCGATTAACCTGTTCAAAATTCCAGATTTTCCAAACTTTTTAAGGTGTTAACCGATTAACCCCAGGGGTTAACCGATTAACACTGTAACAGTGGGCCTGTTTTGCTGTTTTTCTAGGTGTTTTTGCTTACCGTTTCATCTCAAATCATCATAGATCAGTGTGATGCATTAGGGATGAAACATTTCTGGATATATGTCGTTGTTTTGATTGTTTAATCGAGACTTCATCGACATTCGTGTTTTTCCACTTGAATGCATGCTTACGGATGTGGTTCAAAGTGATGATCTCTTGCATGTTCGTTTGCTTTCATCTCTTTTGCGCTTCCTTCATGTTTGCATCATTCTTGCATCGCTGTTGAGGTCGAGACGAGCTTGTGGTGGCTGCTGCCCCACACATTTTTTCCTCCCTCCCACCATTCTAAGTGTTTTCTTCGTATATGCATCTTCTACTTATGATTGATCCTTCCTTTGTTCTTCTTGTGCTTCTTGCCATGATCCCCATAGGGTTCCCAGTCCTTCCGTTTAGGATGGGAGTAGGAGAGACATTAGGTGTTCAATCCAAGCATGCTAACATTATGGTAGATGTTTCCCCTTTTTATCCAACTTTAGGACCACTTTGCATGACAACATTAGGGCTGAGTTTCCCTTAGACCTTTTGTGCGTCTCTCTTCTCATCTCAAAACAATTCTAACTCATCTAATAAAGGTGATAAACGTTGCGCGCTATGAGCCTTAAGATACATGGGGAATGATGAGTGAGGGGTCTCCTCTCGCTTATTTAGAGTGTTAGTGTACGTCCCGTTTGGGCGCGATACATGACGCATTTGCCTCCATGTCATAGTATTTAGTGCAACGTGAATCACAAACCGAATTAATTCACTTCACTAAAAAACACAAAACAAAATGCAAACCTTTTTTCCTTCGGGATTAATCAGAAACCTTTTTTTTTTCTTCAGAAAAGAGTGTTGTTAAGCTTCGGCTCTACCGCAAACAGGCTTTGTCCCTAACTGCTGGAACGGAGGTTCCCCTTTTCTCCCGTAGTTAGTCGAACTACGTTGACTCTGACTTTCCCATTGCACGAGGGAATACGTAGGCACAGAGCGGCGATGCTCTGCCGAGTCTCCTTTTTTTTCTTTTTGTCCTGCAAGCATGTAGCACAAATAGTTTAAACACCCCCTTAGATAGACAACAAGCGTGGATCTCGTCGAGTATGACGGACGTGAGGGGTGCTAATACCTTCCCCTTGCATAATCGACTCTCGAATCCAGGACTTGGTTGCGATGACCTTGTCTTTCCCTTTTTCGTCAGGTTTTTCCGATCGTTTCCTTTCCCTCTCTTTGGGATAAATAACGAAAGGTGTCGACTCTTCTGTTTTCCTCCAGGTGTTTTTCGCAGTTGCGACAGGTTGGTTATGACTTCAAGGAGGCCTTGAATTCCATGCTGAAGAAACCCTATGATGCCGACATTGTAGCCAGTGACCTCTTTTCAAAATCAGTCATGAATGGAAAATTGAAACCCGTTGATAGAATCTTGCAGTGGATTGTTTCACACATCATGCATCCCAAGAAAGGTGACTACTCTCAAGTGGATCAAGTTGAGGTTCACTTGGTCTACATTCTTAAGAAAAAGATCAAGATTAGCTGTCCTCATTATATTGCTAGTCGAATCTACTCACTGAAGGATTCTGGTAGAGGAACCGCTTTGTCATATGGCTCATTTAAACAATCGGTTCTCAATAATGCAAACATCATTGTTCCAGATATTCCTTATACATCTCTAACAACTGATCTAGAGTTATGTCAAAAAACTCTGACTATGATGGGGTATATCTAGGATTTGAAATAAAGACGCTATAGATTCAATATTAAGTCCACTAGTTCTCGGTTAGAAGAATCTGATGAGAGTGATGAACATGTAGAAGAAGAAGACGAAGAAGAAGAAGAAAAAGATGGACATCATATGGAAACTGATGACCATAATGATAGTGGTTGGCTAGACCAATCACCCCACTTGGTGCATAATGATAACCAAGGATGGGGTGCCTGGCAACTCACTGGATGGACATTATTGGGTGACAATTACATGCCACAAACGTTGAATTGGGATCATCAAGAGACCCCAAATTGGAGTTATGTGCCTTCATCTTCTCCGGGTCCCCAACAAGACAACGATGAACTCCTTGATCTGATGAGGAGCATGCAGCTTAAACAGCGAACCTTCATGTCTGCCCAAGATGAGCGGTTCTCGCAATTGCAAAACCAGTTTCAAGCTCACATAGAAAACTTCAACTTCTTTACATCAGCTGTGATTTGTAGGATTGATGGCATCGTTGAAAGTGCAGCGGGACAACATCGTGTTATCACTAGCATCTTCAACACTCTCAATTAAGTTGTTTTGGAGTATACAAAATAGGATGATGCGCAACTACCTCCACCTCCAGAATATTCCTTTCGCGGGCGAGGCCATCACTTTAGGGGGAGGAGACCTTGAGGCTGTCTTGAACATCTCATTGTGCATCTCATTTCATCTTGTGTTCATTAACTTCTATTGTAGATTTCTTATTGTACTTGCTTGCTTGCTTTATGAAGACATGATTAATGGTTGTTATGTAATAGCGAATATTTTGTTCTTTTGAGTGTCTTTCTATTTATCCTCTTATATGCCTTCATTGACTGCATTATATGTGAATGTTTGTTGATGCCTAACCTGTTGCAAATTACTTGAATATGATTATCTCTTTATATAATATGCAATACATTAACCTTTATCTTCTTTCTTTTTGATGTTGTCAAAGGGGGAGAAGAATATCAAGCAGAAACATCACTTGTATAAGACTTATTGAACATGCAGATCGTGTATAGACAAATTCATGGAGTAAGGGAGAGGATGATACAATGCATTGTACACCAAGTTTCTACTGTTTTGCCATCATCAAAAAGGGGGAGTATGTGAGGGCAAAGTTCCTCATACTTAGCTATACTTGTTTTAATGATGTCAAAACTTACATAGGTAGAAAAATGTACTTTGGACGGTATCATCATGTCGCATATGCATACCTTATTTCTCTTGCGTCAAACATTGGTCAAAAAACATGTTTAGGTACATATAGAAAAAGTATAATATGTGTTCCATATAGGTTTGATCATGTTAGTCTAGCTTGCAATATGGTGGAGTATCTTAAAAGTAGCTAAATATATGGAAAAAATGCATTTTTGCATATTCTGAGTCTTTGAGTCGACTCAAAGACTGTTCTGGTCGACTCATACATAAGTCATTTTTCATGGTCTACTCTTAGGAGTGTTTGCATCGACCCTCTGGTCGACTCATACTGTGTTCTTTTCTGTTTATCTAAATTTGTATCCTTTGCATCGACGCATGACCTGTTTCGGTCAATGCGAGGTGTTGTTTTCTGCATAATCTGAAAACCGAGAGAGCTCAGGTCGACCCTTCCCTTTCTATAGGTGGATCGCTCACGTTTTTTTCACTAAAATTCTGTTATGTGAAACTGTCAAAGTGTTTGTTAAGTTGATTAATTGTTTTTTCACTTGTATATATATATATATATATATATATATATATATATATATATATATATATATATATATATATATATATATATATATATATATATATATATATATATATATATATATATATATATATATATATATATATATATATATATATATATATATATATATATATATATATATATATATATATATATATATATATATATATATATATTGAGTTGGCTTATTCTTCAAAAACATAACAAGAAAAGTGAAAATATACACTGATTTTGTTCTCATCATCTTCATCCTCTATCTTGCATTTTCTCTACAACTACACATAATCATTTTTGTTGTGTATTCTGCATTATTGAGGTGATAACGTCCAAACATAGGATTTGTGTAATTAGGTTTGGGTTGAGAATCAATGGATTTTTCTTAAATAATACTGTTAGGGTTTTGTCCTCCATGAAATTTGGATTTTGAGGGGGGTTTTGCACAAATCAATCCATCACAGATTTAGCCGAGCAAGGGTAATCGAAGAACGGGAGGTTCTGTCAGTTTAGTAGCAGTAACTGGAGGATTGTGATAGGAAGATTTGGGTTCGAAGCGTTGGTGTTTGAAATCAGCTGGGAAAGATTTGAAGACCAGAGGGTTGTTCAAAGGGAGTGTCGTAATCAAAGGTTTACTCATCATGTTTGAAGTACTTGATTCAACTTGAATCAAGGGAAGAGAAGGAATAGGCTCTGCATCAACAATTGGGTTTGATTGTTTGAATTCTATTGCTTATCTTGTAAACATTTGCAAATAGGTTATATATATATACAGGTCTCAATTCTACTTTTAGAATCGAAGGCATACGTACCCCGAGCGAGGACGACGAGGGAACTTCCTCAACAAATTGGTGTTCTCTCTTTGTTTTTCAATTGCTTAATTTTTGAGTTTGTGTGCAAACAATTTAGTTGATCAAAATTCTGATGTGTGTAGTGCTGAACCATTTTTAGAAACCATATTACAATCCTTGATTGTAATTGAATACTATAGCACTTCACGCACATAATGAAATTCACTTGTGGTGCCTTGCACACTAAGTGTCTGACTGATTGCATGAACACAAACACTTGTGTTGTCTTTTCAATTGGGTTATATTTTACATGCATTGGAAACTGTCCAACCTTATAGTGAATAAAATATAGTTGATGTGTGTTTAAATTAGTGATTCTAAATCTCGTCTTTATCGGATTCCATAGGCTTTGCGTATATCCGGTCTTTTCGATAAAGGTTCATTTAGACGAATATAGTTCCTCGTCCGCTTCCGCCTAAAACTTCTTAAAACCAAATATTGGTAAGCGCCGACTCTGTTTTTAATAAGTGATCTATTCAACCCCCCTTATAGATATCTGTCTTCGTCTAACACAAACGCTTCCCTTAATTCTCTCCAACTTCTTATGTGTGTCCTTTTTAGACTCATATACCATTCAAGAGAAGGTCTTGATAAACTATCTTAAAAAAAGTGCATTAATAACTTCTCATCATCTGAATAGGCAGACATCTTTCTGAAATAAGCTCGAAGGTGTATTCTAGGACAAGTAGTCCCTTTGTACTTATCAAAATCCGGTACCTTGAACTTTGGGGGAATTCTGACTCTTGGTACAAGTCCCATATCTGACATGTCGAGTCCCAAAGAGTTTTGGTTCTCGAAGGCTTTCATTTGTTCTTCAATCAATTTGAATCTCCTATCAACTTCTGCGGAGGCCCCACATTCAAGTCTATCATTGAAAATACATCATCTTGGTTGTCTTCTTCCCACTGGGAACCAACAACCCCCTATACAGCGCATACGCTAGCTCCAGCACCTTCTACATGAACTCCACCCTGATTACCTCTGCCCGAAGGGTTAACAATTGTCGGAATACCGTTTCCATGAGGAATATTTCCATCAACTGGAGGAGGAACAACAACAGTCTATCCATGTAGAATACCATTACCATCAACCCGTGCTATTAACGGCTGAACCAAGGTTCTCAGTTGTTCCTTCCCATTAGCCACACTTTGCATCATTTCCATAAATTATGCCATTCTGTCTCTGACCTCTTGGAGCTCGTGTTGCACTTGATCCATAATTCTTGGTTAACTTCCCCTCATAGAATATTTGTGGAAAACTGAATCCACAATCCTGTTAACTGTTGAAGAAAACCAAGCAGAGATATAAGATTGAAAGCTCCAGGAACACCTGCTATTCAAATGAAAATGATGATGCAAAATGAAAACATGTATATGTGTTTCAAGGAGATCTCCCCATCGATTCTAGTTTCACAGATAATAACAGAGCAATAGAGATAAACGGAAGAACCAAAAACCCATCTCATAAATAAAATGAGAACAAAAGTCAATACATGCAAATCACCAACAAGAAATACAACTACATACAAGCCTATGACCCCATCCAACAGATTTGGTGATGGTTAAAATACAAGACAAGAAAAGAGAAAAGACAACATTAAACATATTTCTTCAACTACTGTAGCCCTTGTACCAAGTCTGAGCTTCCTCTAACAACTCTTTTGTGTCTGGATGCTCATGCCTTGCAATCATTTCCTGGATGAGGAGATCTCTTTGGCAAATGACATCATTCAAGCCCTAAATATAGTCCTCTCAATCATCCTCTCCAAAGGCATCTTTAAGTCTTGGTCTCTTCAATTCTACTCTCACCTTGAGCTCCTCAAATGCTGACAAGGTTTCTTATAGCTTCTATTCACTTGCATACCTACGGGAAGATTCTACTGAATATTATCAGTGCTTTTAAGGTCTTGGCCAACTCATTCTCGTGCCCAGATCTCTTCAGCCAACTCCTTTTCCATCTTAGCCAAAGTTTATGTCTTTACCCTAGCTAGGTAAACAACTTGATTCTTGTCGCATTTCAATTGACTGATCTCCCTTTTCAATTCTTCATTTTCTTTACGCAACTCTTCTTTCTCTACCCGAAGCTTATCATATTTCAGAATATCAATTGTTGTAGGCTCTTCAATCATCAGGGAATACAAGGGTTCTTCAACAGGAAACGACAACAATATCTTCTCGAACCTCCTCTAAATCCACTCTATGTAAGGGTCATAAGCTATGCAGTCGCACTTTTCTAAAGGAATCTTCCCGTTCTTGTGAATCTTTCCCCATGCTTCAACAATCTTGGCCAAAACGTCAGGATTAGCTACACCGATATAGTATTGAGATTCTTGGACTTCTTCATCCTCCGGAGGTCCTCTCAAGGCATACCCAAATTTCCTAATGGCGAGAGAAGGGTTATAGTTAACTCCCCATTTTCTCCCTATTAGAGATACATTAGGAAAACAACCACAGCTGAAAACTATCTCTATACCAAGCAGATCCCAATTGAACCAAGTAATGTCTTTAGCAGTTAAACCCATAAGCCTCTGAGACCACTCATATGTATTTCTTAAGTCAAAGAAAGCTCATGTACGAGGAAGATGATCTATGAACCATTTATGGAAGAGTGGAGTACAACAAGAGACAGTCTTCCCTCTTCTCCTTTCATTCTTGTAATGTATTGAGTGATACAGATCTCCTAGGAGAGTGGGTATAGGGTTTTTGGATGCGAAGATACCGAAAGCGTCCATATCAACTAAGTCAAGTATGTTTAGGAACATCATAATACCATAGATGCACATAGCTAAGATAACACTAAATACCACCCAACAACCCTCTTTGGCGTACTTCTGGGCTTTGTCCACCAAGAAAGACAAAGTGAAGCCAGAGACCTCATTCATGGTAACCATACTGCCTACCAACTCAGATGCGCTCAAATAAAGAGCGGCTGCAAGCTTCTCGAGATCAGGCTTCTCTTCTGAACAAAGAACGGTACTTTATCCAGGATTGGGATCCTAGGATAAAAGCGAACTCCTCCAATGTAGGAACTAATATATAATCCGGGAAGGTAAAATAACGTAGTAGAGGATCATAGAATTACAACAAAGTAAGGATGACTCCCTGCTCGTAACTTGTGACTTTATGGACAAGGCTCAAAATTCTCCCATAGTCTCTTCTAAACACCTCAAGAGTACCCAGATCATCCATGGCAATTCGACCAAATAAAGGTCCTAGCTCTGGTAGGGGAAACTTGTACAGAGTAACCTTTTTCCTCTATAATTCCATCTTTAAAGAAAACCAGGACCAAAATCTAAGGAGAGATGAGAAACCTGAAACACATACATGTGCAATGTAAAGATGGGAATGAATATGCAAATGCAAACAAGGATCAAGGCACCAAAAGATGTTGTGCTGCTGACTAAATTAGACCAGAGTTCCGCTCCAATAAGAAAACCAAAAATCCAGAATACCAAGGTGATAGAATAACTCAACATCCAAGATTATAAGTCTGTATTGACGAGAAAACCAGAAAACCGGGTTGGTTGAAGGTCAAAGTTTCCTGCAAAACCCCTCCCTCTCACATGTAGGTTCTAGTCTTGAAAGGTACGACATCCTATGCAGGTTATCAATATCATGGACTCTCAGGTCGAGTAACGATGATACGCTCACCATTTTTGGTTTGGCATCATGGTCAATCAAGGAGGTCTCAACTGACTTCTCAATGAATGGTCTCCAGAGTCGTTAGTTTTCTAATCCAACATCCCCTCAACTGTCCTAAATGCGCATGATAGGATGTCTTCAAAGAAAACCTCGTCTGGACGTGAATTTTGTGCGAACTTTTGCATGAATAAATGCCACACAAGTCCACACTACTTTCCACACTAATCCTAGGTGTGTACTTAAGCCTGGGTATTGGGCTTATCTCTTACAGAATAACCCACCCAACAACACAACAACAATAACATAATATGATAACAACTAAAATGAGGATGCAATAATATACAACAATAAATAAATATCTGCACAAAAGTAAACACCCCAAAGATAGAACACGGACAAGCTCTAGGATTGACTCGCATAGGGAACCAGAGTCTCCAACAAAGTCGCCAGCTGCCGCAACTGCGAAAAAGGCCGGCAGAAACAAACAGAAGAGTCGCCACTGAACGTAATTTATCCTAAAAATAGGGAAAGGAAATGATCGAAGAAAATCTAAAAGAACAGGAAAAGACAAGGTCATCGCAACTAATTCTTGGGTTTTGGAGTCGGTTATGCAAGGGGAAGATATGAGCACCCCTCACGTTCATTGTACTCAACGGGATCCACGCTTGTTGTCTAATAAAAAGGTGAGTTATCTAAAAGTGACTGCTAAACAGGGGATGAAAAAAATACTCGATAAGACATCGCCACTCTATGCCTACGTATTCCCTTGTGCAATGGGAAAGTCAGAGTCAACGTAGTTCGGAAAACTACGGGTGATGGGGGGAAGGTTGCTCGCCAAGACATCTCCATCTTGCGCCTACGTATCCTCATCTGGTATGAGAAATCAGAGGAAAGGTAGTTCGGGTAACTACAAAACCACAAGTTGGTTAAGTGCTTTTTATGAGCGATGTTAAGTTCCTATTCCGGCAGTTAGGGTCGATGTCAGTTTGCGGTAGAACGGAAAAACAATGTACTCTTTTTTGAAAATGATTTGAAAGAAAAATCGCGAAGTATAAAAATGTTTGAATTTGGTTTAAGAGTTTTAATGAAGTGAATTGAATTTGTTTGAGATTCACATTGCACTAAAAACTATGACATAGGAGCGAATGCGTCGCATATCGCCCAAAGGGCATAAACTAAACACTCTAGACAAGTGAGGAGAAACCCCTCACTCATCATTTCCCATATACTTAAGGCTCGTGACGCACAATGTTCATAATTATTTATTAATTATCTTAAGATTGTTTGAGATGAGAAGAGAAGACACAAAGGAAGACACTAAAGGGAAACTGGAAATCCGAATGTTATCATACAAAATGGTCATAAAGTTAGGATGAAAAGGAAATCTACCTAATGTTATCATACAAATGATGGACCTAGAGTTGATTTTAAAGGGACTATCCTAATTATTGTCATGCAAAAAATTGAAAACCTAATGTCTCTCCTATTCCCATCTTAATCAGAAATTAAGAGGGGCTAGGAATCCTAAGGGATCATGTGAGCAAGCACAAGTAAACACTAATCAATTCAATCACAAATGAAAACAAGAAGAGAAAAGGAGATGAATAAGAGAGATGAATAAAAAGGAAGATACAATCAAGAAGAACAAACATGGAAGTTCAAATGACAAGGAAGTATCAAATACACTCATTTCAATCTCATACAAGGTAAGCATCATCATCATCAAGTCAATACATCAAAGAACAAAATGCCCACACACATCCAAACATCTTCAATAAGCATCATTGATCAAAAATCAAGATGAAATGAAATCAAATGGCACAAGAAACATGATAGAGCAGTAGCACAACATATCATATTTAATCATGTCAATGATCAAAGAGAGAGCACACAAGAAACAAATCATGCATCCCATTCACAAACAAGTCAAAACCATACCAAACAAGCATGCACACAAACAAACCTAAAGGGAAAGGCATATGAGCATGATATGAAACCAAAGTGAAGCCACACATCAACATGATCAACAAGTTAAACATCCAATCATGAACACACAAGAGAAATCACACAAGTGGAAATCAAGAACATGCCTTAAGAAAATCAAACACCCAATCATCCATAAGAGGAAAACAACAATCAAACAAGCATCAAAGTCTTAAATGACTTGAAGAAAAACAGAAAGCTACTCAAACATGGACTAAAAACAACTTCACATCATTTTGCGATTTTAAAATCAATAAAAAAACAAATAAAAGGGGAAATAATACACATAAAAAGGATGGAATTAGTTAAACCACAAACAAGAATCCAAGAAAAACACCATAGGTCAGAAACCATCATAGGATCATGTACTAAATTTCTCACAATTTTAAAATGCCTAAAAACAATTTGAAACTAATTAAAATCAAACAAAATGATCCAAAAATCATGAAAAACAGCAAGATCAAAATAAAATCACCATAGGTCAAAAACCATCACAGGATCTTATAATATTTTTCTCATAATTTTAAAATGTCTAAAAAAATTTTAAACTAATTAAAATTGGCTCAAACAAATTAAAATTTTAGAAAAATAATAAACTGAAAAATAAAAATGCACAAAAATAAAAATCAGAAAGAGGAAAATAAAAGGAAAGTTTAGAAAATATTTTGGTATTTTTCTGATTAAAAATGAATTTTCTATGAATTTATGAAAATAAAATGAAACTAAAAACAAAATAGAAAAAGAAAATAAGGCAGAAAAAACAAGGGGCGTTCGATCTCACTTCATTAAATGACGTGGCTAATCCAAGGGCCAGAAAATGTGCATCCACGGTGGATATGAGTCAAACTCATCATATCCATCCAGCAAAGGTCAAACACGCAGGATCATAACAAGTGGCATGATGGTCAATTAGATCATCATCTTCAATCTCCAACCACTTGAAATCTGCAGAGATTTGCAGAAAAACAAGGATCCTTCAAATCATAACCATTGGAGCTCATAGTGGTTGTTGCACCCCAACATTTTCCCAACCTTTTTCACCTAGCTTGTGTCTCATTGCATTCATTTTAGCATTATCATCTGTATTGCATTGACATGTGGGCAGGAGATCAAGAGGTATGACTACCAACAAAAGACTACACAAGGTTATGAAGCTAGCTAAGAGGTTTATTCAAGTGTTCAGGGGTTGATATCCTCATCAAAGAAGTCACAGATTCTCAGAAAAAATGGTTGAAGCCAAGTGGGTATATCATCTAACTTGAAGGTTGTGAGAGGTCATATGATGATGTTGAATCCATGGGAGTGGGACTTAAAGCCTTGAGAGAGATCATGAGGAGTGTTGAAAGTCATTTTGAAGCCTAGACAGGTCATTATGTAAAGGATAAGGAGCTACTACCAAGATTGATACAAGTAGGGTTTCATCTGGTCAACCCTAGGTTAACAAATGATTTGAAGAAGGTTGAAACCTAATCCCAAGGCCATGTGATCATGGATTGATATATTAAGATGCCCAAGGGATGATTCCAAGATCAACTCATCATGAATCGAGAGTGTGAGGAGTTCCTAGGCTAGGGTTGCTATGCTTGACAGTGTAAAATCCCCTGGTCTGGTGCCTAACTTCAAGACCACATAACTCAAGATGTGATTTTCATCTCACCTTGACCCGAACATGATTGTTGTAGAGCATGATCATAGCTTTAATTTGAGTACTAGAAGTCCTTGATAGGGTTTATAGAACTCAAGTTATGAGCTAGACAAGTTACAGGTCATCAGAGGAATGTGAATTTGGAGCTTGAAAGTCAACCAATTTGCATGACACTTTTTCCCTAGAAAGATGATTCTCATGAACTTTTGGTCAATATTAATGTTGTTCCTTATCTTCTTAGATTTCCAAAAAGTACTCGAAGTCCATGATTGGATATGTAGAACTCAAGATATGAGCTTTGCAAGACAAGGGTATTTTGGGAATTTGAGATTATAGGCCATTTTTTATTATGGGTCAATTTCACCAACTTACACACCTCAGATGAAATTTTGTCCAACTTGAAAGTTGTTCAAAATGATGTTGTTTGTCCAACCATGACCCAAGAATCCATTGATATGGATTACAATGAGAAATACTTAGAGAAAAATTCATGAATGAATCATTAAAGGAAGCTTGAAAAGGGCTGATTCAAACCAATTCATTTTGGAACCAAATTAGGCAATGTTTGTGCTTTTTTTGAGTCCAATTGATGTTTTAAGAACATTGGAAAAATCAGAAATCAAATTTGAATTCACATGTTATGCCACATCCAAGGTTTCTTCACTAAAAAGCAACATAATGAAAATCAACCATAAATTCAATTCCAAGGCCTCAATCCTATCCACACATCTTCCTTACATCACAAGAAAGGAAATTGGATCAGTTTGCAAGTGGTTTGGCCTTGTTCTCACCATAACATAAAAGCTTCAAACTTGGAAATTTGGATTTTGAGTTGGGCTGCCTGGGCTCCAATTGGGCTTGTAATCACTCTAGATCCATTGCATATAACATTTTGGATGATTCCTAACTGCCATAACTGAATTTGGTGGAAGATAACAGAAATTTGAGTCAAGAAAAAGTGGAGAAATTTGGAAAAACGATTATGGAGGTAGAGCCATTTTCAGCCCAAATTATCATTGCAAAAAGCTTCAGTGAGGTTCATTGATGGATTCTGGACAATTTCCTTGAAGCTTCATCCACAATTCAAGCCTCCATTAAAGCTCAAAACCAGGTTCTTATCTTTCATCCGTAAGCTCTGTTCTTGATGAATTGCCATGCTATTTTCACATGATTATGATCCTTAGAGTGTGTAGAACATTTTAGGATTAGAACGGTTAAGTTTCATGACAATTCTTGACAGAACACCTTAGGTTGTAGTTCGAATTTCTCTCTAATTATTGGATGAAAATGGAAAAGAAACATAGATTGTTGATGTAGGAAGTGAGAGGAAGAGATTAGTGGCTTCAATTTTAAGTTTTGTGAAAGTTGAGAATTCTTGAGTGATTCTTGGAGGTTTATGATTTTTGAGTTTTAATGGAGGAAAGTGGAAACAAATTTGATATTTGAATTCTACACGAAAAAATTCACAAGTTTGGTTCAAGAAAAACTAGTTTTGGTGAAGAAATGAGAAAATGCCATTGTTGACATGATGAAGAAGATGACCGGAACAAAGTCCGGCCACCGTCCCCCACCTTCACCACCACAGGATTAATTCCCCTCCGTTTTAATTTAAAAAAGCCAGATTGAACGTGAGCCGTCCGATCTCGCGAGGCTTTGACTTCGTATGTCCTTTCCACGACCACGATCATTCCGCGTGGCCTGTTCCCTTGAGACAAAACACTGAGTTTAGACTCAGCTAGGCCAACGTACACTTCGCTAACAGCACCCCCTCATGTGTGGCCCAATACCAATAGAACGTAGTGAACATACTATCCGCACCCCTGGCCTGTTTCCTTTTAATTTCTTTTTTTCTTTTATTTCATTTGGGTACTTGTTTGATTTTAATTCATAGAAAATATAAAATGATGTCCATAAATCATGAGAAAAATATTGGAGATACTTGAATGTGTGTAGAATTTTGTCATGATTTTTTATTTTGATTTTAATTCTTTTTCCAATTAATTTTGTATTTTTATTTTATGTGCTTTTCCATGAATAAAAATAATGCCATGTTAACTTCTAGATTTTTGTTTCCATATCAATGCTTAGATTTAATCTCTGATTTTTTGCATGATGAATGTTGATACATTGTAGGATATTGTATGATTTTTCTTACATTTTTTAGATGATTCTAAGTATGGTTTTGAGATAGGTATTTAGGACTTCCCCCTTATGATTTCCTTTTAGCATACCTTGAGGTGTAAAAATTGTTTAGGACCTTTAGATTTAGGTTTTGACCCTGAATTTTCTTCCATGATCCACTAACACCCTTAGGAAGCTCTAGGATTTGTCTTAGGATTTTTAGAATTGATTTCTTATTTTCCCCACATTTTACAAGTTAATGGTGCTTTAGGTGATCCTAACCTAGTTACCTCCTAGTTTAACCTTTAAAATGAACTTTAGACTAACTCTAGGATTCTAATTCCTTCTCGATAGAGTAGAGCTTAGGTAGATACCTCTTTAGAACATTGATTAGGCCTTGATAGAGCCTGTGAATCTTCTTAGTTTAGGTGATCCTTGTAGCTAGGCATTAGGGTTTCTTAGAAGTTTCCGTGATGGCTTCTTTCCCCTGTGTGGTTTCTTCCCTGGGCTTTGCCCTATCTTCCTCCTTCAAGTCTTGATAAATATCCCTCTTGGGAGAGCCTGACCTTCCTTAGGAAGTGCTTTGTGCATTCCTCAAGAGGTTGAGCTTTGGATTGACATTCATCAGTATAGTACATTCCTTTGGTTTGCACTATCTTCCTCTTTCAAGTCATGATGAGGAGCCCTCTTGGGAGAGCCTAATCCTTCCCTTGGTTGGATTCTGTGCATTCCTCAAGAGGTTGAGCTTTGGATTGACATTAATTAGCATGGTATATTCTTTTAGTTTATACTATCTTATTTCTTTGTCCTATTGACATAGGATCCCTCTTGGGAGAGCCTGTCCTTCCTTAGGAAGTGCTTTGTGCATGCCTTAACAGGTGGAGCCTGTGATGGACTCATGTACTGATGTACATTACCCTGACACCTTAGATTGATACCTAGGTTCCTCACCCATTATTCTTTATCCTATTGACATGGGATCCCTCTTGGGAGAGCCTGGCCTTCCTTAGGAAGTGCTATGTGCATTCCTCAAGAGGTGGAGCCTATGATGGACTCCTGTGCTGATGCACATTAATCAAGTGTTTTAGATTGACATCTAGGTTCATTCCCTAAATCATTATTTGTCCTATTGACATAGGGTCCCTCTTGGGAGAGCCTGGCCTTCCTTAGGAAGCGCTCTGTGCATTCCTCAAGAGGTTGAGCCTCTGATGGACTCCGGTGCTGATGCATATTGAGCTAACACCTTAGATTAACATCTAGGATCTACCCAAGTTCCTTTATTTGTCTTATTGACATAGGATCCCTCTTGGGAGAGCCTGGCCTTCCTTAGGAAGCGCTCTGTGCATTCCTCAAGAGGTTGAGCCTCTGATGGACTCGTGTGTTGACACACATCAACTGGATGTAGCCTTGGATGACTTCCTTGTTGCTCTTCTAGTATATTTCTTCTCTCCTGATGGATTGTTGTTTGTTTGCCTGTTGCTTGATGTATTAGGATAGTCTCATGGGTAGAATATTCTGGGCTTAGGAGCATGATCGCCATGAAAGGTTGAGCTGAGCTCCCTTTGCTTGTTTGCATTAAAGGTTGAGGTGACCCTGTTGCACCCTAAAATTTGCTCAACCTATTTCACTTGGTTTATGTTTCAATTGCATTAGCATCTGCATATAGAGTCATATACATAGCCTGATCATCTGCATAGCATAGCATAGCAAATCATCCAACAAGGGACCAAGTTCTATTCTCATCTCTATGATCCTATCAAGAGGTTATTATTCAAATTCAATCTTATCCAAGCCATCAGAAAGAAATTGAAGTCTAAGAGGTCATTGGATCAAGCAGTGAATCTATCTCCTATCTGAGGGTATCTGAAGATCATCAAAGAAGTTGTGAGCTGTGAATTGAGCATGGAGAGTATGCAGACATCATGGAAGACTTAGAAAGTCATTTGGAGAAGGAGGCAAGTCATTGATATGATCACAAAAGTTGCAGTTGAAGACAGTTAACTAGGGTTTCATCTGGGTCAACTCTGGGTCAACCCTGGGTCAAATGACTGATTGAAAGGCATTGGGGTCTATTGGAGAGATGTGGGATTCATCATTTGACATGTAGAGAAGGATATGGTGTTATGCTAAGAAGAAATCAAGAGAAATCAAGAAGAAGAGGAGTTTCTAAATTAGGGTTTCTGTGTAAAATCCCCTAGTTTAGGTCAAACTTCCAAGCAAGATAAGTCAAAATGCAAGCTTCAAATGTATCCTTGGTCAACATGAAACTTGTAGAGGATATCAATACCTTTAATTTGAGTGGTGGAAGACATCAAGGAGATTTATAGAACTCAAGTTATGGACCTTACAAGTTACAGGTCATCTGAGGTATCTGAAATTTTGTCTGTGAAAGTTACTTGTCTTCCAAGCAACTTTTACCCATCAAGGAGATTTCAAATGAATTTCTGATCAACATACGAGTTGTTCCGCATTGTCTTATCTTTCTATAATGGTATGGTATGCCTTCATATGATTTGTGGAACTCTACTTATGGTCTTGGAAAGCAAAGGGTATTTTGGTCATCTGAGAATTACAGGTCATTTCAAGCCTATGCCCAAAACTCATACAAGGAAGCTTCAAATGGAAATCCTTACAACATAAAACTTGCTCCAAATGACATTTTGAGTCTAGAAAAGTGACCATGAAAGATTGGAAAGGCTCATAGCACAAGGTTTCAAAATTGGTGAATTTAATGAATGAAAAATGACCTAAAATTGTGATTTTTCATAATTTGGCCAAATGGGGTGAAATTATAGGTCATTTTGATTGGAAAAAATGTTTTAAGAACATTGGAAAAAGTAGAATTTTGAGTTTGGTTCAAGATTTGAAAGATATGCTTAGTTACTTACAAAAGAAGTTACATAATCCAAATCCAAGGGAAAGTGTGCATGGGAAGTTTCTCCAAGGTTCTAGGACTTTCTAATTCCATCTATATATTGAATTGAATAGCTTCATGCCATGGTTGGTGATTCATTGTGCTCATAATACCAAGTTACACTTCAATCTTCTAATTTGCAAAAGCATCTCAAACTCCATAAAATCTCTATCAATTTCCATTTTTCTTGATTTGATCATCATCAACATCTTTCATAGATCACAATTCACACAAGAATTTGGTTGAATTGAAGAGAACTCGTGCCATACAACTTCATCATCCAAGGAGCAAGAACTTGGTGATTGCAAGATTCAAGGAGTTTGCACAAGATCCATTGCATACAGAACTCAAGATCAAGCTCACTGATCAATCTCCAAGCATTACAAGCATTGGATTGGAAGAATTCAGCACCTGTTTTCATCATTTACACCAGGTTGGTTTCTCATTCGAATTGCTTAGTTTAGTTAGAATCATAGGGATTTGTTAGGTTAGATCTGTTAGGATAGGTTAGATGATTAATTTTGGTGAGTTTGAGGAAGATCCATGGAGGTTACCATTGGAGTGCATAATCTGTTAGGGTTTATAACAGCTAGAATATTGCAAGATAATCTTAGGTTTATAGCTTAAAATGATCAGTGAAAGATGTAGATCATGCTAGGGTAAAGATTAGCAAGGTTTCTCATGGTTGATGACAGTGCATAATGGTGGAACCGAGTCATTCTACTCATCGGGTTTGATTATTGGTTGAGCTTTAGAAAGAACTGATGGCATGGCTGTGTAGAGGGAAGAGAATGGAGTGTTTTTGGTTTTTGCATCGTGAGCTTTCATGGAGAATTGAGGGAGAACAGAATGATGGAAGGTTCGTGCATGGTGAGAGGATTTTCTGAAACCCTAGGGTTTCAAGGTTGAAGATGAACCCTGGGCCACACGATCTTGCTTTTGACCTTGACTTGGTTCCTAATCTGATGGCCAGGATTTAAAATGAAATTTGGAGGGAGAGACTGTGCACTAAACACACTGTTTCATTAATATTCTCAGACTGGGCTTTATGATCGTTTGCTAATGCCACCCCCTCAAATCAGGCCCAATGAGATTATAACTAAAAACCTTGCTTTCGGCACCGTTTCTTGTTTTTTTAATTTTTGTTAAGCTTTCTGAGTCATTGGGCCCAGACGCGCTTGCTATGCGCGCCCCCAGTCTGGGCCCATCTGGTTGTTTTAACTGGCTTTAAATGCTTCCTGCACCCTCATCCAATTAATTCCACATTATTTTCATTCAATTTTTTTTTATTCTTTGAAAATTCATAACAAATTGGAAATTGATCATTTTTAATTAGTTGTTTTTGCACATTGTTCATAATTTTGTTAAGAAAAATATCACATAAAAAAATTGGCATTTCATTTTATTTTCATATTTTTAGTATATTTTTCTTTTAAGTAGGATTAAATAATGTTTAATTTGATGCATGATTTTGTTAATTTTGGTTTGATTAGATGATTTAATATTTTTGACCCATTCTTTTTAGGTTGATTAGCTTAGACCTTTATCTTGTACATAAAATTTAATTCATGATTTTAGGATTTAATTTTAGGTGATTTGTTTAGGTGTAATTAGTGTGATCAAACTAGGGTTTAGGAGATAACATAGGTGAATTAAATCATTTCCCTTAGGAGTTGTAGATTGAATCTTTGGGGTATGGGACTATAGGGGTTATGGGTAGCTAATAGATCCCTTAGAAATTGCTAGGTTTCCCCTATTCTATTATTACTATTAGTATACTGTCTGTATTTGCTTGACTGTGTGGTGTGCCCTCTCTAGGGTTATTTCATTTGTCTGTGTGGGGTATTGGGTTTGCTTGGGGATTGGGAGAGCTGAAGACCTGTGATGATGAAGTCCATTGGAGATCAAGGAGAATGAAGACCAACCTCCAGAGTTGATGAGGAGCATCCTTTGCTAGCAGCTGTTGAAGGCTATAGGGTTTAGGAGCTAGGCAGAGCTCTAGAGTAGCAAACTTGATTCATAAACATGGAAGGTCTTGATTGCCTCCATTCCTCTCTGTGATGCAGAGTCTCTCTAAGGCACTCACCCTCTTCCTTTGGAAGGCTTGGTGATAGTGTCTAAGAGATAGAACTCTTGAGAGAAAATATCCTATGTGTTGATAGCAGTATGTTTGCCACCTTTGGTGGTCAACTAATTGCTTAACACCCAGTTTATTCTTGTGATTGATTCCTCAGCTTGGAGATTGGGACTTGAAGAAAAGCCATTGGGAGATGGAAGATAAAAGACTGATGCTTGCTTGAAGCCTGTGGATAGTTGATGCTAGCTTGAAGTCAGATGCTGATGAAGACTGCTTTGCTGTTTAGTTTTAGCTGTTTTATTCCTTGATGTATTGTGTGAATTTCCCTGACTGTATTATTTGCTGTTTAACTTGCTGGGTTGAAAGTGAATCCTGTTCACTTTTGCCTATTGTTTTCTAGGTTCGAGGTTGAGTGGGACTCCCTTGCCTCGCTTGTATTGTTGCATCCATGCATTTTACTGCTTTATTGTATATTTGCTATTGTTTCTGTTTCCGTTTATTCCCTTAGGATCTCTGTTTCTCTCTGCGCAAGAGAGGAGCATGATAGACACTAGGTCTTAACCCATGCATGATAACATTAGGTTAGTTTGATTCCCTTTTCAACCGTAGGATAGAGTTCTGTCTCTTCTTTCTCAAAACAAACAGAAAAACACAATAAGATTTCAAACACAATAAAAGACACTTCTTCCGTAAAAGAATGTGAACTCATCAAAACGTCATTTTTGTCCGCTTGGACCAGTAATCAGGAAAACCTTTTTCAGAAGGAATAAAAACAACCAAGACAGACTTGTGTCATACGTAGCCCGAACTACGTTTGCTCTGATCTTTCATGCTGTATGAAAGTACGTAGGCATAGGATGCGATATCCTAGCGAGCAACCTTCCCCTCCTTTCCCGTAGGTAGGCGAACTACGTTGACTCTGATTTCTCGTTCCAGACAGGAATACGTAGGCATAAAGTGTGATACTTTGCCGAGTCATTTTATTTTCTTTTTAACCCCAGACCCTTAGTATAGATAGAGGTAACAATCCATACCCGAAAACAAGCGTGGATCCCGTCGAGTACGACGAACGTGAGGGGTGCTAATACCTTCCCCTTGTGTAACCGACTCCCAAATCCAGGATTTGGTTGCGATGACCATTCCTTTCCCCGTTTTGCGGTAGGTTTACCTCGAGCATTTCCTTTCCCTCCTTTGGGATAAATAACGCACGGTGGCGACTCTTATGTTCAGCCGGCGCCGATTTTCGCAGTAGCACCAGCTGGCGACTCTGCTGGGGACCCAACGTCCCCTGGCTGCTAAGGACTGCGATAGTTCCTTACGCATTTGGGATCCAACGTCCCTTTAGAGAGTCAATCCTAGCGCTTGTTTTCCCGTCGAGAATTTTGTATGGATTTACATTTTTGTATTTACATTTCAGCATTATATTATCATTATTATTGCTGTATTGTGGGGGTGACAGGTGTTCTATGATTGAGAGATAAGCCGGACCTGGGCTTGAGTGCACCTAGACTTAGAGTAGAGATTAGTGGGCACGCACGTGCTTTGCATGTCCTAGTGTCCCGCGAAATCTACACTCAGACGAGGTTCTTCTGGTTGGCCTCCTGTCCTGCCCTTTGGGTGGCTCGGGTTGCTGGTTAGTTGGATTGTCGACTCTGGGAACCGATCATTTGGAAGTTGGCTAAGTGAGGCCTCTTCAGGATATGATGATGCCACTCCTTCTGGGAATTGTATCATCAATCCTGAAAGTCTGTGACGCCGACGACCGCATAGGATGCCGTACCTTTGTCAGTTACTAGGACATCCACCTGTGAGAGGGTTTGGGGTTATGCAGGTAACTAGACCTTCAGATACCGGTTATTTCTGGATCAGAGATCCTGGGTATTTATGGATAGTTGTGAGGTCTATCAGAGACCAGTCAGAGTTATGGTTTGAGGTCTGTCAGAGACCATTTGGAGTTATGACATGAGGTCTATCAGAGACCAGTGTTGGAGCTTTGTACCAGTGTTGGAGCTTTGTATTGGGTCTACCTGAGACCAGGGTTTGATGAATTCTGGAGGGTCTATTTGAGACTTGTTGATATGGTTCAGGCTTCTCAGCCATAGCACTTGGTCCCTGTTGCATGTTGCTTGCATTGCATTGTTTGCATAATCATTATCATTGCATCCCATTAACGTGTGTCTGTGCTGCAGGTGCATCTGCATATTCCCTGGTTCTAGTGTCTGGACTTCTGAGTATTGATCATGGCTGGTTTGAGGAGGACAGTCGCGTACAAGCTACCTATTCCTGATATTACTCCCCTCCTGGGTCTGATTTCTCTTGCTGATGAAGATGTCCGTAGAAGCTTCAGGTAGAGTTACGGACGACTGTTGAGATTGGTTCGCAAATCCACTGATGATGAATTGAATGGGCTGTACACCTTGATGCAATTCTACGACCCTTCTTTGAGATGCTTCACATTTGCTGACTTCATTTTGGGGCCTACCATGGAGGAGTATGTAGAGTTCACTGAGCTGCCGGTACAGAATGCAGTTCCTTTTATTCACTCCGCCGCTGAGCCCAAGTTGGAGGATTTAGCTAAGGCCTTGCACATGAATGCTTCTGAGCTGTTGATGACTTCTTGGCGAGGGGTTCCAGGTTTATCTCTCCAGTTTCTGGTTGGTAAGGCTCAAGAGTACGCCAAAAATGGGTGTTGGGTGGTCTTTAACGCTATTTTGGCTCTATGCGTTTATGGGATAGTGTTGTTTCCCAATTTCCCAAACTTCGTGGACATGGATGCATTTCATCTGTTTGCTGCTGGCAACCCGGTGCCTACACTGATCGGTGACTTCTACCATTCGATGCACTACAGAAATGAGAACAGGAGAGGCAAGAATGTCTCTTGTTGCGTGCCTTTGTTGTACATGTGGTTTAAGAGCCATCTTCCCCTGAAGGGACCTTTTGTGGATAGTGCAACTACAGCTGACTGGCCAGAGCGTATGATGAGGCTATCTTTTGGAGACATTGAGTGGTTTGACCGAGACTTGCTGGGGTCTGAGCTTATTTTCAGTTGTTCTGGGTATCCTAATGTTCCGTTGATAGGGAGAAAAGGGTGCATCAACTACAACCCATCTCTGTTCGTCCGCCAGTTTGGATATGCGTTGAAGAACCCACCTCAGGAGGAAGAAGTACGGGAATCTCTGTACTTCACCGGTGATTTGAATGGAGAGCTACTAGCCGAGCTTCGGCATGCCTGGATGCGTATTAACAGAAAAGGGAAACCACTGTTGGGGAAGAATGATTGTCAGGCTTATGCACCCTACAAAGTTTGGATCCAGGAGAGGGCAAGACAGATATTGATGCCATTTCCAGCTGCACCAGTCCCTGTTCATATTCCAGTAGAAGAACCGACCACTGTTACCATGGAGGTCTACGAGCAAGTTGTTAAAGAAAAGGAAGCCTTGATGAAGATTAATGAAGAGTTAGAGAAGGAGCTAGCTCAGATGAGGAGTGAGAAGAATAAGGTCGTACGTTCTTTCCAACAGCAGATCGAACTACTAAACAGGCTAGGTGCCGAGTTGACTGAGGAGAAGAAGAAGCACGAACGTCTGGGTCAAGAGTTCAGAAGCTCTCACGACATGTTGGAGGCCAAAAAGAAAGCACTCGACGCCGCTCACCGAGAAATCTCTTCTTGTAACAAGACATGGAATGCTACGCTCACCAACAACAAAAAGAGGGAAGATAAATTGAAGCAGCGAATTTCTGACTTGAAGAGCAATTGAAGGCTAGCATTGAGAAGCATGAAGAAGAGGTAATGGCCAGATACAGTCTACAGAATGCATTGAACAAGGCCATCGAAGGCAGGAACGAAGCTGTGTCTCAGAAGCGGAAGCTAGAGGATCGCTTCGGAGAAGGGGCATGGGAAGAAACCGCTGGTGATGTGCGACGAGTTCTCAAGAGAAGAAACCAACTTGTCGAGGGTCTGCTTACCCGACTAAGTCATCCAGAGACCAAGAAGTTACTAGAAGAGTACCAGGCTTATGAGTGTATTTGACCATTTCATGTATCGATGCTTTATTTGCATAGTGCTGACCATCACCAGGATTGTTGGTTGAGGTCATGCCTTCTTATTGTACACTCAGTGATATTGTATTCTTGGCTTAATGGATTTCTCTGCAATATATGAGGCTTTCTATGATTCGGCTCCGATCTTCGTATTGCTAGCACTGTCACTGCACTAGCACCTTCACACTAGAATCGGGGAATGCTATTCCCTAATGCACAGACACATATTGCATTGCATTCATATTCATATTACATTACAGGTGATTGTTGAATGGTATCTTATTCCTTGCACTGTACCAGGTCTTTTCAGGATTGAAGATCAGCGCCCACACCGCTACTCCACTCGCACCAATTGTCGAAGAATCATGGATCAAATGCAGAATGAGATGCAAGATATGCGCGAGAAGATAGCGCTCTTCATGCAGACAATGGAGACTATTGCAAAGGGTCAGGAGAATTTGCAAGCTATGGTACAACCTCTGTTGGCGAGGAATGTTGGATATGGAAATGAGGATCATCAGTCTGTGCGAGTCGACACTGTTCATGGGGATGGTACTCCCACACCAATGGCTCCCCATGTAGTCAACATACCTGCTGTTAATGTCAACAACGGTACTGCTGCTGGGAACGGTAACGTTGGAATTGGGAACGAGACGGCTGTCCATAACGTTGGGCTTGGTGATGTCAACTTGGGTGATAATATGGGAGGCAATGGCTTCGGTAATGCTGGATTCGGGTTCAATGACCAGGGATTCGATAATACTGGGAAATATGGCTTCAATGCTCAAGGCCTTGGGCAGGACGGATATGGCATGACTAATCAGGGTTATGGAGGATTCGGAAATGGAAATGGCGCTGGGTTAATGACTTTTGGACCTGCTGAGGTTGCTCCGGGGTACGGTAACAGAGGGCGAGGCCCGGTGATGAATCAGATTAGAGTTGGCCGTAACAATGGATACGATGGGTATGGAGCTGGGAATGGTAACTGGCAAGAGGATCAGCAAGAGGATGCTTTCTCCGGGGGAGGTTTCGACGTTATTGGGTTTGAACTTGGTAGAGAAGAGAACTCTGGCGCCAATAACAGGCACTCCTCCGTATGGTTATGATGCAAGCAGGCACTGTGAATTCCACTCTGGGGCCCCTGGCCACGATGTAGAGGGTTTCCATGCGTTTAAGCATGTAGTGCAGGATCTATTGGATAGTAAGGTTATTAATTTTGGAACGGCGGGTCCGAATATAGTGCAGAAGCCCATGCCCAATCATGGGGCAAACGCCATTCTAACTGAGGAGGGTTTGAATTTGATTATGAATGTCGACGATTTAAAGACGCCGCTGAGCGAGATAAAGAGCAGATTGTTGCAAGGGGGTGTCTATCCAGGATGCGACGAGTATTGCTTAGAGTGCTGGACCCTAGCTGGGGGGGGGGGGGGTGATGACTTAAAGAAAGGTATTCAGGCTTTAATCGATGGAGGCACATTGCAGTTTGACCGAGCAGCAATTGAGGAGCCTGCAGGGGCATTAGCAGACGAGCAGAGTGATGTGGCCACTGTAACGATTCCTCGAAAAACAATCACTATAACGGCACCGGCCCAGCGACCACCGATCACTATCACTAAGGCCGGACCAATCCCGTACGAGAGTACTAAAGCAGTTCCTTGGTCATATGGGCTGGAAGTGTATTGTGACGGAGTAAAAATTGATGTTAATAAGCAGCCAGCTGAGACTGTGGATAACGTTGTTGGTACCGGAGGTATGACAAGGAGTGGAAGAATCTTCATATCGCTGGAGGTAGAGGCTGAGAGGCTGGCAAAGGGGAAAGGAAAGATGGTTGAGAATGTCCTAGTACAGGGGAATGAAAAAGAAGCGGCATCGAAAGATGTGGAAGAGTTCATGCGCTTGATCCGTAAAAGTGATTATAAGATTGTGGAGCATCTGCAACAGACGCCGTCCAAGATATCTATACTGTCGTTGCTACTGTGTTCTGAAGCTCACAGAAATGCATTGCTGAAAGTTTTGGATACTTCCTTCGTACCCCAAGATGTTTCCGTGAATCAGCTGGAAGGAGTGTTGGCACATGTGAATGCAGGCCATAGCTTGGGCTTTACAGATTTCGATTTGACCCCGAAGGGGAGAGATCATAATATGGCGCTGCACGTCTCTGTGGAATGTAGAGGATCAGTCATGTCGCATGTATTGGTCGACACCGGATCGTCTTTAAATGTGCTGCCCAAGAAAGCAATGATGAAGCTAGATGTCAGAGGAATCCTGTGCACGCCCAGTGACTTGGTGGTTAGGGCATTTGACGGTACGCGAAGAACAGTTTTTGGATCGATAACATTACCTCTACAGGTGGGGCCAGAGGTTTTCGCGACTGAATTTTATATCATGGACATCCAGCCTGCATATAGCTGCCTACTCGGAAGACCTTGGATCCATGGGGCTGGGGCAGTCACGTCTACCTTGCATCAAAAGTTGAAATATATGGTGGGGGACAGCGTGGTCACTGTATGCGGAGAAGAAGACATCTTGGTTAGCCATCTATCATCGTTCAAGTATGTGGAGGTCGATGGAGAGATTCACGAAACACCCTGCCAGACATTTGAAGGGTTGCGCATCAAAGACAAAGGTCCCGGGCCGAGTAAAGCGTCGGAGGTAGCCGTCTCGTCGTATAAGGAAGCTCAAGCTTTAGTAGAGACAGGAGAAGCAAAGGGCTGGGGCAAAGTGCTGGATATTCCCGTGAAGATGGACCGGTTTGGGCTGGGGTATCAACCGTCGTCATCAACACCTGCTGTGGGGGCACCCCGTTTCAGAGGACCAATAACCATCACTGCTAGTGGAGTATGTCATGAGACCATCAACGCTGCTTCGGAGTCTGACGAAGGAGACAGCGATTGCGATATGGACGCCTGGATTCAGCCTAGCGTGCTAGGACAAGGATTGTGCAACTGGTCTATTCAGGAGATTGTTCCTGTGACTCTTAAACAGTAATGCTTTGTTTTTTGTTGAATAATCTGGTGTCTTGCCCGGGGCATCATGATTTGCTTAGGGCTGTGCTGTTATGAACATTGCGTGTTAATCATTAAATAAAAGGCGTTTTTCATGTGCAAATATTGCGATCTCTGTTTTTCTTGTTTTGTATTTTACAATAAAATGGCAACGTGGTTATTCGCTTTATACGCATTTTGAAGCATTTAACCATTCCTTTTGCAGGATAACATTTTCAGATGACATCCTTGAACCACCTATGACTCGTCCCGACTTTGAGCACCCGGTATTTCAGGCCGAAGAAGAGGTTGTTGAAGATGGTGACGTTCCCGAAGAATTGTCTTGGTTGGTGAAGCAAGAAGAACGTGTCATTCTGCCTCATGAGGAGGTCATCGAGATTATTAATCTGGGGTCGGAAGGGGTTGAAAAGAATATCCGAATAGGAGCCGCGCTGCAGAGCGACGTCAAGCGAAGACTGGTTGAAATGCTCAGAGAGTATAGTGATGTGTTCGCTTGGTCGTATGAAGACATGTCAGGGCTCGATACAGATATGGTTGTGCACCGTCTGCCGTTGAAAGAAGAATGCTCGCCGGTTAAGCAGAAGCTTCGCAGAACTAGACCCGATATGGCAGTGAAGATTAAGGAAGAGGTTCAAAAACAGTGGGATGCTGGTTTCCTAGCTGTGACAAAATATCCCTCATGGGTCGCTAACATTGTACCAGTGCCAAAGAAAGACGGTAAAGTGAGAATGTGCGTAGATTACCGTGATTTGAACAAAGCGAGCCCGAAAGATGATTTTCCGCTTCCTCACATCGATGTGCTGGTTGACAACACTGCTCAATTCTCCGTATTCTCCTTCATGGATGGCTTCTCGGGCTATAATCAGATTAAAATGGCGCCAGAAGACATGGAGAAGACTACTTTCATTACGCCTTGGGGAACATTTTGTTACAAAGTGATGCCCTTCGGATTGAAGAATGCTGGGGCAACGTATCAGCGTGCAATGACGACACTTTTCCATGATATGATGCATAAAGAGATCGAAGTTTATGTCGATGATATGATTGCCAAATCCCAGACGGAGGAAGAGCATTTGGTGAATCTGCTGAAGTTATTCAAAAAGGCTTAGGAAGTTCAGGCTGAGACTGAACCCTAACAAGTGCACCTTCGGGGTGAGATCAGGTAAACTACTGGGGTTTATTGTAAGCGAAAGAGGAATAGAGGTTGATCCTGCAAAAATAAAAGCCATACAAGAGATGCCGACGCCTAAAACAGAGAAAGAGGTGTGCGGGTTTTTAGGGAGGTTGAACTATATCGCTCGGTTCATATCTCACCTAACGGCTACGTGTGAACCATTATTCAGGCTGTTGAAGAAAGACCAAGCTGTAACGTGGAACAAAAATTGTCAAAAGGCGTTCGACAAAATAAAGCAGTATTTGCAGGAGCCTCCTATTTTGATACCCCCAGTGGCAGGGAGACCCTTGATTACGTATTTGACGGTTCTTGAGGGAAGCATGGGTTGCGTTCTCGGTCAACACGATGAGATAGGAAGAAAAGAGCATGCGATCTACTACTTGAGTAAGAAATTTACTGAATGTGAATCTCGATATTCAATGCTTAAGAAAACTTGTTGCGCGCTAGCCTGGGCCGCCAAGCGTTTGAGGCAATACATGCTGAATCATACAACCATGCTCATCTCGAAGATGGATCCTATCAAATATGTATTCGAAAAGCAAGCATTATCAGGGAGAATTGCCCGTTGGCAGATGGTCTTGACTGAATACGACATCCAGTATGTCTCGCAGAAGGCTATAAAGGGGAGTGTACTGTCTGAGTACTTGGCAGAGCAGCCTATTGAAGATTACCAATCGATGAGGTTTGATTTTCCTGACGAGGATATCATGTACCTAAAGATGAAAGATTGCGAAGAGCCGTTTCCAGACGAAGGACCAGAACTGGGTTCCAAATGGAAGTTGATCTTTGACGGAGCTGTAAACGCTTACGGTAGCGGAATAGGGGCAATCATTACTACTCCACACGGGTCGCACATCCCGTTTACTGCTCGATTGACCTTTTCAGTTACCAATAATGAAGCCGAATATGAAGCCTGTATCATGGGGCTTGAAGAAGCCATTGATTTGCGGATCAAAAATCTGGACGTATACGGAGACTCAGCTCTGGTGGTGAATCAAATCAAAGGGGAATGGGAGACACGGCAGCCCAATTTAATACCGTACATGAACTATGCGAGGAGATTGTTGCCTTTCTTTGACAAGGTTGAATTGCATCATGTACCGAGGGCAGAAAATCAGATGGCTGACGCTCTGGCCACTTTGTCTTCCATGTACAAAGTCAACTTCTGGAACGAGGCTCCCAGTATTGTTATCTCTCGACTTGACAGACCAGCCTTCGTGTTTGCTATTGACAAAGCTTCTGACGACAAACCATGGTATTTTGATATCCTTAACTTCCTGAAGAATAAAGAGTATCCGGCTGGGGCATCCAGTCAAGATCAGAAGACTCTCAGGAGATTAGCGGGTAATTTCTATCTAAATCCGGATGGTGTCTTATACAGAAGAAATCACGACCTGGTGCTACTACGTTGCGTAGATGAAAAAGAGGCAAAGTTGCTCATGGAGGAAATACATGAAGGTACATTTGGTACGCATGCTAGTGGGCATGCTATGACGAGGAAGCTGCTGCAAGCAGGTTATTTTTGGCTGACTATGGAAACTGATTGTTTCAAGTTTGCGAGGAAATGCCACAAGTGCCAAATCTATGCTGATAAGATCCATGTGCCTCCGTGTCCTCTGAATGTGATGTCATTGCCATGGCCATTCTCGATGTGGGGAATCGATATGATTGGAAAGATCGAGCCGACGGCTTCTAATGGACACCGGTTCATTCTCGTAGCAATCGATTATTTCACCAAGTGGGTAGAAGCGGCGTCTTATGCGAATGTGACTAAGCAGGTGGTGGCCAGATTCATCAAGAGAGATATCATTTGCAGATATGGAATCCCCGAGCGGATAATCACTGACAACAGTTCAAACCTGAACAACAAAATGATGAAGGAGCTCTGTCAGAATTTCAAGATCGAACATCACAACTCCTCCCCCTACCGACCCAAGATGAATGGCGCTGTTGAAGCGGCCAATAAGAATATAAAGAAGATTGTGCAGAAGATGGTGGTGACCTATAAGGATTGGCATGAGATGCTACCTTTCGCTTTGCACGGTTATCGTACGACGGTACGCACATCAACCGGGGCAACTCCGTTCTTGTTAGTATATGGAATGGAAGCAGTGCTACCACTGGAAGTCGAGATTCCTTCTCTGAGGGTGCTACGAGACGTCCAACTAGACGAGGCAGAATGGGTGAAAAACAGGTTGAACCAACTGAGTTTAATGGATGAGAAGAGGCTAGATTCTCTAGCATACGGTCGTTTGTACCAGAGCCGAATGAAGAAAGCATATGATAAGAAGATACATCCTCGGAGCTTTCAGACGGGCGACCTTGTGCTGAAAAGGATTCTCCCGCCGCAGGCAGATCACAGGGGCAAGTGGACCCCCAACTACGAAGGGCCATACGTTGTCAGAAAAGTCTTTTCAGGAGGGGTGTTGTTGTTGTCCACCATGGACGGTGAAGACTTTACGTCGCCTGTGAATTCGGACGCAGTTAAAAAATACTTTGCTTAAAATTGACCCGCTGGACAGAAAAAAGAGAGTCCAGGCAAAAATGGGGCATCCTGGCGAACCAAAAACAGAATGAAAGGTTCGGGCAAAAGTTAGGGATAAATTGAAAAAATGTACACCCGCGAAGTTGAAAACCTACACTGGGCGGCTTCGGCAAAAAAGGGTATCCCGGTGAGCTGAAAACCCGTAAAGGGCGGTTCACGCAAAAGTTAGGGATTTGAAAAGCAAATGACTGCGGTCCGAATTTGATACTGCAATGAGCATTGGTGCGGGAGGATATACCTGAGGGGTCGGTTATCAGATACAATCTCTTCGAAAGTGTGGATACCGGGAAAAGTATTAGAGTCGGGCGAGTCATAGGAGGATCAGTTCGTGATGTTCATCTGCATCCCGTTGCCAACATGTGTACAAATTTAATTTGTCAATATATTTATGCTTCTTATGCATACTTGTATGTTTATTGCGCGTAGCTTCCTCTTTTCAGGAGTTGCATCCCGTGTACAAAAACTCTGCCCATTCAGGGGCCCAATCAATAAAACGTGTTATTCAGTATTTGATGCTGATTCTTTACTGTTTTGTGCATGATAAAACGCCTAGGTTTGATGAAACTAGCATGTGTATAACGTCATTGGCCCTTGCCAACAATTGCTAAAACTTCGAATTAACTGAAAATAATGTCACTAACGCTCACCTGAATAGATTTGGTTTCTAAGAATGTAGACTGTATTCAGACAGTGTGGTGTCCCCCAGAAGGGTTCCCTTATCTCAAGCAGAGTGGTTTAGCCTCCGAAGATTAATATTTCCAATTTGTGAACTGTATTCAGACAGTTTACCTTTCCCCGCAGGGTCATTTACTCTCCCTCAGCGGAGTCAGTTGATTTTCCCCAAGAGAATCGTTTCGCCCCCGGCGGAGTTCTCTTTTCAGCAAGTATTTTCTTTCCTCCCAGTGGAACTCGAAGATTAAGACTCTCCCCGGCAGAGTTGGTTGTGTGCCTTGGCATTTATTTTGCCAGAATACCGTGTGATATCCGTTCACTTTCCAACAGAAGTCCGATCATACCGTGCGCATCTGCTATTCCCCAGCAGAGTTATATTCCTCAGCAGGGTTGACTTCACTCTTCCAGCATTTATTTCGCTGGAATAATTCTGTAGCACCTGGCTATCCCCAGCGGAGTCGGCATTGTCTTCAGCATTTATTTTGCTGAAGCGGTTTCTGTATCCCAGCAGTTCGAGTCTGCATTTGCATTGGCATATAGTGTCATACTTGCATCCACAGAATAAACACGCGTAACATTTCCATGTCGAATGGAGCATTGTGTCATTGTCAAACATACGCATTTTTGAAACATGAACCAGGCTGGCTAACCGTTTGTTTCAAGTATTGCTCTCTTGCAGGTGAAAGGAGTTCTTGCTCAATTGAATTACCAAGCATTCAAGATCTCGACGTGAGACATTCAACGAAAGTGTCAGCTTTGGCACTATTCCCCACAGAGTTATCATGATGAAGTTCTCTTTGGCTCCGAACAGAGTTATTTGTGTAAATTTCTCTTGTTTTTCCCGCCAGAGTCAGTAGGCAAAATCTCTCCTAGTCCCTAAGCAGAGTTATTTGTCAGCAGAGGGTTTCACAAATCAGAATTTCCGAAGCTGCCGCCGGTTATCAGAACAGGCGTTCGGTAGTTAGTTTCCAAATATCCCCAATAGAGTCTGCCTCAAAGTCGCTGTCACGTCAGTGCTAAGAAGTTTGTGGTTTGGGACCAATGGAGAAATGAGTCCTGACGTGGACAATTTTATTGATGGACTTTCTTCGTGCTAGAGAAGTGGGCGTCCTAACGTGGACAGATTTATTTCCCCGGTTTGATAAGAAGTGCTAGTCCTAACGTGGACAGATTTGATTTCTTGGTATTGATTGAATGTGAAGTCCTGACGTGGACAAAGTTGATTACTCTTCGTGTTGGTGTCCTGACGTGGACCATTTATTTCCAGCAGATATCTTTATTCGTAATGGTGAAATGTGTGTCCTGACGTGGACAAGTTTATAGTTTTTCATGATGATAAGAGGCGCAAGTCCTGACGTGGACAAGGTTATCTCTCCTCGGGTTAGTGAAGCGGGAGTCCTGACGTGGACAAGTTTTATTCCTTCAGCAAGTCGAAGGTGCGCAAGTCCTAACGTGGACAGGTTTATCTTCCTTCGTGTTGACGCAGCATGAGTCCTGACGTGGACAAAATTTTACTTCCTCAGCGGGTCAAGAGGTGAGTCCTGACGTGGACAAATCAAGACGAGATTGGAGTCCTTACGTGGACAAATCAAGAAATTGGATTCCTTACGTGGAAAGAAGTTGATTCCTTACGTGGAAAGATGGTTTCCTTACGTGGAAAGAAGATGGTTTCCTTACGTGGAAAGAAGATGGTTTCCTTAGAGGGAAAGAAGATGTATTCCTTACGTGGAAAGAAGATTTATTCCTGACGTGGAAAAGTTTATTCCTTACGTGGAAAGATTGGAGTCCTTACGTGAACAAATCAAGAAGAGAGTTATTCCTAACGTGGAAAGGTGGGTCCTAACATGGACGATGTAGTCCTTACGTGGAAAGAAATTATTCCTTACGTGGAAAGAAATTAGTCCTTACGTGGAAAGATTGTATTCCTTACATGGAAAGATTGGAGTCCTTACGTGGACAAATCAAAAGAAGATGTATTCCTGACGTGGAAGAGTTTATTCCTAACGTGGACGATTTATTTCTGATGAAAGGCAGACGAGTTATCCCCAGCGAAGTCGCCGAGATTTTCCGGGTTGACGGCAGGTGGAGTCCTAACGTGGACAAGTTTAGTTGAGATTTCTTTGTGTTGATGAAACAGGCGTCCTAATGTGGACAAAGTTCTATTCTTCCGATGATAGAATCTTTTTCAGGCTGATGAAAATAATCCCCAGCACGGTCGCTAAGAGATCAGTGGGTTGCCGTAACAGTTAGATTCAGTCGATGAATGTCGTTCCCCAAGCAGTGGTGCAGTTTATTTCTGCGGTTGGTAAATTTCCGGGTTCTTAGTATTCAACCGTCTCGTACCTCGAATGTTTGAAGGCCGTTCGCTCTTCACCCAATCGGGTCCAAGTCGCTTGAATAGGGGCAGCTGTTGCACCCTAAAATTTGCTCAACCTATTTCACTTGGTTTATGTTTCAATTGCATTAGCATCTGCATATAGAGTCATATACATAGTCTGATCATCTGCATAGCATAGCATAGCAAATCATCCAACAAGGGACCAAGTTCTATTCTCATCTCTATGAGCCTATCAAGAGGTTATTATTCAAATTCAATCTTATCCAAGCCATCAGAAAGAAATTGAAGTCTAAGAGGTCATTGGATCAAGCAGTGAATCTATCTCCTATCTGAGGGTATCTGAAGATCATCAAAGAAGTTGTGAGCTGTGAATTGAGCATGGAGAGTATGCAGACATCATGGAAGACTTAGAAAGTCATTTGGAGAAGGAGGCAAGTCATTGATATGATCACAAAAGTTGCAGTTGAAGACAGTTAACTAGGGTTTCATCTGGGTCAACTCTGGGTCAACCCTGGGTCAAATGACTGATTGAAAGGCATTGGGGTCTATTGGAGAGATGTGGGATTCATCATTTGACATGTAGAGAAGGATATGGTGTTATGCTAAGAATAAATCAAGAGAAATCAAGAAGAAGAGGAGTTTCTAAATTAGGGTTTCTGTGTAAAATCCCCTAGTTTAGGTCAAACTTCCAAGCAAGATAAGTCAAAATTCAAGCTTCAAATGGATCCTTGGTCAACATGAAACTTGTAGAGGATATCAAGACCTTTAATTTGAGTGGTGGAAGACATCAAGGAGATTTATATAACTCAAGTTATGGACCTTACAAGTTACAGGTCATCTGAGGTATCTGAAATTTTGTCTGTGAAAGTTACTTGTCTTCCAAGCAACTTTTACCCATCAAGGAGATTTCAAATGAATTTATGGTCAACATAAGAGCTGTTCCTCATTGTCTTAGCTTTCTAGAATGGTATGGTATGCCTTCATATGATTTGTGGAACTCTACTTATGGTCTTGGCAAGCAAAGGGTATTTTGGTCATCTAAGAATTATAGGTCATTTCAAGCCTATGCCCAAAACTCATACAAGGAAGCTTCAAATGGAAACCTTTACAACATCAAACTTGATCCAAATGACATTTTGAGTCTATAAAAGTGATCATGAAAGATTGGAAAGGCTCATAGCACAAGGTTTCAAAATTGGTGAATTTAATGAATGAAAAATGACCTAAAATTGAGATTTTTCATAATTTGGCCAAATGGGGTGAAATTATAGGTCATTTTGATTGGAAAAAATGTTTTAAGAACATTGGAAAAAGTAGAATTTTGAGTTTGGTTCAAGATTTGAAAGATATGCTTAGTTACTTACAAAAGAAGTTACATAATCCAAATCCAAGGGAAAATGTGCATGGGAAGTTTCTCCAAGGTTCTAGGACTTTCTAATTCCATCTATATATTGAATTGAATAGCTTCATGCCATGGTTGGTGATTCATTGTGCTCATAATACCAAGTTACACTTCAATCTTCCAATTTGCAAAAGCATCTCAAACTCCATAAAATCTCTATCAATTTCCATTTTTCTTGATTTGATCATCATCAACATCTTTCATAGATCACAATTCACACAAGAATTTGGTTGAATTGAAGAGAACTCGTGCCATACAACTTCATCATCCAAGGAGCAAGAACTTGGTGATTGCAAGATTCAAGGAGTTTGCACAAGATCCATTGCATACAGAACTCAAGATCAAGCTCACTGATCAATCTCCAAGCATTACAAGCATTGGATTGGAAGAATTCAACACCTATTTTCATCATTTACACCAGGTTGGTTTCTCATTCGAATTGCTTAGTTTAGTTATAATCATAGGGATTTGTTAGGTTAGATCTGTTAGGATAGGTTAGATGATTAATTTTGGTGAGTTTGAGGAAGATCCATGGAGGTTACCATTGGAGTGCATAATCTGTTAGGGTTTATAACATCTAGAATATTGCAAGATAATCTTAGGTTTATAGCTTAAAATGATCAGTGAAAGATGTAGATCATGCTAGGGTAAAGATTAGCAAGGTTTCTCATGGTTGATGACAGTGCATAATGGTGGAACCGAGTCATTCTACTCATCGGGTTTGATTATTGGTTGAGCTTTAGAAAGAACTGATGGCATGGCTGTGTAGAGGGAAGAGAATGGAGTGTTTTTGGTTTTTGCATCGTGAGCTTTCATGGAGAATTGAGGGAGAACAGAATGATGGAAGGTTCGTGCATGGTGAGAGGATTTTCTGAAACCCTAGGGTTTCAAGGTTGAAGATGAACCCTGGGCCACACGATCTTGCTTTTGACCTTGACTTGGTTCCTAATCTGATGGCCAGGATTTAAAATGAAATTTGGAGGGAGAGACTGTGCACTAAACGCACCGTTTCATTAATATTCTCAGACTGGGCTTTATGATCGTTTGCTAATGCCACCCCCTCAAATCAGGCCCAATGAGATTATAACTAAAAACCTTGCTTTCTGCACCGTTTCTTGTTTTTTTAATTTTTGTTAAGCTTTCTGAGTCATTGGGCCCAGACGCGCTTGCTATGCGCGCCCCCAGTCTGGGCCCATCTGGTTGTTTTAACTGGCTTTAAATGCTTCCTGCACCCTCATCCAATTAATTCCACATTATTTTCATTCAATTTTTTTTATTCTTTGAAAATTCATAACAAATTGGAAATTGATCATTTTTAATTAGTTGTTTTTGAACATTGTTCATAATTTTGTTAAGAAAAATATCACATAAAAAAATTGGCATTTCATTTTATTTTCATATTTTTAGTATATTTTTCTTTTAAGTAGGATTAAATAATGTTTAATTTGATGCATGATTTTGTTAATTTTGGTTTGATTAGATGATTTAATATTTTTGACCCATTCTTTTTAGGTTGATTAGCTTAGACCTTTATCTTGTACATAAAATTTAATTCATGATTTTAGGATTTAATTTTAGGTGATTTGTTTAGGTGTAATTAGTGTGATCAAACTAGGGTTTAGGAGATAACATAGGTGAATTAAATCATTTCCCTTAGGAGTTGTAGATTGAATCTTTGGGGTATGGGACTATAGGGGTTATGGGTAGCTAATAGATCCCTTAGAAATTGCTAGGTTTCCCCTATTCTATTATTACTATTAGTATACTGTCTGTATTTGCTTGACTGTGTGGTGTGCCCTCTCTAGGGTTATTTCATTTGTCTGTGTGGGGTATTGGGTTTGCTTGGGGATTGGGAGAGCTGAAGACCTGTGATGATGAAGTCCATTGGAGATCAAGGAGAATGAAGACCAACTTCCAGAGTTGATGAGGAGCATCCTTTGCTAGCAGCTGTTGAAGGCTATAGGGTTTAGGAGCTAGGCAGAGCTCTAGAGTAGCAAACTTGATTCATAAACATGGAAGGTCTTGATTGCCTCCATTCCTCTCTGTGATGCAGAGTCTCTCTAATGCACTCACCCCCTTCCTTTGGAAGGCTTGGTGATAGTGTCTAAGAGATAGAACTCTTGAGAGAAAATATCCTATGTGTTGATAGCAGTATGTTTGCCACCTTTGGTGGTCAACTAATTGCTTAACACCCAATTTATTCTTGTGATTGATTCCTCAGCTTGGAGATTGGGACTTGAAGAAAAGCCATTGGGAGATGGAAGATAAAAGACTGATGCTTGCTTGAAGCCTGTGGATAGTTGATGCTAGCTTGAAGTCAGATGCTGATGAAGACTGCTTTGCTGTTTAGTTTTAGCTGTTTTATTCCTTGATGTATTGTGTGAATTTCCCTGACTGTATTGTTTGCTGTTTAACTTGCTGGGTTGAAAGTGAATCCTGTTCACTTTTGCCTATTGTTTTCTAGGTTCGAGGTTGAGTGGTACTCCC